>OY757224.1:5000000-6250000 GCA_963583965.1 Nomada ferruginata
TACAATTATAATATAAGCATATGAATAAAAACTATTAGAAAATATATGCTCGAAGTTTTTAATTTTTGTTTCTAATATATGTAACGTTTGTTTGGCATCTCTATTACTTGGCGAACAAGATATTCATGGCTGGTATCCTCTGCACTCTGCATTTCACTGTATCTTCATCGATTTGTCTATCGTAACAAGAAAATGATTGATTTTGCACGTTTTCACCGTTAGATGCACATTACATTAAATTACAGGAAACTCTACCAATCGTCCCCCAAGAAAGAAAACAAAGAAGAGTACACCAAGTACAGGACCCCCCTCAACGACAACTACTATTGCACCGGTAAGATAATATTTGTGTGGGGAGCAGTTAATAGCAACGTTTGCATAAGTCGATCATTCAAACATTGTAGCCGAAATATATTTGATATTCTCATCATTTGCAAATATATATATGTATTCTATTTGCAAAGATAAGCTTTAGCACTATGTGAGATAATAATTGTGCTTATATCTACGGTCAATTTTGAGTCATTCAATATAGTTGTTCTAACATTGTGAGTGTATCTCATGGTAGTTAGTTACTTATGTTAGAAAAAAGTGCAAACTGACGTACATAATAAATCGCTTCTTACGCACGATATATTAAATAACAGTGCACTCTTTAGGCACCTACATTGAATCATACCGGAGGTCTTTTAATGAACAGTCAACCCCCAACAAATTCTACGGGACCAATAACAAAATCAGCTGTAACTCAACCCAGCAATATTTCTTCAGAGCAAGGTGCGTGACAACTGTGACCTACTTAAATCCATCAGGCTATTATTAGTTTAAAACAAATAAAAATGTTGGCGTACAATGTACAAGCGATTATATTTACAGATAGGACATTTAAGAAACTTGTATATTTTAATATGTATACATTACTAAACACAATTTCGCAAAATAATGTATCGAAACGTTGTTTAATTTACATGATTGCGACGTATGGAATTGTATACTGTTAAAAGCACGTCACATGTTGTTTTAACGAAAGTACGTTAAATCCCGCATGATGTATTCATAATTATGTATTATTAATTTCATATTTAATAATTTCATTAGGTGGCAATAGTCAACAGTCAGTGGCAGTGTCAGCTGTTGCAGGTGGTCAAGGAATGCCAATAGCAACACATGCCTCGATGCCAGCGCAACCATCGAGATCTACCGCTATGGCCACGGCTGCCCCTGTAAAAAAGCTCACACCACCGCCACCAACGACTTCTAACCCACCGACTCCATCAGTATCTGTACCAACTCCACCGCCAAGTGTTACACCCACAAATACGAATTCTCTTGTAGCCTCACCGGTTGTGCCTCAAGCACCACAGCCGCCCACATCTGTTAGTTCCTTTTCAAATGCAAACACACCAGTATCCACAGATGGTGCGACATTAACTCAGCAGTCAGATCTTTTGCAACCGTATAGTACTCTAGGTACGTGTATTAATGTGTCACGTAATTAATCAAATTTTATTGCAGGAGAAATTGCAAATATTGTAACGAATTCGTATGCATACGTTTCCTCATATAAGAATCTATTTTTGTACAGCACCCGTGCCTACTACGCAAACATCGTTGGAGCAAACGTTGTCGTTGAAAAAAAAGCCGCACATACCAATGATTCAAACGTCGCATACAACGACTAATAACGCCAACTTGAATCTACTGCCGGACGTGAAAGCACCACTGAATATGATGCCTACAAGTATGGCGCCCAATCTAAATTTGGCAAACTTAACTATGGCTAATATCAATATGAATTTACAACAAGGATTGGCCACCCATATGTCAATGCACAACCAGTTGGAGAATATGATAAACACAACTTCATCATTGACCAATATACAAAATTCCCATAATGCCACAATGTCACAACAGCATTCCAATGGATTCTCTAATATTAAACGCGAGAATTCGCCGCCCAGCATGATAAATAATAATGGAATACCTGGGCTCAATATGGGAATGAATATGAGCGGAATGGGTTCAATTTTTGACCCCATGCCCATTGTCTCTATGCCAATCCCGATATCGCAAATGCCGATTAAAAAGGAGGAGAAATCGGTACCTATTTCGCAACCGCAAATGCCTCAGAAGCCCATGGATGGTATGTTTCATACAGACTAAAATTCAAGATATAACCTTACACAGTACACATTGCGATATACTGCAGCTAATTTTAACTTCCATCTGTAGATTGAATTCATCTCATCGTATAGCATTTCATTCCCATTGTGCTTTTGCTTCTTTCTAATGGCTAATAAATCGTCGCATCGTTCGTTAATACATATTGAAATTATAACAGAGAAAACATAATATTAACAATAAATTGCCATAGGCCATTCTCTCTGTATTTCAAGCAACAATTCCTTATTATATATTTTTCCTATGTCAGCATGGTGGTGAATTACACATTGTATGATATTGCAATGCAAGTATGCGTCACCTTTCTGTAAAAGTGTTTAACACGCGTTACTTAAATGCGCTTCGTTCGTCTACTGTGTACTGTTTACGCTTTAAATTGCTATATTAACTGCTTACTAATCAAATATTATACTGCCGTTGCTCTAGCCGGAGCTCTTTTTGCAGAGATGAGTGCCGGAATGCCCCCAATAGGGAATCATTCGAGCTCGCAGCTTATGGCCGAAAAAAAGATGGCACCGCACGATTCGAAGAATCCTGTGTCCAATTTTGCATCAGCCTTTAAGAATAAGGTAGACAAATAGTGCCGGCGCAATAATGAAACGGATGATTTCCGTAATTTATTCACGTGGCAACGTACATTTAATTTTTCTTTTTGCTTATTTTTGGAATTTGCACAGACTGTGGAACAAAATGTGAAGAATGCGTCGTCGTGGTCATCACTGGCGCAAGCATCGAGTCCTCAGTCCGCGGCAGGAAGTAGCATGAAGAGTGCTGCTCAAGATTCCTTCCAAGCGTTCAAGAAGCAAGCGAAGGAAAAGCAAGATAGGGTTAGTATACGTAATATTTAGCAGATAAATTGTACAATCATTTCCTCAAACGTTATTTGACGCCCTTTATTTAATAGGATTATTTAATAAAAGTATGCTTGATATAAGAATGAATTTGTGTCGGATGGCGACTTTGGAAAATGTAGAAATCAATGTTTATTTAATAAAATAAAGATAAATTTAGTATCGTCTTAACGAAGCACGCAGATTTAACGAAAGAAACATATTTTATGCCTGCAGCAAAGAGCTCTATTAGAACAGCAAGAGATGCGTAGACAACAAAAAGAACAGGCGGAACGAGAACGTTTGCGGCAAGAGAACGAGAGAAGAAGAGAAAGGGAAGAAGAGGACGCGTTAGATAAAGTTAGGAAAACTGTCAGCGAACAACCCGGAAACGCCATGACAGCTACATCGAGGGCGGAGGAAGTGAAAGCAATAGTTGATACCGATAGTAGTAGTCCAAGTGATTCATCCAGCCAAGACAAGGCTGCAGCTGAAAGGGAACGTCAAAGGCTACGGGAACAAGAACGACGACGCCGCGAAGCGGTAAGTTTTAATTATAATTTATATCTTTCTGCGAGCGTTCGATCTTTTTTATTGAATATACATAATAAGAAATATATGACAGCATTCAAATCGGAAAACTTTAATTTATCAAAGTAATATTATCGAGTACAGAATGAAACATATCAGTAGCGATTTTTTATAGAGAAGTGAAAAAGTGTGGCCGGGTTTTTCATAGAAAAGAATATGTATATGTATTCACGAGGAGTAGGCACTCTCGGTCGTCTAGAATTTTTGGTAGGCGGATTTCCCAAGAATGGGTATATTTATTATTTCAGATGGCTGGGCAAATTGACATGAACATGCAAAGTGATTTGATGGCCGCATTTGAGGAATCGTTATAATGTTATTTGCCGCTCATTATAAATCCACTGAAACCGGGCAGGACTTGGATAAATGTTTGGCGCTGGACGGTACTGCAGCAACGTATTGATATATACGTCAGTCAATAACAAATAACAAATAATAATAAATAATAATAAAATAACACTAAACCGAATAGGAGGTCGGTGTGATAGTAAAGAAAAATATAATGGTGGTGCGGGTTGGGACATTCCAACGCAAAAACCCCAAGTTCAGTGTCCGAATGGGGGTCGGACTTCAAAGAGACAGTTTATTAAATGACGCAAAACTAATTGTGTGTTATCGACGGACACCTAAGTGTGACCATGTAATTAGATAAATACTTACACGACACTTTGAAAATGCTACACTGACTATTGTGTTACATTTTTCCGGTTTTCATAAGTTTGTACTTTATGTAAATTTGGAAACAAAACAAAAAATATTACGCAGAAGATAAGTAAAAGAAAGAACGCGTGTGAGAGGGAAAGAGAGAGAGAGAAAGAGTGTGTGGAACTCGTGCAGTCAGCGAATGGATGAGTATGAAAGGGAGCGTGGGGGAGAGTAAAAGTTGTGTACATTTAGTTAAGTTTTATATTTTTCCACATTCAGTCATTAATCGTTGGTAGGATTACTATAGACAGTGTTTCTGCCGATAATACATATAATTATTAGCGATTACTAATAATTTCATTGCAGATTTTCTTTCTCGATTATAAATATATGCTATTTGTAATCACGGAATAGGTAGGCTTGTTAAGTCAGTAATATAGAAAAATATACCTAAAGCGAACATACACATTGGTGAATTTAATTACGTCGATCATCGCGATAGGCCACATGACTATGAGTTTGAGCTATGTCGATTTCGATTGACGTACGAAGTCAAAAAGAGCCAATCGGTTGATTTGAAAATGAAAAAAAAAAGAAGAGAAATATTTGTAAACTCACCTTAGAACAAAGTCGTCAATTATTACGAATAACGGTAAGGTGATTATATGTAGAATGATGTAGTTTCGATCCTACCAACTATTAGACCAGATCCGACATATGTACCTAATTCTTGGTGGTATACGTTAGGATCGCAGGAAAAGGAAGCGTGACACACGGTATCGGCTCGTAAATTGAACATTATCTAGAGTAAAATTATATTTGCTTGGTTACGTGAACTATCGAAGGGAAGAAGTTCATTAAGAGCGTGTTAGAATTTTCGAAAAAATTACGAAAAAAAAACAACATTAAGTAGCCGCGTTTAGCGTGCAACAAGAGTGTTTTAAATTATACAAAAGAAAATATCGCTTTGTGCGTCGCATACGAACGTTTCACGCGAATTTTGTGCGCAAAAAAATTCAATCGGCAAAAAAAAGTACAAAAAACGATATTTATTGAAAACCCGATTAGTAATTAAAGTTTGGATTTATTATGTAGTACTATTATTCTACTACTATTATTACAAAGGGATTCATTTTTAAACAAGTATTTGAATTTGTAGAAGTTATAACAATAGTGGCTATAGCGTTACACAGACATTACTGATAACAAGAATTATTACGTGAGGTATACCATTATTATTATTATTATATTATTATTATTAATATTAATATTATTATTATTAAATTATTTCATTAAATGGAATTTTATTTTTTTAAGAGCCTCTTTAAACCTGCAATGTCTTTCTTTTTATCGTAGCGTAACAAATGAGTTTTGTTTGGGATTGAAGGAACGCTACGCCTGCACGAATAGTTGTGGCATTAACAAGACACGCTTGATTTTATTTTTGCTTTTATTCAGAAGAATTTACCATTCATGAATACATGTTCCTTTCTACGTGATACTAGAACAAATGCTTTGCAGTTGCAAACGATGCAAAGATAAATAATATTCAAAGAACGTTTACGCAATTTGGTACATACCAAGGGCACGACCTACGAGGGATCGCGAAAAGTAAATTGTCTTGCTGTAGAATAATTGATGCTTTCGCTTTGCCAAAAGGCAAAGCCAACGCGATGATAACGATAGGTCACCGATACGTAGCGTTTAATTTTATTTATTCTGGGTTTCTTTCGACACGATCTATCATGGTATCGTACGATAACTTTTCATTCAGGCAATCTACACGAGTTCGGCGCGTTCGTTGACTTTTATAAATTGATTGTGTCACTTCGCAGTATAAATTATGAAGAAGCAAAAAGGAAAAAGGGAACAGAAAGACACGACCGATGAACGAAAGAGGAAGGGAGAAATGTGATTTCGGATCGTGAAGGAATTCCGTCGAAAAGTTTGACGTTCGTTCAAATTGCCAAAATGTCCCACGCCGAATGATGACCGTGTTTAACGACATTATAGTAGTGTATACAGAGACGATTTATTATTACACACGCGCTTGGACCTGATTCCGTCGCATTATGTTTGTTCAGTATGATCGTTCGGTCTTGTCGAACGTTTCCTCCGAGCGGCTGCCGAAATTGACGCGAGAAAAACACGTGTCAGAATAAAGAACAGGAAAGTGCTAGGAGGCGTATACCGGAGATTACGAAGTTGGTATGAAACTTTCGTGGAGTAAAGTTAATTGCGAGTGTGCGTGTGTATGATTTGTTCTAGTTACGTGTAAATTCGACAGTCAGGCAAACGAAAATGCAATTTGAAGTGCAAATGTGTGTGTCATCGACTGAAATGTAATAATTGAAACCAATAATGTCGTAAATAATCGTTCGAAATATTCCTCGCGTGTAAGGATAGAATTTATCGTGCGTTATCGTTGTTTGCAATCGATTGAAATACATACTGCGCGAGGAAACAGGATCGCAAGGAGAGGGCTCGTATGCGATGCAACGTATCGGTGTAATTAAAAATGGGAAGGAAGAATCGAAGGAGCATATTCGTGCCGATACTCGCCACCCTGTTTCCGTTGTTAAGTGCATCGGAGATGAACGAAGAAATGTCGTCGATAATAATATAACAAGCATCCATACGTGTGGAGTGCTCTTTTATTCTCATGTGTTGTGTGCGCTTTCATATCAGCACGATCACGCACTCGTTGATCGTTAATACTAATTCTAGCAATACAGTAGACTATCTTACATCTTTTCATTTGATACACCGGGAAAAACGTTTCTCGGGTGTTCGCTAATCAAAATTCAAGATTTACAATGGAATCTTAGTCCACGATCATTAGCAATCTATTCACTGCGATATTAATGTTCGCGTTTTAGCATGTACAATGATTTTAGTCATCCGTATGTTAATTGTTGTTGTGTGCACTTAATGCGGTAAGACGATTTCTCGCGCGGGCGACATTAAATGTGAAACGTGGCAAAGCGAGGAATGATCGATCGTGTTTTTTTTTGTTCTTGTTGTAAATCAGAGAGTGTTCTTTCGGTATATAAAGTATAAAGCGATGTTTCGAGACGGTATATGGAATTGTCGTAGAAATAAGTTGAATCAAGTTTAAGTGTGGGCGTGATCAACATGTAACGTTTCGGTTTGTTAACGTCGATCATCGGTATTCGAGCAAGGTTTTGAGGAATGTGTGCATTGGCATGTATAACTGAAAATTCGATATATTTGATATTCAAGTACCATAGATGGTGCGCCATAATACAGTTGTAATATACGACACAAGATGTTAACAAATGCTGAAGAAAACAAACAATGAATTGTGGCGTCACGTTAGAGAAGATAACCGGTCTTCTCTAACGGCGCCTAACACGTAACGAAGAAATCGATGCTTTGTAATGGAGAAAATCGTTTATAACAATCGAAATATTTTCATGTACGATCGGTATGTATTTATCTTCCAGCAGTTGCTTTTAACAACGTTTTTGTATACTAGTTAATGCTCTGATTGTTGAATTGTTTCGTGTCTTGAGCGTTGATACTGATAGGGAATAACTCCGTTCAGTTATTAATATAATCCCTTACCGAACGATAAAGCAATTCCACGATTTTAATTCTTTTTACCCGATTATCGTCTATATTGTATCATTAGACTGACCAATCGCAAGTGTCTTTGAATGTTTGAAAGAATTCCTCTGATTATAAAATTGCGTCGCGTAAAAATAACGAGCTCAATAGTGACACGAATTCTAAAACGAAGAAAAAAGAATATTAAAAAGAAAGAATTAAAAAAGATAGCGAGTTTGAGAAAGAGAACGAGAGGGAGTGTAAGGGAAAAGCTGGACATAGGGATGAAAGGGAGAATGGAAGAGAGCAAGAAGAGAGTGCGTGTGCTAGGTATTATGATTGTATAATACGTGGTTTGTAACTGTAAATACAAGGAGAAATCATTGGGCAGCAATTTAAACAGAATACAGATATCTATGTATAAAAAGTAATAAGTACTAATACACACCTCTATATATGTGATAAGGTTTGTAATATTTAAGGGAGGCCGATAGATTGTATAACCTACTAGATCTCAGTATAAGTTACTAGGTAAAGACGTAATAATTCGTAAGTAACACAAATCACTCCGCTGTATCAAAAAATAATTTTTTATATAAGTTCCCACGGGCGCACATCATCTCCAATGGCACATGAGTTTTAGTAGACTTATTACGACTAACGATAAGCAAGACATTAAGCTGGTTGTACATAAATAATAATGAAGAAATGAAGAATAAATGGCTAAAATAAAGAAGTGCTTGATGTTGTTAAGTAAAAGAGAACGTTGTTTACTAGGCCAAGTTTGTTCGCACGCTTACCCTTAATATCCACCGCACCATTATTATTCAAAGAAAAAGATACCTTATTCCCGTGCACGTGATATTCCACGTTATCTGAAGAATGTGAATCAAACAAAAAATTGTTAGCAACTCTAGTATTGAAGTTTTCTTCCACGGACGCATCTTATAGATGTAAAATGCATTTAAAATATTTATTAATTTCCACTTGCCAACAATTTCGCATCGCTAGTCGTAACGCGTAAAAATCGTGAATTGTTTGCACAATCGATCCTTCCTTAAGTTGAGATTCTTTATTTACGTTTTACAAACTCGGTAACGTAACATCAAATACGAGCGAATACTGTTTCGCTCAAATCTTGATTTACTTAACAATATCAGATCGAACTATATTGTCTGTTTTCTTATCAATCCCTAAAAATAAGAAAAGAGACGTTTATTACACATTTGGGATAACGTTAGGAGGAAATGTGAATACAAAGTTACTGCAGGTTATTAATTATAGGTACATATGGAATTACCTTTCTTAGTTTGTAATTTTGCATGTTATATGTAAAGGTATAAATATATAAATAGAGGGAGATGTGGGTGTGTATATGTGTGTGCGCGCGCGCGTGTATGGGGTTGGAGAAAGAAAGGGGGAGTGCGAGAGGGAAAGGCAGAATGAAAGAGAATATTATGTAGTCATTGATAGAAGAGATGCTAACTGAAATATTATTGTCTCATGTTTGACGTTTTCTCTTATGTTGCGAATCTATTAGAAAATATAAGAAATATCATTGTGTATACTATTAATACAGATAAAAACAATTCATATTATACGTTACTATAATCTTTACAAATATACTAATTATCTTAAGGTTTAATTATTAATAACTAATTGAAAGTAACAGCGGTGGTTGTTTTTCATTATGACCTCATCCTTCTTGATTGATTCACCTGTAAAATTAACTATACTGATTTAAATAAAATGAAATAAAATCTATCACAAAATTAGTAGAGAGTAATAAGTGATTTCGTTCCAATACCTTATGTACTATTCAAGCTTGTTGTTTAATAATCACACAAAATTCCAGAGCTTTAAGTAATATATTGTATTTATAAAAAATATTACAGTTTTGATGGAATTTATATGTACGAGTATATTTCGTTGAATTCATTCAAACATCGCATTCGTTCTTGAAACGACTAAATTCTTTTAATCACTTTTAATCGCTTCTTCACCCCGAAACCGCCTTGTACGTCCATCGAAATTAGGCTTTCATTGTATAAGGAAGCTTTGCCAGATCGACTGGGTGTAGACACTGTAAAATTCAAGTAAACAGTGTTTATTCAAATTTTATTTTATTGGCACTTACCGTTTCCTTTGTATAATTACAAAGGTACTGTTCCGGTTACATATTTATGACAGCACAGTATACTGTTTCTCACAAAATCGCAATCGGGAGAGAACCAAAAACTTGAAGAATATTATTACTTGTTGCTGCACGTGTATCTCGCCTTCACAAAATTACTTCGTGCAATTATTTTTCGTGTCCCTTACCATTGTAAATGTAATCGGCCATTTTGTTGGACAAACAAGATTTTGCTCTCAAGACCTCACGGTCTAATAAGAATCCCTGCAAGTCTTCATGCGCTTCATATAGAATCTCCTCGAGGCTAAACCATTAATGGTAACAACATGTAACACGTTTAAGATATATTTACATCTGTAATTTAAATCAATGAAACGATTCTCAACGATGCCAATTCGACCTATGCCATGCAGACCACCAACAAGTTTCCATCATACCTACTGTGCAAAAGACTCGCATCTGTACTCCATGGTTCTTTGGGTGTTGCTGATACAGGGATTTCATTTTTTTGTGCATATTTCAACAAATCCGGTCTTCCCGTAAATCTTGTATAAAATTCTTTCCCCCTTCATGGTGCGAGTATCTAAACGAGAACACATTAAAAGATGTATGTATACAAAGAATTGTTGCATGAAAGAAATTGAAGTATGGTACCTGGGCCTCAGGATAAAAGCTTTAACAGCTCAACTCGAAACGAACTTGGTCATTGCCCTTTTCGATCGCACCGTGAGAGATTACAGATGCATTTTCAGCTTTTGCAATTCTTATCAGACATGCGTTAATGCACGGTCGAGCGATCGACGTGCCCACAGGATATCTACCTTTGTAAATTAATCCTCAGGCAATTGCCGGCCGCATAAACGAAGATGCAAAAACCTCTCCTCAGATCTTCTATTACGACCTTGTAGATGACCAAGCCAATTGCGTAGAAAAAAAGGTTGATAGGATGGCGCAAGGATTTTCGTTGTTGTGTGAACATCCAATTGAAAGGAACGGACCTTCTAAATGAATTAGGATTTTTATTACCTTCTGTGCGCCAATTCTTAAAGTTTTAGTCCTACAGCGGCATCGAAACCTTCTTGCCCAACATTCGCCTAGATAAATATTCTGATATACTGTCTCTTTCTAGAACAGCAATTGATGTTCACTGGTCTTACCATATAAGCAATCACTTGATATCCTTTTTCTTTTAACCGAAATAATATACACGATGTATCTAAACCACAGCCACTTTTTTCACCGTTTCGGACATTTTTCACGCTTTCGACGCACCGAAGGCTTAAAGACGAGATTAATGTTTGAATATAACAGTTGGCTTTCATTACGTGGACAAAGATGTCTCATGATCTGTGATAACGGTGCGTAGTTGTTGTTAGAATGATGCACAATGAGCTAACTTTTGCACAGATTGCAAGTGGTGACTTGTTCTTGTTAAAATGTTATATCTACAATGGTGTATGTACGGTGTATACGTAAAAAAAGAAACAAAATTGGAGCGAATTGTAGGCCTTTATAAGCAGAACATTTTGTTTAGACTACAATCTACATACATATATATATATATATATCCATATAATATATTATATAATGTAATAATCAATATTCGTAAACTTTGTAATAATCTTGCCGCTAAGTGATCGTGATATTAACACATATAAATAATTATTACGATCATTAACGGGCTAACTTCCACCGATCGAGAGCGATCTACGATTGCCTTTTATGTGCAGCAGAATTTTCAACGCCTAAGTACTTATCGATACGGTAAAGATTTCACTTTGAATTAAACAAGTATAAGTCTTTAGTAATTGGACATTCTCTTTTTTTTTATATATATAAATGCACGCTTGAAGATGAACTAAAAGCGGCATTTGTACTATACATAATTTAATACATATGCACGCTATACAAACACACGTATTTAGCAACGAATTGATACTATAACGAAAGTGCAATAAATAACTAAATGTACATCTATCGTTTTATTGTACAATGATAGACTTAAATATTTGCATTATTCAAAAATGCTTCAATACTTTGAAACGCTCGTAAAATAAATATCGATTTCATATTATGATTACGTCGATCACGCGACGTAAAACAATTGACTGTGTGTTTCTTATTTTATATTTGACTTGTATAATCGAGATCATCCATGGAATTTCATAGCTGATATTACTGACGGGGCCAAAGCTAGAGACATGTTAGGAATGCGGGAATGTGTTTCTATTTGTATGTAACACAGAGGTTTCCTTTATACGTGCAGTTTACTCAGGTCATCCAAGAAGGATTTCGGCGTGATTATATGCGATGAACCTAAAGTGGAATAATAAATTAATGTTGAAGCAAATTTCAGATGAAAAAATAATAGAATCGAGGGTGTTCGTAGGGTACGCTTACCAATTATCACTTCCCAATTTTTCATAGCATTTGTAACTTCATAGCCGCACCGTATTTCGGAGAAGCAAACGCCACCGACAACGAAGACAATTAATCGTGGTACATTCTTAATAGTTTGCGAACCTTTATCTTTATGCCAATGCCCGTATCTTACACTACTAATAAATAATAGTATTGTGTTAAAAAAACATTAGCGTTACTGAAAAAACATACATATGTGTGCATAATAAGTCCAGAAATCTAGGGAAAAAGTAGTGGGAAGAGAGCACGTGTTCCGAATCCAAAAACACCAACTACAAAGTTCGACTGCCTCGTCCAGCCGAGCAGGGCAGTACGACGCCAATTTAAAATTGGTGCACATATGAGGAAGTGGATTGAGATAGTGTCGGTAGAACGGACCCCAATTTCTCGAAGCTCGCGGCTCGTTTTTGTCGGTGTCGATAAGTCGTTAAAGAAAGGAAGGATAGAGCAATTGTCGAGGCAGCCCAGAAACTTAAATGCGAGTTTAACGTTTCTATTTTTAGCTGGTTTCCCACGAAATTTTCTAGAGCGTATCGTTGAGATTCTTCCAATTAAAATAAGACCAAACATGATACAAGTTGGATCACATTTCTTTAATTATGTCGTAGTCTTCTCATATGTTTGCCTTGGATCCTACAATTGCGAAACGCATACGGCCCTGTCGATCGGCGGCATCAATGGGCAGTTGCCATTCAACAATTTTACTGGAGTTCTGGACGCACTATACATGTATATTGCTATTATACCTGGATGGCGCGTGATATCCTGAACTTGCAGCACGACCAGCAAGGAATGGGAAATGTTTGGTATCAAGTTTGTCTTCAATTGCATCTTCCATAATATCTTTCATAATTGGAGTCCAACGACTCATCTGATAAGTTTGTTCCGTAATTCTTTCTTTACGTTGTACAGTGTACATTTTTCTACGATTACCACCCTGTGTATAAAATGTATAAATGTAAGTATATAATTTGAGAAACAACTATATGTATCATTCATTGATAGATGAAAAAATGATATACTTACGTCTACAACGATATTGATACCAAGATTCGCTATGTTCACTATAGTTTGCTTGTCATCGGGAGATATTTGGGCATGATTTACTAGACGATTAAGACTTTCGTCAGAAATACCATTTTTACTAATAACATATAACGCAATAATTCGTAATTTGTCTAAATGATGTACAGTTTGATCAAGCAAGATCGGCGTAATATTTTTCATTTGATCTTTAATACGTTCGCCTTCGGCATCTGTGCCCATTGCCAAATCCTTAAAATGCAATACACGGCACATTATTCAATGATCAAGTTAATGCGACGATAATTATGTTAACAAAGTTTATACCACATACTTGTTCCACTTTGCATAATTTATCCACATTCCCTTGATACCGTTTCATACAATCCTCAGCTAATTGTAAATGCGTCCCATATTTGCTCAGCTCTTTCTGATATTGCGGCATTTTTTTGATCATTTGCGAAAGGTCCCTCATGCTTTGTTTGTCTCCTTGCGGCATTCTTTTTGATTCGGTAAATTTCTTTAAATTTTTGGTAACATTTCTGCAAATGAAAACATATGGATAATATATCTGCTTAATCAACTCTCAAGTGATTGCACTTACTGTGAAACTACGGCAATATGCTGATGTCTGAGCTCTACCCACAGATCGTCGTTTTCATCCAGTAATACGTCTTTTTGTACTCCCGCCGTGGCTTCGAATCTTATAGAAATTTTCTACATTCAGTTAAAATAGTCCTTCAAAATAATCTTTCGTGCACGTCATCATTGCGCTTACCTATAAACATCATTTTCAATATCCAACAAATCGTATGCCATAGCTTGAAGTGTCAGTTCATGTAACAATGGAGAAACGCAGTCAAATCCTCTGTCTAGAATAAGTAATTGCGAGCGCGCCTTCTCAGGTCCTTCACCCATCGTTGGTTCATCCGCTTTGTAACCATCTAATTTTTGTTGCACCATGTGCGCCAGCTCTATGTTTCGATCGAAGTCGCTACAAAAATACACTGCATTGTAAAAAGCATTGAAAGAAAGCAATGAATCATAAATAATTTACCTTCGATATCTAACTGACGGATATTCCCCTAGAGTAGCGCAAAGTGTTGCGATCTGTTCGGCTATTCTCTCCATGTTGGCTGTTCTCAAGTTGGCGAACGAAGGATTATAAAAGCAAGGGAATGTTTCACGCGAGTCCAAGGAGAAAACCTGTTTAATTATGTCCCAGTTTTAGCATTAGCATTACACTCACTGATTGCATGTTAAGCTATTATAGTTTCAAATTCGAAGCGGTGTAATAAATAGCGGGATACATATACTATGTACATTGAGAGAGAAACATAGTTAACATAGTCACGATAAATAACAAGATACAGAATTGCATGCGTAGAAGACAGGGGTGAATAAACATTTGAACGCGAAAGGAAAACGGGAAAGTATACATGTAAGGCATTTACAGAAGTCTTTCGCCCATGTTGTTCTACCCCGTAAAATAAAGAACTGAAGAAGACAGAGGAATTCTATTCGTCGATATTGAGAAAATCGGAAATTGTAACTATCGCAATTTGCAACTATCTCTAGCGACTACGATTTTTCGTTTATTGTTCGTCACCTGCGACTCGTAAGGCAGGAAAGCGATGTTGACCTCTTTCAGGGTCTTGATCTTTTTTGCGGCGAGAGACTTGCAGAGTTCATTGAACAGCTCCTCCGGACACACTGGTTGCGTGCAAGCATCATTCCTTAGTTAGTACGTGCTTTATATGTGAGTGTCGTACAAAGTAGAGAAATAAGGGATCGAGTTATATAACTGTGTTAATATTATCGTGAACGCTGATCTCTCGATCAGGCCGAGATATCGAGAGGTAGGCTCGTGAGTCGAAATGCCATAAAGGTGTGGATAGATTGGTGTATGAAAGGGCTATTGGTTTGTGTACCCGTGTGAGTGTATGTCCGTCACCACGGAGAACGTAAAGTTATCAGACAATCGGATTGTTTTTCTTTACAGTTTCCTTTGCTTTACCTGTTCTTCATACGGTATGAATGCGATGTTGATCTCTTTTAGTGTCTTTATGCGTTTAGCTATCAGCGAGTGACACAATTCTTTGAACAACTCATCGGGACACGCTGTAAAGAGACATACTTAGAATCTCACGTGGTTCATTCAAGTCAAAGTACCGGCCCCTTCATTGTTGTTTAATTTCTTTTTATTCTCCTGCTTGTTGAACGTGTATTTTATTAATTAAGAATAAAATTGAAAATTCAACGTTTTCCCATGTGAACGTGGAAAGCCAAAAATGTATTAGTAAAAAAACAAAATAACGCGATACAAGGGTGAAGTTAAATTATCTCGATTACTCGTGCTAGATTACTAATTATGGCTTAATCTATTACGATCCAAAATGTACAAAACGTGGCGCACCTTCTGTGAAATAAACGTGAGCGACTTTGTAAATAGTCCTTGTGGGATTGCTGAAATCTTCAATCAATTTTTGTACAGAAGAGTTGCACGGTGTGATCAGGTAGATCGCCTCCATGGTCGGCAAGGGTTCCCGTTTCTTGTTGATGTCTTCTACCAGGGTGATACCTTGAGCACTGATATCGTGCATTTTGCAGCATGCCGACACCATCCTCATTGCCAATTGATCCACCACCAATATACGCCATTGTACACCAGTACTTCCAGTTTTCTTCTGTTTAATGACTTCATTCATAATCTCTGTACAGGAAAGTAAAGATATACGTTATAATATGAACGAAGCATTATAATAATACAACATAGGATGCGATTTGTTTCGCTATGCTATGGGTGCAATTAAAGCTGGGTTTTAATATTTATTTCATACAATAATGGGTTGAAAATAATTCGCAATTAATGTGTAAGATTTTTTAAATGTTCTATTCGTAGTTTCTTTCTGAAAGCGAATTTAAGTTGTAATTCTATTTTAGCATTCGATCGATATCTACATTGCTATTACCCTCATATACATAAGAATACAATACGATAATATAACATACAAAATACACATTTACGATAAATGTCTGTCAATGTAAAGAAATTCTACTTGGCCATAACTGATTTTCCACTACATTCGAACGATTTCAAATTGAACGAGAAATCATTTGGCGCTCTCAGCTCGTATTGATCGTTCTTACGAAGCAGTGACGTCACCCTAAACGGCATCGTACCGCAAGAACAAGGGGCCCCGTTTATAACAATTCATGTTCGATGAAAACTAAATGGTTTCTACACTTGGACACCAATCGCGGTAAAAAATGCTTGGAAAATTAGACATCACAGATTAGACAGAAATTCCACTGAATATTTTCTATGGATAGGAGATTTTCCAATGAAATTATTAATTACAGACCAGCGTCAATATAAATGGTATTTGGATATTTCGCAATGCGTGGCAGTTAACGTTATTGTTCAACAAAAAAATTCGGGACATTTGTAGAAGGTAATTATTCTAGATTTACGTAACTATAAAAGTAATTCGTTATTTATCGTTTTTCTTCGCCAAAAGTATAGCTACGAATTAAGATATTGGATAGCATACGTTATCAATTTACTCGATGTTCTTCTACAAAAGACCGAGTACTGTTGACTTTCCAAGATAAAAAAATACAGGCATGTTATATTTAAAATTGTCTTTAATAATAAGCATTAACATTTGTCTTCTTGTTATTTGTCACACGCTTATGGCACAAATCAATAATCAAGTTTAAGCCAGATTGTATACGAATAAACAATATTTTAAAGGCAACAATATATTCGTGTTTTGCGAGGTTACAATTAAATATTTACTAAGATAGAATATCAATAGCAAACTTTTCGAATCGACAAATTAGAGTCTTGATAAACGTGAATATTGACAATCTATCTTATTTTATCCGGTAGCGTGTTAAATATTTTATACAAGAAGTTAGATGAAACGCAACACTAACAATAAGACATAGGTTTGACATTTCTATCTAGCAGCCGCTCCGCAAACGATGAAATCATCACAGCATATACGCCCATTTGGAGGTTATCGATTCTGACAGTAGTATAGACGATACAACTTTCATGTAAAGTTAATCTGCATGATTGCTATAATATTATAATACGAAAAGGGTTGAAAACTTTCCTTATGTCCAAGAAAATTACATTATTTTTTCTTACTCACTTTGACCGACTTGTCCCTTGAGCGCCATTTTGCTGGTAACTGATTGCACATTTGTCTACCAGGTGGCGTTTAGGAAGGAATAAAAAGATAATTCTGAAGTTATCTGATAGTTCATGGTTATCTGTAATAACGTCCCTTCGTTCGAATCGATGCCGCTGGACCGTGTTTGCTAAAGTAAGCATTTAATCATTTCTCCTCTTTATTTGAACTCATAGTGAAACCATTTATATATGAATAATAAAGCTGGTGCCCAATACTCGTGAAAAATCATAACGTTAAACGATACCGTAGGAATGTGATACAATAACTGATAATTAATTTTTTCGAGCAAAGGGAAATATAATTCGCGAATAAGCATTGTATTAAGTAATATTTTCATAATTTTCTGATATTGGTATGTTCTTACATTCGAAGTAATATGGACAAAATTAATTAAAGAAACAATGTCAATATGGTCAAATGAGGATTTGACCAGGTAGTAGTGAGGATTTATTATAATTTCTACATTTATACGACATTAATTTTTATTCTAGCCTTTAAGCGATACAATTAATGCATCAGGAACATAATATTTATAACGTTGCAATTTGCGAATCATTAAAAGAAGTCAAAATGGCGGCCCTTCAATTCGCTCGTTCGATAAATCGAATTGCAGAGCATTCCATTCGAGAATCGAATCTACCTTCCATTATCGAATGCCATTTAAAAACCTATGTTCAGTGTAATTCGGAGTATTCCTAAGATAATGCATTTTGCGCGCAAACAATGTGCCAATTGTTTTCGAGAAATTCGTAATTAAATGTTTGCGAAACAGCCCCATCGATTCTGTGCAAAGAATATACGGGATGATCCCGCTGCCTGAAAGTGAGAGGGGCCGGCGGCGGAGATGCACGCGAGAGAATGAGACAGAAGATCGGCTCAACGAGGTCGCGGAGAGGGTTTGTGCAGTCAGTTCGGATTTGTTCGCCGGTGTGCGTGGATCGTCCCGATGGTTTGCGCGCGCAACATTAGACAGTGTGCACGCTCGCGTTCGTAAGAACGACACTTGGACATTTCTGCGTTTACTTTCGCCGTGATAACGTGTATCGTTCCGTCGCGCGCGTTCCCGTGCCGGGTTCAAACATACGCCTGGTCCGTTTCGCGTCGGGTCGCGTCAACGCACGGGAGAATGTGTGCCGCGGATATTGTTTAACAGTGATAGCACGTCCTGACTGCGGCCAGTTTTATTCGTTTTTCTTATGTGACTAGTGCACTTGTGTGGTACATCTTTGGTACTTGGTGTTCGGCTGCAACAACGGTCCACGATGAAACTGGAGTATCCTTGCCGTGTCGAGGGCTGGCTGAACGTATGCGGTGAGTACTTTCTTGATTCCTCTTTTTTCTCGGCGATAAGGATTTCGTGCGCGCCAACGTTCGGCGACATTCTGATAAATGGGAGAGGATAGTGCGAATTTAGAAGAATGACTCGCGTTTGGAGGGAGGTTATGTGCGTTTGTGTGTACGAAAGTGTTCGGACAGTGAACCTTCATTGATGCACGTGCGCTCTGTGTCACGAGAACGCTATTTCGCTCGTTTCGCTAGCCGGCACTCGAGCCGGCTCCATACACTGTGTTGCATAACAAGCGTAGGGCGTCTGTCACTGTTCGATCATACGAAAACTCCTTGAACCACGAATCGTCTTGAGAATGTCGTACAAGTACGACGGTCTCTCTACGTTTATCTATCGTCAAAGAAGGTTGACAGGCGTTGAACGGTTCTTCCTTTTTTGCGAACGAGGAATGTTTCCCTTGTGTTTCCTGGCGTTTGTTTGCCTTTCGTATCGTTTCAGCTTACAAGCCCTTGAATTATTACGGACAGCGTATTAATCGTGGCTTGTAAAGTACCACGTGTGAAAATAATCGTACCGTTAAGTTGCTAGCGCAAGTCTATGCTCCCGTTGCTTTTGCTACTAGAAACAAGTGTGCAGAGTTACGTAATATCCCAACGCCCATTTATAGGTCACAGGGTGAACGAAGGATAGAAGGCATACAGCAACCGGAGGATTCCGTTTTTTTTCTTTTACGCATATCCTAATTGTTAGCTGGCTGATAATAAGGGCATTAAGGGAATAAAGCATTCAAGATTTCAACATTATTCAAGATTATTAATTGACGCAATTAAATGTCCCTGCCTTTTTCATGTAGGCAATTATTGCAAATGCATAAATATTTGCATCAGTAAGACTCAGTTAGGATAGACTAACTGTCAAAATGAGAGGTAAATGCATTTACTGAGCATGTAACTTATCAACATTTTTCTACTAAGTTTTTGATGCATATGAAAACAATTTGATTCTTCATTGCCGATTAAAAACTTGATACTAAAATTCTCAAGTCTTTTTCTGCAAGTATTTTGCATTTCGGGCCATGCATAATTGTGATCGAAGCGAAGCAGAAACAGGAAAGATATACATACCTTTGATTGGTATACAGGTGTCTAGCCCGAACGCTAATGTCGTCAAGTTTGACGACCTTTTCTTTTTTGTCAACTGGAAAGGGGTGAGGCTTCGTTCGATTTTTACGACCTTGGTAGCTCGTCCGACGTCAAAGTTCATTTTCATACTGTGGCAGCGAGTTTCGTGGACGAGCCGGATAGTGAACGCTCAAACACACGCGATGAATATGTATTGCTCTAGGTGTAATAAATCGTCACGCCGATCGGTGTCGTTTGCAGAGACCAATCGAGTGTCTGCTGGACCAGCCTTGATAACAGACGAAACGACTGCTCATTATGCGGTACTTGAAATAATTAGGCGATCGTGTTTCTGAGCGATTTACTAGAGAGATATTTCAAAGCTTAATTCACTGTTTGTATATTCTTGCTTTTAAATTTTGTGTTTACAAAATTTTGCACTGTTCAGCTTTCAAAGTGTTTCTTTCTTTCGGAGCAGAATTGTAGGTGGGATTACTGCCAGGTATGATACGAAAGTCTAGGTAATTGCAAGCTGATTACATTTGTTAAGTCTTTTACTGTGCCAGCTTGTTTGAACTATTGTATTTATTTTTTGTATCATCTTTTACTCCGATTTTTTGCTAGTTTTCATTCAATCCACAATCCAATAAATTTCAGGCAATCCAATTATTTTTACTTGTGTCAGTGGTCTATAGATTTAACTGTAAATTTTGCAGCGTTGTTGAAAAGTGTTCAAATATAAAGTTTACAGTATACTTCGCTCGTTACTCACAGCTTTACGAAATAAAAAGGTCCAAATAACTCGATCGATCGAATAAGTAATTAAATTTATCCGACGAACGTTTTGATAATAGCGGAACAAAAGGTTTTCAAACAAAATTGTGCCAACTGTGGAGTATTTCGAGTAATCCATCAAATTGCAGATTTTTCGAACGGGCGTAGATATTGCTGCAAGAAATTATTCTAATGAAATTATTGCGCGTACAGTTGCATCGACTATCAAGTACATATTGTTTCGATTACATCGGCCAGTTTCCTTTCCCGTATTTTCATGTCTTTCGTCGCTCTTTCATTGGTCTTCAACCGTTTTCCTTTTTTTTCATTCTTCCTGAGTACTCTGCGTTTCTATTTGCATCTAAACGAAAACATACTGGTTCGATGGCCAATTCCCATCGCGAAGATCTTTTGTGTTTGGTCGAATAGGGAATGGACGTTTCTTGTACCGTGAATTTGTACACATCCGCTGTTCGCGGCGTATTTGTTGTGAACTCACCCCATTACAGCCAGGTTCTTTGCTCTCTATTGGATTTCCCGTTTTAAGAGACGAAAAACTTGGGTTGCACAATTTTCATCGTGCAGTACAAAAATGTAGCGATAACCGCGTAGTTTGGTAATGAATTTCTGACGTATATACTTTGTATCTGATTTTGTTCGTAAGCTGTAGGCTTTTTCGTTTTGACTAGTCATCCGTGTTTACTGCAGTTTTCTGATAATATGTATGATCTCATGACTAAATTCTTGGACCTTCCCAAAGTCGTGACAAAACAATTCGAAACAACTTTTGAATATCGTTAGCGTCATTTTTAATTTGTCTCTGCTCCTTTAGTTAATTTAATGAATTGCAATTCAGCTATGGCACGTGGCACGGCGGAATAAAATAAAGAAAACTAGTTTAGGTGCTCGAGAAGAATATACATACACGAGTACGAAACCAGTTTTCTTTTACCTGCAATTAACCCCATTGAACCGTTGATCGTTATTCGTTTTTCTCATACGACAATTTGTTATCACATAGACTTATCTCAAGTGAAATCTGGCTCGTTTTACGTTCACTTGCGTTACTATAGTTCTGGATGAGGAGCGGCTTAATAACTGACAGTATCGAATCGGCCACATTCGCCGTAGAATATCGCCACTTTATCCCGTTCGTTTGCTTGTGCACCTGCAAATAATAGAGAACGGGTTACCCACGTAATGCACAGGTTACTTTGAACTTAACTCACTGTTCCCTGGTTCGAACGAGAGCGGGCGGGTAAATCACGTAAAAGCGGAGAACGTTCACCTGTTTGTACATCTCGAAAAATTGCGCGACATACTTATGTAATGAGTCCCTAGGACATTACGTTTTAACATACACCCTGCGCTGTCGTTGACTCAAACCCACAAATTGCATCTTGCAACAAGTTTGGCGAATACACGGAAGCGTAGAAAAAGTAGCAATTCAAATTTTGCCAATCTGCGTGCAAGTACTCTTTTTTTCTGCAAGGTTTATTAATACCACGTGATATAGCCGTTAGTACGAGAATTATTCAGCGGTTATTACTTGCGAAATTTTTGTTCATCTCGGCCGGATTACAGAGTGCTTTCGATTATCGAAGGGGAATTGGTCAGCCTCGAATAATCACGAGCCCACTGCATTTTGGTAATTCCCGTTTATTCCTCTTTGTATGTAAATCGTCGGCCATTAACCTGTCCCATGGAACTACTTGTCGGCACGATAATTACAAAAGCACACCGACACCACGTATGTGATCCAGTGTACACACCTCTGGGCCGTTCGGTTCGCACTTGGAGGAGTTACAAATTGCATCTTTTTTTCCAGCCTATTCTCTCGCGTAACACGAGCACTCTTTGATTAAACGGAAAGAATTCATTGCACAGATAATGCACACGCAATCGCGAGTTACATTTGCCCGTTCGCCGAGCACGTTTGAGCACGATGATCTCAAGAAACTAGGATCGACTTAATCGGAGTCGTAACGTCCGCAAAATACGGAGCCTCCGGTCACGTTTCGCTTTACTCCTACATGATCCCGACCCGTTACGCTCTTCGCGGGCAGAATATAAATAATTGATTTATTGCATGATTTATAGCGATTTCATTCCCGCTCCGTTTGCGCGATACGTTCGACGTTGATGCACACACCAGGCCGCGTTTAGGCCAGGTTTATCGCAACTATGGCCGTTACTACTTCATTGTATAAATTGCATTGGTGTTCCTAGTAAACGATATCGCGGCGGATCCAGCTGTAAGCGCGATCGTAAAGCTTGAACTCGGGTTCACGGTGCTCCGACCGTTCAGATACCACTGGCTCGTTTCTCCTTCTCTCGTCCGCCAGCACCGCGGAGTCGAGCGAATTTTGAAAACTTTTTTTCCCCTTGCTTGTTAGCCGCTTTTGTTTGATGCATTGGAAGTTAAGTGTGCAAATTACGTCACAGGGATTCAGGTAACCGTAGTTACCGCAAGTTTAGACAAGTTCCATGCGTGGTTTGCTGGCTGCGATTCATCCACGTTGATGGTCTTGTATTCTTTTCTGATACTATTTTTGCGAAGAACGTAGGTACGTGTAATGACTTGTTACACCTACTCAATGCATCCTACTAGACATTTTTCGTGCAATTTTCCCGAAGCAATGGCGTGATTGTTGTACAAATAATTAAGTATGCAAATTGTAAATGAATTGTCACTATTCTACTTCAATTCTTATTTATTTTCTGCAATTTTAGTGGCAGGTATTCCATGTTCTACACAGAAATATGCAAAGATCCGACCTACGGTCTATATACTTTAGTGTTACAAGAACTAAATCAAGATATCTAACATTAAAGTTCTCTTTGTAATTTGCCAAGTGTAACTTTATATCTATCGCGCACGTTATCAATAGACTACAAAAGAAAGCACATTGCTCGAAATAAAATATGATGTCTGTGATTTTTAATCATCCTCGTATTTCTGTTTCCTGCCTGCGTCAAATTCTCGTTTCGCAAGCCGCCAAAATATCTTATAGCCAAGTGAAAGTTCTCTTACTCTTTCCCGGCTTCCAGTCTTCTAAATTCCATCGTGTTCTTTCAACATATCGGCAAACAGAGCCGCACGTACACGGATGGGTCCGTGTTAGCGTGAACGGCAAGGTACCCGTACGTTAATGACATTTGCATAATACACCGCGAAAATATATATTGTCGCCTTAAACGTACCAATGAAAAAATACAGGGCAAAAAACTGGATAATCCTGATCGGTCGCGCGACGAAATATTACTTCATATATTTATGCGAGCGCTTACCGGTTTCGTAAACGAGAGTTTCACTGACATTTGCAAAAGTAACTTTAGTAGTGCACGGTTATATCTGCGCGTCACGCCGCGGCGGTATCGCACGAGTAACGAAAAATGGGTCCGCGCTGACACAGATAGCAGTATTATTAGGTTGCTGTATATGAAGCAGTCGATTTCTCAAGCGTGAAAAATGTTTCATAATTTAATGGTTAATAATGCCGGCGAATGGCCGTAAATCAATTTAGAGTGTTCTTCTGAACGCAGCGCAGCTTTAGAAAAATATTAATTCGCCACGAAGGTGCATTTAGCATTATTCCTACCGCGACCGGTCAAATGACCGTTTTTAAAATTTCGATTGGAATTTCCTATAGACAACGTAATTGCATCGCCTTTAAACTTCACGACTTTTCCTAAAATATACGTATAATACATTTTTCAATATTCACTTCTTTTTTTATTGTTTGCTTTCTGAGAAAAATTTGTAGTCTGTCTTACCTACCACGACCGGTCATTTGACCGGTTGAACGATTTATATCTTTTTGTAATAGTACTCTCTCGAAGACTCAATTCCGAAACTATAAAGTCGTTACAAACAAAAAGTAATGCAGTTGTGGCATGATTTTAGCCGAAAAGTGCCTTCCAGGGACTGCTTTACGGCACCTCCAAGTGTTTAGAGTTCTCGCTCGCCTTTCTCTCGGGGTGATTATTTGCCATATTGCCAATTTATTATTAGAGACAATAAATAATATTGATGAAGAGTGTTCGAAAGATGATCAGGAAATTTCTGATATTGAAAATGACAATGCGGAAAATCATTACGATCTATTTGAGAACGACTCGAACACCGATGAGAACGAAGAGAATGTTTCGAACATACGTAGAAGACGAAAGAGAAGGAGATTTTTAGTTAGTTCCGATAGTGAGAATGAAGAACAGGTACTCGAAACTGCTATAGACGGAACTGTTTGGCAAGAAGTAAAAGAAGGGTCTAATCCGGGAAGAGCACCGACTCATAACATTTTTAGGGAAACATCAGACCCAACAGGGTATAGTAAACGAAATATTATGAAAGGTCAAGTCAGGACGGCATTTTCTCTGATTATTGATAAGAATATAATCGGACATATAAGAAAGTGCACGGAAACAGAGGCATTTCGAGTGTTGGGATCTAAATGGGATCTATCTACTGCAAAGTTACATGCATTTATTGCACCCCTGTATGCACGCGGCGCGAGGCAAGAATTTTTACTTCAATTGGCAGAAGAACTTGCCACCGATTATCTAAAAGAGCTACAGCTGGAAGAAGATCAAGCAACAATAGTCACAAATATAAGTACAGGTTCACGTCGACGGAAAACATGCCAGATAAGATATTGCAACGACAATAAGACTAACAAGATCTGTCTGAAATGTAAAAAGTACGTATGTGGAAAATGTACAATCGAGACGCCTATTTGTAAAAAATACGGTGAAAACGAATAAAATGTACATTATATACTTCTGAATAAAAGAAACTATATTTTTATACTGTCAAATTGGCTATTACCTTCATTCTATATTCAAAAATATAAGTTGCGCTAAAGACCGGTCATTTGACCGGTCGCGGTAGGAACAGGTATATGTGAAGTGTCGGTAGCAATAGTGTTTTAATACCAATGTCTTCGAAAACTTCCTCGTACTTGGGAACACTGATTTTTGTATGCAAGTGGTGAAAATAACTTTGCTTTACGGTCACTAGAGTGTATTCTATACGATGGCTCGGAGTTCGATTGATAAATAAGATTTTCCACAAGATCGTAGACGTTGACAGTATTATTAATAATACGGCATTTTCATATGCAATTGCCTAATGCATTATTTAATTGGATAACGAGGTTAAAGCGTGATTTATCGCGTTTTGTATGCATAGGCTTGAAAGCGTAGGCGTGCATCATTGTGTGCGCCAACGCATTGCTATTCGTTTGTTTATTTTACTCGCAACGCCAGCTCTTGATTAACTATAGCCGACCGTGTTGTACCTTTCTGTTATGGCTGGGATTCTGGTTTCGGTTGTTTTCCAAAAATGTTCTGTACGTAATTGAAGTTAAGATTTACAGTTAACAGGCTCCAGAAATATTATACATACAATTTTATGAAAACAATGTAAACAAGTTTCTGAACGCGACGATCAATTATGTGGATTTCGTCGTTAACTGCAGTTCACTTAATTTGCGCGTGATTTGTCGATTCTGTGTTACACAGGCATAATTTTGATAACGCGGGTGAAAATTGCTACAGCAAAAGTAACTACAGGTGTACGATAGATCGACCTGTTGAGGCGACTTTCCTGCAAACGCGTTTAATACCGGTTTAATTGACCGAATGTGAACGAATTTAACTGCCTGGATAAGAATTTTATAACCTCGGAGCATAGTTCGAAGTTGACACGGCTATATCTGTTCATCGGCTCATTTAATATTCTTATCGGTGGATAACTATGGCCAGGCGATAACTATAAATATGTTTTTGCGATATACAAATATTGCGGATACAGTAAATACAGTATACAGTAAACTGTTGCAAAAGACCGATCTCAGAAGGAATAAACAATGTTCATTGAAATTATTTCGCCAAAACGGAGATACGTATTCAAATGTAATACAAAAATTTGCGACGGAGGCACATTTTAGTAATAAGTTGCTCAATTGTTTTTTGATGTTTAAAACATTCCATTCGGGCACTCCAAGTAGAAAGATAGACGGTGAGATATCGAACATATGCTACACGTATGAATTTTGGTGTTGTCCACTATTCGTAAGCACTGCAATTAGTGTCTCGCTTCTTGGCTCGTATTTAAGTGTTTATCGCTGCGCATAAGTCAACGCATTTTTCAAATAAGACGAACAATACTATTCGTTGATCACAATTAAAGCTGATATGACCAACGTGGACTGCAATACATATAGGTACATACATACGTCTCAAGGCGCAGTTTTTAGCAGGTCGATACCCAGATCCAAAGATAGGCACACTGACTTCCGGTTCGAGTGGTTCGTGGGCGTACTTCGATTGCATTTGTATTACCACTTGGATGCTTCTGGATTTGATAAAACACCTATCGCGAAGATGTTACCGTTTTTTAAATTAAAAACGATAGCTTAAAATATTTGTTGAGTTTGCAGTGCCCTCCTTGAAACAGCAAATGTAGGTAAAAGGCTTGATTCAATTTACAATTTTGACTAACATTAATATTAATCCATACTTCATTCGAGATGCACATCGTTAATGTAATCGACTGTTTATCTGCGATATATATGTAGTTCTATTTATTCTATTAATGTAATTACTTAAATTCGACAGAAATATGTTCCGAAAAATATTCATAACCCGGTAACGGTGTTATTGAACTCACAATATTTTATTTGCGCAACATATATCCCAAAATTGTATTCCATGCTCTATCGATTGGAGGCTTTTTATTCTATCAAATTTCGTAACATAAAGTACGACTTCGTTTCACGTTTTCTCCATTTCCCAGCCATTTCTTGATGCAGCAGATTCGAGGCAGGGACGTAAGAAAGGGGAAAAGAGATTTGTAATAGGACGATATCATAACGGACCTACTTCGGAAATTTCCGACGTTATCTCGAAGTCCTTCCTCCGTTATTTCATCAACGTGACTCCTGATGTATCTACAAGGTAATCTACAAAGGTGTAAACGGAAGTCACGTAGCGTCGCGTCGGCGCACAATGAACTCTGCTGGTACCAGCCTCTGATTTCCGTTACAAAGATTCTGATGCCCCCGCCTGACATTAATGCTCTTTTGAACGTTCCTTATAAATACTGTTACGAAATTTGAAGTAAGGGCTCTCCAGTCCGGGGCAGCACTTAATTCGCCATCAAGTTTATTCAGATCGTGCATCGCGATAGGAACATGAATCGAGTCGAGATTGCAATGCATTTTTCTGACCGTTTACGTTAAACAGGTCGGAAATGATAGCAGCCTGCACGTACGCTTTTTGCGGCGTTCGTAATGTGTCGTTTCCTATTTCTTTGCTCTGTTATCCAGCATTGAAACTTTCCAACCTGATCCAACCTTCGTTTTAGCGATAATGTTTCTTGGCAGAAGTGAATCGACGATATTCATCAGTTCGGAGGATGGGAATTTGCAATATTACATTTCGTATTTAATAACTTAAACTTGCAAGCACGTTTCAAAGATTTACCACTTGGAATCCCTGAACAATTTTCTGAAATACAAATTCTGGGAAATCCACACAGTCCCTTTATTGACATTCAAATATTTACTTTCGATTTCTCGCGCCTCGTTCCCAAGGCCATAAAAACCACTAAACTAAGACCACTAATTATCGGGGAAGTCAATATTAGCTTCAACTTCATTTCGTTCGAAAAATTCAACGATTCCTCCGCGACGTATTATCATCTTTACCATTCGAGCGTAAGATTTGTTTCACTTTCTCTCTCGATCGGGCGTCGACGCTTTTTAGAGGTGGAAAAGGGGAAAATTACGAACGACCACAGCTCCATAGAGAGATTGGAAAGTGTCCGCTGTAAAAATAGCCTCACGAAAATCCGAATTGTCTATCGCTTCGCGTGAAACGTCCGTCCAAGGTCGTGGATTAATTATTCGCCTCGAGGATTTAACGACGGGGGATGGAATCGAGCCAGCATTAAAGCGTCAACGTCTCGACTTCGCGGAAACCCCTTGCCAGACGGGGATTTGCGATTATTACGACGGGATGTTTCCTTCATTCCCCATTGATTGTCCGCGCACCGCGTCGTCGGTCGAAAGAAAGGAGGCAAATGAATAACACGATTAACTTGTCCTTAACCTTATTCGAATTGTCGTAATGCATTTTCTGCGATATGTCCTCGGCTCCAATACGGACACGTCCTTTGGTTTTTTCTGAATTGCACGTTTCTCGTAGGCGACGAGCAGCATATGCATTGTACCAGCCGGAGACTTATCTTCGCCGGGTAATCATTAGTAATCTTTGCCGAGCTGCTTGTAGGGAAGAAAAAGCGTGGGTGGACTGTGCGGTTTGTCCGTAGGTATTTAAAAATAGTTCCATTACTGCGGGGACTTCGGAGAATGGAATATGGCTTTTATAAATTCTAAATGGCTTGTTCCTTCTCATTATATGCTCGTTCTCCTGATATAAAAGTTATAGTACTTTCTAGAACGTATAAATATTGATAGTGTAAGCTTCCGAAATTCGAGCAGCTAGTTTTAGTTGATGGGTTCAACTGTGGTCTTCATCTAGAGCGGAGATATTGGTTATAAAGCTACGTTGTCCGTGGAATACTCCTTACTGTAACGTGCAGACTTTACTTTTCGACAGAGAACGCAGCAGGAACGTGCAGCAGGAATGTCAAGTTTTCGTTTAACTAAGGAAGAGAGTATCTACGCTTCCTTCGAAACTTTTCACGACTGTATTGACGTTGCCGCGTCAATTCCTTCCGATAAGAGCAGCATTCTGACATTCCGTACAGTTTGCTGTAGGAAAAGTTTGATGGAAATTGAAACGAGAATTGCAACGAAGACTCCATTTGTCCATTAAAAATCACTCGATCGGTTTTTTAAAATCTTTTTTAAAGAAATTCCATGCAGTTTTGTGGTACAGGGTGGAATCGGGAATAGGTGTTTCGTAAATAAAGTATATCTTTTCCACGTTGGAAAAGCAAGCACGAGCGTGAAATAAGGCAGCTATTGTTATTCGAAAAAGCGGAAGAAACGTAGCAAAGTAATTGCCGTCGAGAGAAACACAGTTGTAGTATATTATTGGGTTAATTGGTGTTTGCCGTCCAGGCTGTTGTTAATTGCCAATTGTTCGCCTTTGTGCATAATTCAGTTTCATTCAAGAAAATCTAATTGTGAAACGTTTATCCTGATACTAAAGAAGCAGGGCATACACAAGCTAATATTAATTCAGCAACGAAGCAGAGTATTAGTAGATCAAATATTAAATCAGTAAGAACCATTATTTATAATTAAACGATTGCAGTTCGTATATATTTCGTTTTTCAGTTCGTTTTCTACTCACATTGCACTCCCCCTGTGAAAGTAGGTATGTATTTCTGGTCACAGATGAGTAAATCACTCGACAACTTCTCTTCCGGAAGCTTTCCTGCTCCAAGAAGTGGCCCAAGTGTTTCGAAACGTTTGGAGAATGGATATGTATTACTTCAATTTTGTTCTATACAGCGTAGCTTTTGATATACGAGTATCATTGTAGCAAGAAGTTGGATCCGTGCAAGTTTAATTTCCTGTTAGGCTAATATAATGCTGCAATTCAGAGATAGAAACGTATTCATCGCAATAATTTAAGTAGACAGAGTTTTCGTCTCATTCACGATGCGGTTTCGTGAGTTCGAGTCCCGGTCTGGCAACTTGTAGCAGTAAGAAATACCGAATCCAGTCACGACGAGTAACTTGTTAGCGTTTCCGTTAGCCACGTATTACGTATCGTTTACGAGGAAGTACACGTTACACTCGGGCCGAAACGTTAGTCAATGATTTATGGGATCACCTTATGCAAATCTGCGGACCGCCACGGTAATAAGAAGATCCCGCATCGCCAAAAAATATTCGCCAGACCCGCTCCACTCCCGCCAGAAGTATTATTGTTCGCAGTGCAACGCGTTCGCAAAGAACAGTGAAAAAGGGGAAGAGAAAAAGAGAGAGAGTAGAGTCAGACCGTGAATCACTTTGCGCTAAAATAGAACAGAACGATGTCTCTCAGGCTCGGGTACGATTTTATGCAAGCCTGTGTTTAGAATTTATTGGGATGGTACGCGTACACATACGACATGCAAGTTTTTCGAAACTCGAATTTGATTGCATCTATAGTATGCAGGTTAACAAACTTGATGACACTGGTTCATCCATAACATAGCTTTTTGGCAAAGACGTAGAGATAGCACTCTTCCCTATTCTCTTGACAATGGATTTAGACATTAGGAATTTCGTGATTCTAGGACCGATCCATTTTGCAATGAACTTTAGAGTATAGAGTAGTGACGTAATATAAATTGGTTCCGTTTACCTATCTAGTTTCGTCACTTTCTATGCGGGTTCGCTGTATGTAAAAGCAACAATCGGTGTTTAATTTTTTTTACTGCGGCGCACCTAATTGAAAAATCTGATAAAAATTGAGAGTAATAGTATAAATAATATGTACCTAGAAAAAAAATATAATTATAAGTCCGCGATTCCTTCAATACAAAATCGGCATTTTTCAGCATTTATTAACGTTTTTTATTTTTGCATCTCGGGTTTCCAATTTGAAAATCTGAAAAACTTCTATAATATGTGCCTCCATAACTAAAATGTTTCAGATTTTTATCAACATTTGTTATGCGCTAAAATGGGAGATATTGAGGAAAACCTGTATTTTTGTTTTTTCGCTGTAACTACCCTCCCAGTCGAGTTACACCTCACAAGTCGAATTTGGTTTAGGGGCACATTTTACCCCCTGATCCGGCTATAGCCTTGTTAGACGCAATGCGTATGGTTTTTCGTTTCCAAATGTGACGTGCTGTATTCACCAAACTGATATATAGTCCGGTGATTCAGCAAGGGCATACTCCGCTTAGCGAATAGATCCCTCGAACTATCAGAATCTCGTTAACCTATGACTGTGCACTCATCGTCTCGAGGCTCGTGGAAACGACTCTGCTAAGAAGATTCCCCTTTTTTGAGCCGTCTAACGACACTTGCCTCGTACGTCTTGCGCCTGCTCTTTTCGTCTATCATAAAGTTCATCTGGCCGTTCTCGAGTGAATCCGCCAGATATTGCTGCCGGATAGGAGAAATCGTGACGAGAGGATGAGCGGTCGGGACGGGAAAAAAGAAACATAGAACGCCCGGAGATAATCTGGTGAGCTAGGCAGGCGGCACGATAGTCGGCCACGTCGCATGTATTCGCTTTGATTAGAAATTAAAGGGACACTTGACGCGCACAGACGTTCAAGATGAATTCGAGATTCAGCCGGGTTAAAATAATCTGCCACGGGTAATCGTTCTAACTCTCTGTCAGTGTGATTCCATCTTCGGAGCACGCGAGCGAAACGAATCCTAATCGACGTGATTACACGGGTCGCTAAGAATATTCGATTTTTCCTGTAGACGATAAGGAAGGAGAAAGAAACGTATATTGGTGGTCCGAAGTTACCTGTGCAAGTACAGTACTGTTGAGAACCCTGAAATATTCATAATAGACATCGAGCGTCTGAGGTCTCCTTTAACAAATCAAATCCTTGATCTGTCGAAAGCGAGGGCCTACGTTGGTTTATCACTCTCCTCCTCGTTCTAATCACGCAAGTATCCATAATTTGTTACCAGAGGAATCGTTCGCGGGGCAGCGACCCGATCATTCATCATTAAGGTAGACGAAGCGTGTCGGCATAGTTGCACAGGGATGATAAAAAGGGTTATCGGTTGTCGGAGAAAACGCTGCGCCCGCACCGTATCGATATAATTGGTCACGTTCCGTGGATTCGTCGGGTTCAGAAATTAGGTAAACGTTTTCAACACACGTGCGTTCTAGTCGCGACATCTCGAGCATGATTGTACGGGTTCAATCATCGTTTTTCAAACACCAGCGAGGAGCAGGTTCGAGCTAAGGGAGCAGGTACCCACGTGCACAGCAATGGCGATAATTGTCCACGTTTATTACCTAATGAAGGCAAAGGATAGGCCTGGCTAATAGACACTTTGCATCCTGATAGACGAGAAGGCGTTCGAGGGGAGGTGACGGACCTTAAAGTTAATTAACGTGCTGGGAACGCGCGCGGAGATACGTGAGACGCGACAACAAGAAATTAATTGAACGTTCCGTGTTCGACACGAGCCGAAATTACACGAAACTTATCCGCACACTATGGTTAACCATCGAACCTGACACGTGTACACACAGGTAACAGCTGAAGCTGGGCTTCCAGGTGCTCATGCGTCGCTTCGATGATACTTTGCACATGTTTGGCTTGCGCTGGTTAGGGTAATTAACAATTTCATTATGTCACGGGGAATAGTGCAGGCTGACCTCTGGTCACCCGGTTACGAGTAACCTTTCGGACGAAATTAAATGTCAGGGGATCGATTTGTGCGGCAAAGGTTAATAAGAAACGATGCTCGCGCTGCGAGGATATGTGTGCCATGGAATTGGATAGAATACATTCGAACTGTAATTAAATGCTATTGCGGGATGTCATTTAGCGATATATTGAATTTTTAAGGGGAATCGTATCGTAGCTTTCACGAGTTTAAGAATTGTCAACGTTTGGCAACACCTACATCATTATTAATCGTATAGAACGTGGACTCGTGATGGTTCGTCAATTTTTTCCATACTTTTTGTCACGACAGAAACGCGTACTCAATTTCCTCATCATTGGTCCACGTATTTAAGTTTGACCTGCTGAATGAACTGGTTCCATATTGACGACTGTCCAGTAGACTGACAACTTTGCGATTCATCACCTATTCAATAGTTATGCGCGTTTTATAACATTTAGTTGAGGAAGCGCACAATTCCAGCTTACGTTTCAATCTTTTACGACTCGCTTTAGCACGCTCTCAGAATTCTTAAACATAACTGCGCGATGATTGGTCGTAAAATTGTAGGCGCGCAATCGTGAGTTTTTCGTATTCCGTTCCCTGTTCAACCCATAACTGTTCCCTTCCAGCTTTATTTATCTGACAATTACTATGAGAAGCGACGCACGTAAATGATGGTGGTAATATTTTTTATCTTATTAAAACGAAGTCCAAGTAACGTAAATTCGGTCAGAGGTGATCGCAGCTGACTCACCGCGAGTTCGTACAAAGTAACGTAATCGTGAGTCATGCTGAAGTGAAATTGGAGTGTGAGCAGGGACACACGAGCATCTTGACACATTTGCATTATCAATCTCCTGTGCTGCAAGGCAGAATTCACGTGCAATGAATACAATAGGACTTTTTTTGTCGTGCACGGCACACCAAGCCCCTTTTTCACTTTTCAGACAATTTTGTTTCGCGTTTAAGCAGGTTTAATCGGGTTTTCGTTTCGTTTCAGTCGCGCATCAGCAAGCGCGAAACAATAATTGAGATTTGTTGCCCCAAATTGAAGGTTGAATTAGTTTAGCTTCGTCGTCGCAGTGTTACAAAATTACTGAGCTTGTCCGAGGATGTCTAGTGGTTTTGATACCTCGAAAAGCAAAAAGGAATATTGATTTATGTACCAAACCCTCTTACTAGTTTTTCTGTACATCCATTAGTAACAGAGCGATGTGTATTTACGTTTTTCATTACGTGTTTCATTTCACTCATCCTGTGGAGTGAAGCTCCTGCTTTCGGAAATGATTTTTTAAATTTTCATTGCTGTTTTTTCAAGTTGGTGGTAATATTTATTTATTTATTTAAACGGGCTGGTGCCCTTTCATTAATATACAAAGGTAAGGTAATCTGTCGTAGGGTACAGAGTTATAATACAGATGTACTTATAATATACTTATAATACTTATAATATAATATATACTTATAATATACATATAATACTTATAGTACTTATAATACAGAGTTCATTGTAGTATTAATTATTAGTAGTAGTAGTTATTGTAGTAGTAGTAATGTAGTAGTAATTATTCGTTTGAATTCCAGTTGCCTTGCACACGAGAATTATATTCACGTCCCTATGTCCATGCGAAATAAAACTATAAATTAAAATGTTTCCTTAAAGTTTCCGCATGTTATTTTATGTGTATTTTTTAAATGCTCTCATATTACCAATTCACTATAACTACGATCGTTTTACCATAATTTTGCGATGTTCTCGTCCCATTCTTAAATATGTATCTCGTATACAACAGGCGACTACCAGTAACGAATACATATTCAGTACCTGTCGATACCAGTTCAGGTGTAAACTGGTTTTCTGATTTTCACTGTTAGAGAAAGATCGTGTCCCAGATCGTCCCCTGCCCGGTTGTCAATTATTGTGCGGTACATAACCCGTTGAATGTTAATTTAGCCACGTGCAAACTGCAAACTGTCATGTATACACGTGTTTCGAACATTATACGACAGGTGAACGTATACACCCACACCCGCGTATAGAGCGTGAATGACGCACAGGTGTTGTTATGTTGGAGGGTCGACGAAAATGGGGTGGAATCAATTCAAACTGTCCCGATGGGGCTTAGATTTTCTATCATGCACCTGCACGAAAACAAATAATTTCGTTTCAACGAGTACAACGTTATCATAATAGAAATAGATACGATAATTCATTCATCCAATTGGGGGGAGGGAAATTTTGTGGTTCCTGAAATAACAGGAAGAATGATTGGTTTACCAAATGTAGAAGTAGTGTGCTATAAATGATAAATCAATCTGAGAAATCGAGAAGTAGTTCACTGCGTCACAGCTTTTCACGAATCGGGCTTTTCAACTTTCTGTCGATGGTTTTGATCGTTATTCTGCTTGAAGTTGCAACCAGCAGGAAGTAGGTCGCCGTCGCGTTCGAAGACCCTTCATCCAACGAAAAGCAGCAATTCCTCCATCGGGTTCAGTTAAAACCAAAGTCTGAATGTAGAAAATACGTTTTCTCACCTAATTAAGTTTGCATAATTTTCTATAACTATATTGTGCTTTTCGTCTGTGCTCGCTCCGTAAACGTACTTTGAAAAAAATGTCAAACGAAACAGGCTACACATACGTACCACTTATAACAGAATTCAGTTAGCTCCAGTTGTGGACAAATTTATTGCCGATAAATTATCGTTGAACTGCGCCTTAATTGTTAGCGTCTCAAAATCGACCATTGCCGATGGGATAAGAAGACATTCTCTAGCTTGTAGATCACTCGAGTCCCTAGTCTATTGATTACAACTGTTAGATTTACGAACAAACAAGCGTGTGATTTATTATGGCGGTGCCCGAGTTTATAGTTTTCTTCCTTTAATGAAACGTTTGGAAGAAATTTTTAAGCAGATCACCTGGTTATTTATGCAACGGTTGTTCGTAAATATTAAATACCAGTCGGGATTCATTTGCTAGCTAGGGGCTGATACGTTTAAGACAGGCCTTTCAATATCCTCTGTTGATTGATGCTGATGTATATGCATTACCAAGGAAAATCAATAATAGATGAATAGAATATAAGGGAAGCAAAAAGTAACGAAGGTTTATAACCAGGTTTACTAATAACGAGGTTACGCTAACGAATAATATAAAAATTAGTATACTCACAAATATAAAACACAATTTTGGATTAACGAATATCGTGCGAGAGCAATGCTCCATCAATAATTTGGCATTCATATTATCTTCCCAAATAGAAATACTCTAGCGGCAGGCAAAATAAAGCAACCAAATAAGAAAAATGTTTTTAATTCAAGCTTAAGTAACACGTCACTGTTGGTATAAATTGGAACTTTATTTTCCCGTTTTCGCACAAAAATGCATTAATTTTGCATAACAACCATTCTTACTATCGACATCATTTCGCCCTTGCCTGTACAGCTTCTATTATACTTTGGCAATATCAGATCGTATCTACCGTTTCCCAGAAGATGAATTGGTTTCTGTTCTGATATATCGGAATAATTTTCTGACAATTACACACGTTTGATGGGCGAGCAATGAAAATGTTTGGGATAAACAATTTCCGCCCGCGTACAACTTCAACTAACCACAGGAGAGAATCAAAGCGAGTCTGCAAGTGTATCCGTTAAATTGAATATTCTGTTGCATCGGTAGTTAGGAGAATTGAATGATTCATCGGAAAGCATCAGGCATATGATAGCTTGTTTGCTGGAAAATCCTCTGCCCCTCGGCGCAATGCATGTCGAAAGGAGCTATCTAATTTGCCTCGCTTTGATCTACCGTGTTACCTTTATTCGTTCATTAGTCCTGGCAGCATGTCCATCGGGCTTTACCTACCGGTGGACTAATTATGCGTGGTATTACAAACTGCCATTACGTACACGGAACGCTACGAATTGTCTTCGTTAAGGGTTTGCCCATATTGCGTTAGATAAATGAAGGGACGTTTTGTTTTTCACGAGAGTTTTGCATAGATTACTTACTTAAGTGATTTATAAGTTCAGAGCATCGATAGTGTTAGAAATTCTACGATTGTTTTGTGGAATCGCTGTCTATAGTATGAAGAACTATGAAGAACTATGAAGAACTTCTATGAAGAACGTAGGTGCTGGGATTTAAAATTTAAATATCAACTAATTATCAATTTAAATATCTACTAATTATCCCTATAAAATACTACTTCTGTTCTGGAAGATCTGAAAAGAAATTATTATTATTATCTCGGACACCTCTGTGCAATAGCAATGTATGATTTCATTCCACAATGGTACAAAGTTCTGGCAATTTATTATTAACAACTATAAAGCAGATATTTTGTACATTGCATAATATAGGTCGAAGTGTTCATTTATTCAGAGCAACAAGTCTTTCATTTCGTTCGAATAATGTATTTTCTAAACATTTGACGCAATTGTTTAACCTTTCCCTAGTTAGCTTTTAATGTTTATGCCGCACAAGAAGCGATCAACAAAGCAACGCCCTACGTAATTGAATTTCGGCAGGTACCCAGGTGTATGCCGATAGAACGGCAATCGTTAATTAGCGAGCAAACGGTAACGAATTTAATGCACACAACTATTCCTACCTCGATGTGTGTACACGTAATAATATGTCTGTATTTACTGTCGATGGTAACGTTGCCAAGTGAACATCAAATTGATACAACGAAGCATCAGCTTTTGAGATGGTACGAACATTTCGAGCAATGCGACGTATGTACTAACTGTCGTACATGTACATGCGAAGATGCACGGAGCAACCGAACATGTAATTCAAGTGGACCGCGAGATTCGTGGCGAAGGAAGAATTGTACAAAAAAATCTGCGCGCTATTGCTTTTACTACCGTGTGCAATTTTATTTGGAGCAAAAGACCGATAAGATTTATCATAGAATTATTCGCAATCCTCGAGAGGAATTTCGGAGTAGGTACTGTAAAAGAGCGGCAACTAATTTCCTCGCGGAATCGCGCAATTAATTAATTACGGTTGGTTGAACTTGAGCGAGTGATACATCGTATCACGATACTGACTGAAGATTAGGCTCATGATACGAATATGTACGTGCATCGGGTCATGCTGATCCCACACTCCCGGGAAGACTTTCATTGGGACGCGATGGAAAAATAATACCAGTTCCGGCATAATGCGCCGCATAATAATTACGCGTACACCGGTTCTCTGCCGGTCTTGTAACAATATCGCGACAGAAATTGCCCTCCTGGTTCGTAGGTACAGTTTGCTATGGATCGTGCACCGTCGACACCGTTGACGTCTCTTCCTCTATCTGTCTTCAGCTGCCGTATTTCCGCTGTCATTCCCTCAGCTTTTCTTGCCTTCATTATGCCTGCTCCTTGCGACTTCCTTTTGTCCGCGCAACGTTGATTAGATTCGTTCTCCATGCATGCGTTTCTTCCTTCTTTACTTTTTTCTTTCCTCTTTCACAGCTTACACGCTGCTTTGCTTTCGTCCTCCGTCCAACGAGAGAACTGTCTAGCCGTTCTAATCTAATGGAATTTTTCGTGCCTCGGTTAGTTGCTCAGTAAAATTGCTGAGGTTCATTTGTTTCGTTCGATTTTGTTTGAAAAAATAATTTTCTTTCACCCTATGATCGGTGAGAGTAGAGCCAAACAGTAAATTCAATTGAATTCCTTTTGAAATATTACATACGATCGACTCATTCTATTTTACAATGTTTCGTGAAAAATTGGTTTTCAGAACGCAAACGGTATTCAATTAGCTAATGTTTATTTCAGCGAAGTAATTACGACATTCCCCACAAAATCGGCGGATCGCTGCATTTTAATCCACGACTTAAAGCACTGGAATAATTTCATGGGCCAAGGAATAAAATAATAGAAACCTTAAGTTACAAATGTATCCTACTTCTTAAATAGTCCGTTAGCGATGTACCGATCGCAGTTGCTATTTCGGACAAGCCCTATCCCTAATGCCAATATAAGTATTAAAAGAAACTGACTCCTTTTTTCTTACTGCATAAAGAAAATATTTTACGAAGACATTTAACAATGTCCTTCCATCGCCTCCCACATGGTACACGCCTTCTGTTTTAATTATTTAATTATTTAATTAATTAACGGGTAAAAACCCTTTATGTACAGTGATAGCATATTTAATATACAATGTAGTAATCAGTCTAAATCTAAGTCTTATTTTATTTTAAATCTTATCTTATCTAGGTCTTATTTTAGTCTAAGTCTTGGTTTGTCTACTTATTATCTTAGTCTAAATCTTGGTTTAATACCAAGTGGTAGCAGTGTTGTAGAGAGTTTCAAAGTTCTTCCCTTAATTGCTTATATACCTCGTTTTTAAAATTTGCGGCGCTGACGTCGAAAAAGTTGAGATTGCGGAAATAGTGGTTAGCTGTTTTGAACATTCTATTTAAAGGATCGGATGCGGTGTATTTTAATATTGATGGTCTAAATAGAAGAGGAGCTCTCGTGTTCAGTGATGGTGTATTAAAATTGATTCTCGATAATAGTTCCGAACAGGAGATCTTCCCATTTATGGCAGCGTGGAGAAAACTCAGCTCTGCTACCGTTCTTCCGGTTTTAAGAGGTTTGAGATTGAATTTGTTCATTACGTTGCTATAGTCGTGATTTTCACGAGACATCGGGTGTCCTTCCATGAATGCCAGGCGACGCAGTAATAGATGCTGAATTTTCTCTAGGTTATATTCGTCCTTCTTAGTTTGCGGTGACCAAATTGTTGATTCGTACTCTAGTATGGGTCTAACTAATGTTATGTACAAGTATCTTGTGGTATTTGTATTTTTGAAGTCGTCGCTATTTCTTAATATGAATCCTAGTGTGTTCAAAGCTTTTTTCGTGATGATCTGAATATGTTTTCCGAACGAAAGTGTATTGGTTATGGTAACCCCTAAGTCGCGGACCGAGGAGTGGAAGGTCAGTGGCTCTCCGAGAACATAGTAATGGAATACTATGGGATTTTTCTTTCTAGTGAATCTCATAGCATGACATTTCCCAGTATTCAATTCCATACCGTTGTCGGAGCACCATTTCACTATGGCATTGACGTCGGATTGCAACTTGAGACAATTTGCTGTTGAACGAATTTTGAGGTATAATTTAATGTCGTCTGCGAAAAGTAACATTTTTGAGTGTTGAATAACAGAGTCGATATCGTTAATAAATAATATGAAGAGCAGTGGGCCCAAGTGCGATCCTTGAGGAACGCCTGTAGTTGGCACTATGTGTCGTGAAAGACTGTCCCTAACTCTAACTACCTGGTCCCGCCCGTATAAATATGAGAAGAGCCATTGGAGGAGCTTTCCTCTTATACCTAGTGACGCTAGCTTGTCAATTAACAAAAAAGACGCGGTTAAATTTAAAGGGGGTGGACAAAATAATATGAACACCATGCAATATAGTACATCTTGTTGCATGTTGGCAACACTGCTTCCGTGTAAATAATGCGACGCGTATGTATTGCACTGTTACAGTTACAGTTTGTATTCTACGAAGAATTGTAGCTGTTCTAAAAGCAAATGGTGGTCCAACACCTTATTAATAAATAAATATTGTGTCAGGTGTTCATATTATTTTGTCCATCCCCTGTATATTAAAATCTTAGCTCGGGTCGCCTCTATTCCCGTGGACAATTTATCGCACTGTTAATCTCGCATTGCCGTCGTGGGCCAACGTATACGTATGTTCTGGCGTGGTACACGTGTACCCGTGTCAAGCAATTTCGTATCCGGGTCTCTCGATCATTACTTTCACCGCGAACTAGTGCTCCGTTCATCGCGCGATCGATCGTAAATCTTGGAAACATAGGTTTCCACCGTTTAAGGATACGCTTTGGGCCTGGTTTTGTAAGTTCCCCATTGATCGACGTGCCCGTTAAATCTGACGAAGTAGGCGCCTTTCATGGCGTGCAGGCGATAATTTGAAGTATATTCTCACGCTACGGATAGACTGTCTACGAACCGTTCCTTGTTGCAACGTGAACAGGATCTGTTACCCTCGAATCGCTTCTTCGTTTTAGGTATGTGGGTTCTGAATGTTTCGCAGCGGTATTTATTAAACGTCACGTCTTTCTTTTTCAACGAGACGTTTGTCGTTTGCTTTGCACTTGTTACTGACCGTTCAGAGCTTTTACTAATATGTATACATATATGCATTCGCAAGTCTTTTCTTGCTTTACAAAACTATCTGCTTCAATTTTTCGAATTTATTAATTTTAATGTAATTAAATTTAATGAGGTCCATCGCCAAGGTCGAAATCGCCATTTTTGAACTTGTAAAACCAATCTTGAGCGATCCTCGGAGCTATAGCATCTACTCCATACACATTACAAATGTCCCGAGCTGCTTCCATAGCTTTTTCACCACGAAATAGAGCAGATGTCGAAAATGAGTTTTTTTACCTCCTGGAACTTCCATTTCAAAAGCCTGAAAATTGATTAACATTAATAAATTCGAAAAATTCAAGCAGAAAGGCTTGTAGAGCTAGAAAAAGACTTGCGAATGCATATATGTATATACTTCACCTAACAAAACACAAAATGGCAGGAAAAAAATAAAGTACAAAAAACGCGGGAATTTATTACTCAACCTAATATTATTAAGTTATTATGCACATGAAACTGCATTTTTCACATCTTCCTAATAACGCATAAAATATGATCCGTCTCACCTGTCGCAAGGCTTCATTGTCGGAGGAAGGGCTACAGGGTGCTTGACTAACCACCATAATTAGAGCCGAAGAGTAATTCGTCGAAGCTTACTATGTATTTCACTCTTCCTTTTTTGCCGCGAAACATCTCAACGCGTGTTAGACGTTTCCGCAGCGTTTCCGCTAATTTATAGCAGCCGGTACGCTCAGAATGTAAGGCACTCGTTTAGATTTACTTGGCGTACATGCTCCGCGGAAAAATAAATTACTCGATGACACGTTGTAACCGGGGAAAGACTATAAACGCATCTACGCGCTCGCCCACGTATTTCTCTATTGCCCTGTCAAATATTTACGATCCAACCTGTCTTTCTCGGCTGTACAGCTTCGTTTTGTAGCTGCTCTTCGCCCGGCTGACGATGAGTCTTATTCCTCTCGCAGTGTATACGTATAGTCATAAAGAGATCCCGATGGTTCGTGCCGACGCGGCATTATCTTATCGAATTATCTATCGTTCGTCCTCTTGTTTTCCCTCCTTTCGCGCCGTAAATTATTTTCTTGGGAAAGCTCGAGAGCTTCGCCGTCGGGCATAATAAATTCGCTTCTGTTCTTTACGCAAGCGCGCTCCGCGAACTTCCTGCAACTTATATACGAGTGTAACTAAATCTCTCGACCCCTTCAGTCAGGTGGCTGCATACACCTGTACGCCTGGGCGTGCGATTAATTGACACGCTAACAGGCCAGTTACCGAATAACGGATTAAGACGCGATGCTCATTGACCATAAACTTCCAGGGGCGTCCCTGCGAAATAACTTCGCTCCCTTACGATTGCATTAGCAAACTGTGAAATATCTTGTTGCTTCTTCGGACGAATATCGACAAACGTCTTACCTTCTTTGGTTCGGTTAAGCATGACGCGACGAGCAAGATAATATTTGCATTATTGGGAAGATAGACTACTATCGCCGCAAGTTCAATCGATCCAGTTCAATTGATAGAGAAGCGATACGTGGAATAGCGGGTGATTTGTCGTGGAATATAGGCTTCGACAACAGTAATTTCAGCGATCGTCGACGCTCGGGTAATCGTAATGTGGATTCACCTCAGGGTCGAGCCGTCTGGATCGTTTAGCGGTGCATTGACCTAATCGTTCATAATGCCCGGCATTATCGTGCTGGATCTTCGATAATTGCTGCGCGAGCAATTAACAAACCGAGTTGTCCCCCGATTCATTTGTGCAGCGGCAAACGGAGACGCGCATGTCGCCTTTTAAATATTACGTCGGTTCCTTTTATAAACCGTTGCCGGTTTGCTTTTTCCAAGCTTCACGAGCAATTCGACAAGAATAGGCTATTGTGTGCAAATCGGAGTTTTTCATCTCTTTGTCGCTTGCAGAGCGGAGGAGCGAGTAAGTTGTATTAAATAAGGGCAGATAAGATCGTCCGTCGAAACACGAACAATGCTGGAATAAACGGCAATTAATTAGTTGGCGATACAATACTCGATTTTTCTCGCGATTTTAATTATTTCGAACTTAATTTATTCGTCCCCCTGGATTTGCTTTCAATATCATTGCCAGATGACTTCTCACGATTGCACGTTACTCCGCGATCCTGGTGCACGACGCGGAGCGTGATCTTGCGTTTCCTCTATTCACTCGTGTGTCATCAACATCGCGAATAATTGAGTGGTCGGCGGAATCTTGGCTCGATGTCTTTTTTGAGATTCGCCTTCTGCAGTTTATTGAGAAATGTTTATTTTATAAACTGCTTCCAAGTACAGTGACATGTTCTTCTCGTCGAATAACTGCCTTGCTCTGTGCGAAAAACGGCGTTGAACAATGACCTGTTAATCACGCACCTCCTCCGAATGAAATAGGACAGGAGGAAGAAACATTGCAGTTCTTTTTGTGAGCAGGGAAGACCGGGGTGAATCGGATCACTTTTTATTTGATGGTAAAAAAAATAATTAAAAAAAATAATTCGTAACAAGTACCCATTTAATATGAACATTTATAATAAAAAATACAAACAAATTAAACAGTTCCTCTTTTATGGACAACAAACGAAAAAGTGAAAAATATCCGATTCGCCCCGAGCCTGGGGGCGAATCGGATATTCCGAATATCTCTAAGGAAACAAACAATTTGTCGTAACATAATCTTTGGTTATAACTTTATAAAGTATGACTTAATAATAATAATGTCAAAGACTCTACCTAGTACATGGGTGGCAAGTATATTGTCCTTGAACACCACTTATATTAGCACACTTTTCGTGCCGCCACTTTTCACAGGTATTGCATTGCATCCAATCTTCCACAGGTGGATGAATTTCTCGTTACAATAAATGCAATGCCACTCTCTTTTGTGTATGTGCGAACTATCTTTACCTGCATGTATAAGTTATTAACGCATTTAAAGTCATACAACTAATTAAATAAACAAAAAAAAGAGTGATCCGATTCACCCCATATAATAATAATTTTAAAGTGAATAAAATATGTAAACAAATTATGATGTAGTAGTGAAAATTATATCAACTATTATTTCTGGACTCTATACAAACTAATAATATTAAACACATTTGCATGTTAAAGCTTACCTTTTATTTTTAAATAAGAAATTGTAAGCTATGTATTTTAGATCTGCGCCAAAATTATTACGTTCGTCTGCGTAAGGCAAACTTGAAATGCGTGTCAACACTAAGCGATATTGTAAAACAATAAAAAAACAATCGAAAGAGGTGCATAGAGAGGGCGTGAGGAGTGTATGCACGACCTAAACGATTTTTTCCATAGTAACATAACAAATTTCAACTAAATTCTTATTTCGATCCGATTCGCCCCGTGATCCGATTCGCCGCGGTCTACCCTATTTCCGTAGGAATCGTGATTGGCGGACATTTTCTGTGTCACTTGCAAAATTGATGGAATTAAATCTTAGTCGGGAGTGTTTAGATTTAGATTTAAATGCAGAACGGCCATGCATATCGGGAGAGAAAATTTAGAGACGATTTCGAAATAAAAAATTCAGTGGATTATAATTTAACGAAGGTCTCGAAAAAGTACAGGCAACGCAAGATTGATCGTTCCATCAAGATCAATTTGAGTGCAATACGTATGTATGTATATTATTCGCATCCATTAATGAAAAATGCGATGAAAGATGTACTTTCATGATGGATGTTCGAGGAAGCGATCTATCATCGTGATGCACTTTCCGATTGAGGTTTTTTTTTCAAAGTTATCGAGTTTTCCAAGTTTTTATTGGATATCTTGGAAATAGAAATCAACATTTCCTCTAAAGGAAACCGTACCGAGCCACGTCTACCCGTCTAGGTATGTACCTTGGACTTTCATCTTCGGAATGACTCGAGAAGAAAGTCAATACACGAATTCGAAATTGAATCCTCTTAGCTGGAGGACGTCTGCACCGTGGTTAAGAATAAATGCATCGCACTAATGTCTCGCGCATTTCGTCTTCCTCGCACTTCCGTTCGAACGTGTATACACTTATTTTTGGACCTAGACTTGCGCCACTTATAACTCACGTGAGACTGACTTCTCCTTTTCCATCCTTGCCTGAGATTATTGGTATCTCCTGTTTGTCGATTTGCAGTGCAGCATTCGGATGTTATCCTCTCGTTTATTTAATAATTGGCAAGCATATTTCTCATCTAATAAGTGCTTCGATGATTGACTCAATAGGAGGATAACACTGAACAGTATTTTAAGATGTTTAATATTCTATGTTTCACCAGACACAATTATTTATCTTCTACATCGGTAGCTCTGTGATCGTTTTATGGTTCCCTTTATAGGCTGCGTAAATCGCCGCCTTGGCTATGGACTAAGTAAATATTATAAACTGTGTTCCCTTCAATTTACTCGAGATACATATTGCATTCTGGCACACAGTATCATTTAGGTGTACCTGGGGGGATCTGGACACTGTAATTTGTTATTCTATTTCATATTCAATCAATGGTCAATCATTTTTTTCTTACGAAATTATTGTAAAGTTAGATAAAGCTGTATGTATAATATTACTCTAATTGGATAGTTTGTAGTGAGAAAACGGTTCGAGGGTAAATGAGCCGCCCATTGGCCAATTCAGTTAACTCCACAAAACAAAAGTATGGAAATTTATTTTAAATATAGAAAGTTGAGAGTCAATCAAGCGCTTTGGCAATAAAGTTCAAAAAGCTTCTAAAAGTGGAGTCATCCGATTTGGCCGATGAGCGGCTCAAATATTTCTATATTCTACCCAAAATAATTCTATTAATAAGAATGATCAAGAATTCTTATATTGATACAGAGCGTAAGTGGGATTTTTGGCATTTTTCTTTCGCACCTGTGTTTATATAACAATTAATTTCGTATTACACGAAAGAGATTTATCGAGCGAAGATTATCTTGACCATGTATGTACATATTTATGGGTGAGTCATGATTCTATTTGCAGTCTAATATGTGCCCCGCAAGAATACGTCATTGATATATTATTGATTAATTATACCTAGGTGAATTTTTATTTTCAATAATAAAAATCATAGATTAAAACGCGAAACTATACTTTTGTTGCCAAGCATTCATGAAAAGTCAAACAACCGTTAAAGCAGCAGGAGGTAAAGCGTTGAAATGTGATTCGCATTTCACGTGACTGGATATTTAGGTTTCGTTAACACTCGACCGCAAACTCTTGTCATTTTTATGACCGTGGAAACATATACCACACGCTTTTCCTAGAGCTTTCTACGGAGGCTCGAAGAGCAGTACACCAATTCCAAGCAATTGCACGGTTTGTCCCTGTCAGACGACTATCGTCGGTGCCAATAATTTGTCGACATATTTCGTTTACATCGACAAAAGTGTACATTTCGTTTACTTCAGCCTGGTAAAAGTTTCTCGCGATCTCTCAGTCGATGAAATGCAAACTGATCGCCGATACCAGATACAATAATTGTTCTACTGTGATTGTTACCCGGGAATGGCTGGCCAAAGCGAGGATAATTTAAAAAGTCGGCGAACCGCAGAATTGCATGGAAATTGGGAAACTTTCGTAAGTTAGGAAGAAACGCTTTTGCTGCTTCCTTCTTCTTCGAGCGCTTCGATGCTTGATGGACGAGGTACGAAAACGTTGTATCGCTATTTCAAGATAGAATCTATCTAAGAAATCGAAACCACTGATTTATTATTCTTCGTATTAATAAGCGCGCCGTAGTTAACTATTTCATTTCTGCTTCGTGCAATTATTCAGTTTCAACAATTCTAATTACTAATTACTATATTCGAATCTCATCCTACGAAGCGAGTCGCACTCGTGTTTTACCATTTCGTGCGTCATCCATCGTCACGCTCGCTAGCGTGAGGCAAGGTGTCAAGCAGACATTTCATCCGCGTCAGTTTATTTGTGAAAGTTCATCCGCAATAAACGGGAATCGTGATTGGTAATGTATCGATTATGCTATACAGTTCAGTGCGTGTGATTTAGTTTTAATTTACCATGGAAGTGATGCTGGAACCCGAAAAGAGAACCACGATAGTTGACGTGGATATTTCTTAATTAACATTCCGCCACCTTGGACGGAAACAGATTTCTTCTCAATACATCACCGGCTCTCGGTACGAGAAAGTCTCGAATTAATTTTGTTTCATCGTCGCTCGTCGAGTTTCATTTCGAACTCTCGTAGCTCTTGGATTCGCCTCGGAAACGTTTGCCTAAAAGACGATCGTTGTTTGGAGATTGGCCGTTTTTTTCAGAAATTGGTTCCTTCTTGTTCGCGTCGAGGGCGGAAAGAGTGGGTGGAGGGTTGAAGGTGGAGGCACGGTATTCTACGTAGATTAAATATTTTCCTCAGGGGTAATAGTCTTATGGGATGCTGAACACGGTACGTAGTTCTTTTTTTAAATTAAAGTTGATACTTAACGAATGTAAGATGGTATCGGGAATACATGGACGCTTTGGAAATTCCAATTGCGTTCAAAATCTTTTGCTGGTTCACGTTGGAACGACAGCACCCGCTCGTAAACGCCGCTTTTACTCGAATTTTCGGTTATTGATTTTGCCATCTCTGAGAGTTAGAATTATGGCGCAGCATTCCAGCGCCGGAAATGAGAAAGTCTAGCCGTAGTCTGTGATAGCGATAAGGAAATAGTGATTCGGTTCTTTATCGACGCATTTTCTGTTCCCGATAAATTCCATTTTTATGTTTCCCCTTCATATCTCTTCCTATTTCCATTAGACTTTGATTCAAACGTAACCCTTCGTTCTTGCTGCCGAGAACAATACTGTTCTACGCAAGAACTGACAGACGCGAGGGAATGAAGATGGAGATGACAAGGGTGGGGGTGGGGGGCGAGAAGATGCGATCAGCGACGGAAACAGTCTTCGTTATCTCTGTTATCACTGAAAATGCAAAATTCAAGGTTCCGGCTTGAAGCCCCGCAGAGAAGCGCAGGCAGCATGACGGCGAGAAAGCTTGATTAGGGGCTAATGAAACTTGGAATATCTTAGCGGGTCTATCCAATCTCGGAGCTCCTTCGCCGCTGAGAGTTACAGCATAATTATGTCGTTGATAAAGCAGTCTCCCCTTCCTCCCTGCTCCGCGCCTCTTTCTTGTGGCATCCACGATATTCCGACGTCGCCGGGGCCCATACGAGCGATGGTTATTAAGCTTCGTTCGTCTCGTTGCGCTCCTTGCGGCGATGATAATGATGGGCACAGGCATGCCCATGTAACGCGTTCTAGAAATTTCAGCCAGGCTGTAGAATCGCGGGAGTTTCTATCGAAGTGAAATTGCGGCTCCAAGCGGGACATCAAATGTTTCGATCTCCTGCAATGTGTGTTTTGTGTTTTCATTGTCCGTACTAATCATGGTGGTGTAGATTTGCAGCTTTGCACAAATGTAGGTCATATTGTGCTAACGACGGAACAATTTTTGTTTCCTGCTGGAAAACGGCCCTGGGCGTGAAAACATCCCTTCGAAGAAATCTTTACTTTTCATATTATCGTGAATAATTAAGAAACTGTTTAAGATAGAGGGAAAAAGTTGAAGTCCCAAATTTTTCGGAATTTTCGAGTTGCCGAACTTCCCTTGTTATTTAAGGTTTATAATTTCGCCGCGACATATGTAAAGGGCGTCCCAAAATTCACGCAAGAAGTAATTTTGATGGAAAACACAGGTTGATTGATTAAAAATTGTAAATTTTTCATTGATTCATAAAGTATATGGTACAGGGTTATGTATGGAATAGAATATCGGGTTTTTCCATGATCGTTTTGCATAAATGTGGCTGAATTTCGTTGATACAGCGCTCAATTTCCTCCTTCAAGGCCTGGGTGGTCGCGGGCTTGTTGGCACAAACTTTAGACTTCAAAGAACCCCAAAGAAAAAATTCCAACGGCGTTACATCGCGTGATCTGGGCGGCCAATCCTGATCACCAAAATGGGAAATTACACGACCAAGAAAAGACTCATGCAGTAATTCAAATATTGCTCAAAAATGAAAACTCGTTGCTCTTTCGTGTAGTTGAACTCTCAGCTGTCTTGTTTTGTGTTGGCAACATTTTGCCGCACAAATGGCGCATTTAAACCTTGCGCGAATTTTGGGACACCCTATATATATAATAGTATCTGATTTTGAAAGTCTTGTGGTGTCCTAGTCGTGATACAAATTAATTATGGTCCGTTTCTACGCGAAAGCAGTGGGGAATACAGTTGATGAAACATTGAAAAACTGATACCGTTCATTTAAAGAGAAATATTTCTGTCCCCTTCACTCGAATCGAAATTATGAAGGGTAGAGTGGGCAGTATCGAGAAATTGAGCCCACCGTTGCTGTATCGAACGCAAGGGTTGTTCGTAATTTCTTCTCCGCAGGCATGGACATGATAATCACAGATGTGGGAAATTTCAGATATCGCGTTGCAAATCCTCTTATGCAGGTGAACGGGATAAAGTATTCATAAATTCATGCGATAATTGCGGCAATGTAGCAGATGGCTCGCGACAGCATTATATATTTAATCGAATTGTCGTTGGTCGGCTGGCTATTTATCAGTGCTATTCATACTGACATTCAATCGATCGCCAAGCCGATAAGCATTCGAACACGAATTAATCCCGTACTGAATTTTGCATTGAATTAGTTGCAGTTACTTGTTGACAGTACGTTTCACGATCACCGCGTATTGCCCAGAGTTTCTATCAAGATACGTCACCTTGTCGGGCGCTCTTAGAATGTTCAATTTTTTCTCTTGACTTGCGAAGCTGAATTTAAGCTAAAAGCTATGCACAGCGTAAAATAAATACAATTCTTTATTTGTAGGAATATAAGATAACACTTTGGACGCCTTACAATCAGTAAATTCAATTCAAAAGTGTAGAAATTTTGTTTGATCAATTCTTAGAATTATTTCCTGAAGCGTGGACATGAAACAGAGACACTTGAAAAATTAATTTGATCAAGGTCAAACGATATTTTTAATGTTATTCAACAAAATGGGGGTTACGCTAAGAATAAATTTCTTATATTGAGAATTATTTCTAACAATAAAGTTATATTCATTTCTCGGAACCGATGTATACGCTTTCTTTGATTAATCGCAAAATGCTACAAAACACAAATTGTTCTTTGGTACGGAATAATTGTAAGCATTGATCCAAAAACTTGGCGACTTTATAGAAACTTCGGGCAGTGACTTTGAGGAATTTGATGTAAAATGTGCTGGCCAAACATAAATATCGTAAACATTACAGAGCTATGGATTTTTGTACCTTTTCCAAAAGGCCAAATTGAACGAGTAGAAATTCGGTCGGCAGCATGAGAAAGTGTCACCTTTGTGACAAATGAGTTACGAAATTACATTAATGGATTGATATAAGAAAGCTTTAACGATACATAGATAAGTATTAACCCTTTGACTGCGGCGCATTCTCGGAGAAAACCATCATTACAATTGGCGCGATATTCGCATGACCAAACTTTTTTAACGCATGACACTAATAACACGCTATCCAAAAAGCAATACATTTCTTCTATATTATTATTGCACCATGAATTTGTTTCGCGAATTAATTCTCCAGTGGTTTCTTTTTAAATAATTGTGATATTTATTTGTTTCTTCCCCAATGAAATTCACTAAAGATCTGGAAAGAATAATTCAAAATAGTCTAACGGTTTCCACATCAAAATTGCAACTTTTGTATCAAAATTGTGTATTTTCGGATTTAAATTTTCTTGGTGATATGTTTGCGATTAGTGAAACACCTTGATCTCCATTTTCGGATTCTGAGTCAGAACTCAATAAGCGCAACACGCGTTTTGTTTTTTGCGTAATGATACTTTCATTTTCAGTCGAAGAGAATATTTTATTAGAAAATTCTACCTCGTCCTAAGAAAAATGTAGTTGGCGTATATTTACATCTTTCGTATATATTGATAGACTTGTGAGGGCCCATATACAGTGGATTCCGGTTAATAGGGACATATTGGGCCGGATGAATTTGTCCCAACTAAGCGGCTGTCCCGAAAAAGCGAAGTTCAACAATCAAACCCTGAACAACGTAAAAAATGAAGCCAAAAGCGATTTATTGAAAAACGTATGTAATATTCGGTCTGGAATCCAATTGTCTGTTTAAGCATGCAAACAAAACTAACAATAAGTCATGTGATCTTGTGATGGGAGAACGTGGCACATCACCGGCCATTCTGCTACGACTGGATCGTGTCAACCTGAGCTCACTTCAATATGATTCCGACTTCTTAAGCTGTTTTTCTTTTATTCACATTGTCCTTTCCTACGTTCGGGCCGTATCTATACTTCCAATCAGTATCACTACTTCATAATGGGCTCTAGTGTATCTTCAATTGTAAACTGTACGAGCGTAAACTGTCCCAATAAAACGGCGATATGTCCCTTATAAGCGTAGTGGAAACAATAGTACATATACGCCTTTCGTAGTCAAAGGGTTAAATGCAACAACGTCATCGCGATTCCTCTGCTTTTCCAGTAATCGCACATGCAAACCTCACTCCAAATTATCAATGAATCGAACAGCAATTAATAAATCGTAGAAAACGATGTATCGATCCGAGCGATGAGCGCAGAGTTGCTCAACTTTGCCTCGATATCGCCGAGCGATATTGGAAATAGTTTCGTCCGGTGGGAAATGAAATTTCGCCGGCTAAGCATGCCGAGCCCGAAATTGTATCGAGTTTTTCACGGAAAATTGACCGAGTCTAGCCTGGGCCGAAACTTTGCGACAATTAACGGGACGTATTGTGCTGTCCAATTTCTCGCTCGTTACTCCTCGCGCTCGCGCTCAATTGTTTCTTGCTCGAGGATTCGCGTAGCCCACCCTCGATCCCTTATAATACACACCAGCCCTGGGCCATCCTCTCTTTCTTGTGAAAAGGAGTGCCCCTTCTCTTGTTCCCGTGTCCCCTTCTCCCTGTCCGAATCTATTGTTCACGGTGTGGACGGTCCATTAAGGGCCTAGACGGCAATTCGCAATTAAATGCTTCCCCGAACGGATGCGATCTCCCTTCTCTTCCTGCTCGAGGAGAGCCACTTTCGAGATCTCGCTGTGTCGCTAGTTCGACGGAATGTAAATAGCGACTTGAAATTCCGAGCGATCGATCAGACAGATCCAGAGGGAAAGCAATGTTGAAAGGGCGTTTCGGATGGTTCCCTTGGCAGCGCTGATTGTTCGATTTTGTTTTTTAACCTCGGTTATCTTTAAAGATCTAATTGGTCTGAATATAGGATCTTCCAAGCTTCGATGCGACGTTAATTAGTTCTCTCGGTGGCTGCACAGCCGCAATTGCAACTAAATTTTAGGCTAACATCGTGCTGCACAATTATACCCGGGGGACCGTGGAGACTGTTTCTCATTAAAACTGAAATATATTTTACGAAACGTGTGCATTTGCGTAACGGAAACTTGAGCCACAGTTTCCAGGGGAACATGCACTTGTTTCGAAAACGGAAAAATTCCCGTTTCCGTTGACGGGCACGGCGCGCAAAGCACTTCGTCTGAACAACTGACGGCCAAAAAAGAGAATAAACAGCGTCTGCCAACTCTTCCGGCAAGAATGTGTTGCAAGAGAGTGGTTTACGCAGATGATGAATAGATTCCCCGCGAAACGAGAGGGGAGAGAGTGCAATTTTTACGGTGACCTTATAAGCTTTGGCCCCCGCGTCTTTTTCGCCAATGTGTCCCTAACCGGGATGATGCTAGCCAGAATGGAATTTCGTTCGACGTATCTCGCGGCAAGGGCTGCACGCGTCAAAGAGATACCATCCTTCTTTCCATCCGACCGCGGTCGTGGAAAATGTTGCAAACCAGCTGCACGGGTTCGTGCGTCTGTGTCTACGTGCGCGTGGATCCACGAACGCGGATAAATTTTTGCTGAAATGTATTTCTCTCCTCTCTCCGCCGACCCGCCTGGCTCCTCTTTGGCCTTCGAGATTACCCCGACGAATTTTTCGATGGGTCCTTCATCTAGTGATTTTTCCTCGATAAAGGTGAGGCTGGAATGCATTGCGCCCTCGGTATGCACTTTTGGCGCTGTTTCGTTTCGGTGTGCCGCAGAGGCGACAGTAATAAACGCTTTTGTTACCTTGCTGAGATTGCCGAGCGATGATTGCCAAATGTGCAAACAGCGGGCTAATGCGAGGGTGAAAGGTTTCGATAAGTTTTGGCTCGAATGCGCTATGAATGTTCGAGTCTGCGTAAAGCTGGAAGATTGAATGTGCCATTCAATTGCTCCATTGTTCCATTTGCAAATGTTTTTGTAAATAACGATTCTCGTGAACCTCTTTATGTCGATACACGGTGGCTGTTGGAATAATATTCATGAAACTGGCAAAGCTGCGTCTTATCGCAATTAGTGTAACAAGATTATGACTCCTCGGCAAGTTAGAGTATTGCATGCATCGTTGCAACGCGATATCGTTAAACTTAGAAGATTACAAGTCGCTAAGTTACTTTGAAATTTGATGATATCTCATCGGAATTCTTTAGGCAAAAGGAACTGTACGATTTCCTTGAGATTTTTAACTTTATTTCAAACTGGTGCGGCGTCGAAACAGTGAAAGACAATTGACAACGAAGTAGCAAAATAAAGCTAATTATTAGTTTGCATTCCGTTGGTACAAAATATTCGGTTATGGTGAAATTATTAAAGAGGATTACCTCGTTTCACTTACTTCACTTGTACAAGTTTCATTCTGCTTTCCTTCTTCCTGCTTCTTACACCCTACCCTAATTTCTTTCTCCATTATTTTCATGTACTTCTTTAAGCGTTGCTAGAGTCTAATATAATTGGCTGCTACGATTATTAAAACATTTCAGAGTAAATCGGAACTTATTGCAATGCATTTTGCACGGTCAAAAGAACCCGAAGGTTAATCTCTATTCTCCCCCCTTTTCTCTTAAAAAAGTACTGTTCAGAGTTGGTCTTAACGGGTTGTACAATAAATTCGCGCACGAACGCGGCTATCGATGCATACCTGTTATCTGCGATGCATGTCATGCATGGCGAGCACGTTTCCGGTACTCTCTGTCTACAGTTGCACCTATATACATATTGACCCGACGTTTAGTTCGAGTTTAGAGTTCAATTATAAACCACCGCAACGTTTATCCACACGCATGCTCAATTAAGACGATCATTATTTCGCTAATATTTAACGTCGCATTTGAGCTTCAGTCCTTCATAAATAACAGGGAAAGTTCGTAAACCACGAGTCGTTGGTATTTCTTTTTTAGAAAGAGGCTGGCAAATATTGCCCGCGATTGGCGGTTATTTTCAACGAAAGTGATCGATATCCGGTGAAAAATATATCCCATTTTAATGGTAGGTGAATTATGTTTCCTTCTTGTTTTGTTTCCTGCTATATTTTTCATTTTTGCGTAATCATTAGTTAGCCATTTGGAGGTAACGAGGCACTTGGTGTATTATTACGAAAAATTAAATTACAGCCTGTTGTGAACTTTCGCAAAATCTTATTTGGATCTTCCAATACCTCTGTACAGGCAATTGAGATCAGCGGTACGTGATCGTGCCGATTAAGAATTACTGAGGATCGCATAGCAATGACATCATTTTAGCCAAAGAAGGTTTCTACATTGACTCACGGATTCCACATGAGAAAATATCTTCACGATTACCCCTTACGCAACATCGGCCACAAGAAAATGTCCTCCTCATCTATCCTCCTCTGTTCCCCTCGAGTAATCATATCTCTAACTGGCAGGGTTATCGAATATTTTTTCTCTTTTTGCATCGAGTGTCGTGTATTTCCATCAACCACCCTTGTCGCGGTCGATAGTCTGCGGTGGCCGTATAAAAGCCCAATGTTTAGTTTCCGTACGGGTGAACCTAATTTTCCGCGAACGGGGCGGTCGCAGCTGCTGCGCGGAAGTTTCGCCCGGATGGCGGAAATTATTGCAATATTCGGATCGTAGAACGTCTATGGGCGAGGGCCAGGTATTGATTCTCGTTCAGCGCGCGGAAGGTGATAAAATAATTTCGCCCGAGCCACCGTTCGCAAGAGCACATTTAATTACACGAACGACCACGTAGTATTTTCTCGTCGACGCTCTCGGCGACTCTCCGCGCAGGTGGATGTTAATAAACCAAATTGAAAGGAGGTGAACACCGCCAGGACGCAGCTACGTTTCCGCGGGCGAGCCAGTGACAAAGGAGAGCTTCGACGACCGGCTGTTAAAGCACCAAATTTCCCACCTTATCTGCCCTGTCGGCGTCTTGCCTGTCAGGACTTTGACTCACAAAGGCATATTGCATCGAGGCAGAGGGCATGGTTGATATTACGTGATTTACGTCCACCCACTTGGTCCCTTAAGTGTTACCTGAGAGTGCAAGCTTGAATATACTCAATTGAGTTCGACTTGCAAGACAAGTTCGGCACCTCGAAAATTCAGAAAAATTTGAAACATGGTATAAATGTAGTTCATGTTATTGTAACAACGGAACAATTTTTATTTCCTGCTAAAAAACGGTTCTAGGGGAGAAAACACTCCTCCAAAGAAATCTTGACTTTTCATATTATCGCGAATAATTAAGCAACTGTTTAAGATACAGGAAAAAGGTTCTATAGAAAGTTGGATGGCTCTTTATGGTCCATAATACGGATGTGAGAAATTTGGAAAAAGCAATTTCTTTTGGAAAATTCGTTATAAAAAATAAGTTTTTTGATAACTTCTTACATCCGTAGTATGGACCATAGAGATTCATCCAACTTTTAATTCAACTTTTTTCCTGCGTCTTAAACAGTTTCTTAATTATTCACGATAATATGGAAAGTCAAGATTTCCTTGGAGGGGTGTTCTCAGCCGTGGGACCGTTTTTCAGCCGGAAACAAAAATTGTTCCGTTTTTACCATAACACGAACTACATTTGTGCAATGTTTCAAATTTTTCCGAATTTACGAGTTGCCGTATTTCCCTTGTTAATTTCCTCTGGCTTTTGTAATATTGCGAGTCTGGATGCGCATAGAATTCAACGTTATTATAGACGTATTAGTTCGACAAAATATAACGTGCAAATCACTTGGACGCTTACAATTGGTTCAAAGGCGCACGATCTTTTTAGTCCCAAACACTTCCAATCACGTTTGTCCACTAAAATAAATATCTCTATGCACGCTGCAAAGATGTTGCACATCCAAATTGCGCGGTGCCAGCAAGTGATGCGCACAAATTCATTGGCCTCTTAGAAGATTCAGCGATATTCTATCGAGGCAAAGATACTATGACGTGCCGGGTGAAAAGTTTCGCCGCGGCAGAAAATACGGTTCGGGTGTGAAACACTGCGAGGCCATTTAACGTTCATCGTGTCGTTATTGTCACTGCTCCTGCCAGAAAGGATGCTCGATATAGCACGCACAAATATCCGGCAGACAAACTGCAGTCCGTTGTAACGCAGCTAATTCGACCACGCATCGAGGGCCACTCGTTTATCGTTCGACACGTAGTAACGTGCGAGACTCTGGTATGGGGCAGGCGCTCCATGGGGGCCGAATTCTGCCACGAAACGCAGTAGCCGTGGGCCGTGTACCATGGGGACCATCTCTCTGTTCCATCGTCTGGATACAAATGAAAAGCTGGCTGGTTGACGCTGCGTGCCTCGTTATTTCTCTATTAATGCCAACGTCGTTCTTTATTAGAACCCGTGCAACGCGACCGGGCTCTATACAGCTTATTGAAACGAGGAAAAAAGGATCTTGGATCGTTTGGAAAATGTCTTAATTAATGTCCCACTGAATAGGATCCATCTCGATAATTTTGTTACATCGGGGGAGAAAAATCGCGGAGCGAGTATGAAACAGGCGATTCCTTTTGAAAAATGAAATTAATTCATTTTACGCTGGCAGAATACGAGGCTCGAATTGTAACTTAAATCTCAATCGAGAGCACATCGAAGTAATTAAACTCACAGGAAAGGTTATGCAACCCGAAGATTCAGAAACGTATGAAACTTTGCATACAAGTACAGTATGTTATCCGTAATACAACCCTATTTTCCGTTCGTGCCATAATTCGGTTTTAAGGGGTGAAATCAGACCTCGAAAAAAATTCAGCAAGTTCTTATTCGTGAAATATCTGAAGAACCGTGGGGGATATTTAAAAAAAGTATAAACGAAACCTGCATCGCTTTATTGCGTCTATACTGCGTAAAAAAAATGAACAAAATGATGGACTTTTCAAAAAATTTGTTTACGCTGCCTTGTAACCATGATAAAGTGATGCAAGTTTTGTTTAAAATTTGTTTAAATATCTGTCATCGATCTTGAGATATTTCACGAAAAGGATCATTTGGAATTTACTTCAAGGGCTGATTTCATTCCTTAAAACCGAATTATCGCACGAAAGGAAAACAGGGTTATATTTCGAATGACATATGCTACTTGTATGCAAAGTTTCATGTATCTGAATCTTCGGGTTGCCTAACCTTCCGTGTCAGTGGCTACCGAAATATACGTCGCTATTTGCGTTATTAACGTTAAATGTGTATTCTGATTTAATTCGACGGTTATTACGTAGAACTGTACCTGTTATTCAGCATACAAGTTCTCTTTTATTTTCTTTGTACTAGTTTCACGATCTCGTGCATTGTGCTTTTCTTCTCCCATCATTGATATATACAGTGGATTCCGGTTAATAGGAACACATTGGGCCGGACGAATTTGTCCCAATTAAGCGGCTGTCCCCAAAAAGCATAGTTCAACAACCGAACTCTGAACAACGTGAGAAATGAAGCCAAAAACGATTTATTGAAAAACGTATGTAATATTCGGTCTCGAATACAAATGTCTGTTTAAGCATGCAAACAAAGCTATGTTAACCTATGTTAAAGTTATGTTAAACAATAAGTCATGTGATCTTGTGATTCGCTGGTCTTGTGATGGAAGACCGACGTGCTGCGTACTCCGCATCACCCGCGCTTATTCTCCTACGACTGCAGCGTGTCAACCTGAGCGCACTTCAATATGTTTCCGACTTTTTAAGCTGTTTTTCTTTTATTCACATTGTCCTTTCCTACGATCGGACTGTCTCTATACTTCCAATCAGTATCACTACTTCATAATGAGCTCTACTGTATCTTGTCCCTACTGCGATATGTCCCTTATAAGCGTAGTGGAAGCAATAGTTTTTGTTTCCGTTCTTCAGTAGCTGTCCCGAATAAACGGCGGTCCCGCTAATCCGGCGTCCCTATTAACCGGAATCTATTGTACTTACAGACCGTTAAAGTAGCGCAGAAAATTCAACAATGGTTCGTTTATCATTTTGCCGGACGAAACCCGATTAAGAACGAGGAATGCATTTTATCAGGAAAAGAACCTGCGCGGCAGTTAAAAAACATTTTCACTCCGATTCGTCCCCGGTGCCTGAAAGTAATGGAATTTTCTGTCGCAATTGTGCAAATGCGTTTAAAGGACATCGAGGCGCGTACCGTTCGTACGATAATGTGAAAGTGCTTCGCTCGTTATTCACAGGGACACCGTACAGGAATGCACTTATCCAATCGTCGCGGGCACGCGTGCACGATTCTTTCGTTCGCATGCCTTCACGAACGACGTTCTTCCCCTCCACAGATTGGCAGGCCTAATTGCTCGGTTTCGTGGGCGATTTCTGATGGCAGTAATTGTACGATTACCACCGAAGTGGTGTCTCCGCGGTGAAAACAAGATAATCGCCCGCACTACCCCTGGCTCTTCGGAGATTTTAGTCGAGCAATGTCGCTAACGAGAGTACCTTTTGCCTCACAGTGACGACAATTTCCCCGAAATGTATCTCCGTTCATCGCGGCAATGTATTATATTACTTTTTCTGATCACTTGTCTTGAGAAGCGCATCGATCAGCCAGTATTAATGTGTGAAATGTAATATTTGCAACACGCAACACACACAAATTGGCGTGAAATGTAATATTTGCACTTTTGTCGAAGGCAATTAAATTGTAGAATGATTTGCGGTAATCACAAATTGTTGCTCAATTACGGTATTTATATTCTTAGCCCCCGGATTTACCCTGGTCATTTTCAATACCAAAGTAGAAAAAAGATTGTTTATTAAAATTTGATTGAGAACGTCCGGGCAATATAATTCTGTAACAAGGGTGCATTATTTCAATAACCGGTAGGAACAATATCAACTCTTATGTCAGACTAGGTAAGTGTAAAGCAAGAAATGACGGAACATTTGAAACGTTAAGTTTAAAATACAAAACCGTGGAGGCTAATACGGTTCTCTATCAAATTAAGTCAGCTAAACCTGTCCAACCGATACAGCACCTAAAAGCAAACTGCTTTTATCGTGTGCAAAAATGTAGCTACAATTCGTATCTCGTGGCACATTAATGCCTATTAGTCTGTCGTTATCTAACGCCGTGTTGCACCCCCCTCTGTTTTACATTGTTCGCCGACAATGGAATCTTCGTTCGACGAATTATTTAGCTCAGCTAGACGCTGCTGTCGTCCGCCTAAGCCGAGCTTCATTTCCCTGCGCTTTCGCAAAACGTCCAGTCAGCTTTCCGTGCTCGAGCTCTCTCGATTTCTATTGTGCATACGTAATAAGGCGAGTCCGATCCGACCCAATCAGTGATCTCGAAATACCCTTCTAAGCGCACTCTTTGCACCCCCTGCGGACTCCCATATGAATATACATGCATGCATAATGTATGCGAAATAGTCTGCGCATTGGGGTTGGACAGACTCTGGCGGAGTGGCGTGCCACGATCAGAAAGATTGCACTCGTTGTTGCTGCTGTTGCATTTTCCTAACCCCGGGGTAACATTTCCACGGATTTCCTTTCCACCGTCGCGTGCACGCGCTCAACGTTCCGATAACGCTATCTGATTTTGCATACGGTCTGACTTCTTCGCGGCCACGATAACGCGAAATTAGTTTCGCAATCGCCTGGAAGAAAATTCTCTTAAGAGCTCGAATGTCTGTTACATTTAGTAATAAATTAATTCTGGAGAATCTGTTTAAGCCAAGATCTATTTTATTGGACGAGTGAGTGAACGCAATTGAAAGAAAAAATATATGGAGAATGTATTGCTTTTCATTTGAAATGTTATCTGCTAGATCGGTTTTTCATTGGCTTGGGGGGATACAGTTTGAATCAACTGCAAACGCGACGTACTTGTTGGTCAAGCCCATTATCTGTCTAAAACCGGATCCCTAGTTGTTCAATGGCCCTTAGGACCCCAATATGGGAGAAGTCACCCCAGAATTTCAGGGGATGATAGCGGATGAACGCGAGCTGCGTCTACATGGCGTAACGATAACGTTCAGCGTACGCGTATCCATGGTATCCATAAAGATCGAGATTGCACACACGAAATTATTATCGATCGCGGTAGATGTACCGCCTGATAACGTCCGTAAATCTTTAGAGCTGCTTATCTACGAATTCCTAACGTAAGCGCAGCAGTGATAAAAGGATGCGACGTTAAAGAGACTCCCTTGGCGGTCGATAAACTAACGTTGGGCCATCAGAAGGTTGGACACAGATGAGAGAGGATAGAGAATAGATAAATCGGACAAGGGATTTCTGTGACAGTGCTGCGCGTATAACGCCAAACGATTCGCGTAGGCTTGCTTTGTTCCTCGGCAACTAGTACAGATTCGCGCTGCATGTTTGCCAACTTAGGGAGGACAATAGCATAAAAGTACCGATCGAGAGCTTAATCTCCAGCGGTGAAAATGCGGGTGGCACTTAATTGATATTGTCGCAGACCTCTTGTCTCTCGAACAACTGTGCATAGTCGCGTATGAAAAGATCATTAAAACAATGAAACCGGCGAAAATTCAATGAGACTGGCAGATAGAATAGTTTGGTTTGAGTGGGATGTGCGTTCTGCTCGCGCGAAGGAGTTCTTTTTATCTAATTATCGCCTGTCTGTGGTTTGAAAGTGAAAGTGTTGAATTGCACAGGAAGAAACAAGATTGAGGAAAGTTTATAAGTGTACTGTGCACGGGGAAAACGTGTTCAGCATTGCATTTGTCGGAAACCCCCGTGAAAGCATTATCAGTTCTGCATTTGTAAGTTTTGCTAGAGGGCTCGAAGTTACAAGGCCGGGCAGTGTGTGTCTTTGTTTCTGCATTGTCTTTTCGCCGGACATAAATAAGCAAGAAAGTTAGACGTCGCGGCGGTATATTCATATGGAACGCAAGAAATGTATGGCTACGATATATTAAACACGGAAGCGAGAGAAAAGGGCTGAGAAAAGATCCACGGAGTGTCTGGCCTCTTTAGGGACATTTCCCTGACAAACGCACACGCTCGTGTAATGGAGCTTACGACTTGCGTTACAAAGCTTTTGCGCGTGCTATAGCGATCCTCGTGGTAGCTTGGAAACGTGGGGCGGTATGTGAAACGCGTTGTCGAGATAAAAGCATAGCTGGCCCCTATAATTGTGTATCAGGAATATGCATGTGGGATACGCGTATGTACTTCACTCGTGCAAAAAATCTTTTCTTCCGTTAAAGGTTCGCACACTTCGCATCGGTTCTGATCCCTTTTTTTCGATGTCGTTGACTCCCTGTGGCTATCTTAGAATTTTATTACTATCCTCGGAGCGAACTTGCTATTTAATCGATTGAATATCTTATTGGACATTTTAATATACATACAATCGGTCACAAAATTGCGTGGTAATTAAAGATAAAACTGTTTATCTGTTCTTAACAAATATTTTCATGTTTAGTTTAATAGCTTAATATGAGTATGAAATATTATTACAAAATAAGTGAACATTGCACGAACAAATGAGTATCTTTAAACTCGTGTTTTTTTACCCACTCTCATAGCCTACTGCCATCAACTTATGCACAAAAGTTAAATTAATTCCTGAAGAAAGAAGAGTCGGATTGAAAGGGTTAATACATAATGAATACTCCGCGCAGCTAAAACATGTTGCAAAAATAGCAGCTCCATTATTAAAAAGAATGGTGTTTATTTGGATTAGCGAGGCGTGTATATGCATATAATATCCTATTGCGAATAGCGTGCGCGCCATATGCATCGAGATAAAGCCGAACGTAAATAACGAAAATGATTTGCAGTATTATTAAAAATGAAGCTATCGTGCAATAGAGATATAATGTGGATTTGATATGTTATATGTCACATGTGCGTGAAAACTTTGCGGAAATTTTCCATTGAATTTCGAATTGCCTGTATTTATCATATTTATTATTATGACTGTCTTTCTTACGTATTTTTTTTTAATATATTTGCTTTGAATTTTAATTACGAGGTAGATCGCTTCACCCGGCTGTGCGAAAAAGTAGTTCGCACTACCTTGGGACGACCTTTGCCCCTTCAAAAATATGGTCGCTTGATAATGAGCATAGCTAAGCGTTACCAAAGCTCTATATTTTCCTTACTCATTAGTTTAAGGCACGATTTGCCTCACTTTCTGTCGGCTTCTTGAGTTGTTTGGTTCACGTTTTATTTGCGAGAAATTCGTAGCCACTTTGCCATCTATTGGTTGCGACAAAGTACTAGAATTCGGTGAGCGGGATATTCAAATGGCAATAAAATAGTAATACATTGCTAAACAAACTGAATCTGTTTTTATGCATTACTTTATTACTATTTTAACGAAATATTAGTAACGGTTTGCAGTTCGAAATAAATTTTATTGTCGCAATTTATATATTTCCCTCGCGATACAACGGAGTTGTAAATTATTTTCATTAAATGCTGCTAAGTGAACTCTAATGGTTTCATTGTGTCGTAATGAACGTCCTATAATTATATTAGGTTCATTATACGCGGTGGTTATTAAAATTGCACGGCTGGGCAGGTATCTTTCCACGACTTCTCCACACTGTGACGTTTTCCATATCTTGGCTCTCCGTCAATTCCATTCGATAACAAATTTCGTTTAATTGAAACGCGATGAAATGCACGTATGAAAACACGATTATGAGAAAGACAGCAACAAATCTCGCAAATAAACTATTTATGTTGCATTTAAATTGTTAAGAATGGAACGCCACCACGAATTTTTATCAATCAATTTTCAAAATATGAAACTCGAAGGTAACGATTATTCGATTGTCTCTAAAATTCCTCCGGCCTTTCGTTCTTTCTTTTTCCTTATTCTATACCGTTTGCTCCAGGTTTCTTCTTCTTGCAGGAAACTATACACACGCGCAAAATAAATCAAATTATTTTCATTAAAAAATGATTTCTCTACAAAGATAAAAGAACAAATAATATGGGGTGCATGAAAATTGTCGAAGCGAAAAAGGAAAGGAAAAGAAGAAAGAAACGCCCGTCTCCAATCTTGATGTATTTCAAAGCCAAAGGCACAATGTTCACCAGTCGCTGCCTGATGCCGACAAACTCGTCCTTACCACTTTTTCCTTTCCCGTTCAGGCTTTATCGCAAAGGAGGATTACGCAACGTCGCGGGGCCATAATTAACCCCGATGTGTCTCTGGCAGTCTGATGACAGCCGTATGCGGGGTCAACGCACACAATTCTCTAGGAAACGTGTGCCTCTGCACATGAAGCGCTTGATCTCCCTCCACCTCTCCCTGGAACCCTAATTATCTGGCCTGCGCTCCCTTCGGGGATCGTATGCACCCCACGCGTTGCCGAATAATCCCTCGTGCGACTCCACCGGTGCCCACATTGTGTGCAACCTGTGACATTGTCCTGAACACGTACCCATTCTCTTCGAGCCTCTCTGGCGCACGCGCTCGCACACACACACACACTCGCCGCGTACACTTGCCCTCTTTTATCTTCTTCTCGCACTCCTCCTCGCCACTTCTCTTTCATCTTTTCTCTCGTTTCTGCTGTTGTTTTTCTTGCCACCGATCCCATTCGTCGACCCGGCGAATTGATAGTTTTGTACAATGGTTATGCGTCCACGCACATCGAGCCAAACGTGTTCCGCTGCGTGGTGTTGATAACGCGTTGCTCTCCTTTTGTTACGCGCACGGCCTATTGAAACGACGGGATGCTCCTCTGTCTAGGACTGATGAAAAGGTGTCCGCGAAGCTCGTGGATAAATTGTGCTCCGCGGCTTCCTTGGCCCTTTGTTCCTGCTTGTTAGGCGAAGGCAGGCTGGCAGATGGCATTCTTTATTCGGCTGGGTTGGTTTAAGTTTATGGGTTTTAGGCTGTCGCTTCATAGGACGGGGTTTGTGCTCGTTTTCCGCGTGATTGCGCACTGAATTAATTCGTTTAAGGATTAGATATTAGGTGCTAGTTACTGTAATGAGTACTGAACACTTCACAGCTCTATTGGCAAAAGGTTCAGTTATTCTTTGGCGGTTGTGGGTAATTATTGTTTGGATCGATTATAATTTTGCTCTCTCTCTCCACGAGTATTGACTACATTTTGCTCAATATAATGCATTATATTGTTTTTTGCACTTTTTTATGAGACACAACTGTTATTGGACGCAACACATTCATCAATTTAACAGCCTCGAATTATTCTTAATTGTATTTACAGTTTGTCAATGATAATTGCGTATAGTAATTGTCTCTAGAAATTTACCCAGTTTTACGCACTCTTACCGAAGTGTATTCAAAAATAAATGGTGTAATATTGGAGTTAATAAAACCCGTACTATGAACTCTGTGAAAGCGCGGAAAATTAAAGTTACGAAGTGCACCTTCTGTTTGTTATTCCGTTCAAAGCGGTGTTTTACAAGGCGGAAGGATAAATGAATTCTTTGGTTCACGCCAAGACAAGCGGAATAAGTTATTTCTGCCTTTCGTCACAGCTTGCTTGAAAACTTATGCTTACTTAATAAAGCTAACGTAGCGCGGCAAGTGCAGGAGCACGTTCGAGAGAAGGTTTCGTTGTGTTGTCAGACAAAGTTCGAGCGTAGATTCAAGAGAGTCGCGATGCCACCCCAAATAACGAGGGGTGCAATTTGTCGTCGCCTGCAATATTAAAACGGGCCCCCTCTTTTGTTACGACCTCCGTTACTAGCGTCTTTCGCAGCGTTGTTAGGACGATGCAGTTCTCCAGCTTGTTACTATTAGCAGCGCAAAACACTTTCAAGCAACATAGCTGCTGACCTCCGTTGAACAAAAAAAAGAAGCTTAGAAAATAGAATGGAATCTTGAACATCTAATTTAATTGTTAATACTTGTTTATTTTTAAAGTATAAAATTGGCATGGTGACGTCAATGTGTTATAAATTCTGAAGTGGGATACAATAATAATACGGTGTTTTTTTTATCGTAAGAAACTTTATAAACGTCCTACCCTATTATATTATTAGTTACGCATCGGAAAGAAAAAACTGTTCTCTAGGTATATTTAACCGCGACCTATTTTATGAAATAATATAAGGATATTTAGTTAAGTATATATAATTTTACAGAGTATTGTTAAGCAACCTATTGTTTTCAATGTATCATGAATACTAGGTTAGTGCGATCAAAATGTAATGATATTCTATTTACTCTCAGCTTTCAATTTACTATTGTTGTATAGATACAAAGCTTGCGCAGCAATTATTTCTGCCTTTACCAAATTGTTTTATCAGTACCATCAATCAAACTCTCAGTTCGCAGGCTCACTACCATTGACAATACTGATATTAATCATGTTTTTAAATTTATTATTAATTATAACTTTTTCTATGCAATACTGTAGGTGACAATGGGACAAATTCAGTGATGTACAATGCCCGTACATTTGTTCAACAAGTTATTCAGAAAAACATTTTTAAGTCAAGTACTAACGTTATTCCGACATCTTCACTTTACTCTTATGTATACTTCAATCTTGAGTAAAAATGAGCAAAGAGTCTGCATGATAATCCTGTTTACTGTTTATTGAACAACAAAGTATGCGTAACAAGTTGTAAGAATAACATTAGTGTTTGACTTACAGTCCATAAGGACTCTTAAATATTTACTAACTCTTAACTAAAAATATTTTTTGCAACAAGTTGCTGCATGAATTTGCACATCATTGAATTCGACTCAGTGTCGCCTGCAATGCTCCATAAAAAAAGTTATAGACAGTCATTTCAAAAAATGATTTTGCGCAGAAAAAGTAGTTCTTTTGCAATTTTTATTTTTGCAGATTATTAACCATCGAGCACTGATGATTCTTTTATTTCGAGCATTTTTGTCGACTCTTACGCTGAACACACTGCACACTATATGTATACCCTTCTTCTTCATCCTCATGAGGTACCTTTTCGATGAGTTCACCTGTTACAAAGATTCTTCTGATGTGTCGTGCTGACGCATAAGTCGCCCTGGGCGTGCACGTGTAGACAAAATTCAATGATTAGTAGCAGCAGCTTTTCGCGGATATCTCGAAAACTAAAGGAAACCGACGTTTTTGTAAGATAGGAAACTGTTGCTGAAAATCTTCATCCTGACAATATACGCGAAAATCATCGAAATCGGCGAGGGGGCGTTAATCTACGTGTTCACCAAACAATTGATTTCGCGAAAAATCAATAACGATACACCTACCTTCCTCCCCAAGGTACAAAAATAAAGCTAGAGTGGTCAGAGTCTTCGCGAAAAATAGGGGCATTACATTGAAAGCCATGGAATCAACTAAAGCACTTAAACGCACGCGACTCGCGCGTAGTACGGCGAATTTTCCAGCCGCGATTGCATTATCGTTATGCCGGTACAATGGGGGAGGGGGGTGCGAAAAGCATCGCAGTGACGGCACGCGATAACCATCCTTTCACGCATGGGAAAAGTGGGGTGGTTAGTAGTAGTATCCCGGATATGCTCGTAGGTGTATGAAAATATAGAGGAGAGGGTGATGGCCAGGTTGGGGTGAAAACGAAACGAACGTGCTGTAACTCTCAAGGGGGGTTGATTCGGAACGGTCCAGAAGCGCAGAGGGTTCGTATCGATTGCTGGCACCCATCGAACGCATCTACACGGAATGCAGAAGGGCCTTGTCCCTGGATGCCCGCCCCTTCATCTTCTGCTTGCTATTGACTACTCCAATGGATTTTCCATCAGCTTATGAAAGCTTTTCGTCGCGGATAACAAGCGAGAGGGCGAGCCTTTGAGGGAAAACGGACTCCTCAGTTTATAAAGGAGTTTCCCTTTATAGAATATTATCGATCATCTTGGCACGTGTAGGCGGTACCGCCGGCCGAGAATTCAGCGAACGATTATCGATTCGTGATTTCCAGAAGGAAATCGGGGCTCAGTTCGCGGTTAACAATTATGTTTCGGACTTCCAACGACAGATCCTGCGTGTACAGTCTCGTAGTCGTTTTTTCGGAACAATTTTATGGGGAAGGAGTTAACGTTCGCTTCTTGCGTAAAAAATAGTTCGGTTGAAAAGCTCGCATCGTTTCGCTCGAAATATTCGCCTCGTTTATTGGAGAACGTTAAATCGTAATCACGCGGTAACGCAGGACATAGGGCGCTTTCCATCGACCCAAATACATACATACCATGCATAATCTGCCATTAGCCATCGACTGTGCGGCCGGGTAATCTCGGTTTGCAAATTCAAACTTTGCGGCCCTCGTGTTAATCGGGAATCGTTTTAACCTGTCCGTGAAATTATCGATCGCCTTCTAGGTCGTCACTCTGTTATTTCATAAAAATAGCATCCAATTATCTTGCATGCAATATCGATTTTCCATGATGTGATCATTTATTTTGCGATTCTGTACTTTCAATTCATCTGTCTGCACCACATCCAATTATCTTCATTGAATTGAGAGGCATTATGCAGAGTTGTCCAAAGAAATTATGGAAGGTGGTATTAAACAAATTGAAATTAATGCGGACCAAACAGAAACTTAATGAAACGAATCCATGAAATTTCTCGCCGCGAACGATTAATCCAACCTCGGTTACGACTTCGTCCAGTTATATCTTTCGCTCTCTGCCTCGAAGTGGTGACCTTAATCTTCCCCCGGAGGATCTTGACAAGGAGCTATTTACTTGACGAACTTCATCGCCCACCGCGTCCATGTTCTCGTTTTGTACTCCAACCCCATGGTTCCAGAGGAAGCTCTGCGGTTAGGATCAAGGGATGTATGCGGGGGCAGAAACTGCGCGGCAGTTTGTATCGAATTTACATTCCGCTAGAATAATGGCCGCCGGAGGTTGCCCTGGAACAAGGGGGTGAGAGACTCGGGGCAGCAGATAAGACAGAGCTTCCCGCGATAATTGTGATCCTTTCCATTCGGTTGTATCGACAATTTCCCCACGGGGCACTTGAACAGGAGGAAAAGGGAAGTCATTGAAAGAAATAATGAACGCGCCCCTCCTGACGACACAACCTCGGTCGCCGTGTTCCCTTGTTCTCCACCTTCATTTTCGAACGCGGAAATTTCATCGAACGCACAGATATCGCAATAGGGATAAGACACGTTGTACCTTACTTTTCCTTGACAGCTAATTACCCTCTCGTGTAACGGCTCACGTACATACGTTATTCAATCGCTACGCGATAGTTCCACGTTGGTATAATAATTATCGCTGCTGCTTTTCCGCTTGCCTTTCCATTTTAATACGGCGACGAAGCATCCTCGGTCCACTTGGTGGGAAACTATCGGTCGACAGAATCGAGGGATCGAAGGGTCGAGCGAAAATCGATCACGGGTGATCAGGGGCCGAACGGTGTACCTTCCTTGCACAATAGGATGAAATTATGCCTGCGAGAGGTGGTGAATGTGCTTTGATCCCGTTGAATCTTAATACGACGCAGTTAGCTTCGATATATTGTACTCTACACTCTGTACGAGAACGTTCAATTTTATTTCAACTTAAGTGTGGTGTATTATGGCATAATGGTATCTGGTAATATGGCTCGCGAAGTAGTCGATCATTTGTCGTATAAGATGACTTCATTGTCGGGTAAACTGCCTATATACATTGAATGCGTGCGACGGACCGTGTATTTTAGACTTGGGCTGAAAGTATTATCGTTTTCTGTGCTTTCGATATTTGATTCGGTACTTTAAGAAGCATAAGAAACGTAGTAATATGAGTGTATGATAATTTGGAGTCAACTCCTAGCAGGAGTAATTGGGATAAAAATAACTATTAAATTGTTTCTCTTAAATTTCGTCACTTTATTTTAACAATGCCTGCCAATTTATTGGTACTGGATTTCTGTATAAGAAAGTAATATTAAATTTCTCCACACCATTTTACGCGTGCAGCGTAATAGCTAATGATATTGAAAATCAAATTTAAAAATTAAGAGGATAACATACTATAAGAAGTTATATAAACCCAATATACAGGGTGTCGTGTAACTGGTGGTACAACCGGATAGGGGCTGATTCTAAGATAAAAAATAAGTCGAAAATATGGAATAAAATTTTGTCATTTGGGACTACAAAAATCTACTCCGTATACTCGACCAAGTCTGAACTCAACGGATCTTAACGCCTAATAAATAGTAATGCGTTTATCGTATGCTCTCGTTATTCGATTTATCTAAAATATTATAAAAATATTAAGAATGTTCAGTAACCTTCATCTTAGCAAGCGGGCACCCATTTCTATATTTCCTTTAATCATTTTTGTATGTTCTTGATAAAATATCGCAAAACCGCTTCAGATCTCGACCCTTTGAACAATTTTACGTGAACACAAATTTTTGCAAAATATTTTAAATAACTAAGCTTCGAACTTTCTGACCATTTTGATGCTAACATAAGTGTTAACATGAACACGGACGGTCTACAGTGATATTCGTTAAATTGAGACTTGGTCGAGTGTACTTGTACCGAGTAGATTTTTAAACATTTTTTAAGTATCAAATGAAAAAATTATATTCTATAAATGTCGACTTATTTTTTGCCGCAGAATCAGCCGTTACCTGGTTGTACCACCAGTTACATGACACTCTATGTATATAATTGTATATGCTTAAGAAATGCTGCCGCGATGACGAATTGTTCCTAACAAATTCCGACTGATCGTACTACTCTTTAAAACGCTGAACTCAATTCTTCCCACGTATCTTTTCATAATCCCGTGTCGGCTCCTCGCAGTCTCCCGTTAATTTCCCCCCCAACAGTTCCCCGTGTTCCCTCTCAGTTCTTCTCGAACGGCTTCCAGAAATTTTCCGGCGTACAAGTTTCTCAAAGCCGAGCGTAAAGAAGCTCTGGCTCAGCCTCTGGCCTAGCCACCCGGAACCGCGAAACACTTTGACTTCTCGGCTATTAAATTAATATCGCGCGGCGGCAGGGCCATGGCCTGGCGATCTTCGTACGCAGCCAGGAAGCTGCGGCGCTGTCATTCTCGTCGAGCTTTTACATCCTGCCACTTCGCGGCTCGTGCATGCGATTTATGATTACGATGCTGTCGAGGAGCGAAACACGAGAGCGGTGTGCACCAAGGGCCACTGTTTCTTGGCACGAGAACTCTTCCTCTCGAGATCGTGCTCGCTGCTCGGTGGTATCGCAGTGCAGGCCCTGGTGTTCTTCGATTTGGCGGACTAACGTCCTTTAATGATATTTCTGATGCACTTCCACGTTTACCGCGTTTATTACGTTTACGAAATGCAATTTTAGTTCCCGCTTTTCTGCGTTTTGTAAGTAGTATATGCGTTCTAATTGTGGCAGGAATGTGATGGTCGTAAAAGGTTGAGTAAAAGTGATTTACTGTACGCGGAGGGTGGGTGAAATAAAAATACAGTTTGTCAATTTTTCTAATTTGTTCCAAGTTTGAGTTTTGTATCATAATGTCACGCATCTGTATTGTGCATATTACACCGTCGCTAAGTGTAATTAAAAATGTTGTTCCATGACCCACGATGGCATCCCCGGTAACATTCATTTTAAATCAATATTGAGGTGCGAACAGTAGGAATGTATGCAGTACAGTGCGAGCGGAAGAAATATCTCATTAGAAATATATTTAGTATTGGGAATGTGCAATTAAGTTTCGTAATAAGTCTGAGAACTTTAGCGATCTGTATTATTAATCCACGCCAACAAACATCACTAAAGATCCACCTTCCTCTGTAAAAGTATCCTTAACCATCTTAGTACCTTGCAAGTTTTCTAAGAACCAGTCAGAAACACCCGGAAAAATATGCTGTTTTGAAGACGGTTGTTAAAATTAACTAGAATTACTCACATATAAATTTACAATAGTATTTGCCATGAAACTCGATGAAACATAGCTCGGCCGATATATCGGGCAACTAAAAGGGTTATTTATGAAAATACAAATATCCCTAACACGTTACATTTGCTTTTTCTCGTCGATACACATTTCGATACACATTTCAATGGATAATGTAACGCGCGTTAAATCACGTCTCGATACGTGTAATCCATTTCAGTAACATCCAGCGCTTGAAGTTACATATAACGCCACATTGCCACGGCAAATTGAACGGCCACTGTGTTGCAAGAAGCTATCCAAAGATGAAAAGGCGAGATACCGTTTGCAACTACGGCCTGCGAACGTCGCAAACATGTTGGCGTCGACACGACATTACATATCCTTTTTGGCCAGCCTCGTGTAAGCGACGCACGCGGGTATATACGTTGGCAGTCTATTCGTCTGGCTGCCTACGTACCTGTGCACCCGGTTGACTCGTTTTAACCCACGTACGACGCGTTAATGAACTTGGAAAGATCGCCGCAGGAGGATAATGCCGACGTAACCTTGTTCTGGTCTTAACGTTTTAAAGTCGCGAGGGACTTTAACAGGGACGACGAGTGAATCACTTCTGTCGTGATTACCGTTTGCGTAAGCTTCGCAGTTGCTCGTTTGCGAGCGGATTTCTTGTTCGGGGGAAACGCGCTGGATCCTTTCGGGCCGTTGAATTAAATTGCCACGCTTTTTTCATCCGTCGGATTACGCGTGGGTGTGAATGAACGTTTTTAAGCGGACAGAATTTTAGAATTCACTTGTGCCTGCACGCGACAACTACCCCGCCACTGAACACTCTGCGTGTATTTCGTTCGGGACGTATTCATTTCGAGGGTTGACATTTATTTAGAATCCCTGTCGTTTTCTAACGAAGAAAAATATGGTGAATTTTCCACGAAACCTGGGTGCATTTTTTATGGTCCCGGTTTATGATTTCTCTTTCGAAGCAACGCGTCCATCTTCCGTCTATCGATGGGGATATTAAAATGCACGAAGCAGAGGAATGCGACGAGAAATAAATTAATGAAGGCAAATAGATCTGCGAATGATGTATTAAAAATGTTGCGAGTAAATGGCGTAATTTTGTTTAGCGCGAGGCACAGTCGCAGTCGCAGTCGGTTCGACTCGTTTCTCAGGCTTAACCAGGTGCGGTCGTTATCGGGCAGCTTCACCTCGAAACAAAGGCTTGGGAAAGAGCAGGGGTGGAGGTGGGAAGAACAACGGAAATAGATAACGTCGAGGGCCATAGACGGGGCGGTAGAAATAGGGAAAAAAGGTTTCCTTGAAACGACTTTTTCTTAAATCCCGGACTGCATAGCGTTGGAAGTTTTCGAACATTTTTCAAGCCCCCTTTGTTCGCCGTGAAATGGCAGAGAAATGATTTCGCTGCAACAATTTTAAGTGTTACGCAGTTAAGAAGAATCTCTAAAGAGGACGTACACCGTACACTTAGGTAACTTTTTCTTCAATTTTTTGCCGAATGTCATAATTACAATAGAAATGTTTTAGGTGATTAAAAAGCGATGGTCTGCTTCTTGCGTATTTGTGCTTGACTTTTTATACTTCCTTAAGCAACAGTAATTCATCAATAATTTGGAGAGAATTTGTTCCTTCCATTTCTAGAAAACAATTACCTGGAGCATTTTAAGAAAACAATGATAAATTCATCATGGTATTTTGTTATTTTTACAATCTAAAAGTAATGAATGTTAAATAACAAACCTGAAAGCATTTTGTATGACCATACAATTTCGAGTAATTTTATGAGAGCAAAGTACATAAGTGTAATAGGTCTCCGTAATTGTGTTCGTAAAATTCGAACATAAATCAAGGGAATTTCTGTTCAAGGCATAAAATCTGGGACATATTTTTCGGCTAATGAATTAGTTTGCATTAAGCAAGAGGTATTTGGTATGCCCACAAAGCACCCACCTGCCCCTACTGTGCAGAACTCCACCCTTCTTTACCAATGATCAATTAGACGACTATTCTTGCTTCAGTGATTTAGTAGGCAGTGTGTCAGGTTTCAAATTAGCGGTCGCACTCTAATTAGCCTTTGCCAAAGTTTAAGAACAATACTACACAGAAGCAATTATCTAAATCAATGTATCATATTTCCAACATGTAAGCGCCAAGAAAGCTATATTAATTCAAATTCAAAGACACTAGTATTTGAAATAAATAATGGGGTAATATTTAGCGCACGAAAGGCAAAGGAAACTTTTAATTAAGCATGCCGCAAATTAAATAACGGTTTTATTTTCATTATTTCTAACACAACAGAAATTCATTTTAATGCCATAGTAAGCTCCAGATGACATTACAATTTTAGAAAAAGTAGATAAAGTTAGGTGACTTCATTTATTAATAATTTTAGCAGATTATTCTCTTCTACGAAAATAGATAGAAGAATTAATTACGTAAGTTGTATGAAACCTATTCTTCCAAGTTTATATGGTTAAGAAAATCCAAGTGCTTTAATTAACGGTACAACAATTATATGGAAAGCTTCATACCCAAAGGTATTTTCATTCTACCGGAAATTAATGGATTAGGATGCTGGAACTGCATCTACTAACCGACATTCCTAACAAATTTGTCAGTCTTAAAAACCTCAAACCGCACCAATTGCAGGTAGAATAAGCCGACTACTTTTCGACTCCGAAACGTGTTTATGGATGGATTATCTTCCTTTTCGTGGAGGTCTGCCGTAAGTCGGTCCTTTTCATCCTGGTTTGGTACTGTTCTTAGTAGCTAGCAAGGTGGTCTCTCCCGATGTGGTCGTTGGCTTATTCCCAGTATACGAACCGCTGATGTTTATAACATTTCCGTTGGAACGAAGGGTTCGGGGAATTGTTACAAGCGAGTGCTAATCTTAAAAATAGTTTTCAGAGGTTACAGAGATTTATTGGTGTTCTGTTTAAAGGAAGACTTGCTCATTTGTATATACAGGCTCCGAGATGATAATTGTATCGCAGCGATTTTATTTTATAACCCAATGTTTCTCGTACAAAAATATTTGACAAAGTTGCATTAGCTAACTTACTGTTCGCGGTAAAATTGTTGGATAGTAGTATACACGATAAAAGTTTTGTTTTTATTTGTGTAGAAGATTTAGGTTATTCAGCAAAAACTTACGTCGAACTTATAGAAATATATTGTTGATTTGTTCTTCTTTTATTAAGTTTAGGCAAAAACATCTATTTATTCTTTTCTAATTATAATTAACCCTTATGTTAGCAACCAAAATGGAGTAGAAGTTCGAAGCTTAGTTAGTCAAATTATTTTTCATAAATTTGTTTTTACAAAACGTGAGTTGACGTAAAATAGTTCAAAGAATCGAGGTCTAGAGCGGTTTTGTGATATTTTATCAAGAACATACCAAAATTATTCCAGCAAATATAGAAATGGGTACCCGGGTACCCGGTTGCTAACATAAGTGATAATAGAAATACATAGAATACTTGAAAATCCTCCGCAAGCAATTTCTCATGTTCTCCTGAAGTTCGTCTTTAGGAGGCAACTTGTTTCCACTACGGCATGTTGAGAACGAGATTATGGAAGAACTTAACTGGAATCAAATTAGGCTAATCCGATCCGTGTGTAAGGCACATACGCTCTACCGGCCGTTCAACCCTTTAATTCTTTGAACCTCTTCGCCAAGAATTCATTAAGTTCGCACATCAAGTGGCCAGCAGGGAGATATTCAATCTCATTAATCCCATTCATTTTGCTCAATTTGTGCGGGTGGAAATGGTGCGATCTAACAATAAGTTATTCTCGATGTATTTCGGAAACCTGAACACAAAATTAATAGTTCCATTAAATAAAGATCTTCCAAGTGTACAACCTTGGAATAAAAATAAATATCAAAGTTCACAACGATCCGTCAGCTAATTACATAGGGGCTTCGTGTATTTAGAAAATTCGAAACGTAATTAAAAAAAAGTCAGAGTATCTTTGTCCCAATATTTCACTGCACACATCGTGACTAAATTCACTAAATAAATTAAATATCTTTGTGTTTCTTTTAAATCGCACAATTCTCGTTACTCGTTGCTCAAGTAAATTTTGCAATTTCTTCCATCGAGTTAAAGTTAAGTTCTACCGCATTTACTAGCATTCGCACTGGTTGAGAGATGTAGAAAGGAAAAGGTAGGAAAAGATTAGGGGGATAAATCCAGGGTAGTTAGCTATAATTTAAGAATAAGACTAAATGAAAAGGTGGGTGGGTGGATGCACGAATGAATGTGTGTGGAGTGTGGACGGATAGAAGACTATTGTAAATCAAGTCCCTTCTTTTGGCCGCGAGGCTAAGAAATAAATAAATAAATACACATACTAGCATTCGCTTTTATCCAAAGCCTGTCCCTTCTGTCTAAATAACTACATTCGTAGGGGAGATTATTGTTTTCCCGTCGATCCCGTAGTGGCAGCTCGCTGAAATAGGAGGCGCCTGGCGACGTTTAACGCGCGACCCGCAGTTTTGCATACAAAATAGACGACGTTACTCATCCTCTGGAATAATCGAGACTCATTCACATGCATACCAGTTAGGCACGATGGTCTGTACTGCGGGCAAGGGAGTATCCTCCCAGGATACGTGGTCGCGTGTATCGAGACTGTCTGGCGCGTGTAACGTTCCCCATTGTGCAGGTAAAATTACCTGAGGCTTCGAAAATATCGTTCTCTCTCTCTCTGTATGAAAATTTCAATTTCCGTAATACACTTACAATCAGCAAACAAAAAGCTAAACATCTCTGCGCAATAATTTACGTTATTTCTTAATCATGAACAATTATTAAATATGCCTGTAATTCTGTATTATTATTTTACACGTCACTAAATCGTCGAATTTTCGTCAAGATAAACTGGGTGTACAATAATTCTGAGAAAGTTCGTTCAGTCATTATATTATAATGATCAGTCGAAGCAGCCACTTTACAATAATAAGAAAAAGATATCTCTTTAAGTTATACATAATGTTTGCTTTTATTATTACTGATTGGCGTAAATTCTCGCCAATTTTTTTCCATGCACGCGTGAAAGTAAAGTCTACGGCGATTCTTGTCATTTCAAAAACAATGGAAACCGGCGCGTATTTATTGTTTCCACGTTCCCGTATTACGCGAATTCAGCACGGGTTATGTCACAGAATTCGCGTGCCGACGCGTCGCGGCGACCAAAAGCACGAGAGAGGGAAAAAATATCGACGCTGGCGTTCTGGCAACTCTTCAAACGATGCATTTTCGAAAATCAATTTCGCGGCGAGTCCCCGGCGAATTCAGCTGTCGCGGCTTCAAACCGCCTCGTCGCCGGGCCAATGAAAATTAAAGCCCCGAAATCGAAATTCACGGTGCGTTACAAAAATCAAATTCTCCGCGGTGGCTTCGCAGCGTTTCAGTGTCGGCGGAACAGTTTATCTCGGGTGAAAGTGAACGAGCGTCGCCCGCAGGAAATTAATAAAATAAAATTGTTTAATTGAAAATTAATGACATTATTTCACGCGAGCTGGGGTTGATAAATGGTTGCACGTGTCAACACGTTTAACAGCATTTGAACCGTCATTAATTTCGAGCAATTCGAGACGTGGAGATGGATATATGTTTCCGTCTATCGATACGGAATGCAATTGCAACGCGTTTAATGTTGCAACCGTTGGGTTCATTTTTGCCAGTGACGAACGTGCAATGCAAATGAATGAAATATTTTATTTTATTTCACGATAACAGCGGAAAAGTGGAAACCGTCAGCCCGGTCTGTCGAGTTTATTACCTCGCGGGTTCCGTGTTTCTCAAGCACCGCAGTGGTAGTTATGCAATTAATTGTGCGTCAATCGTTTCTTTAGATCTAACAGGCTGTGATCCAAGGACAGCTTCTCCGGTTAGGCGGGCTAAGAACTTTCTCGAGGCTCGTTGTAAACCGGGTCAATCCTTTCGGCATTACGAGGCGAGCAGGAAATTCGACGTAATAAAGAAAATGGTGGTAAATGCAACCGGCGTCGAGTGTGTCAGACCGTCCTTATCCGTTCACAATGACGTCTGGTGCAAATTGCACCGACGATTAGGCAAAAATGCGCACGCCACGTGTTCGTGCTTTCTGCTGGTGAAAGCCCTTTGGAGCTTGCGCGAATTTCGCAGGTCAATTTTTCTCAATTTCAACCACAAACCTATCAGGATTCACGCTTCGAGGAGTGACGATAGCTCGTTGCTTTCAGCTTCTCCCAATTATTACGTACAGTACTGTGCAAAAGTCTTGGGCCACTTACATTAGATCCAGTTTCATTAAACTTTTTTATAACGTTCTGCATTGCCGTCCTTGAAAATTTACATGTTTCGGCTGAGCCCCCTCTTGATAATAAATAATGATTCGGGGTCTATCTGCAACGGATATTTTTGCCATTGCACTTGAGATATTTCAATACCTTTAAAATGGATCAATAATTTTACGGCACACAAGTACCCTACGCGTAAACCATTGAACGTTAGAAATTTTGTATATTGGAATCCTTAGAACGATGGTTGCAAGTCGAAAGTCGAAACAGAAATGAAACATCGGCAATAGAAATGTCTGCAGTCAACGTTTTTACCTGAAATGCTCGCAGATACGACTCTGGCTGCATGGCACGGAAAGCAATAAGTTCCTTCTTTCACTACATTTTCCGGTAAAACAGGCGCAGAACAATTTATTATGGCACGGCGAAATATTAGAATCTACGGCATGGTAACAAGTAAGCATCATATACATTGATTGGTTAATAAAACAAATGTCACGCGGTGGCCTAACAAGGAAGGTTAGGCAACCCGAAGATTCAGAAACGTATGAAACTTTGCATACAAGTACAGTATTTCATCCGTAATACAACCCTGTTTTCTGTTCGTGCCATAATTCGATTTTAAGGGTTGAAATCAGCCCCTGAAAAAAATTCAGAAAGTTCTATTCCGTGAAATATCTCAGGAACGCTGGGAGGTATTTAAAAAAAGTATAAACAAAACTTGCATTGCTTTATTGCGTCGTCAAAAATGCGTAAAAATTTTGTTTGAAAAATCCACGGAAAAAGAAAATGAAAAAAAATGATGGACTTTTCAAATAATTAGTTTACGCTGTCTTGTAACCACAACAAAGTGATGCAAGTTTTGTTTAGAATTTTGTTTAAATATCTCTCATCCTTTTTGAGATATTTCACGAAAAGGATCGTTCTGAATTTTCATCAAGGGCTGATTTCACCCCTTAAAACGGAATTATCGCACGAAAGGAAAACAGGGTTATATTACGGATGACATATTCTACTTGTATGCAAAGTTTCATACATTTCTGAATCTTCGGATTGCCTCACCTTCCTTGTAAGTCTTTTGCAAAGCACTGCACAGTATGTATACTGCTCTGCTGGATTTCTCATGGTTCTATTAACAAAAAATAATGCAGGTAGCTTAACCGGTTAATAACTGATTCGCAAAAGTTTCGTCAGAATTTGCAGGGGCGGCAATAGAAAAATTCGGTTCAATTAATTTCTCACTTCTTTTTCGAATTTTCCAGAGAAGCTTCTGCTCGGGCCCATCCGGTTAACACGTTAGTAGTATCTCGCGGGATAATTATAATATATTGCGTTAGAAATGGAAATATCCTGCTGCTTTTTTTCTATCACCCCTATCGCGGACCAAATAAACGCAATCCAATTACAGTTACTACATACGTTCGGCATGAAATTTCCGTGCGATTCTCTCGGAGTTAGGTTGGGCGTTTCTCGTCGAATAAATTACGTTTAATCGTAAATTGCGCGCACTGCACAGTTTTACAGTCGCCGCGTAAACGGTCTTAATGAGTCTATTGTTAACATAGCCTGTCCCAACACCGAAGCATCACGTTTGCCATCGTATGCACGCCCGCGAAGCCGCTGGAACTGCCAACTGTATATCCAACCCGTTATTACGGTAGCAGGTTGGGCCTTCGATCATTTCCAGCCACGTACTATTGTCCAATGGACGGTGTAGATTATTAATGCGCTATGATACTATAGATAAGACAATCGGTCGCACGATACTGGCGCCGATTTCGTAAACCGGTTGAGACTGCAATCTATTCTAATTGAGATTTCAAAATTATCCATCGCCTGCGGTACGACACCGTAGCTGCGAGTGACAGTTCTTAAAGAAGTCCCAGTGGCTACACTAATTATTTATGATACTACGTTTCGAAACTCTGTTTCGTATTCTTTTTTAAATAAACTGTGGAAATATGAACTTTCTTTGTCGTAAAATTTTAGAGAACTCTTTTAGAAGAGGCGCAGGTGAAAGGTTTCTAGCATCTTTACATAACAAATATATTGCATTATCGACTTGAACTTGTTGCTTTAATTTTCGTCATTTTTGGAAGCCTCAACGTTTTGAAATGCACCAGCTGCCACTGACAATTCAACTGTATCTTGCGTTAATGAAATATCGGGAAGGTTTCTTTTACGTAGCCTCTTAAAAATTGGATCAGTGTTTGCTACAATTTGCTTCCTCGTGAAAATTGTTGGGAATAGTGTAACGCAGAAACAGGTTACACGGAACTAACCAAAACGTAATAATAGAGGAGGTTTTACAGTTTTCTTTCCCGCGTTTAAGGCTTTTAATAGCCAAGGGAAGTTAGTAAATCCACCAATTTTTAATTTCGGGGTACAATTAACTGTATCCTGTTTTTACGGAATAAAACGGCAATGCACTTTACTGGCTATAAAAATTGCCCCGCTTGCGGCGTGGGACTTCAGTGTTTCGCAATACAGAAAACATCCGTTATATTTCTTACAACGTGCACTTTTCCTTTGAGGTGCTCCGTTTTCATAAATAAAATAGTTGGCCCGAGCATTTTTAGAAGCAGACCTTCAGGCAGTCTCTTTCATCCGCGCTACAGAGTTTCCTCAGTGTCGTACAAGAAACGTCGCGGAATTCGTTTTCGTAAACTCGTTTCATATTTGAATTCGCCGGTAGAAAAAGCAATTTTAGATAGCATTTGGAAATGCATTCAGATTACCTCCGTTAAATAACTTTCTTAATAACCGTGCCGCTGCTAATGACACTGCAGCCCCCGTGAAAAAAAGGTTAGAGTAAAAAAAATTATACAGGATTAAACATTCTCTTCCTGCCACTGTATTTAAATTAAGTCGTGAAGCAACATTGGAAATACTCGTGGTCTAAAAGCTCACGTTGAACGAGCACAACTGTGCAATTTTATTTGTTTTGTTTGTTCCAGAACCGTATCGTAATTCTGCTCAATGCGTTTAAAATACGCTAAGCTTATTCTGAATCTTATCTAAACTTCCATTCACGACCATACTCCCGGAATAATCTGCGCTACAATTATGCTATCAGCAAACCATATTTCTTCTCGTATAAAAAGTTTCACGATACAAAAGCCCATACCGAATACCATTTCCTGCGGCATTCATCTTATTCCTCGCAAATAATTTACTCTGCGGCCACGTAGTCGTGCAACAATGCCGTTATTCGAGTTCAAAGTGCACGGAATTCTTTAACGGGTTAAAAAGTAAACGAAACAACGTGGCGGGTTCACGGAAAAATTGTCGTCGATGCAAGCTGGGAGGGCTCCTTTCGCTAAAACAACGATGCGCGAACACGGTCTTCGTATTTTTTTGTTTTCTCGGCTGTTTATTCCAGCTAGGTGAGCATCAGGTAAACGAAAGCTCCAGGGCGAACTTTAACGAAGTGCCCGCGTAATTAGGAGCGTGTTGCTCGAAGATTCGCGAGTGTCGCATTCGTGTTCACTGGCGTTTTCACTGTTTGGCGTTCGTTCGTGAAATAATCTCGTGGCCCAATTTACGCCTCCGTTGCTTTCGTCGTAAAATCTTGTGATCAAGCCGTTTCGCATTCGAATTTTCTAATTTCTCGCATGCGAAATGTTGTGTGCCTCATGGTGGAACTTGGCTGAACTTGTAGATTAGCGCCCGCCTCAGCGATTTCGATGATTTTCGAATACGTTGTAGAAATCGATGTTTGAAACAACTATTCTCATGAAAATGTCGGTCTCCTTTAATTCTCGATATATATCTATTTGCGATAAACTGCTGCTATTGCATCGGAAGAATCTGTATAACGGCCGAACTCATCGGAGGGGTAGCTCGCAAGGATGGACTAGAAGGGCATGTTATATATCATATCTCTAACGTTTAGGATATATTTTTGTATTAGGTTGGGCCAGATTTAGGGTAGGCAGGGGAGGGGCAAACATTTTCTTTTCTCTTTTCTGATATACAATTTCCATCCACATATTTGTGACATTATCCTGATTAAAATGAGTCTAAACACGACAAAATTTGGATCCTTTGAAATAACCGCTGTATAATGCATTTGCGGAACAATAATCAGTGTTATTTTAATCAGAAGAATGTCACAAATATGTTGGGAAAAGTTTCATACAAAAAAGAAATAAAAAACGACAATGTTTTTTCGGCTCCGTGGGCGAGGATGAAGAAATGCAGAAAGTATCCGCCATAAGCGGGCCCGTTCGGACCCGAGGGTTTCGCCCATATCGAGACCTTACTGTATATCCCAAATGTTAGCCCTTATAGCCCATCCTTACGAGGTGGCTTTTCGATAAGTTCACCCGTTATGCAGATTCTTTACCGGTCGCCACAATGTGTTTATAGAAACAGTAGATAAACGGCGGTCCCGTGCGAAGGCAAACGTTGCCACGAACGTGCACGTATAGGCAAAATTCAATGTAGTAGTTGCAGTTTTTGCAAAAATCGGAAAAAGCAAGGCAGCGCTGTAATAAAACACGGCTGTAGCGTGTAAAGTATTTTAAGGTAATCAAACTCGGTGTGGAATCACTAATGTGATTGCCCTCTTATTTATCATCCCTCATGATATTTTCTCAAAGCCTTTGCGCATTGTGCAATTTGCCTGTATAGTTTTAGGTAAGAAAATGTCCCTCGGCCGTTTATTTTCCGATGGTAGTACGCAGCGCTACTTTTACGTATTCAAATTTGGAACTCGAATAAAATTGATACGCACGATTTCTCTTAACACTTAGCAAACCGCCGTGCCAAGCCTAACTGTACGCTGCCCACCGTGCATTTTTCGCAGGTAACGCAGACTAGTATTTACTACCTGAAAGACAAGGAACACATAAAACTGAATTTGATTGATCAATTATATTTGGTGGTAACGATCTTGTATTGTATGTAGATTATACAAAACATAAAATTAAAAATGTATAGCAATTATTTTTGGTAGTTTAAAGTATTCAACAATTACCTCTACGTACGGGAACAATAATAGGTTCATTGTCGCTAATCACGTTATCACGTGTGTCAAAAGTGCAATCTTCAGAACAGTCTGATGAGATCCAGGACACGCGTTGTTAAGCAAAAGTGGGAGATCTCCCTATGGGGGGGCTAATTGTAAGTGTTAAGTCTCCGACGTGCTGCAATTTACGACAAAATGTTCGTAAAAGATATTTGTATTTGGAATAACGTCTCGTAGAAATGGCGATAGAAAAGACGGCAGCATAATTCAGACCTTCAATGAGCTCAAACCCTACATTGCGGTTCCGTTGAGAGCATCCCTTTTGCATTTTCATCCGAATCAACCACGTAGCTCGTAGTTTCATTCTAAATCGACTTTCATTGCGCGCGAGCCCCACAGAACAAACCGTGGGAACTACAGTCTAATTCGAAGCCTTTTCTTCTTTTCCTTCCGCCCGCGTCACTCCGGAATCTCCCGCTCGCCGTTTCTCCATTTCAGCTTCGCGTGTGCGCAATAACGAGCCTTGCGTAACGCGGGACATTTCACCGGTTAAGCGTAAATTAGGCGCGACACACGGTTCCCGAATAATCAGGTAGCCGCGGACGATGTCTCGCGTCGTAAACGTCGTGTATTACGCTGGTGCAAGCGCATCTCCACTTTTTATTTTGCCCACGAGATTTCACCACACGCTCCGTTCTCGAGGCGAGATCGACCTGGAAGGAGGGAAGCAGAATAATTGAGTCATAAATTATGAGCAGGCTCGAAAGACACCGATTGCTCGTAATTAAACGAAACTCGATTCGACAGACGCGGTTGCGTTACACACCAGGCTGAATTCTCTATCGCGTGATCGCGATCGGTTCGTGCTTCTTCACCCGCCGCGTAACTCACAATCGCGTTGCGTCTTTATCCGTTTCGCGATAAACATTGTACCGTTAACGTCGCGTACTCGGCCGGCGATTTATGTACACGAAAACGCACGCTCGTGACACCGTTTCCGCATCTTCAGTTTCGCTCGCCTCCTAAATTGTCCCTCGTCCTCGTTTCCTGCCGGCGAATGTTTTCGAGCAGATGTTACGCAATTATTGATAGCAGCCTCCCGCGGCTAATTTCAATTTGCTTTTATTCGCGTCAGATTTATCGACCACGGAGATCTCGAGGGATAAAAATAAAGTTCTCGTGTGGATTTGGTCAACGTTTGGCTGTGCTCGAAGAGGGGAACCAAAAGCGTTACTGAACCTGAAGTAGTCAATAGAACGGTTAGCTGAGAATTTTCCGTCTTTTTTTCAAGATAAATCTAGCCTTTTATGGTTTCGCTCGACTGTCCTTATATTTTTATTCAAATTGTTAATTTAATGTCGCCAACCAAATTAATAGTCAATGCTGTTAATCTTTTCGCTTGCAGTCTTATGGAAATTGCAAATAAATCATTGAGTATCTTTTCGAACTATTATAAATATTATTCACTAGCATAAAAAGAATGTAATAAGCATTAGATGACTCCAGAGGCCTTAGTATGATGCTTATTCAAGATGAATTACTTCGCTGCTTACGGTCATTACTTATGGAGCGACGATTTACGATTCAGTCCCGAGGCTTCAAACGTATCCACAAGTCCGTCATAAATACCAACCGGTTTTTCAATGAAAGGCGGTTAGCGTTTAATACAGTCTCCACAAGGTCTATTAAAAATATGCACAATATTGCTGCACTGAAAGGAAAAATGTTGATTAACACGATTAGTAAGTAAATAAATGATCGTTTCCTTCGATTGGGCCGTACGCGCTTGTCCCGATGAATGCAAAATTGCGGTTAACAACTTTGATTCCGTCATTCCGTCACTATTTCAAAAAGCCCGGCACTTAAATCCGGACTAAAAATGTCTAATTTCCCCAAACATTTCGCACGTCCACAGCGAAACCCGCGGACCCGATAAATCTCTGGAAAGTATTTTCACGAACGCGTTTTCAAGCACACTTCGGTTTATTTTCATTCGACGGTGCATTCTCTATTTTTTTTTTACCTCTCTTATGAAGATATCTCGACGCGTAGCGCCGCCCATAAAAATCTGAACAGCGGCCACCATTAGTCACCCGTTCATTTCCAATAAATAAATTTCACACGCGCAGATCGACGGATAGCCGAGCGTGTTCCGTATCGATGGCGAGCGTATTGGCATTTAGCTTTACTTTCACGCGGTGGCGCGATTCAAGTTGCATTCTCAACGCATTTATGCGCTCCACCTTTCCACGTTGACACCTGTTCACTTTCCATCGACTGTTCATACTTTCGCGATTCGCGGTTGACTCATTGCCGTTTCGTAGCACCGTTGGGATTTATGAATCATCGCGAGACCCGATGACGATAAATCTTTGGAACGTCTGCCGGAGGTGAAGGAGAGAACGGTGATCGCTTGAAACTGTACACAGGTACGTATTTCGCGTAGGAGGCGAACACTGGCGATCGGAAAATCCAAGCGAATTTATTCTGATGTTACACAGAACGACGTATTATTAGTTTTGGCACGGGGATCGGTTGTATTAAAATGATTGCGTAACTGCTAGAACGTTTATTATCCTATGTTGAAATAGAAAAGCAATTTAAACGATGGCGAGATAAATGGGAAAATGTGATATTCTACGTATCGTTGCGATAGTCTATGAATAATGATTATTCTACGAGGCTGTGGCTCGATGTGTCTCCAGGAATGACATAAACTGTCGTGTTTAAGCCTTTAAGTGGGTTTTCAGTGCCACCTTTTATACAATCTTTGGGAAGTTTTTGCACATACCTTTATGGGTATTTAAAATGCATAATAGGTATCTGTTTTTGAAGTAAAAGCAATAAAAATTACGGGAGTTACATTTTGTTATGTAGAGCGTGCTTTGCAAAACGTGTGTCGACTGTTGTCATGCTTCCGGATCTTTTGCTGAGCCAAAATTAAAAAATTAACAAGCATCGTAATCGGTATAAATCTAATTATGGTCTGAGCTAAAACAAAATAAAAATCTTGATTCGTTCCGAACTGGCAGCATTTTGCAGTTTTGCGCTTTTTTACCATAGATAAAATCGACGGAACTAGATAAAATCGACGGATGTTTAAAATTTTAGCTCGAGCGATGACGAAATACGCGCTTTAGATCAAGTCAAAATACGTTTAACGATTCATATATCAATTAGGAGAAAATATGTACACTTGTACACAAATGTGATCTTCTTAAAAAAAAAAAAAAAATGGTTGTCCTGCTAATTTCTTCTCTCTGCGAGAGGTTCTAGCTTTCTTTGCCATTTCCGACGACGGAAATGGGAAAGAAATATACTTCCCGTTGCGAAGTATGCGGTACGAATGCAAGTCGCAACTGCATCCTTCAAACGCTTATATCGAAATTACTTTTATGACTGCAAACAATTCCCTTTGCACACAGGTTCTAGACTACCTTACTTTAAGAATACCCCTCTGCGGGCCTGAATTGGGTCGCCGTTAATTGTTTGCCACAATTTTTATTCCGGAACACAGTTCTGAACATCAAACACAGCACATTCAAAGTGCAAACATTTCTTACAAACAGGTAATCGTAAATTGTGGCACGACCACAGGCGTCAAGGGAGTAATGCGTACTTACTTATTTAGGTTCTATTCTGGTTCTAAATTCATGTCAGCAGTTTAATACAAGTGGAGTATATGGAGTATAACACTATGGAGTATCGTCAGGCAATAGAGGCTTAAACATTTTTTCGTTAAATTTACTTTGAACGATTTAACGATATTCACACTGAAGTAAAACTACGCCTGTAAAATAATTCTGTACCGATTCGCGTCTCGCATTCATACCCTTGCATCCGAACGATATTACGTGGAAGAAAAGATCTCAAGCAATGCATCGAACGTGGCGAAACTTCGCTTAAATTGATTCGACTCTTAGCGCCCGAATTCTAAATTTCGCTGGGGAAACGACTTTCCGTTCCACTGTTCAAGAATTAGCCTCCTCCATTTTTAAGAAGCAATTCGCCGATTCGGTTCCGCGATTACGGGTCTGCCAGTGGCGGGAACAAAGGTGAGCGTTTAGCCGGAAACAGCACGCGGGGCCGCGGAAATTGAAAAGGAGCGGCAAGATATTGTAGGTGTTTGTGCGGGTAACGCGAGAAATAAGTAACGTCGAGGATTGTCGTTTCGTGGCTCCGTTTCCAAGTAGGGATCCTTTTGGCGGCGCCGCCATTATCGGCGAAGTTTCTCGAACACGCCTGAAGAACGGAACTATGCTGGACAACTCGCTCGTAAAGATCGGTTCTTCGACTTCTTTCTCTCGTGCTCGTTGCTGGACGAGTAAAAGAAGAAACATCTCCGACGAATTGAAGTACGTAATGAGATTCGGGTTTTGCAAACGTTTTTCCCTTTCTCGACGGTGGCAGTCGGGGCTCATTCGATAAACGCGAATTTCATTGCGACCGTCGTTAGCGAAGAAATTCGTCTTTGCTTCGCCTTCTCGGATGGAGTTAAATCTTCCTCCGAAAGGATGACTGTGATTGCTGGATATAAATTTGATTATGCTCCTTTGGGGAAGTTAAGGGGGCTACTAATCGTACTTATTGTAAAGTGGGAACGATTTTACAATTTCTTTTTCCTTTCGTCCTCTTCAATTTTTTGGCATAATTTCTGTCCTCCTTGAAATGTCTACGGATTCGAAACTTTTGGCTAGCTGTGCGAATAAAGGGCAAGCCACCTGTACCATGCTTTTCAAAAGAAATTCTTTGTACTCGTTAGGTATCGATCACGACTGTAACTAGTCGTCTAACACCCACTCACAATTAGTGTCGATTTTTGCCCGAAATGTTGTTGCTCAGTCAAGATCGATATTAGTGTGTGCTATCGCACCGACTGACGCGCGCACTGAATCGGTGTCAACCGTAGGAAAAAAAGATCGTTCCCGTTGCGAAACCGGCGAGCTCTCCGTGAATGCAATGCAAGCGTTGGGCAATGGGAGATATTAATCGGTATTAAGAGAATAACGCGATTAATCTTGATAACGGGGTGAAAGATCCTGGCAACAGTTTCGTCAGGTGTCTGGGAGACCACCCACGCGCGGAACAGCGTGCGATCACGTTTACGCTCGTAACGCTCGATTCTGGTAACAGGCATGATAGCGGCAAAAATTTATAACAGAGGTGTTTACAGTTCTTCCTCGGCGGTGATTCCTCTTTTTATTGCGAAACGTTTTACTCGGGTCAGGTGGAGGCGGAAATGAAGCTTCTGTGGCATTTTGAAGTTTAGTAGAACTATCGCAAAGGGCTTTGGGTGGGAATGCACAGTCGTGCAACTAAATTCCATTTTTACTTCGATAGGATAATAGGAGACCTATTTCTTTGCGTTCTTCGCTGATATTTGAAACTGATTTTGGCATTCTGCTATAGATTCATGTGACTGACGCATCGCGGTCACCGTTATTTAATGCACGAGTATTTTACACCTCGTTAACAATATTAGCGAGCAATGCACGAAGAACAATGGTATGCATGGAATAGAATTAAATTGCGGACAGAAATTGTCACTCAACTAACGCTCGTATTTTCCATTTAGTGCAATCTGGACAGAAAATGATTCATAGGCGATGTGTTGCAATTTCTGGATCTCTGTATTTCCATTTAAATGAAAATCTCAGCTCACTAGATTCACTAGAAGGTTTCAATTTAATTTTTATTTCGTATACAATTGAGTTATGCTCCTTAAGTTTCTTCCAGAATTTTTTGCAATTGTTCAGTTGCATATATACATGATTTTTACGAATACATCGATATATTCTATTTTTGTAATGGGCCAGAGGTATTTATTTGAAATTTGTTCATTAAATTATAAGTGTGGTAGATTTTACGTAACAATCTTTGGTCCAGAAATATTTTAAATCTGCTATTACTTCGTGCGTACATTATTTAGTACGACGTGTGCCATCTATTTTCTACTATTTATTGTACTTTCTTACAAGCGTACTGCAACCGTAATTCACCTTTTGCGACTCATTTCCTGTCTGAACCTCGAAATCGTCGCTCTTGAAAAACGGATTGCACCAGGGCGTTGTTTCTTACGACCTTGCGTGTTAAACTTCCACTCGTCTTTCTTAGTTTCCTGCCTCCACTTTGGTAAAACTTCCAATCCTTCCCTGCGGTCCTCCTTCCTTCCAATTTTATTTGTAGGTTGTCTTTACCAAGGGCGATTCCAAAAATTGGAAACAAGTAAAGGCTATTTAATATACAGTAGAAAAGTCTAATTAATGTTACGTACAGTAACTTTAATTATGGAGCAATAATTAAGATTGAATTCTAAATTTGATCAAAAACCATTTACTATCTCCAATATAATTAGTACCACGTTATTCCCTTTCATACTGGCATAATAATACTCGTATTTAGATTAAAAAAGTCTCTAGACAAATCACAAAATATCGTAACACGTTTTAATCTTGCGTTTACAAATTGAGACTGAAAAATTGTATCAACGATAAAAGGCATAGGAGCAACATATGTATCTTTTCAAAATCAGGAAACCTATATTCGTCCCACATGTATTACCCAAAAGCCTCATCGCATTATGTACTGGCTCACAAACGGCGGCAGAACAAGCACGCTAAAATTGAACCGATTCCAAACAGTGATTCAGAGCAATTATGTTCGCCCTAAAAATCAGAGCAGTAACATGGATCCAACTTCATACACGGAAGACGCAGAACACGCCGCATTCATTAAATCAATCACTTCAGGAACCACTGGAACGCAGCCAGGCCGACTTTACAGAAGTGCAGTTCTTCATCGACCGCCAAACCATCGAATGTTTGCGTCTCGGTTGTGTTTTCGCCGAGTTCAGTCGGCGAATCGAACGATGGTGGAAATCAATGGTCCCCAGAAGCAACTCTGATATCAGTTGCTGCACACGGACAGAAGGATATGGGAAACGCGTAAACCCGCGTTATCTTCGACTTGATCCCTCCTATATTCGTCATTCTCCACGCCTATCCACCGTAAATAGCATGGAAGATCTGCTGGATTTGCCGAGAGACATGGCAGAGCAGTCGTTTTTCCCCCATGGTATTGGTAATCGTGGATTTCTATTTGGGCGAAGGTTGTTGTTTCTGCGGTCTGTCGTTTGGGCTCGATACAGGATGTACAGGGCGAGACAATAATCGTGTCAGGAGGGGGAACTGGGTTGATAAGGAAAAACCAGTCGAGATTTTGGGGGAGTGCAAAGCGCCCAACGTCCAGGTACAGGGCGTTTATGACCATGCTACCTGGGACACAGCTGGTCTGCAGGCGAGCAACGATGGCCTGCAGAACCGTGTCCCCTGTTTTCTAGGTTTTAAGGATATCTTTATGGATACGAATGAGAGAGAGAGAGAAAGAGAGAGAGGAGAAACTGAGGACGAATGGATGTATCAATGGAAATGGACAGTGTCGATCGAGGAGCAGAGGAGAGTGGTTTGAACTGCGGAAGAGAGTAGATTGAACAGCGAAGGAGTGGAGATCGAAGTACAGCGTAGAGTAGAACAGTGTAGAATAGCGGAGACGGTGTAGTACAGCGTAGAAGGAATAGTGTAGTGTTTTGTCAATAAATATATAATAGTCTCATTGTTAAATATATTACACTTACACCGGCTTGATTTCATTAAAACTTCCAATCCCACAATTATTAAAGCGATTCTCTTTAAAGTATGGTATTTTGTAACCGAGAAGAGAATAGAGCCAGGTATTTTTAATTACAATTTTATATAAATTGCTTTTTCATTCTACTTCTTCTCATTTTACTTTCGTACGTCAAATTCTTTCGCCCAGTTTTATTTCTTGTGCTCAAAGTTTTGTCTGGTTCCGAATAGAGTCAAGATTCTAAGAATAAACGAGAGTAGCACATGTACCTACCATGGTGTAATACTATTCGAACAAAATGGGAAATCAATTCTACGGAAGCTTGAGTTTCATGGCTGAACGAGCTTATTTACCTTCTTTGCTCCGGTAATTGGTAGCAAGAGACTTAGAACAAATTACAGAAAACGAGACATCGGAAATCGAGTCGATTTTCTACGACCGTCCGACCGTCTGAGCGATTTCCTGGGTAGTTACATAATTTCGTCCCCGACTGGAAAAAAGTCTAAGGTTGCTGGCAGGTTTAAAAAGTCGTTCGATTGAAGTCAACGGATGGCCAAAGAAATGAATTTGAAGAAAGAGCATATACACGGTGTTAAAAAAAAACCATTCAATATTTATATGGTATATAGGATACACGGTACTGAGTAAAAAAGCTTTAGTAAATACAGGTCGAAAGGTCAACCTGTTTCGGAGATATAAACAATTTTTGTGTGCTAGTATCATGATTGACTTACTACTGAATTTTCGATGTTTACAGAAGATTTTCCACGTGTCCACCTTCCATTTCTACACACGCTTGCTTCCATCGCATGCGATGTTTACTTTAGTGTTTATAAACCGCTTTCTGAATGTTCTTATTCAAGTGCCGACAGTAGATTTCATTGAGAATCAGTCAGTTGTGGATCGTCGTTTGTGGGTATTACACAGTTACAAAGTATCGTGAAAATGGCAGCGTATTATTCGAATGCAGAAATGGCATATATGCATTATTTTTTTTTTTGAAAATACTAGCAAACAAAAATGTTTATATCTCAGAAACGGTTGACCTTTCGACCTATGTTTACTAAAGCTTTTTTACTCACAAGGAACCATATCGGCGTGTCCGCCTCCGATTTTGATGAAACTTGGTGGATATATTAAGCAGGCGAAACTAAGGGACACCTATTTTTTTATAGCTGCCCAAACGCAAGTTTAGGGGTGAAACCGTGAAGTTTCAGCAGAAAAATGGTATCTTGAAAACGGTTACAGCTATAAGAAAACTTCTTCAGGAAAAGTTTCATGGTTTTTTGAGGTAAAACAAATAGTGGTCATAGATTTAGTAAAAAGTAATTTGTTTAAAACAAACAAATTTATTGTTACATTATTTACAAAATCTGTGACCACTATTTGTTTTACCTCAAAAAACCATGAAACTTTCCCTTAAGAAGTTTTCTTATATCTGTAACCGTTTTCAACATACCATTTTTCTGCTGAAACTTCAAGGGGGTGGTTTCACCCTTAAACTTGCGATTGGGCAGCTATAAAAAAATACGTGACCCTTATTTTCGCCTGCATAATATATCCACCAAGTTCCATCAAAATCGGAGGCGGACCCCGATATGGTTCCTTGTCAGTACAGTGTATCCTATATAACATATAAATATTGAATGGTTTTTTCTTAACACCCTGTATATTAAAATAAACGAGCTACGTTAATGTTATCTGTCCATAATAATTGAATCGAATCGTTTTGTAGGAAATACTAATTACTGGCCGATACTCAAAAACGTATCATATTCTTTAAATACTGTTTTAATACCAATAATAATGCTTTTCTTTCCATTACTTCTTTTCCCTTCTTAATGCAAATCTTATTATCTTATTGCAATACCTGGCCATTGTCCGTTAGCCATTAAATAAATAATAATTGTACTACTTTATGTGAGAACTGAATTTCGTCGAACAATAAGTAATGAACAATGCACAATATGTTTTTCCAAGAATAAGCAAGGTTTCCCACTTAAGTGGATACGTATACGAAATACGAATACAACTTCGAACCCCGGAGGAGAAATAGTTCCCATTGAAAGCGGCACTTTCCATATCTGTGAAACAAGTCAGAGTATCAAGTATGTATTTCGGTCCCCCTGCAACGCGTTGCAACGGCTGGAAGCTATTTCGTAGATCGATCGAAGACTCCGAGCAAATCGAACTTGCAAGCCACGAAATATCTCTACGAGTTCAGGCCGCACACCGGGGGCGGTGAGTCGCGATAAACCGATGCAAGTTATTGTTCGTAATAGCGGCGATTAATTATGATTCGCCGGCGCGCGGCCAGGTAATTGCACCTTCGCCGCTTAAACATTCTTCGACTTGTTCGCGGCGTCGCGATGTTCTTTTTCCTGGAATTCAACCGAATAGGTAACCGAAGGAAAAGCTTCGCGCGGTGACAGAAGCGTCGGAGTTGGTTTCGACTCTAATTAATCCAATTAATCCGGCGCTCGATATTCGCCGACGGGTAATTACCGTCTAATTACCATTGGCCGTGCAGTGTTTGTCGTCGGTCGGCTAGAGTCGTGCGGCCACCGTGCGGACCGTCTCCCGATGTCATGAAAGCAATATTGGCGTCATTACGCTAATGGAGCAGCGGCGGTCAGTTACACTGGTCCGACAAGAATTATTTTCCGACCGGGGAAAGGGAACGGTGTAGAAACGTCAACGGGGAAAACACGAAGAGTGGAGCAGGAGAAAAATCAGTCGGGGATAAAATCAAGGGAACAACGCAGTTGTGCCGAGGCTTAATCGTGCCCAATTAACGATTCGACGGGGATCAGACGAGTCTGCCCGAAGGAATTCGTATATATTTCAACGCTGCCCGTAGATAGTGGAAGTCGAATGTTGGGAAGGAAATGCAGCGATGCTTCTGTTAGATAGGTTCCTTGGAGGGCACGAGAAAATTCCAGGTTTTTATTCTACTTGCGAATAGAAGGCTTGACTTTCATTAGAACGGTATTAATTAGGGGGAGATTGGCTTCATAATTGGCGGACAAAATCAAAAATTGTCGAACCGAGAAGATGTGTTCTTCATGAACGTACCAGAGCCTATGGAACGCCACACCTATTGCTTTTAACACTTGGTTTACGGACAAGTTTGAGCACTTATTTTTACCGGTTACCCTCGGCTTAACGATTGCCAATAATAATGCGCGTTTTCTTTAAAAACTTAATTTGCCTAATTTCGAAATGAAATATAATTAATTTAGTTATATAATATTAACGGATCTGGCTTAATCTTTGTCTTTCGAATTCTGAAATGCGTCAAATTGACGGGTTCCGTAAACCTAGTGTTAAGAAATCCGGTTCACGTTCGCACTATGTTATACTAATGTCATGCTATAGTTACTAATGTATTCGATTATAACACGATGAAACCTACTTATTAGTTACTATATTTCTACCTCGATAGTTACTTAACCTTCTATTTCTATTCTTTGTTACAGGTAAGTCCATTACGGTTGGCCCTTACATCGATTCCAATTACCATAATTCCCATCAGCGGCTAATTGAAGCGATAATTAATTACCAACGCGTTTTGGGATGCAATTTCCCAGCACTTCGGAGCATATTACCACGCGGGGGCACGCATACCGTTTCCCAGGTATGTAATGAGACTCACCGCAAGTATTCGAATTGCAGATATACACCCAGCCCTCGACAATCGCGGAGCTGCGTTTCATTTTTCATCATTCTCAGGTCTAGCGCGTTTAACATTTAATTTACTAATGAAACCCGTCGAACGATACGCCACACACAATCCCCGTCGAGGGATTAATCAGTTAAGGAGTTGATGGGATCGATTTGTCCGGCCATTGGACTGCACGATTGTCGGGGTAGTATTTAAAGCGAATTAATTGCGGTTAATTTATGATGAAGTGCTACCAGTCGAGGGTGCTTCACAGAAGAATGTTGCTCGAGTATCGAGGCGACTTGTCTTCAATATTTCTTGCGATATGTGTATTCGAGCTTTTATTGCTGCCAACTATCAGAATTTCGCATCGCGAAAGGTATAAACGGAAGAATGGGGCGCCCAATTTCAGCAGCAATGATTAAACTCGCAATAACATTTGGATTTTTGAGGTGAATCGAGGAGCATAAAACTGATGGTTCATTCCGCAAAGTTCACAGGAGAATGGTATGGAAGTTTTATTTTCCGCGCTGGGGGTTTCGTTTTCCTCCACCGCGGATAGAATTTTTTTACGACGGCATGAAAAGATCATACGTGTTACGCAGAAATCCTCCGTCGTAATGTACGAAACGTTAACCACAGCGCGTGCGGATTTTTTCGCAAAATAAATTGAATCACTGGTGTCTGCGGAATTATTCACTGCGACCCAGAAATGCTACATCCAGTGCGCCATCAAAATAAAGGCATCCAGCTATGGCTTGCTCATTCCACATTAAGCGTTGCAAAGCGCGATCTTTAGGGTAAGCGGTGTTTCTCACTTGCAGACGGGTAAAAAGAAGTTTGTTCCAAAGACGACGATCTCGCCCGATCGTTCAGTAACGATGTTGCGCCTTGTGCCGGGGCGCGTACGCCCACGTATCTTCGGAATAAAGGATTTCTTTCCATTTCAACAGACCCGTCTCGGTCAGATAAGTGCCTGCAGTTAATTCAATTTCCCAGCGAAATCTACGAGCCGTCCGTTCCAGGCGGCCAGGTAATTTATCGTCAGGCATAAATGTCGATAACGATTACTGAGTCTGTTCACGCCGAGTAAACTAAATTCTCGCGTGAAATGTCTGCGCGATGATGAAGTTTCTCACGTTCGAAGACACTGTTCTACACTTGTCTCCAATCAACAGTAGAACAGCTTGCAACTACTGTACCGTGTACTCGCACGAGTTCAAAGGTCGATCGTGGCTTACATCTGCAGGTCCCACGGGAAGGCGTCGGGAATGTATCCTTGATAGTGTAATTCACGCGGCTCCATAAGCTATCCAGTTGGTCGCGTTTCGCGTTCGCTTAGGAAAATGTGTGTGGTTCACCGTGAGAATAGCTTGGGAGTCAGGCGTCGGCTATTATGTCACTCTGAGCGCTCTGGAAAATGGATATAAATGCGGCTCTGTGTGCAAATGCGATCGACTCGTTGTTACCGGGGCAGCGATCGTTGGATGAACGCAGTTCGATCAGGTTTGAACTTCCGGTACAGTTATTTTATGATTGGACGTCTGGTATACGTAGTAACTTTTTAATGGAATACATACTTGGTATGGCCAAATGGCTTTTCGGAGTTGACAAGTTGGTATTTCTTTTTTTCATCTTGAGTAAATGGCGATCTGTATCGATGAACGCATTAAAATATACATGAGTTTATAAAAGAAAGGCAAGGGCGACCTTAGCATGCCAATCACTTCTAAAAAAAAGTTGGTGACATCAGACTCTGTTTTCTTCAAAGAAATTCTAGGCGTAACAGTAAGTATAACGATCCGACGAGTGGAAAATTAGTTTACCTCCGGTTCGTAGATGGAAAAACATAGACAATTTGCGGTGCATGTTTATTTCCAAATATCAATTTATTTGAAACACGTTGCACTACTTTTCTATACCTTTTTCTTGCGATTTTGACTTGGTATTGTCTTGCTTTTTTGTCACGTATAAAGCGCAGCAATTTGTTGGGTCGAGAAGGGTTGATATAGATATTTAAAGAATCCTTACGACATCCCTCGGTGAATTTCTCTGGAGACCATAAAAGTATCCTAGGTGCTGAGAAATTGCGACAAAAAGATATTTGGAATAAGGGCATAAAACTAATGGGCTACACAAATTCCAATTATGTTCACTGAACAATTCGACATGCCCCATAGCCTGGTGGTTTTGTAAATTTTAATTATCTAAACAGTATTTGTTTCGCAATTATTTGCTTCGACAAAAAAATACCCCCGGCAATATTTAAAGACAAAATCTTTAATCTTTGCACCAAATCTTCTTTCATTATTCAATCTCATTCAACAATTACTTGGTAAACACCACTTGCGCTCTTCTTAATCTAAGAAGTTATCGCAATTACGTTACGTAATTCAGTTTCACTTCCTCGATTCTTGCTCATTAAAACACAGGATATTTATTTCGCTACTGGACTCCTCCCGGACTCCGTATAGAACCGTGAATGAGCTGAAAACGCGAAGGAAAATTCTAACAAAAAAGCATTCATGATGTACACTTCCCCCCCAGCTTACGGAAAATATCCCACGAACGATAATAATAGATCGTACCTGGTTCCCACGAAAATATTAATAACCCCCGTCTCCTGCAATGGGCATTTAATTTCGCAATAAAATTCGTTCCCTTGGTCGGTACCCAACTGTTCAATATGATTGGTACGTAAAAGGAGAAAGTAATTAAACAAACGCTTTTAAGGGACTGATGCAATCGAGGAAGCCTAAAATAGTCGGGTGAATTGAACATATTTTTCGCCTATAAATATTTGGCAAAGAAACAAGATTTTTGATAAGGAACGTTAAGGAATATCTTAACTCTATTTCCACATTTTGTTTATTGCGTACAGTTGCAAAATGTAGAGTTATACAACAGTATCTAACTCCATGTGCAGCGAAACTTTGTTGGCTTGCGCCCAGCAAGAATTGTGACAGGAATATGGAAAATAACACATTGTTGTGCCAACTTAAAACAAAATAGATTATCTTCAAGCTAGCGTACGATTTTTCGATAATTTTGAAGAACGATAAAATGGTTATTTGTTAAGCTGACAAATAATCAACTTTAAACATTCATAAAACCTCAACGAATTAAGATACCAACAAATCTTGCGCTACATCGTAGAGTAGTTCATAAGGATTAATGTGTAGAAATTTCAAGTTGAACGGATGAAGAGTTTCGGGGATTCTGGGGCCATAAAGGGACCCTTCTGTTTCTAAATATGAGCTAAGGCAGTTTTTCTAAAATGATTGGCATAAGTAAACGTAGAAAGTCGTATTAACCACAAGAAATCAACCGAAATTTTTCCCTCTTATTATATAGTCGTTTGGAGTGCTATCACTTCGTAATTTTTGGCAGTATCAAAAAATTCTCTTCCTACGGTATCTTACGCGTATAAAGCTTTTAAAAAAGCATTAAAAAAGTGCTCAGTTTTTTTGAGCCGAGGAGGTTGCAAACCACTACTGTTCTTTCGCGACAATTTCTTCTCCAGAATATCTCCAGAAATTTTGCAATTGCTTATTTCTCATTTCTCGAGAAACTTAAGTTTACGAAAATTTTGATAAGGTGCATAAATTTTCAGTTTATTCATAAATAAACATAAATTTTCAGTTTATTCAAATTGTGTATTACGAATTAATCGTGTATGTATAAACTCATCTACAGGCAACATGTTGATGCCCTCGTGTGTTACATTTTATGATAAATTTTAGCACTGCGTGTTAAAGTGAGATTACGCGTTTGGTGCGTAAGCGTTCGTTGCACGATCCAATATGATAGAATGTTTAGGCGGCAAGAATCAGATTTCGGAAAGAATTGTCGACCACTTTCGCGCACCGGAGTAACAATCGTAAAGGCGCCAACGTTGTCCCAAAAAAATAAATACCGCAATATTAGTTTTAATTTCTCGAGAATTCTTGCAAATTCTTGAGGAACATAGTCCGCTCTTTCATTTCTTGTGAAATGAAAAATATCAAGAAATCAGGAACACTACAGACCACCTTAACTCTTTGGGGCTGGATGGGTTAAAAACTGTCCCACCTTTTGCTTAACTTTTTATGCATGGTGGGATATATTTTAACCCACCTCGAAAATTTGAAGTTACTCATACTCGTACAGTTTAATATTTTATTTAAAGTTTTTCGTTCAGTTGGCAATGCTTTGCACCAACGGTAAATGCGTAAATAAGTGAAAAAAAATTCATACAAATCAAAACGCATCAGTAAGTTGTGTGTGCTGCTGTGATTAAGGTTGGCGCATTGTGTGATGCAGTGAATTTTTGTCGTTCATAACGGTATGTGTTGTTTCTTTTCTTAAAATTTGTTATGAGTGAATAAATTGTTTTATAATTAAAAGAAACATGTTACTTGATGTTTTATACTAATTTTGAAGCTGTGAAGTGGTGGGATTGTATGTATCCCACCCTGTAAAAAAGGATTTGTTGAAGTGTTATTATTTTTTTTCTTATTTTGAGTAATGTTTTATGTTAAATAATCGAAATGAATGTTTCTTTCCATTTTTTTTACAATAAAAAAAATTCTGTGTAACTAGGCTTTTTGTTTTCTTTAAAACCGTGTGCCTCAAAGAGTTAAAAGGCGGTCTATCGCTTGCGTTACATTTTAATGCGCGCGTAATTAAATCGATAAGACCATCGACTAGGTGGATCCGTGCATGTGCTCTTCGTGCATTCTGCCAATTTATCCCTATGCAAGAACAGTTTCATTTTTCATTAAAGGAAAGCCTCGCATTCTTTTCTCAATTATTGGGTCATTGAAGTACATTGAAGCCATCTCAATGGTCCGCGCATGTTTGCAATCTGAGCTCTGTCGATTTTCTTCTCGCTGCTCTTGAGCACAGGTTCCATTACTTCCCTGCCCTTTACTCCCTTTTACTCCCTTTTACTCCCCCTTCCTCGGGCAATTGTGATTCCAGCCTGGAGAACGCAAGTTTGAGAGCAAATCCTTCTGACTGCACGCAAAATAGACGTTGGGAAAGCTTTCCTCGTCAAGCTTTCGAAATGGGCTTGAAAGATTCTAAAAAAGGCGAGAAAAAATTCAGATTGATGCACCATTTTGGATTATTTAATCCTTCCCGAACTCGAATGTCCGTTAATGTATTCGTCGAGACGGAACGACGATTCCCATCCTTCGTGTTGACTCGTTAACGGTGCTCCGTTTATGCCTCTCGTTCTCAATTATCGAGGCGAGCACGTTGGCCACGTATCGATGATCCAGTTTCATTATTCTTGGCCCGGAAACACGCCCGCCTGCCGTGCTATTCAAGAAGAACGGATGGAATCAAAGTTAAAATTTATTTATAAACTCCGTTGGGTCGGTTGATAATTATTGAGCGATCGTTCACGGGCTAACCTGTATACTCTGACAGTGTATACCGATGGCGCGAGTAAGCAAATTGGAGAGTCTGTTGAACTATCTCGGTGGTCGAGTTTCGCTTTTGAAATAGCCGTGAAATAAAATTTGCAAGATCGCTCGAAGGTCGAACCAAAGCGAAACCAAAGCGAAACCAAAGCGAACCAAAGTAGTTTTCACTGGAATTGTTTCAGTTTTATATTTCTCCCATGCAGTTAAGACACTTTTGCAATGATGATTAATCCTTCGAGATCTCAGAAGAACGCGAAACAGTTATTTCAGCAATCTTCCAGCGCCGAATTCTCACTGTGAACCACCCGGCTAGCTAAATTTCACTGCGCGTCGACTAAAAATGTAACTGATTATCAATCAGTCAAAAAAGTTTGGCGCAATTAAAATCGAGAGCTCGCTGTATTCCCTGTATCGTTTCCCCGGCATGAATATTCACGGCTTACTCTACACTAGAGAGGGTAGAGGAGTTCGTAAACCAGTTTCGCTAATTCCCTGATTAATATGTATACTAGCGCGTGGAGAAGGGGTATGTGTCGCGTTCGACGATCCCGATAACGAACGTTTAGCACGGCGAATCGGAATCGAGTGGTCCCCCCACGGGAATATGAATAAAAATGAAACCGCGAAACTGAAGCGATTCTTTTAATCGGTTGTTCACGCGGCCCCTAATGAAAGCCTGCGTTCTTAATTTCACGGGCTTGCCCGCAACGGAAGGAGCGGAGGGAAGCAACGAGAGGCCCGGTGCCTCGTCTCCGTGGAACTTTCATGGCAGAGGGTAGCGCGAAGGGGGGTGTAATTAAATAAAATCTAACGGAGCACCGTCGAACCTGGGGAAAAATTAATTGTGCCGGGCTGCACGGTAGCTGTGGAGATTTGTACTTTTAATTGCGATACCCGGTGACTCGTGATACGTTTCAACTTTGCAGCTTGCACGAGCTTTATTCTTCGGTTTCGTCCCGCGTGGCGACGAACTTTCGATTTCCGTTCAGTTTCTGCGGGCCTATTGTTCCAATTCTTCGTCTGGAGCGGTTTCTGTTTTCTTCACAGATTATTGTTGCAGGATATATCTCTCACTGTATGCCCATTATCTGCTATAATATTTCTTGCGATATTTGTAGCTGAATTTCTATTCGTTCTAACTGTGGTAAAGATTTAAGTGCAAGAGTAAGGTGCACCGTTTCAGCAGCAACTATCTTTTACGCCTGCACTAACATTTTCATTTTGAAATTATATAAAAGGCTACAGTGCATGTGAACGATATGCATAGTATATCTAGTGTAATGGCACAGAGAAAAATTAAACTTCCAACTTCGGTTTTTAAGATATTTTATTACCACTTTTAGACTTGGACTATGATGATTGACTTTTCGTAAGAAGTGAGCTCGAGAGTCAGGGAACCTTGGGTTTTTAAAGGGTGTTGGAAAGGATGTAGTAGGAATGGTGAGGGCGAATTCCAAAGGACTGCGGATGGGTAGGGATTGTAGGCAGTATTACTAGTTGTTTTGGAAGCGGTGATGTGATAAGGTTCCATGACGAGTATTTGTGACGACGGAAATTAAAAATATTTGTATGTATGAATCCTTAGGTGACTAGTAGATAAAGAGTAATACAGAAATATATATCATAAGACTAATATAGATATTTGGGGGCGAATACATTACACTAGTATAGGAGGGTTTAGCTGATCGTACGAAAATGTATAAGGTTCGTGTTTCCGGATTTCATTATATTAATTTGTATTTTTTTTGTATAGAAATGTCTTTCTTGGCTTTGAAAATAGAGTTAGATTGAAATGTATTTGCCTCCAATATATCTGCATTAGGTTTACGATATGTAGATCTGTATTAGTCTTATTACCTACTAATCACCGAAGGATTCGTGCATACAAATATTTTATGCTTCCGTTGCCGCAAATACTGTATCATAGAAGCTTATCGCATCTCCGCTTCCTAAATACATATCTCCTCATACTGCCCTATGATTCTCAATCATCCGCAGTCGTTTCCTTCACTCGTCAGCTCAGATCATCCAAGAAAAGTCTACTGTCAAGATCACAGTCCAAGTTGAAATAAAACCTCTTGAAAACCCGAAGTTTGGAAGTTAAATATCCTCGGTGCCCACTGCAACATTCTACCTAGTATACATGTATCATGCATAACTGAACTAGAACAACCGTGGCTTGGTGTTTTAAGTGTCTTGCAATAGGATCAATGATTATCAAGCATTAATGGACGAATGAAAGGAATAATAAATGAGAATCGAAGCACAATACCAGAAACTTCCAGCCAGGCATGGCCGGGATTATCATAAAATATCGCATTTGAAGTCACGCCTCAGGAAACTCGCGTCGCGTCGCAGCGATCTGTCTAAGCGAGCTAGTCGCGAGTAGGTGTGATGTGTTGTTATGTACCGGGTGTCTCGTCTGCGGATTTCCCGGCCTCGCCACGCTACGCTGTGTAAATCGTGTGTTGCGTAGCTGCACGCGAAACCAACGTGCACACGCACCGTTTGTTACCGCGCCGTTTCTCACGGTATCCATTACGGATTTATTTACTCTCGTGGGAGTCCCGCGAGACATCCTGGATCTCTGGGTCCCGGTTCTCCGATAAGAGCTGGCTGAATTTAAGGAACATTCCCGACGTTCGACTGGCTGGTGCGCGTTTTCAGATTAGAGACTCGTGATTGCAAAGCTGCTTGCTCTCCGGCTTGCCTGCTTCAGCGCGATGTGATTTTATTGCGAGCTTCTATCGAGCGGGCAAACGCTGCCACGGATCTGATTCCTTAGGCAGTTTTGGCTGGCCGCGCACAGTGGCACGACTTTACAGCAATATTGGACAACGGGATAAAATGTAGAAGTTTGAACTTGACAATTTCACTGTACTCGAAAGAAACTATTTACGGCATTTTACAGTTACTTTTAACAACGTTCGTTCGTTTCGTGGCCCTAGTTACTCCAGGGTAACCAATGGTAAATACTTAATAAAATGGGGTAGACCGAGGCGAATCGGATCGAAATAAGCATTTAGTTGAAATTTGTTATGTTACTATGGAAAAAATCGTTTAGGTCTTGCATACACTCCTCACGCCCTCTCTACGCACCTCTTTCAATTGTGTTTTTATTGTTGACACGCATTTCAAGTTTGCTTTACGCGGACGAACGTAATAATTTTGGCGCAGATCTACAATAGATAGCTTACAATTTCTTATTTAAAAATAACAGGTAAGCTTTAACATCGAAATGTGTTTAATATTATTAGTTTGCACTTTAAAATGATTATTATATGGGGTAAACCGGATCACTCTTTTTTTTGTTGTATGGCTTTAAATGCGTTAATAACTTATACATGTAGGTAAAGATGGTTCGCCCATACATAAAAGAGTGTGGCATTGCATTTATTGTAACGAGAAATTCATCCACCTGCGGAGGATTGGATACAGTGCAATACCTGTGAAAAGAGGTGGCACGAAAAGTGTGCTAATATAAGTGGTGTTCAAGGACAATATTTATTTATTTATTTATTTATTTATCTGAACGGGAATTAAATAACCCATTAATTATACTTAACAATTTTTGTTGATGACATTATTACAGGGTTTTCCCCTGCAAAATGGGAACAGCTCTTGCGTTTTAGTAACTGGCGCCGAGGCCTGCTCGCCAGCACTTCTCAAGAAGCAATAAACTTTGACGATGAGGGAGATACAAACTTGTAATTCATGCCCGAAAATACCACAGATTCATTGATTAACGCTGACCCTGTTTGCACCCTATAACGAAATGTTACCAGAATTCAGATAACTTCTTATTAAAAGAAATGGACTTGGATTTTTAAATATATAACGAAATAGATACAGTATCGAATTTCTAAGAAATATTTCTTCTATGTGGTTGTTATACGCGAATGTCCAATCATCCTATTCACTCGTCCCAATGTAGGGCGTTGCGAATATAGGACACGCTGCAGAGGGGACAGAAATTTTCGAAGGAATCGGCGATATTGAGTGAAAAATTGAATAACACTTCCGCGTTGAGATACATTGAAATGAATAATAGTCCCCGAAGCTGATGAAACTACTGGAAAAAATATTTGCAGTGTGTATTCGGCTTTTAAATCCTCTTACGTTTGTTCTGTGGAGGGAAATAGTGAAACTCGAAGAAAGAATAGAACGTAACAGAAAGCGCTCGTGTGCCGGGAACAACTGTAGATCGGATAAGCAGAAATCTTTCGAAATAATCAACTGCTTCATGGAAATGCGGCTAGTTCGTTCAAACACGTTTTCGCCCACATCTCTTGGGATTATTTTTTCGACGCGCAATTCAATCAACCTTCCACGGTAAGCCGGAGTATGTGGAAGCATGGCTCGATATTTAAACTTACGGGGCGCGTTGGAAATACATATTTCCTTCTCACAGGAGTGGCGTACTTTGTAAACGTTTGTACGTGTAACGAGTCCAATCCCGAGGCATAAACGAAAGTCCAGTTTAGATTACCGAGCCGTGATGTATCACGCGTCAAACCGTCCGATTAATGCAGCAAACCATCTTTGTGCCGTATAATTTATGAGGCCGCATCAAATTCACCGCCTCTCATCCGATCATTACGATCAGCATCGTTACTCAGGATCCGCGCTATGCGCGTCCAAACGAAACCGAAAAAGAAGATCCACACGATTCTGTGATATTGGATCGTGACGCATGAAACGTTCCCTCCTTGCAGGTTTGCCGAGTGCCTACATATCATTTCTAGTTAAGTTCGAGGCAGCCCTTAAACTGATCACCCGAGCGGGAACCTTGTCCGAAGAAAAAAGGCAAGGTCTCATTAGCAGGCACCGATTGCACAACAATTCCTCTCGATAAGACTGTAACCTTTCCCTCGGTCTCGATCTCGATCAAGGGGAATCGAGGGAAGCGAGAAAGGTCGGCGGAAAGATCGAAACGGAGGCAAGGATGCGAAGAAAGGGGGCAGAGGCTGAAAGAATCTGTAGGCGATACCTGCGTGTAGTGTGCAGGAATGCGATTCGATCGGGTTTCGATACCTTTCGATACCCTTCGATACCCGAGACACGAACTTCTCAAGCAAGCGATACGCCGTTGCGCAATCGGCACCTCCTCGAATCGTGCGCACACATTCGCCACGCAGCGCAGGCTCGAGTTAATTAAATAAATTTCAGCGAGATATGGAGACCGTGGAACCGTCAGCCACTCTCGATAGCATCGGGGGATGCGCCGATCGGAAAGTCGCACGCAAGTCGGTTCGAGCTGGTTGATCGCGGTTGCAGCTCGTATCCGAGGATCGTGGCCTGCGCTGAGGCACCGTGAGTCATTGTCATTAGGCATGATCCACGGCTGAGCCGCGAAAACCGGTCACGAATCTACCCGCGATATTAAGGGGATATCGAGGTTCTAATCCGTCACGAGTCACGGTTAACGATCGATCCTTCTGCGCGGTGCAATCGATCGGCCGATCGAACGAGCTTCTTTAGCTTTACTCTGTGCAGCGCTGCTCAGACGTCTGTCAAGGTTTTCTGCGCTGAGATTGGAGACGAGTGAATCAGCCGCTGGAGCTCTACTTATGTAATGGGCACAGAGAAAATTTAAACTTCCAACTTCGGTTTTTAAGAGATTTTATTAACACTTGGACTTAGAGTATGATAATGTACTTTTTTGTATGAAGTGAGCTTGGACTTGTAAGAATGATAATTGTAATAATGAATGCGCTTGGACTTGTATGATAATTGATAATAATGAGCGAGGAGTCGGGGAACCTTGGGTTTTTAAAGGGTGTTGGAAAGGATGTAGTAGGGATGGTGAGGGCGAATTTCAAAGGACTGCGGATGGGTAGGGATTGTAGGTAGTATAACTAGTTGTTTTGGAAGCGGTGATGTGATAAGGTTCCATGATGAGTATTTGTGATGTCGGAACCAAAAAATATTTGTACGTATGAGTCCTTAGTGACTAGTAGATAATGAGTAATACAGAGGTAAAGAGATAAAGAATAATACAGAAATATATCGTAAGACTAATATAGATATTTGGGGGCGAATACATTACACTTAACTTGTACAATATTTTAGATCCACTCAGACGCGGAACGCCGCGACGAGATCTAATAGTCTACGAAGGAAAAGGTATTACACATCATCCCAGCCGAAATATTCCGCCTCGTTTGATAGGATAAATTGGTTGAAATCTGAGACAATAGAGCTTCGCCTGCGAGTAATCGGTATCGATGCAGCTGTATCAGGATGTCGCTGCTTTTAACGGACCGGTGCCACTAAATCAGTCGTGTCGAGACCAAACGACTTACGCAATTCCATTTGAATTACCTGAATACACGCCAGCTTCGTTGTTCGTTTCCATTGGCGACCCGGCCTAGATAAGATCTGTACCTAAATCGACGTTCTCCAGATTGCTGTGTAGTTATCCTGACAAAGGCGAGCACAAGCACAGATCGATGGGACAGATACAATGTATCCTGCGCACGTCGATGATAAGATAGTGGAGGAGTCGATTAGAGTGGTCGCGAGCGTCGAACTCGATCGTTCCAATTAGCCGCGCGTGCAAATTCGCGTCTCTTCTAGTCCGATGGCTGTTGACCAGAGGACGATTATCGACAGGCATAATACGATTGCGTAATAGCCGGATAAACGAGGCAACGACAATGATTGAAATGTCGCCGCTGGCTTGGATGGACGCGCAATGGGGAAACTCACGCGGTGGCCTGCGTGGAAACGAGAAAACGCATAATTAATGGAATGACGTTTGATTAAAGACGGGATCGATTAGTAGATTTTAATGGTACGACTGTGCACATCGTTCGCACAGCTGCTGAAAGTTTCTTTTCGATTTTCAATAGACCGAGTTGTGTTAGATTTTTTTTACTTTTATTTGTTTGTAATTTTTGCCACCCGGCTACAAAATGCCCCTTCTCGGCTTGTACATTTTTATTTGTTGTCCGCTTATATATTTTTATGTCATTTAACATTTAACACTTATTTCTTCATTTATAGCTAGTTCTTATTCCTATTCTTTGGTTTGCACTCTCTTTGCATTCACTCTCAACCGAGTTGTGTTAGAAAAATGTCCGATCGTGGCGGAGTTGATAAGCATGACGATTTTTGTACGTCTAATTTTTACAGTGGGAGTGTAAAGAAAAAGTTGAGCGATTTATTTAATTGCCCTGGCATATTTTAGAAATATGTATTTAAACGTTCTCAGTACGGTTAGAGGGATTTCTGTAGCGATAAGACGATAAAATTTGTACGGTTTTAGAAGAGTTTATAATGCGACTATTACCCTTTCAAGGGACACGTGACAACGCAATATGAAATCTACTAATAAGATTCTATTTTCCTTCCTAGAAAGAAAGGTTTGGCATTTCGGTGTTAATGGAAACCATTATTTGAGTCATTTATTATGAAAGTGGGTTAATTCCATTTTTTTCTTAAATGTATTCTTACCAAAATCGTAATGATTTTAAGCATTGTATGATTTTATCAAATCTTGCCCAAACTTCTAGCATGTACATATCTATATTTCTCAATCGTATGATACGCAGAACCTTTAGTATCTCAATAACGGAAAAAATGGAGTTACCCCTTTCCTAATAAACTATTCATTCACTAACTGGGTTATATATGCTTGTGGGATTGGAAGTTTTAATGAAATCAAGCCGGTGTAAGTGTAATATATTTAACGAGGAGATTATTATATATTTATTAACAGAACACTACACTATTCCTTCTACGATGTACTACACTGTCTACGCTATTCTACGCTATTCTAATCTACGCTGCTCCTCGATCTACACTACTCCGCTGCTCAATCTATTCTGTCGTATCCTTAAAACATAGTAAATAAGGCAAGGGACACGGTTCTGCAGGCCATCGCTGCTCGCCTGCAGAATATCGGTGTCCCAGGTAGCCCGGTCAACAATGTCCTGTGCCCAGACGTTGGGCGCTTCGCACTCCCACATGATCTGCATTATTTTATACTAGCAAACAGAATCAACAGCAGCCGAAAAGAGAGTGAAAATTTCGCGACAACGCGAGTAGTTGAAATAAGAAAAAAGAAAATTTGTTTCGCCGCCAACATGATTATCGGTGAAGGAAAAGATGACGAGGCCCCGGGCAAAGGGGTCGCGAGGGAACGATAACACTGTTCGACAAATTTCAACTTTTTTTTGATTTTGTAACCTTCAATATGCGTTTCTTATAGACTTTAATGTGCTGAATACGAATCTGCAATCCGTTTTTCTCCAGAACGTACCATTTTTGAAAAAATCAATTTTGAAAAAAATCGAGAATTTTAAACTTTGGAAGTGTTTTGTACTTTTGCGGTAATAGTTATTCAGTTGCGCTTGGTGCCAAATGATTCTTTGAAGTTTCACGAATAAAATGGTATAGGTTGTTATTAGACTATAAACATTTAAATGTGTTTAAATAATGATCAAAGTGAAAGGGACACCGAAAATACACCCATTTTGGCTGATATCTTTCAGTTTATTTCAAAAACTAAGGGTCCGGGAGAAAATCTAACTATGCCACGCGATAGAGCAGACCTTTCTGCAAAGGAAAGCATCAACGGAAGTTACAAAATCATTTTTGTATTCAATATAAAAGCGAAAAAGTTTGGCAAAACACGTGGCGGCGACAGTGGTACTCTATGACGGCGGCTCCGCGCTCATCGTTCAGCGTAGCGGAATCACTAAACGCGCAGTACTTCTGCTGAGTGTCACTGTTGCCGCCGCGTGTTTTTCCAAACTATTTCGCTTGTATATTGAATACAAAAATGATTTTGTAACTCCCGTTGATGCTTTCCTTTGCAGAAAGGTCTGCTCTATCGCGTGGCATAGTTAGATTTTCTCCTGGACCCTTAGTTTTTGAAATAAACTGAAAGATATCAGCCAAAATGGGTGTATTTTCGGTGTCCCTTTCACTTTGATCATTATTTAAACACATTTAAATGTTTATAGTCTAATAACAACCTATACCATTCTATTCGTGAAACTTCAAAGAATCATTTGGCACCAAGCGCAACTGAATAACTATTACCGCAAAAGTACAAAACACTTCCAAAGTTGAAAATTCTCGATTTTTTTCAAAATTGATTTTTTCAAAAATGGTACGTTCTGGAGAAAAACGGATTGCAGATTCGTATTCAGCACATTAAAGTCTATAAGAAACGCATATTGAAGGTTACAAAATCAAACCCGTGTTGAACAGTGTAATTAAAAACAAAACTCTTGTCAGTGGTAAAAGTTTGTCGCCAATTTCTTTCTTGACCCTCTTCTCTGGACTGCTTCACAGGTTCCTATTTCAATACATGTACCATTGTGTTCTAGCTCCTCTCGGCCTCCGCTTTCCTCCTTGTCCCTCTCGAATTAAGAATCTCGAAGCAGGGCTTCGAAACTGCCAGTTGAGCTGATAAAAAGTCGCACTGAATGCGGTGATCTATACAGACTCGAGGAAAACACTGGGATCGAGGGAAAGAAATCTCGATCCAGCTTTTCTTCGCGCCGCGGCGTACCAAGCGGGAGGGGAACAATGGTTGCGAGAATCGTGGCTAAAGTTCACCGAGAGCAAAGAGCGCAAAGCTTGCCGGTGAAGAAACTTCCAGCGTGTTCTTTTTTCCCATCGGCAGTGAGATTTTTAATGAACCACGGGAATCTCAATGCACGAAGAAAATTTTCGTATTTCCACGGATCGATAGTTGTTTGGCTGAGCATCAATCGCAGCTTGTTCGAGAATTTTCAGACCCGGTTAATTCGTCGTCGCTTTTACTTAAATTCTGCTCGAAGTATGATTGGATTTAGCTTGGAAAACATTGTTGTTCCTTTCTGATCAAGTAAACGCGATTGCATTCGCTTTCGTCGCTATTTCGCGTTTTGTTTCGTCCTCCGAAACGATTTCGTTCTCCGTCCCCTTTTCGCGTTCACGTGTTCCGCCCGCGATTATCCGCAAACTTTTAGTCACGAGCAAGCACGGGTGCATGCTATTATCGTAAAAAAATGGCTGGTGCGAGGTAAAATAAGGAGCGATTCAGGCAAAGGTCGACCGTCTCGTTTAAGCGCTGCGGTTTTATTATTGCACAATTCGCTGTTTTTCGCGGTCGATCCTTCGAGCAACCTCGGTTCGCCCCTTTTTCCCCGAGTTTTCTTGTAAACTTTCTGCCGCGAGAAGGTATGGAGAAAGCTTCGGCAGTTTTGGGAAGAGAGACTGATTTCTAACACTCTTTCTTTTTGCGCACTGTTCTTCATTGGCGTAGAATTTCTTGGGAAAAGCATACCGACAATGAGCGAAGATGAATAACTGGAATATTAAATTAGTAATTAGCAGGTGTTTTAATACTGTGTACGGTGTACCTTCACCATTCTCAGAATAATTATACGTGAAATCTGGTGAATTATTCGAATCTTTATTTAGGAACTTAAGAAAATGTTTAGTTGTATAAAAGAAGGACGTTTCAGAGTTTTATTATTATTTTATCGTTGCTTTGTAAATTTAATTTAGGTTGTACATAACCATTATTGTCAAGTATTTCTTACTAAATATCTATTATTTGCGGAAAATTAAACATATTAGTTTACCGTCAATTTAATAAAGAAATTAATTTAAAAATTGCAGAAGTTGTTGCTAATTCTATTTTTGTATAAAAGATGCCCAGTTTCAAACGAATTGCGAATGAATTTCGATCGAAAAAGGACGATGCATCATCTGTAGCGGGCTAATAATTTATTATCGCGGTGCAGGCACGCTCCGTTACTTCGGATGCGAATAAATCTTCATTTTATGGCATGTCGGATGTTCTCATGGGACATTTACGTCTGCATTGCTCTTCCCCATGTACCGAATAACTGCCTGAATGGTAGCACGTTGATTGTGGACATCTCTTAGATCGATTTCGGCATCGGCTAGCACGTGATTCCAGATAAACGTGTCCAAAAAATCCACGACGAACTGTATCGTTTCTATCAGAGATGATTGAATGGCTGGCTTTCTCGAAACGCATCGCGAAATTGTTGATAAAATATGAACGAATATAGGATTGAAAGATCTATCGAATTTCCTCCTGACAAATGGAGAATTTATTGGGAAATCGTGTAGATGGCATTGTTGTACATTGTAGTTGTTTTCTGATAAAACGTTCTTGGATAAATGGAATGATATTGTTCCTATCGCATCGAAATTTTTCTGTATTATAAGACAGTAACAACGAACTCTTACAATTTTTTATTCTAGTTTTGCGTAGGTTAGTATCATCCAATTGCAAGATGTGTCAGCACGTTATGACAATTTTTTAATCAGTGCATCAATAATATGTTTTAATACATTGCATCTTGCATTTTTTAAATTTTTTGCATTGATTTTTACGCTTAAGCCGCTAAAGCCGCTTTCACATGTGTGCTTCATATTTTCAACTATGACGTATTGCAATGTTATATGAAAATGCAGATTCTATTTCGTCTGTAGGTATTTCTCAATCTATAAAAGGACCATACAATAAATAGTTACGGTATTACATAACCCTCATCTATATTTGGTAAAGATCTGATTTTTTTTAAACAATTAGGTAAACTGTACTGCGATTGTAACTAATATATTTTGTTGTATCCAATCGCAGTACAGTTTAGCTAATTATTTAAAAAAAATCAGATCAAATTTGCCAAATATAGATGAGGGTCATATAATACCGTAACGATTTATTGTATGGTTCTTTTATAGTTGAGAAATACCTACAGGCGAAATAGAATCAGCATTTTCATATAACATTGCAATACGTTATAGTTAAAAATATGAAGCACACGGGTTCAATAAAGGCCGAGCAAAAATATCTGCTACTGCTTATTATTGATTCAAACGTTCTAGTTTGCATTATATGCAACTTACGGTTGCATACATATAATAATGCAGTGGCTAAGCAGAATATTTTTACCTTCCATGCCTGACACCATTGCGACAAATGGCACACATTTATTTTCAAGACTTCGTCACATTCCATGACGAAAATTGGACCACTTTTTTAAGCCGATATCACTGTCATTATAAACTTTCATCACGAATAAGCGTTCTTTCACCTGCATTCTCGAACCTGCCCAAATTTTCCTTACAACGAATTACAAAAACGCTTGCTGCTCGTTACCGTGCCTTTACCCGGAGAGATTTAAATAACCCCTTGGCCAGATACGTTCTCGAGGAATCTTGGCGAACCTACAGAATTCTTTAGAAGGCAGTCACTTTCGTCGTTATTTCACGCGCGTAGGAAATGTTTAATCAACGTCATTGCGTCGCGCAGGCGTGTGAATGAAAAGCGGCCGTTTTTTCAAATCTGTGATACGAATGCATCCATGACGGTCCTCGTCGTTTTAGGACCCCAGTTCTCCCCGTGCTTCTCCGCATGGGGACGTTTTTTTCGCCTCGAGGGCGACCGCATTAAGCGAAACGAGTAATCGGGGGCGCGCCATGCATCATTTGCCCCTCTGACTGTTTTGTTCCGACGAGATTTTCGGGGTGTCTATTCTCGCGCCCACGCGCATATTCATTCAACATTTTTCTGTTGTTTTTCCTAGAACGGAGGCTTGGTTTACTTCCGCAAAGAAACCGGTTTGCGTGAAAGAAATAAGAAGGAGTGCATAAATGTTGTGTTTGTCTCGAATGAGCAAATGGTTGTTGAGTTTCGTGAATAATTAGGGCGCTGTACGTACTTGTAGGTAAATCGTATAAATTAGAAAGTTGGACCAATTATTTTTGTTAAAAGAGTTATAAAGCTGGTCAGAAATCGGGTGGGTTTCTTTTTCCCAAAGAAATGCAGCGTATTCTAGTTAAACAGTCTAGTAACAATTACAGTACACAGATATTTTTCTGTTTCAAACACAATTACAATTAACTGTAGTACAATTTTTATAAATATTATTGTAGCCACAATATGTGAAGGGTAAAGTAGCCTAATATGAGACCCATTTTCTTAAAATATCATAACTCTCGATTAAGAACCCTTTTATTAAAATTCGCTACATGTTTTAATAGTACAATATGTATTCTTTTGAAACCTACTGAAAAGAAAAGTCAAAATAATTCGGTTTTTTAAATGATGCAATTAAACCGAAAGCGGTAACAACACACAGGTTAGAAAAATGAGTTCCTAATATGAAACCCAGTTTGTTTTTCATTTTCTCTGTCTTTTCTCACACGTTGGGCATGTAGAATCTAATTCATTGTTCACCATGTACATCTGAAGAGTAAAAACCAGTCCAAAACAAGCATTCTCCATCATAATTTTCTTCATAATCACTGTCATCATCCAGAACAATATCTTCTTCACACCCATCAGTTGAAGTATCACTTTCTACAGTTCGTTTTTTGGAATTGTCTTTTCTCTTAGGCTTAGTATTACCGCTTTAATCGCCAATATGAGAATCCACCTAAAACAAAATATGAGACCGGTCTCATAATAGGAACTTCCTAGGGTCCCATATTGGGAAATAATAACACGATGACTATTAAATAGATTCAAAGTTGTGCCTTCGTTATGTAATGGCAAAGAACTATGAAACCTTAAACTTCATTGCACACACTATACAACAGTATTTATGAAAATGATTATACGCTTACCATTTTGGAAGTATCTGTAACTTAATCGAACACTTAGAAAAACTTTCAGTAATGTATTTCAGAATATGATCTCTCAAGACGTTTCCTTACCTTCAACGCCAACGTGTGTATAAAATAACTAACGAACGGTTACTTACGGAACAAAACAGCATCGCTACAATACATTCAAGAGTTATGTTTCGGAAATAAGCAGGTGTCTCATATTAGGAGAGGTCTTTTATTAGGCTACTTTACCCTAAAGAACTGTGACTATGGAATATGCTTTGTACATTGAAATGGCTCCAATGAAACCATAATTTTAAAACAACAGAACTAATTTCCCCCAGAAATGAACGGTTTTAAGAATTGCCCAAACTTTTCGCAAATATGTGTTCAAAACAATATGTTACTATCAAGTAAGGTCGACGTATTGCGGCGCTGTGATAAATGTTCAAGTCTTGCAATTCAGGGCCTCGCTAATTTCTGATTCATCGAAATTTTCGCGGGTCGGGTACCGATGGGTCAGACCGGCCAAGGGGATGACTAAAGAGGAGTTTCTAACAACTGGAGGGTGTGCAATGTATCATACTGCGGTCGGAATGCGCTTCGTACCCCCGCGTTGTCGCCTCCGTCGCCATTGCAAGAGTTTTCGCGTAGCAATCGCCGGGAGCACCGTTTGCACTTTGTTACGAAATTGTTTCGCCATTGTTCAGAAAATGCTCGCTTGGAGATTTACGACTATTCGAATTGCTAAATGGCTCTTTAACAATCGTTGCTCCGAATTCTATACGCCATCTCTCCGAATACTACTTCATAATACTTGTCCTCCGTTGAATAACGTCCAATCCAAATTTGTGGAGCGCGAAATTTTCCCGTCCAGTCGAATCTGTGCGAACTGCGAGGAAGGCTCAAGGCGCTCTTTCGAAATAAAAAGATTCCTCGGTAAATAAAACGAGGACACAGCCCTCGTGGAAGCGCATCTTCTAATGTCCTCCTTCCACTCGGGCAGCCGTTGAGCAGTCGATCGTTAGAATTTCCCTCCGGAATCCCGTTGAACGTGTCGTGAATTAAAACACGTTCCATTAATCCCGAGAGTGTCGCGACGTCCTGTTCCTCCCGTTCACGGGGCCTCTTTCTTCTTCTTTCCACGTACTTTTCGCGCGTGAATATTAAATTGTTTACGCAGCGGTCTGCATGGTACGGATCCGCGTCGTCGACGCGATATATTTTTTTTTTCTTCTGCCGACCCTGCCTCCCAGCCTCACCACAGAGCAACGAGAGCGGAATAGGTCGATCGATGGGGGATGATTCTGTGCAACGAGGGGTGCAGAATTTTCATGCCCGAACGAACGAGCCCCCCTCGTTCGTAGTAGACGAGACACGCGGGGTTGTCGCTCCCACCCTCTACCCCACGGCTTGTATAGTTTATGTATAGCCGGCGGCTAAGGCTAAAAGGGATGTCAGCGCGGAACGAGCCACGTTGTCGACTTTGTCGTCATCGACGTACGCCGTTCTGGACACCGACGCACAGTAGGCTAAGTCGAGAAATTTAGTGGCATTTTGGTACAACTTCTGAATCGTTAAAGATATCGAAGTGAAGTATGGAGTGCAGAATATTCACGCGTAATCATTTTGAATGGTGTATAATTTGTTTTTTTTGTTTAACAAATTGTCACTTTGCAATTGAATGGTGCAATAACGTAATATACTTTATGTTTATTTGCTGTAGCTTCTTTTTACAAAAGTGTCTATATACGCATACGCACAGCGACGCGGACGGCTTTATACAATAGTTTGTGAAGTAGGACGAAGTAGGAACTAATACTTGCAGAATTAAATAGGAGAAAGTTTGTTAGAATGTGGGACTTTTTGGGTCTTAAAAGATATTCCATGTCAATTGTTAAGAATATTGAGCATTTTCTTCACGGCATTCACTGCAACATTTTTAATACATTACGAATAGTAATTTTTAATTGACAGCGGTATTTTGTAACTAAAAGATATACTTTTCATTTAAACAAAAATTGGAGGAAAATTATTAAAAAGAATCGTAGGGGCATCTTAAACAAGGCAAGCAATTTTTTCCATGAAAAATGCTATCTTCAAAACTTCCAACTTTAATTGTCTGTTACAGTTACGGTTGTTATTAAACTGTATTCATTTTCTCATTTCCGAAGTCCATGGACATTAGGGAAAGAAAGTTCATTGATTAGATATCGATACGAGAACAGTTGACCTTTTGGCTACATTTCACTTAATTACTCGATTTAGACCACTGTGTCCCTGATGATTATTATAGATGATTACATTGAAGCTATTTTATTTCAATATTCAAAAATTAATTTTGTCCACTTAAATATGCCATTCGAAACACTGTGCGACGCCGCGACGTAGCTCGTTCCTTCTTTACATTGGATTCTGGTGAATCTTTCTAACCGATTGCGGTAGACCGTTGGGTATTTCGTAGTTTTGGGTTTATGTACAGTTTATTTCTATGCACGCATTAAAACACATAGATACTAGCAAAACTAGTGTTCCGATATTTCGTTTCAAACCTTGACAATTTTTATTTAACTAGGGTAATGCAACGTGAACTGAGAAATAATAAAATAGGATACGATGGAATTAAGGAATGCGTTTCCAACTAACGGGGAAACATACCGAACTGTCCGTCTCCGATTTCGATGAACCTTGGTGGATATATTAAGCAGGTAAAAATTAGGGACACGCTTTTTTTATAGGGGACGAATCGCAAGTTGAGGGGTTGAAATCAACCCTTGAAAAAAATGCAGAATGTTCTTTTTCGTGAAATATCTCAAGAACGCGGGGAGACATTTGAAAAAGAAGGTATTAGCAAAACTTGCATCGCTTTATTGCGTTTACAAAACGGTGTACACATTTTTGTTGACAAATCGATGGAAAAAAAGTAATAAAAAAAATCATGGATTTTTCAAAAAATTTGTTTACATAGTTTTGTAAACGCAATAAAATGATGCGGGTTTTGTTTATACCTTTTTTAAATATCTCTCAGCGTTCTTGAGCTTTTTTCAAGGGGTGATTTCACCCTACAAAACTTGCAATTGGGTCGCTATGAAAAAATACGTGTCCCTTATTTTCACCTGCTTAATATACCCGCCAAGTTTCGTCAAAATCGGAGACGGACAGTTCGGTGTCTTTCATCATCTTTCTCACCGGTGAGTATTCGCTGTTAAGGGTGAACGCTTGTTATCAATAGCAACCCTTTCGTTATCAGAGGAATGAAGTATGATTATTTGGGGTTAATCGTGTAGGAACACAATTTCGGAAGAAAGTTTGTTGTGAATCATCGCAATGAACAAACCTCGATATTGCCTCTTCATCAATTTGCATTCGACAGATCTCACACCTAATACTGTCTTAGCAATTGCTGCCAAAATCGCCCCGGGCAATTAAGTGCATTTTATTACTTGGTGGCGGATGCGTACTGGCTACGATTACTGATACGATACGATAACGGCATCATATAATTTGCGCTATAACAATGCAACATTTTTATAACAAACGCATTGCGCAGAAATTGGAGAAACCTAGTCACCGGCAATGCAAGTATATTTCTCACCACCACGTTTTCGTATTTTGTTTCCACCTGCTTCGCACGTTTTTACTTGATTTTACCATTGGAATTGAATTTTAGTAATCCATGTTACTTTCTAAAATAAACATAGGAAAGCGGAAAACTATTCCGGGGAAGCTATTGTGCGCGGTATAAATGAAAAATAAATATTCCACGAAAGAAGATTGGGGTCAGCTGTAGCAAATGGAGACAAAATACAATGTGGCAAAAGAATATCACCTGTGTTAACCAGCGCAGCGTTGCTTTATTCGTGGTCCAATATCCCTTGCGCGCTCTACCGTTCTGTGTATCGAACGTTTTATTACATGCCTGGCACATGTAACGTGTAACACAAAGACAGACTGCACCTGCCCTTTGCTTCTATTAAGATTGACATACTGCAAGAGGCATGCCTCATTAAACCCCTTTGTGATAGCCTGTCGAATAACGGGATTGCTCCTTCGGCTTGGAACAAATTGTTCACCTCCGCTGAAAATCAAGTCAAGTCGACCAGTCCACGAATTGCTCGGCGATTCGATGTATAATAATTATCGTGTCTTCATTGTTATTTGGAATGCAGAAAATAGAGTCAGAAATGGGGGCATTGCGAATAGAGTAAGCTGGTATTGGAGGAAATTAGATCCTCTTCGTTTGGAAATAATTGAGTACTCAATTCTATTTACAAATGTAATTCTGAATTGAAAGACAGTTCCCTCCATTCCTTGAACTTTCACAACTTTATTTCTGACGTGCTTCTTTAATTTTGTAAAGAATTTCCAGTTTATTTAAACTTTCCGAGATCCTACAACTTTTGCATCCTACATCCTCTGCGAAATTATAATTTTAATTAAAACTATTTTTTCCATTCTTTAATTTTTAGACCCCGGGATCTTGGCGTAGTTAGTGCTTTTAATCCCTAAACATTTATCCTCGTGTTCCTCGTTACGTCTATCCTTGAGAACTTTTTATTCGAAATTGGCCAATATGTATTGTTTGACTGCATAAGCCGAGTTGATCGCAAGGACTTTATCTGTGCTAGAAGGTTTGCAAGAGGCGCAGTGCTGTATCTTGTGCAACTAGTAAATTTATATACGCCAAATGTCTACTAGGATGGACGAGGGTAGTTTGAAGTGAATGTATTGTTCAGAATTTCTAATAGCTGACCGTCTCAAGAGCCAACTTCTAGTAGACAAAACGTCTACAAACTGTCTCAAACGAACGCACACAGTTTCGCAAGCCACTCTGTGATCAAACAGAATGCAGAGAAGAAGAAAATGCTCTGGTTGAATCGTTAAATACTTTGAAATAGTGGTCACGATGGTTTTAGATAAAGAATTGTACAATGAAGTTTATTTATATTGTTTTAAATTACTAAAATTCAAGAATAGTAGGTATATTTTAAGAAATATCCAATATTTTTGGTCCAAATTCCATTTATCTAATTATTATTCACGAAATTAATAAAATTGTACATCAGTCTAATCTAATAATAATAATACCAATCTGTCAGAACGAGAAAATGATATTGCTCTTACAGTATAACAGAGTAAACATAACAGCGAATCTCTCTGAATAATTGTAACAAGTTCATAACTCAATCTGCTGAGTCATTGTAAAGCAATTAAATTTTGTTTCACAGAAGGGGTTAGATTTTCCCTAATGAGTATCATATCGCAACACTAGTGTAGGAAACGTTTTCTCCCATTTGGCCCCAAGTTTAGTCCTCGATACCTAAACACTCATACATTCATAGAGTTAATCAAAATTGCAGCGCCCTTGAGTAATATGTAATAACTACTGACAGAATGGAAATAAATGGAAGGGATGCTTAAATTTAGACGCAACTCAGCCCTGTCTTGGGAAAGAGAAACGGAGCTAGAGGGCTAAAGGAGTTCGTAAATAAACGTCACGTCCGCATTACGAAGGGTGAGCGTAGCCCTGGAATGTTTCCAGAACGAAATGAAACTTGCCCATCAAAATTGAAGAATTTCCCGGGGTTTGCCAAGATCGTGTGATCGAAAGAAAAATAGGATCTGTTCTTTAATAAGAACGTCAGCACGAAATTAATCTTTCTACGATGAAATATAAGGGTACGAGATGCGGTGCATGTAACAGGAACAACTTTTTCTCGGCTTTCACAGTTGCGTTCTGTTGCGACTTTAATGCGTTTACCTCAGACGAGAATAATTTTCTTGTTCAATTTCATCCAATTGTACATAAATATTATACCTCAGCGAAAGTGAGAGCCAAGATCTATCCAACAAAATATTATGCATAATATATCATCTCATCAGTTTCTTTTCCCCAATCACCCTTGGTACGAAATGATGGCCAGTTTCCGCGCCACATCTTGGACTCCTGCAACGTAACATCGGAGGGTAAAGCATAGGATGGAAGGGGTTGCAAGGCGCAGGGGTGGTTGAGTCAGCGTCCCTCATTATCATGTGTCGACGATGTCACCAGCATCCAATAGGTTAGGCCGTAGCCAGTGCAAGCTGACGTTTTAATACTGTACGTGCCACTAGGGTAGGGATTTCAGCATCCCCCGTGGAAACCCAACCCTCGGCGACCTGGATTCTTCATCGTCGTTGTCCCTGGTGATTAAAAGCGTGACGAGGCGAGCTCGCGTAGGTGGTGCGCCCATATAGCGACTCCTCTTCCATTAACTTCGATTCTCATCGAAGCGAGCATCAAACGGTCCGCTCGGGCCGATGAAGCGTCGCGATTCGATAAAGCGAGAATTCTCTCGGTTCTTTTCTTCTTTGCCCAAGCTCCTCTTTCCTTGCTCCATTTTCTTCGAAGAACGCTGTCTCCAGGAATCGAGGTCCACGCGCCTTCCCGTTGGCTCCTTCCTGCGTCACGTTCCCTAGGAAGGGTGAAATGGAAGGCAGATTGTTGAGAACAGAGTGTGAGTCGCGGATCTTTGTCGCGTTTGTGGGTTCCATTTGGAAGTGGTCCAAGGAAATTCAGAATTCTTCTACTGGATTGAAGTTCAACACGGTTAGGATAATAAGCGAGATTCGAATGGAGTTCAAAATTTCGTTACTACCTCTTTGCAGGGAATATTTCAAATAATTTCCATAGTCTCTAGCTAATTCTTAACCATTTCAATTCTCTGCAGGGAATATATTTTTCACAGTTCCGGTAAACCTTAATTTTTTAATACGCTCTTCCGGGCATACCGAGCTGACTCAATTTTTAATACATTATTTAAGCAAATTCTAGTATTGAAGTTTTGCCCCCCTGATGAATTCTGGTTTGTAATTTATCCTTTAGGACACGCCAGTGCGCCTAGTCATATTTTTCTGTCGAATTGTCATATTTTCAACTAAATAGACATACTTCCGGGCGATCGGAGTCGCTGTTCGCTTATCAGAATTTGAAACGAGCTCGTAAATCTCCACTGTGCCTTCCATTTTCTTTTGTTGGTTCGCCAATCCCGGAAACGATAAAGCGCAGCCGGAGGGGTAATAAAATCTGAACGCACAGAGTGTATCTAACGTACATTCAAAACGAGAAACGGCATTGGTCCGCAAGGTTCGCCCGCCTTTGATATTCGTGCGATTCTGGATGTATCGATGTCCTGTACAATGTACTCTTTGATCGTTTCTACCGTATTACGCGAGGAAATAGATGAACGTTTTCCTTTTGCTTTGGTTATCTACGATAACACGGTTCCCTTTGAGAGACGCGGGGAGAAAATTAGATCACAGGTGTGAAAGGAAGGTTTAGCTCATTGCGTGAGACGATATTTCTCGATCACCAAGCTGCTCTATTTTTACTTTCGTTCCGATGCACTGCGGAAGATTGTTTCTCTGAAAAGCATATAGGTAGCTATTCTCTTCTTCATTGTGCTACTCGTTTGATAACACTCGTTGGAGAATTAACTTGTTGAGTTTAGAAATTTAAAAAATTGTTCCTACAAATTTTATGTATATGGACGTTTGGCTTTGCATTTTCGGTACAAATATTTTGTGGAAATTCCGAGCTGCTAAATTTGTGCAGCTATTATTTGAATGGTTCCATTAAAATCAGAATTGGCGTAGCCATACAATTTTAGGAAACAAAGGTAGAAGGCATAATCGGGCCTGCAAGATAATGTTATTGCGAAGAAACATAGTTAATGCAATTTTAATTACTCCGAAACACGTGAGCGAAGGTACCAGCAAGATCATGGCGGAGAAGGGGATGAGTGTCAGATCGATAAAACAGAACTGCCCTTAAATAAGCTTTCTTGGTAGGATCGCGTTTCTGTCCACCCTTGTGCGATCCTGTACACCCCCCTGTATTTACTGTCAGCGAAGGATGCCTCTGTCGACACTCAATCTCACTCGTCTGTTCTTCGAGTCTACCATGAGCATGTATACCGCGTAAACGTATTTCGAGCTCACGATTAGATATTCTGTTCCCTCTATCCCGGAGAATCAGCTTATCGCGTGAAAGGGTAAATAGAGTTTATGTTGTAAACGGAGATTAACTGCCTTGAAATATCGCCCCATTAATTTTTGCTTCAACCAGAATAATGTGCAGAAAAAATTCATGAATAAAATGTGTTTCATTAGCTGTATGTCCAAACGGTATTTCTCCTATGCGTAAAATTGTTATCAACTAACGGTTTCGTCCAGTTATTATCCAGTGTGTAACATAGTGATAGGCCCACTTGGATTTCTTGCCATAACTCTGGACCTAGTCAACCAATTCGGCTGAAACTTATTGAACATGCAACCTAGACACTATGGAGTATATGTTCAAGTGCTTCATTTTTGTACAGTAAACATTTATTTGATTCTTGTCAATTTTTGACCGCAACAAAATGATAGGTCCACTTGCGGAAAACCGAAACTTGAATGAACTAATACATAATAACTTAAAACTATAAATGTTTTCAATAATTTCTTGCTTTTCCACGATTTTTTATTAATAAATTCATTCTCTTCGTCATTGATTGTGCTGAATGTTACAGTTGTTGCGGTGTAATGCGATTCCAGGCCCTCAGTATCGCAGTTTTTAATTCTGCGACAGTATTAAATTGGCGACAATTATCGTACACGTCACGTACAAGTTGGCCCCAAAGATTTTCAATTGGGTTTATATCAGGGGATCTCGCTGGGCAGGTGAGAGTGCTGATTTGTCTCCCTTGCAACCACTGCCTAGTGCTGGCAGGAACGTGACTGGTCGCATTATCGTGCATGAATTGTAAGTTAGCCGAAGGAAAACGAGACAAGTGTGGTACAAGATGATACTCAAACACTTTTTGATATGCCCGCGAGTCCATACGTGAATCGACGAACGCCAAGGTTGTCTTTCCAAATGCCGAAAAACCGGCCCATAACATTAGCGAACCGCCACCAAAATTTCGTTTACGGAAGTAACGTGGTTCACTTCGCAAATCGTACCAATAATGTGCAAGGCCGTCTGGTCCATCCAGGTTGAATTGTATTTGAAGAATAATCGAAATTTAAAGTGGAAAGAAATACAGCAGTTTCTGGTAATTGGAAGAGTTCTTTTCGTTATTACATTCTTCAAGAAGTATGCATAACATGTTCGAAAATCCTGTCTCATTTTAAACTCAATGGCTTCTGAGTCTCGTCCATTCAATGGTGAATCATGGTTTTATACGTCCGTCTGCGCATAAAGAGATAATATTCCTTTCTGTTTCGCCGTCACGCACCGGTACGCGATTTTTATTCATCGATTCGAAAAGCCCCGGCACCCTGTTGAGCGACGCTGTGAAATCCTATCGGGACCCGGCGAAAAATGAAAAACGGATGCCGCTTTCTCCTCGTCGAGTGCGGGGGAGAAAAATTTTCATCGTTCGTCGATTGTTTCCCGCGCGGCTTATTGAGTATCGGCGCGATAGCGGTCAATTTGGAAAATACTGTAGAAGTTATTTTCTGTAAACCTCACGTAGTTTTGGGAATAGAGGACAGGTGGTGTAATAAGACTTCAGTTACTCTCATAAAGACACTAACTTTATTATAAGGTAATGTCGACACACGACGTAACTCAACACACGGCACTTTCAACACTCTCAACAATACTCTCAGCTCACGACACTCTTCACTCTGCTCAAACTCTCTCCTAAATCTGCCTCTTGCACGCATCGTTCATTCGTTATATTCTTTCACTCTTAGTTTCTCTTTCATTCTATTTCTCATTTGCGCTCACTCATTCAGGACACACCCCCCAGTCATTCCTCGGTGATGGTCGGTCCCGACCACCCGAACCCTTGGGCCGCTGTACCCTCCATGCGCACGACCTTCTCAAGTACTCAACATTCACGCCGTATTTCCAATCCTACAATACTTTTTGAAAGCGCATTGGCTACATGTGCAGAACCCATTGCTGAAATTACGAGACGAGAATTTCACGTTTACATTTTCCTCCTTCCACTTTCTCGACTTCCCCAATCTAACAATGCTACTACACTTTATTATTAATCATTGCTGGACACCACTTTTCTATGCACGTATTATTATAGATTCTTTTTACGAAAATTTCACCAAAGGAGAACCTAGGCACACTGCACAATTATTTTCTTAATAACTTGCAGTTGATTTCACTTAACACGTTGAGTGCCACGTCAGGCATCGGTGACTGACACTAAACTTTCCGTTCAGGCCGCGTCAGTCATCGGTGACTGACATTCAACTTTTCGTTCAGGCGTCGGTGTTTCACAGTGTTAATGTCGCGTCGTGTGGCCTAAACGGAAAGCGAGGCAAAACCGGCGTGGCACTCAACGTGTTAATTCACAATGTATAGAACTTTAAAAGTTTTGATGCATGTGACTTGAATCATTATAAAGAAGGTAAAAACTGAACCCCTTTGTTGACAAGCGAATCAAGTACTTTTTATTGGTATTGGGAAAAGTGAACTTTCATGTATACCTAATACTTTATATAGTTGCTTTACCTACGATGGAAAACTGACTAGAAGAAATTAAATTGGTAAATAAAACATGTATTCTTAATAGCCGCTAGTTATACACAATTTGTAAACTCACTTTCCGAATTTACGTTTGAAATGTAACAAAATCTTAATAAGGCAGTAATTCCATTTCAACGAATACTGGCATAACTTATTATTTCTTATAAACAGATATATTGTTGCATACTCTTAGTGTTTTGGGCTTCACTATAGAGTTGCGCACGTCATGGTTTATTTTAGACACTCATTTCCTTGCTTTTCATATATCACGTAGAATAATAGTCGGCAGTCGTTTTTCAAGTATACGCAAACAGAATTAATTTGCATAATTTTATATGGCTCTAGGAATGATTCAAGTGTATAATAGAATCGTAATGATTCCAAAGAGCTTTCTTCTCGGAATGAAATGAATGCCAAGGTAAGATGGACTTATTATTATTTCGAGTTGACGACGTTATTATCATGGTATTCAAATCACTTTATACCCAGAATAGTAATAGCAATGATCACAATGTAATCGTACAATAACATTATGATAATAACAAAATCGTATTCGGAACATCGCATTGTTCATCTGCAGTATAATATATTCATCTATTGTCATATTAAAATGAACAGCGTTGCTTGTCGATCGAAGAACATCGATTTAGCAGGAAATGCCTTGAACAAGAAATTGACAAACGCATTAAAGGATCATATTATCATTGTATAACATTTGTAACAAAGCAAGGAATGATAAATCGTTCCAAGCATCTGTTCAATTTACAAGAATATCAGCATAATCATGTTTTTTGTCATAGCGAAAGCGGTGCATTAATTCCGATAAGTTATATCTCGATAACGCGCAGAAGATTAAAAGATGCTGAGAAATCATTTTCGACAATTTCCAAAGAAATTTCAAAGTCGTAACAAGTAGAATACGATGAAGATGCCGAACTGATCGAAGCACCGTCAACGTTATCATCTGTGATAAACGCAAAAACATCTCGGTGATGTCGTACGACACCTGGGCGAAAGGATTGAAGTGTTTGAACAGATTAGGGCCGATAAAGCAGGGGACGTTTCTTATCGGCGATTAGACGGCGCAGTCGATAAAAAAGAACGCGAAGCTGCGACGGAACAAAGGTACCGGGAGATTACGTAATCGTCGGGGGTTGAATAATTTTCGAGCACAATGGTCCGAGGGAAATAGCCGCGTTAAAAAGCTCGACAGATAAGCCGTTTCCTACAGAAATAAAAGTAAAAGCCGGTTAACCGGTGCGAAATTAAAACTCGTCTCGCAGACGAGTGCGGCGCTCCTGTAAAATAATTTTCAACCCCTTTGTTTCACCCCTGCCCCTTTTTGCTCGCTCGTCCCTTGTTCAATTAACGTTCCTTTGCGCGACAATGCTCGTGAATATTGTCATTACGCAGTCAAAATGCCTTTGATTAATACGACGGACCTTTTCGATATTGTAGGTTCTTTTCTCTATTCTGCATCATTTGCCCACGCGCATAAAGTAATACTTAAAATACGACAAGGACTGTAATTTAATTCCATAGAATTTGTACCTCGTCGATGCGCTTCCCGTCCCGTGGTCTTCAAATTTCATGAATTATCTTTTCTTGTTGCTATGTATTTATACCGCTGGTATCTGGTATCAGATAAATATATCGAACGTATAATTCCATTGCAGAACCAGTGCAACAATTTTTCGTACGTTTCGTTGGTACAACGATGGAGAAAATCATTTACAAACTTTAAGCGCAGGAAAGTCGAATGTCTCGCGAAGTAATTCCCAATCGCCATGTTCATTTTCATTCATCTGCGATCAAGTAAATGGTCCCTGACAAAATATATACTCCTCCGAAATTCGATTAAAGCGAGAAACCGTGTTCTAAACGCGTGAAGCGTCTGTACGCTTTCGAAATCGACACATAAATTGAGTCACCGTCACAAATTCTACGCCCACGGCTAATTCAATCGCACGTTTTTGGTTTCAAATAAAAATCCCCGCACGTCGTCGTAGCTTCTGGTAGCGGGGTACGTAAACCGAAACACTCGTTGCAACACGCGACTGGTCGATATCGATTGCACTCGACACTGAGTGTGCATGCGATACCTAGGACAGAAGGTAACGATCGACAGGTCGAATTCGATATCGAAGGCCGACCGGTAGGAGTCATTTTTTCCTCTCCACCTTCCTCCTTTCGTTTTCCCCCCGTTCTTTTTCTTTTTCTCTTTCTTTTCTCCCGTTAACATCGTGCCTTCGACCGTGGTATCGCGTGTCGTCTGCTGGTCCTGTAAATCCGCCTAGCGCGCTGGGGAGACAAGGGGAAACACGCCACCGAACACACATATACACGAGCTTTTTGCCACCCACATTAAGTCGACGTAGCGCCGATTAAATCGGTCAGCGAAAGCCGCTTACGCATGCCACGCCGACTCGGCTTGATCTACAATCTAGAATATACGGTAACCGGTGTCCCGGCATTTTCGTGTATGTATTTCCCTTTCGACCTTTGCGTTTTTCGTAGCTATTTTCCGTATCATTTTGGTGGGCGTCTTACAATTAGATAGGTCGTCGATGGCATGGCTTCTGACATTATGGAATACGGGATTCTTTTGGCAGATTTTTTTCCTTCGCGATAGAGTAAAGGTTTCGTTCTATTTCTGGGTCCATTTATTTAAAGGTGCGTCAATTTTTTTATGAAGAATGCTCTGTTTTGAGAGAGACTGATGTGACCTAAATGATTGAAGTTTTAGATGCTTCTAGGATCATTTTTTTAAAGATTACAATGCTCTGCATTCGCTGTACTTTAGGAATCACGAATTTTATTTTGCAAGCTGTTTGTTAATCAACGAGGTTTAAAGAAGAAAGCAAGCTACTATAGATGGGTCAATTACATTTCGTGCCCGTAGACACCCTTCGTTTCACGGATCTAGCGTATTCCTTCAAGAGTATTACGAGAGATTGCAGTTTTTTGTCGAAAATGTATCTTGCCAATGCCCGACTCGTTGAATATTTATACTGGTGCAACCGGTAAATCAAATCTCTCGAATTTACAGCCATGAATATTTAATGTCCAAACAGTGGCATCCCTGCAATCAACCAAATGCAGGTGCACAGCTGTAGCATTTTTGCTTCTCTTTGCGAAGCTATTTCTTCCATACACGCCAGTCTTGTCACACGTGTCTGTCCTTACGCGCAGGTACGTAGAGTACGTATCTTTCCACGCTTAAATATTCCACCGCAGTAACATTTAGTTTGTTAAATGATTTTGCAAAATCTTCGAAAGGAATCCAACAAGATTTGTATAAAACCAGAGACTTCAAACTGGATCTTCTCTCGGTTCAAACAATGATATACGTTCAACAATACTTCGAATATTTAAATTCGAAAGGAGCATGCACGGCATAAAAGAGAAAAGGCAAGGAGCGTTCGCGAAGCTTTATGGACCCTGTGTCGCGAGCAGGAACGACAACACAGGTTCCTCGTCCTTTCACCGGGGCAGAACGGGGAGAAAAGTTGGTCTGCGATGCATTTCCTCTATCTAAAATGATTCCGGGCCAAGGACCCGCGGCCCTTTCGAACTTCTTTATCCGACGTCGCACCCGCGGCATTCAATAATTTCTTTCCGGCGTGGCGCGGCGGTGCGAGGGATGAGAAATGCGGCGATGGCACGGGGGAAAGTGAAAACGATACGGAGCGGCTCGCAGACGGCGGAAATTTCTGCGAGGTGGAGTTCGCGGGAAAGGGAGAGAAAAGAGGAAGGGAAACTTCGCGGAGGAACTTTCCAATTGCGCCGACTATCGCGTGCGGCTCGCGATACTCTTTGTTGATGGTGGTAGTAATAATGACGGGGATAAATAAAGTTGGCTTTAACGCGGAGGCATGGGGGTGCGAGCAGAAGGATGATGAGAGTTAGATGAAAAGATTGGCGGCTGTTTAATATTCGTGTGCCGTTTTACCCTTTCAAGGGGTCTCCCTAGTGTGATCCTATGAAAAAAAAAATTTGTCTTCTTTTTTCTACAGTTTAATATCCTGCAAACGCAATTCTAAAGCGATTTTTCGGGATTCAATAAAATATAAAAGTTATAGGCCTTGAAGCAGAGCGGCATGGCACTACGCAAAACTTTAAACGCATTCTTCCCTAAACGACATTTTATAAAATAGCTGCCACGATAACTCAGAAACAAATCGACCGATTGTCTTGAAACTTTGGTAATATATTCAGCAGACGTGTCATTCTAGCCCTTATACTAGAATCAAATCGATATCTTGGAAAATTATCAGTGTATAACTTAAAAATGAAGCAACTTTATGAGCAAAACTAGACACTTTGCTTCGAGACACCGCCATTTTGTTATTTTTAAATATTTTTCTATCATGCTAGTACCGGCTACAACCACACTTATACAGATTAAGAAACTCTCCGATTTGTTTATTTTAGACAACTTGAACTGCTGATATCATGGCAGCCAAGACTGAAGATTTTTGAAATAGCTTTCCGAAAAAGTTGGATACCTTCTAATAAAATTCTAATTTTTACATAACAAAAATGGGCGATATTCCTCAAATCTGGTACCAGAAATGGGTAAAGTCGATAAAGTTGATAAAGAAAATAATATCTTAAAACTAAATTCCGAAAGTAAGCTGCAATTTTAAGCCGTCACACTAAAGAGATCCCTTAAGGCTTGCATTATGTTGCTTCAATTATACCCTTGCTGCAATTTTGTCTCTAGGTAGTTCAAAAGCGATCAAATATAGCATTCCCACTGCACATATTTTTTACAAACATTCAAAGAAGTACAAGTTTCATGGGGATTCTAAACTTCATGGCAGCATTTTGATGCAAGTGGTACCACGCCAGGCAACAAAAGGTTAAGGGATACTAATCCTTCCAGGGCGTTTTGTTTGGATCGAAGGACATTCTGACTGTACCTCATTTCTTTAAATTGCTCTGCATTTCGTGAACTACGCTTCCACGCGTCAACAATCGTTTCCCTTAATTAAAATCCGTTGAGTCTAGCCGGAAAGTCAAAAAACCCTCTCGGAAATACACAACCCACAGACTTCGCTCTTTCATTTCCAAAAGCGCATGCAATATCCCCTTGATCGCAAGGTACGCAAAGAGCCCGCGATTATCGGCAAAAAGTGCGGCTCCGAGAGTCGCAAGCAGACCGAGAAACATTGGACCGCCATATGCCATATGTGCAAAGCATAAACCCAGTGACTCCGCGGCATGCTCTTCTTTTTATTCCTTCGCGGAGTAACGGGTGACGGGAATAATAACGGCATACAGAGGTTTTCGAGGCCGACTGGACTAGAATCGTCCGTCCTTGTCCCCCGTTACACGTGCTCCACCATCTCGGATGTTTCTGTGCACTCCGGCTTGCTCGATAAACGAACAAGATTCGCACCTGTGCAAGGAGAGACTTCGCCTTTGCTCGGCAAGTACTTCAACGAGCATTCACTATTGTTTTAGAATACCCTTAGTAACGCACGTCAGCGCGCCAAGCACAATCGCTGAGTGTTTTAATTGAGGGAAGGAAAACAGTTGCAGAATTTCTTTTCGAGAATTCTGGGTAAAATGTGCAGAAGAATTTTAGCTTTCTCGTTTAAGGGCCCCGGCTCCATGCGCCATGATCTGTGTGCGTGCTGTCACACAAACAACGGAAAGCATGCACGTATACGCTATGCGCGAGAGAGACACTCGATTTCTTTGAGTAGATGGTTTTCTACATAACTTCATAAATTAAATTTTCGCGGGTACAGTACACACCGATAGACTTCACCACAGGGTGTAAAGGCCGTTTTAACGCCAATAAATACCATTCGTTTATAAAAATGTTAGTTTTTTAACTCGAAGCTTGAGACAGACACAGATTGAAGCAAAAAAGATGGCTGCCGACACCTCGTCTAATTTCACATTTAGAAAATATTGAACGATTTAATGGTTTACTCACTGATATCTCACATTTACACCGTTTCTTAACCTAGCACAAGATCACAGAAGTTCTGTTTTTCACAATTTATTACGTCTGGTAGACGAACGCTCTAATTTACGATTTGCACTCAACGTAGGTATGAATAGTTCAATGATTCTCCGTCAGACGCGTTTATGTTATATTTTATTTAATTTTACTACGTTATCATGAGGGTCGCTGGAAATACAAATCAGCTGGATGTCACACCGTCAAATGTCGAACTTGCCAATTTTTTGTTTTCACTAATGCCCGTTTCTTTATAAAGCGCTTAGATCGATTCGGATAAGAGACGAACATCGCCAATGAAACAATTCAGTCCCACAAAAAGTTCTCATCTATCCTCGAGATGCACGGAGGATTATGATATATAAATCATGGTAAACAGATGGTACGCGTATGAAGTAACGAAGGTGAAAAAAATAATTAAATCAACGCTTATTCGCTTCGTTGGCCGTGTAAACGCGGCTAAAACAACGTCAGTTATATCCACAATTAGCGGACTTTCGTTTGGCACAGCGAGCACGTGCGAACAAATTCCTTTTCGATTGCAGGGCCCCAGAGAGTTCATATCGAGAAAAAGTTTACGACCCTTGCAGTTTCCGTTGGTACGCCCCCGCTTCAAGTGCCAATGCGCACAAGCAAAGGAAGTTTCACAAATAATAGACCGTCCTCGTTAATATATTATGCGCGAAACGCAGTGCGTTTTATTTTTCAGCAATGTGCGGGTGGGTGCTACTCGTGAAATATTGCAAAACATCCAGGAAATATAATTGAGTAGCAAAAAATGAAATCACTTTCGATCGAATACCGAGCAAGCGACCAATCGTAATTCGATCGCGCATGTTGCCCCACGAAATCTATCATTTCCATCGCCTTCTCAAGTCCGCTGTGCAATGGATCTCGTCGATCCACCTGCCAAACCGGGAGAAAGTTGGAATCTCGGCGCGAGATTTTATTACTCCCGCCAGCTCAAGGGAGCCGTGTTCCTCTCTCTTCAGTAGCGGCATGTACAACCTGTACTCGTTTCTTCGTATATCCATGTACATATACATACATATACATCAGCCCCGTAGCACGTTTAGGCATCCTCAAGAGCCGCTTACAAACGGCGTCGCCGGCCATAAATTAACCGCAGTTCCGACGCGATCCTACGAATGTAAAATCGGCCGAAGGATTTCTTCAGACACGTTTCCCTCGATTCTCCATTGGGTCGTGATTATCTATAGTCTCGATTATCCGAGCTGCTGAATTTACTAATAATATATTGGCAATCGCACATTTGCACTGTACAATTGCTTGGAACAACTCATCGTTCTTCCTAACCAAGCTTTTCAACATTTCAGAGGTTCTTTTCAATCGTTTCCCCTCGGATGTCAATTTCTTCAGCCCGCCTGTATCTCCATTGCGAAAATTGCGATGAGTGCATCCCTGTCTGTCGTTCTCTATTCGCGGATCAGTTGACGAAGGAAGAACGATCTTTGCCTTCCTTCACCTGTTCTAAGTTTGGTCATTGCATCGCCTTCGTTGGCTGCCTCCTCTGCATCCGCGGGCAGATGTTCACCGTTAGATTTATTCAAATGTGCGAATCTGCCGACTGATTTGAAATGCCGGCCGCGCTCTCTCCATTTTCCCGTTGGTCGCCTCTGTCAGCCCCGTTCACTGCTTACGTGCTCCGCTCTACCTTCTCCTTTCCTCGTCTCATTGTCAGCCATTCGTATAAACCTCCTCGGTGTATATGCTGCGGGTGCATAGGATGAAATACGAATGCCGCGCCGTGAGCGTTGGCGGGTCCCGTGCACACGATCGAGAGTATGAATTGTGGGGCCCCCGAGCAGAGCCACGAAGCAGACCCGGTGCTCCTGTCCTCCTTTCGCGAGTGTCTCTGCTCCTGCTTCTTCTGCCCCTGCTTCCTCCGCTCCTGCTTCCTCTGCTCCTGCTTCCCGTGGCAGTATGAAAAGGTAGCACTGGGCATCCTCGGCCTGTCAACGTTGCTGCATTGTTCTGTCGGCCGTCGATATTTTTTACTCGAGCTCGATCCCATCGATAACTCGGTATCGCGTGCTGCTGGACATCCGGCGAACTCCGAGCTAGATACGTGCTTGGAATAATATGGGTCATACCGTTGGTCACGGCTCCTTCTCGTGCCTGCGAGTTTTTTTTTCTCCACCAATGGGGGAGATCTCGATGCACGCTGGATTTGGTTAGGCGGTTATAGTTTCGGGAATGTGTGCGGGGTGTGAAAAGGTTTCGGTTCTCTCACGCGTGTCGTAAAGCGTACGGAATGCGCTAGGTTTAATGGAGTAATTTGAAGGAGGATGTTTCGTGAGCTGCTGGCGGAAATGTTATCGGGGCCGTACACTTTTTGCTGTTGAAAAAATTCCGTTCAATGTTCGTTTAATGAAACTGAATATTGTCACTCGGCGGACTAAAAAGATGGAGATTAAAGTAGATATCGAATGAAAATGTACATATCATAACCGCTTGGGCCCTAGGAATAATTCATTGCAATCCCAAGTGCGTCCATCCTAACGCCTGCACAAAGTATGATAAAGTTCAGTTGTATGTATTTTTCAGTAATACGTGTGCCGCAAATACGTCGATAAATATGGCTTCACGCTAGTAGTCGCATACATGGTTGTGCAAAGATACAGATGTAGGTCCGGGTGCAACTAGTATTGGTATATAAGTAGAATCGGGCAGGCGATGTAGAGAGCGAGGCGGAGAAACACTTATCGATGACACTGTTCGATACCTGGCCGCGGCAGAAAGTTGTTTATACGGTATTTTCTAAGGATTTTCTTGCCAGCTAGTTAGTGAATGGAACATCCCAGCGGCAAAACTATCGGGCGCGTTTACGTAGCGTATGTGTTCCCGTTCACACACGCTACCTGACCCAGTACTTCTAAGGTAGGCCGTGATGCGAGTGAAATTTAGATCGCCGCCGTACAAAATTTGCTAGATTTATCGCGAATTCCTCGAAATGTCTGGTTCCTGGGAGGAAAAACATTTCCATTGCGAAGAACACGCATAGAATGTCGGGGTACGTGCTTTTTATCTCTTTGCAAGGACGAGACCAAGTTCTTGTTTCAACAGAAGGATGAGAAGCAAGCGTGTAATTTTTGCTACATTGCTGGAACTTCGTTTCACTAAATGCACGTAATTAATATGCGTAGTAGTTTGCAATTAAATCTTGCGCTCAGAAACTGCGGCAGGATTTCCTACCAACACCCTCTCTATTTTGCAGCCGCCACTCTTACGCGCACACCCATACGATACACTTTTTCACCACGCGACTGCAAGATTGAATCATCGGTTTACAAAGTACAGAACGGGGCTGAAAAAAATAAGCAACGTGGTCGTTGGAGTTCGATAAAGGGATGCTTGAAACTCGAACGAATTATGCTGAACGGCGGAACGGACGTTGGGACTGCTATCACGCAGAAGATCACTTCGAACGACGCATGATTGCTTCCCGTAATCTGCGCTCGCCATTTATTTAACGCGAATATGTTATAAACGACGGGCGTATTACGCAAAGAAGCATCTTATTACGGCAGCATGTTTCTCCACGGGTATCATCGCACGCATGTACATTCGTGCTGAATCACCGTGGATCACGGCAAGCCGTCATAAATTTCGTCAACTGCGATACGTCCCTCCTGCTTTGTGTGTCACAGTCAACCGATCTCGATGGCAACATTTCTCAAACGGACATCGTTACGCGAAAGTACGAAAGCGACTTGCCCGCGTTTACCTACAATGTCAGGTCGACGTGACAAGAACAATGAAGCGATACTGCTGGTCGTTTTCGTCAATCTTCGCGTTAACGTCTATTATTAAAACGAGTGGCGATCGCTCCGATTCCTGGCACCTGGAGCTTTTGCTTCAAAGAAACATAGTTGATAACACATTGGACGCTTGGGCATAAATATTCATGGCTCTGCATAATCCACCTGGTTAGTCGAGTTACACGAATACGTGCAAGATGGCCAATTAGTTTTCACAGTGTATGTTGTAGCTTGGCCCTTGTATGAAACAAAGAGTGACACAGCGAACGAGCTGTCTGTATTCCGTGGCGTTTTTTGCATAGCTCGATTATTGTTTCAATATTTATGCATCGCTCTACGGGTGGAGGCACTCGTGCAAGTGCAATTGTATGTTCTTTACGAGAATGCTTGCTCAACTTCGATATCCACTGCTCACAGACTATTACATTGTGTATCTCGTGTCTGATAATTGATCATCGTGATAATCGTTTTCTTCTTTCCTTCGCTGATAACACAACTCTCGTTCCTTTCAGAGCTATGACATAACATTTTCCTATCAAGATTACAGGAAACATGAATTGGTATATTGAAAGATTAATAATTCGATATTACAACATGCCGTACAGCATATCTTTCTTGTGCTCTCATCTTGCTCATGCATATATGCATAATTCCATTTCCCTTTCTTCGTAATACATCCATGCTTCTTTAATCGGTATCGAGTTATCTATGCAAAGAAAGCGATGGAAGAGGAACTTCGTGGTTTTTGTTACGCGAAATGTCTGCGCAACATACAAAACCGTACACCAAAGGACTATCTATTTCCCCTATCGCCGAGGGAACAAATTGTCTTCTCCGCTTCCTTTAGTAACCAAAAAAACGAAAGATGCAGCGTTCCTAAACGGTCGCCCCAGCTTCCTACGTATTCAGCTTACCAATCAACCGATCAAAGTGCTCCGACTCGAAGAACACCGGTATCGAAGCAGCGTCACGAGCACTCTGCATATTACGTAACGATTCTACAGCCCTGAATATCGTCGCGTCCATCTTCCCGCAGAGGCTTCCGCGATAACACGGCCATCGAAGAACGGCGATGATCGTCGTCGTCCCGGTTCGGGATCGCGGCGGTGGTTGATAATTTGCAGGCTTTACACTTCAATAAATTCGCGTATCTTATCGCATCGTTATGTTTCCGCGGCGCGGCGCTGCGTCGCGATAGAGAGGACGAAGATGGCCGGGGGCGACGTACCATCGCAGCGGAGTCAAACGATCGTTCTCGCGCTGACAATGAATCCCATACTCTGTTTAGCCCCGCTTTAATGGACCCGAGCGTCACATCGTAGCAAGTTCAACGATCGTTGGGCACCGTTACTTTTCTAGCCGCGGCGGCCACGAGGGGAAGAGTCGGTCGTGGCTCCCGCGGGGCAGCGTCCAGAGGCCGCTGGATTTTTGGCTATTTTCGACATCAAAGTCCCTCCACTTCCTCCGAACCACCCCGACGCGGACCGTCGTCCCGTTTCTCGTTTCGTGCGCGTGCACGGGAAGAGGAACACGCTCGTCTGGCTAATTTCAAATGCTTTATTTTCACGACCAGTTCACCGGCATTGACTGCCGCCGCTAACTGTATAACTTAGGAGTGGCCGATACGATACGTACACGTCTCTATCCGACGCGCGCCAAAGGCACCTACGTGGTCCTACGGTAATCTATGAACAGAGTGGAATCTTCGATTGTGGCGAGTGCGAGGAACGGGGGCTAGGGGCCACTGGGCGATCCGTTCGTTCAACGAGTCGTAGGCTCCACTAGCCCAGAGCACCTTGCAATGTAAATGTCTGCTTTCGAGGGAATAGGAATTTATGTGATCTCGACTTCAAGCTCTGATTCCGGACACGGATCGTGATCCTAAAATTGTCTATTAATTCCTGAGGAATGGAATGGCTGCAGCAACACATTTTTATAGCAGGATGTCGTACCGCTTGTGCTTTCGAATGGAGGTGTTTGTACATCGTTCGTTGGAGGGGGAAGGGAGGGGGGGGGTGAGAATTGGTAGAATGTTAAATTATGGAAGAATTTTCATTCGGGACATAGTGACGCAATTATGTTAATCTTCTGAGGATCGTTGCGGGATCATTGCGGGACCAACTGATCATTCTTGCAATTCGATGTAACGATTATATGTAAATATACTATTTTCTAACAATGAATTAGAGGAGAATCTGATTGAGCGATAATCAGTGTCCAAATTTGTCATTTACTGTCATGAAGTCAGATCTATCCATCTGAGCATCGTTTAAGTTTCTCGAGCTTTCGTGATAGGATTAAGAAACTGCAATTGTATAATACGTAAGGCATCTTAATCGGATTTTCAGAGGCTATTCGTTAAACGTGTAAAAATACACCTTGTTGAGCAAGAAAGTGTGAAGACTCCGATCGAATTCTGCGAATTCTTAGGAATTCGTTAAGCGATCTGTTTAGAACTGGACGAGAAACAGACTGTTCTAACCATTTTTTCAAATATTTGACATAGCAAACGACATACAATTCATAACAGATGCAAGATTATAAAGTAATATATCGAGATAGAAAGGTATTCGTGTTTTTCTCGGGCGAACTTTGCAAACCCGACCTTTCAAAAAAGGAGGAGAAAAAGTACGTAACAACTTCCATTCCTCTTTTTGTATTAATTGTACTTGCCGTGTCATCAATTTCTACTCGCAATTTCTCTCATTTTTTGATATTCTTCGTTTTATACATTGCGATCATACTTGCGACTAGAAATGTAGTGCCTATTTCACGCACAAGCGAGATACTTTGAAGCGAATAAAATTTACTTCACTTCCTCTCTTTTTTTTTCCATCCGATTCGGCGAGGAAAGTTTGTCAATAACCTCGAGTACACCTCGCGCCATTTGTCACAGTGACGTCTGCTACAACAGCAGAGGGAAAGAGGAGTCTGCCACAGGATAGCAGCGACAGTTTAATAATGAATAAAGCACTGAATCTATGTACTGAATACATATTTCAGTACCATCCTGAGTTCGAAACACCAACCGAAATGTCACAAATTACGCTACCAACAGTTTTTCCTCACAACGAATCACCAATAGCCAATAACAGAGCTGATTGATTCTTTTTTCTGCACCCTTGTAGTGTTTAATTGATAAAAGTAGGACTTTTCAATTGACCACGCTTTGTGTTTCTATTAAGCACTGTATCGGTTACTATTAGCTGGTATAAGTACTTTTCCGAGAAAAAGATACTTTTATTGGTATAATAATTGAAAAATCTCGCATGTCAGCTTGGTCATTTTCTCCTTCAAACTGTTCAATTGAGAGTCTCAAATGCATTGCACCGTGAAGAAGGCAAGCATAAGTGAAGGTTTATAAATTAAATTCCTAAGTTAATGCCCAATAACGTAATCGAAACCATTGGTGAGCGCTCCATTCCTTTAGCATACTTTCTTTAATGGCACACTTCTGATATGACAAACTTGCCTCGCTAAAATACACCGAATGCCAATTTTTCAATATCGCATAAAATCGAAGAAAATACTGTTGTCTAAGAATATGGTGCCAACGAGCGTCCGTAATACGTCGATACGCGACGTGCCTATAAATACTAAAGTAATATTAAAAACTATACAAAAAGAAGACGAGACCAAAAGTGCCCTTAATCACGCCGACACAATATAGCTATCTAATTATTGTTACACAACAGAAGATCATTTAAGTACCGTTAGGGACAAACATGAACCGGAATCTGAACGCATTTCCGCTGATCGCGTGCGCGAAGGCGCGCACAACGGACGCGTCTTCAAGTCACGAGTGCGTCGACGTTTCGCGTCGAAAAAGAATCCAACTGATAATACGCGCACGTCCGCGGATAATCTCCGTTTCTATCGGAGGAAAGAATTTAATTCGCGTTTGACCACGGACCGAAAGGATTAGCCAGAAGCATGGAAATATCAATAGCCCCGCGGTCCGTGCTCCGCGGCCGTCAATCGGTCGTCGCACGTAATACTTGTGGCCCGCTCGGCTGTTTCCGTACGCGTTCGTTCGGCCTCGGCCGTCCAGCATTGTCCCGCGTTGTCAGTTTGCGGCAAGCAAGCAACGCGTGAATGTCGTGTGCGTTCCCATTCGACGCGTCTAGCGGGAAAATGTGACGATTCAAAAAGTTCGCCGACCTGCCGTTTGAAATCCTCGCGTTCGTCGTGGTCCTCGCCGTTTTAAATATCAAGGGGGAATCGTGAGCGAAAAGTGACGCGGTGTTTCACGTACGTGGTCGCACTGGTGCCCAGTGTCGGTGGTGTGACAGTGTTTTTGGTGTTTCGTGATCGAACGACTGCGTAGTATAATAGTATCTGCCCTGCCTGCGTGCATCGTTGGGCGACAAGCCGGTATATACCTGTGCGGCGTTTTCTTGTCGTGAGATTTTGACCGGAGGAACATAAGGGACGTGTCGGTATGTCTTCGTGTACGTTGACCCGGGGTCGAAAGTCCTTGAGCTCCAAGTTTTTCGGGCGTTTATCTTGATCGCGCGACATTGCTGGAGAAAAGAGCCCTCCGCAGTCCGGGCAGAGTTGGGAATATTCGGACAACGCCGCGGCACGTCGTAACGCTCGTTACAGGTAACAACTATCGAGCAATGTATTTCTGTTCGCCGCGTCGATCACGCGAACACTCGAGGCATATCGATACGCTACGATTTAATTGCTTTAATCGTCACCGTTATCGTTGTCGTTGGGATGCTCACTCTAGGGCCGTTAAAACGAAATCCTTCGTAGAGTACCGCGGACTGAAGTGTAGCTGGCGTTGCGTGTATACAGTTTAGATAGAAAATTAGCTGGCAAACGTATGATTACGAACTGCGATTATCGAATGCATTTGCAATTCGATGAATACAGTTCTCTCCACTCCCGCGCTGATCCATCGCTCCCATCGTTTTCAGTGGCTTCGAGGTATTCTCGATAGAAATAAACTCGGTTAGGAACGTCGATGATACCGGTGAATTGATAATGCATCGGTAAATAGGGAAAGGCAGAGAGGGTTGGAATTTGTTCAGCCCTGGCAATTGTACGATTCGGAGTGGCGGTTGCATACAAAAGTTCTAAAGGAACTTCGAATTGCAAATGAATCGACGATCCAGTCTATGCGTACCATTTTGCGACGCAATCTTTATTCCTTCAATGTCAATATTCCGTGAAGTAGAAGGTCTCGGTACACTTGTCAATAGAACAACTATTGGCGACGTGTTTACATACATGGCATAGCTTGCTGGCTCGATCGAGTCCTCATTGTAGCGTCCGGGTGTAAATAACGTCGACGCTAATGTATAAGAAGATTAAGACGAGTCGGCCTTTGCGGTTGGGGACGGAATATGGAGGCAATGCATAAAATCGACGCATCTCTATTTGCCGAGCAAATGCATTTCGCCAGATTCCGTGTAATTAAATTGCACGGTACAGCTGATTTTCGAGGAATGTCTCTTTACTTAATGGCACCCATTTTTCTGCAGGCTGCTACATTTTTGTTTGTTTGGGTGAACAGGACTCTGTGCAAACGGTTGAAGAACTGATATTTTCATTTGCGATAGTGCAGTTTAGCGCACAGTAGTAATTCGAATGGATCAAGGTTTTTGGTTGTTTTTTCATTTGGTATATGAATCGAGAAAATATATCGACAACAAATAAATTGAAATTGTCTCTTTGGTTCATTTAGAATGGAGTACAATATTTTTCATCGAAATTCCGGTTTGTTTTGACTGATGCTTCGTTGCCCTTTTTCGCATGGCGCTTCACTTTTCGAATATTTATTTTGCGTTTCTAGTCTCTGCTGCGTTATTGAAAATTTTATATCGGATTAACCGGTACAGTTATGGGCGAAAAAAGCTAAATTTGGCAACGCGACAATTATTAATTACTGTTTTCCAATATCTATGTATAAAGTCGCGGGTTTAATTATAATTATATGAAATAAATTATATTCCACGCGAGAGAACTTAAATAATATTATATATTATTAGTTTCAATATAAATGTGACGTTTAGCAAAATCATTTATTTATTCTCATTTCTTAGCAACTTTATTCAGAGCTACTTTCATGTGTAAAAACTCCAAACTCATGCTTACAGACTCTAATGAACACCGGCATCGGTTGTGTTCACTTTTATGATACAATATTGCAGGCAACAAAAATGGCAAGTGCGTCTAAACCTGTGATGAGACAGCAGTTACCTGCTTCTATCGTAAAAATTTCTTTGCGCAGCGGAAGATTGAAATGTTTCCAGTGGAAGTCATGATTTTTCAAGGAATTTCAACTATTCAAAAGAAAAAACGAATCAAAGTAACCATCAGGGACTCACGTTTTCTTGAAATAATAGGGTGCGTCTAAACTTCTAATACGCACTGTAGGTAGGAACTGGACGATCCTGACGGATTAATCGAAGTTTCAAGCTCGATTAACAATACCGTAGAATCACCGTCCAGCTGGACGAATGCGTAGCACGGCCACAGTAAAAAGCACGCGTTTCTTCAACGATTGCTAGAAACTTGGCGTAACTTGGCGCGGATGGCTGCTGCTAGGACACGAAAGTTTACGAGTGCGAAAAAATGTTCCGTTTGCTTGTAATGGGGTTTCAAGGTAAGACAGATCGTAATAAGCCCTCGAAGCTCCGGGCGTTAGCCGTGCTTTAAGATCGATGTTGCAAGAAACCCACGGGCTCGCGTGTTACGATTGTTAAGGTTTTATTCAGTCGTTATTGCATCGGTCGTTAGTGAACCCTCTATTTCATCCTCCCCACGAGCAGTTACACTTTCGAATTCTCGTTTCCCGCGTTGCTCGCGCGGCTGATCCTAGGCGCGAATACATAGAGCAGAACTAAAAAAAAGTAATAGAGACGGAGAAAGAGAGTAAAAGATGCAAGCTTCCTCTAGCTGGAAAACCTTTCGGGAGCATCAATAATTTATAAGGTAGCCCCTTGGAGCGCGATCTCGACACGGAAACTCTCGAAAGGCTCGATGAAACGAAGCGACTTCCTGTCTGCGAGGGGAGCAAGAAGACACCTTTAGTCATCCGTCGACTTTTCATTCGTTGCCGTATAATCTTGCTCCGTTAGCCGCGTTTGATCTGTCGAGTTACTGAATTTCCGACCACGGTCCCTTTTATCGCAGAAAGGTGGTGAATGGTCGAAACGGGGACGGGGATAATCGCGATCTGTCTACCTCCTGAAATTCATGCCGTGAGATAAGTTTCTGCTTCCACGGTTCTGCGTGTTCTCGAACATCTGGGAACAGATTACACGGCTACCGGGTAGTTTGCGGTTGATTCTGATGAACCTTGCGCCGTGTTTCTGTTTAGTTTCGATTCCGCAATCTGGCAGGGTGTTAAGTTATTAGGAGGCCGGCGCTGGCTGTGTTTGCGTCGGTGTGTCGTTAGAAAGTTTGTCGCCCAGTATCGAACAGGGAAGGGTTTAATTATACGACGTGGACTACTCCTTCGATCGATTCTGGGTCTTTCATGACCGTTCGACGAATCATGAGATTGTGTTTCGTTATTTAGAGGTACACAAGTTTCAGCTGATGGAGTAAAGTACTGGTTGCACAACTAATGGCTCGGAGTTAATTTGATCGAAAATTTAGATTACACTTGTGCTTTATTTAATTAAGCAACCGAGTGTACTTACTTCGGTGGCCGCGGTTACGTATATTCATGGAATTATCACAACGATTTTACCTGCGAAAGATTAATTTAGGATCGTTCATTTTTCAGTAACAAATGTATACTAAATTTTAATTAAAGAGATAAATTTCATTGCATCATTTATACCTCAAACTTAAAATTTGTACTTAAAAGTAAGGAGATAGTAAGCGGAAATATATTTTTTGAATGATGCTACGAGTGGCACAAGTGTCAGGAAAATGGATGATACGTTGAAAGAAATTGTTTTCTTGTTGAAATGGCAAGAAAAACACGGATTGCGTTGTGAAAAAGCTTTCGCATACGTTCTCAGGAAACGGTCGTTTCACTTCTATCGTCGCGGGTACAGGCCGTTTGCCGCGAAAGGGTTAATTTGCAAGGATCGATGCCCACCTTTGCGAGATATTCCCAGTGTACGGGAGCCGAGGAGGAACGGTGGCCGTCTTTGCGAAACAAATTGCTCGATTTCGTTCGACTCGCGTTTGACAAATCTTGCTTGTATCGTTGATTTAGAGAAGCATTTTGTCGAGCTCGCCAACGGAGCCGGCTTCCCTCAGCTGATTCGATCTCGTTTCTGGCCTCTCCTTTGCGCCCAACTTTTTTCATCCCCGGCATTTCCTCTCCTTCTACCGCGTCACAGCAAGTTACATACGTGCAGTTACTCATTCACCTTCCCCTCAGGGCATAGTCCGCATAACCGAGTTCCATTGCCAGATGGGCCGCACATTTTACTCGCAAGAACGCGTTCCAGGCGAATTTAAATTAGCGGTATGCATACTGATACGCCGGTCGCCGACTGGGCAATTAGGTAATGCAGGCAAATGCTTCGACGTGCTTCCGTGTTTCTTCTTGCCGCAGTTAATTCTACAGCTGACAAGAAAGTTTCAGCAAATCGGACCACTCGCTCGACTTCTTGCCCGGTTTCTCGATTACCCCCTTCTAATTTGATTACGCAGAAATTTGTCTCGATGTTTCTGTGCATTTTGTGTGCATTTTCTGTGCAGTGGGCAGAGCAATCACGCGTTCAGTATATTTTGATGATTGTAGATTAGGCGCGGCTGTGTAACACGTACAGCTTGTATTATATTCTAGAGTTCAGAGTGCTATGTAGCGGCTGGATTGAGCAATTGTCTGTACAAAAATCCCAACGGAGTTTATGCTGCGAAACGTATATCTTCTTTATTATTTCCGTCTCGCATTTGAAGAAATTCTGCTGGATTTATAATCGTGTATGGTAGACCCTTGCGCATAGAACAATTTCTCCTAATTGCATTGGTTTTTTCTAAAAACGAAGCCACCTTTACGACACCAACGTCCCACGGAATAGTACTCCATTTCGAACCAATTAAAAAGCAGTAAACCGGGCCAGCAATACATATAGAAAGGGATTAACGATATAGAACCTCTGTTCTCATCTCGTCCTGAACATCTCGAGTGTTATCGTAAGAAAAAGCCGCCCAATAATCCTATCCGAGAAATATTAAATCTCCATTGCCCTTACTCCGCGGAACACGACGATACTAATCCCCTGTTGTCAATAACCGATGCGAAATTAAACGGTCAGGTAATCGCAGGTACCCAACGATATTTATCTCGGACTCGCGTGGAAACAACGCATAACCGTACGAACGTGCAAGCAATAGTAGTAGCCGGTCAATAGCGTTCCCCGGATACGCGTATCCCTTATCATCGTGGGTCGACGAGGATCCCATGGCGCTGAATTTGATTCGAGGTGCACCGCCGCTCGTAAATCTGCCATCGGTGAAAGAAACGGGGGGAATGTGATCTTCGGTCGGCGCGCGGCCACTTCCAGGCTCGTTATCAGGACGAGTGCACCTGGTATCCTTGTTCCTGCCGCGGATTCCCAGGAGGTTTCTATTCGATGTTTACGAGGGATCGCGGTTGTCGTAAGTAGGCACTCGGCCTCTCCTCCTCTCCACTCTGCCTCTCTTTCTAGGGTGCCTCGCCTGACCGCGAATCGACCAGACGCCGGCGAGTTTCTCGTGGTAGCCGGAACAGGTCATGTCGAGATCCTTTCGAGGATCTTGCAGTCGGCCAGGAACTTCCGCGACCCTGCGTTCAAATGTCAAAGTTTATTAGAACACGCCTCTGATGGTTTTGCTACGAACCTGAAGTCCTGGTACGTATTCAGGTCGGATGTGCGTACATATTTCGAACTATTGATCTGCACTCGAATTTTTTTCCTCTTTCGAGATCTCTATTCGAGGTTCATCCCTGAAGAAGCGCGCCAGATAGGTTAGTCTTCTATCTACTTTCATTCACTCGAAAGATCAATTCTCTTTGCCCGCAGATATTTTGAACCTCCAAATGGTACAGATTTTATTCACAGTGTTCTGTTTTAATGTTTGTAAAGTGGTTACAAGGTGTCGCGTAGTGAAAATATATTTATAACATATTACAGCCGTCTTTGCAAGTAGAAATCGAATTTCTACTTGCAAAAACTCCATAGGGAAAAGGAAGTCCGGCTTCCTCAAAAAATAATCCCAAATGTGCCTTTGTTTTTCTCTCTCATTCAATTCTCTTTTCTCTCTCAATTACACCCCTTTCCCACGACAAGAAGTTTGAAAAGGATGTTTGAAGGCAACCTGGTCCCGTGGCCGCTCGGTCGGTGGTCCATTGAGTCACACCTGCTGCGTGATCATTGCGCCCATTGGTTTCTCGGGCTGATTTGTCGGTGATGAATGCCGCTCACCGGCAAGACGAGAAAGTGAATGGGGCAATTAGTCGTGGTTTTTTGGAGAGTTCGATGCTTTTGCGTGGTAGCCGGGTTGGGCGCTTCCTTTGGGTGCTTGGTTATTCCTTGGTGGTGAGTGACGAGTCGATAGGGGAGAGGTTGACGAAATGATCGATTAGAGGGCCAGTGGAACAGGAAGTATGCAGTTAGAGGAATTAATATTTACAGCACTATAATTATTTTAATATATTAACTTTGAAGATACGTACATGCACTGGAAAAAGAGTTTGAGAAAAGGAAAGAGAAAAGAAAAGAGTTTGAGAAAGGCGCTTTAGCATACGTTTGCGTATATTGCGTTTGTAATTGCTGATCATAAATTCGAGCTTACTTTTAACTCATTGAGGCACACGATTTTAAAGAAAATAAAAACCCTGGTTGCACAGACAGCAATTTTCCCCTCTTCATGTTTGCCATATTGAATCTAAAGGGCAAAGAACTTTATATAAGCATCAAATAATAAATTTATAAGCTTATAAATTAAAAAGAAATAATTCAAAAGAATTTATAATTTATTTTATTATTTATAATAATTTGCATGGTGAGATACATACAATCCCACCACTTCACATCCTCAAAATTAGTATAAAACATCACATAACATGTTTTTTTTATTATAAAACAATTTATTCACTCATAATAAATTTTAAGAAAAGAAACAACACATACCGTTATGAACGACAAAAATTCACTGCATCACACAACGCGCCAACCTTAATCACAGCAGCACACACAACTTACTGATGCGTTTCGATTTCTATAAATCTTTATTTCACTTATTCACGCATTTACCGTTGGTGCATAGCATTGCCAACTGAACGAAAAACTTTAAACAAAATATTAAACTGTATGACTATGAGTAACTTCAACTTTTCGAGGTGGTTGAAAATATATCCCACCATTCATAAACAGCTAAGCAAAAGGTGGGGCAGTTTTTAATCCACCTAGCCCCAAAGAGTTAATGCGCCGCTAACGAGTGCTGCCTTTGCTCTACAGTACTCTACACCCTGCTAATGCCGTGCATCACATTTTCTATTTAACCCAATGCAGGTCAGTCGTATATTTGAAGTAACAATTATAAAAACAAAAACGAGAATCTTTCCCCCCAAAAGGGTGGGCTACCTTCCAGGCGTTCCAATAGGATCCCAAAACCGGGAGGAGTTGTATTCGTCGAGGAAAATTAGGGTAACGCGTTGCCTCTCGCGTTTAACGCCAAATTGCATTCCTTTTCTGTTGGAAATTTTGACGTGCCGTTGGTGAAGCTGGCGTGCGTGCCGGCGGCCAATCTCTTTCCCATAGGATCGTCGGTCGTGCTTTTTGATCGTGCTCGTCGGCTGGAAAAGACCGTGAAAGAGAGGCGAAAAGAAAGAGGGGGCAACGAATTCTACTCTGCAGTCACGGAACGATTACAGGTTCGCCCGCCAACTTCGAACTCTGCTTTTCCCTTCCTTTCCTCCTTTCCTCTCTCCCTCTCTCTCCCCCCTCTCTCTCTTTCTCTCTCTTTCCCGTTTTCTTGCTTTCTTGTTCGTGGACACACACGCGACCACGCACACGTCACGCTTCTTCGGTATTCGCGAAACCAGTTCACGTGCTGTGATCTTCGCGAATCGCGATCTTGATCTCTGCACGCGCTCGAACACAAGGGTCTAATCGTTTTTCGTCGATCGAGCCGCGATTTCTATCTGCTGGCCGTATTCGATGGATTTCGAAATGGTCGTTCTATATTGCTGCATTTTTCTACGCTGTTTTCTACAGATGTACATACATATATTTGATCCAGTTGATTGAATATAGTTGGCGATGGCCTGATGCAAGCTTTTCCCTCCCTAATAGGTTGCAATTGAAATAACGGGCGTAGTTAATCTAATTGTCGATTACGCGAGAATTCGGCGAGAGTTGGAATGGAAGTTAGAACGAGCAGTCCCGGATGATAATTGTGCGATTATTTCACGTTCAATTGGACATTATAGATAGACTAAGGATCAAAAGTTATGGTATTATTGCATGTTAGAACTCGGTTTCCACCTGCACTTAAAGTGCATTACTAAGAACAGAATACTCTGCTTTGCTTTCGACTTCGTAGTTCCCTTTTTCACTCTTTTATTTTCGAGACGAGTGGCCCAAAGTTCAATTTCGAGCAGGTTTTCAAAGCTGAACTTCATTTTTACTCCTTCTCCTCGCCCTTTTATTCGGAATAATTGAAGGTTTCGACGAGGTTGATACTCTGCCAAGTTGGACCGTAGCAAACAAAGTGAAATACAATACAATTTCTTTAGCGCGAAACAATATTTTTCAATACGATACTTCTCACGGAAAATTCAATTACATTGCAATTAAAATGTACGTCTAAATATACAACTGGTTGTGTACAAGTAGCAATTTTAATTTCGTATTGTACATTAAAATTGATTATCTACACCTCCTTTCGAGAGTCCCACGTTTTATGATCTCTCGTGTAATTAAAAATTTTACTGGTCTTTTTCGACGGAACGGTTGTTGGGCCAACAGTTCAGCGTACGCTAATAGATTTTCATCGTGTGAAGATGCTTCGGCATGCGAGTTCCTCGTACACCGTTATCCTTTTTCAATGAAACTGGTTTTTTCGCTTTTGCATCCGCAGTGGCGGGCTCCGCGTGCACAGGAAGTGGTCCATGTAAATATGTGTAAATAATTTATCGACATAAGAGCACGCCATGCTGCCGTCGCGATATATCTCGTTCACAGGGATCGAGTAATTAATGTCCCCTTGCTGGTTCGCGTTGCATTACCTTGCGGCTCCAGTCGAAAGTGAATGTACGCGGTATGAAAATGAAGCGGTGAAATGGTAACAAAAAATTGAAAAAAAATGGGTATATCGAGTGTAGAAATCTCACGATATTGCTTAGGTAATATGTGCATAGAACAGTTTTGATGTATAAAAAAATGCAGCAACTGGAAACTATTATGGAATAGAAAATTTATGCTAATACGTGCAAATTAAAGTGAAAAGGAACTTCATAGTATCACTATATCTGCTTAAATGACGTGAGATTCTACTTTAAGTAAGCAGTAATAAAAAATTTGAAGTGGGAAATGTTGATGGCATGCAACGGGCTGTAATTATTCGCAGAAATTAACGGAACTGTGTTTGGAGAATCGTTAACAATGCTATGCATCAGGTGTTTCTTCGTAAATTAGCTCAGTTTGCGAAAAGGAATTCTTGGAACGAAAGTGTGGATGTAATTTTAAAATGGGATCACTGCTTTCTGTGAAACTGTGAATAGAGCTGCTATGATTATGCTTTTTTTTTTAAATTCTACATCCTAAAATTCGCTGCAAGATATTTAATATTTTATAAACATTATTGCAAAGTGCTCTATGAATTATTTGCATTCCATTTATCTTTTCTTTCCTTCCTCATTTGTACACGATTTCGCTGGCATCATACCCTATTCCGTTTTAGACGATTGCTTATCCCAGCAATTTCTACAGAATTTGACACGTATTACATCATACATTTGAAGAGAGAATTGTATAGTACGCAATAGATGCCTTTTTTCGGTTTATGTGTGTCAGATCTTTTAGCACCATTTATAGCAAGCCATGAACTTCAAACGATTTCAACCGCCCGCGACTCATTGTGATACCAAAAAAAGACCTCAGTTTAAGGAATGAATGTTTAGGGAAGAATTGCGGAAAGTATTTTCTAGTTTCACGCCACCGAACTCTGCGATTAGTCTAGCTTGTCGCCCGGCAGCCTGGCTCGAATCTCCAGGCATCAAGTTTATTCGCAGATCTAAAGGAAGCAAAACGCTCGTAGCCGCTTTAGGTCGTCCAGCCGACAAGAGTGCTTACTCGGTGCTGTTGGATAGGTCATAACTCTCGTTGACATGTCGCGCACGAGATGGACCGAGAACAGGCAATTAATTACAAGCTCGCTTAATTAAAGAGGGTCTTCGCGTTTCAGACTCGAGAGTTCCACTTTCTCGAGTGCTCTTCGTTTTCCCGCGTGTCAGGGACGCAATTGTCATCCACTCCGCCGATCTTTCCATACTTTCCTGAAAACACCGAAGCAACAGTATTTTTTAAAAGGCGAGCGTCGTTCGTCGAGATCGTCACCGGCAATCGACCACGGAGCCGAGTAATCCAGTAAACTTTAGATCATACACGTTCCCATTAGGCTTTTAATTACACGTTACTCATCGGAATCGTTCCACACGCTCGACGCGGGTGTTCGTTAAAAACAAAAACATACGTTACAGACTACTAAATTATTAGGACAGTCGTTAACGTTAACGTAGGACTAATTTGCGGCGGTAATCGAGCAAGCGCTTAACCGAGAGTGTTCTGCCAGCAACTATGCCATGAAAACAGAGTCTCGATATGCCTCGGTTTACTTTCGACGCGGTTCAACCGTGCATTTCACAAGAACATGCCGACAATGTGTTTTCAGTTTCTGAATCGAATGCTGGCGAGCAACGATGCGACCCAGCCAATAGCGAATCCAACTGTACAGTGAGCGTGCAGGGTGCGCCACGAAATTCACTGTCGATTCACGAAGAGTGTTATCTTTTCCACCTGGCAAAGTGAACGAAGGAAATTCTCGATGCATTAGGCGTGCACGTTTGCCAAAGTGTTTCGTAAGAATCTGTGAAAATTCGTGAAAAATGGCGTTGACACCGATACGCTGTCGCGGCGGAGCAGGCGAGAATCTTTCGGAAGACATCACGAACGAAGACGAGGTGGCAAACGCTGGTAATTTCGAGCCCCTCAGTGATTCCTGCGGCGAGAGTGACATGGAGGGTCTCGATCTTTCTCTGTTCGAGCCTCAAGTCGATACCACTTCCTGGTGCGACTCCCGGATCCACGCTGGCACTCTTCATATCCTGGTCCATTATTGCGGTAAGCTTTGATATTTTTCACCGGGCCACGTATCACCGATCGCGACACTTTTAATTTGTGCACACACGAGGACGATACGACACGTGTTCCTCTTTCCGCCGCGGATCCACTGAAAGTTGATTGCTCGAGAGCTGTCGTGCCTCGATTTTTATTACATCCAGAGCTCTCTAATTTCGGGATATTAATATTTCCGTTACTGTGCCCGTTATTTTTGTTGTTTTGCTAAAAGTGTGCAGTTGATTATTCTATGGCGCGGTAGAAATTTTTGCGGAGCATCCTTTTCGTAGCAATGACGAGACTTGAAAGTTCGAGTATTTTACTCTGCGCTGTTTTCTCGCGCTCTTCATGAATTTAAATTGGATGTTGCTGATACTTGAAATTCGATTTCACCGCAGTAAGCGCAACAAAACTTTTTCACCAGCAAAAGGTTGCCGATCTTTTTCCATTCCATTCGCAGCTATTTATATTTTTTAGCGAGCGCATGTGACGATAGTTTCATCGAGGCAATATTTATAAATATTTTCTCTAAACATCGAAGAAGAATTATCCCGCGAATATAGCTTCCCCGTTGAGACTCGCAGACGAGAGTTTCGTTTCAGCAGAAAATTGATTCTCGCACGCTGAAAGCATTGGGCCAGCGGAATTCTCCAGCAGAAAATTGATTTTCTCTCGTCAAAAGCATTTGATATGTAAATGAGATCGGCGATGGAATTTTCTTTTAAGAGAAAATTGGTTTTAGCGTGTCGAGAACATTTCGAGGGGCTAACTTTTAGAGGAATATTGATCTCCTTGCGTCAAAGGACCTTGATCGGTCAATGACAATCTCGTTTTTTTATGGGGAAAGATTGATTTGTCATCCAGCACGAAATATTTCGATAGATATTTTAGCGGTACACCAGAGGTGTACTAAAAATATGATCAATTTTATAATATACACCAAAAACTAGTCCTCCCATGGTACTTTTTAGTCACGACCCCTACATTATTGCCATTGCTATACAATTTGTTGTAAAACAATTCGCTAACGCTCGTCCCAAAAATGTTAACAGAGACTCAACGTACATCTAATCTTCGTGCCGCAAACTTTTCAAATAACCCTCTCGTCACGAAAGTCGACTCTAGCGGCGACTACAGTGTGGCCGCTAACTCAGGGAACATCGGGAAATGGGGCGTAGCTGGGGTGTATCTAAACAACTTTTTCCTTGACCAAAATGTGGTTTGCAGCTTCGTTTTTGAGTTATCAACGAAAAACACTGGCCAATCAGAGTGCCCCTAGAGCACGCGCTTCAACACGCGACTCTCAATTGCGCTTGGTCGCTGTGTCAATGCGTTGGTTCGCGACCACGACAGAACGCAATTGAGAGTCGCGGGTTGGAGCGCGCGCTCTACGGGCGCTCTGATTGGCCAGTGTTTTTCGTTAATAACTCAAAAACGAAGCTGTAAACCACATTTTGGTCAAGGAAAAAGTTGTTTAGATACACCTCAGCTACGCCCCATTTCCCGATGTTACCTGAGTTAGCGGCCACCCTGTATAGACCCAATTTGTGCGATACCTGCACCCCAGAATATGGAGACGATCCTGTGAAACGCGGTGCACGCGTATCCGATGCACTTGCGCCATTATTCCTGAGCCGCGGGCCAATTGCCATTAACATACAATGCTGGACACGACACCGATACGCTCGCAGACGAATATCCCCTGGTCGTGATTTACCGGTGCGAATTAATCTGCCGGGTTAAATGAAAAAGCAAAGAAAAGAAATCGTGCACGCGTGGCTGCGTGGGTGCCGCACGGCTGTAGGGGGCAAAAAAACCTATCTGGAAGATGGAATTTTTTCGGGGTTACGTAACGAGGGTGTAGCGCGGTGTCGACGAGATTGATCCGCGAGGAAAAGGGATACTTTGCGCTGAAAAAACTGTAGTATGCGATCTTGGCGTACGGAATACATAGGAATGGGTTGAGTTTACTGTTGCGCCGGGCTTAGGATGTTGCGGGGCTTGATTTTTGATATTTAATGTCGATACTTGCGGGGCACTTTTGTTCTTCAATCTAGATAACTTAAATCAATAGTGATTGGGACGTTAGTCGTTTAACCAGCGATATTACTGTAGTAACTATAGCGATTAAGAAAATGGTGAAAGAAGTGGGCATGGTCGTTTTTCATCAGTATACAGGGTGTTTCCGAAATCGTGGCACAACGGGCAGGGGTTTATTCCTCGCATAAAACTGAGTCGAAAATATGGAATAAAGTTTTTTCAAATGGGGCTTCATTTCCGAGAAAATTATGTTTCAATATTCGTTAAGTACGCGTGCACTCGTTCGAAACCCGTTCATTGTACGAAAAAATGTAATAGCGAATGAAAGACGTGCCCTATCCAGGCTTACAAGTATTGTCTGAAGTATTTTCTGATATAATCAATAATGGGAAGATAATCGAAAGAAATCGATTTCACGAGTATTCAATTAAGTACTTCAATGTTTGAGGGAGGGCGCAAAAAAATGTTGAACAAAAATTGTCATGAAGAGTAAATAAGAGCCACCCTAATGCGGTTGCACCACGTTTTCGGAAACACCCTGTGTACAACTCGCGTTGCACGGAGCGTAATTAATATGGAATTGCTTTATCGCGATGCAGAATGATTGGATATACATATAGAAGTGCTTATGCAACGTAACGGCAGGCTTCGTTTCCAATTCAGTTTATGCAGGGTAATAAAAAAGGAAATAACGAAACTTTTGATGCGTATAGGTGTATCAGAATTTCACGTTGCTATAATTAATACACTTGCTGAATCTATAAACCCACTTAAATAAAATAATTGGACGATAAAATAGTCCGGTGTATATAATTTGACTGAAAGCTGGTGACTCATCTTGCTGTTAAAAAATGAGAAACCAATACGACGGCTGTTGTGGAATTTAAAACTATGGATTTAAGAGTTCGTATCGACACAATTGGCTGCTACATATTGCGTTAGAAATTAATTGCCTGGGTTGGTATAAAATGTGAAATTGGAAACGATCTTGATAATACCAACCTATGTTATAGCGTTACAAATGTGTGGGCACCAATAACCGGATATGTATTACGTAAAAAATGGAATAATTCGCGTGACTCGATGATCAAACCCGAAGTTTGCAGCGGTTTAGCAGTTGGACAGTTTACCGCAGGGCCACCGATGCCGTTGGAAATATGTTACGCACTTTAGAATATAACCTACGAAGAAATGGATTTTTAATTTTTTTAACTGCGGCGCACCCAATTTAAAAATCTGAAAAAAATTGCGGGTAGTAGTATCAATAATATGTACGTACACAAAAAGTATAATCGTTGTACTCCGATTCCGTCATTACAAAATCTGCATTATTCAGCATTTTCTGACGTTTTTTATTTTTTGCAGCTCGGGTTTCCGATTTTAAAATGTGAAAAACTTCTATAATATGTGCCTCCATAATTGCAATGTCTCAGATTTTTTTCAAAATTTTGTATGTGCTAAAATGGAAGATATCGACCAAAAACTGTAACTACCCCACTAGTAGAGTTACAGGGGTTGAAAGTTGGTACAAATTGATTATCCTTGATAAGCTATCCAATGACACCTCACAAGTCGAATTTGGTTTAGGGCCCCTTTGTACCCCCTTATCGGGTCTTTCTTAATATCAGACTAGGGAACGTGAAACATTGAGTTTCTCGGGCAAGATAACAAACATTTAAAAAGCGTCTCATTTCTTTAAAAATATGCATACCGAATCAAATATCTACCACGGTCGGTAATTAACATTCGACCTGCATTTCAAGCCCCAAGAATGAACTCCACTGTTTATAAATTATTGGTTTACCGTGCCGCTTGGAAGCTCGGAGCCCCGAAGGCCAGCACAGCCGTGCCAATCATAACCCTTCGGAACGCCGCAAAAGCTCTACCTCGCCAAATCAAACGACCGCCTCTCCATTTTCGTAACTTGCGCAAGACCCGTTTAATTTATTCGAAAAATACGCGCCACGGTCTTCCCTGCGAAAACTCCGATCCCTGTTCCGGCCCGACAAGATAATTTCCTCGCATTAGCCAGCCGTAATTCACGCGTTATTCGTATCAGTGCCCGCTACCGCATACCTGCACGACCGCGAAGAAAAACGAACGTCCGTGAGGCTCGCGCTTGTTCACGTATGTAGGTACCCGGTATTCCGGTATCGAGAAGGAACGGGCCAGGTGATCGATTCGCGGTGGAGACCAATTAAACCGTGATTCAGCACGGATGTAACGCAGGTAGAGACGATGCTCGCAGATATAATCTCGACGGTTGCAATAAATCGATGTAGGTAAATGAGTCGCGTCGTTTTCACCGTGGACCGTCCTCCTTTCACGTTTCATTACCCACTGGCATTAGAAGGATTCTTGCACGTGGACCGTCTGTTCGGGATACAGGGATGATAAACATGGAGGGGGAGGAAAAATGATGATAGCTCAGTCGAGGCTGAGGCATTTTCATGCCCGCTGGAGATGAGACAAATGTTGGGGTTTTGCTAAATAAATTTTCATTTAAATAGTTATTTAAATAGAAAGGTATCTGCTATTTTACAGTTAAAGGATTAAAGGAAGAAGTAATTGTTATTTGCCTGCATGTACGATTGAATTTAGTTTTTATTTATTATTCACATACAGTTTCATTTTCGCACCCTGAAATTGAAAACAGATGGGTGGTATCCACATGGTTGGTCGTAGAGCCAGTAGTTTTAAAAGCAAATGTGAACTGCGAACTGTCGAATTTTACAATCTTCTCACTGCACAAAAAGGAACAGGTAAGAGAAGACCAATAAACTATTTGTAATATTATTTGTTTTTGCTTAAATCCAAAGAAGTAACAAATAAAATATATTTCGCATTATTTAGATAGAAAATTTAATTCTTATTTACAATGAAAATTTTATTTCTATTTATTATTTATTATTCCATACTTGAATGAAAATTTGTCCAGCACTGGTTGAGACGTACAGCGACCGTGCTAATTGAGTCGCCTCTTTCTTCGACCGATTGCTTTTAACTCGGTGCGGCCGGTTCTCAGGAGGAAACCTGTTCGTAGGGAAAAACTTCGGTTCGCGTTGGTGGTCGAGGATTAGAAACGGAAAGGGATTGATGCTTTCTTGATACATGCTTCGCTGTGGTAAAGTTTGTGATGCGCGTCGAGGATTTAGGAAGATACAAGAGCCTTTCTTGCCGACTGAAAGTGCCGACGTGAGTTGAGTATTTTGAGGATTGTTTTTGTTGTGGAATAATTGATAGGCTTTTAATGATGGCGACTTAAACGGCGCTGTTAGTAGGTCAAGTGTGTTGGGTTTCTTTGTGCGTGAACGTAATGTGTGGTTTCATTAATCGTTACTAACTATGCGCGGTTAACTGTACTCTGTTTTTCCTCACGATTTAACGAGAAAGGCTTATGAAGTTTGTCTTATTTCTGCGGCAATATAGAGAACTATTAATTTGGTCGGGACGTGAAAGTTTTTTGCAGATGACTGAAAGTAATAAATTGAAGTTGAATGCATTAGAAACTTTCTGCTATTTATTTTCTTTGCTCGAATACGCTGCACCGAGTAATGCAGCATTTACCCTCCCCCTAAAGATTTTCTTATCTTTAATCATGAAAACTATATGCACAATGTAGAAAGGAGAACTTGCTTCTCGATTCTCCATATAATTCGATATGTACATGTGCATGTCTTAAACCCTCTAGTCGTGCTCGAGTAGTTTTGTAAAACATTTGTGAAGAACGGTGTTTCGTATCAAATTCCAAATTTGGAATTGAGCTTCATTAAAATTGGTGTCCAACATTTTCGTGCTAGAAAATTGTAGGTAGGGCAGTTGCAAAATTCGATCGGAGAATTCGACTGGCATAGAGGAAAGGAATGGGGTACACGATCGATTAATCGAATTCAATTAGTCGAGCTTGTATCGCGATGTTTGTTAACTTCGTTTCCGACACAACGTGAAACGATTCTCCCGTTATAAGTCGATTTCGTGTCGAATGGGTTGACGTCGAGCTCAGTCGTGCGAGTAATTAAAAACGTCAGTGCGATAATTATGGTGTCGTCGTTGAGTGATTGCGACCCGTTCTCGCAATTGGATAGAATCGATTCAAATCGTTCATTGTCGATTGTTCGCGTAGTAATTAGTTGGCGCGACTTTAAATTTAAACTTTCGCGAACTTCGATAAGCTGAAACGCAATTAAAGTTTCCCCCGAAGCGTCTGCAATATTTTTGCAGTAACTTTAATCCAAACAGCTTGAATGGAATAATTCAGAACTTCGAATCAAATGGTAATCACCTTTGCTATAAATTTCAATTTACATGGCACGTGTAGCCGTCGAAGAATATATTTGGAGTTGTAATCAAACAATTAAACAATAACTATCTCGTTAGTAGATTTAATTGATGTCCAAGTATAAAATTGCATTTATGTTCTCCATTCAACTAAAACTTTGCAATTTACATTTTCTTTGATTTCGTGAGGGTTGAAGTAAAATTATCCAACATTTAATTTATATGTATATTATCGGGCGTTATTAATCTATATTGAAATAACTTTGTACATAGTTGTATAAAAATTGTATGAAAACCTCTATTCAGTACCAACTTCGTACTTTAAATTTAGTTGAAGGGAAATATTTTGTAAACAGTAACTTACTTCTATAATATTCTACGTATCGTGTATCGATTATTATAAGACATCGTTAGACGATCCTGGGCTTGCGTAATTTTCTATTATTCTGTCGATACGTATCACGAACGAGTTCGAACAGCACCTATGTAAATCTTGCAGCGAGTCACCCACACAGGTGAACATTATCGGCAGATCGTCTGACTTATTAAACTTTTCACTTCGAGACTGTATTTTCAGATCGGAGAAATAGTAACTACGCTCATGTTATTCCTTCCCCCAGTGGCAGATATCCGATATTCTATTATCCGTGATCTAACAATACTCGAAATAAATGGAGCTGACCCGAATTCGGTCGAGTTAGTCGCAGTCCCATGAATTTTCCGTTGGTTCTAATTCGATTCTTGCTACATACGTGTACACAGAACCTGATGAATAGATAGTGTGCGCTGTTGAAGTTATGGATCTATTAAACTGTATTCAGACAGGTTAATATTTATTACAGACGGCGCGAGAGGCTTGCATTTTGGGACACAAAAAAGTAATTGTCCGCACGCAAATTGGCAAAGATTAAATAGTTTGAATCATATAAATTCGTGACTTATTAATCATTTAATTTCCAGAGGAATAATGACTCCAATAATAATGTTCTATAAAATGAATGGGGGTAAATGAACTTACGTAATATCAAGGGTCAACGAATCGCTCGTCCATTACTGCTAAATAAGAAATGTTTTGGATAAAGCAAAAGAGATTGCATACCTGTTCGAGTTGATGATCAATTCCGAGTAGAGCGTATGCTTAGATACGCGTGCACGGTTTTGGATATAAGGAGATGTATAGCACGAGCTTGTGATATATGTGTGTGATAATTTTAAGAGTGCACTGCAATCAAAGAGCGAGTGGATGAGTCAGTCAGTGTCAAAGAGTAAAGAGCGAAGAATAAAAGCTAACTGCTGCGGTATAGCAGTCGAGAATTAAAGTGTAGAATAGAATAGCATATGTAGTTCGAATGCGGACTGGCCATTTCATTTCAGCGTATATTGGATTCGTTTGGAAAGCATTTTGTTATTGGTTTATTTCACAAGCCTTGTAATCATATATATATGTAATAAAAAAAAGGCAGCTGCAAACTTTGCAGCTGTACGTGCATATGGATTTCAATAAAGGAATTACAACCTCGTAACTGAACAATTTCATTTTCAGCATGATATTTATTGAGAATGCAATTATTATACAATAAAGCCAGAACCAAGAAGGTATTCGACGTTAAAAAAATATTGATATCTTTAGAAAAATTGTACAATTGTGGCTAGCAATTATTGCTGATGATATTATCAAAAACAAATGGTTCGCACAATTAGAATAATATTCATAAAATTACAATGGGGAAGGTGGAAATCGTTTTCCCTTTTTTGACAATTTAACAAACCTCGAAAACGATATATCGACATCTTTGTAGGATTGCTTGGTGGTTAAAGCGACGGCTAATAAACGAGAAATCCTCTTTCGATTATGGCGCATTGTTCTCGATTCGAGTATCTCTGCCGTGGATCCGAATGTCGCGGATTGTCGATGCAAATGCAATGAGAGCACATGCACTTCTAATGGAAGTGTCAACTGCAGCTGCACTATCCCCGCTTCGCGTAGCCGGATATTATTTGGTTTAATCCCGTCACTTATTTATTTAATTATTTTCTTAATTGAACTGCTTGTATGTTCACACAACGTATGGCAATGTAAAAAAAGCCATCGGTGTAATCTCTCTTTCGTGTAATTCATTTGAAGCTTAATGAACTTAATGTTTTATTCGGACAAGTATTGATAATTGTCGAAAACGTAATTTTTGGCAGAAACGTTTTTATTTTTCTTCGATTTTAATTTCTTACTAATTGCAAACGAAGTCAGCGGTTTATTTGATATAATTTCTTTAAGCAAGCCAGAAACAGTAATCAGCTTCCGATTAGTTTTTAAATAGTTTTCGGTTACTTGGGAATATGGTAAACTTCATTTCCGAGATAGCTCATACTGTAAATGTTTATGGAAACCTACATAGAAGCATTATATGAAACATATAAATCTTTATACATATACATATACATATTAGGAACTGTAAAAAAAAAGTGCGTGGTACAATGTCAAACCAGAATCCCCTTTTCTCTTGTTACGGTATTTTGTTAAACATAATCACGCATAACAATTGCATAATTTCTGAAATGATTGAACGACGAAAATCTTGTAAATCAGAAAGTGTTACCCATTGCTTGGGAATTTAAAGAAGGCTATTGTTACTTTTATGGTCCCGTTATTTCCGTTTACTTTAGACGCATGAATATTTAAGGAAAAGGCTTGCCAACTAATCCCGCCTGGAAATTACGAAATTCACCTTACTTCTCGTGTACGTGCGACCGAATGCAAATTCCGAGAGAGGTTTTTAGAGTAATCCGAAAGATGAATCCAGTGAAATGAAGTCACGCCGGGAATTAATTATTCGAAATGAACGGTATTCGCCGGTGGCGGGTCCATTAAAAGCAGGAAATTGTTCGGGCTTAACCTCTCGTTTATGGCTGGGATGTTTGGACCGTCTCTACCCATTGGATCGGCAGTAAAACATGATGTACACGTACTCCTAGGGATTTCTGAAAGAGTTGTCGGTGCGATAATTCGCATAGCGTAGTCGTCTAACAATAAATGTCTGGACGGAATTCTGATCTTTAAATACCGGCGCTTCGTAATAAAAAAGTGATTCGTTCATTTCTCGTCTGTACAAACGCCTTCTATATTAGGTACAATTTTGAATAACCGCGTAATAAACAATGGATTCGATTCTCAAAGCGCCTGCAGCAACGGTCGTCTATTTGAAAGAAAGTTAATCTGTTCGAAGGAATAGCAATTTATTTCAGAAAAATTAGCAGAAATGTTGAACGCGGACAGAAGCTCAATATACATAATAGTATGTACTTATTCCTTTTTGCAAAGCTTCCTTGACATTATCTACCGCAATCCTACCGGCGGATAATTATATTATACCTGACAAGTTAATACAATTCTTGGTTAATGAAGAGAACTTGCTCCTGGAAGTTGTTTGCATCCAATCGTGCCATCTGTATCAGGAGCACGTTCCCCGGGCAGTTTGTGACGTCGCGTTACACCGACTGGGCTTACGTGGAACGAGTTAAGAGAAGTAATACAATCTCGCCCCGAGAAATTCCCTAATAAACGAAAGGACCGAGGCTGCTTTCTCGGACAGGTCGTAGCAAAGGAACGGCAAAGTCAATTCGTTGCGATGAATCTTTTTAACAAGGCTGCGGTTAATAATCCCGGCTAATTTGCAGGATCATCAGTGTCCATTGTCTCTGAGAAATTGGAACGTTTACGAAAGTCGATATCTTTCTCCCCGTTGTTCGTCACTAGAGAAAAGCGCCGACAGACAACCTTGTGACCTAATTGAATTCCGTCGCGATTATTTAACGAGCCTTGAACTCGATTGTTTTTTCTCTCGTCGGTACAATGTGTTGGTTCGTCCCTTTTCTCCCTCGGAGGTGCGTTCCCTATTACTGCGGTGCAGTGAAATAAGTATGTGCATGCGAGGTCTTGAATTTCGATTGTTTATTACTGTTTTCGCTAATTCATTATCGTGATGGGATAGTAATTTATCAATGATATGTAAGAATAAATTAATTCGAGAAAAGAAGATGAAAGCATTGCATATATTACATATTATTATGTATATGTTAGGTTATTTAATACGCTCTACGCGTTAAAATACATTCAGCCGTAATCGATAGGCAGTGAAATAAATTCAGATAAACTTTTGAAGAGTTCAGTTAAAAAACATTGAGAAACACTGGCTGAGTATTAAACAGCAGCGGTGCGTTTATGCATTAGTAGCAATTGAAAATGACAAATGGGTGTTGGTTTGTGACATAGAAAACTGGAATACAGGGTAATTGAGAGTAACAATTACACGGCAGCTTGTGACATATAAAAGTGGAAGTGGAAAATTTCTCTCGACATAACGCTGCGTGCATGTGGGCCCCTGCATAGTTTATGTTTTATGGTAACGAACCGTGAAGTGGAATTTAATTATGAAAGTAATAGGTAATTAGTCGAATAGAACAGTAAATTCCCCGAATAGAATGGTGAATTGCACGAGTGAGGTGATGCATTATAAATTTCTGAAGTGTTTAATGCGAAGAAAACGTTTACACTTTCATATTGTGAAAATAGCTATTTCAGCAAAATAATGCATTGTTAAGGGATTCCTAATTAATTGTAATAAAGTGTTCAGATATAAAGCGAAACAAGACCCAGTTTTATCCACTTTTCAGACGCTATAACGTTAATAGTTGTAATTTAAATGACAGTAATCGTACGAGGCATACAAAATTTCGTATTCAATTTTGAAGAATAGTTTATAATTAACCGATATAGCAGATCATTGTGTTTTAGACAAAAAGGATATAGAATGAAACGCTTTATTTACCTCCTTTATATCGAACCGACATTATGCCGACACTCAATTATCAGAAATTTTCCACAATAAATTTATATGTTCTGTTACACGATTTATGAAAGGGTCGTTGCTATTGTACTAAAAAAGAGAAAGTGATTTGTCGACAGAGATTGTATGGCTCTGGAAACTGTGTCACTTTATTCCAATTTTTATTATCTGCATGCTGAGACTCGGATGGTTGAATCCCCAAAAAGTATATACATATTGTACTCCGTAAAAATAGCGCTGGTTTTGACCGCACCATGAACCTGACCTGACGGAATCTTTTGTAATTTTCAACGCGCAGCTATCTGCAAATCAACAAATGATTGAGAGACAATTTCTAGTCAAAAATTGTATGCTGAAACGACAACTAAAAATATTTCAGGACTCCTTCCAAACAAAACGGGAACTTTTGCCACACCCTGTATATTCACTTTCATGAATTTTAAAATGACTGAAATTCGGCGTACATGTAAATTGTTCACCTAGCTGCTTGACTATAGATTATGGATGGATCGATCGACAAATGATTTAATAAACTACTTATACGTATAAGACGACAGCCAAAATATGTACATACGGGGTGTGATCGAAAAGTTCGTCGAATTTTTGGGCATTCGAAAAAGTATTTTATTATTCGTCTTTTACGTTGTCCCCTTCAAAGTAATCCTGCTTGGGTACGATGCATTTTTGCCGGCGTGTCTTCCAGTCATTGAAACATTTCTGGAATGCACTTTCTTCTATACCGCACAGTTCGCGTAACGATTTTTGTTTCATTTCGTCGATGGTTTCAAAACGTTGGTGTTTCATCGTTTCCTTCTTTCTGGGGAATGGAAAACAATCACAGGGAGCCGCATCAGGTGAATATGGTAGCTGTGGTGTCAGTATCATGCTATTTTTGGCGAGAAATTCCCCAATAAGTAGTGACGTGTGAACTGGTGAAGGGGGAGGGCACTTTGCTCCTCTATTATGAAATTGCCGAACACACAAACTCGCATGTTAAACAATCAACCGTAACATTAACCGTAACGTAGCCAAGCAATATCGATGAAAATTGGCACAGATATCAAGGACGAATGTACTGATATCATACAAATGCATTTTGTTAAATTCAATCTCTCTTTTAGAGATTCAAAAATTGCACGCACTTTTTTGTCACATCTCGTATGTGCTTGAAAAAGGTCAGTAAGGTAACAATATTATACTAATTTTAGTAATTGTGCAAACTTCCTTGTTTGGACATTTCGTATTGCATATGCTTACTAAAAATCCTGAATCATAATGTCTGCACAAATAAAGTACATTACAGTAAGATAAGGATTATTTTTTGAAGTATGTAAGTGGTGCAACTTCGTAGTGACCAGTCTCAAATTTAATCGTCTCGTTACTAGATTAAAACCCTTATACAAGGGGATAGTACATAGTACAACTTTATTTTTTTAAGCCATTAATATTCGCAGATAATTTGAAAAGTTGATTAACACGTCGAGCCTAGAACTTTTACATGAATATTACAAAAGAATTGCATAATTACAATATGCCTCTCTCTCAATGATAATTGAAAGAAAGGACCGAAGTGTCCATTAATTTTTTTATTTGTGAAAGTAAGATTGCCACTGTTTACCTTGTCACTTTAAATGCAACTTTCAGTGGAAGTCATATCAATAACTCATTTCACTACGATTTCACCTGGGACGTTGACAGTTGTTTTTTCTACGTCCCATAATTTCCACGCTCTACCGGCTACTGAGTAATTATACGCCAATTTAGCTGAATTGCAAACCAGTTTTACGACGCCATGCACTTAGCGTTTTCAACCGACAGCCCTACTGTTTTGCACCGTATGGTGTCCCATTCAGTGCTATTAGATACCACATGTGCCGTCCTATGCCGACAGTATTTATTAAATTGTTAGTTGTGCTACTTTCACCAGAGCTTTGTTAAAAGGGGAAGTTGCAAGTACTTAGATGTACAATTAACCTAGAACGTTGAACCAGATTAGAGCGATCCCAGGGTGAGCCATTGATATTCATCTGTATAACACTGCAAACAAAAATTAATGATCTCGCTCGCTAAAAAAAATAAAGAGTATATTTTGTAGAATAGAATAGAATAGAATTTTTATTTGCTTTCCGGCCTCACAGCCATGAAAAGGAACTTGTTTTACATTCTTAATTTTGCCTTACATTACGTTCTCCTTCATCTGCCTTACGCTTCATTTCTTTATTCCTATTTACTTATTATCTATAACCTTATACTATTATCTATAACCTTATACTATACACTAATATAATGAACACTAATACTATACACTATACCCTAATTTGTATCTTATAGCATTTGTATCTCTCTATCGCATTCAATGCCATCTATCCTCACTCTTGTCCTCCCTATGCCTTATTTTTTTCTCTTATTTTCCTTTCCACCTCTCTTAACCATTTTTCTGTCTCTTCGCTTTTCCTACCACTGACCAGATCTTCTACCCCCATGTTCCCTCTTTCCAGCTCCCTGCAATCTCTTACCATATGTTCCAAGGTCCCCCACCCTTCCTTGTATAATTCGCATCTCCTTTCTTCATCATCTTTCCAATATCTATTCCACGTCTCCGTGTTCCCGCACCTAGCCCTTGCTATGTTATATAAATTTGTATTGAAATGGATTAAACTGCTTCCAACGAGACAGTCAGGTTACTGGTTCGCCTCCTTCCTATCCAATTACGCAACAGGCCCAAACAAAGGTTCCACACGAGAGATTTGATCGGCACATAAACGGAGATCTGGTTTACTGTCAGGCACATCGAGCAGTTGGCACGTGCTTCCACTTATTAATTAACAAGTGGACGATGTTCGGGTCGGAAACGTGGGAAAGGGTGACGCGGTCTAGAAGAAAGCCTCGTGAAAAAACGAATCGCAGATAAGATCGCTGGTACTGAACTAGCCGGGTCCAGCGAGTTTCTAATGAGGACCGTAGGAAGTAATCTCGGTGTCGAGAAGAAACACGCGCGAGTCAACTCTCCACGGTTACTCCGTTTCACGCTTTCGACACGAACACGTTCTTCAGAACGAAGAGCGTGAAGGACGTCTCACCTGTCCTCCACCTTTCATCTTGCTCTCCCTCTCCCCCTCTCTATCTTTCATCTCTTGTCGCGGCGCGAGGCTTGCGCTAGGAACTTCGGTGGACCGCAGACCTGGAGAAGGTTGGTGGAGAGGGTGTTGATAAATCGAATTAAGAGATTAGGTTTAGAGATAGGTGCTTAGTCCTCCTCAACTCTTAATAGTTTCTTCCTTCCCCTTTGCAGAATTTCTTGCCTGGCCTTAGTTGGAACGTAGAGAAACTTGTATCAAACTCTCGAAAGGATCGTATCAGATATTTACCTGACAAAGTTCGCCACAACGCGCTGCAGTCCTTTGTGCCTTGTGTTCGCAAACTCACCTGGAAACTGCGATGAACCTGCTCGGATAATTCCGAAGCTGTTTCTTTTTAATTGTACCCATGAAAGCCAGTCAGACGAGAACTATTATTGTTTACAAGTGTAACGGCGGTCCAAGCTGAGGGTTGAAACTTTTCCGCCCCTTAGGGAGTTCACACTCTGGTCTGTTTCTCCACACCAGTGAAGGTGTTTTACTGATCGGGGGGAGGTTGATCACTAAATTTCTATCGTGGCATAAACATTAACAACGGCATAAACCATATGACGGTAGCTGTAGCACTCTGCGATATTTGATGGCTCAACGAAGACTTTTTTAAAACGGTGGCAATTATTTTCTCCCCAACAGACTTCAAGTCCAATCGTAATTCTATGCATTCGTATTAACTGTTGTTGCCTTTCCTCTCACGAAGCTGAAGAGTCAGCTTCATTTGCCTGATCCCATCCCATTTGCAATTCCACATAGGACTCATAGGATTTCTCTCAATCATCAAACTTCCCTGAAACGTCTGGTCTCATTCATCCTATAAAACCCCAGCACTCCCATTTCACCCGTACCAAATCGATTCTCTGCCACTTCAAATTTCCACGTTCTTACTTGCCCCGGCTGATTTTTCCTCAAGTCGATGATTAAAGGGGAGGTTTAGCCGGATTAAGGATTCCAGACGAACATTACCGTGGAGCTTCGGCAAAGAGGTTCTCTGGCTCGTGGCCAGGTACACGAAAGGCCTTACGCCGCAGTCGTCATCGTGATCGTTTGAGCACGGCCTCGTCTTCGCCAATATCAGCGAGCATTGTGCATTGTCTGCCGCGTGCATTCGAGGCTTCATTGCTTCGCCATGCATATGGATGCAGCCTGTACGCTTTTCCAAGCCCGGACGACTCGTACAGAGACGTTGCGCCATAAGAAAGAGAGAATAATCGTGATGGGTCCATTGGAAAATTCCACGGATACGCTTGTCGATTGACGTCGGACGTGCGAATTTCGATGTTGAAAAAAATCCGCTGAGAAACGGGGATGCAAAGAAAGAAGTGGACTGTAGTTGCAATTTTCTCTTCAATTATGTGATGAATTAGGGAACTGTTCAAAACCCATTTATGGTTACATGCTGTTAAACATAACTTCAATGTATCATACAGTGTGTAACATAATGATAGGTCCACTTGGATTTTTTGCCATAACTCTGGACCTAGTCAACCGATTCGGCTGAAACTTATTCAACGTGTAGCCTAGACACTATGGAGTATATGTGCGAAATTTCATATTAATGCAGTGCCTCATTTTTGTACAGTAAACATTTATCTGACTTTCGTCAATTTTTGAGCGTAACAAAATGATCGATCCACTTGCAGAAAAACAAAAACGTCAATTAACTAAAATATAATAACTATGAGGAATAAATGTTTTCAATAATTTATTGTTTTTCCACCACTTTTTATTAACAAATTCGTTCTCTGGGTCATTGATTCTGCTAGATTTTGCATTTTGTGGTGTAACGCGATTCATGGCCTGAAATATCGCAGTTTTCAATTTGGCGACAATATTACACTGCTGACAATTGTTGTACACGTCACGCACAAGTTAGCTCCAAAGATTTTCTATAGGGTTTGCATCAGGACATCTCGCTGGGCAGGTGAGAGTGCTGATCTTTCGTCCTTGCAACCACTGCCTACTGCTGGCAGAAACGTGAATTGTCGCATCATCGTGCATAAATTGTAATTTAGCCGAAGGAAAACAACACAAGTATGGTACGACATGATCAGCAAGTACTTTTTGGCAGGCCTGCGAGTCCATACGAGTATCGACGAACGCCAAGGTTGTCTTTCCAAATACCGAAAAACCGGCCTATGTCATACTGAACCGCTACTAATATATCGTTTGCGGAAATAACGTGTATATTAGAGTTACGTCACGAGGTTCAACTGAAAGCACTCGGAGACTGTAAAATATCGTGAACTCGAATCAGTGATGTCTGGAGCAAACTTAACATTCTTCTTGATATTTCTTAATCGATACTGCAATATTGCACAGCATATTTCCAGTGCAGTAACAATTTCCAAGGTTTCAGTACAATCCGGAAGCTAAACGCCACCTTTCAGGCACACATTCGCGCTGCAAATATTCCCTTCGCTAAATCTAAGGTACCTTCGCAATAAAATATCAAACATCCCTTCGCAGCCAGCGATTGCGGGCCCCAGAGGAGTATTTCGAACAAGTACGAGGGAAAGCAACAAAAACGAAATGGAAGCAAAGGAACACCGACCGTAAAATAAGAGCGCGTTCCAAGCGATCCGAGAAACTTGCACTCGATCGTTCGTTTTGAAGTTGACCGATTAAGCTGATGCCAGGTAGAAACTAATCGCAATGCGTGACTTCAAGATGCTTGAAAATAAATAAAACGCTGGCAGAACGTCGGTAAAGGGTAACGGTGAAGGGAGAGTTTTATGGGTGATGTGGGGGGTAACGAGAAACGGACTTCGTAAAAACGATACTGCAAGGAACGAAACGCAGGGATAATGCGTCTTTCACGAGTTCCGGGCGCAGAAGTTGGTCGTAGCAAGGGAAAGAAAAATGGATCGGCACCTGGGATCAATAAATCCCGAAGCAGAAGCCGGAGTCCCACGAAACACGAAATCTTTTTTCCGCCACACGCCGCTGGAACACGCAGCCGTGAACATTTTTCAATATTTACTGGATCACGCAGGTGAGGTATGGCGAGCTTCGTGGACCACGTAATGGGAAGGTTCCGATTTATGTTACCGCTTGGATCGTACCTGCACCGAAACGGCGATACGTTTCAATCGAAAAACTTTGTCCCCGTTGCCTTTCCAACGTTGAACACCTGGTATAAGCTGGGGCGCGGAACGCCCGATGCAAGTTCATTCCTGATGGTTCTCACGCGGAAAACGGGTCGGAAAATGTGAAATTTATGACGAGAAAGAGATCTGAACGTCGGGATGCCAATCCCTTCTGGAGGTGACAATGTTATTACTATTATAGGAGATGTATATTCATATTTTCTGAATATTTGTGACGGGTAATGTAACTGTAGTTGAATTGCGTGTCGTAGGCAATTTTGATGGTAGAAATTGCGAAACAAGTATTAATAAATACTTGACAATTCTTTAGACAATTCCAATATATTTACAGAAAACATTTATAAAATTCATTTCACATCAAATATTTATTTACCAGTTTGTATGTAATTCTGAATGATAGCATGATTCTTTTTCTTCTTGAAACATCTTGAAACAAATCTTCTTTCTGGCAAGGCACCCATTCGAAATCACCCGTAGAGAATTAAAATTCTCTTATAGACTCGCCCCGCGAATACATCGGGTTTTTATAAGGAGAGTATTCACCCTGTTCGACAAACTTCCGTCTTTAAAGAGAAGAAATTTTTGACTTCGGTAGCTCTCGATAATTTTCGAAACACACCCTCTCCTTTCATCTGTAAACATCGCCAAACACTTGCATACTGAATTCAGTTGTCTGAAAAATATGGCGAAATCAAGAATTAGGTTCTGGGCTAAGTGCCGTGTGAGTTAACACAGTCCTCTCACCAGAATACACCCCACTCGGTGGTCAGGTCCTAGGGGAAGAATGTTCCTATTCTTTAAGGCAACGTAACGTATACGTTGGGTTCATCGGGTTGCTTGCCACCCTGACCTTGCTTGCGTCTTCTTCCGGATATTCAAGAAACAGTTACTCCTGCGACATCCGGTAGTTAAACGGCGTCGGACTACCAGACATCTTCTGTCGCCTGGATTGTTTACTCTCAAAACACCCCCTCTGACCACACGCAGGACTAAATTCCCGTAATAAATTCTCCACATGGTGAATGACACTAAGACACTCAGCCCTATTTCTTTCTACACAAATATGTCGACCCTAACAGGCATGATAATTTTTTCGTCTTTCCTCGCATTTTTACCCCGTCCGAACTGCAGGCGAAAAGAAGAAACTTTCTTGAAATGAGTCAAGAGCGTGCCTGAGTGTCGCGCGATTCGGCGCAGCGATTTTTGCGCAGGTAGCAATCCTTGAATGAGTTTTTTTTCCGCGACGGCGATCGTTTTCGCATTCATGCGGACGCACGTGCAGTTGCAATTGTAAACCGCAATTCGTGTGCGAGCAATCCCGAAGAGAAACAGCTTTGCGCCGTCTGCAACGTCGAATCGATATTTCTTCAGCCCCTGCACCGACGATGAGTGTGTTCAGAGGGCACTTTGCGTTACTTTTTTGCGGCTGCATTACCGTCGGAGACGCGCCGCTTGTTTTCACTCGACAGCGCTTTTCCTTTACGTTCGCTGGTCTGCACGCGTTTCTCGAGACGATCCGTTTCTTCGAGTATTTCGTTCGCTGCAACTCGAAGCAAGTTGCTAAAATCTGATATGCGTGAATTTATCGAGCCGCGACATGGAAAAGTACTACCCGTCGGGCATAGTGGGTGCAATATTGACCTAACAGGAAGCAATGGAAGTTGAAATTAATCCTTTAGCTGTGGCAACTTCTTTTCAGAGCGCGCACCTATAATGTTTATGTCGCGAGAATCAAGCGATGACGGGTATAGTCGTCAAACAAAGAGTAAGTGTCGCTGTTAAAATATTAAAATATTGGATCAAAAAGGCGGCTTTACTTTATGACATGGACAATTTTATTACTCATATTTACTCATTCGCTTAATATAAACATACACTACATAGATAATAAACGAAAAACTCAGGAAAAATCAAATATCAATAAAAGATAAAAATCCAAATTGCTGCTGTCGAGTGGTATTCACCAAAGCAAGGAACGACACATAGTGGCACTTTGCACGTCAAACACCAATACCGCGATTCTTTCCTAATCTTTTTTTATAACAAACTATAACACTAACATCTAAAAAACATTATCGCACATTATCGCACATGTATAAATTGGTTATACAAACTGATAAGTAGTTCCAGCTACTGCATACGGGGATGCATGAATCTATCACAAACTATTTATACTTTTTATTTGTTTGTTTTATTTCGTCTTGACCTCCAAAGATTCTAAACATATTGAAATTTACGAATATATTTTAGTTTTCATTAAAATTACAATTTAAATAGCAAATGGTAACTAAATTTTACGCATGACGGATATAGTCGTCGTGACGCATAATACTGCCATTTCTCCATGACGGATATAGTCGTCAAACACAGCTAAATCAATTTAATTGAGACTAGCTATCTCCGAGAATTGAACAGGATTTTCAACGCCAAACATTCTCTTCGTATGTTAATCCAAATTTATCTTCGACCAAGATTTTGTGAATATTGCAAGAGAACGTTCATCCAAGACGCTGGATGATCGCTACCAGTTGCGCCTGTGCAGCGAACAGTTCCTTGGGGGCTGGACGATTTAGAAATTAGGTAATTAGTTTAGACGTCTGTCGTGAGCACGGTTCCCAGATGACAACGGTAGCCCCGTCGTCCCCGTACGTATTAAAGCCCTTAATTACGCAAAGTGACGGCCGTTAGTTGCGTAACGCAAGGCAGACACGTTTTGAGTAACGACGTTAAAGGCGGAGACACAAATCGCTGGCACGCGCACGCAACTTGCATGCGAACTAAGGGAATGAAGTTTCTTTTCGTGATTAGATCTGAATATCTTGCGATGCTTTTATCAGCGTAACATATGTCTTACCTTGGCAGACGTACGGTAGATACGAAAAATATCTGCAAATACTTATGCTAGGTCTACCGGAAAGTTCTGCACGATAATGTCTTCTCAAGTTTCAACATATGTGGCTGCCTCTTTTTACCATTGTATTTCTACATATGTCCTGAACGAAAAGTTGAGGTGTCAGTCACCGATGACGGACGCGACCTGAACGGAAAGTTTAGTGTCAGGCACCGATGCCTGACGTGGCACTCAACGTGTTAAGAAAATTTTCGTCTTATAGAGGTTTTCGAGTTATAGAGGTTCGAGTTATCGAGGTTCTACTGTATATGAGTGATTATTTTATTATTATTTAAACGTTACGTTGTATGTATTACTTCTTCCATTACATTGACAATTCCAGGCGAATAAACAACATTTATTTCGTAACCGGTCATTTGACGATACGGTTAGTGTTACAGCAACTCGGTGCCTTCGTTCCTAGTATCTAATAGCAGTGCGATAAAAGTGAACGAGAACGTGAGCAATGAAACTAATAGTATCACTGAATATTTAATAACAACCGACATACCCGGTCGATTTTCAGTCCGATAAAGACAATTACAAAACTGCCTTGTTCGCGCAACGGCTCACGCCGTTTAAAAATTACAAAACGAAAATACTCCTGATAGAAGAACACGAGGAAGAACACGACGTTCTCGGCGCTCCAAGGCAGCTTCTGCGAGCCCCTGCACAGTCGGCTTAAGAGTAATCCTTCGACCGACGAGTCTCTGACCGGCGCGACGCGCGGCGTCTCGGGTGCACGCGAGAATTATCGATCGTTATCGAGCGTTAGCCACGGACAGGGATCGCGTCGCGCTTCCTGTTGCGCCCTTTCACGAGGATAATTGACGCGGCTTCCATTATTCTTATTGTCGCTGTTCCCTACGCCGACCTTATTCTCGTGAGGCTGCCACAATGGCCGCGCCGTCTGATCTCGCGGCCTTATTCACCGGAGGTGAACTTTCTTTTCTCTTTTTTCCAGAGGCCGAATGCTGCGTTGGCGAATCCGCCGGGGAGGCGTGCTGGGAACCTTGTTACTGCGTCCTCCTTCAGGATGAGCAGACCCTCACGGCTTACAGGAGCGAGGACATGGCCGTGAGTACATTTTTTCTTCCTCTATATTCCTCCCGTTTTCGCTCGCGAAAATCCTCCCCAATTCGCCCGGATTAGCCGACCTCCCTATCTTTTTTTTCACCGTGCCTTTCGTTTCTCAAGGGCTGAGTTTCAGGGGGAATTACGTCACTGGTAGCAGAGGGATATTCTGTATTCGACTTGGAGCCATTTGTTGTAGGAGGTACACTTATTTCAAAGGGTGGGAATTGACCTGATCTTTGGACGCAGGCTTTCTTTGGGGGAATTTTTTGATAAATGTAGAGGAACCTCAGTTGGCAGGTCTACAGGCAATGGACTGTTCTCAGAGTGTGGACTTTTAGGGGAGTATTTTCATTCAGAGGTGTGGTAAAAAAATTATTTTTCTTTTATTGCATAAACCTTTGCAAATGTCCTCCCAAAACTATATGCTTCAATCCCTGGAAAGTGTCGAAGTTATAGCGTTTTTAAGAGAACAATGCAGTCAAGAACGGTATACCGCTCCCATAAATGGGATGAAAGGACGCAAAAGTTTGACCAGGTTTCTCAAATTGGTTTCCATAATATCTTTACAATCAATTGCTCAATCTTCTTCAAATGCGACGCACATATAACATAGAATACCTTTATCTCGTGGCCTACAATTAACCTTAAGTAAATCTTACGAAATGGTTCAGGAAAGGGAAAGCAAATACAGGTGCAGTTTCTACTTCTTCCACTCCAACGCAATTTCTCAATAATTTTCCAGAGAAGTAGAGAATTAAATGTTAGAGAGCCCATTCGAAGCGAGACGAAACTTACCTAAACACAAGTTACCTACGAAGAAAGAAGCAGAAAACAACTCTGCTCGACAAATTGACAATTGACAGTCCTTTCGCAGTTATATGTTTCGCGGGCGCCTGCACTTGGAAACAAGGTGCTTGTTCACGTTTGTGCGTGCACAATGCGAGCACGCGTGGTGAAAGAGGACCGAGTTGTTTGATCGTACGGTTGGAATAGCAAAGGGGCGGGCAGCCCCTAATTCGATTAGAAAGTTTATACCCTTTCGCCTGATGTTTGCACAGCTAGCTGCTTCGAAGACCTTCGACTTCTGTGCGAAACCGCGGCTGCAGCAAATATCCGTCGGGATCATGGCGAGCCGACTTGAAGTGCTCGCCGTCGAATCACGTGCTGCGAATTTCGTAACGCGAACCGGCTACTAAAAGCTCCAGGGATTGTCGCCTATTCGTCAGCCGCTAAAAACTTCCGAAATATTTGCTATTTTAGGGAGGACAACATTCTGGGAGAAATATTTCTGAGATCCGGCGAACATATTTGCGTAACATTTTGATTTGTTTATTCAGTGGTCGCACTTTTCAATTGCAATATTGTGCAACCTTGTGCAGTAATGGTAGGAGGCTGTGGATACTGATAAGTTTATTAATTAAGATTTCTTCAATTGAATGGGTATAATATATTTTTGAGTAGAATCGTCACCAAACTTAGAGACAAATTGTAGAATACCGCACAATAAAATTAAATGAAGAGTTTGTGAAATAATGAATTGTATAAATCATAAAATACAGTCGAACCTCGGTAACTCGAATCTCGAGGGAAGGGAAATGAAACTTCGAGTTATCGAGTGTTCGAGTACGAGGTTTAACACACGAAAATTCGACTTACAGAGGCTTTGTACGACGCGACGGTTAACTTTCCGACTTGCGCGGACGGAGGGAAGTCAAATTAAATTTTTTCACGTGAATTACGTATTTATTGTATACATATATAAACGTAATCACAAGACGAAATTTGGAGTACTATACATGTGCCGCCTTCTTATTATTCAAAAAGTCTGTAATTTTGCTCCGAGTTAATGTATTAACCCATTGTTTGTCTATGAAAATTGACGAATAACGATTTTCCGTTTTATGTTTTGAAAGAATCCTAACAGTTGAAAGGAAGGAAACAATTGAATGATTTCTGAGACAAAGTTATGAACTTCGCGTTGCAGAGGCAGCAGCGATAGAAGTTCGACTTATAGAGATAAACTTCGAGTTGTAGAGGTTTGACTATTCTAAATTCCATTTACGGAGGTAAAATAATGCATCTGGACATGTGGCAAATAATTCGTGTCAAAGTAAGTTTTATTTCGACTTATAGAGGTTTTCGAATTATCGAGGTTCTGCTGTATATGTACAGATTGAGAATACAAGGCAGAAAAATGAGAAATATACATTCCGTTGTTTCCGTTGCACGTTTTTATACACGAATTATAGTTGCCATTCCAGATTAGCTTTTCCACTGCAGTGTAGCTGCAGCTCGATTCCTTTTAGATCCGAAAAGAAGTACATATGTACAATCGAAGTTCTGTCCCTTCTCCCCTCTCGCGTCATCGTACACGTTTCTTTCGCGTTTTTATATCCTTCCTTTTCCCATTCGTATTGCACGGCTATTCACGAACTATTAGGTTTCTTTCCCACTGCATTTGATTGCGCGGGATAGTAATAAAAGTTTTCGCTGTTTCTTCCCCCTCGTGCGTTTTTCTGCGATTGTTATTATGCGTGGCTGTAGAGACTCCTTGTTTCATAGAGTATTGATCGTAATGCAGGTTGCTTGAACTTCGCGGGAGACGCTCGAGTAATGTGCGAAGCATTTATTTAGACGTAATCCATGGTCTTCGATCATAGTTTTTAGAAAGGCGCCCAGTTTTCTCAAAAACTTTTGCGTTCGCGAATTGTGCATTCACAGTTCACGGGCAGTTAGGTAACTTTTAGCATAGAACGTGTGTCGAGGGCTCAAATAAAAGAAACGAAAGTTTCAACTCCAGAACTCGATTTTATCGTGGCAAGAAAACTGACTGCTGAATAAATGTTTTCGTTTTATTCGTTTTAATGTTACATTTTTCATGCACACTGTTGAGTACGTATTAAAACAGTTTTAATTAAATATCTAGGTGAAAAGTTGTAGAAAATGTGACGTATATACATGTAGTTTCAATTCATAGATTATTTCGACACGTTTGGCTCGAAGACTTGTACAGCATTCGCTTCAAAACTTAGCCGGAAAATTACTGTTGCGATAGATTAAACGTTTCTTCCAATGTAACTGTGGAAGGTAGTTTTTTTTTATTTATAAAAAGAAAATATATGTAAGTCTGTAATACTCCAAATTTCTTTCTCTCTAACATTTTTTGGATTTTTCTATTTGTGCATACGTTCTTCACTTTTACCCACACGAGTAACTAATCACTAAAAATAATTGCATCAGTACTTTTCAATGCAGACAAAACTTTGAAATAACGTTAATTACTTAGAAATCATTAACTATTAAACTATTATCAATTACAGCGCAGGTAAAATTGTATATTAATAAATTTAGCTCATTCGCCAGCCACGTGCAGAAATAGTAAGTCACAGGAACACATGATTAAATGCTTTAGCGTGACACGTTTAGTTCTTTGATTTCCGTTCTATTTCCCCTCGCGAAAAGCCCGCCGCGCCCGGAATACTTGCGTGTGAAACAAACGGGCATAGAAGGCCGAGAATGGCGAAGGCTTCGGATCCATTTTGATCGTTCGTAAAATCCCCTAAGCGTATGCGACGCCGTGTCTCGATCGTGGATCTCCTTTTCTCTGTCTGAAAAAGCACCGAGGTCGGGAATTTTACTTATTACATTGCTTTCACTCACGCCCCCTTCAGGATTAGTTAATTTTAAAAGTCTAGTAGTGAATCCTCTTTGGCACAATTATCCCGGTGCAGAAGGGCAACGTTCGATATTCCACTCACTTGTCAGTTGTCGTTTTTATGTTTTAAATTGTCGTTTGGAAAGCTACTTTTGCAGAAGCGTGCGAATGCAAGATAAAGTCAGAGCAAAGAGTATAGAAAAAGTGGATTTGATTTAAAGCGTTTGCTGTGATTGCTTTTGTTTCTGAGATTACTCTTCCTTTGATGTGCATGCTTTTTAATTATTTTTAAGGCACGCGCACAGTACCGATGCTTCAATTCTTGTCTATATAATATTATTCTATTTCTTTAAGCGTAATCTCTGACTTTTGTATTTAAATTCCAATTTGGTTAAGCTCGAATTACTATGAGAAAAGATAATTATTGCTAAGGTTACGCGGCTGTTTTGTTTTTTTTAACAAATCAATTATATACCCATTTATTTGATTTTCTTGGGAAAGACAAAATCTGTAACGAACCTCTTTCCCAAATATTATATTTTAATTTCATCAGTTACGATGGGACGCCTCCCTACATTTTACCTTAGAAATATTTTTTGTATAAACATCTGGTAATCACGCTTGATCGACGAAACGTTCTACTGCAATTACTATCGCTTTCCATGGTCAGTATTGCCAAAAAGTACGGAAAAAGCACAGTTTTCGCAATATTTCGAGCGGTTCCGTTAATCCGCGCGTTTCCGCTGGCGGAGATGATTTGATCCCTCCTCCTAAGTGGTAGCCATTACGCGTTTTAAGTCCCATGGAATATCCGGTAGCGGAAATCCCGCCGTCGCCACTCGTGCGCGGCACGGGAGGACTCGTTGAATTTATTCGTACACCCTCTGCGCGCATAATAACCATCCCGAATCAGCTCGAGTGTTTTTTTTTCCCTCGACGCTGAAAGAAAAATTTCCCTCGTTATATGGTATCAGTGACGGTGTATATCTCGAAGTGGGGACGGTTCGGCGACGAATTCCCTCTCTTTCGCCAATTTCTGGGATAAAGAAGTGGTTCGGGCGAGCAAGACCCACTAATGGGGGTTTTGTGGATGGAAAACATTTTTAGGCACGATTGGTTTTCATCGATAAATGCGTCTGTTCTGGTGGGTCAGTGTTTCCTAAACAGTTAATGCCATGCTCAACTTTAAACGTGAATGACAGCTCGTGAAAAAGATACCCGTTGAATGTTCTTTATTTTTAATCTGCTGTACTCGCGTGAAAAATTTCATCGATGTCGGAAATCCTCAGTTGGACAATGCCTCTTCAGAGTATTCTTCGTTTTTATTGTTTTGTTTTACTGTTAATTTTCAAATGTTGCGTGCATAATGCATGTGTACATGTGGAGGGTCCAGAATCCAATCAGTGTAAGTCATTCAAACCGAGATAAACAGAGTTTTTACAAATTACTTGGAAAGAAATGACAATGTTCGTACCGTCATCTATTGCTTACGTATGAAAATGGGGATTTAATTGATTTATCAACCGAAAGTTTGTACAATAAAGATGTTTTCGAACTACGATCTCTTGTTCAGGAAAGTTGGACTTACACTGATTGGCTTCTGACCCCTCCATATGTACATATGTAATATAGACCAAATGCAACGCTTTAATTTTAATGCAATAAAATCCTATGCAATGTCTACTCCTTTCTCTAAATTTTATTAAAAAGTACAAGTTACTGAAAATTGTGCGCATTAATAATGCCTAACGAACTCGTCACTTTCCACTTGACTTTGCTCTGTGCTGCGTTTTCAAGCTCTTGCATACCGGACGAATTTGCGCGGTCGAAGTCTTGAAAAACCCGTGTGATACGCGCGACGGCTTAATTGACGAGTTCTAAACAAAAATTTCATACACTTTTGTACATTCACATTATCCCTTAATGCAGCTGGCAATTCACTTTCTTTAAGCAATCCGAAATATACACGGGCACGCGTCTCGCCGATACTATTGTCGATCATGATCTCCATAATACCGCTTACCGTGCCAGCCTTTCATTCACTAGTAACAATCCGTAACATTTTTATCGCACTCTCGTTAGTGCTAATCCATCTTTCGTTATTTACAAAACCAGCATCACGCTTCACTACCTTCGCACTCACAATCAGTGAAACGCCCACGTTCCTATCAAACGAACTCTCTGTTATATCTTCGTCAGTATCCATCCCTTAGCTATGCCCGTATCAATCCACCGTCGATTTTTCGAACACCTCGCATTCCTGGCAATCCCTTCGCCCCCATAACTGTGCCCTTGTTATTGCTAAATCAAGACTGGCGCGGAGGACCTCTTTCTCCTTGTCTCCGGATCGCGCCCTTTCCCTCTTTCGTGTAATCACATTCGAGGGGTCTAGGAACACGAGACCCTTCGTTACTCAACGCTGAACCCACCCTCAAGGAATGAGGTTAACGGCCTTCGTGTGCGTACCTTTTTTGTCCCCTTTCTTCGCCTCGGACCGCCCAAACGGTTCCTTGCTAGCTGTACCGGATAAATGTTATCGAGGAAGTAGAAAAAGCCCGTCAACGATCAGCCGCGCCAGTTTTATAGATTCTAGAGCAGATCCTGATTGAGACGCGTAATTTTTGTGATCGCTTGCTGTACTTGCATACTCATCGCCTCTACTGTTTTTAAACCTTCCCATCCATCTTTGTTCGAAGTAGATTTTGTGCAGTTCCGCCTTTTTCTTTGTTATATCAATATGGACTTTCGAATTCTGTCCGTGCTTTAACCGTGACATTTATTTGTATGCACTTGTATTTGGAGAATTTAATGTTTTCTGCAATGACGTAGTATTATAATTAGTTCACTATTATAGGCGATTTTAAATATACTTTTATTAATTATATGAAAACTTTTACGTCCAGAAGCAGTCTGAGGCTTGCTGTTTTCAACAGCGTTACTAAGAGAATAATAAATAAACTAACTAGTTAATATTAACAAAAAACGTGTAGCTAATCGATACTCAAAACGAACACACAAACGTTACACACATTAACTCTACAACCACACAACCGCACATGTTACATATATTACAAAACTACACTATAAATCATTTCTATTACAATACGTAGTGTGAAATACCTGACCTTCCACCCTGCACGGCCGCATATCGCGTACCTGCAACACCTTGGAAAACCCCCAAGTCCGCACACATCTGACAAACACAACCATAGCACTCCTTCGTTCCTTTCTTATTTACTACATTCAATTTTCCTCAAGACTTCTGCAAATCATAAATTACCTCCTTCCCCAAAAATCCTAGCATTCCGTCCACTTACCACTTCCACCCCTATTAACATCCAATAAGAAATCCTATTTCCACTCCCTCGCCAAATAGCAATGACCAATAGTAATTTAGCAATAGTTTGCGTTTTTCCTTACACCACACCGACAAGTCAGAATCTTACAGTCAAACAGTACACAACTAAACAGAATCAATCTTACAGTCAAACAGTACACAGCTAAACAGAATCAATCTTACAGTAAAATAGTACACACCAAACAGATTTAACAATACATTCAACCAGTACATTTCGAACGAGAAGTAAAGGCGATTTATAAGTATACTTTAAACTTGGCATATTTCACTCCTACAGGTTCGCGACAGTAGCTTTTATATTTAATTATCGTGGAACACGAATTAGTTTATTTCTGCGAATTTAATACGGCGTCATAAATTACTTTTTGAATATTTTATTCCTTTACACGCCTTCGTATAAAACGTATCTCTTCGAAGTACGTGGCCATCGCATATTTATCGCTGGAATTGCCCGAACTAGTAGTAGCTTACAACTATCAGCAGCCACCGTCAATTAAAATCCGCAGTCAATTGCATGTTCAATCTACTAAGAATATCGAAGCTCGCGCACCGTGTTCAGAATGCAGATAAGGCCTTCGTTGTTACAAGCTTTGGTCATTTTGAATTAACTGCGTTAATTTCTTAGGATCATTTTCGCCAACGTTGAGAAGTTCCCTTGTTGTCTATCGGAGGTAATAACTGGCGAACGCAATGCGATTTCCTTAGATAAAAGAAAACAGTGCGCCATGGAGAGTCAGCAATAACGGAGGCAATGCACCTCGCAGGGTTTCTCGGTGATTCTCGTGGATTTTACTTTCATTATTGCACGCCCCGTTACGAGGTCTGATAACGTCACGGATAAGGGATCTTCTTGCCTCGATCCATTAGTAGCAGAGTTCGTGAAGTCGGATCAGTGGCAATCTCTCGTGCTTTTATTCCGGCACGATTTGCCGAGCAAATGCTACGAGGAAGGACGGGTACACGGGATAAAATGAGTTTCTTGATTGGTGTGCGCGTGCGGTGACAAATGAACTGGCAAAGCGTGGGAGACAAATGTTCGGTTGTATAGATACAGTTGCGAGAGTGGATGAAATGTTTTCATTAAAGTATTGTGGAATCTTATTTAAGGAAAATAACTAGATATCGGGGATTATAAGTATATGCAAATGTATACATATTTTATTGTATGTGACACTATAAACTACGGAGTAATACTAAAATAAGCTAATGATTAAAATACACTTTACTACGCACGCAAAATAAAGGCTCAAGACCGCACCTCGCAGGTCAGAGTTTTCTCGGTCACCGTTCGCTCTCGACTGTCCCTAAAAGCTATTTTTTCTTAGCATAAACTTTCACCCCAATGTCGGCGGCACACAGTGGTCCGGATTGGGGTTAAGTATGCATTTGCCTTATAACTTTTTATTCGTAAAAGGTATAAACGCGAAACTTGGACTGGACAATGTAGTAATGTCAATTTAAGTATTGGTTAAGAAGAAAAAAGTTATTATTATTATTATTTATTATTATTATTAGTATTATCATTTCCTGTCATTTAATTATTAATTCTGGAGCTTCTGGATCTAATTCCTTAACTTTTTTAGTGCCCGATTTTATTCTAATAGTGCTCATGTATGGATCTGATGTCAAAAAGAGGTGATATAATAAAAATCATAGTCTGCGTAGGGGGACGAAGGGGGAACCGATTTTTTCATAGTTATTTAGAGGAAGGTGTCCGGAACATGTTCCAATTTGCTACATTGCGGGATTCTTTGGCACTTGCAAGATATTTCTTCTCAAACACAAAACATTTCAAGAATTTGTAATAGTTCATTCGACAGTATTTTTTAATAAACTTTATATGGTAATTATTAATACGACGAGTGAATTTATATCACGGAAGAATACCCTTTACTGCAAAAAAAGAATGAACTAAATACATGTAGAATTGAGACCTCCATACCCAAAAGAATACTACGCGTTTTTTCGATGAAAAACACTGTCCTTAGAAAGTCCAACTTTAAGTTGTCATTTCTACTACAAAATGGCATTAAATTATGTAAATGTTTTCGTTTTTGAGACTGCTGGACATTTAGGAAGTAGTATATATTCGAAAAATATCGATATATGAAAGTTCATTTTTTGGTCATAATGCACACTTAACCCCAATGGACCACTGTGCGGTATCGCGACCGACACGGACACACACACACACACACACACCATCTTAACCTAAGCCTAGGCCCTTTTTAACGATGGCCTCTTGGCCCGAGCTACGGTCAAATTTATGACTCCACAGTATTTCGAGGAAATGTCTACGATAAAATGTATTAACTCGTATCGTTTTCACTTTTGCAATTTTAGAGCGCGGAAAAATGGATTTGCCTTTTGTCTTTTATCGTTGACTTTGTTTACTATATTTTTAAGGATAGCCCATTAAATTATCTATAGAACGATCTCGAATAACAAATATATTGTTGGCAGTTGCTCAAATTCTTTCGTTGCTTCGAAAGACTAATTTCCGACCTCAAGGTTCGCGAACGTGTACACTGCGCCTTGTTCTTCGATATCGATAACAAAAATTAGTCTTATCGGTTCCAAGTAAAGCGTTGCAGATGAGATTCGCTCCAAAGACAAGGCGACAGTCGTTCCTGTACGATAAATCCCTGCACATAAATGGACACCTACGCTCATCCCAATATTATAACGCGACCTCCATTCTCGCAAGGCAGAAAAGAATGGAATACGCTTTGAAAAAACCAACGGGGAAAAATATTTGCACAGACGAGTGCACGTTAGCGAAACACGACGCACGAACGGGAAGCTAACAAAGAGAAGTTAATACCTATAATACTCGACGGGGTCGAAATCCTCGAGGATTACTCGCAGCAGGAAACTTTCGACGTAGATTATTACGACTTATTCGCGGCAGCGACGTAGTTGCTCCAGTCCAGACACTTCGACGCGCACCACCGAATTTGATCCACCCCAGGATATAAATTATGTACGGGGTGCCTCGATAGAAAGGAGTGAGTACTCTGCAGCCTCTCTACTTTCATCCCCTAATAATAGTTTCCTCGATGCGCTCCGGAACACCTTTTTGTTTCCCTCGTCCAATCGTTGACCTGCCATAACCCTTCGAGCTACTATTATGTTTTACTATCCATTTCTTTTTCTAGCGGTAGTACTATTGTATTCCGCACAGCTTTGTTTATTAGATTTAATAAATTACAGTAACGCTTTAACGGAAACTTGACGAGTACTTAGAGCGGCGGCGTACCGTTGATATTCTCTTAACAATTCGCTGAGAAAGACTACATCAATAAAGTCTCTAGTCTAAAGGAACTCTAGCGACCGACGCGGTTCAGTATGTATATACATATTGGGGGATTGAATTGGGGGGGTTATATGGGGGTTATTGGGGGGTTGAAGATGGCTAGTGGCAAAGGTTGAGGTTGTTATGCATCGCGAGGAGGTTTGGTGTATTTGTCATCAGAGCGGAAATGTGAAAAGTACCGGATATCTGTGACTAATATAGGCTGTGAGCAATTCACAGTTGTGATTATAGTTGACTAGGAGATAGTTATGTTATGTCGGTATGCAACAGTGTCTTGCTGTAAATATTTGGCACTTTGGCAATGCTGAATAGAAGTAGGTATTTGAGTTCCTTCAGTTCAGCCGTCTGTGGATTATAGTATTTTATGAGAAGGATCGAAAATAACATTTATCGGCCAAATTATTTAAGTGTAGAGGTGATTCTAGAACACGTCTATTTATTCCGCGCGTGTCTTTAGGAGAGGCTATCTAAACTAAACTTTCATAGCTGGGAATGTACCGTGTGCCTATAAATCTACAGAATGAAGGTAGATGTTCTTAACAGGCAGTGGTAAATAACGCGAAGTACCATAAAGGGCTTTTCTCTTGGGAGTTCGAGTAGGTCATATAAGATTCACCCCATTTAATTTTGTGACCATCTGTCACTGTTCTGGCAGCTACTTAATAAGTCATTTCTTTTTCTCAAATTATTGTACCTCACTTTTTTTCATATCCATTTAGAATTCCAATTGAAGGTACACTGAGTGAGTGACAAAAATATTGGCACGGTCAGTACGTGGAAATCAAAGAAACCAGCCATACTCTATCCGTGGGTGCAGTATAAATGAGCCGTCTATTTTGAAAGTGACCTAAGTCCATTCTTATTTAAGTTGAGATATTTGGGAGTTTGCTCTTCAAAGAAATTACAAAATATAAGTCTAGGATACCAATGTGGCACACTGCTTAAGTGTATCTAAGAGAGTTAAATTTACAATTCCTATTCAAATAATAGCAATTATTAAGTGAATAATATGTGTTTACTTACTACAAATAGAGTTAGGCCATTTTGAAAATTAACAACTGTATTTGTTATAAAACTTGAAAGAGTCAAGTCCATTGGACATAATTTGAAATGCTTCAAAGTTGAAAAAACAATACTCAATTTTATTATATTTCTTTACAACACTTCAAAAACACAATTTATGCAATTCGTGTATAAATGAGCTGTTTATTTTGAAAGTGGCTTAAGTCCACTTGTTTTGAAGGCGAGATATTCAAGGGGTTGCCTCTAAATCATATTAAAAATATTGGTTACTAATAACATGATAGTATAATGTTTTTGTTTTTCTGAAAATGTGTAATGCACTAACCCAAACAGCTTAATAAACATTATTCACAAAATAACACAGTTTCGGCGGTCATAAATGAACTTCAGCCACTTTCAGAATAAAAATTTTTGTCATTTCGTTAGCTAATTTTCTGTTAACAAAATGTCAGTGGATTTGAACATATTGGCTGTAAATTCTCACGTAGAATTGTAACTATTATAAATGCCAACTGGATTTTGTAGAAAAATGGACTTTCAAGATAAAGTGGCCCACATTATTATTGGGGACCACCAAATGTTTTAACCGGTTTTTGTCCCTTTATATTATTATAAGCCACAGCAGTTAGCTATCTATTGTCATATCGTGTCGAAAATATTGAATTATCCGGCAATAGTTTGTCAAGATTTTTTCACAGGGAAGCCACAAAGGTCGCGCACCCTCAGGCATGTCAGAACGTCGCCAAGGTTCCCTCCCCCAAATTCTAGAAAATTCCCCTCTAGCGATACGGGAAGCGTTGAAACACGCCACCGTATCAACGAAACACGTGCAATATTTCTCCGCGCGGGCACGGATGAATTCGCGCGAGATCCTCCTTTCCGGCTCTGAATTCTTTGGATTCGATGCGTTCATACTCGTCACGTACAAGACAAACGGCACGCGAGTAAAAAATGCAACCTCCACCATTGGAATCGTTCCCCGGGGGTGAACGAATGGGTCTGTGTATTAAATTGTATCCCCCACCCCGGTCTCCTCTTCCTCTCTCTCGCTTTTATATACCCCCTCTTTCCCTGCTTTTCCTGTCTGCCTTTACGAGCGCCTCCCTTTCAAGACGTGAGAGGAATAGGGTAGGTGTGATTAAATCTAGCTGTCCCCGTCTCTCTCGCTCGTAGCTTACTTCCTATACGTCTTTGTCCGGGTCCCTTTGATTCATCTGCGGCTCTCTCCCGCATCTCTGTATGTGCGGAGGATGCTCGCTCCTCTTTGCCGTCTGGTTAAGGAGGTATCGCCGGATCTTTGACGGGCAATTTAATGGAGAGCCGCATTTTTGAAAAGATTGCTTAGCCAGGAGATCTTGCCCTCCAGATTCGAGCAGCGCGATAGCCGCGACTTGTTCCTCGCGTAGCTCTGAGGTTTTGGGGATGACCTGTTGGTTTTCTCTGTATAGATGCTAAAAGGGAAGTGAATCGTATCTCTCGCGCCTCCGACTCGTTTCGTTGAAGATCATGGCGCGATGGTTTTGCTTTGTACAAGTGTGCAAAGAGTGAGTCGCTGTTGTACGTATGCTAACAGTTAAATAAGTGCTTACTTCTCTATCGTATTGAAATTGATTATTTTCGAGCTTTTGGATGTCGGATCGATTGTTGTAGTTTATCGATTAATGAGCTGAATCTTTCTTTGCCCGAAGTAATAACATCGGCACACATTTTGTAAGTATTATTATGATTTACATTGTAGAAAGAGTACTTGCTTTGCTGTTCAGTGGCACACGAGAGAAACAATTGGGCAATTAAAAATCTACCACAAATAGTATCTTACCGATTAAAAGAATCATTGTTGAATAAAACAAGGGAATTACCACAATTTAGTGTACTAGAAAATCAAGAAAGTTTCAGAAAGATAACAATTCACCAAAATATCGGTCTGGTGCGATATTAGGTAAATTATCGGATAAAAATAAAAGATGCTCTGGATATCCCGAACTTCTTGTTAAAATTTCCGTCCAAGAATCTTCTTATTCCGCTTATGAAACCGCATATTTTCTGAAAACAATCTGCCGTCGGTCTCTAGACGATCCGCAGAACCCAAGATCCGACGAGGCCAGTCGATTCAGCTCGTTTATCTTCGCCAAGGTGGCGAAATGTCTGTTCATCTGCCTTCCTGTCGACCCTTATCTCCTTGTAGCCAGTCGATATCACCTTTTTACGGAAGGCGCGGGCGAGCTTACGAGGTCGGCGTCGTAGAGTCCCTCGTCTTTTTCCTATTTTTGTTCGTCCTTGGTAGAGGCTCGAGGTGCTAGAGATAGGATCCATCCTTCTTTTAGTTGGTCGTGAAAGAAATCCAGCGAGAATTCGTAGGAAGAGGGTCCGGGCCGCTGGATAAATCGGCTCTGCCTTTTCGCGAACCTTTCAACCCCTTTTGCCACTCGAATCACCCTTGAGAACTGTGGAAAGAGGCTACTTCGTGGATCCGAGAATTTCCTTGGATCCTCTGCCAGAATAAATGTTTGCGGATCTTGAGGATCTCGTGTCTGAGTGTCTCCAAATTTTTCTTCCGCCTCTTGATTTTTCGTTTTCCTTCTTTTTATTTTAATAGGCGATCAATTGTAGGGAATGTATTCCGCTAATTGCTGGAGTGAATTGATGGCTTGGAAAGAGATTTGGAGATCGGAGACGGGGCGAAGGGGAGAATGTATTAGGAACGAAATATTGCCTATAAATATTAGTAACTCTGGGGGAAATAAATAAGAAGCTTTCCTATTTGGGGATGAATGTTCGGTACTTTATGACTTCTGATTCCAGAGTCTCAAATTCTTCAGAGTTTAGTTTATCGCCAATGTTAAACGCCGGGGTGAATAACTTTGCAGTGTATCAAATTTTTCACTGGTCATTAATTGAAGATAAAACTTTGCATTATCATTCATACGTATATGTATAATACAAGAATAATAGGAAAATCGTTTTCTATTCGTTTCTAAAATCGTTGCTGCTGGGCATATCTTGGATTAATAAAGCAAGAAGCTTCGGATAATCTATGAATGGGGGAGCTTCAATCTTAAGTTCCTATCTTACCAAACTATCCGGTAGCCTGCGTACAAAAGCTGACGGGCTTCTCGTTCGATAGGAAGAATTTAATCGCAATTGAAAATAATGTATATGAAGAAAATAGAATACAGGTTGAACCCTCAAACGGCATGCCAAATTGTTATTGTAGTTCATTGTCAAATAAAATGGCATTTTGACTAAAATCAGATTAATTCCAGATTTACGTTTAATAAGAATTTCATTTAGCTTCTGATTCCAATTACGACATATGAATATTTAAAGAAATATAATCGTGTAAAGAAAAAAGTGAAGCACAATGTACAAAACAATCCTTTCATTCGAAATGTTCTTGAATAGTACCCACATGTATGTATATGTAAACAAATCCAAATGAATATTTTCATGTTCCTGGAATCATATCTCTGCATTCAACTTAATTACTTTCGAATGCAAGTTTGCTCCGTTTCCTTACTGGATACATTGCGAACTGTATCGTCTACGTATTCTGGAGAATAATTCCAGAACAGACAGTGAAAGGAAATACGAGGGTGGATATACATTATTCATGAATGGTCGTGATGCATGAATTTGTATATACAAAGCTAATTTCTTACAGTCGTGTCGCAACCAGACGAATAGAGACGAAGAAACTCCCGCTGAATCTTATTCATTCAGACGTTTAATCTTACGTCCACATGGAAGATTTAGCGGAATTAAGTTACCTTCAGCGGTAGAGCACGGTCCATACAAATTAGTACTTCGTTTCGTTAATTCTTCAACTATTCACCTTCACATGTAGCACCAGCACCGATGATTCGCAAATATTTCAATATAAATACTTGTCTGAATATGCAAATTAAATGACAGCTAAATCGTGCTAGTATAATTTAAATCATAGAAAACTTACTATGAACGGAAAACTTCAATCCACCCTTATTAAACAATAATAAATTCAAGCTCCTGGTGCAATTGCTTTTTATCAATCAAATAATTCCCTATTATCCATTCTTTTAGATACGTGAAATTCAAACGTCCCTTATAACACTTGCCAAATTCCAACGCCTGCCCATGCAGTGGTTCACGCGAACTAAATGATCAGCGAAATGACCAGTAGTCGATACACGTTCAGCTTCCTTCGGAAAGCTCGTTCCATCAACACCAAACGATCTTGCGACGCTTAATGCCAACCGCGTATCCAAGGGGACACCATGCCACGGCCAAGCTCGTTGACGATTGTGGGATTTCAGAGGGTACAGAGGGCACGATAGACGAGGGTTGGACCTGCAAGGGTAGATAGCCGGGGCAAGGGGTGCATTCGACGACGGACGCGGGGAAGGGTGAAAATAAACAGGTTGCGCATTATCGAGTCAACGAAACACAGTGAGCTTCTATTATCTTCTTCGATAAGATTTGCTTCCTCCCTTTGTGTTATCAACCTGCGGAACAAGAACAGATGTTCGCGAAGTGGAAACAGTCTCTCACGGCTGAGCTGGCAAGTACTCGCCAGCCGAGAAAATAATTCTTTCGAGTAAGCTGATTATTTGTACGTTGGCTTCTGATAGGATTGAAGCTGAAGGCACTAGATCTTGCTCTTCTGTATTTCTTTCGTGACCCTTTCAGAGCTCTGTTTTAAAAATAGTATTTATCTGGAAAGAGTGTCAGTGATCTAGATTTTCAAGAAAAAATGATATTGAATTTTTGTTCGTAGTAAATTATATCTGAAACACTTGAAGGGAAGTGCTTGCGGATTAATTAAATGCGATATCCGTTAATCACGTATGTACATTACGAAGTGGTCCCAATTAATCCGCGGCGTGGGCAGAAATCAGCAGAAGTGTCCCACTTTGTATTCCCCTCTCTTCTCTGCTGAAAAAAATGTCCCGACTCAGAAATCATGAAACGCGAAGGAAGCACATTTTTTGATCAAATTAATTTCGGTGCTCATGAATGCCCGCCGACGATCGAATCGCTTGATCTAAAAAAAAAATAAGTTCGGACACTCGTTCCAGGAAAAGCAAATAATCGAAGACGTAACGCAAAAGAGAAAACTCGAACGAGAAATCGGAAGTCAGGTTGCTTAATCCTTCGTACTAAATCGTCCTCATTTTTGTCCCATTATCGAGAACATCGTTGAAAACGCGGAAAAATGCAACGATTACCCGCGTGGCGTAATTAAAAGTAAGAAGCAGATTTTACGACGTCGTATTTCAAGATGCTGTGGGACGGAGGAATGGCCTTTCGAGCGACAGTTCTTTACGAATGAAAATCGAAGAATTTATCGATCGTTAACGCGCCCCGAGTGTAAGGTTTCCCCGGGTTCCCTCGAACCGTCCGTCTTTCCTCGTGACAATTGTATTTAGAAGGTAGAGATTGTTTCGCGGTTGTGCAGTTCGGGGCGTTAGACTGGTTGGATCGAAGGACTGCTAAGTGAATGTTTTGGAAAGGTGGCTGAAACGAGGTTAATGCTGAGGAGCGTAAGAAGTTTTTAATGCGAACTGTGTACACTATTGTTGCAGCGAACTTCAATTCTTTAGCCTAACCAAACTGATCTTAAGATACAAAATATTGTGTCACTGTATTATATTTTTCTCAATTAAATTAAAAATTAATGATTCAAGGCAATTGCAAAATGATTTGTAAAAAGTACCCAAAATATAACAGAAGCTTGCTCGAGAATATGCCCCCCAAATACATATACTGAATCTCATACATTTTTTTAGTAGGAAAGCACAAAAGTATGTTCAGCCGATAAAGTACTAGCTACGACAATGTTACAAGTAGGAGAGAAAAACTGAGGTTAAATTCCAATGACAATAGATCAATAATATCGCACGTAATCAGTAGTAAAATAAAATCAAGTCAGGGCTACGACGCACAGTGGTCCAAACGGGCCTTTTAGCTGGACAAAACCTCTTACGATCAACCTATGGAAGCAAATGAAGTATTTATTTTAAACATACGTTTCCTTGGTGAAAATCAATTATAAAAAAATGGGATTTACTTGAATAAGCGGCAGAAATACGAATTGATTCAGTATTATAAAACATATTTACCTTATAGTAGTAATAAAGAAAGTACTTCTGAAGGCATTTCCGAATTAACACTTGTTACGTGTGGCCTGAGTGTAGAAATTAATTAATTAATTGAATAAATAATTAATAATTAATTAAAAACGTAAACTCCTTCCTCTTGAGGAAGGAGTTACCTGTTGATTATCAATATTAATGTACGATTGATATATATTTAGTTTGAATAGTAGATATTTAGATTGAACAATTAGAATTTATTTATTTATTTTATATTTTATTTATTTAATACACTAATTTTTCTGGTTTCTAAAAAAAAACCCGAGTCGTTTGATCCAATTTTTAGAAACTTATTGTATTTTAAAGATCGCTGTATTACTTTTACTCTTCGCCGTACACCTATTAAAAATGATCTACGCTTCAAAGTTGCAAAAAGGTGCAGATGGGACTAAATTTTTCAGATTCTATATACTTTTATGAAGTAACTCGAACAAGTCCCACGTTAATACAAAGTAATGCTTTTTTTTTAGAGACCATCAAAGTACAAACGTCGCACAATATTTCAGTATATTATTGTCTATAAGCAAATGAGTCAGTTATTCGAGTTTTAAGATATGTACACTTACGATTTATGCTTAAATCCATCACAAATTCAATATAAAACACAAAAAAAGTCACAAAAAATATGCTGGGAACTGCTAAGAACTGTTAACGAACGATAGATACTGATGAACTGTGGGGCCTCGATTACTGACTATCGCGTATGGTTAGAAATCGTGAGTGGAAGAGGCGAATTGTTTATATAAACAGCATCCTATCGTATAAGGGCTACCTCTAATTCTTTTTATCTATTATACATCTATCTCTCACTTACCGTAGTCGAAACCTTTTTTTAGCACTTTGAGTTTTTAAGTTTTGTCCAGCTAAAAGGCCCGTTTGGACCACTGTGCGACGTTCTATTTTCCAGTTATGTCGAATATAACTGAAAAGAAGGCCAGAGCATAATGTCGTTGGATTTATTCAATAATTAAAGGCCACAGAAAATTGGTAGATTAGCTTATCGGTGGACTTCTGAACAATTGACGCAGGCTCGGGCAAAAATTCCAGCTCGTATCCAAGATTCCGTATCAAGGTTACGCCCTTATCATATAAACCGATACAGCCGTGGCATTATTGGCTTTATTTAATGGACGACACGAGCCAGAAATTCACCAGTTGCTCCGCCTCGAAGAGGAACTTCTCGAGTGGTCCCTCGTTAGAAATTCATGCTGTGTCCCGCTCCCCTTCTCTCTCATCCCTTGGTCTTCGCGGTCCGTATCGCTCTCGAAAGCTCTATTTTCATCGAACCTGTCTGTGCTGCGCTCGAAGGCTTCCTGTAAACGCGTGAAACGGTTCTACAGGAAATTTTCAATTTACCCACTCTTTGGTAAAAGGGATAGAATATTTCGAGGTCGGCGATCTCCTTATACAAGCGTTCGTGATAGAAATTCGCTTTCAAACATAGGCTTGCGCCGATAAATTTTCATTTCGCAGTTTTTCGTAACTTTTCGATACACCGATGGCTATAATTTGGCAATTTTTCAATTTCTAACGAACATATCTTTCTGTTAATACTATTGAGTTGTTGTTTTTAAGTGAACATTAGTTTCTATTTCAGGAGCATTGAATTTGTCAAATTGATTCTGACAGACCTTGTCTTTGATTCACAAGAATACCGTCGACATACCTGTATTTCGCGGTAAGATAATAAGATAATAAGACTTTTGGTTCGGCTGGTCAATGAAGATAGGCACTGTCCTTACGTTAGCCAACGTTGTAGCACACACATTGCTTTCCGCTCGTAGATGTGAATCGCAGTGGGTTAAAGGAAATGGGTGCCGCGACAAAAGGATCACTTTAGGAACGTGAGCATGCGAGTAATCGGGGTTTATGATTATAGGGTAGTTTTGCAGAGTACTGTCCAGTTACAGTCCGACTTTAATTCTCGGGAATGAGGACACGTACGATGTAGTAACGTAAATGTTCTTTACTGTTCGCGTGACTTTATGCTTACAGGCCAATTTGATTCGAAGCTATCTATGTATATTTTAAAACTTCCATCTTAAATGAAAAGGGGGAAGGATGTATTAACACTCGAACTACCAAGGGGGTCAAAATGACTTGTTTCAGATTTTTTGCTTTAGAATTATTAATATATAGGTATTGTTGTAGGAATTATACATATATCTATTATACACTATTATACATATATCTCTATTTAATGTCCATTCGACGACTTTCGTGTTCATAATCAGTCGTATGCTATCTGAATAATACCAAAATGTATCGGCAGTTCTAGTGTTTTTTTTATTTAGTGTTTGAAGTCACTTCAACTACCAAGGTTATTAGCGACTATCTCAATTGTCAGTGGAGAAACTGGATTACAGTGTCTTAGATATGTTGATGTCCTTACAGAAATTTAGTGTGTTTCGTTGGATTGGGGCTGAAGTAGTTCTAGTGTTAAGTAAGGATTTTAGCTACTCTTACAATGAGTGATCGTTAACTTTGCTTTTATTTCGCAAAGCATCGTTTTTGTCGTTTTTGTTTTCGACCATTTGTTTTTTTTATGTCCCGATATAAAATAATTGTTTGTAATGAAAGGCATAGATTTTATCTAATATTAAAATGTACTTTATTCTATGATTTTATTAAACATTTTGTAACAGCGATTCGAGAACAATTTCTGAAGATACGTGGCGGGCAATAACGGAGAGGCAAAGACAAATGCTTTAGATAGCACTGATTATGAAAGTAATTAACATTTACTTTCGTATCGTCAGCCTTGATGCTTCCCAATTGAAATTGTTCCGAGAAGGAAACGTATTAAAAAATACTGTACACTTTAACTCGGCAAGTCAATGCGAAACTGCATAACTGCCCCGTCCTGTTTGTTTTATCCTTTTCAATTTTCTCGGTCGACGGCGTCGTCGCCGTTGAATTATAGATATGCAGATGGGAAATGTGGCTCGCAAATTGCCACGAAATAGATCTACTTTCCATAAAGAATTCCCTTAACAAAGTGTACCGAGCTCGGTTCACTCGTATATGAAGTGCTCTAATAAATCTTTCTCGACTGCTCCTGACGGAACACGGAACGAATGGGGCAGTGATTCCCTCTTCGAGAAACAAGAAATTACCCTTTGATATATTACCGCCAATAAATCAGAAAACTGCGAACAATTTTGTTCGAAGCGTACATAAAATCTTATGATTATTTATTGACCTTAATTTAATTGTCATTGTTCCGAATTGGCTACCAATTTGTTTTCATGTTTTCATCTTCGAAAGAAGGAGTGACAATAAGTATTGGTATCGTGCTTTATGGGCAATAAGATTCCGCCTTTGTTTTTAGCAAGATGGTGATTGTTTATAGTAATATTGTGGTTGTTTATCGTTCGAATCTGAAGTAGTTCATGTATTATTAATGTTCGGGGAAATAGTATTAAACGAAGCTTGTGCCGCACGTTTTCCACGCGGAAGATGCATAATGTATTCTTCAATTTCCTCGAGGGTTGTGACTTTTAGGGTAACAAGGCTTACCTTCGTTTCCTTTTATTCTGGAAAAGACGTTGCAACCGTAACGTTGTAACAGCTAGCAGCTGCTTCGCGAATTCAATTTAGCTTACCTAGTGTCTATATCGTTGAACTACTTTGCTGGAAAATCTCCCATTCTACAAGATGCTGTGCAGTGTATATTTTAAGTTTTGGAATGTTTATAGCGTCACTCGTATTTGACTGAAAATTACGCGAAGCTTTTAAATTACTTAAATTATTAGCTTTTAAATTTTAAATTAAAAGGAAATTACTTCTTTCTCCCAAACTTAGCAATATGGACATACTCACTGCAATATAATCCGATTCGACAAACTAAGTTTTTCGAGGGAAATAAGGGTTTCTTTACGTCCGTCGTCACTGCGAATCATATATTTCTGTGACAATGCAATTTTCCGCAGTGATGGAAAAGAACAAAAATATTTTAGGCTGCAAGGATGCGAGTTTATTTTCACAGTTATCTATCCCCGCAGTGGACTTTGTAACAACTCTACACCATTTTTCCAAACCGGAGTAAAAAAATTCTACAGTGGCTAAGAATTTTACGATTTACGAAAGCATTGAAATATTTGCCAGTATATTTCTGTTTCTTCCTGTTTCCTACTATAGTATCTTTGGGTGAACAATACAACTCGCGCGGTGTTACTTGTATCGATTCAGGACGGATACAGCCGTACAGCATGCAATTTCATTGAACATCCTTTGATGTCTTCGGAGAAAGAAAAACAGTGTTCTGTCGATCACGTCAACCCGATACGCGTAGCGTGTGTGTCGGCCTTTGATATCACACGGCGGGATTGCAGATTTTCATGCAAACCGTCGCGCCAAAGTTGTCGAACGAGTTCGCGCGACGATCCATTATTATTGTACAATTGTGAATGGGGCCCGAAATCTCTCGAGTTGTCTCGCACTACTAGTTCAAGACACGAAGAAATCTCTTTAAATATTGCATCGTTTAACCATTTTAACACTAAACGTACCAAGCGGGGTCAAATGACCCCTTTCAAAATTTACTTTTTTTACTTTTTTTTTCTTCCCAAAAATCAACGTTTATTTCATAAGGGGTCAAATGACCCCTTATGGTAAGAATAGGTATGTGTAAAGTACCAGTACGTTTGGTGTTAAATATTATGCAGCTGCTCTAAGCTTCTAAATGAACTCGCAAAAAAATCGGACGAAGGGGAAATTGCTTTCTGACATCACCACCATTAAACTCCACCATTAAACCACCATTGTCCTCCGTTAATTAAAGAAAGAAGGAATACCCTAATGGGACAATCCTTGCCCAATAAATCCTTAATTTATCAAAGTTATCTCGCTCTATTGAGTGCAGCGTTATTCCGTCGTTTACATGAGAAATTCTTCCTAGACATCTTCAACTCTTTCTCAACTCAAACGAGACTCTCCGTGCTTAATCGACTTTCTCCTTGCCTCCTTTCAAAGGCTGCCTATTCTCCGAAAACCATATACCTACTGTTCACCATAGTATCGATTATAAAAGAGCCTTGAAGGAACCTTCGAGAGGGTACCGGTTTCATAGAAGTTGAATTTCCCCTTTCGAGAGAAACTTTCTTCCCGATTTCCCAACAACGGGGGCAACGATACTGGAATGAGGAAGGGTCGCACGCGTGGAAAAGACGGCGTGTACGTGCTCCATTATCAGCGACAGACTTCCGGGACGCGGATCGATCCCAACGTTCCTGACAGATCGATTATCGGCAGAAAGTCGTACGCGTACTCCCGAATGTAATCGGATTGGATCAGGTCGATCGTGTAGATTGAATTAAAGGTGGTCGTATTGCTCTTGGATAGACCAATTCGCAAAACTTGGATCGAGGCATTGATCGATCGGGGGGCAAATTTTAGTGCAAACTGCTAATGATCGCAGCGCAGAATCATTCTACTGAAAACGAGATCGCGATTTATAGTTTAGGAAACAGTTAAGAGAGATAACGATTGCAATTTCGTTGAGGGAAACATATCATTCTTATAATATCGATGCACTTTGTTTCTATATCAATTGTTCTGTATACCTCCCACCTTTTCATTTACAATCAGAAGTTGTGGATTCAAGATGTAATAGTTTGCGAGATATTCGTTTAGCTTTACCTTTAATTCGCGATAGTCTGAATTTTGTTATCCCGCGTGGAAGTTGTTAGGAAAACAAATCTAGTTTATACGATCATTTCTTTCCTGTTATTGGAAAATAAATGAGTCATGCTCACAATATTTTGTATTTCTCTTCCGTTGCTGGCGATCTTACGTCATCGCTAGAAACGTAAGGCTTGCTTTAAGGTGAACCATTTTCAAGAAGAAATAACTTAAAAATGTACACACTCATACGGAGCGGCGAGTTCATTTCTTTTCTAAGCGAAAATAATTTGATTGAAGGGGACTCATTTATTTTTCAATGCTTTTAGACGACCGAATAATTTACTGACATGCCTGAAGAAAATTATTTATTACCAATACTGATTGCATTTTTACTTTCTGTATTTTAAAATACAATGCTTGCACCTGACCGAAATGTCTAGTGTTATGAAGGATCTATAACATTTATAGAACACAAAAAAAATGCAGTGAATACTGGAACAATTTTTGAAACTGGAAACATATTCTGAAACGGGCATACGAAGTTAATTTGTTATTTCATTGTGTGGGTTGCAGCGAAAGTTGCTTTTTTAAAACAAAATATACTCAATTTGCATTCTATCTCTAACGTTATTGTTGCTTGGTCCGTGCAATAGTATGTTTTGCACCCATGAAACACCATATAAAATCGTTTATTGCAATGTATCAAACTTTTTTCAAATAGGGAGATTTTGTTTGTTTTATTGATTTCACATAGAAACTATTGTACTTATCGAATACTTGTTAATATCATATTTCAAAAGTTCAATTAAAATGAAATTCCTTCCACAAATAATTGATTGCGTTGGCAATAACGTCGTTCTAAGTTTAAATGAAATTTCGTAACTAAAACAATTATATACATAAGTTCGAATCCAAAGGAATTTCTAAATCTCTCTGGATCCGCCGCACAATTAAATAAATACGATTAGTAATTAATGTGTATCTTTCCTTGGACGCAGCTGTTCGCCGGGACCGCCTGTATGTTCAAGTCTCACAACAAGGTTTGTCTCTATCTATGTGTCTTCAAGTGTTACGTCTATCTCACCAGTGTGCTCTTGTTATTGTCGTTTTTGTCACAGCTCCTCCTTTTTTTTCTTTTACCCGCGTGTACGTGGAAAAACTTGCACTTGTTCCAATCATGGCTTTCGCATTTAAGCTTGGGCGTATTGTTAGCGAGCTTTTAAGATATTAGAATCGTTCAATATTATAAATATCCGAACAGCACGTGCACATAAAATACAATACTTTTGTTCTCGAATCGTCGCTTATAAGCTACCTTTCCAATTTATGATTGCGTTAGTAAACATCAGCTTAATTAAAAATGATTGCAGTTAATCATTGTAAAGAGAGATTGTAATAAAAACTGTATTTTGAAATTTCTTCGCTTTGTTTAAACAAAATGGAAACCATGTAAATCAATAGAAAATTGTTTAATTACAGTAAAGACTACGCCATTTTTAATTTAAGACAATGCTGTTATGGTGTAAAAGCTTACTTTTATTCGATGCTTCCACGCAGTAAACTTATTGCGATGCAAGATGGTATGATGTTTGAAACGTATGTATTATGTACAAGCAAATTTGCTAATCTCAACTCGGTAAATTTTGGAAGAAAAATCTTTCCTACTTTCGTTTCATTGCTGTTCCAAGTGAATTGGTTTGATGCAGCGATTACGTGGATAAGGAAATTATTTGCTGAATCTCATCTCCAGTGATATTTTCAAAAACGACAATAGTCGGCACATATTGAAATAAAAAGACTGAGGTTCTTTGCTATGCTTTGTTCACGTTTCTGTTGGAGGCAGTATTTTTGGAAGTAATCAGGGTTCCAATTGTTAACGTTGTCTCTCAGAGTCTTCTACCGTACCGAGTATGTCTAGAAACACTTTTTTATAATTATTAGTATGCCGGGTGATTCGCGAACAACAGAACACCTAAATAACTCCGTTAAGATTTAAGATAGAAGAAAATGTTAAACGTTTCTTACCAACTCACTTGGAGTAGCAACGAAACGAAAGCGGGAAAGATTCTTCTCTTGAACTCTTCTTTTCTCCTAAAGCTCGCCGAGTGCCCTTGCCTTGAGATTAGCAAATTCACGGACCAAAGGCTCGCGACTAATTGTTTCCCCGAACAGGCGATTTCACGGAAAAGCCGTAGACGCGAAATGAAAGAGAAAGGATGAAATCAGACGGATCGAATTACCGTGAAAGATCCTGCATCCTCGTCTCGTTTCTTCTCCTTTATACTTGTCCCCCCCTGATGTTCGGCGAAGGATGTTGCTCTTGCGAATTTACAGAGACGACTGGCCAACGTCGGTCCCTTTGAGTCGCTGCGTTCCCACATAATGCAATTTCGTTAGCGACGGTTCTCGTTGTGCTTCGTGCTCCTGGAAACTCTTCTCGCTGTCTGCGCCCTGGTTCATAAGCGGTGTTCGTGTTGGAATATTGTTTGCTTTCCACGCACGTAGATACCTACCTGGTCTGTCTGTCGCGTTTGCTATGGCTGTTTTGCACCCTGTTTGCTGAACAATCTCGCTGGATGTTGTAGACTGATATTTTATTATTATCACCTGCAGCTTTATTTCACCGCTGAACGATCGAATGAAATAAACGCTGTAGAAATAAACGTCGATAAAAGTGAAAATGGCATACAGCCTTTGCGATATCAATAATATTAATTAATTTTCCTACGGGATTTCAAGATCAAACATTATATGTTTACGGAACGCTTATGTAGAACAATTTATTGTTGGGTTAATCTTTCTAAAACGTACCTAATGTTTTATCATTTAATCTTTGTGTTATTCTTATTTTGGTTACGACTGAGACACAACGGTCGTCATTATTAATTTATTCCATGGAAGAGCTACAAAAGCTTAGCCTTTCCCGATCTATTATTTCACCGGTATCGCGTTGAAATTTCAAGAAATCAAAGAATCTCCGTCACGAGCGTTTCCCCGAATCATCACAATGCGGCAATCACGGCCGCGATTTCATCTCCATTGTCGTCGAAATCGCTGAAATTTTCGCCGGGTCGAGAAACGCTGGAAATTCTCCGAACAGAGAGCGACGAAAGAAAACGCGGCGCGGGTGCGAAAGCAAATCACGAAATTAGTGTCGAGCGCGATTGCTCTGATGGAGCAGCCCGATGAAACAGGGTCACGTATTCTCCACCGGGTCAGAAATCGTCGCCGGATAAGAATGCAAATACTAATTGGCGAAACGGTGGATTGTTGCACGCCTGTGCTCGCTACCAGTACCAATGGATCCTGTAATTGGACGCGTTCGTTGGTTCGTTCGCGCCCGCTTGGTAATTGCAGTTAACGCGACTCGACTGCAATTGCAGTCGCGGTTTGTTCGACCACGGTCGATCTGTGAACGTGCTCTCCTCGTTCTTTAACCGATTGCCCGTGGAAATGCCTCATTCGGCAGATTAAAGGTGTACAAGATGGCTGTATTCAATGTGCTACCTGGAAAAGACCAGAGATCCGGTCAGCCGAAACGCCAATACCTTTTACGCAATAATTTATATAATGCATCTTTATATTTTTCATGAAAAACGCGTCGCCGAATTCAAGTCTGCAGAGAATTAAACGTGGCGTTTCGGTTTTAATTATTAAATTTGAATTCTTTTCTCGAATCTAACGCTTAATCGATAGACGATAGATATACTTGCCGAGAATAATTAAGAAACAAATGAGTTTCATATGATTCGGTTAATATTCACCATTGGATAACGGAAATAAATTTATATAGCTTAAATCAGGCCTCGGATTTAAATGATCTTTCGGGCCGATTTTCAGAGACAACGCCCCCCTTCTCCCGCCGGACGTTTGGGCCCCCGCGATCATCAAGGGGCCCGAAGCTCCTCAGGCGCGTAGCATACAAACCGCGCGGTCCATGGGACATGGGACGATGTGGAATCCTATTGATACAATTGTCGCCCAATTGCGACCCGCGCGTTTCTTATGCTACGGGCCTGAGGAGCCTCGAGGCGATTGGCGATCGCGGGGCCAAGATACGCGGTGGGAGAAAGGGGGCGTTGCCTCTGAAAATCGGCCCGAAAGATCACTTAAATCCGAGGCCTGGCTTAAATTATAAGATAGATAATATCACTGCATACATTGTAAAGCGAATGTTTTCAGCTGCTTAGTTTCCTCATCTTTGTTGGCGAGTGTATTTTAGGGTCTGCACTTGATGCACAAGTCTACTGCTTTTTTCTGTCGTCCTTGTTGTATTGGATGAAAAGACAGTGTTAGGAGTACTTCGATTCTTATATCCTGCACGTGCATTCTGAAAACAAACCTTGAAAAATATATCTTTCACAATCACAAAACGTTGCAACGCACTTGCACCCTGGCATCGGCCGCCGTACAGGCCACCCCATATTTCGACGTAACAGTTACAATTTTCATCAATCCGCTCCACACAGCCACGCAAAAACCCCAAAACCGTATCCAGACCGCGCACATTCATTGCCAAGTCAAACAGCGTTTCGCTGAATCCCAAACGCTCTAATCGCCGCGAAACATTCATTTCGCCGAACGTGCGGGCACAAATTTGTTAGGGTGCAATAATCGGCGAATAATAGCGAACGATGGGGGCACTCGGCGTACAAAACAAATCGAAATTAATAATTTCCCTTCGTTCATCGCTCCATCTCTCTTCCATCGATTCGTGCGTCGCCTCTCTTTCGCTATTTCGAGGCAAACACGAATGATGGTCGACCGCGAAGAGACGATGTCTGGATTTCACGCGCTGTACACCGCGTTCAATGAGCTCTAATTACTGACGTCACCGTGTCGTCAGGTCAATCTACGGTATTTTAAGATAAACTGAACACGTTGTCCAGTCGCTATCCAGCTTCTTGCAAGACTCGAGCCAGTGTCTCCTTTTTCTCGCGAAAGGTGGCCTCGTTTGGTCCAGAGTTTCTTGGAGCTGACAGGCAATCGTTAGCACGACCTCTCCTCTGTCTGTTCGATTATATCAACCGGGACATTGATAGAATTAATTAGAAGTGGCTGTCACGTCTGTCTGGTCCTCCGCAATGGACGTAATTCGGGGCTACGTGAGTGTCGCGAATCGTGGGAGAATTAACGCGTGGCCAATATTGCACGAGCTGCGAGTAACTAAGCGTTCCCAGTTTCGACAAAATCCTTGAGAGAGCTGTTATTTAGAAAAATTGGAGACCTTCAGTGCAAATGAATAGGTCGGGTTGTTAGTGTAAAATATTGCTGGGAATCAATTGTTTGAGAGGGAGATAGTGTACATTTGAGAAAACACGAGTTTCTGCGGCTACGGTAGATTATCCGTGCACTGTCTTCCATTTTGATCACCGACGGTTAATTGTATTGGGAACTCGTTAAAACGGGCAACGACCCTTAACCCTTTCGGCGTTGTTCGCCACTGTTACACTTTACGTTAAGCACTGCATGATAGCATCAATGAAATTGATCGTTTCCATGGAAATTTTGATTGGCAATTGAAAAATTGTAGTTTAGTCACCACTCTAGAACAACTGTTACCCCGTTCCCTTTAGTCCTAATTACTATTAATTGCCTTGAACTACAGAGCGCTACAGCAAAGAAAATGTTATTTTACAGTTGGGGGATGCGATGTTCGTGGAGCTACCACGTGTTCGATTGGACGGTGGTGCACGTGCCTTTCGACAGCATTGGGGATACGAGTCGCGACCCTTGGCACCGCCACCACCATTGATCGAAGAAGACGAAGCTGGAATTGAACCAGAAACAGTTAGCCTGCGGGAAGCCAACACCGCGTCTCCAATAGGTGAGTTCCTGGCGCACACGTTCGCGATTGATCTCGTTTTTGGGGGAGCAATCGCGTGAAAATCGCTTGTGGTTATTTCTCCAGATAAAATTCTACTCGTATCTGTTCATATAATGGTTAACACTGATACAAATCCCATTAAAGTTTATTTAGCAGCCAAATTATTTGCAAATTGTTGGTTAATCAATAGATTTGAAAAGCAGTGACAGTATTACAGTACAGGGTGTCCCGTAATTACCGTCACATTGGGAAATGGGGGGTACCTGGGGTGATTCTGACAACTTTTTCCTTGACCAAAATGTGGTTTCAAGCTTCGTTTTTGAATTATTGACCAAAAACACTGCCCAATGAGACCGCCCGTAGAGCACGCGCCCAGGCCCGTACCTCTCTACGGCGCTCGGTCGCATAGAGAGGCATCGAGGGCACCGAGGAAAGATTACGGCAAATGCTAGATCGTCTTAAATTAAGGATAATGTGGAATTATTCGTCATTCATGAATGACGACCACGACTGTGCGCGATTAATTAAAAGAATAAATAGTTTATTTCTTATTAATGAATAACGATGTAACATTTTCCGTACACTTTCCTCGCTACCCTCGATGCCTCCGTACACGATCGAGCGCAGTAGGGAGGTACGGGCCTGGGCGGGCGCTCTACGTGCGCTCTCATTCGCCACTGTTTTTGGTTGATAATTCAAAAACGAAGCTTCAAACAGCATTTTAGCCGAGGAAAAAGTTGTTCAGAATCACCCCAACTACCCCCCATTTCCCGGTGTTACGGTAGTTACGGGACACGCTGTATTTAGCTTTACTTATGCATATCTTGTCAGTATCTTTTAAGGAAATATTTTCAAGATCTTTCTACTACCTTCTTGAATTTCAATTGCAGAACAATTTTGAGGTATTTTATTGTCTCCTATAAATACGTCGATATGTTTAATAACTGATTGAAAGTAAAGCTACGAGATTGTGGGAGCTTCGTTGTATCGATGGTGGAAGAAGGAAGCGACGGGAAAAGAAAGGAAGGAAGAAGGTGTTTCGTCCTAGGCCTGCTAGCGGACTCGTCAGTAAGGCGTACTAGCAGGCCCTGCCTTAGACACAAGGATAGTAGGGAATTGTCGGAGGTTATATACAGGGTCCGGCGGAGTATTTCATCCCGCGTTTAATGGGGGGTTGGTGGGGTGATTCTGAACAACTTTTTCCTTTACCAAAATGTTGGTTAAAGCTTCGTTTTTGAGTTATTAACGAAAAACCCTGGCCAATCAGAGCGCTCGGGCGCGTGGCTCTCAACCACACTCGGTTGTGGTCACGAAGAAACGCGTTGGCTCACGTCACGACCGAGCGCGTTTGAGAGCCACACGCTTGAGCGCACGCTCTACGAGCGACCTGATTGGCCAGTGTTTTTCATTAATAACTCAAAAATGAAGCTACAAACCACATTTTGGTAAAGGAAAAAGTTGTTCAGAATCACCCCACCAACCCCCCATTAAACGCGGGATGAGATACTCCGCCGGACCCTGTATATAGTCGTGGTGACTTATATAACCACTTTCGGGAGCCGGATCGTCGTGCTCGTCGCCTAGCGGCGTATGTGGGAAGTGCCCCCACAGAGATATTAAAAAATTCGGCCCTACAAATGCTGCATTCACGAGCAAGCATTCTAAAGCAGCATCGGAACTTTACGGTTCGTTATCGAAGACTCCATTATTTAGCACAATGCGCACGTTTCGCGCGGGCGAACCTTGCACGCTCGCGTTTAATGACCCGTTATAGATGAACGCGCGCGTTTTCGAAATCTTCTCGTTCCACGGGACATTAAGGAAACACGGAAGTCCAGCCGCTTTTGTCGCACACGATTTTGCTCCAACTTGGATGCTTTAATTCGCGCCCGATACCAGCGGCGAGAATTGAACAGCCCGGTATTAATTGCGCTTTGTCTCGAGCGGTCGTTGCTGCCGCTGCTGACAAACATTCGCGCCCTGTGCTGGTAACGAGCGGACATTGTTCGACACGTGTGATTCCCCGAGGGCGAGAGACCTTTCGTGGAAAGGGTGAACACATAGATGCCTTTTCTATTGAAGTTGAACTCGCGTTAAATTCTTAACGAGCGGTGAGCAGCAGCATAGGATCGAAGCATTTCCATCAATTTCAGATAACAGTTCCTGTAGAGTTGGAGTTGTTACACACTTATTGGGTTTAGTTTCTGTATTGAGCTAACTTCCAGAGTTGGTAAATTTGAAGACAGTGTACCGTTCGACGATAAGCTGAGAATCGATTCCCTTGGCTCTTGGTATAGAAGGTAACGGCTGGCAAGCTTGTATTCTTGTTTGAATAGAAAGAGTTGTTCATTGTGTGTTTTAGATTATAGACTGTATGTAAGTTCTTTTCTCAACTATAGATAATTTTGTTAATCAATCATATTATCGCCGCCGTTATCTGCAAATTGTTTCCATATTATGCACCAGGTTTCTAATTCCTCGACCTTTACCCAAGTAAGCCCTTCATGGGTATGTCTATGTAGTCTCTTGAGGGCGGATGGCGGAACAAAAAAGGTTTCTTAATTCGCCAGTCGACTTACTACTCACACGGAAAGTTAGGCAACCCGGAAATTCAGAAACGTATGAAACTTTGCATACGAGTAAAGTATGTCTTTCGTGCCATAATTCAGTTTTAAGGGGTGAAGTCAGCCCCTAAAAAATTGAGAATTCTGTTTTCCGTGAAATATCTCAGGAACGCCGACAGATATCTGAAAAGAGTTTAAGTAAAACTTGCATCGCTTTATTGTGTAATTAATGAGTTTCTTTATTATTATATTGCGTGGTGAGACATACCCCACTTGTTCTACCTAGCGAAGATAAGTAAAATAAGAGTGTCCTGGCCAGCGCGAACCTATTCCACTTAAAAATAAGTAGATGGGTGCTGTAAGAGTCTGAATGGCCAGACATGCGCGAGCCTATTTCACTTCGAAAGATATAATACGGAAGAGCCGTTTTAAATCGTAGAGGGCGTGGGAAAAGTAGTGCTCTATAGAAGGGGTCGGTATTTCAGAATACATGATCCAACATACTTCGTCCATAGTAGCAGGATTTCTACGTTATCGACGGAAAATTAAGTTCACACAGCACAATACACTTTACAGTGTTCTACTAAACCTTCAGTCAATGGACGGTTTCTTTTCTTTATCAAAATATTATTCCAAATTATATCTATGAAGTTCCATATGGAATTATATTTATCATAAATAGAAGCCTTTACATTACCTCCTCGTTTAATGCAAATTCTTTTGAGTTTTCTGAAAATCAATAATGTCACGAGTCAGACTTCTCCATCAACGATTTACCGCCATTTATCATCCTATCCCTTACAGGACCTTTCTTCTAGGACTTAAAGAGTTCTTTTGTTTCCATCGTCGTCTCTTTGTCAGCGCCGCGGCGTCAGCTAGAAAATCAAGTTCGCATGAATGCGCCTGGGACAATCGACCTTTGCCACACGAGCAACTCTTTCGCATCAATTTAAATTGCCCTTTCTCGCGGGAGTTTCTCACCTTCCGGCAGACTTCAGTTCCCATGCCATTCGATGTATTCCCCGTGAACTTGTCTGCAGCGTGTGGTCTATTCTATTCTGAAAGAGAGATGAGATAGTGGGCTCGACCGGACGATTTCGTCTCGCGATATGTCCTGTTCGAGGTTCGTAGACTTGGTGGTTGGTCTGTCGTCTTGAGGAACGATAAGCCGACGACTCGCGTAAATTTTTGCAGTCTTCTGCAAAATGCACAGTATTTCCATTTCCCTTTATTTTCAAGCGGTGCTTGTACTTTTGCCTCGATGAAAATTTCCGTGCTGTTTTGTTGCGAGTGTTACAAAACAGGGTGAATGATATGTAACTTAGTTTGATATAGTATTTGCTTCAACCCTTATCGCTCATGATACTAGTGAATCAGTGCAGCGATTTATTATTGATAGATCCCTTCGTTATCCACAGCAATATGTTTATTGCTACATCGATAATACTTGCTGGATAAATTTTACACGTTTCCGTGCTCTTCGAATCCACGCGTATAAAAAATGAATTTGGTTATTTCTGCGAAATCAAAGAAGCACATATATTGTATTAGAATATGCGGTGCATATTATGCACCCCTTGAATGTTTGTCATAAATTTGGGAAATTTGGTCGGCGGCATTTAATGTTCGAAGTTTAGGCTTGCGAAAATGTTAACACGTTTCATGAGTCATAAATTTGTTGTATCTGTACTGGACGCTTGTACGTGCATCGAATCAGTTTAACATAAATCAAACCGGCGATCGAGTATAGCCTCGAAAATTAATGATACACGAAATGTGTAATCGTGGTAAGTAAAAGTATCAGCAGGTTCTTAAATCAGAGACCAGCAATAAACTTGTCGGTACGGGGCAAAAGGGGGCAATCACGAGGGGTGGAAGATTCGTTGATCAGACGTAATTCTTTTTCGTTCGTTTTCCTTTCTTCTTCGTTTCTTCGTCCTGCGCAACTACGCGCGTGATTATAATTATTAATGAAATTGCACGCTCCCTGTAATAACACGCGTGTAACGGACGCGTTTCCGAGTGACGGCAATCACGCGACGCAACGGGGATTATTAATTTAAACGTAATACAAGGCTGAGATTGCAGGCTGGATAAACGTGTGAACGTATCCCACTGTTTTGTGGATGGGCCAAACGTGTAGAAAAAGCGGAGAAAACGGAAGCGTTCTTTTTGAAACGAGAGAATTATTGTACCTATAAAGGTAGATGCCCCAATTGTTGATTTCGCAGCGATGTTCGATGTTTATCTAGAAATGTGATTCTTTAGAGAATTTTTGAACTGATATTTATTAAACCGAGATTTCCCCGAAAAATCCTTCCCTGCATAGTAACTAAATGTTAACAAATTAAATTTAAAATAGGTTTTCAGATAACGTGATTTAACATTCCTCCGCACCTTTTGAACAACTATACTTGAAGTTAACACTAGAACTACCGATACATTTTGGTATTATTCAGATAGCATACGTTAGACAGATTATGAACACGAAAGTCGTTGAATGGACATTAAATAGAGATATATAATTGTCATTTTGTCTTATTAAAACTCAACAAAAAGTGCTACAACGATACCTATATATTAATAACTCTAAAGCAAGAAATCTGAAATAAGTCATTTTGGCCCCCTTGGTAGTTCTAGTGTTAAGTCTACAACAAGATTAACGATGTTTGGAGACTGACATGGTTGCCATTTGTATTTATCGTTTATTTAAACAGTATGTTCTCGAATTTTCATTTCTCATTATTCTTATTTACTGTTAACTGTTTGTAAAACTAAATACATCCTGTACGACGATTTTACACGTGCACAATTCTATGCGTTTGAAGACATTAGAAACAGATGTATTGGAAAACATAGTACATCGTGTTTAAACCAATCGGCATTATTATTTCCTACTCCGTGCCAGCTGAATTACCGGCGATTACTCACGCATTTGCATAGTAACACTCCTACAGCTGGCGTCGCTTGCACTAGAATTGCAAATAACAAGAATTCAATAGGAATCAGAAAATCACACATCCACCGAAACATCACGTCAATATTGAGGATTAATTAATTATTTTTATTATTTGGGTCACTGCCGTACGACTCGTATGATATAATTTTAAATAATTTGTTGCTATACTTAATACCATTAAAATATATACTGCGCAATAAAATTGCGCTCGACTAATTACAGTATCGCTCGATTAAAGTTTTATCGAGTTAGCTCGCTGTTTAATTCAAGTACACAAGTAGGATTGCTGAAACACGAAATGACGCAGGGACATTGAACTGAAGGGAACTCCCGCCACTTTTCTGCCAATTTAAAAGCCCACTATCGGCATACATATATGTATGTATATACGCGAACAATGCGTCAATGTTTCGTTTTCGCGCACAATTACAGGATTAATTTCCAAACACAATAGTCGCAACGGTCTATCAAAGAGCGAAAACTGTTTCAAATCATTATCGATTCGACGATCCACACTTATCAGTGGAAATAGTCCTCCAATAGGGAGTAATAGAATACTCTTCGATCGGTAAGTTGAGAATCACTCGGAAGACTTTCCAGTCACGATTATCGGTCAAGTATTGTCTGAAGCGCCGGATATGCTCTCACACCGGAAGAACCATCCTAGCCTTTATAGTCAGGCTCCCTTCTGTCAGCGTCATGGTCCGGGACGCGTCCACGTTTTCACACATGGATGCACACGCGTTTTCCACCCACGTAAACGCGGGGACAGCTACGAATCTTCGTAGTTGCGACATCTTCGCGTTTGCACGTTTACGACCGCTATCCGCGGTGTCCCTCTCTGCGGTTATGCAACAAACGCGTGGGGGATTTCTGTTTTGCAATGGAATCATCCCGGGAAGATTTACGAACGAGTGTTTTACAGTTTGACCAAGGTTTGTAACATTTTGTGAAGCTCCTTTGATAACTTGTAGCTGTCGTGTCGCGGAGAAAGGGTGAGCCTTGAGCACTGCCGATTTTTGGTGTGGTAGCCATTTCTTTCAACATGTACCCTTGTTGGGCAATTTGGTGCTTTTTTTAGAACCGTGGAAGCAAGTCCTCCGAGTATTGTTTACATAGGTGAATTTAATAATCTGGACGACAGAAAAAGAGTAAACGTGTTTCCATTAATAAGTATAAGTCTCATTGTTGTGCACCTGTTGAATAATATAACATAACTATTGCAACTAAAAATCGAGTCTGAAACATGAAATAATACTGTAAAGGTAATCTCAAAGTCTACGACTACTATTTCTATAGTTATCAAGTTACATAATGGAAAAAATATTCGAAAGACTGTAACCATGTTATTATAAAATAAAAAGGACAGCCTTTCCATTATATCTATTGCACGAAACCTTCAATTCAGTAATTGCGTAGCAATTAACAGAGACACGCCGGGGTCGCCTGATAGTTGTTACAGTTTTTCGCAGAAGATCGCGTGCTTCGTGGTCGAAAACCGTTAAGCAGGAAGAAGAGCGATTAAGTGTTTCTTTGTGAGCTAATCGGGCGATTCGCATGCTCGTCGCGTATAATTGAACGTGACACGTTCGAGCGTTACCCGCGACCAAGAACGCTTCCCTGAATCAGTAATGACCAGAATGGGAGAGGATAATAGTTGCCGGTGAAATAGCCGTGACGAATTCATTCAGGGCTGTCGGTGGTTTCGAACCGAATTTCCTGCTACTCATGTGGCCGTTCCTTGGAAATGTGTTTCTTGCTTCGATATTCTGGAAAGATTCTGCGATGAAAATTGTTGGAGCTGCGGGACATGTACAATTGGTGCAGTGGATGGTTAGAGTATTTTGAATTGGATAAAAAGTGTCATAGTATTTTGAAGAATTTAGTTAAGGTGTTGGATTTTGATGAACAGCTCGTAATCGTTGTAATATCCGCAGAGTTAGATTAATATGAATTATTTTGAAGCTGTGGTTGCGGGCACAATAATTTGTATAAATTTTGAAATTATGAAAAGAAGGTGTCGAGGGAAAAAGTGCGCAAATAAAAGTAGAGTATATGTATAGTCATAAATTTTTGGAAAAGGTGGGAGAATTTGATATCGTGATGATATTCTAGTAAGAAGGCGAAAGAAACTTTCGGGACAACATAATACAATTGGTAAAGGTAAAAATACTATCTCCCGCTTTCAGTAAAGTAACAAGGTTTTCATCCAAAAACAATAGCAATAGTCCCGTAGCATTCAGCTGCTCGAAAATAAATTTCCCTAACGCGGAGTAACACTGGAAAGTGCTTTCTAATTTGCTCTTGATCCGCAATAAGAAATGAAGTTCTCAGTGGCGCGTTACTTCGCCTGGTTTACACCGTCGCGACGCGGCGACCCTAATTTCCCTATTGTTCGTCGGGTGCAATTTTATGCTCGTACCGAGACACGTTAATTGCCGTTGCTTTTGCTATAACGTGGAAAAGATCGCGAACCGTATTTGTCCGTGCGAAGTGTCGTCTAAATTAACGAGCTTCTTTCATACTTTGTATGTAAACTTTGTTTAACCGTTCAGACCAGCTGATCGTAAAACCTCGACACGAAATACGAATGCACACGATCCAACGAATGTTTGCGCAAATATATAGCTGCTTGGATTTTTGTTCTGCAAAAGTATCAAGGGCACGGCGTTTCGTGCAAATGCAATCACAAACTGCCAAGCTGCATATATTGCATTCCGTCTAAGAAATTTTGAATGTGTAAATAGTAGCGCAATGTAGGGTAGATGGGGCGAGAGATATTTATGAGTAAGTGGTGACTTTAAAACGGAAAGTGATCTCGAGTTGCCGGGTAATTATCCACGTTTGCGTGCATTTCCAGATTTTTCTTTCTTCATTTGAATGAAGTGCTTATATTTTTGACCCATGGAATGTGTACCTTGACGTACATATAAGCGTTATGCGTGAATAATAATCATAAACAAATATTGAAGTTACCTTATCGGCATACACTCGTACTATAAATATGAAATTGCTAATAATAATATAAATAAGGCTAATAAACAGAAATTCCAGGGAACATTAGTGGATATATATGTATATTTAGTTTTCCCCTCTCCGTTTCTCAACATGTCCTCAATTATCGTTGCAAATAATTATTATTCTCCTGCGAGTTAGACAAATTTGGAACAATAAACTGAATCACGGTCATCGGAAACGTTCAAGCATCAGTCCCATGAATCTGCAAACATAAACCCAGTCTGCAATTCATACACGACGCGAACACACGACAATAGAGTACCGAATTCTATGCGCAATAGAATGTGCGCTTCCGTTTCGAACAAGGATGATTCGCAATCGTCGCATCACGCTCGGTTTAATCCGCTCGTTTATTTTGGAAGAACGGCTTCCTGCCAGCCGGATCACTTATCGTCACCGACAACCGCATATCCTCTGGCTGTCCCAAGACGCAGATTCACCAACCTGGACAGTCCGTCTGTGGCGGCCCTGCGCGTTTAATCTCCGCGAGGATTCATTCAAGGACGCGTGGAATTTGCCGCGATAGGCGCGATGTGACGTTTCGTAGTTCAGCGGAACGTGATTTTAAAAGAAGTGCCGAGAGGATAGGGACGGGTGCGATGTGATCGATGCTCGTGATAATTTTCGAGCCTCTTGTGTCGTTAGTGAAATGGAATGTTGTTAACAGCAACCGTGCCGCTTTAAAGAGCCACTCTGCTGTTGGGTATCTTTTTTTCTTCTGCGATTAATCCCGTGCGATGAGAATTTTAAGTTGCTTAATGATTGGAACGATTTAGTCAGTGTTAAGGAAAAATGCACGATCGTATACTGTATATTACCACTGGTCGATTGCAGTGGCCGATTATTAAACTGAGGATTGTTTTTAAACGTACTCGGACGAAAAAATTGAGAAAGATATAGAATGTACATATTTATATATATTAGCGAAGCGTTGTTCATTGCCAAAAGTAAGGCACAACGTTTACTGGCAAGCGAATAATGCAATTGCTGATTGCTGAATGCCAATGAATAGTTACCTTGCGGCGTAAACGGAGCACTTACAATTAGCGCGTAACAAATATTGAAAAAGAGGAATTAATTATATTGTAGAAGTGTCGAGGAATTTGCACGAATTTTTCCGGCCGAACGGAAACTGTCGTGTTGCACCGTGAAAGTAGAGAACCGCTGAATATTTATGAACGAGTTTAATAAGCTGGCGGGTGCTGTTTGCAATTGCTCGTTTGCACTATTTGCATTGATTGGGGTGAATCACACTCACCGATCGGAGTATCGCGCATCATCCGAGTTACCTTTGGTTTTATCCAATCATACGCCTGCATCGATCGGGACAATTAGCGTCGGTGTCAGTTTCGCGTTCGAAATTAATTTCACGGCGGTCAGTGAGTGCGTTAATTAATTAACAGGGTCGTTTTGCGTTTGAGAATGGAACGTATTTCTATATTCGTGATAGACCGACGTTTTGCGAGCCAATATTTGTCTGCTTGATATCGCGATATGGAACTCCGGCAGGTATTTATCAATTTACGTGAAAATTCGGCTACATACGTTTCGCTAGTTAAGGATTTTCTTGCAGAGATAGATTTTCAATTGAGCAGACTGCTTTTTATCGAATTAGGTAAATCGCAATGCTGCGAGGAGAAAAGATATTTGCAAGTTTAAAAGGAAAGCATGCGCAATGGAGATGCATCCTGTTGATATGCATTCCGAGCACATAGCTCAGTACCGTTCTTCGACACGAGTAAATAGATACATATCAAACTTCTCGATACGCTCAACCAGATAAGTTGATGTACCATTCCAGCTTTGAGAAAATCTTGGTATAGTAGTGGATATGTTACGGTAAATGTGATTAATCCGGTGATTATGTATAATTGCCGGTTATTATATATAATCACCACTAAGTTTGGTAAATGGCATAAATTCTTGAATATTTATCAAATTAACCGGCGAGTTATACTCGTAATGGCGAATGTGATAAATATCTTGACCGATTGAGCCAGTGGAATACAGCGCAGTTTTTTGAGTAGTTACTAGTCAGAAGGATAGTTTTTCGTTGGACACTATGAGGCTGCGCATAACAATATTTTATAATTTACAATTAAAAATTCAATAAATGGCTATTTTAAGTCACATGGATGTAGCCTGAACGAAATTTGAATAAGGGACTGACATGTCTTGTCAAATGAAAGACCTAAATAGAGAAAATAATTTTATTATTAGAACTCATACAAAACTATTACATGTCAAAAAGAAATTAATCTACCAAACTTAGTGGTGATTATATATAATAACCGGCAATTATATACATAAACACCGGACTAATCATATTTACCGTAACAGATACATATATTGTTGCAATTTTTTTTTGCGAGTCTTAGAAAACACATTTTTGTATATCCTGAAATTAATTAGGAATAATTATCTCCAATAGAATAATCATCGTCATTTATTATCTGCAATCCTCAGACATTGTGGAGTATAGAATCCATAGCCTAGTGGACCAATAATTTTCTCACCCTGCTCTAAAAATTCAATTACGAAAGACATACTTGCACCTTATACTTCACACTTATTGCTAGATCGATACCTAGAATATCCAACTGCGTATAGAACGTCAAAGTGATTTAAATCTGGGTGCTTCAAAAGGTAGTCGAGGCAATGGAAAATAATCCTCGTAAACAAAAACTAGCGCCGACTAATATAATATTCTCCTCCAAGAGCAAGCGAGCAAAGAACCATAAAGCCAGAACAGAGTTTGCGAAGAAATTGAGGATATCTGCACGAAATCATATCGTGCATTCTATTATCACTTTGACGTACACCCCTTACACGCAATCCAATGAAATATACCTTTAATTGAGAATTTTCGGGTTAGGACATAACATTTTGCTTCTCCCACGCAACAGCTATGGTCCCCGGATTCCAATATTTTAAATGCCATATTAAAAATGAGAGGGCCCAAGATTTGGCATGATAAATGAATCCATGCCGATTGTATTATACAATGGCGAATCTCCACCGTTGCCACCCAGCCCAAATCAATTCCCCGTGGAGTGAACACCAGACGAGTCTATCTGTTGTACCCACGAATCCAGGCCATAAAAAGAAAAAGGCCTCGCGGGAAACCTCTTCGGACGCCAATTAAAGGTGGTTTTCCAGGACACGGGTAAAGCCGTCTACGCGGTTTCACTCGATTTTCCACGAGCCGCGTCCCCACTGTCCTCGATTCGGTAGCAGCCGATTGGAGCGGAAGGTTAACGCGCGCTCAAGCCCTCCGCGTTGAAAGAGTCCTCGCCGCCGGATGCGATAAAAGTGCCGCCGCTCTCGTCCTCCTGTGTTTGCCTCGCGCACGATAGGAGTGCGTTCACGCCGTCGACCGATCGTCGCTCGCCTTCGAGATCGCGTTCCGTACCGAAACTGTGCACCGAACGTCCGATTAACGTTCTTCGTGACCTCCTCGGCAGGGCCGCGTGGTCGTCCACGATCGCGTGCAACTGTACCTGGCCGAAAGCTGACTCGCGAGCCTGCCGTCTCTGTCCGCCTAGTCTGCCGGGCGACGGATCTGGCTCTGTTTGGCGAATCGAACGGGAACAGCCCCAGTCCAAGGCGAACCGCGAACTAATTATGGAGCTGTCACGAATCCATGGATCGTCTAATTGCGCCGGGGAGCAACGGAACGCTCGGTGACTCGTTGGTCTGAGCGCGAACCGATCGCCTCCAACTACGTACTCGCAATCAGACCACGCGGCGCTGGCGAACGAAATGGTCGGATCTTCTTGTTTTCAGTGAACTGCGACGGACCAAAGTGTCGGCGAAGGTTTACGAAGTGCGTTTGTTTAGAGAGAGTGGTTTTGCTTCTTCTTCAGCGAGACTATTTGTATCGTGCTCGTGGTATAAATGGATGTATCGGCGTGGAACTTGCCGGGAGTGCGTTTCATACTTGGACCAGGCTAAATGGCTCGGTTGGCGATTCTTGAGTGATGTCATTGCTAATTGTTAGTCGATAATGACGCGGAGATAACGAATGCATCGTATCGGGAGGAAGCGTCGATTAACCTACTTTCTTGGAACGTCGGGGCGCGACACGTGATCCCTCTGTGCAGAATCGATCAGAAAGAATCGTGTTCGGTGGTTATCGGCCGCTGTTGCCTCGCGGGGGTGTGACGAGCGATCGATCGTTAATTGATGTTCACGATGAGTCGTAAAAAGGTGTGGAATTCTATCGTTCGCCGCAAGTGGAAGAATCACTTGGATTTGAGCGGCAAAGAGGAGGAGGACTTGGTCAGCGTTTGTAAGTGACGAGATGGATCTGTGATTTCTGTTTCGCTTTTGTAATATCGCTCACGATTTGTGGAGTAGCGTTTCACATTTTTCAAAGTGCTCTTTCTACTGCTTGAGTTATTCATATGGATGTTGCGGCTTGGTGATGACGCGGAGTAAAGAAGTTTGCCGATGAATTTTTAAACGTCTCGGAGTAGTCTCTTCGCTGTACACTTTTTGTTGCAACACAGGATCAATTTAATATCCTGCCTTAAAATTTGTAGGTGCTTCTGAAATTCGACGGTTTAAAGGGATATTAAATTCTAGTTACAATATTGTATCCTATAATGCGCGGAGGAGAATGACATCGAAATAAGAACTTGTTTGAAAAGTATGTTTAACATTCAGAGTGAAATATATTGTGGAATTTCGCCCAGTAATTCTTCTAAATTAGTTGAGCGGCAAGAAGAGTGTTAAATTACGAAGCAAATCGTGTTACCGAATATGTACATACTTGAATCGTCGAGCTTTCTAATATATTATATTTGATAATATATTTCAAATCGGGGCAAACTAATGAAATGCTTTAGTGATATACAATTTAAATACGTAAAAATATTTCATAACACATAGTCAGTAATTTATATAATTTATAAAAATGATATTGGTAATATTCTACGCTTATTATTTTGGAGCAAGGCTTGTATAAAAAAATAGAGTCTATTGCCGTTGGAGAATTAAATAAATATTGTCCGTACAGCAAAAAAATGTATGCATTCTCGGTTACTGTAACTGAGAACTAAAGCTTCCTAAAAAGCCTTACTAAATAAATTTTGCCGGAAAGCAATGGTTTTTACTGATATAAGACCAAGTGAATCACATTTCCGCGAAAGTATTTTGTTGACGCATACTACTCACAGGATGAAGGGATATCAGGAACATTTTTTATCTTAAAGCGTTAAACTGTTGGAAACAAAAGTTAATCTTTACAAATATCTCTGAATTAACGGACAATCCCTAATGTAGAAATAGAACACTATACATTAATTAGGCTTGAACAATTGTAACTATTGGAATCTAACTCTATTTTCATTGCAATTTAAAAGTCTACTTCCAAAGTAGACTTCGACTTGTTCATTTATTATCACTATTATTATATCTACCTGTATGTCCAAGTGTGCCAACGGAAACGACATCGGAATTTGCATTTAAAGTCAAATCTCGAACGGTTCTAGGGTTCATCAACATTTTTTTCTCTCGCTTAGCATTTCTCTTCTAATTGCATTCCAGCTTTTCCCATTCTCGTCGCCCCTATTTGTTCGCTTTTCACCTTCATCAAAAAATTCTACTGCTATATGCTTTCACGGTCACCAGCTTCGATGTACACAATTGTTAATAAACCAGAGGCGAACTGTAGAGCGCGTAAATTACTAAGCGGTCGGTATTTTTGCGGAAATGAAAACCACAGCCCGTTTGTTTCGCGTCATTAAATACCGCTGCCTTTTTTTCTACACACGTGCTTGTGTTTGCGTGGATTGCCGCGCGCATGACTTCACTTGGCGATTTAACAGAAAGCAGCGGTGAAGCGACGGGAAGTTTCAGCTTGATGAAATTCCTGTTACGCGGAAAAATATTCGAAACAGGCTTAGTCAAAAGCATCAAAAAACCCCTTCAATTTTTCCTTAGTAGAATAACATTGCATGGCGTGGCACAAATTACGGAACATCGATGCGAAATAAACAGAACAACAGTGACAAACATTTTATTTCATTATAGGAATCAGTAAATCGTTAATCTCCCGTTAACCCAATTCATTTTCGCGCTGAAAAAGGTATTACATGGTTCGTTGAAAGATGCAATTAAAATATTTAAAAATAGGATCGTCTATCGTGTGCAAACAGAAAACTTATAATTTATACGCGCAACCTACTTGCGCCGTAAAATAAATGCAACCCCTCTGAGCGGCGAACCTCCCTTGACTTTCCGCATCCACCAAGATTAAGACCTCCCCGTGTATCCATCGTTTGCAGCTTTACGATTTTTCAGTCGCTTGGTAACAGCCATAACTCTTCTGACCCCCTCCAGAAACCATAAAAGTCTCACTTTTCCCGCGACTCGTACGCTTTGCAAAAACCAACGACGGTCGAGCGCGTGTGACGAAAGGGTGCAGAGGTTGGACGCAGGAAGGATGGTCAGGGTCTGGCGACATCTGCTGAAACATCGTGCGGGAGGTGAAACGGATCGTGGCGCGAGAAACAGCAATCAAAGGGCCTGCTCGCTCAACGGAGACGAGAAATGATAGAATAGGGGATGGCGCGAAGGGGTGGGAAGCGACGCGAGAAACGCCGACGCCGGAGGATTTTAATTGAAACGTCCGTACATTTAATTAAAAATCACTGTCGCCCGGGATTCCACGATGGAATGGCTGTCCAACTGGACCAGCCTTCGGGAATTGGCGTTCGTTCGTGACGACCAACAGGCGCGAACTCTTTAGCTGTGGGTTCGGACGGCAGCTTTGGGGTCGGGCTCGAGGTGACGCGCGGTTGGGAAGTAATTTGGGAAACGCTAGGAGATTTCGAATGTGGAATAGTTGAGGAATTCGAATGATGTTGGAAGCGGTGCTCGTGAAATTAGAAACACGTGGTACGCGTGGAAAAGACTTTGGTAGTAAGCATTTAGGGGGGATCTTTTCGATAAATTTTTGATGCTCGATGTAGGAGAATTCGTGTGGTAGATCTATATTTTCTTTTGTAGGCGTCAGCGTAGAGTTGGGGATACAAGATATGAACACCAAAATTTCATGTCCGAATAAAGGAAATATATTTGTATTCTCTATGTTAAGTCTCACGCTTGAAGAGAATTTAAAGCGTTTGTCATAACAAACACCTAGTGACTTTGAATTTAGAAAAGGTGATGGAGCGAAACAAATGCAGTGGTTGCAATAAAGTGGTGTTGCAAAACACTTTTCGCAAATTATTGAACAAAAATGGGATAAGATTTGTAAAATAGACTTAAATATACGGTGTGCGACTATGAAGTTACGCGAGCGTACAGAGAGTTAACAAAACGAATACAAAATAATCCGCACTTTCAATCACAAATTTACTATTCGTTTCTTTGATTCTCTCTCGTTACCGAACTGCCTGCCCTGCTATTTCGTTAGCTGCCTCTGAATCACAAAACAGCGACACGTTAATCTAGAAAATCCGTTTTTGGAATTCTAAACAGCTTCGCCTAATCGTCACCCTTTGTACATCGAGACCTCTCAGCTCCGACCTGATTTCGCTTCATTCGCCGATACTCTCCAATCTCAAGGTCCATTGCTACATGGAATCTAATCTCGCGTTTCACGACACCCTGTGGACAATAGCCTTCTTCAGGCGGAAAAGGGGCCTCCATCGATTCTATTCACCCGCTACGAATCGCTAATCGTTCAGGGGCCAAAGGATCGAGTTCCAGAAGGCTTTTGCATGAGGTCACAAGGGGAAGAAGAATATGACGGCAAGGCTGGCCCGCGGTGGTTGCCTCTTTGGTAATTCAAGGAGACAATGCTGGCCTGGCCGGTGTAACGCGATCCCAAGACGCTGTACTTCGGTTACACAGAGTATAACTTAACCACCGGTGTATACTCTTGCTTAATTGCGACTGCAACGCGGCGGCTTGTTCGCCTCGGACTCGATTAGACTCCGATACGCGTTTGGACTGTCCACCTGAACCGGACTAATTGCACCGTGAACGAACGGGAATCGGGGGAACTGTATCGGGGACGGCCTTTGGGGGCAGGCAAAAATGTCATCTGCATATTGGCCAGCTTCTCATATTGGATCGTGAAAATATAGTGCCGAGTGTAGCTTTTAATTCGCACACCTTTTAATAACGCACATATGAATCCGATACAGTCCAGGCTGATCTGAAAGGTCCAAATGAAGTAAAAAAAAATGTGAAACATTCATTATTGAGAATGTAAGTTCAATTTATTCAGCTGGTTAACACTTTAACGACCGGTAGCTTCGTCACCCGACGCCATTCCTTGTTTTAAAAATACGCGAACGCTAACTGGTAAGATTTAAAAAATAATACAAGAATATGAGAGCTTACAGTACAATATAACAGTTGTACCTCAATAATAGACAACACATTATTGGTTGCCGTGGCAATCGATTAATAGGCTACCGGTCAATAAGCGTCATGCAAAGTGAATTAAAGACAGAGTAATGTTTTAGCAATAAAAATCAATTTGGGTAATAAAGGGTTGAACAGATTAGCAGCGTAGGGTGATCGTACAAGTTGGATTAATTCATGTTTTAATATGAAATCTGGGCATTGAAAATTAGACTCTCCTTTCTGTCTAACCTTTTTTTTACGAACTGACTGGTGTAGTCCTAAAATAGTGTTCGTTTTAATGGGTTACAAGATCTTAACGTCAGTGGGGTAGATAATATAAATATAACACACGTGGCAGTCATGTATACCATTACGAAGCATCATAAGTAGCGAATGATTAAGATGTTCATAACAAAAAGTTTACGTGCAAAATGAGAGCTATGCGTCTTCTGCGGGAATTAAAATCGTGTACAGCATAATATACATTAATATGAGGGGACTATAAACGTAAAATCTCTGAATACCATTCTAAAAAATAACGTCCGTGGTCTGACAAAAAACTTATGCGAGGCACGTATGTGTATTTATAGTTGCAAAACAGCAATAAATCATTCCACGTCGCTGACGCTATATTTGATTTTTTTGCTGTTCGCAAACTATGAACGTCGACGCCAGCTTATTCCCCATTGGTTGTAATCATTTTTCAGCAATCTGTATCTGACATATACAGGATTCGTATTTTACGTTAAAAATGCAATTACGTGTACACGCACCTCAATTAAGAAACACGTTTGCAGTACTCTCCAAAGTGTCTATAAATATTCAACGAACGTATATATGTGTACAAGTGAATGCAGCGTGAAAGAAACGAAGCTATTCCACATTCTCGTATCGTTAAATTACCAAAGAATTATAATTACTTTTAGTTTGCCCATATCAGATGTGCATATGTAGTACAGATGTAGCAAATGAATTCTTTGCGCTATTTATTTGGTTACGTCATTGTGCCTGTGTACCATTGTAAAAAATGGGTATTCACCATTTAGGGCGAACCTTTATGAGTACCTCTGGTAAGCAGCATGGCCCTGCTGATCTTCAGTTGACAATTGTACGCAATTGATTGAACCGTCCAACCTGGTGAGCATCGCATTTCGTAATGACCGACCGTGCCGAGTAACACTGCAACGCACCTGCCCATTGATCGCAAGTTATCCAGCATATCCTGGTGAAACACGGCATCGTTCAAGTTCGTCAGCTTCCGTGCAGTCCTGAGTTGGCTACCTGCGATTTCTGGCTATTCCCCTAACCGAAAATTCCTCCGAAAGGACATAGAAGATATATTAAACGGAACGCGACGGGGCAGCTGTTGGCAATTCCGGAAGACGAATTTCAGAAGTGCTTCCGCAAGTGGCAGGGTCGCTGGAAGAAGGTTGTGGCTTCTGAAGGGAAATACATTGCAGGGTACATCGTCGTTATTGACCAAGATCAACCCGTTTCCTTGCTATAGCACAAGAAAAAACAGTTTCCGGAGAGACCTCGTATTGTACCAATCGTTAATATTCCAAAAGGAATTCAGCAATCTTAATTTAAAAAAAAATATATATAAAAAGTATAAAAATGTAAAGTACCAGCTCCACGTAAGATAGCGTAGGTAATAGGGTTCACCAGTTAAATTATGCACCTCCATCGCTCGTTCTTAGAATTCCCCAATTCCCATAAAACTTGGAAACAACGCCCATCCTATTTTGTAGCGTTACCTCGTTTAGTTCTAAAAGGTAGCAATACAATATCTCGCGATTTTACGAGTTACGCCGTCAGCTGTGGTCCGTGAAACGAGGGTAATGCTCGCTTTGTTTCGGCCGAGGTTTCTTCCGCTTCCTTCCTCTTCAACTTCCCTTTCGGCCGACCAATCGCCGCGCTGCGCTGTGTCTTCCTTCCCATCTCGACATCTGTCGTTTGCAAGAGGAAGCCTGCCTCTCGCAGAAAAGCTGTAGACACCGAACACCGTCGAGATAATCGAGAAAGAAGCGGAAAGTGAACTCCATGAAATTTTTCTCCTACGCGCTCAGACGAAACCTCTGTCGAATTCGTTTCACTGCCCGGATTAGTTTCCACGCTTTTCCAGGCGTTGCGTGTCGAACGTTTCTGTCGATCGTTTCGGATCTCTCGAAGCGGATTACTGTCATCGTTTGCGGCCAAAATGGTGGACAGTTTTCTGTCTTTATTTTTCGAACTGAAGGCGCAATTTGACTAGTAGCAGGCTAGTAAGCAGTCTAGTGATTCGTATCAATTTTCGCATCATGAAGGCCTACTCAGACTTTCAATATTTGTTATCAATACGACGATAGTGCTAATATTAGCATTAATAGGCGTTGCTATACAAGGTCGCCGTTAGATATCGGTAAACAGTTATTTAACTCGCTTTCCAAATGTACCCTTTCTTCACTATTGTGTCTGACAAGGGACTATGTACATCGGTCTGATGAACACCGATCTTTACGAAATCAATACGACACGCCGGTGTTCTTTTTAATCGACAGTCGTCCATGTCAAATCGTATTGAATGTCGAAGCCAATAAAAGTTTTTCATTTGATTTGATATTTTGAAAACGATTGCAGACAATTAAATTGTCGAGGCAAATGAAATTGTTATTTTCGTAAAGGAAAATATCTATTTTTTCAACGTAGAAGATATTTGATGCATTCACAATGAAGTAGATCATTCTCTTATACAGGGTGTCTCGTGGTATGTGTCGTTTGATGTAACTATTGAACGATAGGTGATAGGCCAAAAATGTAATAAGACTTTTATTATCACTTTTTATGTAGAATGTCGCTGCAAAAAAAAAGAAATTTTCACCACCAGTTTTTCAATGTTATACTAAGGTCAGCACGTGTTTGTTTTAAATGGCTTGCTACATTTTGGTTCTGGTATCATAAAAGTACAGAAGAACCAAGTTCAGCATGTATCTTTAAAGCGACGTTGAGGTAATTTAAAGTCGCAAGGACAAAACAGTTTTAAAATAGAGGGGAATCGATGTCCCTGTTACTTTGCTTGTGTCTTACCTTTGTGTCCTATTACCTATCGTTCAGTAGTTACATCAAACGGCATATACCGCGGGACACCATGTATTTTAGTACAGGGGTTAAATTAGCGTGGCCAACGTCGAATGATTATTTATGCCTTCGATTCTAGGAAGGGAAGACTAAGTCGAACGTTGCAAATAGTGGAATCGTCTTATCGGACAGTGGGTTAGGTCCATCTCGCACCTCCTACGTTGTCGTATGATTCAACCTCCTTTTACGGCTAGCAAGAATACGCTGCACGCAGGAAGTGCATTGTAGCTACAACGTTGATGGTCTCCCCTCATTACGTGCCGCGCCTTTGTTCGTTCCTTTTCTTTTATCCTCCTTCGTCGGTGGATTCGAATGGGGCCCCCTTAACAGGTTCCTTAAACATTGTACACGTTTATTCGAAATCGCCCACTCTTGACTTGCCCACTTGTCTTCTTCACTTCCGTTTGGAAACATTTTTTAAGTGAATACGTATGCAAACGAAGCATTGGCAGTATGTTTTTGTGTAATACAATTAATTAACTATCAATTGAGAATAATTCTGGTCAGCAAGATCGAAGGCAGCCTTGTTTCTTGGAACGAGAGCAAGTATGCATTATATTTTCTAAAATGCATCGTGCGTTTTGTAAAATATATACGTATCATGGTGTAATAATTGTGGAATAAGATAATTAAATCCTAAGAATTTAATTTGGAAGAATGTCTCTCAGATATTAATAGACTAAAGGATAAAAAATAGGTACGAAATTATAATATGTAATTATTTTTTCAAATTACAATCAGATATCAAAAAATCTATAGACACTTTACGATCAGTTGGTTATAGACTGATTCATGCAGGTGTTGAATGTCTTCTAATTTAATTATGTCTTAATAAAGCTTATTAAGTTGCATTCACGATGCACACCTAGTTCCAACCTAAAATGAATCAACGAAGTTTCTTTCGATTGGCCTGTTTCCACCCTCAACTTCGTCCCCAGGGATGCGTGGCTGCTAGTTTTCAAGTGTCAGAGGTTAATGGAATAAACGGAAGCTGGATCGTGGAAGAAACTTTGTCCGCACGATAGATAAATGAATGGAAATGCAATATCGCGCCTTAGTTCGTACAAGAAGCAAGCGTGTCACGTGTCGGGAGTATAACGTCTAAAGATGCTTAGTTTGTCACTTTGCTAGACGCTCTGAACAATCGAACAAGCTATTAGGTCGTGCTCTTACTAATCTTGATTTTCCAGCCGATATTCGAGACATCAAATATTCGTCCTACTTCTAATACTTGTTCCTATTTTTATTTCAATTCCACACGACTTTCGTTATATCGCTTTTGCAGCATTCAGTACCGCATCATTAAAATAGAAAAGCTGTTCGCTTTCTGATTTATCAGAACAGTGAAAATGAACATTTCGACATTTTGAAATCTACCTAGTACATATTAACCGTTTCTCACATCTAAATTATATTCTTTGCGAATGCTTTTTTATTCGTTTGAGATACGTGTGCCAGAAATTTAATGTGAAGGGAAAGGGAGCCCTTAAGACCTGTTACAGAAGTTTTCCATGATTGTCATAAGCGTACGTGTATTTCTATTTCATATTCAAGATACTGATGTAATTTTAAGTAAATGTCAGCTGCGGATTGGGGTGGAGCAAAACTTACTGAATTTGCGAAAGAACTTAATTTAGTCGCTCGAGAAAATCAGAGGTGATAATTGTAATTCGGTGCGCGAGGAGTCCTGAAAATAGCTTTTAGTAGATAACGCTGACGCGTTGCGCGTGGAATCTTGATAGGGGTTTGATACGCTTTACGTAGACTCGGGGAATCATTTTAATAAGTTCCGTATTCAAGTCGTTAGAGAAGCTGCTACCCGAATTTGAAAAACGAATTTCAGGCACCGTTCAGGTATTCCCAGAAATGGGGAATCTATATTGAAGGCAACGTACTGGAATGCGATACCTCGTAGATTTAAATTGAAGGAATACGTGAAGTGTGTTAGGAGTTTTTGGTATCGTTCGAAAATGTTTGAAATTCTAAGTTTGGAATAGAAAGGGAAGGGAATATTTTAAACATATATTGCAGGCTCACCTGTGCAAGAAAAATTATTAGAAAAATATTAGGCTTCGATATCAATGGATAATATGGAACACATTTTCAAGGATGTGAATTATTATCTGAACATATTATTTCTTCAAATGAACAAGTTTCATGGTGGTCTGGCCTCAGCATGCTATCAGCATTTATGTATGTATAGTATGCATTAAAATGGTATAGCCTGTTTGCGCAAATGCAATGCAATGGATTAAATGACTTACATTATCTTTGTCAAGTAACATGTTCTCGTTGCGGATCTTGCGTGTACAATAGCAATAATGGTGTAACCTCGGGTATCAAAAAATTCTGTCACATTGACCGTAGTTAAGGGGGGACACTCAATTAGAAGCATGAAATTTTTCAGAGTTTTAAAGATTTTTTACAGACTACCAATTGTTCAATCTTTTTGTAACTTAGAGGCTTATTTATTATATATATTTAAGTCGGTACATATACCTAAGTTCGACTTAAATGTTCTTGTAGAGAATATCATATTTTCATCAAATACTAGAATATACTGCATACAAAAATTCGTTCAGCGTGCACTACATTAACATTTCCTTGAAATACGCCAAAATATTTAATAATGCTTACTCCATTGGGAAGATAGATCGATATAACATACTTACTGAAACCGGGCAGGCCCATTAACATTTCTATTGCGCACTCAATTTCGTGAGTCAATTTAATCGACGCGTAAAATTTGAATGAACATACAAAATATTAATAAACAATGTCCATGCGGTCCGTTATTTTATCGCATAGCAGATCGGTCTTATGATTAATTATGATAATTATGAATAAAGCACTAGAAATACGGAAGCAAGTTAAAAAAAAATGATTCAATTATAAGCGCAGAGAAAAGTACATTTATGCTTGTCAGGCATTGCTTAACAAAGGACACTGTTCGCGAGGCACAATGCAAAGTCAAAACTGATTCTCACGCCGCGTTGCAAATGGAAATAACTGTAACGCGATGAGAACGGTCGCGAATTCAATCGACTTGTACGCCGACACGTCCTCTCTGTGTGCTTACTTCTCCTCTATCTGTGTGCGTGTATTTGGGATGAATGGAAGCTATTTGATGTGTTTGTTGCATGTGCATACGGTCGAGCTGATTACAATTGCATCCATGATGCGCGCAACGCGAACTAGATAGGCTTGCAGACGCATTTCCGTGTTTCGTGGCTCTTATCTGCGACAGAGGCAGAGGCTCTCACTTTCGACGAAAAGCTAATACTTTGTTCGCATGAATGGAGCCTGGTATAAATTAGGCGAGAGGTTCTCTCGTGGCGAAACAATGAGTTTTCGTATCATTGTTTTTCAGGTTCTCGCGGTTGAAAAGGAAGGGGCAATTATTTCGGCGAGACTTTGGTTGGGTTGAAACGAAGCGGGGAATAATACAGTGTATTTAAAAATAGAGTAGTAACAAGGTCCAAATTTTTTTTACAATTTTCATAATAATGCTTCCAAACTTGAAAATCATAATACGAATAATTGTGCTTGCATTTTTTCCTGCTTCCCTCTTGCTTCCTTTTTTCCGCGGATTTTACGAATACCGTGTCTATTTTAAATCGTAATTCGTTTGCGTTAAGACATTTTCGTCGTCCTCTTTACTTTATTTTGCTTCAGCAAACGTATTCTATTTCCATAGATAATTTAAGAAATATTGCTTACTAGTAGTGTAATTATTGTTATTGCGCCGCAAAGGTAATTATGCTGAAATGATTGTGATGTTTATATAGCGCCATTGTTAAGAAGGGTTTCCACCCTTCCAAGAAGAGGGTTGCAACAGAGACATACTTTGGATCCCGAATTGTCCTCGTTAAGCGAACACGATCCCAATCGCCTTTTCGTGGAGTGTAAGTGGGACATTACGAACACTAGTTACTTAATTATAAAATTATAAGTATGATACCTGGGTAATGAACTATTGAGTAATCCCTCACATTTCTATCCTGCGCTTTTACTTTCGTGGTACATCTTTTATTCATCAGTGAGAATAATAATTTCGTATTAATCAAACAGTAATTGCCCTACATCCTAAAATGAATTATTTCACGTATGGTTCGATTAAAGCATCGTCTCCTCTCTTGCGTTTTTTAGTGTATCCTTTAACTATTATATTTAGAGTACGTATTTTTTGGTAACTAATTATTGGTTATGCCTGTTAAGAGCTGAATGAATTGTGAAATTGAATTACAAAAGGCATGCTGTAGTTGAAAGTATTTACTTAGAGTGCGATTATTGTACAATATATTATTACAGCGTATATTGCATCCGATGCAGTAGAAAAAACAGGATTATTGATACACGATCTTATGTAACCGGAAAGTGTTCGCGACATTTAAAGAAATATAACTAAGATACTCTCAGGAAATGAAAGCCGAAGACAACAGAGATGATGCAGGGAGAGACTGTAACTCTTAACAGCCGAAAAAACAAACTATAGCATTCAAACTTATGTAGCAATATTTCGATCCACAAACACGAATTCCTGAAGCACAAATTTATCGCATCTCCGATACGCAGTTCCCAGGAAGAACCAGAGCGTGCCACTACCAAAAAAACTGTCCCAGAAACCCACCCTTCCTTCCTTTATTTATTGCTCCTAAATCAAAAAGGACTTCCTCGCCGATTCGATAAACGGCGCACATCTCGCTTCCTCGACAACTTTCGAAAAGTTCCCCGTTAAAGAAAACGCATCGCTCACGACCCAGTTCTCCGCCATCCGCGTCGTGCTTCGAGTCCAACGGAAAACGAGAAGAACCCAATCCTTCAGCATCTAATCGGCCAGTTTCCATCCCACGCTTCTAATTTTATCTCCTCTTCTCGAGGCGTTTCCGCTCGAGTGAAACGGGAAGGGACCTTCGTAGGAAAGGGACAGCAGATGGAAAGGAGAACAAAAGCTATGTTAGCGCGTACTCTCTATGTTTTCCCTACTTTTCCTTGGCCCGTGCCGCGTGGAAACAGTTTCTCGACTGTTTAGCGAGAAGATCGCGCATTTGGGAGCGTGCCAGCGATATTTCTGCGCGTCCAGTCTCGATTGGCGGAAACTGGTGCAACGGGACCGCAATACGGACCATCCTTGGTCGTTTGCAGGAAGCAAGAAGCTCCTCCGGAATCCGGATTTCCATGCGAGGGCAGAAAGAGTTTCCCCCGGCGTGGCATTAGTATTTCTGCAAACGTCGCTGACCCATATTCCTGATACATTTTTCGAAGCACAGCTTCCGATGTCGACGTCTGATCGACCTTGTCCCGCGCATTTCTGCGTTCCTGTCCATGAATTACGTTTTCATGGACTCCTTTTTGGCCGGGCTTCGACGCTGCAGTTTGCAGCTTATCGTTGGCCTGGTTTCCGCTAGCTCGAGATAATCCGTCTTGGCTAGTGGTGGTAACGGTAGGTAGGTCTTACGTTTATGTGCAACCCCATGTTATTAACAGACCAGCCACGGCGTGTGATCTTCCACTATAAGATTTGTGCCCAGCCTTTTCGAATTTATGGAAGTTTTCAGTTTATTTTGTGGTAACTGTAATGTCCATTTTCTGATATATTCTTCGTTGTAGCAAAGATTTGTCGAGGGGACTGTGGACTGTGTACGTTAAGTCTGGAATTGTTCATAACAATTGAATTCGCCGCGTTGCGTGGACCAAAATTTGTAAACAAACTTCGGCTCTGTGTGTAATGGTAAAAGTATCTTGACGATTTTTGTATACGCTTAGAAATTGGAAAATTTGTTTCCCACGCAGAAGACCGGGGATCTATAAGAATATGATTACCGTACCTTTCTATCTCTTAAGTAATTTAAATAACTTGAATGGCATGCGATCTTTCAAAAGATGTGGCGATCTAGCAAGAAAACTCCTTGCCGAGCATAGTGTCTTTCGCAAAACTATGTCGCGGCCACTTATCTTCGACCTAGTTTCGTATCTTCTAATATGCATACGCACGAAGCCAATCGAACAAATTATTTACACGCATCGATAGTCTTCATTTGGAACATTTCCCCCTTCAGCATTTCTTTGTCATTTTGATTACCGCTACATATTCATTGCCCGAGGAAATTCTGCTCGATGTTTATACTGAATAGCTCTGACACACTGTTTGTCAATGAAGTGTTAATTGAAGCACACCAACGTTATCTACAATATATGTACACTGTGATGTCGATTTCCTTGTTTTTTTGCATACAGTCCATCTTCATTCATTATCATTGCACACGCAAAATCAAAGGTACATGGCATATTAACTATTAAAATAGTTAACTTAACTAACTTAACTAACTTAACTTAACTATTAAATCATTCGTTGAAAGATACCGATTCCTCCCCATCATTCGTTCTTCAATTCATCGAGAATTCAGACTACAGAATTAACTTTGTTAACTGCGCCGCCATTAACCCGCCCCGATAAGCAATGCAGTTGTGCACGCGCAGCTGCAGATAAACTGGTAAAAGATCGTTCGATTCGTGTTTAAGGAAAGATTTGATTCGTTCTCCGATAAACTAAACAGGAACTATTACTGCATCGTGAGGAAGATGCATTCGAGATACGATCTTGGCGTTGCTCGGACACATTAACAAGATCTAGCGCGCCCCAAGAAAGCGTGAAGAGTTAGCCGCTCGTTAAGGGATTGTCGATTCTGCTCGAGTACTCGCGATGCTGCAACGAATGGTTTCGTTTGCACTGTCACGCGAATTCAAGCATCGAGCCGGCACGCCGCGTACGCGAGAAAAATTGTATTGTACGCGAGCGTGAAGACGAGGGAAGTGGAGCAGCCGCGTGGAAATTGGAGGCCTCGAGCACGGCTTTCACCGGATTACGCAAAAATACCAGGCTAGAACGCGAAACAATGACCGTGCCGCATGTTAAATCCCGATTCAGCCGCGACGTGAAGCTGACTTTTCACGCCTCTCGTTCCGCTCGTTTTCTCGGGGAGAACATTGTTTTCACTTCCCGTTTGACTGCGCGAAGAAATTCTGCGTGTAATATTGACTATCTTTATTGATGAAGGAAAATGAAGACATTTTCCTTCAATCCTTCTTCCGAGTCGAATGTTTCCAGTTGTAGCTCAGCTTTTATCTTAACGGTATTGATATTTTTTAAACTTGAATTACATTTAGCGATCACTCATTCACTGGTGTTGAATTCTTTCCTGCAGTCAATCGATTTTGAAGGGTATATAGCATTGCTTCTATTGCAAACTTCATTATAGTTTGTGAAAGGCAGGGACGAGTACCCTTTTAGAACTTCTCCACGCATTTTCTATGAAAGCTGTTGCTATTTTTGGTTGGACATTCACTTCGCCATTCATTGTAGAGTAATTAATTCACCTCGCGTCAGTAACGAACCCTTTCGTCGTTTTATGAAAAAACTTCGTTACTACAAAATCTACAAAACATTGGACTACACCGGGTTGTCGTTGTTTAACTTTTTAACGCTTTAATATAAATCTTCACAATTTTATTAAGCACGCTTGTATGCAGAAAGCTTCCCTTTAAAAATTAAAAAGATGAAAAGAGAAAAAATGCCAATTTCACCACTCCCACTGTTCAAAAAACACTGAATTCAAGGTATTTGAAAAACCAATTTTGAACCTGGCAACGTTCTATCTAAAAGCTTGCACACAAAGACGCCTAATTCGTTTCACCAGCTGCCAAGACCCATTGTTCCCACGAACAATAGCAATTTCTACTTATTGAAATCTGTCGAATTTGTTTCGCTCGTTGCGCGAACGTCCGAAAAGCAAATCGAGATGGACAAACAACAATTTTACTGGGCGGCAAACAATGCCGGCATACGATGGAGATCGTTTTTACGGTGGACGGGAATCAACGAATCGTGAGCAAAAGTCAATCGTGAATTAATTACCGGTGACCCGGTTTTCCTTCGGTGTCAGCTTCGCTGGCAAATAAGCGTTGAATTTCACTGCGTGTCATTAATGTGCTATCTGTGTCGGCTGTTGAAAACCAGCCTCGTCCATTAGAGCTTTCCTGTTCATTGAAAGTCTGATCGCTACCATTTAGGTGGTCTGCATTTTCCATTTTCCTTTCTTTTCTTCTGCAATTACCCTTTCAATGCAGCGAAACGAGATTTAAGGTGATATATATGTATTTGTACATGTATTGTACCGCTTACTTACATTTCATTTCGAGGAAAAATTGTGGACAATATTATAGAAATCGTTGGCAAAAAATTGTGCTCGGAGAAGCTGCGGGGGGGGGGGGGGGGTGCAATGATTAGGACATAGATAGTGTGGAAAGGTATATGAATAGAAAAGAAATTTGTAAAATAATATCTATAATCATAATAATATAATATAATATATATTTTTTTCGTTAATCAACGGGATAGAGAACCCTTTAGTATACAGGGGATTGTGCCACACAGAAAGTAATATGTAGTATCATATACAGTACAATATGACACAGAAATACAGAAATACACAAAAGAATAACAATTTAAATAAAATAAAATGAAGTAGAATATAATAAAATAAAATGGAATGGAGTAAGAAGACAGTTCTTAATTCTTAAAAACGGAAAAATTAATAACTATTTACAATTTACCGCGATTAAAACGGATTGCTTAAACGCTATAAAGGAAGTCCCAAAAAATTGAGACAATTGCAAAATTTGTTCGCGATGGTGCATAAACGATTGCAGCAATTAAATTTCCCATAGAGAGTCCGGTGAGTGTTCGTGTAGAATAAAGTATGAATCCTTAGTTGAAAGGTGGGGACGTGGACGTGGAATATATAAAAATATATATTATATTATATTATCATAATATTATAATCATTGAATGCCTTCGCAGAATATTTATCTTCGCAAGCGTATTTATCCATTCTAATAATTAATTTACGCTCCTCAGCAATATTCGAACAATTGTTAATAACGTTTTTACCTCGCAAGGTAAAGAACGCCTAGCATTCCTAAACTTCACCTCGATTACACCTATTATTCCGGGTAATTACACGCGCGGTTATGTACAATATTCCATCGGCGAAAACAGTTCAATTAATCCACGATGCAACTCGCAGTTTTCCTTTTCTCCTTCGATCCTTGATAAAAGAATAATGGCGCTCTGTGCAATTAGTTACAGTTTCCTCGGCTCGTGTATCGAGGTGACGGCTGCTTAATTGTTCACAACGAAAACCGCGAATTATGCGATCGGCTTGATAAAGATCAGGGCCATCGGTGCGGTTTAATTGTTCCACGTACATAATCCTGCACCAGCCTCGCGTTGTTCCATTGTTCACACGAGTGCGTCGTGTATACACAGAGGATTAACTCCATTATCGCTTGCGTAATTTTTATTTAACGCAGACGGAGGCAACGATCGTGGAGACTTGACATCAGACTGCACAGTGATTGTAGAAAGTATCGTTTCTTATTCGGTAATCGTCCAGAACCAAGTAGCTGAATAATTCTATTCTGAAACTTTTACTTTCGTAGAAACGTAATGCAATTTACAGTTTATAGATGTCAATTATTTTCGTAAGTTCTTGCAAATGCGATTTGTTTTATGCAGCAATGTGTCCGCGTAGCGAGGGAAATAATAAGTACATGGCCCGAGGAATATCTTTGGGCAAACAACTCGTCGCCGGATTTTCGAACGGCTCTGTACCTGGAGTGCACAGAGGGGTGCCAAAATTGGTTTAATTGAGGGGATTGCCCTCACTCGAACGGTCATTCGATAGTGTATCGCGCATTTGACCCGAGGAGGGTTCAATGGATACGCTGCTATTAATTTTCGGCTCCGCTCTTTCGATTGTGGACTACTTCGGAGGGAGAGAGTACGCGTCGGCAGTAAGTGTTAGTAATTGCGAAACGGATGCTTAAGAGACGTCATGTTTAACGTCCTCGATATCGTTGATACAAATATTAACAAATCTACTGCAATTTGGTTAACGATACTCATGAAAATGAGAAAAGTAGATGCATCAACTTTTTGAAATACCAAAACAATCCACAGAATTTTAAGTTGTTCTGTTATTTCGTTTTGTTAAGTTTACTAATTCGATGGCTATTCTAGAGTATTTTCCAGATTTGATACCTTTTTGTACTTTTTATCTTTTAGTAAAGTCTTGGATAATCATTTCATATTAATTTGAAACTGAGTAGAATAATTGAATAAAATATGGATTAATTTTAAATTACGGATTGCATGCGAAACTTAACGTAGTTAGAACTATGAACTGCATACTATGTATTTCCGAAAATTAGTACCAGTGAATTTGTATTTATAATTGTAAATCCCATAGTTTGCCTGTGATTGTAAGTTTTTATAGTGCAAAAAAAATGTAATATTATAATAAGTACTATATTTTCTATTCTTCTCGAAAGAAGAAGAACATTTTTGTACGATGTTTCAAGATCATTAAGGAAAAGAGTTGTCTCTTCGTGTTTAATTCACAAATTAAACAAATGTGTTCCCGTAAAATATTCGCCACAATCGATTTTTGAAAGAATTCATCGTTAACCATGATCTCGCTTTTTTTTGTTACAGGTGAGTTAAAATCCTTGTCCTTGCCAAGAGGATTTCCGCCGGAAATAACGGTGAAGGAGGATGATGAAGGTAACAATAAGAGCAGCTAATCACATTCAAACTTGCTTTCTATTAATTTCAATTTAAAGCATGCAAACGCTAATTATAAGTATGATATTAATTAATTAATGTTAATAAGTATGATATGAAGAAGATATTTAATATATGATTTCAAAATGGAATGCAGTGGGTTAAACTTTAATAAAAGAGAAATAGGTTGATCTTTTATAGACGGAAATGAATGTTTACTTCAGCGAAATATTTCTGTGAAATATTCGATATTGACAAAAACAATATTACGGTCTTTATGAGTAATTCATTCTGAATTAATAACTATAATATTTGCCAATTACTTGTCCTATTGTCAACGTACTCCTCGTTATTGTAGACTTTTTTATGGTTCCCCGGTACAATATGTTCATACATTTTGTTCCCTTAGTAAAGTCTTTCATGAATGTGTTTTTGTCAAATGTAAAATGCATTTTAATGGCTTGGTCATTCTTTTTAATTATGTTCATATACTCGACCACTATTAATTTCGAGACTACGTTTATTCCTGCTGCGTTGCGAAAATGTGAACAAGCGTATGCAGTTATCATTATCCGTGTCAGCTGTAATTAATTACTGTTTACCTTCCACGTCAAATATTTAATACACGAAATCGTAATGAAATTCCTCCATTATGTATTTTATGAGGATCGATACGAAGAGAATGGTAAATGATATAAGAAGTAGCCGCTACAAAATCTCCTGCGATATTTTAAGGTACAAATAAGTGGTAATTGAACGTTAAGAAATCTTTAGAATACAAAGCAACTCCAAGACCAGAGACTACGCATTTAAAATGAAAAATTTGTTATCAAAATATTGTAGCAAATGTAATATTTTCACGCCGGTAACTACGTAGGCTGGCCATAAGTTAATTGCCTGCAAAAGTCTCTCGCAATTTCGTTAGCATGAAATTCTTTTGAAACGAGGAATACTCTTGTTCCCAAGAGTCTCTCCGTTGCTCCGTATAATCGTAGCTTCACCGTTATCAATTTCCCTCGTTCCTACGGTGGTTAGAACACATTTGCGCCCCGACTAATTTGCGTAAGGCTATTGCTTAATTATTCAAATAGACGCATATGCGACCGCTATTCCACTCGCAGCTGCTGTTTGCCGCGAAAAACGAGCAGCCAGCGTGTTTCCGCTCGCACACGCACGTCACGCAACGAACAGAAACTTCTGTCTCTCCTTTCCAAACGTGCTGCCACGAGTCACTCGATTCATGTGCTCTTAAATTTCTCTGCCTTCATTTTATTTATCCTCCTTGTTAATAAGTTATCGCGCGAGCGTGATCCTACTTGCAAGTATTCGCACGCGATCCATACGATTTTCCTTCGATTCTGTGTCAATTTCGCGGCGATTTCATCTCACCACGTGTACGAGGGTCGTGTACCTGTACTGGACGGAACGAAGTGCTCATTGCAGCGTTCCGTGTATTTCTCTGAATGGTTTCGCTCTGGTAATGGTGTATTTTGCGATCGTGGAGTCTGCGCGGTGATTAAATCGGTTTCAATGAACTGGAGGGCCATTTTTCGAGCTCTAGAGCAGAATTTCCTTTCGACGTGTCTCCAAATTGTAAATATCCTCTTGATGTGTCGTCGATTGCATAGGATATCGTAGAAATTGAACAACGAAGCAGCAAATAGCCTAACAAATTCTCTGTTAAAAATGCCCAACAATTTTTAACCCTTTAGCCCTGGCGACATCTTTTCAGAGCGTGCACCTATGTGTGTCGCGAGAATCAAGCGATGACGGGTATAGTCGTCAAACACAGAGTAAGTGTCGCGGTTAAAATATTGGATCAAAGAAACGGCTTTATTTTATAAAATGAACAATTTTATTATTAATATTTACGCATTCGCTTAACATAAACATATACTGCATACATAATAAACGAAAAACTCAGGAAAAATCGAATATCTATAATAGGTAAAAATTTAAACTGCTGCTCTCGAGTGGTATTCACCAAAGCAAGGAACGAATAGTGGCACTTTGCACCTCGAACACCAATACCGCGATTCTTTCCTAATCTTTTTTTTTATAACAAACTATAACACTAACATCCAAAGAACATTATCGTTGCACATGTATAAATTGGTTATAGAAACTGATAAGCAGTTCCAGCTAGAGCATACGGGGAAGCATGAATCCATCTCATATTATTTATACTTTTTATTCGTTTGTTTTATTTCGTCTTGACCCCCAAAGATTCTAAACATATTGAAATTTACGAATATATTTTAGTTTTCACTAAAGTCACAATTTAAATAGCAAATGGTAACTAAATTTTACGTATGACGGATATAGTCGTCGTGACGCAAAATGCTGCCATTCCTCCATGACGGATATAGTTCTCGTGACGCAAAATGCTGCCATTTCTCCATGACGGATATAGTCGTCGTGACGCAAAATGCTGCCATTTCTCCATGACGGATATAGTCGTCAAACACAGCTAAAGGGTTAAATAGCGGTGTGACACGTTCCGCGTTACAAAAAGAGAAAAAAAATGGACAATGGTTAAACAATTGTTAACCACTTTTCGCACCTCTACAATTACATGCACGAAATCCACAGCAGCGCACATGAAAATCACTGATATTGCGATTCCTAACCGACCTACCGTTCAGCTTTGAAACGAGATCAAAAGAAGTGTCCGCAAAGGCCGCAAATCGGTGAGAATCAATTAAGGCGTGCTCGAGATTGTTTCGCCATTGATCCCCATGCAAATTTCGCCCCTGGTGGAAATTAGCTTTCACCAGAATGTCTCCTTCCTGCAGCACGAAGAGAGGCCATAGCTCGTTAGGTCGTATTTCGAATTCCTCGATACGTAGTAGCGACGCATGGAGTGCACTGTGCAGCCGCGCAGACATCGGTGTGCACCACGGCCGGAATTGTGACGTGGAAATTCCGTCGCGGGGAATATAGCAACACTTAGAATGTTAAACAAAACGGAAAGCGAGCTGGTGTCGCGTTCACGTGGAACGCTAGAGAACGCCACTAACGATGGACGCGTGAAATTATTCAGAGGAAGAAAATACTTGGTCGTCATTACCTGAGCGCGAAATAGTTTACGGGAGGAGGATTGTCTGCTTTCGGGAAACGAGTGAAATCAATTCGTTCGTTTCAATTGGACGTTCATTAAGTGCCGTGATGGAATATTTGGCGGCAGAAGTACTGGAATTGGCAACAATAAACCAGAATTGCTCTCAAATGTAACTAAATTGTAAACTATCGTAGTATAGGATGTATTTTGTATGTAGGATATAAGTAAGCTCGGTGACGAGTATTCGGTTATGAACGCCAAGGTTAGGATTGACGTTTAGAATAATTTTGCAAATTTTTGCACGTAGAACTTTTTTTTAAATGAAAGCTTAAAGCTTCTACTTTTCATACACTAAATTATACGCGTGGAGCCACGTGGAGCATATATTCCATGACTGATGAATCATAACATAATGTCAGTTTTTCCTAAGAATTAATTGCTTCACTAGAACTTCGATTTACAACAATATAAAAAAAGTTATTAATCATTTGGGGTTATTTAACACTAAACGTAGCGGTACTTTAGACATACATATTCTTACCATAAGAGGTCATTTGACACCTTATGAAATAAACGTTGATTTTTAAAAAGAAATTCTTAATTTATTAAAGGAAATAATTCATTTTAAGTAAATTTTGAAATGGGTCATTTGACCACGCTTGGTACGTTTAGTGTTAAGGTAAAATACATAAATGCTCTGAGATGCTAAATCCATCATGACTTTAATACTTAAATGCATCTTAATAACCTTGCAGAGCATTCCTGTTGATCAAAGGAATATGCTCGATCAGTTCAAAAATAATTGTTTGCCAGAAGTCGTACTTTGACTGCTCCGTAAACATTGAACAAGTGGGTTTAATGCTTTAATGCAGGGTTTCCCAAAACTATGTTCCGTGGAACACTGGTGTTCCGTGAAAACCTGGAATGGTTCTAATATTGTGCCTGACATCAAGAAAATTTGCAGTTCGGGGACTCAACATCATCAAAGTCATATAGAATCTTTTTCTATTTTATGTGTTATATTTTAAAATTGTAATAAATACTAAACAAATAATGAATGTTATTTCTCTTTTTATTTTTTTTTATTGATTATGTGTTATTACCTATCCTACAAAATAAGCAAGGTGTTTCGTGAAAATTTCGGGATTTACGAAGTGTTGCAGGAAAAGTTTGGGAAACCCTGCTTTAATGTATGATTATGCTAGATTACATCGAAACAATTTTTTTTTCGGTATACAAAACTTAATTTTGCCCACTTAAATATGCCATTCGAAACATTGCGGGTCAGTCTGACGCGTGTGAACTGGTGTGTCGATTTAGCGATGGAAAGCCGCCCACGAGTGCCACTCGACCCGGCTTTCGCCACGGAAACGGGTAGCATCGCTTTTTCGAGGTGCACACTCGTTAAACTTGTCCTACTTTTCAAGGGTTGCCTGAACCACGGACAATACTGGACTCCACGAATTCCAAGCAATTTCGCCGGTGAACGAGGAACGTGGTCGATTGTTCTGCCGACGGAAAGGAATTTGAGCACGCAAAAGATTTCTCTGATTTATGATAATCGTTGTCTACCTGCTTCGATGTCCGCTTTTTCTACCGATTTACTGTAATTAGCGAGCCGCTATAATGACGATGCTATTCCATTCTGTCCTGTTATTTATTTAATTGTTCACAAATCGAAAGCAAACTGCTCGGGGACTAGCTTTGAAAAGAATATAATTCTTTCGTGTCTTTCAAAGTCAATTAAGGTAAAATACATAAATGGTCTGAGATGCTAAATCCATCATGACTTTAATACTTAAATGCATCTTAATAACCTTGCAGAGCATTTCTGTTGATCAAAGGAATGTGCTCGATCAGTTCTCAAATAATTGTTTGCCACAAGTCGTACTTTGACTGCTCCGTAAACATTGAACAAGTGGGTTTAATGCTTTAACACTAGAACTACCAATACATTTTGGTATTATGCAGATAGCATACATTAGATAGATTATGAACACGAAAATCGTTAAATCGACATTAAATAGAGATATATAATTGTCATTCTGCCTTATTAAAACTCAGCACAAATTGCTACAACGACACCTATATATTAATAATTCTAAAGCAAGGAATCTGAATCAAGTCATTTTGACCCGCTTGGTAGTTCTAGTGTTAACATCGTAGACATCTGTATGCATGTATGTATATCGTGCAACATTTATCAAACTTTCTATCCATAAAATTCGTTGGATTGGCTATCCCCCGGTTTATATTGAACTTGAAGGAAGTAGGAAGCATACGAATTGAAGAAGGCTAAACAAATCCATTTTCCGTCCCTGAATTTGTCCTCTATCGTCGATTAGGACGGCCAGTTCGCGTGCTCGAATCAGCATCCGTTCCAGAGTTTCTGGCACGATCTTGATTTTACAAATTTCGTTTCTTCGCCAAAGCGTACATACTATACGTCACCGTCTGGCGTCGCCTGACGCAAGAAAGTTCGCGTAAAACGGGTCGACCGTCGAAGTTCCGCCGAAACGTTACGGCTTTGTTGTATAACTTTTGCTCGCATGGAAATTAGCTGCTGGCATCGGTCCCGGGGAAACGCCGCGACGATTTCATTGATGTAACTTCGGATGGAGAAGTTAGGCCGCGACTAACAGCCTTCCCGTGGAAAGAGAATTGCGCTGCGCCCACGGTGAACGTGTGCGATTTTACGTAACACGCGATTCGAGCAATCGTACTTCGTACATCTTTTCGCGTGTGTAGCACTGTGTACGATACATCCAGAAGCGTTGTATAATATACAATGTCTACGAAAAACGAAATAAAATAGTAGAGATCGGGGAATAATAGTGCGTTGGTCATAAAGAGACGAGATATTAGATGCAAGAGATTTTTGGTTCACTTGAAGTTTAAGGCAGCAACATATTAATATCGCGTCACGTGAAATCGCATGCTAACGCATTATTATTGTCCCATTTGGGACAAGTGAGAATGAAATTCTGGACCGACGTGAAATCGTGGTTTACCTTGGAAGATAACGATACAGGTACTACCGTGAACAGCTTGGCATGATTATAATTTGTTCCCTGACGCGATAGTAACGTGTTCCTACCTTTGGTAATCTTGTGGAAATTAATTTTCATTCCAATTCATTCGTGTCAGAAGAATATTATCTTCTAATGGAAGGTAAAATGCTGTCAGACCCTATTTCCTGGATAATTCCAGTCCAGCCAGGGAAGACTTGCGTTGCACCCCTTGCGCGAATTTCCCGAGTGTCTTGAACGACATTGTCGTCGCCCCTGGTAGCGATGAGCATTGTTAACCTGTATTTATGACGCGGTATGGCCAAGAGCCAGGTTAATGCGCCAAAGTTACGTGGCGGCGTGTCATCGTCCGTGGATGCGGGCACAGAAATGCGTCGGGGTCTGTAGCGTGTATTCATATACAATACTTAGTGTAAAGATCCATGTAGGTCGCCGTGCAACCTGGACATTTTGGAAACGGCCCTCGATGAGCATTCCCAGGTGTGCTGCAATAACTGTTGGATCGTAAGATTCGTACAAATGGGGAGAATCCATGTTGGCGAACCGTGGTTTTCACGATCGGTGAAGAAGTCTCGAGTAAATCTAATGTTAACAACAGTGATAATAATAACGCGTCTTTATTCGAAATTCCTGTTTCCGTATTTTCATATTGTAGAAGTTATTTTCAGTAAACCTCACGTAGATTGGAATAGGGGGCAGGTAGGGTAATAAGATTTCTGTTTACTTCAATTAAACACTAGCTTTATTAATATAAGAAGTCGACACACGATAGTCACAATACTCTCAGTCAGTTCAACACTCTCTGCTCACGATACGTCTCTCTTAAACTCTTCAAACTATTCTGCTCTCTTCTCAATCAGGTCTCTTCTAACTCTCCCTTAACTCTGCCTTGCACACGCATCATTCACTCTGTATATTCTTTCACTCTTAGTTACTCTCTAATTCTCTTCCTCATTTGCTGTCACTCATTTAGGATACACACTGCAGACATTCCTTGGCGACAGTCAGTCGCGTCCACCCAAATCCTTGGGCCGCTGTACCCTCCATTCACACGATCTTCTCAAATACTCAGCTTCAAACATATATCTTTCACACCTCGGTATTTCCGAAATACCGAATTAGCGAAATCACGCAGTATTTCCAACCCCACAATATTATCTTTTTTTATGCTTCATTCAGATACCCAGTGGCATTTTAACAATGAAATGTTGTCAGGGACTGTTAGATAACAATGAACCATTGATAGTGACTCACTAAAAGTTAAAGACTAATTAAACGATACACTTTGTATATTATGGAAAACTTCGCGAACAAACAGGTACGACTAATCTCAAAATTGATTTAGAGTACACCAGTGTGCGTGGCAAGAATCTTGCAAATCTTTTAGAATAATTTATACAAAGGAAACTTTCAATGCACTTTAAAGGCCCCGTACCTCAAAGAAGGTATGAGTTAAATCTTATTACGAGAGAAACACAGTTGTGCTCTCGCAGGAGCGTGATTAAACTTTCGGAATGTTAAAACACCTGGAGTAAGTACCTGCCTCTCGACCGCGCCTTAACCTTCCCTTTTGATCCCTTATTCATTTGCGTTGGGCCGTTTGCAACGAACTCACGTCGTCCTATCGAGTTTCCACCTAGTTGTACCTTCTGGTTTCCCTCGATATAGACATCAAACGCGAAGGTAATTTTGCAGGTGTCAACGGGTCAAGTACTAGCAGGAAGAGAGCACTTACGGCAGAATAATAAGGAACCTCGTTACGGTAACAACGAACCCTGAGTCTGCAGAAAATATCGTCTAATCGTGAAGGAAGTCGCGGTTAATTGTGGCCGTTCCTATTTGTCATTACTAAGGGTGGTCTTCACATTTTTCTTCCAACAAATCCATCATTAACGATACTACACTGTTACTGTTGCATAACACGTTCAACGAGGCAGAGAGGCTCGGGTTCACAGAGTATGAACAGAAGATAAAGTACACGCAATATAATTTGTACCTTATTCATCTCCATTTACAAATGCCCCACAAGTTTATCTCGAATTGCTATTCGTATTTTAAGTTGACAAAAATTTTGTTTAAAGTTGATGATTAAACATTTTAAGTTTACTTTTCTAATCAACGATTCGGAAATCACTACGATACCAATTTTCCGGAAGCGCAAACAATTGTTTAATATATATCCCCTATTTAGATTCGCCCCTTTGTGTCTAAAAATTTTCAAGCCAGATTCGTTATCAGCGATCCCCAAAAAACCGCGGAATACTGATTTTGGTGTCCATTGAAATACGCTTTGACGGTTTGGCCACGTTTCGTCGACTTGGGGCCACTGTGCGACGCCGCATTCAACGTGGTAACCAGATTTCTATGCAGTGTGAAACATGCAGTGGTTTAAAAAATATGGCATTCAAACAAACCTTTAGCATTATTTTCGTCTACATATTGTCATCAGCTTTTCCCGATCGAATTTCGTATTTCGTGCTGACTTAGCTAGTAAGCAGGGACCAAAAGCTGATCGAAACTTAAATCCATTGAAAAAAGAGAAAAAACAATCACCCCTGTTTACGCAAAAGACTTCATAGTACGTTCCATTATTTCCCCGACACGCAGAATCGACATTAAACAAGCATCATCCACGTTTAGTAACTGACTACGTGCTCGCAATTGGGGATCCGTTTCAAGTAAACCAACACGCTCGCTTAGGGGAGTTTCAGTTACAGCGAGAGGAACAAGCAGGCATGAAAGCGTCGAGAAGTTTCGCTTCTTCCTTGCAGCTTCAAATGCATGTCACCCTAAGAATAAAAGCACGATAACCACGTTGGCGGGCAACGGACGCGACGGGATAAACCTTCACAGCACTCGCCGAATATGCCCTCCGCTTGTCGCGTGTCAAGCTTTCAAGTGGCCGCCATTTCGACGACAATTCTTTTCTTTCTTTTTCAAAATTCTTATGTTCTTGGGGTTACTAGTCGTCTATAATCTTGGAACCATCATTATTATTATTAATTATTTTGTATTATTATTTATTATTATATTAGTGTTTTCGATTATATTAAATATTTCACAAATATATTAACCTTTGCACGAGATATCGCCACTGCGCTCTAGTGGAACAAACCGTAAATACCCCTTCTTGATACTTTGAATTTAAATATCTTAAACAGGCCTAAAAAGGCGCAAAGTTTGTCAAGTGGATAGCATAGTTGGCATGCAACTTTACATCAAGAAACTTGTCCAGCGTGAATTTCGGTGAATAACATGCTTATTTTCCTTCCAGTTCATTAAGTTATGGCTTATGATTTATGATATATTGAGAACGGAATTACAAGGATAAATTCAAAGATGTGTTACTTTATTTCTGTGGAAAATTTATGTTTATAACGCCTACTTTAATGGTAAAATGTTTCACATATCAGTTTTCTTAAAACAAACTTTTCCTTGACGCATTAAACCAGCTCCAATTTTCAAGATACGAAGGAGCATGAAATTTCGTCAACTTTGACGACCTATATATCAGTAACCAATCAATATATTTAAAAAATTCAAGCGGCATTTGAAGCACTGATATACGTACAACAAATCTGTTATGCTAAAGAAAGCTGCTATATACTTCAAAAATTGAATTTTGGCCGGCTTTTCGAGAAATGGCACCATTATGGGTCGGTCGAAAAATTGTCCCTACCTGTCGAACCAGCGCAGACGTGTACCTACATGGAGTGCATACATTTTTCCATGCTGCCTCCATTAGCTAGTTTGCCCATTAGGACAAGGTCTAAGGAGGAACCTTTGGAAATTGCGTAACTTGGAAACTTGGAAGAATATTCTCCTCCATTTATCTCTCCATTATCAACCGAACTTTGCTGTTTCTTATTGCTTCATCCAGGATGGATCGATCTCTCCCTGTTCCTTGCCTTGTTTTTGCAAAGTTCCTTGTATGGACAAGAGGGAAACCTTGGACGATATAGTTTAGTTTTGGAATGATTTCAGCTGCTCCGCAGATACGTTTTACTTTATTCCTTTCGTACTTGGTTTCCATTTGCAATTTAGCTGCGGGGAGAAGTTGGGAGTGAATACGGGCATGAATTTGAATCGAAGCGAGGCTGATGCATGTAAATTGTTCGATCAATCGTATTTGGATAATACTTGCTGTTGCGCTTGTTTCAATTTATAGATAAGAAGTTGTCGGCAAGATGTTTAAATAAATTCATCGAATCACCTGATAATGCCGCAGCTTACCGGGGGCGTGCCGGTCGTAATTTTCCAACCGTAGGTGGAACGACTCTTCATGGAGAACCAAATCGAGTGCGCACAATATAATTTTCCTGTTCAGAGAAATGATTCCTCTCCATGATTCGATACCAATCGATCCACTTGCGCGTTATTCAAATACACATAGGGCCGAAATGGCAGAAACTATGTACAGTGGGCCAAACAAGTATTCGTGCAGTGTATTAGTTTCACTTGCACCTTCATTATCTTGGCGTCACCAAAATGTTGGTGTTCAGAGAATTATTCCTAAAACAATATACATCATTTTAAAGTGTAATAGGTGTGCTTCATATCCATGCATACTGTAACACCAACATTTCGGTGACACCAAAATAATGAAGTTGCAAGTGATGCAATAATGCACCGTACGAATACTTTTCTGCCCGCTGCGTATTTATAATGAATTAGCAATAATATTACAGTAGGAGAACGGAAAGCCAAGTTATACAACGAACTTACTTTGCCCACGCAAAATAGGCGTGCGCAATCACCAATGACTTTAATCTCTACCTTTGAAGAATATCTCGTTCGATTTCCTCTGGGAAATTCAGTCGATCTCGTCCTCGCGCCTTTAACGTCTGGCCAACTAAGCGGGCCACTACGATAGCCATTGCGCTCGTCGCTAAAAATAATCGGTCGTACGGCTATAAGCGCAACGCGGCTCAGCGTGGCGGTCTCGCGTGTGGCTCGTCTGCCACAGAAAAGCGTGGAAAGGAGCAAAAGAAGAAGGGCGACAGAGGCGGACGCGTTAAGTCGGTTGGTAGGTACTGTGCAGGCCTCGCGGGAAGAGATAAATGGTGTCTGCTCGTTCGAGATCGCTGCACGCGGTCCCTCGCGATGGCACCAGGAACGGGATGAAGGCCGAATTAACGGAAATGTAAATAGTCGCGTCTGGCATCCGAGTGGGTCATACGCGCCATGAAAGAAGAAATTGTCGCGATTAACGTCCCCCCTTGCGCCACGGAGGGCGAATTCTAAAGGGTCAGCTTGATTCCAGATACCTGGGGACAAATTTCAGATACCTGAAACCATCGGAACCGACCAGTTCCTCGCCGATGACTCCGAAGCTTCACTTTTTTTTCCTCCGTAGCCCTTTCTTTTTGCACCTGTACGGCCTTGTTGCCAAAACGGCACGATCAAACGATGATTTTCCTAAGGAACAGGGACACGAGGTTCCCCTTCGACCGGTTATATGTAATTGATGTTCACGGGCTGCGGCAGCAGCCGCTGCCAGTTTTATTCGAATTTAGTGGGACTGCGTGCGGTGTATCGACAAATCGATTGAATTTTTTATGAGCCATAAAATTTGATATCTGTCGATGCGGGGCTGGTGAGCGGCGAACTGACGCTGGATGCTTTTGGATTTTTCGCTTAGCAATTGCCTTTCATTTGCGTGCTGGTCACCGCGTGTCATCCAGCCACGAGTCTTCTGTTGGAACTTTTTTCCGGTAGGACGTTAAAGGTAATTGCTACTGGGATAGTGTTTTCAGCATTGCAGGCGAAACACGGCGGCGAATTGTGGAGTGAAAAATGTATTGCGGTGGATACTACTTTTCTTGCGTTTTTACGTAGCGGGGGCAATGAAGCAAAATTATTACACGCGGATGTGTTATTCAATCAAATATCCGAAGTAATATCGGTATCGCTAACTGTATTAAATTAGGAGAGAATTGGGTTACAAATAATGGAATTAATTATAGGGATGAGTGGTTGTTACAAATTTGCAAATATTTACATCAAAACTTTTACAGATGAAAGCTAAATATTATTAACTTTTATATTATTAAGTTTTTGTTTTATTGTAGATTACTAATTTATTATTTCGTCCACCAAGAAGAAAAGGAATGATAAATAATATATTTAGTTATATGAGTCGGGGTATTGTACTTCATTACATGGAACGAGCTTCGAATGTTTTTTGTCAACCTACTGAAACTTTACATATGTATGGGGGGTATACGTTGTTGCGCACGATATCCACATTGCACGTGTGTATATCTTGTGTCTGCGATGTAATTGAACTTTATGGGGGGCTGGTGCCATTAACCGCTTTTAGCCGTATTAATATCTCACACACGGGACGTTCCATTTTCCACCGGTTATTTCAAATTCCCTTAAGTATTGAAAAAGTTCAAGCTTAATTCGGATTTAATTCATGGAATGAAAAATTGCGATTACTTTATAATGTTCTTGCACGAAAAGAGATAATACCAATGTGCAAGATAATTTACCGATAGTTGACGTTCTTCAATTGTTATAAAACTTTTAAAGCTTGTTTCGATGCACAATTATTAAAGTGTAAAAACCAATTAAAATGGGCAATGCAATCATTGGTATTGCAATAAGGAATCGTATCAAATTAGTTCGAACACTTTTAAACTTTCCACGAAACTATTCAGATTGCAATTGAATACAAGGCTACTAATTGGCCCCGAGGTCCCATAAAAGCTTGTCAAGTTCTGTAAAAGTTGTTACGCTATAAAACCGTTGAAACTCGACCGATTGCTTACACAGGTGTCATAAATAAATCTTGAAACTCACTCAAGCTCAGAAATGCGTTGGTTCATCTATTTCCAGTTGTATCTAATTAATCCAACGTAGTCGAGCATTGTGATTATCATTGATCGTTATTTATTGGAAAGCAATGCCAGAACATGAACGCAGATGTTCATTATAATAATTACCAGAAAGTATTATTTTTCTATACAGAAAGTGCGTGCATATAATTCAAAAATGACCGCCGAAAAGTGTATATTGTGGTTCGTTTGCATTTCAGTAAATGAATCACAGAACAATGAATAACGAACAGAGATATAATCTGACTGGGTCACTCCATTATGTTCCGAAGAAGAAATAATACAAAAGATAAATGGAACATTAGTGTTAATTACTACTATCTAAAGATCCACTTGCTCCGAGCACTGCATGAACGATGAATGACACCCAACACCTGGCACCTGTGATATCCCTGCAGGCCACGTTAGTCGACAAAATTGTAATCGGTGCCACTCGGAGCCCGCTGTTTGTCCCATTTAGACGAATTTCCAGGGCGGCTGATCTTTCCTCCGGCGACCTATGAGGTCCAAAGGAACCTCCAGCTGAGAGGCAAAACGTGCGCTCGTACCGCTCCTCCCTCTTTATCTTCCATTCGCAGTGCCCGTTTCCTTTGAGCGTCACGTCTACGCTTCTTTCTACAAGATGTCCTCCCGCTCGTCGTTCTCGTTTTTTGGCATTCCTCCCCGTGGCTGTCTAGTCGCGGGCAGACGAGTTGGCGCGCGCCACTTTATGTCCCCGAGAAGTTACAGGTTTTTGGCCGAAACTCTTCGAAGAGTTTCGTCTGCCACGATATTCCCCACGAATATCGCGAAAGTAAGACGGAGACGGGTAATAGTGTTCTCGGTATAACGTTATAATTATATCCGATGACCGCGGAAACGGGCGACGTAAATTTTTCTACCGTTTTATTCATTGCATTATCGGCCGTGATGTCAAGATCAGATAATCTGGGCATGCAAGATGACTCGGACGTGTGCCAAGACTTTATTCTAGTGTGCCGCTTTTACCACCCCTCGAGAGAAGAGGCTTTCTTAATTGGGTTTTGATGCTGCTTTTTTTAAGCGAAAATTGCCTTGCCAAAGTAGACGGTGCGAACGAATCTTCTGAGGGAGCTAATTATGTTAATGAAATGTTTTTTCTCGCGTAGGCTATGTTGCTTTATGGGGTGTTTAGTGTATTTTCAAAAGAATTCGTATAATTACGTTTACTGGAGAAATAGCGTTAATAAGGTAATTTGTTTCATTTCGAGAATTGAAGTGTCTCGTAGTTTTCAATGTATAGTATCGAATTTATTTATAATATTGATAATTCGTCAGTGTTATTGAATAATCACTGCATAAGTGCTTTAAGCAATTATGGTTTCGTTCACAACACATTGGTCTGCAATATAAGAATTTCATTGTGGTTGTCAGATCTCCTTTTGCGCAGGTTGCCCATATTTCAATTATTTGCTGTGAAAGGAGAAATTTATGAAACGGATTTATGCAACGAGGCGTGTATCGACTCCGAAAATAATTAACATTCTAAATGATTAAAATTAACAACTATATAACTACGAAATTCATACTTCCAGCAAAATTAATGCAGGCTCTGACAGAAATATTTCATACTAATTATTTCTACATAATATTCGATACAGGCTTGTGGTGGTATGTACTGTCAAAGCGCCGCGGCGCCACGAAGTGTATGTATATATTTATGTCTATTATAGAAACGTGATTCTCTGAAACAACTGAAACTTGCGTCCAATTAAACCAGAAATAATTTCTTTCAAGAAAAAGCATGCCCCCCTTGTCTATTCTGATTTTGGTTCCGCGAAAATACGTCAGAAATCAGCTGATCCGTATTTGCCATACCATCGAGCGCAGCGCCGCGGGCGCAGTCGCGGCAGCGGTGCGAACTACCTTCCACCTCCTACGTTCGCTAAGCAAAGGGATTCCTTCGTGCAGTCCAGTTCCGATATTCCTGCGCGACGCTGCGGTACGAAACGATCGAGTTGCTGCAGTGTCCGTGTCGCGCGTTCGAACCGCGCTTTAAACGCTTTCTTCGCGCGTGAAACGAGTGTCACTGCGCGAAAAACCGGTGAAAGAGTGTGCGGAACGAGGAACGCTCCGCTGTAGATCGGTGCATGAAACACCAGTCGAGAAGAGACCGGTAACGTATCCCACGCGTATTCAAGCCAGTCCGTTGAATTCGTGAACGGTGACAATTGGGTTCGTAGTATCGCGCTCGGCGTTTCCCGTGCACGCTTCGGGACTCCGTGGCCCTATCTGTGTGCGCGGCCAGTTACAGATACCGAAGCACAAGATTAGGCTGATTAGATTTCGCGTGGGTGGCCGGTGCGTGGCGATCGACAAGTTCGTTGTTTACACTGCCGATCGGAGCACAACGGGAACGGAAAGGAGGGAGTACGAGCGAGAGGCGGGCTGAAAACGGACAAAAGGGATTCGACTGCGTGCTTACGTTCTGTTCTGTGTATATGTGTGTACACGGGATGTGCCGTGACGCTAAGTGCTCGCGTCAGGTTAACAATCCGACCTGTTTTTTTAACGGACTTGAGTTTTGTTCGTGTAACGTGTAATGATCATCGAGGCACCCGTCCGCCGATAAGAAAAGTAAGTCCGCCGAGGTACATACATACATATGTACGTAGTCAGTGCTCAGTGGCATTCGTCTGTCGCGTGTACACAGAGAGGAAGCGGCATTGTTGTGACGCGTTACGTGACACTGTTTTTCGAGCGCTTTTATTCGCGGAACGGCAAGGTTCTGGGTATCCGATATTGTTATTCGACGACTAGCTTTTCGCAGTTTACCTTCGCCCGTAAACCATGGACGCGATAGGGAGGAAGGAATCGGCATGGTTTTACACGGAGTGTTCACAGTAGTTTTTGCTGCGGTTTCGTACTTTGCGCCGGCACTAAGTAGCTCGTCTAACGAGGCTTTCTTGCGAGCATTGTTCAGATACGATTACATTGCTCCAGTGACGTCGATGGCCAGTGCTTTGAATCGCCGTGTAGTTTGTATTCAACGTGCATCCTGTTTTACTGAGACGATTTTATTGCTTTCCGTTTTTTTGGAGCAAAGAACGCATATCAGCGCAATGAGTTATTGCAGTAAAGTTCAGTTTCTGTAAAGAGCTAAAAATGATGAAATTATTTTAGTATGTCAAACGTTTAAAAGAGAATAAGCCCGAATAGTTTTTGTCTGGATGTAAACTACAATTCGTTTCAATTTCGTGTTTTGTTACGATTACTTCGCGCTACTTTCATCGTTCCTTACACAAGCCAGAGGAATATACCCGGCAACCTTGATTTAATATAAATACTGCATTTAATTCAAACTACTGTGTACACTTCTGGCGAATCGAGAACCATTTCAGTAAAAGAAAGGGAATGTCAAGGATATCGGTACATAGTTTGTACTTCTAAAGTAAAATAATCTTTATAAAAGCAACTAATAGAAGGGTGAAAAGATGAGAATGAAAATTCGAACTTCTTCAGGATTTGAATCAAAGCTATCGGTAATGTCGGGACGAAATTGAGTTCTAATCTCATCTCTGTCGAGTACTGGAGTCTATACATATTATAGTTGTTCGTCGTCGCAACAGAGTCGAACGGAGTGCTCTCGGCAGTATCGATACATGTATACGAACGATTTAGCGAACAGTCTTGAGAATTGCGCACGACGGTGCACCAGTCACGTAAACCGCAAAGAAACCTTGACTTTTTTGTTCGGACGCTCTTTCCAGCAGCAGATCCCTGGCTGACTATATTTTCTGTCCAGAGTTGTTCGCCGTGTCGTATCGCGTATGAAAGTGAAAACCAGTTATTCTCTATCGTTTCGTCCCCTTCCCGTATTTGGTCACCGAATGGGATCGTCTTCGAGCGCTCGTTTTAGGGGCTCGATCGATTTTTGTCATCCAGCTGGCGATTTCTTGCACGCGACGAATCGCGATCTTACCTGGATCGATCCCGAAAGATTTCACGTAACATGTACTGGAGAGTAGATTTTTCTATTAGCTTGATTGTTGAGGAGTAGGGTATACAATTTGTCATTGTAAATAACAGCTGGGGCTTATTATTTCATCTTCATAAATTCTCTTTAGTGCCTAAGCTGTGCTTACTGTTATTTTTTAATTTTCTGCGTTTCCAGAGCACGTGGTGGGCGGACTTATTGGCGTAAATTAATGGGGGAAATTTCAGAGAAATAGGTGCATTGAAAAGCTAGAATTATTTATGGAGTACATTATGTTGGAATTGTAGTACTGTTAGCAATAATGACGATAGTCATCGAGATACAGAGGGATAAAGATGAACGGTATTGTCGTTGTTACAGTTAACCGGATTAAGTTCTTCCTTTATTGGATTCTGAGTCGCGTAACGAGTAAGTGAATTTTCATGTTAAAACGATAAAATGAGGATAAATTGCAGCTTTCTGTATGGACATTTTAGATGAAACGTTTCAAGTGAAGAGATTCATGAAAATATGCAGCACTCCTCTTGCACTTCTAACTGTTACGTCGTTTATTCTCTATCATTTCGACGTTTGTTGTAGGTAAAACTTGTTGTACAGCTATCGCGTTATAGCTATTCCGTTGCGCCAAAAAGAAGTATCGTCGGTATTTCAAGCAGAACGACTTTTACAGTTTCACAATTTTATTTGCTACACAAACAAAGATACAAACATTCAGATATATCTCATTTTACCTTCGAGCATTCAAGTGGCTATTATATTTGCATTCAACCAAATATCTCGTCGTCCAAACGGAACGACAGTTCGATGTACATATGTAGTTTCTTCGCTGTGCGTATCCGGGCAAATGAACTGGTTCGGAAAGAGGGTTGAGTTTATCGCCGTGTAGTGCAGATAAAGGTGTATGACGCTCGCGCAACCTCGCACCTGTTTGCACCGTGAATGATTAGGCGCCTTGGCGAAAGGAAACATTTTGTAGATCGCATTCGAGGAGTGTCTGTTGGCTTTGTTGTAATACGTATGCTCGAGCCATTTCTCCAAGAGGCCTACTTTGCTTTATCCGACGTGCAATTCATCATTCCGCGAGGCTATTGTAGCCTAAGATATCGTCGATGCTTCCATGCTCTATTTAGCCATTTGGAGTGTGATACTTTGTTAGGGTCCTTGACGTTCAACCCTTCTGCATCCATCTACACTTAATCATATAAGGCATTAGCAGGATTTAATTACATTTTTCTTTCTTGCGGTTTTAATATTTCCTTGAGTATTGTTCAAAGATTCCTTTGGACCTGCTATGCGGGACGATTTGATTCTGTTGGGTTCGAATTGAAGTTTCTTTTCTTGTTTCGTTTTTATTGAAATAGTTCTTCGTTGTGCCATCGAGCTCAGAAATAGACAGGCCGTTTCGCGTTGCACGGTATCGTTGCTCCATTTCGAGAGTCGAGTTACCGGTACCTCATCGAACGCGCGCGATTAAGCTCACGTGGAATTTGATTACAAGAGACGATAGGTAAGATGGGTTCGCAGAACTGTTTTCCTTTTGTTTGAAGGAGAGGAGAGAATCGTCAGCAACATTATAAATCCTGTTTTGCCAATTATAATTTCTCTACTTTCTGTCACTTCCGCGAAGACGTTTAATTTTGCCAACAAATATGAACGTGCTGGAGAGTTCGTGCAGAGTAAATATAAGCTAATCATTTTGGAGGTAGAATTTATATGACGATGTCTGGCTGACATTTGACGAGTTTCAATTTTTCCATACCCTTTTGCACGCCAATTAAACTTTATATTGAACGAGTTCTATCGCATCGTACAAGTTTAACTAGCAAGTGAAATTCTATCGTAGCTCCATTTTCTATGTATTCCTCTATTTCGCAATTAATCGTAATCGCGTCAGTAGCATCGGGAAAAATTTGTTTGCTATTACTTGCTCATAAATAGTCTCACGCGAAATTCTAAGGTATATAAATTCCTTCTTACCCTCTGAAAAGGTGTTTTCCGTTCTTCGTGCAATATCTCCCCGGTCACTCTTGGTACGAAAAAATCGTGCGCTTGAAAATTTGCTAAGAATCAGCCGCGGCCGATCTAGCGATTCGAGCATTTCCGTAACACTTGCAAGTGTCGGTTCGCCGGCAGAGTCCAGACAAACGAGTTCGTTATTTCACATCAAAGACCAGGTCGGCTCGTCTGTCTGTGGCGACAGAATCGGCACAATCACGCCGGTTCGTTGCACGCCGTGGCCCCTTGAATCACAGTCGAACCTGTACACGCCCCCGCGCGGCCATCGACTTTCATTTTCGTCTGGTTCGTGGCGTGCACGAAAATAGACTCCCTTCTATCGGGGGTTCTCGAGAGTGCAGGCACCCTTCACACAAGTAAGATCACCAGCAACGATCGCTTGGGTCCGTACTTGTAGCACCTGGTTTTTCGACCCCTTCTCCGCCTTTTTTTTACCTTTCGTTTTTCTACACCCTCTGCGGGCTACACCTTTCCCGGTGGAAATGGCTGTGCAGTCCAGCAGGTGCGAATGCTTCGAACCACGGAATTTCGAGGCAGCAGGTGCAACAGCGATCCTTTCCTTGTTGGCCAGCTGGAATCGTATCGATTGCTGGATGAATTAAGTAGATGTTGACTTTGCGTCGAGCGTTATCAGCGGTTTTTCTTTTGGAAAATGGCTAGAAGGGATTGAAAAGATAGCGAGATAGGGTCACGATTATCTGCGGTTCATGGGATCCGTGAACGCGTTCCTCGCGGAGACGTCTCGTATTTGCCGAGCTCAGGTAAAGATAGACGTCGGATGTTGGACTTTTCCTCTGCTACGCTACTTCTCTTTCGACCGATCGGATACGGGCTCGCAAGTTTTATTTTTCATTTGTGCCGCGAAACCGTGGCTTTGAGGACGTCGCGATAGGATGTTACGACGATAGAATCTATTTGACATCCTGAAATCTGACCTGTACTCCCAACTCGTAGAACAATTTGCATTTAATTTGCTTCGTAGACTATGGATTGGGATTCCTAGAGCCTTGTCGTTAAAACCATCTGGCAACGAGCACCCGAGAAATTGTAATTAAGATTTGCCCGATTAAATTGAACATGTTTACGCTGAAATTACTTTCGTTCGATAAAACAGGTTCTACCGAACAAGAATATTTTTACCGTTCGTTAGAAAGTTCGTTTCGAGTGCTGCAAGATTTTCTTTTATTTGCTGAAAATTCCTTTAATCGATAAAGTCGAATATCAGCCAATTTGAACACGAGCTCCTTCTGATCCCTTCCTAAATATTAACACATTGTTGACCGGTCGCGAGTTAACTCGTGTTTGCACTTGCATTAGCCATTTCAATTTTTGAAACGCAGGGTAATATAGAATATTGCAAAAGCTTTGTTCATCGTGTTTAGTCGTGTCCGCAATCGCCGGTCAACAATGTGTTAACACGTTCAGCATATATCGCGAGATTTCTCAAATACTTGCAAAATCACCTGTGGAACTTAAATCAACAGTTGAAAAATCTACAGTTCAAAGAAAAATCAATTCACAGTTTTATATCAAGCAGTGTTGGGCAGCAATCGATTGAGAAATATTAATCATCTAAAATCACGATTGATTTAATCGATTATAGCTATTAATCGTTAACCATCAATCGCTGATTAGGAAAACTAATTGTTAATCATCAATTGCTGCTTTGTAATTGAGTTTTTATCATTTTTTGTCAGTTCTAGCGTTCAAAATTGATGAACGCAAAGAGATGTATTGACTATGAAACAAAATGATTCGTTCGACACTTTGTAGAATTTTAATAGTTAATTGTCAATTGTAAATTATTAATGCAATTGACGACTACAGTATTTAATTAACAGTCGAATTAAAAATCTAGCCGTCAAATGCAATTGATAATGAAATATCTCAACCGTGACTGTTAATCGTTAATCGCGTTAAATTTTGCCCAACGCTGATATCAAATATAGCCTGAATATTAAATGAGCCTGCACAGAACGAGTCTTCTTCGAATGAAAAAATTTCGTGCGCACAGACCGCGTTCGCTTTGAAGCTCGCGCAAGTACCCACGTTTCCGCTGGAGGAACGTAAATGAACCCTTTTGTCACCGACCCCGGTGTCGGGGCTGCGTCCTTCGAACGGGCACCATACGCACATTAAAATTAACTCTGCGTACACGATCCTCGCAGCGTGTCCCATTCAGCGGTGCAACGACTTTGTGCGGACGTGGAAAGTCTCAGGCATTCGCCAGGTGACCGTGCACCTTCGAGGAGGCGAAAAATAGTGGCCGGTGACGTAAAACGCCGTTGGCGAGGATCCTTGACTCGACGACACGGCACCGGCGAGACGACCGTTCACCACGAGGTAAATTTTGCATTTTCTAATTGCGAGGCGTTCTCCAGGCGACACGGCGACACCTGTTACCCTTGGCGAAATTATTATCATTGGGAAGAGAAATAAGCGCGTTTGGTGCGTTTCCTTTTTTTCTTTTTTCAATCTTGTCTGACAATCGTGGGTGGGGTTGGTTGAAAGAATATAGAATCGTTTGGAAATCGTTGCAATTATCTGGAGAGATAAAATTTGGATTGCGCAAAAGATATATTTTGCGGTTCGCAAAATTTATTGAATAAAGTTCCGTTGATTGGTAACGTAGAATTGGCATTTTCTTGTTACGTGATGGGAAATTTATATTTTTGTAATTGTTTTAATAACAAAATATCGAGGAATACAGTGGGATCATTAAAGAAACATTTGATTTTTGAATCTATGGAAACAGATGGAAACTACCTTTGGCTATCGTCCTGACTAATAATTTATTTTCGGTGCACTTTGTGGATTTCACAGTCTGTTTTGCTTTTATGTTGAAACTAAAATTTAGTAACAGTTTGGGTCGATTCTTTCCGAATTAACTGTAATGTATAATGTAGTTCATAATACGTAGCCCGTGATGTGAATTAATTAACCCTGAAATGTGCTACCCTGGAGCTGAATTTTTGAAATTGGCTTAAACCCGTTGCCATGGTTACTTCTGCTTATTAAACGAATCAAAGCTTTTGGTTTGCCCTTGCGACTGTGTAAATTGCTCGGAACATTAATTAATAAATAGTACGATGTTCGCTACTAATTGAGACCTTAAATATTGCAATACATTTTGTATACTGAATGTTTTGCAAATTTTTTACAACTACGTATACAAACAGCAGTGCAAGTTTACAATTTCTAGCTGCGCTGTCTCGTCATCGATGAAAATATATTGTGCGAAGGGTCTCGGAAGTTTTCTGCTACAAACTTTTAAACAAATATTTCTGTCAACCGCAATATCTGTCTATTAAACACTAAATATATATAATTTTATATTTTATCGTGGAACTTGTACCTTTTCACGATTATTTAAAAAATCATGGAATATTATACATAATGTCTATGCTCTTTCTGCTTTCTCCGAATTTTATTCGTATGAAATTATGGTAGATTTTAAATTAATCCAATTCTTCAGGTAGTAAGAACAAGTTAAATATTGCCATGTGTTTTGAAAAATTAAGAATCGCAAGGTTATTGATTAAACATTACGCTTTTGTGAATATACATTTCTAGAGAGCTTAGACATAACACAAAAATTAATCCTCTCCTGGGAAGAAAAAGAGTGCTGACTAATTTTCTGTTTAATGTAATTAAATAAGAGCGCCATATTAGAAACTTTGTTGGAAACTTGAGGCCCTGAAGTTGATCATAAAATTTCGATTCGAGATGGTCAGCGATTACTAAAGATCATCAACGTAGTAGACTTTAAGTCCATTTTTCTTGATTAAAAATTGCTCCTAAGTATTCCAGCTGGAAAACTTGCTCATCGTCGTCCAACTTTCTTCGTCGTATAAATGCTGCAACGCACCTAGGGATGAAGTTAAATGAAAAATAAACGCGACTAAAATTTCTCGATGAATATTAATTATTGCGAATCTCATCTGAGCCGACCACGTGGGAAACTCTCGATACTTCATGGGACTTTCCTCGCTTCACTTTTCTTGTTTCACACTGAAAACAGTTTAAAATGCATTTCCCCGTTTTTAAAGTGCAAATAATTATATTTAAAGAACAGTAAATCAATTAAGAAAATAGAAATTAATGAAAATTTGAGTCGACCATAGATACTTTATTCACTACATGCATGCAAATCTTGCGAAAATGAAAATTCCGCTACCTTTCGTAATCTTGAATTACTTAAAAAAAAAAGATTCTCTTAGCTCCTACCATTTAATAATATATGTATATATCGCAATAATTTGCAAAATATGCAGAAGATGTTCGCCTAAAATTTCGTACAGTTCAGCTTCCACGGATTTCCACGCGAATTGCACTGTTCCATTTCATCGATCTCGCAGTCGTTGCCTTAGAACGGTGACAGGAGCTACCCGGTTAATTGTTAATGGCTCTATCCCGCGTCAGTGATCCACTTACCCCATTAAACTCGTTCTCGCATTATCGTAGTCGTTTCGATCCACCGACCAATTACACGCGAGTCGTTAGTCGTCCGGATGCACAATGTTAATGTTGAGGCCACTTAATGCGTTTTGCATTCGCGGCTCGGAGCTATTTTCTTCTGAAAGCTGCCTTTAGAAACTGCTGCGCATATCTTCTAAGCTACCCAACGCGTTCGCGTACGAAACGATATACCGTGCAACAATCACCAGAGCGTTATTAGTACGTCAACCATCCGCCGTTTTCTCGGTCACCAGACCATTCCACCTGCATTTTTCCCCGTGCTAATGATTAATCGCGTTTGCAATTATTGAAGATTGCGCAGCGACACGCGGCGACGATAGTCGATGAATTTATCGACGATTGCTCGAGGGTGCTCGTTTCATCGATGGATGGTTAATTCTCGATTGAGAGCTACCGATCAAAAATTCGCCGCAGCTGACAATAGCGATGGACGTTTGCTTGCACTCGAAAATTAGGGTAAAATATGAAATCGCTTGCACGAATAATTATTAGCGGTAGCGCACGCTATACATGATTCGACAAGTATATAGACTTTCCGACCAAAATGAAGAAACAGAGCAGTTGAAAATACATACCGCGTTTCTGTGACTAAAAACGGAATGCTACCACTGCATAGTATATTTAAAATAATTTTTTTTCGATTACACATGGCGTCCCTGTAGCTCTGTTCCAAGGCGATATCCCGATTATCCAAATGTTTCGTAGCTAAGGTAACATGAAGGACATACTGTTATAGGTCGTTGGATTTTCCTTGACGCCATTTACCGCGTCATGATGATACAAATATACAATCCCACTTAAAGTCACGAAAAGTATGACCCTGAGAAAAAATCTTTTTCTGCCAAGATATTTATCCCTCCGAACAACATGATTCGTTCCTCTGACACTTTTACGTATGCCATTACAAGTAACCTAGATATCGCCTTGTAACAGAGTTTCTGAAACACCCTGTACACGAAGTCATATCTTTCTCATAGTTTAAGTTTAAGTGGTATTAATTTAGTCCCGTCATTTAATGATGAATATTTACGGAATTATGTGAAATTCATTTGTTTCCGTAACTTTTATCAGCAAGTGTACGTATCTATTTCTTATTATATCTATTTCACTCGTTTGTCGTCCATTTTAATACGACGCGCTACGCAATCGCAGCATCGTTTAACACAGAACGTTAAACGCGTCGCCTTGAAATAAGCCCACGGATAATGCTGGCTGTGAGTTTTGCTGGATATTAAAGCATACAGCATCCATCGCCAGACGGATTTGCATCGCGAACTTACCAGTTGTTCGTGCGAAAATTCAGGGAAAGACAGCGAGTGGAGTATGAAGCTCTCGTGTTTCGCGAGAGCTCTCGATTTAAGCGGCTTACCGTCGCCGCATTCTACGCGGGGGATGGTTGTTGCTGGATTTAAAATTTCCATTGGCATAACGTGTTTCCACGGAATGGCACAGCGTAGCCGGAATCCCTTCTAATTTCCCATTCACCCGGTGGCTCAACCCTCCGCGGCTACACTTCCGGAGGTGCCGTCGAAATTTTGCGTGTGTAACTCGCCAAAACTTGCTTGCAACCGTGCTCTCTCGTTTTCGCGATAATAAGTTCTCATTTTAACTGCCATTTGTATCGTGTTGTATCGTGTTATATCGTGTTGTATCGTGTTGTATTGTGTTGTATCGTGTTGTATCGTGTTGTATCGTGTTGTATCGTGTTGTATCGTGTTGTATCGTGTTGTATCGTGTTGTATCGTGTTGTATCGTGTTTGTATCGTGTTGTATCGTGTTGTATCGTGTTGTATCGTGTTTGTATCGCGTTGTATCGTGTTGTATCGTGTTGTATCGTCGCACAGGCGAAAATCCGCACTTTCGGACATTTCAATAATGGATTGGACTTCGGCCACTTTCAAAGTAATGCTTTTAATTATTGAAATAATAACATGATAGTTTAATGTTTTTGTTATTCTGAAAATGTGTAATTTACTCACCCAAAACAGCTTAATAAAGATTATTTAAAAAGTAAGACGATTTTGGCGGTCATAAATGAACTTAAGCCACATTCAAAAGAATTTTTTTTATCATTTCATTAGTTATCTAATTTTCTGTTAACAAAACTTCAGTAAGATTTGACATATTGGCTGTATATTGTTTAAAAATGAAAAAATCACGTAGAATTGTAACTACATTGGATTCCGGTTAATAGGAACACATTGGGCCGGACGAATTTGTCCCAATTAAGCAGCTGTCCCGAAAAGGCGAAGTTCAACAGCCAAACTCTGAACAACGTAAAAAATGAAGCCAAAAACGATTTATTGAAAAGCGTATGTAATATTTGGTTTTGAATACAAATGTCTGCTTAACCATGCAAACAAAGCTAACATTAAGTCATGGGATCTTGTGATGGGAGAACGTCGCACATCATCGGCCATTCTGCTACGATTGGAGCGTGTCAACCTGAGCTCACTTCAATTGTCCTTTCTCACGTTCGGGCCGTATCCATACTTCCAATCAGTATCACTACTTCATAATGAGCTCTACTGTATCTTCAATCGTAAACTGTACGAGCGTAAACTGTACCAATAAAACGGCGATATGTCCCTTATAAGCGTAGTGGAAACAATAGTTTTGATTTCCGTTCTTCAGTATCTGTCCCGAATAAACGGCGGTCTCGCTTAACCGGCGTCCCTATTAACCGGAATCTACTGTGTTACAAATGCTAACTGTATTTTTTCGAAAAATGGACTTAGGCCACTTTCAAGATAAACGGCTCAATTATCTGTAATCTGTCTTCTTACTGTATCCAGCCCCCATTCAATTCTTTTTCGAGTATTAATTTGTATATCCTCCTCTATTTTTCTGCGGACTATCGGCTTTTAGAAAGCAGTCTAACCCCCGGAATAAGAAAAATAAATTGTGCTACATTTAATGCGCGCCAGAAATTGAGAGCATAAGTTACTACGTTCATCTACGGTTGCAAAGAAGCACGCGGGCAATGCAATATTCGTGCCCACTTGAAAGATGGCGGAAATTCTTCGCTCCTCAATTAGAGCATACTTTCTTTCCCCTAATCGCTGCGACAGGGGGTCGCTCGACGCCGAGCAACGCCAAGTGAAATTCCTCGGGCACTCGAAACCGTGCATTAAGCAATTTTTTGAATCGCGTTCGCGCGCAAATTGTGGCATGAATTACGTTCGGTCGTAGGTATTCTCGTTTCTTTGCTGAATTCCTCCTTCGTCGTCTTCTTACGCGTCACGCCATATTTCCCTGCGAGGATTTCATCCTGCGACCGACAGTTATAAAATGCACCGTGGCTGGAAAGCCCGCGAAAGAGAGGCATGTCACGGCGTGAACGTTTCGACACGGTGCCCCACGGTGTTTGTCTTTTACAGGAAAGACGGAGCACGCTCGCGGAAATCGAACCACGACCGTAGAAAGGCCCCGATGTTTCGCGGTGAAATTGCATCGCTGACCGACGATTCGAAGTCACTCGCACTGAAAGCCGTGGAGGTCGTATCGAAAGAAACTGCAAGTTTACAGTCTAATACTTGACTATCACTCTTACTGGAAATAAAAATATTAGCATTCTTCTTGATTAATGACAAGAAACAATACTACAATACTCAGGACTTGTACGAACTTGCAAACAATGAGAAGTATCTTTTTTCCTCGTTCTCTCCATGAAAATCATGAAAATCTCAGGTATTAACACGTACCTTATGCGTGCATCGGAACGACTCTATTATTTTCTTGGTCAGTAATGTAAATTACGCATTTTCCTCCATCTCCTCCTATATTCCTCAATCAATGCCAATCGCGAGCTCTGGAAACTTGCATAATTTGAAAAGGTTCAACGGCACTGGAACAGTGGCAAGAGCGAAAGTAAAATTTCTCTCACATTGGAAAAGTCGAGTCAATTACACAGGGGCGGGAGGGAGGAAATATTTTCTCGCGTGTCATATTAGATATTCTGCATAAAATGTGGCAAAGGGGAAGATGAAAGAAAGCAAGGGAAGAGGGAATATCGGGCAACACAGGAAGCGGCTTTCAGGCAGGTAGCAGCGACGCAACATCCGGTGTGGATAACGCCTAACAAAAGGGTATCCTTCCGCTCGCGTCGACGAAATATAATAGATACCGGCTTTCATCGTGCGGTAGAAAGCAGATTTTTCGTGCAAAGGACGCTCCCAAGTTTCCCAGAGAGATCGCGGGACAACCTCGTTTACAAAGTGAGCTTGTCGGTTTCAAGTAACTGCTGAGGAGTTTATAGCAGCAACGGAAATCAAACGTGGAACGTAGAACGATATTTGGCAGAAATAAGGTTAATAACATTGAGAAGACGTTGTTCTTTGTGGGTACTCTTGTTTAAAGAGAAGTACATGTAATGTGTGGATAAAAATGGATACGATATATTGCACGTTAAGTTTTAAGAAAGAGTTAAGAAGTTGTTTAAGTTGTGTCAAAGTTTGATTGGTGCAGTAAATTCACAAATGTATTATTCTTTGGGCTAATTCTGATATTAAGAATATTAAAGGTATTGCAATGTTATTCTAGTAAATTTGTAGGACATAACTAAATTTTAAATATTTGAAATCTGATCCACTTGAATAATTGTCGTTCTAACAATCAGATGGATAACGGAATTAATCGATTAAGAATTTGTTACACTCGAACAATAATGCATTATTTGATAGCCCTGTAACGTAATTCTAGTATTCTTTGTTCCGTTTTATTGATTAATTTTTATCCTAGACTGCCGTGTAAGTATCCATGTGAACCCGTAATTCCTTAAGAAATTGCTGTATCTATGCTGTATTTATCGCTGTGCACGAGTGACGGAAATTCAATTATGGAGCAGATAACGGGTGGTACAAAACACGCCCAACAATCAACGAGTTACTAAAGTTTCGATGTAAATCAGGCGCACACGCATTGCGGCTTCAAAGCGGAAGCGCCATAAGCGCATCTGATGTCGGCAAAGTTTCCCTGTGCAATACAAAATTACTGACAATGAGTCGAAGTACTGTCTCCCTTGTATGGCGTGAAAACTAATTTCACCATATGTGTACACGTGTACCTACATCTTTTCCCGTGCCACGTTGCCTAATTATTCAACTGCTATCCCTCGTACAATTTTCCCTCCCCTCTCCAACTCTCTGTAAGAATTCGTGTCTCGAGTAATTGACCCAATTCGACTACTTCCTGTATTACAATTAATCATCTCCTTTTCATGCGTCCCCTCGTAACCTTTCTGTGCTCGTCGCGAATCGAAAGGAATGGAAACATATGTATATTTAGCTATATTTTTCTTCTAAAATTTCCTCTGCAATTCACTGACGAGGTATTTGCGCTTACTTCTCGAGCGTTCTGTGCAAACGATCGAGATGCGTGAAAATGGGTCAAGTTTGATTTATATTCCTTGGAAATATAGGGTTCGAGGATGGAAAAGAAGCTAGTGGCAAGATTTTTTACAGGATCGCGTATCCACGAGCCGGGGAGAGATAAATTTAACTTGCAAAAAAAATATCAGGGAAAAACTTTGATAGACGGTAAATGAAATTTCTTCAAGCTTTAGCTGTAAATGCCGTTTGGCGAAGCGTAGGAAGAAAATAAATCGAGGAAACTTTGGGAAACGTTCGCGGAATAAACGAGAGAATAAAAAAGAATTGATCTTGACTTCCACTATTAAGGAAACTGGATTAATCACTGCGCCATAGTGTATAAGTTTGCGAGAAATTGTGACACGGATTCAGAACGGGAAATATTAATTAATTTTCTCCTTTCATTTTCTTGATCGAATGACTTTATCGCGTGGTAGGTATATATGTCTGGAAACTTGCCAAGGGAAAATATGATTTACCTACTTTCTTAAAGACGCTCATACTATTGATAACAAATTCAACACATTTAGATTACATTTCGATGTTTTATATTTTATATTATTCATCATTTGGAGCTATTGATGGATCTTTTAGTTAGTTATTCGTAGGTTAATAACTAATAACTTAACAAAACACTGCAATACTATCTGGTTCCTTCAGAATTGTAGGGTAAATATAATTCTACTTAATTTGCTTAATGAATTAATAGAACTGAAATAGTTTAATCTCATAGATTCCGTAATACGGAAAATCTATAGAACAGGTGTGAAATTCAAACGATTGAGAAATTTCCTAGATCAAGAATTACGGTCAAGATTTCGAAACTTAAATAATTTAAACCATGAACTCAATAAAAACCATGATTTCTTTGGACATCGAGTACTATCCAGATTTCTAAAATTATTGAAACCGTGGAATTGAACAAATTGCATTAGTCAGTTGACGTCTACGTTTTCGATACTGTAACACGATGAAGTAATTCGTCGGTTAGAGTAGCTCGCGTGTTCGTGACTTTTTTTTAGTCCTTTTTCTTCGCTTGCACTCGGCTGTAACGTAAACGTCGAAAGTAGTGACTAATCTGACCTATATTTCGAAGTTCTTGCGTGTTCGATATTTCGAAAAAATTGCTATCGCCCCAAAATATTTCGACGTATATCCCTTTGAACTGCTTTCTCAATGTACCGCGATGAGAATATTTATTTATTTTTAGCAATATTCTATATAAAGGTAATATCGGTGGCGATATTTATTGGCATCGAACGGAGTGTATGTGCTTACCTGTTTCTTTGCATTCCTGAGGTCTCTTTAATTCAACCCGTTCCCGGTAGCAATCAAAATCTCGAAAGGGAAAGAGGACAAGAATGGAAAAATCGCGGAACGCTTTCGTCTCTCGTTTTGCATTCCCCTTTCGTCAGTCGCCCACGGGCTATGCTACGTGATCAAGTGTGTAACGCAGAGATTTTATGACAATATCTGGGGCGGGTCGTTGAACTTTTCATAGGCAAGACTCTTTGATTTACCAATAATTGAATGGCAATTATAACTCTCATGCACGAGGATATCCTATAGCCGAGGCATAAGATACAAAGCGATAGAAGTACATATTCGTTTTTCAATGTTCGAGACTTCTTTTTAGCGAATCCACTTGGGCCAAGAATAAGCAATTTACGCGGAAATTCCAGGTCGGATACAAAGAGAGAAACGAAACCAAAGATTGCGTGCAAGTCCTTATTAAAGTAATTAGTTATGTAGAAGGTAAACGTTGATATTAAAGGTGTACAGTATGAACAATGTGAACGGTGTAAATGTTACAATTGTATCGGAAATAATTTCTTAAAGCAACATGCGAAAGTATGTTGGATTCCGGGGTTTAAACGAAATCGTGTTGCAACAATTAATTTTGCAATTAGAGTTTTAATGTATAAGGAGTACCGTGGCGAGTGTGCGCGACAGAGTAACGGTGTAGGTCGCGTCCAAAACTATTCTGGATACAGTAGTTATTCCGCTACTATATATATCGCGGTTTTTTGGGGGGAAAAGGCTGACCTTAGCCCTTGTTATTGTCGCCTTAGCCGACGCGGAGTCTGGCCCTTGGCAGTAGTCATATCGCTGACTACTGCCCTAGTGCATAATATTGACTTTGACTGGGCCAGGATCCGCGGGCCTTACACTCATAGGTGACTCAAGGGCTGGTCATCCAACAAGTAATCCTTTCGGTTATACGATTATAGGCAACTTTCGTCATTTCTGTATATCGGCAAATTCTATAGCGTAGTTGAAAGATCAGCTATGGCTTTTGATTTCTTTGCAAGCATCCATTCGTAGCTTTACATTCAAATTCCACGTACAATAAGAATATACAGTTCGCCATATTTTTGAATTTCCAACGCCCAGAACATTTAATTTCTCTGATAAAATAATTACCAATTCCAACCGCCACTTTACTTATTTTCTCCCACTTGATTCGTCCACCCGTGCAATTTAAACGAGCGTATCACGCTGAATCAGCCGAGGCTGCGTTTCGCGGACAACCTTGCGTATCTAATCTTCTCTCGCGCCACTTACAATGAAAACCGAGTAAATTTCGCGACCACTGGTGCTCGTACGCGATATTAACGAAGCCGTGCCCCCCCCGAATTATTTACTGTTCGCTGTGCGACACACCGCGAGCACACGTGTGCAAACAGAGTAAGCAAACAGCCGTGCGATCTCGAGAGGTGGCTACGCACGAGAATACGAGAGGGCACGAAATCGCAAGTGCACCGGCGAAGAGTGTGCTCGGACAATCAGGAATGCTAATCGAGTTAATCGGCGCTCGTCGAGCTACTAATTAGCCAACGGTGCTGCGTAATGAACGGGGGATGTAGGATTCTTTGAAAGAGGAGATTTCACGCGAATTTCGCGGCTCTTGTGTTAGGACGGTAGATCCGTGCGTAACGAGACGTTAAAGTTCAGAATAAATCGCCCGCTGCTCCGTGGGAACGTAGGTTAAATATGACAGCGTGGTGCAACGTGATCGCAAAAGCTCGTGGGATTCAATTATTGGAAAACTAGATTATGAGGAAGTGTGATAATATATGAATGCTTCACTTGCCAAATCGATTAACTCCATAAAATAAAAAGTTGAGAAAACTGAGAAGTTATACAGTTAGTAGTCAATAAAGTGTTTTGACATTAAAATTTAATAAAATTCGGAAAGTGCAGTTAATTTGGCAAGTGAAGCATTCATATAATACACAGTTCAGTTTAATAAAAGTACATACTTTATTTTATACATATAGTAAAAGAATAGACTATAGACTATAGAATAGAATATGGTCTTTATTCAAAGGAGAAACTCTAACGAATGAATATAGAAGAGAGGCGTGGACCATTCGGACCCCTTCGGTCCCTCTTAATATAAACACTTTTGTTTAAACATTGGAATTCTATGCCCTAATATATCCTCAGAACTATAACAGATCATTTTTGTTTAACCGGGTTATACACAATGCATAACACCAACATCAATTTTCTCAATTTTGAGGAACTGTTGTAGTTTTGGTAACCAATTGGATATACAGGTAACCCTCCTATAACACGGTAGATAGGTTCCTAGAAAATGCCGTGTTGTGTGAAACACTTCCGTGGTCCCCACGAAACGCAGACAAAGGACCGATATGGCTTAGCACGGAGATTCGACAATCTATTGTCTCCCTTCAATAAGTAAAAATATTTTTCAAAAATTTTAAATATACATACATACAATAAAACCGCGTTGTAAATAATCATATTGCACGAGGTTTTCCGCAAATTTCTGATCCTGTTAGAGCCAAACCATGTTGTTGGATACCGTGTTATAGGGGGGTTACCTGTATTTCATATCGCTACAGCGAAGAAAATACGTTGGTTTGGTAACTCTTTACGGTACCTACTTTTTGTTGCGGGCTAGCAACTTTTTAATTTCAATAATTTCTGCATAAAATTTGTTCATATAAATAAGAAAGATTCTTAAACCGTATTGAAAATACATTTAATTTCTTTGCTTTAACCATGTGTTCCAATGTATCCGCAGGAACCTTGTTAATCCCCATCATTGATTATTATAGTACTGGAATATTCCCGACAGCGCACAGTGGCCCGGTGAGCGGTATGTCGTTGCCAAAATAGGAAACATCTTCTTTTCAACTAATATTTATTTGTTATGGCACGATTCGATTAAATACGAGTCTGGTAACATGTTTACACTATTATTCTATGTAATGAAAAAAAGAAATTGTTTCAATATATTATTGTTATTAAGAAATTGTATAGCAAATATAAATTGTATAACATGATACATTCAGCATCATGAGTTTACATTCAACCCTTGTGTTAGCAACCAAAATGGCGAAGAAGTTCGAAGTTTAGTTATTTAGAATACCATGCATAAATTTGTTTTCGCAAAACGTGAGTCGACGTGAAATTGTTCAAAGAAACATACCGCATTCCCGACCATTGTGCAGCGTCACCGTAATACAAATTTTTTTACCGGCTCGCACGTTGCGAAACAACTCTTTGGGCTGGAGCAAAGGCAGTGTTCCGCGAAAATATTATCCAACCGTTATCCACGCGTTAATTTCATTATACCTTACGGATTTCGCGTTAACCGCGTTAGCTTAATCGCGGGACCTATGCGCGTCCCTTTGTTGTCGGTACTTTCCACCGATTGTTTCAGCATCTCGCGGGTTACGTAACACGCGCGCAATTGTTATGCAACCGTACACCTGCGCTTGCACGTACAAAGCGAAGATGAAGCATATTTTTCGCTCGTCCGCCAAACGACGACATTCCTAACAGGAAACGCTACTTCCGCCTGGAATATCAATGATTTTCAGTGATTGCAATAATTGGGATCAATTAATTGGCGACTTATTGTTTGCTTTTAGGGCCGTTGCGCACTGGCAACCAAAAGTTGGCCGACAAAACTCGACGACTCGAAATTTGTCGGTATCGAAGCGACCTTCGAGCAGTATGGACGTCGAAGAAATTGTTAATAATTATGAATCTACTTTAAAAAAAAAGAGATTGGTCCGTAAAGAAGGGAAATACGACAATATGTTTCAATATTCTCCTACTATTATAACATTACACTTGTAAAAAAACACTTGCAAAACAAGTGGTGGAAAAACATTTTTTTTCAATTGAAATCACTTTTATTTGATACTAGTATGGTTTTACTGAAAGTACCCGATAGCTCGTTCCTGTCGGCTTCTCAGTTCAACAGTTATAATTTATCGAGGAAAAGGGGCAATACTATATCTCAATCGCCAATTATTAAAATTTAGAAAAATCGTTCGAGATTCGTTTATATGTAGGATATGACTAAAGACAACGACGTATCCAATTCCCATAAAAATACGAAATCTTGCTCCAAAAAGTATTCGATTTTGCGTGGAATTACTCCTGAGCAAAGTGCTCTGGTCCCTGAAAAAGTTGCTTTTCGTGCAAACACATGCATTTGACTCAACGCACTCATATGATCCTTGCAACCTAATAATAGTTGCCAGCGACTGCTCGCCAGTGCGTAATGGCCCTTATTGGATATGTACTGTAATATATTTGCTGGCAAACGTTAAGGAACAAGTCAGGGGCAAATTCGGCAAATATTCATCCATAAATGACTGGAATGAATGAATGTTCCTTAAACAATACGAAAGATATGACCTCGTATCTATTAGAAATACACTATGCAGTGGTCATATTCGGTTTTTATCTGGACTATATGTATAGGGTAGACCGAGGCGAATCGGATCACAGGGCGAATCGGATCGAAATAAGAATTTAGTTGAAATTTGTTATGTTACTATGGAAAAAATCGTTTAGGTCGTACATACACTCCTCACGCACTCTCTATGCACCTCTTTCAATTGTTTTTTTATTGTTTTACAATACCGTTTAGTGTTGACACGCATTTCAAGTTTGTCTTACGCGGACGAACGTAACAATTTTGGCGCAGATCTAAAATACATAGCTTACAATTTCTTATTTAAAAATAAAAGGTAAGCTTTAACATCCAAATGTGTTTAATATTATTAGTTTGAATAGTGTCCAGAAATAATATTTGATATATAATTTTCACTACTATATCATAATTTGTTTACGTATTTTATTCACTTTAAAATTATTATTACATGTGGTGAATCGGATCACTCGTTTTTTTGTTTATTTAATTAGTTGTTTGACTTTAAATGCGTTAATAACTTATACATATAGGTAAAGATGGTTCGCACATACATAAAAGAGAGTGGCATTGCATTTATTGTAACGAGAAATTCATCCACCTGCGGAGGATTGGATACAGTGCACTATCTGTGAAAAGTGGTGGCAGGAAAAGTGTGCTAATATAAGTGGTGTTTAAGGACAATATACTTGCCACCCATGTACTACGTAGGGTCTTTGACATTATCATTATCAAGTTATACATTATAAAGTTATAACCAAAGATTATTTGACTACAATTTGTTTGTTTTCTTAGAGATATTCGGATATTTTCCAGTTTTTCGTTTTTTGTCCATAAAAGAGGAATTTTTTAATTTGTTTATATTTTTTATTATGAATGTTCATGTTAAATGGGTACTTGTTACGAATTTATAATCAAGTATTGGGTTTTTAAATTGTAACTATGTTTTTTTTGCCATCAAATAAAAAGTGATCCAATTCGCCTCGGTCTACCCTACATATGAACGAAAAGGTTTTTCAAACAGTGGTAGAAGGTGGTACCGCGTGGAGAAATTTGGCAACAGTCACAAGCATATCCATTTCGAATGTTTCAAAGGGGATCGGAGTCGATTCTTAGAATCCAAAAGCATCCGACGAGATTTTTCCGTGCACGAAGATGAATATCTTCGAGCTTTTCACGCGTAGCTGGCCCGCCTCGTAAAGTCGAACGCTCCAACCGCATTTTCGTTGGGCATAAATCGCGGATCGCAATTCCAGTAAGGGAAAAAGCTGTGGGCACAGTCGCGGACCGCGATAAGTTACCTCCGGTCTGTGTAAATCAATTTTACGTGCTTGCGCGCAAGCAGGGCGTGTTTTCATCGGAAATGTCACCCGTGTAATGAAAGAAATAATGCACGATTTTGCGATTGAAAAAGAGGCAGTCGTTGATGCGATCAACGGGAGTCAATGATTACCTCGAAAGAATCTGTTCAATTCTATGTACAGTAGAACCTCGATAACTCGAACCTCTGTAAGACGAAAATTTTCTTAATTCCCTTCCGCTCCGCTGCAAAAACCTCTATAAGTCGAAATAAAACTTACTTTAACTCCAATTATTTGCCACATGTCCAGATCGATCATTTTACCTCTGTAACTCGAATTTAGAATAGTCAAACCTCTACTACTCGAAGTTTACCTGTATAAGTCGAACTTCTATCGGTGCTCTGCCTCTGCAACTCGAAATTTATAACTTTGTGTCAGAAATCATTCAATTGTTTCCTTCCTTTCAACCGCTAGGATTGTCTCAAAACATAAAATGACCACGTGCATATCCATGGAAGCTAATCGTTTTTCGTCAATTTCCATAGATAAACAATCTGTTAATACATTAACTCGGAGCAAAATTACAGACTTTTTGAATAATGAGATGTCGATACATACGTATATGTATGTATGTATAGTGACCCAACTTTCGTCTTCTGTTTACGTTCATATATGTATACAATAAAAAACTTTACTTCACGCGAAAAGATTTAATTTGCCTTCCTTTCCGTCCTCGCAAGTCCTCGCAAAGTTAACCGTCATACAAAGCCTCTATAAGAAGAATTTTCGTGTGCTAAACCTCTCTTACTCGAATACTCGATGATACGAAACCTCTATAAATCGAAGTTTGTTCTCTTCTCTTGAGATTCCAGTTATCGAGGTTCGACTGTATTTAGTTTGAAAATGTTGTTTGGGCAAGAAACTTGTTCAATGGTTTGCCGGAATATATTGCCGTACTCTGGTTCTGTTAATTATTAGGAAGGGGCTCGAAACTCTGTGTATGTTTGAAATTCAAAAAATTATCCACTCACGAGTAAATAAATGCACTATTATAAAAATAGTATCTCAACCGTTTACGTTGCTAACGTTCTACTGCAATGACACCCTCCTCCCGTTATCAATTGAAAACGGATCAGCAAGAAGTTCAGAATTCCTCTGCAGAGCAGCAACAGAAAAAAATCTCTTATTAACCACTTTAATCACCTGACGATGGCAGCGATTTCTTAGCTTCGGTTCCTCGTTAAAAGCCACTTCGGCAAGCGTCTCGGAGCTTCCGCTATTTTAAGCGCCGCTATATCTTTTACGAAACATCGGCGGGAATAGTAGCCCGTGGCCAGGCAACCTTTAATCCTGCCCAGAATCTGAAATCCGGCCTTTGAACTCGAAAATTACCAGACCGCGTGCGGCTCTCCCCCGGCGAGGGACTTAAGCCCAGGATTAAACTATTCCATTTGTGCAATTCTGCAATAGGGGCACATTTCCCGTGGACAATTTCCAACAGTATTTCTCATTTTCCTCCAGACTAGTTAGATCGATCGAGGTGGATTTCCATTATGTAATATGCCGTGAGGTGAAAATCGATGTCGAGTACTTACTTTTGCATCCATCTTTTTGTAACAGGGGTTTTTAAATAGCGCGTAAACACTTTTGCATCCTTGTTTACGGTTACGGTTAAAATTGTAGGTATTTGTGGGTCGTCATTGGCTATTTGGAAACAACCTATCCCTTCGTAACTTGATTCGTCTGAAAATCCACTGCGAAGAGAGAGACTGTAAAAATAATTATCCCAGGTGGAATTTTATATTTGCAAAATAACTTGGCCAATTCGCCTAACAGCACGAATTTATTGCAACGAAAAGAACTGAAGCTCGTAATAATATTTGCAGAAAATTGTTCGAATAATCGGGAAGATAGGTACTTTAACGATCAATTATCGGAATTCAATTCTTGCCTAACTTGGCTTGTTAATTAAAATTTTGCCATGTGAAAGAAAGCTATGCAAGAAGTATGAGGATAATAAAATAATATACCCACATATACTCGCAGAAGCTTTAAATTAAGAATATTGCGTATTACGGTATTTTTGCAGGGTCGTTAATATTTATTAGCATGCAGTTAATGGGCAAATGACAAAATTACGACTGGAAATTTACGACTGCCCGCGCGAAGGTTAATAGAGAAGCGCTACCGTAAACGATAAAATCGAGGATCGCGAGCACGCAAGGATAAAATCGGTAGCACATTATTCACGGCCGTTTAACGAGAAACGGCAGCTTTCGCGATCGTGGAATCGTGTATCTGCTTGCAATTCCACGGATTTCGCATCAAATCGAGAACGCAACATCCATGTTTTCCCATTCCTTCGCTGATAAATAGAAATTCCGTGGTTCGCTTCGAGACGCGAAGATAAATATTTTCATTTCGTTCGATTACTTTTACCGAGGCGACTGCAGGGAAAATAGTTAATCAGTTTAATTTCTTCATTTAGAGTACAGGACAGATACCGGTCCCGAGGCAGATAAATAATGCATTTAAATTTATTCTCTGCATGCTGTAATCCGTTTGGTCGTTTCTTTCTGGTTTTAACAAAGTCATTAAAAAAACATTTAAATGAGGATTGTCACATTGCGTTAGTAAGCAAAGCTACTAAAAGTAATTCCTTTTAGTAGAAGATATCATTAACTCGTTTTACAATCGCCCAAAACGTTTTCCTGCGTTTTTGGTTTCTGATCGTTCAGCGTAGTTAACTATAGTTACGTGTTTCCAGTGCATCATAAACACGGGAGGATAATTGCAAAGGTATTAATTAATCTCTCTATGCAATCAGCTGGCCGTTTCAGACTAAGTGTTCCAGAATTAATTATCACTTAACAGCTAATTAATAAAATTGAGTTACTTATTGAGTCGCTTGCTATTAACCTTTTTTCCCTATAAATTAACTTGATAGTCAATCAATGTTATCTCAATCTATTTCTTCTATATGTATAGAAGAATGCATACATATACGTTACGCGTCTCTCCGAGTTTATTAACACTAGAACTACCGATAGATTTTGGCACTATTCAGATAGCATACGTTACACAGATTATGAACACGAAAGTCGTTGAATGGACATTAGATAGAGATATATAATTGTCATTTTGTCTTATTAAAACTCAACATATATTGCTACAAATGATACCTATATATTGTGGGATAGGGGCCCCTCCATCAAATGAACGGTATATGGAAAATAAAAACAACGAATGTCAAGAAGCACAGTGGCACTTTCTGCCGAAAAGCTGGCCAAAATACAATTTTCGAAGTACATAAAGCAGACTTATGCTAATATGGTACCTTTGTTGTATATATTTCAATGTAATAAATGGCGTTTGAAATTTTAAAATATAGTTACTGGTCACTAATATAGAGACCTCCAAAGTTGACGAAATTTGATTAGTGTTAAACGTCTTATAATTCATGGCACGGTTAGTGTGTCAGGTATACTCTGTATCTTAAAGATTCTATTTTACAACATTTTTCTCTTTCAATGCATGTTACAGTTATGAATCCCTGCACTTTGGTAACACTGAATAGCATTAAATTTACTCACTTAATTCTCTCTCAAGTGAATTTTATTCATGCTTTGGTAAAACGTTAGAAAAATAGTTATGTTATTCTTGTTACTTCATACCGAGATAAGTTAGCTTATGTAAGGGAGAATGTCAAGAATGATATCCAATAAAAAAAACCTGCAGAAATTTGCAGGTTTACTTGTGGCACCATTTTCCGTACCTTACTTTACTTTATGGTATACATAAATAGTTTTTCAACTTTTGTATTAAACGCATTTAGATGAAAGATGTACCCACTCTTTATTCATAAACACTCCAAGACTCCTAATTACTACGAATTATTCCAAAAATTGAAATGAATCATTTGGTTTCTCAATTTTCCAATTATATTCGTAATTTGAGAAAATGGTCTTCGGTATGGAGTAATAAAAATGATTTAACAAAAAATGTTTCAGACAAAACTTAATCAGTATTCAGCCTTCTACAAATATCAATATAAAAAATTGTACAAAATCTTTTTTTTAATAACAAATTAAAGGTCACCTTCAATTTTTGAATGTAATTGTATATTTTTGACAATAGAATGTGTTACCTGACATCAATACGAATTCAAAGACTTACTACACTATTACCTTAAGTGTTCAAATCGCGCTACAATAATTTTGTCCACATTTTCGGGATTTGGGACCACTGTGGGCCGTGGCGTAGTTGGACTGAGATCAGTGCCTAGAATTACGAAGGTCTCGGGTTTGATTCCCGATGACTCCCCTTTATTTTTATTAAGTTCCTACAATATTAATAATTCTAAAGCAAGAAATCTGAAACAAGTCATTCGGACTCGCTCGATAGTTCTAGTGTTAAATTCATACTAGATCCACTGATTCCAAAAACAAAGTTGTATCCACCCCCAACTATAAATCGTTCATAGTAACACTCGTTTCCAGCACTCATGCCATTCCTCCCCGAAAGCTCGCGTAGGTGCAATTGTCATTAGGGCGGAAATTGGCCGCAACATTAGACGCTTTGAACGTTCACGATCGCTGCAATTAACTCACCCCGATCCGTTCTCAGTTGCCGCGACTAACGAACTCTGTATTAATTACTTCCGCAAAATTGGTCCCGATCAATTCCGTCTTCTGCGCGCGACAAACGATCTAACCAATCCGACAACGACTCGTAATGGAGCCAATAACGATACAATTTGTAAATTCACTGAACTCCGCTCATCCAAACTGGACGGTGTATTTTCGGGCGACACGATGCTGAATCGAATGGAACGTGCAGGCCCACATGGCGCCATTAATATCCGCGTCGGGCTGATGTCGTAAATCTTGCCCGAACGTCGGCTCATTGTAATTGCTCTGTTCCGATGAGCGGGATTAACGATCCGCGCTCTTGTTCCCCCGCGAATGATTAACGAACCAGCTTTCGAACACCGAGGAAACGGAGGAAAGCTCGCTGGTTAAATATAATAATAGTTCCTCGGGCTGATCAGATTTACGAGGAGTTGGTTATATGGGAATTGGATCGAACGCATCTTTGGTTAAGCAGTGAATGTGTTATTGTTTGCTCTGTGGCAGGGTAGTGTGTTCGACAGTGCGAATTGGCGTTGAGAAAACATTTTTGGTTACTATATTCTTAAAGCTGAAATAACTACGACGTGGGTACATAGGTACATGTCTCGGCAGGTTTGTTAGTTCTATAATCGAGAAGAAGTCCAAATTTAAGCGTGGGCTTAATAAATGAAAATAAAAGACGCGATAGTATTGTTCAGAGTGATGTAATACAATTTTTACCCTTTCGCCACGAAGGTCGGTGCATGCAGACCCTTTGTAGTTGGTACGTAGGCATTGTGAAAACTGGTTTTGGCGAGATCAAATCATAACTAGAACCATTCCTCTATCGTAATAGTAAATACATATGTACGTATATACATACTCTAATCACGATGATTCAGGAAATCAAGCAACACTATCTTCCTAGCGCAAGACCGACATATTTCTAATAAAAATTATTAAAATTGCTAACAAAGGCAACATCGCTCCGGATTTGTTCAAATTCTACAAGAAATATTTATAATCACGCTGAAGCCATATCCACCACCTTCTAGCGAATGAATTCAGCATCGAACGAACGTGCCAAAGTAGGCCTAGAATTGAACAAAAATTTCATTTGGTCGAGTTTATCTATATATCTATATATAATATATCCAACAGATAATTCACTCTTCCGCCTCTTCGTCTTCCACTCCCGCCCGCAATCGCAGACTTCCTTTTTCTTTTTACCCAGAAACGATCGCGGATCAGTTCGATTTCGAGCCTATTTAATATTTCAGTTACCGTAAATTATTCGGATCGTTAATTACCCGGTCGGAATTAACGAGCCACGATGCCAGCAGGATTCGTGTTTCTCGCGCCTTCCCGCTGCGCCAAGCCGCACGGTCCCTTCATGGAAACTGAGGTTTACGAGCAACAGGTGGTTCAAGTGAATATCATTACCGCGGCGTGATATTGGAGTTACACACGATCGTAGCCGTTCTTCCTTCGCGATCAGATTTGTTCAAGGAAAACAGAACCTGCCATTTTATGATTGAACAATCCTATGAAATTATTCGCGACAAGCTTCGACGCTCTTATCGATGAAACAGTGGATGAAAGAGAATCGGACAGGTAATTAAGTGCGTTTTTGTCGCAGAGAGAAAGCTGTTGATAGCATGCAACTTTCTTTCTAAGTGATTATGATTTCTGTGAATCATTTGCTCATTGCCGGATACAATTGTAAGAAAGATGAAAGTACATACTCAGTTTCATTGCTGTTGCATATCATTCTTATATATCGCGATTGTTATTTGCCGACTATAAATTGAGATTAAAACAATTAGGTTGATATCATTGCTCTAACAGATTGAAGTTAAATAGTAATATTTCATGCAACAGCAAAACATCATGAGGAACGGTCCATAACCCATAATTATTATTTTTCACGCTCCATGTGGCGCTGTTTCCAATAATTTCAAAATATCAAAATAAAGAAATACAAAAGACAGGGCAAATAAAAAGGATAATTACATTGAATCATTTCTTTCTGTAATTCCAGTATTTGTTGGCACTTACTTCACGGCTTAAATAAAAGTTCAAACCAGCACATCTGGTTCTATAAAGCGAGATACACAATTTTCCAATTTCCCTTGAACTCGAAGATCGGGTAAAATTATTTTCGCGGGTTCGACTCATCGAGCAGCCGATTGCGTCGTGGCAACGATGCCTCGAGAGCTGAGATCGGAACTTATCTTTCTCTCTTTTGGTTTTTAATTACGAGCTAGCCTGGCGGCCTATTTAAAAAGTACGCTACGCCCACGCACACCTACGAGCCATTACGCGCACATAAGCGAGAGCCCACACGCTACCCAGCGACGCAAGCATAAATTATATGTTTAACAAATTAAGCGTGTGTGCGTGTATGCGAACGCGAGCCAGCCCGATTAACACTTGCAAAATAATTGCGAGAGCACGATCTCTCGTGGAAGCGCTTCTTCCCGTTCCTCATTTTTGTTACACGATGTAATTTAGTGCCGGGAAATTATTGTTATCTTACGTTTTTGTACAGAGACTTGTTTCGGGGCGACGAAAATTTAAGCGGGTTTTATTCGAGCAAAATTATGCAAATGGACAGAGTTTAATCATTAACGAATATAAATTGAACAAGCATATTCAGTTTATATTTTATTTCTCAGAGGTAGATGTATTAATTTTTCCATTTATCCTGCTGCTGTTTGGTATTATTCGTTTTTACAACGTCAATCTGTAAATTCGGTTTGAGTTTCAAAGATGAAAAAGACGGTGTCTGGGCGTGATATTTGCAATTACTATTCAAGGTAGCGTGAACGGTGCACGAATAAAATGTATAAAGTGATATACGCAATTTTTATTTGCATTGTAAGGGCACGTTCTTTTGTAGGATTTAGAAAATAGGTATTATGAAATGGTATTTCATTTCATTTCAGCTGCTTCACAAGTTACAATTTTTCTTATAAATCTAGTTAAATGGCGGTAAATTTTATTAACACTTACTTACTTCACTGATTTTATACGTTAGGGATAAAATATTGCTGCATGGCGTTGCCAAATCAGGTCACTATTGATACTCTATTCGTTCAAAGTGGCAATAACTTCAGTTATTTCTGTTTGGTACTGGTGATCTGTAAAATATCATAGCTAATAATATTCTCGGCCTTCTAACAGCACAACACGTAAAGATACACCCCGACAGTATCGATATTCCACTCTACGAGATGCAACGAATTTATTCTATTTTCGAGAACACTCAAACTTATGTAATGCTAATCTTGGAAGGCACATTTCGTTTTCTCATGTTTTTTACGACCATATTTTTTAGATTACGCTAAAAGGTTGTCTTGCATTATATATAGCGTTTTATTTATACAAATGTGAGACCCCTTCGTGAGAACAGAGTATTAAAACATTTAATTTCACTTTTGTCTATCCTTTGATCAAAGTAAGTAAAGTAATTAATTAAAGATTAAGAACTTCTGCCGCCCTCTACGAATTCTTGTAGCTTTCTATACTTCACCAGAAACACCATTAAACTTTGCTAGTTTAACGTTTCGTAATGCCGTTTCCATCTTAACAAAGTAATCAAAGACGGGCATTTGAAAATTGAGTTATTATCAAACTTTCTTAACAGAATTATCGTCGCAACGAACTTAAAGCAAACTACATTCAAAGCACGGTGGCTACCTGTACATCAAATAAGAAATTACAAATATTTGCAAGTAGTGTTATAGTAAGTGCACTTCTGTGGTGATATTTAATCTATACGCATTCGAAGGGAAGCTCCTGATAAATAACCCGAGTTGAAATGTCACACCTTTGTATTCCACTTTCTGTATTCATCCCAAACGTGCGAACAGTCTTTCAACCGCGTTGTGCAATACGTTTCTGCAAGATATCCCGCAAATTCTAACCAACCAGTCTCACGAGACATTTATTTCCCATTGACTTTCTCTCGGATTCTCTCCAAGTGGCCACCGCGTTCCACAAACTTGCCTACAAAGGAAATGTTTCATCGATGATTACACTTTCGATTTATCCTAGACGACGACAATGAATGCCTTGCGAAGAGAAGGTAATAACCGTTAATGAAAACGTAGAAGGCGGTTTTCACCGTTGATTAATGTCTGACCGAAGCTAGCAACCGAGTATCGAGAAGAATGCATGCACAGAACAAACAACGAATATCCATGAGAGTATGCACTTTGTCCAGAATGAAAGGGTTACACAATGGCGAATGATGAATCGTTTATTAATTGTTCTACTCAATTGTATACCTTTACACGCCGTGCGATTAAGCAGGCAATGGTGTTCGGTTTGCTTGATCGGTCGGATTTTGAGTAGCCGAGTTTTATCACGAAGCTTTCAAGATTTTATGTTCATGGATCGTGATACGTTCACTTTTTCATGGTCCAGACTTTTACGTTGACATCGTGGAATGTCGATAGATTGATATTTTTGCTGGATATATTTTTGCGACCTTGAACGTGTGCTGAATTTTCATTTTGGGCAGGGGTAGCGGATAGAATTTTGTTGATAATTCTTGAGATGGGCATTGAGACAACATTTTTTATACACGATGAAGTTTAGTATAATGTGTACATATTTTGTCGGAATAATTTGAAGAATAATTTGAAGATAATTTGAAGAGGTGTGTTCGGTGAAGTCAAAGTAAAGTATGTAGAAGGCTGGATAATGCTGCAGGTGTGTTTCAGATCGAATTAAATATTCAGTTATTTTAAAAAATCTATTACTGTGCCTTATGCCTTGATATGATGTACATATTTACTTTGTTCTAAAATAAATTCTGCTCTGGTAAAGGTGTATTTTTTCTGCATAGTTATATTCGTCTTCGTGGCACCATATAAAAGTAGATAAAAAAAATGAACACCTGGGACGGCTATTATTAAACCGAACCTTCTAGATCGCACGGCAAATCGTAGAAGCAAAATACGTATCCCATTTATAAACGATTTTTCCTGTCCATTCGATAGTTTAATTGACTCTGGGGCGATATCTAATAAATAATTCCAAACAATTCGGAGCTTTCAAATTCTAAAGGTTTCGAATAAATACCCAATTCCTATACGTTGCACACTTTGACAGAAGCGAAAACTGTAAACCTTTCCAAATCGACATTCTGTTAGCTAAAAAATCGAGCCGATTTGCGCACGACAGTTTAAAAAAAAGGGGTGGGACAGGTGGATAAAAGAAAAGAAGAAGGCTCACGAGTTCATCGAAGCGACCGGAAGGTTACGCCGAGGGCGACGAAAAATTTCCCCGAATTTCTGCACCCGTGTCGCCATTTTGGAGAACGTTCCTCGAGTACACGCTCGCGCGTCCATGAAGCGTTGCTCGACGAGTTTGATTTTATTTGCAGGTGTGAACTAGAGCGAAGAGAAGCGAGAAAAGGTTGGCCGCGACCTACGCCAAGGCCCACGCATCAGTGTCGCACGATCGCGCGCAGTTACCCGTTAATTAGTCGTTAATTAACCAGGTAAACGTGGACGCGAAGTCCGTCGCGTCTAGATCGCGAGAGAAATGTCACGACGCTCGCTTCGCCTCGGTCCTCCTTGACGGTAACGGCCAGAAGAGTTTCGTTGAAGGTGGATCAGGGTGAGGGACCACCGGCCGAGAAGATGCACAACGTCTCGACGGAGGGCGCGTCGCCCGGTGGCCGACGATTGTCGCGCAGTTTTCATTCCTGCCTTCGTGGAGCTGACCACGACGACCTCGAATCAGGTAGATTGTTCAAAGATGTTGAGATACGTACGAGCGGATTTTAAGCATTACAGATATTCGCCTTTGCTGCCAACAGAAATGGCAGGAGCAATTTGTATTTCCTATTGTTGGAATAACGAAAAAGAGCACGGAACGGTTTTGTTATTCTTTTCTTGCTTTGCCTCTTAGAATTTAGCGGTTAATTAATTATTCACTCTGGAGCTGATAAGCACGATTGAAACTGATTAACCGTTGCTTTTTGCCGCGATTACTTTTAACGACTGGGAATGGATGATTCTATGGCACTGTGCGTAGGATAACGACACGCAAGATTTATGCGGAACGTAGGTGACACGAATGGAATGTTACGTGCCTACGCTCATTAAAACTGCACTTCCACTTTCCCATAAAAGAAAACCTCCCGTGGGAAAAAGGAGAGCAACTTGCAGTGGATACGATTGCCACAGATGTGTTTCAAGACGAAATTTCCTCATACAGCCACGCGAATCTTGTGGAATGTTTCACATTGTTTCGAATGTACAATCTTCAGGCAAAGAGAATTTAACGGACGGCTGATGCGTTAGAGACATTGCGTAACAACTTTTACTATTTGATTTGAACGTTTCAATGGATTCAGCGCGGCAGCTGTAGGTGGCGTGTTGAACGAAATAGGATGTGTTAATATGTATAAGGCTACGTGGTTACACGATGAACGACATTCAACTATACTTTCGCTGCATCGGATTTGCAGAGTAGTGCTGACATATTCAACTCGTGTTTTAATTCAAATAAATTCAGCGGTGGATAGGATTCGATTGATCCAAAAAATGTTTAGTACTTGAGTAAAATAAAACGTTTCCTTTGTGCGACAAATGGGTGGCGGAGAAGCCAATCAGTGTAGGTCCAACTTTCTCTGAACATGGGTTTCGTAGTTAAAAAACCTCTTTATTGTTCAAACTATCAGTTGGTGAATCAATTAAGTCACTATTCTCGTACGTAAGCAATAGATGACGGTACTAAATGTTTTTTGCAAGTAGTTTGTAAACACGTTATTTATTTCGGTTTGAATGCTAATGGACTTACGCTGATTGGCTTCTGAACCCTCCATATAGGAAAAATAATCGTACAATGTATCGATTATTTAACACTAGATTGCCGGACAAGTTTGAACACTTATTTTTACTGACTTCCCTCCGATTAACAATAGCCAATGAAAATGCGCGTTTTCTTTAAAAAATTAATTCACTTAATTTCGAAATGTAATGTAATTAATTTAATTATATAATAATCACGGATCTTCATTAATCTTTGTATTTCAAATTCTGAAATGAGTCAAATTGACTTGCCTCGGCAATCTAGTGTTAATAATTTAAATAACATAAAAAATCTTTTATAAAATCCGCGAAAGCCTTCGTGTAAATAAGAAAGTGGAATTTTTCCATAAATTGTCGTATCAACGAAACATGTAATAAATATCGCTAAGCATTTCCTATTCAGTAGTCAGCTTATTTAAGAATAGGAAACCCGTGTAGCAATCTCATTGTTGCAGAGAAGCTGATTCTAAAATACATACAGCTTTCGACATCTTCGAAACCAACGCATCTCCGGTCCCTTTAGATAAATGGTCTGACGTTCTTACCGTGTAACTGTCGAAAAGGAAACCGTTCGCCAACTGCTCCATTCATAAAGAGTAAAAGGACAACGATATTCACGCAAATATACTCCAGCGTTAAACCAGAACGTCTAACGCCCACTAATTGTCGAATAGGGACACCCTTTATCAGAGGACTACGGCTCCCAAAATACTCCGTGTGCTTGTCATTTCGGCAATCCCACGATGACATAAGAAACTTCACGGAGGCGGCCAAAAATTCTGTGAAAGCGCGTGACGATCGCAGTTTGTCAATTGTTCGAAAGTACAGAGTAGTACATCCGAAATGAAAGTGTGGGTAGTTCAGAGAAATTAGGCTTTCGGCTTGATCATTTGGAAATTGTAGCTTCATAGGAGGCGTTTCTATTCTGCGATTCAAAGGGGTTGGGAAAAGCGCGACCATTAAATTCAATTTGAATAAATACTTGGAGGTACCGCCATTTATTTGGAGAAATGTTAAATAATTTTTACATGTCACATTGAAACAACCCATCATTTCTTTCGACATTTTCTTTCGTCTTTTAAAATGCGCAAGAATCAAGACTTAACACTAGAACTATCAAGCCAGTCAAAATGACTGGTTTTAGATTTCTTGCTTTAAAGTTATTAACATATAGGTATTGTTGCAGCAATTCATGATGAGTTTCAATAAGGCAAAATGACAATTATATAACTTTATTTAACGTCCATTCAATCATTTTCGTGTTCATAATCTTTATAACGTATACTGTCTAACAAGGAAGGTTAGGCAACCCGAAGATTCAGAATCGTATGAAACTTTGCATACAAGTACAGTATTTCATCCGTAATACAACCCTATTTTCCGTTCGTGCCATAATTCGGTTTTAAGGGGTGAAACCAGCCCTTGAAAAAAGTTCAGAAAGTTCTTTTTCGTGAAATATCTCAAGAACGCTGGGAAATATTTAAAAACAGTATAAACAAAACTTGCATCGCTTTATTGCGTCTACAAAACTGCGTAAATTTTTTTCTCGAAAAACCCACGGAAAAAGAAAATGAAAAAATTCATGGACTATTCGAAAAATTTGTTTACGCAGTCTGGTAAACACAATAAAGTGATGCAAGTTTTGTTTAGAATTTTTTTAATTATCTCTTATCGTTCTTGAGATATTTCACGGAAAGGATCATTCTGAATTTTCTTCAAGGGCCCTTAACACCGAATTATGGCATGAACGGAAAACAGGGTTTTATTACGGATGGCATATTCTACTTGTATGCAAAGTTTCATACATTTCTGAATCTTCGGGTTGCCTAACCTTCCATGTAAGTAGTACCAAAACCTATCGGTCGTTCTAGTGTTAAAATTCGGATAATCTTTTGAACCTAATACAATTGGTTAGTAGATATTTTATAGTACGAGTAATCGAGCGTGTTATCAAACCCGAAAACAGCTGTTCTCAATATTAAACGATTCAAAAAGAACCTCTCTAGCCAACGCGACTTAAAGCAATAATGAAAATAAAAGATGAATCACGCTTGATAAAGTGACAAAAAGATAGCAAGAAGCAAATCCCTCGCTTCAATTAAGCAGTTTGCTCTGCTTCAGCTCAATAACGTATCTAATCGTCAAATCGTAACTCCGTAACCTCCACGGTGCTCGCTTATTTCAACCAGCTCTGCAAAATAATGTACCGCTTCCTAAGAGGAATTATTTCAATCTCCCAAATGTATATGTAGTTCATTGCGGGGAAAGAACAGCTCGCAACGTGCACCCACGTGAGGCGTATTTACAAGAACTCCGCCGCGACTTGTAAGCGTAACTGAGGGAGGCCGCGTTAATATTTACTTTCATACACGGCCTCCGCTCACGTCAGTTCATTGCTGACTGTATCGTGCTCGCTGTGCAGGAGAGGACTGCTCGTGATTCGATTCTCTGTGCAAGCGGATCGTTGTCCGTCTTTTTACAGTGCGACAATTGCTACCGTAGAAGACTTGGCATCAGAAGGTTCCGTTCTTCCAAAAGAAACAATTCGGCAAAATCGTGTAACCTTATCATATAGGAGTATATAGTCAACGAAGTACTGTACGTTGTTTGTAGTTATCTGGAATTAAAGAGCCCAGAGGGTTCACGGACAGTGAGTTTCGTGTAGAAATCAAGAACTATTTCATTGATTTCGTGGGAGCTCAGTCAGTGGCTCGTTCACCAGAAAATAGTTTGGACCGTAACGGATATCGTGAATGTTTGTGCTTTATCTCTTTCTGTCTAATTGTTGTCGATGAAATTAGCCAAGCTGTACGAGGCTAGACAAATGCCCCTCTGCCTCGAAAGAAACCTATTCGCAAGTCGGACCATCCGCGATAAGATTGGCAAGTTCAATGTCGATATAGATCAGCGAATTGTGTGCTTTCACGAGGCCACAATTAGTGGCCCGTTGAATGGTGAATGAAATGGACGTCTCGTTCTGTTCTTTCATGCGACGTTTGAATAGCAATACAAATTACGGCGGTCGTGTGCAAGCCATTGAAGAAAGTTGACGTTAACCGAAGGGTTGAAAAGTGATCGCGCTGTGCGTTTAAATAATGGTGCTGGCGACGAGAAGCGCATAGGTTTTTTTGTAATCAGTCGACTGAAATTAATGCGATCTGCCAGACAGTGAACGAATGTGTCATAAATTGGTTTGCGCGATTACTGCCGTACAGATTAATTTACAAGGAAAACCTCGCGTCCGTTTGGGAACTCTGTCGTGGCCAAAGTCGGATGCGATAATGCTCGAACAGGAATAAAAATTCCATGGGACTGTTCGAGAGCATTAATAAAACATCTTACGAGGATGCTCTCCGCGAAGAATGAAGAACAATGAGGTAGTGACTTCATCGTTTCCACGATTAAGCGGGACGTAACAAAGGACGCGGAGGAAGCGGTAAAACGATGCGACCGCGTCTAGAATAGCGGATTTGAGGCTTCTTCGATCCGGTAGATTTATTCGTGGATGATCTAATAATTGCTCAAGGACGAGAGGCTTGCACGGTTGCTGGCTAACTGGTAATTAGAGTGCGTCAGCAACATGAGAATCCGATACGTGCCACAGGATATTGGAAATTGTTACAAACGTACGTTTTCTTCCCTTTTTTTTTTTTTAGTTTAATGTGCTTTTATCTATTTCACATTTTTTTACCCTGTGGCTAATTGCTTGCCTGGGAAAATTATGCGAGGTGTACTTAACAAGCTATAATACGCGTTGGAGTAACGTGAAGTTTCTGCAAAAATAAATGGAATGCGTTAGAAATAGGCAGGCAGAGCAGCATCGTAGATAATGCTAACAAGGAAGGTCAGGCAACCCGGAGTTTCAGAAACGTATGGAACTTTGCATGCAAGTAAAGTATGTCGTCCGTAATTTCCAACCCTATTTTCCGTTCGTGATATAATTCAGCTTTAAGGGGTGAGATCAGTCCTTTGAAAATTGAGAATGTTCTTTTTCGTGAGATATCTCAACAACGCTAAGAAATATTTAAAAGAAGCATAAACAAAATTTGCATCGTTGCGTTACGTTTACAAAACTGTGTAAACAAAGTTTTTAAAAAATCCATGATTTCTTTTTTATTTTTGTCGTCCTTGAGTTGATGTTGTTTTCAGGGCTGATTTCACCCTTGAAAACCGAATCATGGCATGAACGGAAAATAGGGTTGTATTACGGATGAAATACTGTACTTGTATGCAAAGTTTCATACGTTTCTGAATCTCCGGGTTGCCTAACCTTCCTTGTAAGTATCGGGATATTATTATTCTTGAAATAAGCAAATCTTCCATCATCATTTGGAAATTCGTTTTATTCCATTTATTTTCATCGACGGAATATTTTATATTTTCAACGTGCTTGCGATACAATTTTATATAAAAATGTATTATTTTTCCTCTCAATTAACTTTTGTAAAATGGAGCTTTCGCAGTAATTTAATTACCGGTCTGTCAAATTTTAATATCGCTGGAATTATTCGACGATGTAATACGTTTCGAATAACTTTCAATGTAGCGGTAACATCCAGCCGTGTTTAAAATAATTTCAGTCGGCGATTTTTCGTTATTTATCGAAAGTTTTATGGAATGTAGCTGCTAAATGTTTCCACGGTATTGTATACGGGTAGGCGGGCGGGTATCCTGAATATTTGAAAACGCGTGGCTACACGAATTAATGGAAAAGCAGTGGAACAAGGATTTAAATTTCAGCATTGACTGGGCAGTAGCTCGTTAACCCGGACACACGAATGCAATGGTTGTTAAATATGGACTTAACTGGTGAGCACAGTGGGCAAACAGATCGAGTATTTTAAATATTGAAATGATCTTCGATGGGGCGTACAATTTATATGGAGCGGGGAGAGGACAGTGTGCCATTTGTTTCTTTCTTTTCTCGGATGTGGGATGCAATTATTTTCAGTTCATTTGAAAGTACTGGTCTGCCTTGCATCGAAGGCAGCGAAATTTCTTTTTTTTTACCGTTCAACATTTTTATCTCTGCCGCCGGCGGAACTTTTCCAAGGAAATTCTAAAATTAGAATATTCATAGTATTATATTTAGATAACTGGTATGACTTCAGCTTTGAAAGCATATATTATGTTCAGCAACGTAGTAAATGCATTCAGGTGCCTTCACCAATTACATTATATACATTCTATCCGACAGAGAGGAAACTGGCTGGCCTTTCCTTTTTCTTCAAATAAAAAAGGTACCTCGGATATCTGATATGTATTTATATAGAAAACAAAAATTCCCAGAGTCTCTTTAACTCAATTTCAGGCTATATTCGTATACACCCATTCCTCCTCGCTCGAGCCCTCGCTCGTCAAGGAATAAAGAATAAGCGAGATGTACTCGTGCGGCGCACACAGAAAGAAAGCGCCAGCCATCGAGTTCCCCGAGAAATTCGATTCCATTTGGGAAAAAATTCCACCGCATTTCCGCTCGGTGAAATATCTTTCAGGTCGTGCTTCGAGGTAAAGAAGCCGGGGGAGAAGATCGAGAAAGAATGGCAAGAATGCCAGATTGAACCGCGTATCTGGAGCATCGAGGAGAGCTCCCGTGCCAGGAAGCACGATCATTTTAACGATAGGATCTCCGCGGACCAGGTCAATTTCATCGATCCATCGACTGTCCAGCGCTGTCTCGTTCTTCTCCCGTGGCAAACTTCTTGTTCCCCGATTATACAATCGCCTTAATAGCTGCCAACTGGCAATTAAGTTATACACAGAGGCTGTCTATTCACTCTTTTCGCTTTCCGTTCATCCGTGAGCGCGGATGATCGCCTTGTTCCTCGTCCGTCGACAGGAATAAGAGACGGGAGAAAGGGCCGGAAAAGAAAGAACGGAAACGGGACGAACTGTTGGCTAGAAAGCCATAGAAATTCATTTCCATTCTCGAGGGGAATTAAGGCGGGACAAACACTCGACATCGAATTACCGTTCGCGGCTTCGACTTTTTATCGGTTCCCCTCTGTTTTACGAAGCAATAACGCTAATTGAATCGATCCCGGACCGTTGTTACTGCAGCCTCCCATTCCAGTTGCATTTCTTCCCGTTCCTGCCTCGACGCCTTCACGTGGGAACTTAGGGGCAAGCGTTGGTGACCCGTGTGCACGGTTCAAATAACAACTGTATAAAAGTTATCACATTATGTGACAATTCTCAATATATTTATCCGAAGATTCAATGCTGCACTAATTACAATTAAACAGGGTCTCGGAGGCGTTTATTACCTCTTTGCATTCATTCAGTTCGTGCAGTGTAATATATAAAAAAAGTAAGAAAAAATGTAATAAAGACGAAATACGTGACGACGGTAAATATAAAGAAAATGTCATGTCACGTATCGATTCACTACTCGGTCTCTTTTATACCGAAGGAAATATTACACGAACAAGAGAATGGAATTCCACTGGCATCTATGCATTCCTCGGGTGCAATATCTTGACATTTCCATGCGAATCTCTGGCTTTCACGAGCAATTCGAAACACGTGCTGCGCTTCCTCTTGTATCAGATATCTTATGCACGGCACGTCAGTGCAATCGCTCAATAATACGATTGCGTCGGTTAAATCGGAACGAAAAGGCGGTCGAATCGACGGGGATGAAAATTCTACGGAAGATTATACGAATAATTTCGAATAATGCGAAGCAAGGATTGCTGTACTGGTTTCCCATTCCACGAATTTCGCAAGTGGAAACTTATCTCGCAGGCAGATCGACCAGAAAGGAAAGAACCCCAATGATTTTGTAGATTTCTAAACAAATTTTCAAGCCAAATCCTAACACTGCATCGACAATTGCATTTCATGTTCTCTTTCTTTTTCGTGCAATATCTATGCGCGGGAAGTTAATTATGTCGTCACTGATGGATTCTAGATTTTAATTACAATTTTTCGGTTAGGTTCGGGAAAGCGGCTTTCACATTTACAACTTCTTTTATCACGCAGTGGGACTTAATTGGACGCCTAATCAATCACGACTAGTCTCTAAAGGCCGGAGATTAATAGATGAGTTGCGGTCGTAAATCTTGTCGAAATCGACGTCGTTGATAGATCCTGCTTATCATTGGTCTCACGGGACGCAGTGGAAAATTCGAAAATAGTCCGTCAGAAATAATTCCACCGTGAAACGCGATAATTAATGAATGCTTATGTAGAATCCTTAGTACGTCGCGTCAGCGTAGCAACGCATTTATTCCAACGAAAACGCGATTATATTAAACATTTTATAATGAACTTGTCAAATATTGACTTAGAATGAGGCCTTTAGGAAACGATAATCACAGAATTGCGTAAATGGGGCAGCAAAAGTTACGTGGCATGCACGAATCTAACTTTTATTTAACAGATTTAAACCATCGGATGTGTAATATTATAAAACATACAAACAACACTTTTTATCGTACCATTGAATCGAATGCATCAGAACAAAAGCATTGTTCAGCGTATATGTACATATGTTACGATTGAATACACTTTATAGGGAATGCAAGATTTCAAGAAAAATGCTAAACATACACAGCAGGTAAATCTACCATAATTACCTTAAAGTGAATAATAATTACAATGATATTCTTAACGTTTAACAGCGTTAAACCACTTCGAAATTCAATTTTGTCCCCTTGGCAGATATATCGCAGTGATTTCGCTTCAAGAGCGGCGTGTTCGTTATACGCGAGCTTATTAAAGGGAATATCTAACGAAGTCACGAACATCTGCTCAAATTTACGTTCGAGACGGAATTCCCAGCACTGAAACTGACATCCACTGTAGTCGTGAATTAAATTCAATGGCCATTTATCGCGATACGCGTGGTCTATTAAAGTTTCGACAATCTCGATGATAGTTTCCGCGATTCAATTTTCGCGTGGACCATTCGTTGCTTGGGAAGAGTCAGTAATCCCATTACCTCAATTTCTGTGCATATTTCAGCGAACAGCGAAGTAAACATATTTCGTTCTCACTTCATAGCGCAATCGCACAAAATGCTTGAGTCAGTTAACCCTTATGTTAGCAACCAAAATGGTGAAGAAGTTCGGAGCTTAGTTATCCAAAATATTTTGCATAAATCTGTTTTCACAAGACGTGAGTTGACGTGAAATTGTTCAACGAATCGAGATCTGGAGCGGTTTTGCGATATTTTATCGCGAACATACAAAAATTATTCAAGCAAATATAGAAATAGGTACCCGGGTAACCGGTTGCTAACATAAGTGTTAAAGTCACTAGCGACGAGCACTTTGTTTATACTATGTACTCTTGAAAATTCCTATATTGCCAAGCTTGAAATAAACTTGACATTTCTGTAAAGTGTTTAAAATTTGTCAAATGTTTCATTAGATCGATGGGTTTCTAAATTAATTGTAAATTTCATAGAGCTAGAATAATTACAATATTTTAATTAGAATCGTACGATTTCCCTGAATGGAATTCTCGAGATAAATATGTAGCTCTGCTTTCTCTAAATAATATAATTTCGCTGGCACAATGTTTAAATGTAACACGCGAAAATGTTCGAAAGCTCGCATGCCCTCGTCACGTGCCGGTATTACCATATCCACGTTATTTCTGTCACGAGTAATGGTATGCTGGAACCGCGTTGAAATCAAAATTCAATCTCCCGTACATTTGCTTTCTAGGAACTGGCTGTAGGGCAAGTACTGAACTGAACTTGAGTAAATTGATATACCGATACAAGATTGAAATGGTTCTACCTGCGTAGCAATTCTCAATTTTCCATAAATATGAAATAGGTGCAATTCCTGTCTGCATATTCAGTCTGCACTATAAATTTCCATCCTATTTTCCCCGATATTGGTATCTTCTATTGAAAGAAAACAATGGGGCAGTCAGTATAGAAATATCCGTCGTGGGTTTAAGTCTAAACGCGATGCCAATACTTGTTGCTATTTATCCGAGCACTGACAGAGATACAGTATACAGGACAAAGATAATAATAATAATAATCGTGGCAGGCATTAATTGTAAAGAAAAATAACGTAGAAGTTTGTGAAAATGTATTCGAAGTAACCTGCTCTAATCGACCTTAAAGGCTGTAGTCGGATGTGGGGGGGAAATGTGTTCCTAAACCAAATTCGACTTGTGAGGTGTCATTCGATAGCTTTTCAAGAAAAACCAATTTGTACCAAGTTTCAACCCTGTAACTCGACTGCCGTAATATCTCCTATTTTAGGGCATACAATTTTGGAAAATAATCTGAGACATTTCAATTGTGGAGGCACATATTATACAAGTTTTTCAGATTTCTAAATTGAAAACCTGAGCAGCAAAAAACAAGAAACGTCAGAAAGTGCTGAAAGATTCCGATTTTGTATTGAAGGAGTCGGCTAATTATACTTTTTCTCTAGGTACATATTATTGACACTACGACTCTCAATTTTTTTCAGATTTTTTTTCGGGTGCGCCACAGTTTAGAAAAATGAAAAACCGACTTCTTCGTAATTTATATTCCAAAGTACTTAACATCTTTCCAACGGCGTCGGTGGTCCTGCGGTAAAGTCGACCTCCCAAGTCGAATTTGGTTTAAGGGCACATTTTACCGCCTTATCCGGCTATAGCCTTTGAATAAAAATTGACAAGATAAGATTCCTTGCAAATTTATCCAACTTTAAACGTTTCAAATAAAAGGGTTACATCAATCTAAAACCAAGGTCGAGGTATACCTATACACCCTAGCCCAACATAAACGTTAAACAACTCCTATATTCGAGCCAATAGAAATCTCAAATTCACCGAACTTTTTCGCCACAGTTTCACCGTGCACTAGCAAAATCTTCCAAAACCTTCGAAATGCAGAACATGCATTCGGCAGAATAGGCAGCATAGGCCGCGAAATCCCATCGATCGTTCGTGCGAGACTTTCCCATTCCGCGCGAGAGCCAGCGTCACATCGAGAGCACATCGCCGCGACGAATCTCGCGTGGCGCACTTAATTAGAGCGCAATTAATCCGACTGCTTCCCCGTCGAGTACAGTTAGACAAAAGTGTCGACGCGACGTCGAGCGTCCTCGTGTTCGCCGGCTGCATAGAAGGCGTCGAGGCATGACCGGTCGCGTTTTTCACCTGTGCGTCGTGGAACGTCGCGGAACGTCCTAAACGTCGGGAAACGCCGAGGGAATTGGAGCGCGAATCTCGCGTTTGCTCGGGGTTTGCAGGTCCATTAATGCGCGCAACGCCGTGAAAAAGCTGTCCCCGCGAATAACACGCGACGTGCGAGGAACGATCATGTGTAATTGAACTCGTCGTCTTCCGTTCCTGGAATCGTTCGTGGGTCGATTTCTGAGTTGGTTGTTCGAGGATGAGTTTCATTCGTTTGCAAAGAAGTTGTTTTTAGAGGGGAACGAATACTTTGGCGGACGTTGAATTCTGACTGGGAAAGTCGTGCCAGTTGTTCGTGTTTGCGACAGCACGCGTGGCAGCTCGTTGCAATTATTATAGTATTATAATACGTGGTTAGCAGCTTTTAATGTGGAACACGAAATTGCTTTTATTTCAGTTTTATAGTAAACAAGAAGCACCTAATCTCTTGCCTGTAAGGTAGTGCCGCGTTATCGCTATCAAGTGTGCTTGATACATACTGTATAATTAACGCAGTGCTCTTTTCTTTTGCAGGTGAGTCCAAAGGAAAGTCTGTACCTAAAGGTAGCCGATATGAATCTCGAAAGAAACGAGGTGAGTCGTTTTAATATTTCTCGACGTGAGGAGAATTCGACGATAGTAGCAATTAATTGCACGCATTTTCGCTCCGGTCCCCTCAAAAGGAGTACTATTCTCAATTCATAAAACGGTACAATTTCTATTAATGTCAAAGAGCAATACGTATAAACAGTACATATTCTATTTGATTACTCGCGGTACAGTTTATAATATTTATAATATTAGCGCAATGTAAATCAATTTATATAAATAATCGTAATAATAATAAGTTGTTACATTAGGTCGTTCCGTAAGTTCGTGCAGCGGATGCGTTTATGCTTTGGTAAGGAATTTTGTATTTTGAGTTTCTTCCAGCCAACCAAACAATTAATTCAGACAAACACTGTGCTCAGATGGATGAATTGAAAGAAGCAATAAGAGTAAAACGGCCAAAACTCGTGAACCGGTACAATGTGGTTTTTCCTCACGATAATGCAAGACCACACGTGGCACAAAAAGTGCAAAAAAAATTTGGTTGGCAAATTTTATTACACCCACCAGATTCTCCAGATATTGCTCCATCGGATTACCACTTATTCCAGTGAATGCAACATTTTTTAGCCGGAAAAAAATTTAATAATGTTGGATCCCTAAAAACAAACATTGAAAAGTATTTTAACGAAAAACCACAGAAATTTTATAGTGACGGTACAATGATTTTGCCAACAAGATGGGAAGAAGTTGTGGAACGGGAGGGTGATTACGATTTTTCATAAACATTAAAGGTACATATGTTTCATACATTGATTTAAATAGCGAAACAAAAAGCGGCACGAACTTATGGGACAACCTAATAGAATATAATTGCTGAGGAGCGAAAAGGGTTAAAGATGCGTCTATTATTGAAATTTTCCCTCCCTCGCTAAGATCGCGGCACAATGAAAGGGTTCAGAGTCGTTAAATAGAAATTTAAAGAAAAAGCGCGAGCGTTTTTTTCAATAAATAGCTGAGATCGTATCGAAAACAAAATTCTACTCTAACGAACGTTAAATTTCATTAAATACGTAATCTACTTTCCCAAGAAACACGCAAAGTTCAAAGGTTCACTGACCAGGCATAGATGTTTGCATGTACGGCTCGAACGCATTGCTTGCTGCCACTATAGTTATCGATCCTTCAATCTCGCACATTAGTTCCTCCATTCTCGCGTAAGATTGAAATCATCATCGTCATTTTGTTGTTCCCAACGTTTCGCTATTGTCTGCTCGGACGCGCGAAAATCGTTGAACAACCTACACACTCCCGTTGGTGGTGGCGACAATGCAACATAAGAACAATAAGGTTGATTGTGCAAGGTGATGGCAATTGATCGCGGACAATAGGGCGCACGAAGTGACTCGAAAAAAAGTGCCACTTTGTCTGCCATTGGTAGCTGTTCTACTCCTCCTGTCGCAGCCGCGCAAATTAATCATACCGTGATGATTTAGCGATAGGCTTGTCCTTTTTAATCATTTACGTCGGGAGAAGCTGGCGTGTATCTACTTATTTAATTATTTACCTATTTTAAAAGATTTATACAGGGCCACCCGGAACCCCCCCTTCCGCTTTTAAGGGGGGGGGGGGGTGCTGGGGTGACTCCGAACAACTTTTTCCTTTAACAAAATGTTGGTTGAAGCTTCCGTTTGTTTATTTATCCAATAAATTTACCCGTTTCTGAAACGATAACTCAATTAACAATTCGGGTCGACGATCGCCTTATTAATAGGCATTGTTACGTGCGCGTCACCTTGGCAGAAGGAAATTAACCACAAGGCTACGAACAGTGGAATGCCGTAGGCGCGAGATTAACAACAGAATTAACTGACTACTCGAAGAATTAAGTTAATTGCAGACGGAAGGCTAGGATACAAGCACCAACGCTCGAACTTCTTCCGTCCTGATTCTTTCTTTTCGGTGAATATCGCGAGTTCTTCCACATTTCGAGGAGCATACAATTTGCTCTATGCATTAAATATATGTACATCATGTGTACTGGATAATTGATCAATATTCTTCAACGTATGCGCATATCGTATGTGTATACAGAAATGTCGGATAAACAATTGCGAAAGAACGAAGTGTACAAATGGAAGTTTAATGAAAAGGCCCGTAAAAGTCACATTAACTTCTTGGACACAGCAACTGATTATTAATGAGTAGAAAGTGTGAATAGGCAAGGCAAATCAGATAATTGAGCAACGTTAAATTGCTTGCAAGCGAGTTGTTGAATGAAAAAGTTGGATGAGTTAAGTTGTTCCAAACTTTGACGATTGTTCTTTTCTCATTAGAATCAATTTCAAAATAATATTTTATAATGCGTTCGCATTAAATCATTGATTATTTTTTTGCCAAATCATTTTGTTTATTTTATTTCTAAATGGAAAAGGAAAATATTAGACTAAAAATGTTTCTATTTTATGTTTAACAACAAATTGTAAATATTATGTGTACAAAATTTTGTTGAAATTATTTAATATTTAGAAACTGGGATGATAACTATAATTTATCTCTCTTTATATAGAAAATTATCTTACCGACAATTTTCGTTGCAGTCGGTATATTGAATTGTATCTTTCCGTTCTTACCGACATTCGGTATCTGTGCTGGGTTCTCTTGCACGTGGCGCCTCACTCAAACACGTCTTTTATTTGTATCATATACAAACTATAATTGAAATGTACATAGTTCAATTATCTATTTTTTTAAGCACTTACCAAAGTAAATAAATCAAAACACGTGCAATATAGAAGAAAATTCATAGATCTTTAAATACATGAAATTTGATTGAAACAATGTTTCTTCCATTTAAAAATAAACATTTACGAATACGTATTTAGATCTTATCGTTTATATCATGAAGCAAATACAGACGGTTATAAAAACCAATCAGTACTGTCGCAAACGTGTTGCGCATTACACGTCAATAGCGTAGAAATCATTTTCATCCAAACTTTCCTCTCACAATTAAGCTATTGTCCTCGAATACAAAGCAATAACATAATACGTCACAACAAATTTCGCAAATATAGTCCTCTTCTAAAAACGGTATGTAGTTAACAGCGCGATATTCACAATCCTAAAATTATTCTCCAATTGCTTTTTCGAGGACAGTCGAGAATATATTAATAAGAATGCCATAAAACACACGGAGGGTAAAATTTTAAGCTTCGTAAATGTAAATTGAAATTCGCTGTACGTAGGGCTATAATGACGAGAGCGGTGTTCATTCAAAGTTTCTACGCCTATGCGTATGTCAGCCTATGTCCAGCCATTAATGGTTGTACACCCCCTACAAGGTGGAGGAGAAGATCATGGTCGCCCGTATAAGGTGCTCCATTCGTCGGATCGTTGACCGTGCAAGGTGATACCGTATTCTTCACCTCGGTCTTCTCTTCTTACGCAAGCAAATCAATTTCCACTCGAAGTCCACTTAACCTCTTTTACGCTACGCACCACGGTATCCGCACGGTGTTTCCTCAAGCACGGTGCTTTCTAATGCATCGTACATACCGCGAGGCTCTTGGAAAATCACTTTTCGTCACGTAGATCGGAGGACGTTGTTGATTAAGAACAATGATTTTATGATTAGTCTATCTATGGTGTCGTACAATGTTGATTTATGGCAGCGGAATTAGACGTAGCTGTCGTCGTGATTAAGCTTATGATTCGTTGAATTATAATGTATAGTATGTATATGTATATACATGTATCTTCTTTTGTGTTATTTGTTCAGTATTTTGTCCATTCGCGCTTAATGAACTTGACAATTGTCCAATAAGTATGCAATTAAATAAGTGACTTATTGTAAATTGGTTAACTCTTTGAGGCACACGATTTTAAAGAAAATAAGGACCCTCGTTGCACAGAATTTTTTTTATTATAAAAAAATGAAATAAACATTCATTTTGATTATTTAACATAAAACATTACTCAAAATAAGAACAAAAATAATAACATTTCAACAAGTGCTTTTTTACAGGGTGGGATACATACAATCCCATCACTTCACAGCTTCAAAATTAGTATAAAACATCAAATAACATGTTTTCTTTATTATAAAACAATTTATTCACTCATAATAAATTTTCAGAAAAGAAACAACACATACCGTTATAAACGACAAAAATTCACTGCAACACACAATGCGCCAACCTTAATCACAGCGGCACACACAACTTACTGATGCGTTTTGATTTGTATTCACGCATTTACCGTTGGTGCGTGGCATTGCCAACTGAACGAAAAACTTTAAATAAATTATTAAAGTGTATGACTATGAATAACTTCAACTTTTCGAGGTGGGTTAAAATATATCCCACCATGCATAAAAAGCTAAGCAAAAGGTGGGACAGTTTTTATCCCACCTAGTCCGAAAGAGTTAAACTATGGCATGCTCAGGAATATGCATTATCTTTGATGCGTGCTTAAATTTTGGAAACTTATTGGTCATTAGTTCAATAAGAATCTCGTTTTGTTTAAATCACACTTCTGACAGAAAAGTCAATGGCGATGTATAATAAATAAGGCTTTTTCCCCATTTTCGTTTCTCTGTTCTTTTCTTGGGTGTTTCATATGTACGTACGTATGATGAATGATTTTTTCCCCTCTGTATTTGGTAATTATGATACTTGTTCTATTCAAAATGGATTCTACCCGTCGAATAATAAATAATAAATTGTTCATCGCAACCAGTCTACGATAACTATGGATGAAATCAAAATAGCTCGCCCGTAAAGAACATTTTAGCTTCGTGAACAGATTCTGTTAAGATTTTAACCCTTTCGCCACCGTAATGCTTCTTTGCTGCTCGTTCGCCTAAAACCAGCAACCCGCGAACTTTTGCGGCAACAGTCTCGATCGAAACTCGCCATGGTTGTCGTGCATATCTGCGGTCGTCGAAAAGTCACGTAGCAAGTTCTCTCGGTTTCGTCTTCCTCCGGATGGCTTGTCCAGGAGTACGGGAGTATCCGTCTCGTCCTGTCCACAGCAAAAGCGTAGCGTTAAGTTTCGTACCGCCGCGAGTTACACCGCAAAAAGCAATCGGTAACGGTTGCACGTGTCTAAAATTACCTAAACAGTTACGTTAGCGAAATCATTGGACGCACGGAACAAGGTTCATTCGTTGCTGGAAAAAATTGTTCCATTTAGTTGTTAGCCGTGGAAAAATTGATTCTTGGCTATTCTTTCGGAGAAATCGCTCGTACGACAACTTGACTAGGTTTTCAGGGTTATTTGTTTAGAGTTCCACGAAACATTTCTGTTCGTCTATTCTGTAGTGAAGGTGGTCTGCAATTTTAGACAAAGATTCCTATGCGGTATCTATATAAGAAACATTTGAAACTTTGCACAAATGTAGTTCATATTATGCTAACAGCGGAGCAATTTTTGTTTCCTGCTGAAAAACTGTCCTAGGGGTGAAAACACCCCTCCAAAAATATGGTCTATAATACGGATGTGAGAAATTTTGAAAAAAAATATACATCTGTGTTCGTTGAGAATTCGTAAAAAAGATTTTTTTTTTCGAAGTGTCTCATCATCCGTACTATAGACCAACTTTTAATTTAACTTTTTTCCTGTATCTTACACAGTTTTTTCATTATTCACGATAATATCGAAGTCAAGCTTTCTTTGGAAGCGTGTTTTCACCCCTAGGACCGTCTTTTAGCAGGAAACAAAAATGGCTTCGCTGTTAGCATAGTATGAACTATATTTGTGCAAAGTTTCAAATTTTTCTGAATTTTCTAGTTGCGGAACTTCGCGTGTGAGGAAATAATGAAATGAAATAATTCGGAACGACTTGTGCGACAAAGGCGTACAAACTTGTTTGTCGCACACGAAATATTATTATTCCTTTGCTGGTTAACACGACTTTAAAGCTCGGTAAAGTTTTATCAGTGCTGCGAGCTTATTGTCGTAAACAAATGTTATCTCAATCGCAGCTCCGTTCACGAGATTTATTGTATATTTTCCAGTAATGAATGGGTGATTCGTTTTGTGTTAAACCGGTTTGCCGGATAACCAGAAGGCTTCTGTAGATCTGATATTTTTACGCGATCAAAACGATAGAGGTTACTGTACCGATGTAGCAGGATGTTAAACGCTCGAATCAGTTTAAAAGAACAGAAGGAACCTCTGCGAATAAAATTCTACAGCATCCCCGGAGTTAATAAATAAATTGCCCAAGGTCCGTTTGCGTTCGCAAACTTGTTGGCTGTTCACCTGGTGAATTGAGCACAGAAATATCTCCTCCGCCGTAAAGAATTCCGTAAAATTGTACTCTACCTCGTGACATCGAAGACTCCTCTCCCCACGAACCCGGCGTAGGTGCACGTCGTGTCGCATCCGATAGAAAAATTAGATCTTCCGCCTTCTATCCACTTTATCCTTCTCTCCGACCCAACGACGGTCCTTCCTCGTCCTTGCTGTCTTTCTTCCGCCCACGCTCCACTATCGCGTAGCCTCTTCGTCCCTCTTCGATTCCCTATCACTTGGAATGCTCCTAACCTGGCCTGTCTGCTCTTGCATGTGCCAGTCTTTTGTCTCCTTCCCTCTCGAATCCCTCGTGCTTTCGCCGGTATCCCCGGTTCTTCGTCCCTGTTTCATCGTTTTGTTCTCCCTCCGTGTTCGTTCGGTACGTTCCACGGCACGAGGAACTCTGCTCGTTTTAAATTCGAGCCCCCTGTTGTTTGTACGGTCCAGGCACGAACCCGAGCGATACGATCTCGTTTTTCGTCGGGAAAAGGGACTGGAAAATCCTTGCTGCACGCCCAGCGAAGGTATTATACGTACAATATACATGTACATACTCCACGGGAATATTGGATCCTCCCCGTTGCTCGAGTCACTTTAATTATTATATTAACCCCCCGTGTCGCGATTTATTCACACGCTTCAGGAGATTACGAACTGTTTATCGTAAGAAAAAAATCGTACAGTACACGCGATAAATTATATATATACCGTGATAAATTGTACCATAAAATTGATACAAGATTCAGAAAATATATACTGAATGTTACGAGTCGCGCAACATTATTTTAAGGAGGACCCAAGGGAATTGAAACCGTAAGTACAGGATTATCCAAAAGTACCTTTAGAATGTTGAATGAGAATATCTGTCAAACGTTTGTTTCTTGTCGCTTTCTTTTATTTCTAACCTACAATGATAAGCAACTTTAACAATGGAGTCGTATACGATTGCAGAGCGTGTTAAAGTTATTAAAATTTATTTGGAAAATCAGTGTTCAATGAAAAATACCCATCGTAAACTACGTGATTTTTTCGTCAAACATAATCGTCCATCGGAGCAAACAATTCGAAAGGTTACAAAATTTGGTGAAACTGGATCTGTTCATGATAAACCCAAGTCTGACAGACCAAAAACAGTTCGGTCGAATGTAAAACATTGCTGCTCTTCGTGAAAGTGTTGCTAATGACCCATCAACTTCAATTCCACGGCGTTCTCAAGAATTGAACATTTCTTATGGAAGTTTGTGGGGAATTTTGCATAAAGATTTGCATTTGCATGCTTTTAAAATTCAATTAACACAAGAATTGAAAGTAACGTGACCATTTGCAACGCAGAAATTTCGCTGATTGGTTGTTGGAACATCGTTCAATTGATCCATTGTTTTCACGCAACATCATCTTCAGCGATAAAGCTCATTTCACATTGAAAATGCGGCAAAATTGTCGCATATGGGGGGATGAAAATCCAAGAGCCTTTAAAGAAAAATCACTTCATCCAGAAAAAAGTTACTGTTTGGTGTGGATTTTGGCCGAAAGGCGTAATCGGTCCATTCTTTTTCGAAAACGGGAATGAAAATGCAGTTACAGTGAATGGTGCACGTTATAATGAAATGATTATTGATTATTTATGGCTGAAATTAAATGGAACCGATATAAGCATGGTTTATTTTCAACAAGACGGGGCTATGCCACACACAACGCGTGAAAACATCACTCTATTGCGATCGAAATTCAATGGTCGATTAATTTCAAGGATTGGTGATGTGAATTGGCCACCTCGTTCGTGTGATCTCACCCCATTGGACTTTTTCCTTTGGTGTTATTTGAAAAGCAAAGTTTATGCCAGCAAACCAGCAACAATTCATGACCTGAAAAACAGCATTAGAAATGAAATTGGTGAATGAAACGGGCAAATATGCCACAATGTCATCGAAAATTTTAATTTTCGTATTGATGTCGTGGTGGTCATTTGGCAGTTTAACCATCCGACTGAAAGAAACTGGAACGAGACTCCCCTCTACATTTTCTATAGACCTGCAACATCGAGTACATATATGTGTGTATATTTTCCAATCCATGTTGCGTGAAAGATGAACGAGTATTGCGCGAAACTTGAATTTAGGATACCGCATCGGACGAAACAAAGTGCTCCGATCCCTTTTTTTTTATTCCACTGCCGTCGTCGCGATGCAAATGCTGGATGCAAATGGCGGCGGGCAACGGAAGTCGTTCGCTCACGGGCACCGTTCACGCTCCGTTATTTCCTGGCTGGCACGAGTCGTTCCGGCGCCTCCACCGACGCGTTCCTTTTAATCCCCGACACCGAATCTCCTGGTGGGCCGTTTTTAAACGGCTAATGAAACGCGTTCCTCTGCCGACAGCGATTAGATTGCGGGATATATTGGGCGGAACGGTTTGGTTTGCTTTTAAGAAGTTTTCGAATGGTGTTACGTATCTACACTCGTGAGGAATTTTTTATTTCCGTTTCCCCTGTTGGGTTTCTTTGTATGACACGTACGACACCTTGCTTATGCAAGCACCTTGCTATCCATCGCGTTGCATATAATGGAATTTATAATGCGGTATTGGTATTACTTATTAATGGTTATAATCTTTGAATACAATGAGACACCTTTGTACACACAGAATACCTATTTCGTTCTTCGTTTCTGTTTTATTCGAACACATGTGAACCAATATTGAATACCTGCGAAAATAAATAATACCTTTGTCGTGTACTTTCGAAACCCTTTTCGTTACAAACTTGCCTCATTTTTCTCTCCAAACGCAGACGGAAATTCCAGACGGAATAGGAGGTATTTCACTATGCTGTATTGCCCGCGCCGGAAATAAAACAGTATTCTTAGCGGAGACGCCGCTGTGTGCCACGGCTTCCGGTACATACGTTCGGTTCATTTGTTTTAGTAACGAGCTTCTAACGTGGAAAGAATCACAAAACGCAAATAGCCACGAATGACATGGCCAACGTCGCATACAAATCAGATGCAATCCTATTATGAATGTTTATTCCGCCATAAATACGTAGCTGCTTGTGTTTCCTTGGAATCGACGCGCAAAATGTTACGTGACGTTCGTTTATTAGAAAACGCATTGCGAAAATTCGTGGATGGAATGCATACGCGTTACAAGTGTTTCTCAATAGCATTTGATTAATTACATGACAGACATTGCAACAATGTGAAAATAATTATTATTCAGAGAATATTTTAATAGAGACCGTCACATAAATGTTCGGCACGGCCTTTTCTTTAAACAATCACACCATCTTTACATTTTACGGATTTGTGAGCAGACGCACTGTCGACCTTCTTCAGGACCGCCAGTTTTTGACGCGCCTCTCTCATTTTCTTCCTCTCCTCCCTGAGAATCGCTTTCCATTGTTCATTCGACCCACAAAAAGTTGTGGGTGGTAAGCTGTCTAATTTCTTGTAATATGTTGCCCATTTTTCCATGAAGTGTGCCGCCAAGTCGCACCGTGGCCAGGGTTTCCCTCTGCACAGCGGTATACCTAAAATGTTCAGGTGATTTGCAAAGAATTGTCGACGACTGTTTTATAACAGACAGATCAATTTTTTACTTTTTAATAAAATATCATTGCTGGTGAAAATAAGAAGAAAGAATCTAATTTAAAGAGCCCAAAGAAAACTTTAGCCCTTTCGCTATGGCTGGGGTAGCCACAATACCTCTACACTTTGCGTTATTTACGCAGCCATTGAAGCAATTTCACAAAAGAATTTAACAAAAGTGTTGACCAGCGGTGCGAAATGTTTACGAACGACTAAAATATCATCGTCAATGTGCAGCAAACTCTCAACGTTGGGAGACTATATTCACCATTAGTTTAGTAACGAAAGGGTTAAGGAATTGGATTGCAAGCGCGTAGCTCGTTCTTAAGAAATTCGAAGGTTCGTCAAATGCTTTTTATGTATAAGGAGAAATATATAATCGTGCTAACGGTGCTATAAATTATTTCCTACCGCAGGCAAGACGAGGGCACTCGTCTTGCAGTCCGTTCCGATGATAACAATCGCAATCTATGTAAACTGCTCCAGCGTACAATTCCCGAGATTTCACTTTTCTCAAACGCATCCTCCTCGATCGTGCAGTTGATGATTTTTTACATTTCAAATCTGTTTTCGACTTCGGCTTTATTTGCGGCTTCAACCATGATTTGTGAGCAAGTTTGGTCTAAAAACATTCCTTGAATTTAAAGGTTACGTTTCTATGTGTTTTTACTTGCTGGTATGTTACATGCATTAAATAATAATAGGAAATGGGATATTTCATATGAAAGTAGATGATTTATAGATTTGTTGCACACACTGTACACTGTTTCGAATGAGCATGCATATAATATTAGCAAGTGGAAAAAGTTTTGATAGGCGATATACATTCATATACGTATAGGTATATGCATATTATTCTAATTGTCTTCCCCAGGAATCATAATAGAATAGTCTTTAAACTATAATTATTGTAGATTTATTCATATCAAATAAAGGAATAAATAAAGAAATCGTCGAGTAAAAAAATAATCAAACAAAATGCAAATATGTTAACAAACTTATTCACGATAGCAATTTTTTAAAGCATGGCAAAACTTCTTCAAATGCTTCATGTATTCAACGCTAAGTACATATCTCCTGAAGATCCTACTTCTAATAAACTAAATTATAACTGTTAAAGAAAAAGAACACTCTGTTTAGTATTCGGCGATGTATAATTTTATTCAGTTAACTACAATTACAGTTTTGTTTTCGAACAAAGTAATAATTTTACCATAGAAAGTAAAACGTACATTCGACCACGTTTCTTATATACAGGGTGTCCGAGGTTTTTCCCTACAAACTTTGTCAGTGTATGCTATGCACGAAAATAAGACAAAAATATTACGTGAAAGTCGACCAATAAATCTTTATTACAAAGTTATAGCGTTTTCCTGCTCGGCCAGGAAAAAACTGGTTGAATGAACATTACCCTCAAAGGTGGATCGGCCGAGGGGCAACAGTTCCTTGGCCACCTAGATCGCTCGACCTTACGCCTTTAAATTTTTATTTGCGGGGAACACTGAAAGCAAAAGTTTCTACAGCTGAAATAACCACACGCGATACCCTGGTACAACGAATGAAGGGTGCAGTTTGCAGAGGATTAATAGAAATCGGCAAGAAATTCGCCGTGTCACAGACAGCATGCTGCATCGGTGTCAGACTTGCGTCAGCGTAGGCGGACGTCACTTTAAGCAAGAAAATTAAACGCTTTTACAAATTTATGTTACAACTTTGTAATACAGCCTAGCTGGTGAACTTTCATTTAACATGTTCTTCTTAATTCCGTTTTTCTTAAACCTCAAACACACTGTATATTCGAGAACATTTGCCTCGGACACAGGTTCTACAATTTTGGTAAGTTCCTTTGGGATGAGCGAAAGAAGGCTGCCCTGTGTGGGTTCATTGGCTTGCGGTCAACAAACGCCCTGATCATCCTGCCCTTCGACTCCCTCGATTTTGTTGCAAGACATAATTTCCTTTTTCTTCAATTCAATCACAGCACTCGGAACAGGCAGAGTGCACTCGTCCTGAAGGCCGTTCCTCTTGGAACGACAAGTTTCGTAACGAAACAGTATCTGCGGCGGGACGTAGTCTCTGTAACGCGTAAGCATCTCCTCCACCCTAACTGTCGGAACAATATTCCCGTGGCACTCTGTTGGTCTCTTCTCACTTCTGCACAAATCTTTCTTAGACTGTTCCTTGGGTTTCGTACAGTGTTCTGCTGATTCCCTCTGATCGCTTTCTGCTGTCTCCTCCACCAGTTTGGCCAGAACCTTTAGTGGCATCAAGAGACACTTGAACTTTGCAGGAACAGCGGCCTCGGACTGAGGTTTTTGCCCCTGTTCAGACGTACCGAAACACGTTTTAGGCCTGTCCATCGGTTTGCAACACGCAGGATGGCTCACTTGTCTCGTACGAAGTTGTCTGAAGCGGCTCCATCGAGCGGTTTCAGAAGGATCGAGACCGTTTCTTCTTTCCACTTTTGCAGCAGCATGCTCGATACCTTGTCTGTGACTCGGTGTTTTCGATCCTGCGCAAAGTGTCACGAGATCCTGCATTGGACAGTGCAACATTGTCGATTTTCCTTTGGAATCTTCAGCTTCTCTAGATGAGTGCACCTCTTCGAATGAACTGTCGGCCAACTGCTGTTTCATCGTGGCAGTCGGTCCATCTTTGCAATGTTTTGACTCCATGAAGCAACAGTACTTGCCCTCGTCTCGCGAGCAGCCGATCTTCCGCGTTCTGGGCCCACACTCATCGATTCTAGTCTCGAGGACGCTGTGTTGACAGGGGCCTGATTCTTTCTGAGGGCACAGGCAGCCCACGGACATGGGGCAGCCACTGTCCCGTGGCACACAGGTTTCGAAACACCTTTTCGTTCCGTTCGCGTCGTTATTTGCGTATCTGGAAACCGTCGCCGACGCGTGCCTCTTGGAGGCGGTGCTATCGATGATAGTGATCGGTGTATCGCGAACACTCTCGTCGCAGACGATTGGCAGTGGTCTCTTCTCGATCGTTGGTTCGTACACGATTTTAGAGGAAGGCTTATTATCAGGATTACACCCGCCTTTCGTGGTCTTTAAGGTCGTGACTATGTTCGAACAATTCGAGGAGGATTCAACGGGGATCATGGCGGCTGTTGCAGTCGGTCCGTCTGGACATTCGATGGTTTCTAAGCGATAGGTCAGAGGAAATCGTGAACTTTGTTGGCCGGATGGTGGGCAAACTTGAGGACGTGCTACGATCCTGAGGAGCAAAAATATTCTTCGAGGTGTATTTGCTGAACGAATATTAAACTCGAAACAGGCCGATGCAATTAGAGGGTTGGTACAAAGAGTCAGTGCAAAACGATTGATCGTTTAGGGACTTGTTTAAAATTGAGTGGAAAAAGTGGACTTCGGCTATAGGAACCATTTTCTTTGGGATATTTTCGTTGCGATAGCGAGCAACGATATTCAAATGGAATTCAGTGAAATACTCCAAATGTTCCTCACGAATTTATAGATAATTCTCGCCAATTTTCGTGCACCCTGAACATACCCATAGTAGAAAAGATTTCTTTCTCATATATCAAATGGCGGCGTGTCAGATGTAAGTTCCGCGCAACAACAACAATAATCTAACGAAATTATTCACAAGCCTCCTCACTTTCTCCACGCAAATAATCTCCGCTCAATCAACCACCACTCTCCGGTTAACATCTACGAAGGAAACGCGATTTCTTTTCCACTTACTTCGCATTTATCGCGTCTTCCTACCTGGACAATGGTCCAAACTCTGCTTGCTTCGTTTCGACTAGTATACACGCATTCTGGGTGGCTGTGTTCCCATCCCCCGGTACCTGGACAACATGTGCCACAGATTGATCACCTTCGAGGCGACACTCCAGCACCGTAGATCCCGGTGGATATCGCGGACAGCAGGTGGGTAGCGTGGTTGCTGGACGTTCAAGGCCGCGGTGCTGTTGGAATCGAATTACATACAGCTCGTATCATCCACTCCTCGTTGCTTCTTTTCCTTTCATCGCCATTTTTTCGCGAACCGCCTTCCACGTTTATGCCCGAGTTACGCTTTCTAAACAGGTCGCGCGTAGCGATTTCAACTGAACAGAGAAAAGTGACGGGCCATCGGCCTTTTTCGTTCAAGCTAGTTATTGAACGAATCACCTGGTCGTCTCTGTGAAACGACATTAATCTTCCCGAGGTCATGGGAAGTTTTAGAGGAAGGACGTGCTGTGTTCACGGTGTTTTTATTGCAAAAATGAAACGTGGCATACGAGACGCGTTAACCGTTCAATTTAACTACACCTTGTAATTTACACGTCTGTGTCGTGTTGGGCGACGAGTGTATCGCGTTGTATGGCGATGTTGAACGCCCCAAGAGATTTTCTCGCTTTAGACTCTATTTTCGGGATTTTTGGTCTGACACTATTATTAACAGTTCCTGACGAAAGGAAGGGCTCGCGGGGTGCGTTGCAGCCGTTACGAATATCGAAGCGATTTGGGTTTGGAGAACGCTAACACTTTATACGTTTGAAGGATTGCGCGATAGTTGGTTATGTAACAGTAGATGAAGATTGATAAGCGAAAGTGCTTTTTACAACAATTGCGACTATTTCAAATGCACATTTCTTGCAAAAGTTACATGAAATGGGAAAACACTTAGCGTTGAATATTCATGCTTCCTTTAATTTCTGTAAACCACTAGTTACGGTACAGTTTTCCATGAGAATTTGTACTTGTGAGTAATAAGGGACTGCAGTATCGCAGTGCCCAAAATTAAACACCAGCTTAAGGTGTTACGTGCGTAATGACAAATTTCTTCCTCCATAATTTTGATTACCTCCATATTAACGTTAAACACATTAAGCATAATTAACAGTCGGTGGAAATTTCTTACCGTGGTAGGAGCTGCCTTCGGACGTTTCCCAACATTGGTACAAATTCCCGCAACGCCTAGCGAAGTTGGTTTCCCTCTAAAATTGCACGTATATTTTCAGTAAATCTATCGTCTGTAAAATAAAGTGAAATGGTCCAACGCGGGAAACAGTTAATATTTCTCGACTGTTCCCTAGAATAATTCAACCCTTCTAAACATTGACGAGCAACTGAGAACTACCCTGTATAGCGATTATCGAATTGCTCGTTTCCGTGGCAGCGATTCGCATTGCGGACGTTCGAGAATTTCTCATTGCTCGTTGAACTGGTCAGCAGGATTGGCCGTTGATTGATTCAAATCCGATATAAGCATGCCGGCCAGTGTCCATCCACCGTATGCAAATCGCCCAACCACTCCCCTATTAAAAACTATCTGACGTTATGGCACAGCTGCACCCCTCCAGGTCCTGTTCATAATTCGAACCCGTTGCACACTTTTTGAAATGGCATTTCAGAATGAAAGCGCATTCAGATTCATTAAGGAGAACGTCATCGCATTCAGGTGGGATTTTAAATATGTGTCACATAGTCTTTTTATGTCGAATGAATGAGGCGAATAAATTACGAGCCCTCCGTTGTTAATTTATGTTCGTAGTAGAAAATTTAGTCATTTCGTGACATTTGGTAATGGGTCTTCGCACAGATATTAAAAACTTTTTATTACTAAGCCGTTAAAGGAAATATATATATATATATGTTATACATACTTATAGAATTACGTAATATTAGTAATAAATAATTGGAATTCATGTTTGCTCGTTTGTAAACAATTTCTAGGGGCTAAATAATATTTTGTAGTACGTTATAATATCGTGCAGGTAACCTAAGTATGTATATAATTTTCATATAAGACTTGCTACGAGAAAATATGGAATTGAAAGTAGTTTGTGTCGTTTCTAACTTGTTGTTTATTTCATTTCGCTTTGAACCACCGACACAGACTGTTATATAAAGAGTGTAATTTTTTGTTCTGCAATGTAATAATAACAGCCGACCAGAAAATGCAGGAGAATTGCGTAACTCGCGAATAATTGTGTTAACTTTCAATCAGCGAAGTTGGTATGATTCATCGTTGGTCTTTCACCTACGTTACATTTGACTGGCTATAGCAATTGGTTCGTAGAAAATTTTTATTTCGTTTCCAGTGCACTACAAGCGTAACAATCTACGATTGATCCGGGAGCAGTGATACATTTAGTTAGATAATCTTTATATTTATATTTTATCTGTTTCTCTTGATCGAAGTGAATGTATTCTTGCAAGTGTTATTCCTTTTCGCTTGAAAAGAACTCGTTGAAAGAAATATTAATTCGTAAGTGTTGAAAATATAACTTACGTCGAATGAACATTAACCTCTACTGGCGTGCACCTTTTACCAACCATGGCTGCCATGATTTCCGTGATCTACTGCAAATTTTTAACACAGCCATCCACCGCATCGTTTAACAAATTTCAACGAAAATTTTGATTTCTCCGCATGGTTCGACCGCCTGACGTCCAAAGCACGGCAATCTTCTTCCTCTGTTTTAATTTTAAATCTCGCGATAGTAATCGAAAAGTTGACAATACAAAGCGAATAACTTCAAACTTAACGCACTGCCGATCATTTCTCTTCGAACAATTGCAATCGATGTTGTTCGACGACTATTTTTCTATGCAGGAAATTTTATTCGTAATATCGTAAAATATCTATCTACATATGTACTATGACTCATTCTGACAATCAAATTCTGCTTAACATCTTCCAACTAATTCATTAGAATTCATTAGAAATTTCTTTAAATGCGATTCAAACTAATCTGATTAAGTTACAGATGCAATCAAACATTGTGTTAGCACTTTCCACGATGCTTTCACAGCTTTCAGAAACACCTATTTTAAATTAAATAAAATACAAATTACTTGTAGACGTAATTTCCGATAATACATGTTTATAGGATAAATTACGATAAGTAAACGTTTATTCCACGTTTAAAATATAATATCTTTGATCGTGGATCCCCGTGCACTTATGCAAATAGCATAAATCATCGAGCCTTCGGTATTAGCAGCGTTTCCTTTGCAGGCCGAGTAAAATGAGGTTTGTAAAACACTGGTGCAACATGCAGCTACGCAGAAGGTTAATCTAATTGAAAATATATGTTGCTTTATCGAATCGTAATTCCTTATCGGACCCGTCGCAGTCGTGGAAACATCTTGGAGCACCGTGAAATGATAAATTCTGCGGTGTGTCGTGGACAAATTAAACTCCACGGTGAAAGGTATGAAGTTCGAATAAACTGTTTTAGTTTGGAGCGTGATCATTAGCGAATAAATGTGCAATTAAAATAATCTGCTTAATATTGGGAATATTATTAAATCTAAATTCTATATCTCTATTATTATTATCAATCCTTTATTATTAAATTCTTAATATTAAGAGTATAGTATAATAATTTCTTTTCGATTGAGATTCATTAGACAGAACGTGATTAAGAATCGTTTATAATAGTGGCTTAATTTATCGACACAATGAAGTATTAATACAAATTTCCGATCCAGCTTTAGTTTCGAGAACATTTCGAATTTTAGTGCACGCGTCTAATCAATTAGCTCTCGAATGATATTTAGGATCGCAGAATTGCATGTATTAGTGGATAATAGTTTACAGCTTATGGAAGAGTGTTCTGCTATAAACTTCGTTCATTAATAACGGTCTTGTTATTAAATTAGAATAAGTGTGTATTCCGTTGAATATTATTGCATCAGTATCGTAATTTCTTGCAAATAACTGCAGCCATTTCCGCTCTTGCTGCACTCTATTTCACACGACTGTGCTTGGTACCTATAATATACATACATACATTTCGGTAATATGATTATGTGCTGCAGTTTATGAAACTGATTAAACCTTCAATTAATTGATTATCGTATAATATCATTAAAAAATGAAACCATTGAGAAATAACTCTTCCGTTTACACAACACTCACATTGATTGATAACGCTATTAAAAGTACCTCGGTAAATTACACAGTCTCCATTGTTGACGACCTCCGAACAAAAATGAATAACCATGGCAAACGGAATGAAAAAGTGTCCACAAATTAACCTCGGTCTATTGTCTACAAAATGCCAATACGAATGAATGGCAAATGCAGCTTGCACTTTTAAAATGCACATTAACAGACGGATGTCGCGATAAAGAGAATCAGATATGCCCTTCCCAAAATCTTATTTCCATCGTATTCCACTAATTATCTTAAAAAAGCCACCTGCTCAGTAAAAAAGAAAAAAGATTCATATGTGCATGCCCGTCCAATCGGCCATGTGCAAACACAAATTATTATCGACCGTTCCCCAAGCATCGAGAATCAGGCTAAACCGCCACGGGAAGATAAGTAGCCGATCGCATAGCAAACATGGGACAAAATATCAGCTGGTGCACGTATCTGCGCCGCGTTTACCTGTTCAAACACCGGTACGGACAGCACTATGCGGTTTCGCCACGGTCGAACGGTCGAACGACGAAACCGGCAGAAAAACTGCGAACCTTTCGCCTCGTGGTCGTGGAACCAGCTCGTAACACTTCCACGGACGTTCGAGGACCAACCGTTCGGTTGTTCCTTCTGCTTTGAACCTGACTTACTGCGCAACGGATCGTGGTTTCGCAACGATCCATATGTCGAACAATCGCTCTTGATTGTCGATCAAACGTAATTGGAAAATCTATTTAGAGATTGTGAAAAGGAGCGTGGGATCGATCGGGACGGTTTGTACTCGGCTTCGACGAAGTTTCATTTACGTTTGATTAGTTCACAATGCGGACTTTGCGATGAAGATAATTTCATGGAATTTCGTGGATAATGCGCAATTTCGTGCGCTTCGAAAATTCGAATCAACTTTTCTATGAGCTTTCCTTTAGGTTAAGTCGCGGAGAGATGGTTCTCTAAAAATATATATTTCAATGAGTTAATAATACGTGTGAACCTGTAATACAAAAAATGAAATCAATAGAAACTAAATTAAAGTTCGAAAGTAATTGACTTTTTTACAAAAACAAGAAATTGGAAAAGTCCTCTAGCCAGGACTGTTCTGGCGAGATGACCTTAGATTTTAGATTACCTGAGCATGTCACGGCCCAGGTAAAACGTATATACTTTGAACATAGTAGGAGGAAGAACTACTTCTTTTGCTTGCATAAAATCTTTGCACAAAGATTACGTAAGTTCAGAAATGTTGAATATCCCTGGTGAAAGTACTTATCGCATCTCACGTATCGAACCCAGTCGTCCAGTTTCGATGCATGTACATGTACAGCTGTAGGTACGTAAATATTGTTCACCATTCTACTAAAATAAAGGGAAATCGGAATACGTATGCAGCCTATAATTTCGCATTCATTGACCGAGTCGTTTCACTCGCAGAGCCACCTGACCCAGAATTGTCCTGCGCCAGAGCCCCCTTTATTCTTATCTTCACCCTAAATATATGCGACGATATATCCATCACAGAACGATACCAGTATTGGTACAAATATGCCCTTGTCCCTGAAATATTGAATCTGATTCACAGAAATTCCTAATTAAATTAGTTTTACGGCTCACCACAGTCACCCGTCATTAGCCCATGAGTGTTATACATCCGTTCATAAATTTCCCGCCGCCATTACAGATTTTTGTTCTCATACTAGTCTAACATGGCCACCTGCTCTAGCATCCACACTGCAAGCACTGTAAAGTACAATTCTCGACAACGCCTAACGCCACGAGCAGACCAACGTGCAACGTGTTTATAATGTCCAAGTTATCCCCCTGACACAGGACCCCTGAGTTTTAACGAGACACCAATAAATCAGTTCCGTATCATCCCCTGTCCCCGGTATCGCCTTACATCCCTCAGCTGGTAGGTCCTCTTCGTCGTCGACTACCGTTTCTCCTCTCCACGCACGTCCCCGCGGAGAAATAGCAGCACGGACCAACGGTAACGACGAGAAGGACAGAAAAAGCTGGCGTCGAAAGAGGAGACAGTCACACGAAGCGGCTTCGTTTTTCTTCCCACGCACGACTGTCGCCTCGGTTCGACTCCGTTGTCCCTTAATCTGTCCGCCGCGGCGTCGTTTAATCCGCCCATAAATTCGCCGTTTATTTTCTGCGAGTGGGCAACGCGGACGAAGGGGCGAGGCGAAGGGCTGGAATTAAGGCAGCGCGAGACGTTCGTTGCCGGCGTTAATAGAATACGTAATGGATGCGCGAGCATGTCAGTGCACTTTGTGTCTTATACGGGCCAGATAATTACACGATCCTCCGTGCCGTTCACCCCGGACGCGCGTAGACAGTTTTTCCACCGCGTCATCCGTCAGCTCGGATTAGCCAATAGTGACGCACCTGTCGACGCTGCCGCTGGACGAAAACGATCCAGCGCTTTTAAGCCGCCAAATTATTTAATTTTATTGATTTACATTTAATTATTAATTTATATTTTAATTTTTATAATAGGGTATCTAAAGCGTCCCGAAAGCTGATAGAACTTCTAGGGCAGGCATGTCAAACACGCGGCCCGCCAATACATAGGTTGCGGTCCGTCCAGACTTTTTAAACAATTTTAAATACAGTAATGCTTCGCTTGACGCTGAAGATTAACCGATCAACATCTATCATCAATTTTAAAAATTGCATCAGCTCAATATATTCATCCAAATTTTGATGACTTGCTTTCTGAAGAACGATGTCAAATATCTTCTAAAAAGTAATATTAAACTGTGATTTTGCTTATTTCTTAATATAACTTTTATTTTTGTTTTTTATAAAAAATATAAAATATTTATAGTTTAAAAATACATGAAATATAAAACGACTATGTATGTATAATATACAATACATTGAGCTGGACATTGAGTCTAATAAATACATAATATAATCATTCTAAAAATCTTATCATTCTAAAATTTTATTAATTTTTTGAACATTGAAAACATGCGGCCGCCAACTTAATACAAAATAGATCATTTGGCCCTCAGTATCATATGAGTTTGACATGCCTGTTCTGGGGCAATTGCGGATCACTCGAATGTACCTTAGCATACGCTTGACCCGTCTCCCGTAAACGTTCTCGTGCGAGTCATCGTTTCTCCGTGTCACTGGCACTTTGACTGCGGTATCGATAACGATATCGAGCGCAACCTTTGATGTCCTTTCTTGTCCGTGTTGTGCCGCAGTTAAGCAAGGTCTCGAATAGAACGATCAACCGCTCGATTGCCCTTTAATTTAATTAGGGACAGCCGTGAATCGTTCCCGTTAGGGTTCTGTCGTTCGTGACTGACCAGTGGCATAATATTCGAAACGTAGGGGGGGCGCACGGGGAACCGCATCATGGCTAATGACTAATGTCCAGGAAGTTAATTACCACTCCCCGTGACGTTAGCTCGTCGATTTATCGCGCACTTGGATCAATAACTTCTGCCTGGGGAATAGGTTTTGATTTACAACGTGGGCACACTTCGAGATCCAGCGGATTGCATTAAGCTCGCTACTAATTACGGTTTATCGCGCCCGGCCACGGAGGTTTCGCGGTTTCACACCGAAGCCAACCTCGCTAATCGACCACGATCGATGCCAGTAATTGTTAATTAGGTTCGTCGAGGGCGGCGCTGGTTCCTTCTAGACTCGAGTGCTGTTAATGACTCGTGGAATTCAGTTACTCGCGTTAAGCGTAGAGCTTTTTGCCCACGTTGCGCCGTTCACTTTTTGTAATTGATGAGACCTTTTTGTATTCTGTGACGTAATGCTCCTTCGAGGCAAGAGGGCCAGCAGGACCGTGTAATTAGGAACGCGACGTGGCTTCTTGTAAGCCCTTTCGTACCTTGAACCTGGTTTTAATTATCAGAAAAGGCAGGTCTTGGCACTTCTTTCTCTACTTTCTTCGACGATTCCAGCCAAAATTTCAATACGAAATAAATTCAGCAACGGTCCAAAGAATAAGGTAACACAAATAATTTCCGTGCTAGTTGCTTCACAATGTCATTGGTACATTACTATGTTAATAACCATTGGTCCTGTCATCTACCGCGACACGTACAACGAAGATGCACATATGCACGCACATGCGTATGCAGTCTCGTCTTCGTCACACTTTCACCAGCGTCATTGTCGAAACGATTCATCGCCCTCTCTGAAATATGCGGTCCGTTTCACATTTGGCCTGGGTCGGTGCAAAACTTGCAACGACGCGCACATCTGCGTCTCGGCCAGAGGCAAAAAGACAAAAAGTGGCCGAGCAACGAAAATCCGCATGCGAACGCAATTTTCATGCGGCGCTGCCTGACCTGGCTCCTCCTCGTAAAATGTTAATTGAATCTCCGCCGAAATTGTGCCTGGCAGAAATGCTCGCAACCTGACGAACATCTGACAGCTTTCCTGTCCACCTTTTGTGACCCCCCCTTTTCCACACGATCGACGACACGAATTCATCCATGCGGCAGAAATTACTATGAAAAAGTAGTTTGTCTATGAACGATTCCCGTGGAACTTCTACGTCGGTTGGTTACTCTAGCTGCGTCGTTTCAATGCGAGAATGTAACTTTAAAAACTCGAGAATGGGGCAGAAGGCTGTCTTAAAAGGGGGAAGATGAGTAACATTTTTTGTTCCTCCCTAGAGTTTACAAGCAAAGCAGTTCCTTTCCCCTGACTCGGCGTTAATATATTTTGTACTATTTCCTGCGACAGCTTTCCATTGGATTATTTTTGCTGGATTCCGGGGTTAAACGAAATCGTGTTCAACAATTAATTTTGCAAAGAGTTTTGACACTATGCCGTCCGGGGACACCACGTTGGTGTCCCGCGAAAACTATCGCGCAAAGGCCGGTGACACCACGTTGGTGTCGTGTATCATATTTATGATCTCCCGAAAACCTCTAAAAACCGCCGGCGCCAAACAAAAAAATCCTGGTGAGACGTGCGGACGGCAAAGTGTTAATATAGGAATACCGTGACGAGTGTGCGCGACGGAGTAACGGTGTGCTTCGTGTCCAAAACTATTCTGAGTACAATTCATATTTCGCTTCTATATATATGTTATGATGTTTAGGGGGAAATGCTGATCTTAGCCCTTGTTGTATCGCCTTAGCCAACGCGGAGTCTGGCCCTTGCCAGTAGTCATATCGCTGACTATGTACTGCCTTAGTGCATAATATTGACTCTGACTAGGCCAGGATCCGCGGGCCTTACAACTTATGGGTGACTCAAGGGCTGGTCATCCAACATTTTGTCTTGGAAGGAACGCTTCCGTTTCGTTGCTAATTCCGTTTGAAAAAGTTCCCCATTACTTATGAGACGAACAGTTAAATTGAACTACGCTGTCCGCTTGGAGTTTGAAGCTCGTTGAAATGGTTATGGGCGTTGATGGTGTGTGGTCTTGGATGGTAGGCGTCGTGTAGGTTTAGTCTAATGCGTTGCGATTGAACGAGGTTGCTTTCTGAATTCGGAAACCTGGCATCTTGCGATCATGCAATTTGAAGAAGAATATGGTTCGGTTCCTTGGAAGGTTGGTTTGACTTTCCCATTATGTTTGCAATTAATTTTAATTAGTTTAATTACTTCAGCGCCAACTTCAATTTTGGATTGCTCAATAGCGCGGAAGTTTTTCGTGACTGATAACAAATATATTTCACTACAGGTAAATAGGTATATGTATATCACAGTTCTAAAGAAGATTCGCTTGTTTCTCGGTTGGATTGGGTAAAAAAATTCGCCGATTCACAGATGCTGCAATTCTACTCGTGCGATTCTGCACACGTTTTAACCGTTGCTCGCATAACGTCATACGTGTATGAATTTATCTCCATGAACGCCACCAGATACTCTTGTTACCAGATTATGTAGTCCTAGGCCGTTAAGTAGCCACCGCGTTATGACGTTCAGCGCCGTTCGCTTGATTGGCCTTCAAAAGCAACACTTTAACTTACTACATCCCCCCAATTCTAAAACATCCTGCACTTGAAACTTGCATTGAAATAAAAGCAAAATGCAATTGTCCATCGAACAGTGAATTGATATTTTTCCTTGAATCGTGGCATCAAAATAGCTCGGCAAATTTAACTTACGCAGAATCGTAATTGCAAAGTGCACGAAAAACATCAACCTGGCCAACTCCAGTCGCGCATTAAACACTCCCCCCCTTCGTCGCGAATAATAAATAAAATCTCGCGAGCCTAAACAGCCTCGGCCAAGAGGGAACGAATAGAACTCGGAACGGCCGGCACCAAGAAGGGAACGCAGAATGCGACGAAGAAGAATGTGCGAGAAGCGTCGACGTCGCGTAGCGTAAAGAAAAAAGGGGTGTCGAAGAAAGAGCGGAAGCGCGAGGGGCCGGGGCGTGTGTCGAATAAAAAAGGAGACCCGTGACGGCCGTTTTCCCCATAAAGAAGCGGGATCCCAGCGGCGTAACGGGGGCCCTTGGCTTTTCTCGTTGCGGGCACCATCCATCACGTGGGCGCGTTACGCACCTTACTCGCGTCCAGTGGGCCCCGTCCACCTCGCTGCTTATCGTTCGGATCTTCCTGGAATCGATCACGACGCGTCGTCGAGAGTCCGATCGATGCGATGGATCGACGTCGTGAAATCTAAAGGAAATTCGAAGCGGACCTTGAAGATCCCTCTCGTCGCATCGATCAATGCTCCTGGACGAAACTCGAACGGAACGGGGTGTCGATCGAATACGCGCGCGATTCCAGCGTTTCCTCGACGTCGTTGCCTGTTTGGGAAATCGAAGAATCCCACCGGCGAAATGAATGCTGATCCAGCAACGAACGGGGACCACCCACCGGTGAAATTTAATTTTTAAATCACGCCCGCTGCTGGCTCGAACAACGGCCACTGGGTAGATTGAAATTTAAATGCCACCTGTTCGCGGCAAGGTGTGCATCCAGAGACGACACCCACCGACGCTGATGAAATTTAAATCGCGCTGGGAAACTCGATAATTGGAGATGGCTCGCCCAAGATCGACAGTTGATGCTAAATTAATGGGCTGCATCAGAGACTGTGGGACTAATAATAATTGAATGGGTGCTCCGGTAACCTAGTTGGATACTGCTGGGGCGAGCTAAGTTGCGGGGTATCTCGGCGAAATTGAAATTTAAATGCTGCCTGCACACCTACAGCCTGTGACGGAATTGAAATGGCGTTCCGAGGTTTGATGATTTAACGGCACTTGATGAGACGGAGGTTGTATTTGATTGAGAATGTTGCTACTGGATAAGCGACTTAGAATGTAAGTGGTTTTTAGCAATGGATAATTAACCGCGTTTCTCATTGCCGCTTGGAAATTGTATTTCCAGCGAAATGCAATTACATTCACGAATGGCTAACACTAGCGAATCCGTGCTTGATTTGTAATCCAGACTCTTGGAACGTCATCGACGACACCCGATTAAATTTGAATAATATTTCAAGGCGCGTTCCTTAAAGCCCGGCCCACTGTCGGTGTTCAAATTCCAACGGGGCACACGCAATTGTAGTTGTCACAGTTTTAACTTGCATAATAATATAAGCGTGATTTGTGTTACGTTTGCCGGGCGCGATTAATGCAAACGTGAAACATTACACCAGTATGTTGCCACGCGAAGGAATTCGATAAAAAAATAATTTAAATTAATTTCCCTGGTCGAATCGACAGTGACTCACAAATGAACGGTGCTCGCAGCGATTTTCTTAACCCTTTTTCTCGATTCTGTTATCGGGCAAGCTGTGAAAATATTGTTGCGTTCGCGTTAAGAATGCATCACCGTATTATGTTGCTTCTCACGAGTCGACAAAGAATTTCTGCTGTATCGCATGTAGGTTGCAGTACGTGAAAATTAATCAACAAGTATTGTTTGCCATCCTTCTTTTAGACCCTGTAGCACGTATGTGTGTAATTTGTTACGGCCGATGCGATGCGATTGAATGACTTGTTCCACGTTGCAATGGCAGATTTCAATTATTTTGAATCGCTCGGCGAATTATTCTGCTTTCCAAAAACGTGTGCACCTCGTGGTACTGTCCTTCTTATATCGATGCTGAATTTGGTGGAAATTACTCACAGATATTATAGATGAGGAGAGCGGTGGAAGCAGTTTGAGCGAAGGAGAAACGTTTTTATCGTTTGGTAATTCTTTTGGGCATAGAAGTATAGAGAAAGTCGCCATAAATTTTACGACGGCAACGGAATCTTGCTCTTGAAAATTATTGATCTGGTTAAACGGATGATTTTGCAGCGCGATTTTGTGAGATAGTTTAGGAATCTTTTCTCTTCTCGGAATAAGCGGTTGAACTTTTTTTCTTTCTGTTTTACGGGATAGTTAAATCACTGCGATAGTACATCGGCGGTGCTTGCTCCAGTTTCGAAAGCGATTCTGCGGAGCAGGAAACGATTATCGATTGCGATCATAGGTCCGGTGTGATTGTGAGTCAGCGTTGCTTCGAACGCTAGCAATAGGCATGAACGGACACACATTTTTCCGTTCCTTTTTCCTGCGTGTTATGGCTCGGGTTTCCGGGAAATTGTGGAAAGGAAAATAGTCGTTTGATTTATAGTGTGTACGTCATTTATGTAGAATCGTTCAATGTTTCTTTATTTATAGCCTTAGTAGTGGTGCTCTTATTAAATAATTCAACAATTATATATTTAGTTACGATGATACTCACAATTAAGAGTATTTATAAAGACTTATTTGGCTTCGTAACAATTACAACTAGATAAGTACGTATTCCTAACTGTGACCATGTCAAAGAATAGTAATCCCCAGTCCTACAATATTCGTTTAAATGCAAAGTAAAATGCGGTCGTCCAGAAACGAATTTAAACGCTCCGCCTTGATAATCAATAGCACCTGCTTTACCTTGACTCGAAACTTCAGGTGTACCAAGTTTATCGAGTTACGATAATCGAGGAATAAAAAACAAGCTAGATGACTATTAATATCGTATAACCTTTTTTTCCCGACAAACATAAAAGTACTGCTTATAAGCAGTATATATAACACCGCCTGATAAACTTTTATCCATTTCTGTTGCTGTTGATGCAACTCGAGCATATAATGGAAGTGACGCTAACAATAAATCTGTCACGGTAAAGTTGTTACAGTGAGCAGTCTTGTGCTTTTAGATGAGTAGGGATACAATTCGTTGAACCGATTCGCAAATTAAGATAATTCAATTATATATAAGCGTGCAATGCGTGAATTTTGAATCATGTGCGCGAGACGTGCCTGTGTCTCGCGATTAAAATAAGTAGGAAGTCCCAATGGAACTTGTTTCAAGGAAGCAGCTTGTGCACTGCGTCTCTCGCAATTAACACCTTATTACTGCATAAGAGGTACCGTAATTTGTGTTGTGCCTTCGGCTATCGGTAAATCTAAATTGTCGTAGCTATTAGGCGTTGCGTATGAGCAATGCGGGAGCCCATTGTCAAGTTTCCAGCAATGTTGCACCGTGATCGGGAAAATAGTGAAGCAGTGATTCATTTGGTGCGTAAGTCACGCAATAATTATACCGCAGTAGGTAGACTTGGAGCCGGATAGAATTTCAAGATGGCATGGGGCAATGCTCGTATCGATCGAAACAGAAATTGTTAATCAAATTAAAACAATAATTTGCTTACTACAGTATAGACACAAGAAATATACAAAAATTGCATTTCTACTGTCTTTAGACACTTCCTCGCGTTTGTTTGCAAATGATCAGTGTCGAAATATTTGAAGATACTTTCAGAATATTATTCGGACTAGCTATTGCGTTGCTACCCGAAAATTCAGTTTAGATGTCAAGGAAAGGATTCGCCAACTACTCCAACGAAAGGATTAAAATATTTTTGTCATACATATATGGTACGTGACAGTAGCAGAGCGTGGCGTTGGAACTGCTTCGAGATAACTGTTCATTTAGCAGCGCAGAAGAGAAGTATGTACGCCCTTCGAGTACAGCTAGACGAGCCTGGCAGACGTACAGTAATTGATACACAGTATCGACGTCTGGAACGTGACGCGAATTTCATTCTGATAAATCGCAAACGGAATCAGATTCTCGATATTGTGCGACCGGTCGAAGAAGAGCAGCGACAGAAGCTCTCCTAAGCAGAAGCTTGATCGAGTGTAATGGGCTCCAATAAAGATGAAATCAAGTTCAATGTAATCTGAGAATCCGAATCGATTGTCCGCGTTGTTCGGTTGACGTCGAGTAAGCTCCAATTTGAACGTCTGGACGAGCAAATGTAATCTCTCTCCCTCTATTCGTTAAATGTAATTTCGAATTTTTGTCTCATTTAAACATCCCGAGAAACGCAGGGGAGTAACAAATACGTAGTTGCTTCTCGATCTCGCCAACTGCACTCCGATTGCATAACAAATATTCCACCCTATCAGTGAAAGGTTAATTATAAAAGTCGACGTTCCCTCGCTAGATCTCACGCGGTCACTTTTAACCGGCCATCGCGGAGGCCAGCACGCAGGCATCTTATCTACTACGCCTCTTAAAATTCTCGCATCTCTAATTAGTGCCGCGAAAGAATCTCGCCAAACGTATGCTCCGAGCATTCCTCCACCGACGTTCGCATCGAGCGACCAGAAAAGCAGACCAATTCATTTATCCAGCACGGTAAATAATATTGTAATTAACGCTAGTGTGCTGTACGTGCGTGCGAGTAAACAAAGAACGCCGCTCGGAGCACGCTTGGTCCCATCCCTACGCTCTGCACTCGAACACGGCAGCGGGTTCTCTGAGTGCTCGTTCTCGGAACGGCCGCCAGAGGCGCTACAGGTTACGCTCTGTAGTGGCTTCAACAGATAGTCGCGAAGCCGGCTAGCGTGTGGACGATTGAGCTACGTCGCTGCGTCTGCGTGTTTCTCCGTGTTACTCCGTTTCGTTCGCGTTTCGTGCTCGTCTTGCGGTGTCGTTCGGAAAACAGTGGCCCGTAATTGTCCTTGGAAAGAGACACCCGAGATGCCGTCCACTCGTCCCAACGATTCGCGCGCATTCCTCGAACGCGATGACGGGCCAGCCGGACCACGAGCAAACCCGATCCCGTCGTCGTGACTCAGATCCTTTTACTTTTCTTCGTACCTAGTGGGCCCGTTCGACCGCTGACGGTCCTTTCTATCGAGACAATCGCGTTCGACGTGTTGGTTGCACGCGACGAAACGCGGCTCCGCTTGCCTCTGTGACTCTGTTGCTTTATCGCTCCGTTCGTGTCGGAGCAAATACACATAGCGCTGTCCCGCGATAGTCCCACGTTCGTGCCAGTTGACGTTACGCTTCTGCATTCCTGGGACCGTTTCACTCGCCTCCGACTACTTATCTGGAAGATGCCCGCGGAAAAAACACTGCGAATCCGACGAGCGGGAAAGCTCGCCCAGTAATCATCGATTTGGCGTATCGAGCGTGTAATGATCGGTCGTGTTCCGCGGATTCCACGAACGGGCCGATCAGCGGAGGTCACCGGCGACGATAGCCGAGTGAGAACATCGGTTAACAGTAAAAAAGAAGCCACCTCAAGGTTCAACGCTTGACATTATCAGCAGGAACGGCCGGCGTACGTACGCGGCGAGACCTTACGTCGCATTTGTTTTTCTCGGTACACGTGCTCCTGCGACCCGCACCTACGTCAGCAGATTTAGTGGAAACGCCGGAGTCGGGACACTCGTGAAGCCCCCCAACCGGTATCTGCCCTTCGAAATCTCACAGCCCCCTTTCTCCGCGTGCCGCGCGAAGAAGGTAGCGTAAGGTGGGTCCGTGGAAACTCCATCGGCCGCTGGACCGATGCCGAGAAACATATGGTACGTTCAGGTAAACTTGACTCGCGGGCCGTGCTCAGAATGGTGAACGCGTGACGCGTCCCGGACGATTCGCCACGACCTAAAGGCGCGCTCGTACTTATGCACGCTTTCGCACTCCTGCGGAGTGTCGCTGCGTGATCGGTTAACCCTCGAAGCGAAGCGGTAAGGCGGAGCGTGAATTATGACATGTGAGCGGGTGACAGCTGGAGACATGCTGAACGCAGAGGGTACCGAGGAGTCGCCGAAACGAAGATCCACCTTCTACGTGTCCCTGGACTCCGAGGTGCGACAGCCGTCGAAGATCCCGAAGACGATCGGCTCCGATGGCGACAAGTTCGTCAGCAACACGTTTCCCATCGGCACCTCGAAAACGACGCCGAGCGTGATCCTAACGCGCACCCTGAGCAACAACAACTCCCTGTCGAACCAGAAACGCGCGGAGCCGTCGTTCCCAGAGCCGAGAGGCAAAGTGCAATCCCTGACGAGGATCTTCGAGGCCCCAAAGGGGGATCAGGTGGTGAACGGCCCCGATCAGAGGAAGAAGGTCGAGAGGACCAGGTCGTTCAAGACCATCGAGAGGTTTCAGAGCCGGTTCACAGGCCGGAAGGAGCAGAGTCGAAAGGACAGCCGATTGAACAACACGATAGCGTGCTTCGAGGTGGAAGACGACGGGGCGAAGAAGAAAGTGGAAGCGGACAAACGTTCGAGCGGCAAGAATCACGACTCGAAGTCGAGCGGGGCGATCAGAGTGAACGCCTCGGATGCGAGGAGCAAGCAGAACGGTACCACGTTCACCAACTTGTTGATACGCAGAACGCACAGCACGAAGCTAGCTAGGAGCACGAGCTCGTTGGTGAAGACTGATAGCAGACACGCGTCTGTGGGCAGCCCGTGTGGCATCGCGACGTCTGCCAGGGGCGAGCATAATCATAGGTCGGGCGGCAATAAATCCAAGGAGGATGATACGCCGGACGATTTTGTCGCGGATAACGACGAGGGCACCGAGTCATCTGTGTTCGAGGACGCAGACGCGGACGCTGGGATACATTCAGGTAGGCCTCTATGGAATTGTGCTTGAGCTCGTTTCTGATGCTCCAATATTGAGAGGGAATTTGTGTGCACGTAATTAAAAACAGTCGACCATTCGAGGCTAGTAACGAGACTCGTTCGGAGTAAAAACTTATCGGTTTAGTATTATTTTGCGATCTATTGAGCTGCGAATTAGACAGCCGAGGTGAACTGATTCTCAAATCTTCTTCAGTACCCAAGGAACACTTTGTTACATTTCATAATTACGTTAGGGGCGCCCTTGTAATTGAACGTGGCGGCGAGCGAGAACGGAATTTTTGTACGATGACAAAATATAGGGGACTATGGAAGCGGATCTTTTTTTAATATGCTGAGAGTTCAATGGTGTACTTAAGACGAGGGGCTAATTGAACGTGCGATTGGAGCATTATGGAGATAAGTGTTTGGCTTGTTAGGTAGCCGTGTTTTTGAGAGGAATTCTAGGGCATCTCGGATAAAAGGAAAGGAAAAGTATTGTTTTGGTAAATGCTAGGCAAGCACATAATTGTATGGATAGCTGCGGAAGCCTGTTCGGATAAAGGAGATAGGAATTCGTTTTATATGCTATCTCTTACTTAAGCAACATTTATCTACGCAAATATAATGATGAAATACAGCCTTGTTTAACTGGACACATTTGAAATTGAATGGTGCACCTGCAACAAAGTAGAATCATCGTGCAATAATTTCCGAATGTACTTCGCCAATGATGCCATGGCAAGAATTGTCAAAGGTGCGTCAGCTCAACCGTTCTACGCACACGTCTCGTTACGTTTGAATACAATTTGCGTTCACCTGCCCGGGTGGAGGTTCTGGAAACTCGTGTGGGGAACAGTTCCAGTAACTCGAACGCTCCGCATTCCCGTAAGCGTTTAGAAGCATTGAATAATTACGAAGAGAACGCGCTTTCGGAGCCGGCTTTTCGTTTGTTTTGCCTGCGAAATAGGGAATACTGGCGTGCATGGTTAAATGGTTAAATGAAATCGAGTAAGAGATCGTTGGAAACTCGTTCGAATTCACTGGCCGAGCGTGTAACGAGCGTTAATTATTTGCTTCCGGGCGTGAATGAACCTCGAGGCGCAGTCGCTTCTATTAGTGAATTTACAGCAAGCCTTGGGTCTTAACAAAGCAGCAATGAAACATAGGAGCGCATCTCTTTGTGATCCGATAGATGTAACAGAGTAGACGTACTGCTTGTCAATGGGGTTGCATTTAATTTTTTCATACAGGTGTATCGTACATAAATGTTTCTTTCTGATATCCCTGGAATCCCGAATGATTCATGGCGTTTAGATGAAAGTGAACTTACGTCATTTTTCTACAAATGGTTTATCGTTTGAGTTAGTGGGTGGGACTTTTACTTCAATTCAGCGCCAATGTCTTCACAGTAATACCATGCCATGAACTTCACTAGTATGTAGTTAAATAGACGGCATACATTGCAGTGTTTACATACAGGGATAGCGAAGTTTTATTCTAACCAAAGACATCCCATTTAATTGTGAAAGATCGCAAGAGGAAATCCACAATTTTTGTCATCCCGAATGTAGAACCGCAGGAATATATTGAAATATTCACAAAATATGAAAGTCCGCCGAGCGGAATTGCGTACCTCGAGATTTTCCAAACGACCGCCAATTTTTACAAGCCCTCGATTCACGTAGTCTGTCGAAATTTTTGCATGGCTTTGACTACGGGGGCCGCAGAGTCCACAAAAAGCTTTGCACGGGTAGTTAAGCATAAAGGCAAGAGTAATCCGTGGAATTCGCGATGGGAAAGACCAGGTTAAAATCGCGGTTGAGCGACATCGAACGAAAGGGCTGGCGGGTACGAGGGATGTTCTCGTAAATCAAGTTGAAGTGGCGATCGAAATTCACGATTCCAACGACGTATTCACGAGTCCCGTTAGCCGACCAGAAATTGTTTGGCGAGTTTTTTCTTTTTTATTTTGCGTTCATCCACCGAGAGGTCCACCTTAATTAAGAACGAACGATCGCGCACCATGGACCAGGCCCCATCTCCTGTTCTCTGGGAGAAAATCGCGGCATTCCAACCACGTAGTCACGATTGACGCGTTGCTTCCTTCCTTTTTAATCGGGATGTGGGACGTGTGGCGGAAGTATCAGATGGTTTCGAATAATGGTCGAGGAAGGTATAGCGAGGAAAAGAAACATTTTATATAGCGTTGCAGCCAAGAATGTTGGAAATTGGAGTTTATTTGGTGTTACAGTATTTATCGCAATTGTTTAGGTGATTATTATGCAAATTGTTCAGGTGTTTGGAAACGATAAGAAAGAAAAAGAATTTGTGTGTGAATTTGACAGGTGTCTGAACTGCTTTCGAAATAATATGTAAGAGAAATATAGGATCTTAGGGAAGGCATCAGAATGGGTTTCCTGAGGTGAAAAGGGTTGACCGAATAGAGGTCGTAAAAGTGTGGGAAGTGTTACGTGTCTGATAGGTTCAGAATATAGTTGAGATTGCAATCGAAGGTTGAAAATAACGAGGTAGAACTATGGATGCAGGTGGGACTTTTAAAAGTGGAACGTATATAGTAAGCATAAATAGAATATTAATTGAACAATTTTTTGCAGTAGCTTAATGTTGTGGGTGATGACGAGCAAGAATATTTTATCATATTATTTTTTAAGCTTAAAAATGTAGTATGTGGAATGTTGAACCAACGAGCTACAGTTATGAACTGAATTGCTCCTCTAATAGCAAGAAATAGTAGCTCTCCTTTTATTGCTTATAACTCCTATTTAATGCAAAACGGCGTACAAAAACATTACCATTGCAAGCGCATCCGCGACAAGTATTCTAACTAAAGCAAAATTTATATTACCAGCCAAATTGCACCTGCTGGATTACCAACAAGCCTTAATTGAATTTCACGCGGAATTAAGTTAATTGATCACCCCGTTGCTTTTAATAATACACGCCTTCTAATACTAAATATTTATAAACCGCTTGCCGTAACGGGACTAAATAGAGCAGCAAGGTTAATCAAGTCTCCGGGGTAATGAGAAGGACGGGGCTTAATTATGGGACAGTACATTTTGCATCGACGCACAATCTTAGAATTTTAGATGAAGCAATTCATTTCGGATCAAACGCGAATTCAAGCTGAACTTCAACTTGCAGACAGTTTGATCGAAATTTAGATAGAGTTTTAAACAAAGCAGCACAGCTTCCCAATATTAGACTGGAGTTCGACTTGTAATTAAATTTAGGTTAATTATAGATCGAATTTAAACGTTACTTCGATCTAGCCCAGATCCAAATCCGTCCAATTTAATTTAGGCGTAAATATTTCGTTAAACATGAAACGAACTTGTGTTCAACTTGGATCGACTGTAGATGCAAGGGTTTGTGTTTACCCGGAACCTACATTGAGCATTGCAGGGGACCTACTTATGTGGTAGCCTGCTCCAGCCACCTGTTTCTCGGTCCGGGTTAACAAGGCTAGGGCGATATTTGGCCGGGTGGACGAAATAAAAAGGCTGGCACGATTGTACTTCCCTTTGTCAAAGTTCCTTGCGACCTTTCTGGGTGGACCCTTTTGATCGTCCCTTCGATATCGAACGCTGGGACGTGCTTCTATGGGCATAGAATTAAAACTAAAAAACTCACCGCACTAATCAATACTTGATTATATCTTGGGTATTTTAATACTGGAATACATTTCTAGTACTTCAATTCTAATTCTGCACTTTCTTCGATCTTGAATATTAAACCGTTAAGTAACTTTTATTGGCCCCTCCACGTGTATAATCGTGACTATAAATAAATATTGCCTGTTACAATTTTCTACACATTTTCTAATTGGACGCAGCGTTGAGGCAATATTTGACATTTGAATGTTGCTCGAGTATGTACGTACCGTCATGATAGAAAATTCTGTGAAAGGAGATCGATCATTCTGTACGTACCTTTACTGTCAGCCAGTTTCTCTTTACAACTTGTGATGCAATAATATGGTATCTGGTTCAGTCCGTTATCAGATTGATCAGAAGTGCGCTGCCCCCTGACACGTGTTCCATGTACGAACAAAGTGCACAGCTATTTAATATTACAATAAATTTCATTAATTTATGTATAAATTTACACAATTGCGGGCACAGATAATTTAACTACTTCGAACTCCGCCAAAGAGAAACAAGCACCATTGCAACATTTCTGCGCGAACAATTCCCGTAATAATAACCCTCACGCATGTTCAATAATTTATTAGAATACTTGCGCACGTTCGCGGAGGCATCCATAAAACATGCACACATATTATTCCTGCATAGTTTAACGTTTTAAAAAATTCATATCGCCGCTACGATACAATTCGCTCGATCAATCCCGAGAAATCGATCATCTGCCATAGAGACAGATACGCAGGCCCGATATTTCCTAAAATGCGACATAAGGTCGACACTCGATATCGCTCGATACCGCTTTTTGGGCCATATTGCGCCAGTATCGTGACAGATAAGTCACGCTCAATCGTAATAGAGTCGTTTATCTGCCCTGATTTTTCTCCCCCTTCCCACTTTCATAACGCGTCGTCGCGCGATCTCGATTTTTCACGCTTGCTTTCCTCGTTTCTGTAAAACGGAATCCCCCTCCGGCATTCGGAACTGGTCTTCTGCAAACGAGGATTTAATGGATCGACCTCGATGTCTGTCGCCATTCCCTGTCGTCCTGCATCTTTCTTCCCTTTCACTGTGAAAAATCGCAATGACATCACGGTTTTCAGCATCGTCGCAATCCGGTTTCACGGAAATCGTTGCATCCTTCCCCGTGCTCCATTTCCATTTCTCCCCTATCTTTTTTTTTTCATTGTTCAACTCTCCGCGTTTTTCCGTTTTCTCCTCTTTTCTCCTTTAGCATTTTCTTTTCAACGTCAATCCTGACGTATGGTGCGCGACAATGGCGAAATCGAGGATGGATCACGAGTAGCGAAAATAGCACCATTTCGATGAACATTTCAGGAATCGGCGGTGTCAGAGTCGCCCCTTTGTTCCGAGGCTTAATTGTTGTTCGTCGTAGGCTAGATCGGTGGTTATCGAGGTAATATTGAGTGTGGTGGACGCATAAGAGGATTTCGGTAGATTCCAGTGAACTCGAAGGATATTTCGTGCAATTCTGTTTAATAATTTATGCACGCGATGGCCATTATTGACGATTGGGCCACAACAATTATGCATAGTATGAATTTTTCAGAATTCTGCTTACTCTTCTCGCACGTTCTTCTCGTTGCCTCGTTTCATTCATTTAATTTTTTATTCATTCAAGTTTAACTATAATATGCGATGTAAACATTATTTATTCTTAAACGTGCTGTTCATCGTTTTTTTTATATATATATGTGTATGTTCTTGAATTTGCCCCTTAGCCCTTATGTTAGCAACCAAAATGGAGTAGAAGTTCGAAGCTTAGTTATTCAAATTATTTTGCGTAAATTTGTTTTCACCAAACGTGAATTGACGTGAAACTGTTCAACGAATCGAGATCTAGAGCGGTTTTGCGATATTTCATCAAGAACATACAAAAATTATTCAAGCAAATATAGGAATGGGTACCCGGGTACTCGGTTGCTAACATAAGTGTTAGAAGTAAGTTTTAATGCAAGAATTTACACTTTGACGATTCAGAAGTGAACTTTTCTGGCCAATGCTGTTTCTCTCTAAAATATCTTTTCGTAGAAATGTTCAGTTCGAAAATATATTTCATAGGTAATGGCCATGTTGAAGTAGGTCAGCTGGAGCACTTGAAAATTGCACAAGTTTCTAAAGTACCTTTTAAAACAGTACCATTTAAAAACCCTATCTTTTTCTCCCAAGTCTTTCAGAATAATTTCTTTCACAGCGGTGCGAAATCTTACTCGACGGTTACACCGATTCAAATCTGTACAAATATTGTTGCTCGAAAAATACACTTTCCACTGCATTTATTCAGCCTCGTAAAATTTAAATAGGTACACGCCGGAGTCATACGCAGATTGAGCAGGTAAAAGCAATAGGACGGTACGTTTTACGACTGACGAAGAGCCGCTAAACTCAATTTGCCTGAATAGGACGGCACTCCCTGCCGTTAGACCACCCTGTGTAACCAGCCGTGCGACACTACAGCGACAGTGACGCGAAATGACATCAGAATTCCGTTCGTTTGCCGGTAATTGCACTCTAATCGCGAATGCTCAGCGAAGCAGTCGTAATGAAATATACACCGAGTGCGAATGAGACGAATTTTTCAGTCGGCGCACCCGAATGTAGGTCTCGTTATGAAATGAATTTCGAAACGACCGTGGCTGTTACTTAATTGCGGTCGAACGAGCTTAACCCGCTCGATGTTTCGCCGAGCGACGTCTGGATATATGTACATAACGCGGGAATGCGGGGCTGCTTGCGCGATTTTCGCAAATGTACGCGAAAATTTATCATTTGCAATTTATCGAACACTGAACAGAACGGAGGGGTGTATTCGTCCCAAATGTTTCCCAGCGCAGAAACTCTGATATCGAACTCGGATGAAAACAAGAAATTAATGTTGCACAAAAAATAGGGTAGAGAATTTGTTGCATAATTGGTTTTAATCAGATATTTATATGGAGATAGATGTGCCATTATTAGCTATAGATTACCGCAAAGAAATCTATATTTTTGTACGAGTTGAGAATCGCATTGTCGTATCTTCTTATCTACCAACATGAATGTTTTTTGTTCGGTCAAGGGAAGGTGATTTCCGATTTCCTCGCACAGCTATCAGGAGCGAAACAATAATAATAATTGTATCAGGGAACTATCATCCTTCTATCGCAATTCGTTTATAACATACGATAATGTGACGTCGTATCATTGTCCAGCGAATGAATACGCTAATCAAATTTTAATGGAACTCATTAAATCCTTTCGGTAAATTCCACTTTTATATTTCCACTTACTCTTAACGACGAAATGAATGATCATTAGAGACGGGGCGAAAGGTATTCTCGGTGGAAACGGATTTAAGGAAAACCACGATTTCCAGTTAACGGTATTCTGCTCGATGGAAGTTTGTTAATCATTTCGTATCCATATTACCGCGAAATTGTTCCTAGCCTTCAGGACGAAATGAACGAAAGCCGCGGGCAGGAAATCGCGTCCTTCCGCGAACGGTCGAACGTGAGAATACGCCGGAAATGTATTCCCAGCGGATTTCACGGCGAACCTCGATTCTGCGCTGAAGCAGAGAGCACAAAAGCCTGTGGCACGCTTTCTCACGATTGATCTTTAGCGAGAGTTCTGTTTCTTCGCTAATGATTACATCCAGAACGAGACGGGACAAAAAATTTTGAGCTTTGGGCGTTCCAGGGGCCCCAAATAGAGAATGCAGTGGCAAGGCTAGTACTTCGTTGAATTTATTTGTGTGGTATATTATGTGGAAACCTGCCCTTTATTTATTGCTTGCAAGCTTTCTGATTTTTGAATTTTTTTTTCGGATGTTATATTCTTTTTGTATAGTTCACGGCACAAAATCTTTATTCTGTTTAATATTATATATGCTTTGGCATTCCATTTTTACTCGTTGGAAATTCGTAGAGAGAAAATATGCAATTAATTTATTGGCGGCTATTATATTTAATTATTATTTTTATTATTGTATGCTTATCCGTTTTATGGACATCATTTTGTTGGCTTGATTGTGAGTGTATAATTGGCGAGGTAATAGTCGTTAGCTCTGGGGATTTTGTTTGGTTAGCAGGTCATTACGACAGTTAACTGTCTCAAAGAAAGCGTTAATATGTTGGATTAAATTGATGTAATAAATCGGTAGAAAATTCGCAGGAATGAACTTTCTCTCATTAAGCCGGCATTTAATGAAGACATCCAGTGGAAAATTCGAAAACGCACTTTAATGAAGTTAATAGAAGAAAAAAAGTTGTAAGCTGAACTAATTACCATTCTTTCACCTATATGTATAATTTTCGTGTTCAACTTTTCCAATTGCTTCGTTAAACACCTAAATTCGCTGAGCAGTATATCTCAAAATAATTGGAATTCGTATCAAATCGGAGTATGATAATTTCATTGATTCAATTCCACACTTTCGTCTAACAAAATTTCACGTAGGTAATTGTAGGATGAAAATTTCAAAAAGGATAATACTACTATTTTTCTATAGCTCTTGTCCCTAGGCGGTACGTAATGTATAATAATACACAATAATGCAGAAATAATGTAGTTATAAAACGGGAAGCAGTTGGAAATTCATTTTACTTTCGTTCCTGCATAAATCCGAACAGATTACATATTTCTTCGAGAGAGTCATACGTTTTCCATTGTACAATCATTTGTTCTGCAGGAATGCAGAGGTATGCTAACGGGCACGACTGCAATTATAAAGTGAACGGATTTCTTTCTTTTTGCCCCGTGGTTGTGCGTGAGAACGGGCAGCAACGACGTTTAGCAAGGAACATGCATTCAAAGCAGCTCCAAAGAAGTAGCCTACTGTTTTGTGCTTTCCACAGTATTTCTGCCGGCTTTCGCCGTAGAAAAACGCATTTCACCGTTGCTGCGTGATCTTATCGGTCAGCCTACGCGTTGGACGTTCACTCCAAGTTACTGGGTCATCGCGAATCTTTTGTTTAGGCGGTCCTCTTGCACGCTCCTTTGACGAATATTTGATCGCACGGAAGGGGTGAAACGTTGATCGTGTAGTAGGTTTAAACAGATGTTCGACTCCTTTTTATGCGTTGCAAGCGCGACCCAATTTCGATGTTTGCATTTCATTTCTGCCATGAAATATCTTTCTCCTGGCGTTTGGCCCGATGCAGCGACGTTGCGGATGTTTTTTCGTCGGTGCCAGGGAAAACAAGGCTCTACCGCAACGTGACGTGTAATCGCAATGGAAGATAAGTGGATTCGATGTAGCAGAAGCGTTTTATTTCATTCTTGAGAATAGCTTTTTGAATGTCTGTTTGACACATGTTAAAAAAAACATACATTGTCGTAATGATCAGGAGTAACAATTTGAAAAGGAATATCGATTTTTGTCATGGACGGAAAAATGTTTTAAATGTAAAGCTATGATGCAAACTTTGAAAGGAAATGATAAAATTGAATGGGGTAATGGGTTAGTGGAAACAAAAATATGCTAACATATGTGCATAATAGAAAATTGAAAAAGATAGTAAAGAGGAATGTAAAATGGGGGTGGAGTCAAGTTCGTGTGTTACAAATTCAAGGTTAAAAAAAATACATAAATCATTCGTGCGACATTTTACAGGTCATGCCGACTCATATTTTACATTTGAAACGATCGAGTGGGTGAAAAATTCAAAAAGCTCACAGAAGGTCTCTGAACTCGTTCGGAAAACAAGGCGTGGCCATGTAAAGAAAGGCGTCAGAACGACGCGATTATCTAATTTATTTTTCTCCATTATGTTTCCTTCGCTCTGTCGCAGGGGTACACATGTATAAAGTACAAAGCTGGTCGTAGCTTTGCAAAGTGATATTCATTGTATGTGGAAAAAATCATTCAAGACTTACAATTAGTTAGGCAACTTTATCTGAACAAAGTCAGTCTATATTTAAATTGAGATATTTAAGAGTTTGCGTTTAAAAAATATTAAAAATATACATACAGGACACTACATAATATGTCACACTGCTCAAGTGTATCTCAGAGAGTTAAATTTATAATTCTTATTAAAATAATAGCAGTTATTAAGTATCTGTTTTCTTACCACAAATGGAGTTAAGCTATTTTCAAAATTAACAATTAGATTTGTTATAAAATTTGGAACAGCCCAAATCCATTCGACACAATTTATGCAATTCAGGAAATCTTCTAACTATATAATGTTTTTGTTTTTCTGACAATGTGTAATTTACTAATCCACACAGCTTAATAAACATTATTTAAAAAGTAAGTCGGTTTTGGCGGTTATGAATGAACTTAAGCCACTTTCGAAATCAATTTTTGTATCATTTTGTTAGTTAGCTAATTTTGTGTTAACAAAAATTTCAGTGAATTTGAACATATTGGCTGTAAATTGTTTAAAAATGAACAAATCACGCAGAATTCTAACTATTATAAATGCCAACTGGATTTTTCGAAAAATCCACTTGGGCCACTTTCAAAATAAACAGCTCAATTTACTTAGTTAGTTGTTAGGTACTATGTATAGCAATTTTTTTATCACGAAATTCATTATCCTATTTTTGTTATTTAGTTTCACGCATCAAATATTAGTAACGAACTCTGCCAGGATAAATTACATAATTTCCCGTGCAAGCTGAACTTTATTTTCGAAACTTCGTTCTGGTGCAATTGTATCTTAATTATTCGGCATAATTAAAGGAGATGGCTCTCATTTATTTATCTACGTCAGAATGACGTTAATAAGCCGGAAATACTTTTAGCACAAAAAATGCTTCTAGAAATACAAAACTAATGGAGCATCAAAAATGTGTTGGATTCGCCTCCCCATGAATCACAGTCTCGAAAATAGTCCCTTCATTTCCGTCGCCGCTTTCCAAATTAATCTAACCGAGTCCCGCCGTAGAAATCGAATTCGGTTCTCCGAAATTCCGCGCCACAATTATCACAGCCCGTTGCATCGAGCACGTTCCAACTTTGCGAGAACAAAACGGGGCCCCTCGTTGCGATGCATCGCCGTCACGGTAAAGGAAGAAAAATGATCCCGGCCGGTATTTGAACGCGGCCTCGACAGTTTTTTCGCTCTCGAAGACGAATCGACTTTCGGTGAAGGGTCCCTGTCCTAAGTACACAAACGCCCGAGCACGAACCCGAGTTTAGCTCGTCTACGAACGTTATTGTCGTGGAACAGGCGATGCATAAACGATGCAGGGCAGCGCTGTTGAATGGGCAGACACGATCTGCGGACGGATAGGCTCGTCAGGTCGCGTTCGAATTTTTCTTTCGATTTTGCCACATGGTCGCGTGCCCCGGTGGAGACTTCAACGTCGGCACAGGCGACGCGTGGACGAAATAGGGGCAACGGCAGAGGGCTTCTTTGGTTTAGAAAGGGCAACGGATAATTTGATCTTTTTCTGTCTCTGTTTCTTTTATTCGACGGGATGGAATTAATAGTTGTGCGGCTTTGTGACAAATGGGGAAAGATGTAGAGTTTGCATGGATAGATCTTCGTGTGGCTTGTTCCTCTATTCGTGTATGTTTATGAATTGATGTTTTTTTAAACATTAATCGGATAGTAGAAATGTTTGCTGTTAAATATACGTGACACCTGGACGGGTATCTGTTACGAATCGAAAAATCAATGTGGAATCACTGTCTATCATAATCTTTCCTAGAGAAGTATTCAGTGAACAGAGTCACCCTCAAAGAATAGATTACTCAATTAAATAGCAGAGCCATTACCTTTTCGTAAATTAATACCGGGGGTTAATTGCCATTCCACTAAAAGGATCTGAAATTAAATTATAATAAGGCTGTAAAATTGAAACCGCTCACTGTACGGAAAACTGGGATTGAAAAGCTCAAAAAAGAACACAAGTAACATTTAATCGCGAGTTTTCGAGTGCAATGTCTCCGGACCGACCAATTTGCACATTAGACCGATACAACGGGAGGTCGATCTCGATTACAACGACGCTTCGCAAAACTTCCTCGATTTATCGAGCCGAGCTGCCGGAAGTGACATCAGATGTCGAACCGAGAGCAGAGCGATCGCAAAAGTGACTATGCACGTGGCCTCCTGCAGTCAGGAATCATTAAGCCCGGCCGTCGTTGAGGAGGGGATCAATTGAGACGGCAATTTGCCGCGGGGCAAGTAGAATTGTACGTGGCGTAACGTGTGCGGGACGTGCGACTCTGAGAAAATTTGCATATCCGCCTAATCGCGGGAAGATTGCTTGGGGATGAGTGGCGTTTAGCGATTTGTCGGTTCGTGACAGAAATACTAAACAGGTTGTGCAATAAACGTTGCCGCGCTGATTATTATTATTGTAGGAAGTATATTTTGTCACTATGCCAGCGGTGTTTAAATTGCGACGATTAAATGATGTGTCGTGCGTGAATTAATGAGTTCCGGTATGTTTACCATTTAAAGTATAGAATATCGCGTGGAATATTATTAATCGTAAAAATAGCACAGCTTCCTTATTCTTCAGATGCAATTATCTGTTTGATGCTTCTGTTAACAATTCAGGAATCAAAGTAGCCCATATTATCCGAAATCTAAAAGATAAGTCGCACGGGTTAGCTATTCTCCGAGCTTACTCAAATCGAGTAAAACGTTAAACTGCTGTTCGAAATATTTTATCAGCGTTATCGCGCTCCCTAGTTGTCACGAGTGAGAGACAAAAGCTCTTCGCCGCGTTTCGCGGGTCATGTTTGACGTAGAAGTAGAAAGTATGACGTGCAGATCAATCATAATGGTGAAATTAATTGCGTTATTACGTTATCGCGTTACACAGCAGACCGAGCGTCGGTGATCGACGCGAATAATTAATCGCGAGTTCGTTGCACTTTGGATGTGTAACGGGCTTTCGTGTGAATGCTGCTTACCGCTTACTACACTTTCCTCTTCTAAGGTTACGCTTTATCGTAGTAAACAAGTTTCTCTTTTCATGGGCGTAACGCGATCGAGATATCGACGCTCGCAGATTCTGTCAGTCTTCGTCACAGCTGACTGAATAGCGGTGCAGTAGCCAGTTGAATGAAATTGTTCATCCATACGATGGACCGCTCGAAAAAATATGATCTATGCGCTTCGAAACGATAATAATTTGGGAAACTAAATTTATAGCGTATCGTATAAAATATTATACCAATTACGTTTGGAAAGGATTTCTGTTAAGGGGTTTATATTTTGGGGTGGGTTTTTAAGAACTTTCGAAATTCAGCGCAACGATAATATCTCTGTTTTAACTCCACATATATTTCCACAAATAGAAAATAAAATATAAAGCAATAAAAATTGTTCGGTTTTAACTTAGAAACGAAATTTTCTCAATGAATTTATAAAAGGGAAGAAGAACAATTCTACAATAGTTTCACATTTTCGTCCCGCAAATATTCTCTTCCCCATGGCCAGAAGTTCTTCGCGACAGCGAGACCTTCAAAAATTCTGCGAGTCAATCCAAACTGCCATGTATATCGCCGTAATCGTAGTACAGGAGGGAGGACCGTTTAACGCTGAATCAAACGATAATTGTACCCGATAATGCATTGCAGTGGCCACTTATCGAGGGATCGATCGGTGCCTGCGTTAATTTTCGGTAACTAAAGCTCGTTGCGCCTTCCTCCAGTAAATTGGAAACCGCAGGATCTGGTTCGGCTTCCTTTCTCGCGAGAAACTTAATGTCCTTGCTCATTCGATTATACTTTGCAAGTTGATTACGCCAGCGCTCCTTGATAGATCTTAACGTGCCGTTGTTATTCAATGCCGGATAAGGAAGGTTTAATTGATTCCACTTAATTAAGCGCCGCTACTTCCCCCTTGGCCCACGTTGCACGACCGGCTAGAGGCACTTTTACGACCGTCCTTCGGTCATACATTTTGTGAAATGGATGACTCCATCGGGCGACGAGTTCGGGAATACATTGGAAACCTGGTGACAGTTTTGAGAGACGATAATGGAGTTTGCTTTACATAAATATATTTATAGTTGTCGTAAAAGTAGTAAGCAATGGATAGTCTGATACAGAGATGCTGCTCCTTTGTGGGATCTTCGAATGTTCGTCTTTTGAGACATTTACTTCTAGTTTCAGTCGATTCTTTGGGTAAAATTGTATTTCTTTATCTTTACCGACTTCTTGGTAACGTCTGATAACGAAACACTGGATTATAAATATTTCTAAGCTGTATAAGTATAATAGATAGGTATTGTCGCGATGCTTGTAACGTTCATTGATGCCAAAATGCGCGTAGCTAGGAAGGGTTATAATTCCTGCAATTTCCTGTGACCGTTCAGTAAGTCAGCAACTTATTTTTAAATCCACCATGGCCCGACGTACGCCCCTATACCTGATTACCTCCACAAAAAAAGCGTCCCGTTTCCGTGGAGGAACTAATGACCCAACGGCACCTCTCAACACGCAACGAGACCAGCCCCAAAAGGGTTCAGGATTAACTTGGCCGAAGGTGTCCACACCTTTGGATCTAAATTCGATAAATTAGAGGGACTCACCGTAACAGGAGTTGAACTGCGGGAGCATCAGTCGATGGCCCTAACTTTTTCCTTTTTTTTCCCCTCATTACGGACCATGATAAAGATCAACCTTTATTGTCGTCGGCAGGGATGCTTTGGCAGCTAAGGTCCTTCAGCCAGCCCGTGCAGGCAACGATATTTAAATCTGCTTTTATAACAATGAGCGCCACAAAGCGACCCCTTAATCCGCAAAAATGTGCCCTTTGTGCATGGATCGGGTCTCCACCCCGCCCGCCAGTGATCCCTTTAAAAGCTAGTTTATGGTACATATTGGCTATCCTGTGACACCCCTCGAGAGGATCCTGTGGCCTGCATTGAAATTGCCCTTTCCCCCCCGTGGCTTTGTCGACCAGTTGTTTACGTACGTGCAAACGCTATCGACGCCTATACCTATCAGCTCACGCTCCCTTTTCCTGACGTCGCGGTTACATAATTTATCGAGAGCACGCGAATACGATGTCTCTGCCGATACACGTGTCGTGTGCTGCAACGGGGAGCGCCCCGAGGTTCGGGGCTTTTATTGTTTTATTGCGAAGTGAGTACACGGTCCACCCTGTTATTGTAAGATGCTTCATCCGATTTTAGTTTATCCCAGCTAGTTACGTTAGCTGGGGCGTTATCATTAGCATTATTATTATTACTTTGTCAGACAATTCCGTGAAAGTGATCAGCAGGTATTTCTCTGTGTATTTTTATCTAAATTTTTAACCCTGTCGCGACTGAATTCTTCTGCTTTTTAGTATCTTGTTAATCGATATTACACGGAGAGTGTTTCAAAGGAATCATTCGCATCGAATGCTGCAAGCTCTGAAAATTCGTGACCTATCGCACGCCACGCGGATAATACGTGCAGAAAATTCAACTTCCATCCCCAAGCATTCCACTACGCTGCCCAAAGACGTCACCCCATAAAGGTATAATCCTTCTGCATAGCCTCGTCCAGCTACCAGCACGCGAAAGCTATCCACGCAGGATCAGCCGTACGAAGGTGCAGATTGAATCGCGAAACACTGGTTTATTGAACAATCGATCAGGCCGAGCCTGTTGCGCAACTGGTCGTCAGGCCCGTTACGTGTCGGCTTTTGATATCGGGTCGACTGACTTCTTTCACCGTCACGTTTCATGGCGTTTTCGCGACGACCAGGATCGGGGGGGCACGTTTAACGAGTACACGCTCGTCACAGTCCACTCTTGCTCCGCCTGTTCGTGGGCATCCATTCTTTTTCCCTCTTTTCACGTCGTTCCCGCCTTCTCTGCTGTTCGTCGTCGCGATCTTCTTGTTCGAGGAACGAGGATGAGTCACGTTCACCACGAGTCTCGTGAGCGTTGCCGCCTCGTCATCCTCCGCGGGGATTAACGACCCTGTACGCTCGTTTTTCCTCGGGCAAACCGGAAACCGATCTCCCGTTGCCCCGACGCCGGAAGGACTATGCGGGGACACTGCGTATAGACTGCTCTGGCTGGGGTAACTCTGATATAGATCGCGGCTTTCAGGGGGTGCAGAGCTCGAGAGATTGAAGAACCGATGGGTTAAATTGCGTTTCCGTGTCCCTTAAAGAGCGTAAAATGAGGCTTTTTATTTGCTGGGGATAAAAGGGCGAAATAAAATAGTAGAAATTGAATTTGGGTCGTTTGGGGATTCTTTTTTTTTCTTTATTGGCACGTTTGAAATGCGGAGTGACATAGATGGCAGCTGGAATTGTAATCTCTTTTTCTTTTGTATTCTGTTCTTTTTTTTCTTTGTTAGAATTATAACGTGGATGAAACTGGCGCAAGCACTGCCGTTCGACAGATTATATTTTTACATGTGTGTGAGTTTCGTTATGGAAGATCGGGCTAGCGACGAACCAGAAGTCGGTGAAGTAAAATTTACGTTCGAAAGACACCGTTAGGAAGTTATTAGGAGTGCAGTACAGCTTGGTTCAGTAGCTAGAATCACCTTTATAGCTTCCCATCTAAAATTAAGCAACTAGGGCGGAAACTGACTCATCAATCAACCAGGAAGGAGATAGGGTATACATATAGTATTGATGAAACGTTTCTTGAGGAAGGAAATTCAATGCGAACATAAATTTAGATACTTAATTCTTTAATAAATAAAGTCACTTTTGTTTATCGTGTTCGAATAGTTACTGCTCTAATACGTGCTACTTTCCTCGAAATAATTTATACGTTTGATACTTGAGGGTATAAAAGAAAAATCGTAATTGGGTCGTTAAATGGCTGTACATATTTGTAATTGACACAAGCAAATATAATAGAAAAACTTGGATACATTGTAAATACGTCTTGAAAATATTGTATTAATCATTCGAGTGGTAGCATTATATGCATATTAATATTGTTATTGGCTTGTATCTTTATTTTTTATCGAAATATGCACGTTCGTAGAAAGGCGAAATGGAGTTGAAGCTGTTGATCCCCGGGGATCATCGCATCGAAATTCCAAGTGCTCGCGAGGCAAAAAAGTCCGCCTTTTAATCTTCCGTAATAATATGCGGTGAACTTCGCGCAGCGTGTAACGGTCTGCCGGAGATTTTTGCATGTTCAACAATTGCGGAACAATTTGCAAGCTGATTAGCCGGTTAACACTTGACATTTCAGCTGGAACGCGATGTTTATTTTTATCGTTCGCATGGCCTCGAATGAACGTTTCATCGGGCAGGAAGACAAGTGAATGAATTCAGCATATGCTCGCCTTGATGCAGTTAATCGTTTCATGGATATCATAATAAGTATCACTCACGATATGTATTAAATACTCGTCAATCGTGCAACTGAAAGAAATGTACCAAATGTACCATTCGTTGTCCGTTCCTTTCGTGTACAATTAATGCACTGTTCCTAGTTTTATTATATGTACTTCATGGTTGCTCGAAAAGGATCGTGACACAAACGATGTATTAATTTATTTCGCGTAGGGTAGGGTGGCGCCAAGAAACCCGTTTTTCCTATAGACCTATATAAACATTAATAATAACAATCTAGATATATATATTTTATTTTGTCGCCTATTTTTTGTCGAGTTATATAACCAAAATGTCTGTTAATTTGAGGTGGGCTTTACATACCTAATACATACTTTGTAACCGGTTTTTTAGTGTCATATAATATTGAATAAGTGAAGAACTCCTTAACCAATGCTTTTTGGTATAGGCTCTATATTATAGGGCGGGCATTAACCGAAAATCTCACGGCATCATTTCCCGAACGAAAGAATGAGAGGGCAGAACAATCTTACCTTCTTGAAAAAAATATGAAAATATATGTAAGTCGCAAACTTTAGTTTGAACTAAAAACTAAAACATCTTTTACACTTTTGTCGATTGTCCTCGATACAATCTTAACGTACTAACCTGATACGCTGTTGAGCTGTAGTTTGTTGCGAATAAGACAACAAGAACGACGTCCTGTTTTCGCTTTTCGATGTAAATAACGATGACGACGATGTACATATGTATAACTCTCCAGATCTCCGGGGAACGAATGGCGATTATGCAAGCTCCCCTTCCTGCTTCAGTAGCGGAATGCAATTGTTCGCCAATTGTCTAGTAACGAAGATTTTTAATTCGGGACTCTTTACGCGGCCAATTTAGGCCCCACCCTGCTCCAATGTTTGTTATTTTTTATTTCCGTTCTTTTTTTGTCATACCTCGTTCCGCTGTTAGGAAAGGGTTACGTTTGTTCGTCGTTAATTCAACAAGCCTCCCGAGATCTCTTTACCTGCTCCAAAAGGTCCGTCCTCGAAATTCGTAACCAAAGCAAATATTTTTCTTTGAATCTGCAGTTGGTGGCCTATTGTATTCCTTTGGGCAAGCTGGTTCACATTTCACAGCGAGTTCGCTTGTCAATCCTCTGTGTCACACGTTTTAAATAAAGCCCCTTTGAAAAAACAATTTTACTTCGCGGTTAAAAAGTGCGTGCATTTACGTATTATCCCCGGAGCTGCACTTGTACCATTTTTCTGCTCGTATCGTTTCGCTTTTACGGAAGTTGAAAATTAGGGAAAAATAAATAATTGCCGAACAACTCGTGCTACAATACCTGTTCATACCTATATTATATGTTTAACGTATTTCGCACGAAAAATATAAAATTCCGTTACTGTTTATCAAACGTCTGCAAATTATTCAAGAAGATTACACGAGAGTGTGTCGAACCCTTCGAGGGCATTAATTCTGTGGCAAAGTAAAGTACATATATCAGGCACTTAGGACTTGCCAATGGGATTACACTGTCGCTATTCCAGAGAAGTTAGAGTTCTGCTGAACCCCTTCGAACTCGACCTAAACACTCGCAGCCGCCGCGAGATAATCATTGTCATCAGCGAGGATGATACGCCCGCACACGTGGTCCTTGGAAGAGCAAAGAGCGTAAAGAGTGCAACGAGTGCAACGAGTGCAACGTGACGACTCAGAACTGGGACATCCGGCCGAAGCGTGGTAAAGGCAACGCGTGGACGCTACGACTGCGATGAATAATGCAAATACACTCCGGCTAGATTATCGTTTTGCCCCCGCGATAAACGTTGAAAAGCGTGGCCTCGGGAAAGTGGATCGATGCGTGGCCCAGAAAATTATAATCACATCGGGCGTGCGCGCGCGTATCTGTGCTAATCGGTGCCGATGAATTAACCGCGATCGAGACGGGCGAGACTATTAACGCGATCGCGACACAAGCAGGGGGTTGGTTTAATCGAGAAAAAGTTGAGTACATAGGTGGGAAAATCATCGGCGCCACAAGAGAATGTCGGTCGATGTCATTGTTACTTTACGTTTACGTTTGGTTTGATCAGTTCCTTGTGTGACACTCTGTTGAGTCGCAAGTGATAGATTTCATATTGTTTCCAAAAACTAGAGTAATTATTGGCTTCGTGGTACGATTATATTCAATGGAAATCGTCCACTTATCGTATGCGTTGGAAATATTGTACCGATTCCCGATATCCTGTGTTGACGGGAACAACGGCTGCAATATATCATCCTCTAATTGCATTGAACTTAATTTCTTATAATTTCCTTCCGTATTTTCCTTACAATTCTTGAACTGTTTCAAGTTTAACGATACTTCGCAGACACTCGTAAGACTGAATGACAAAAATGATGTACATACTTATTTACTTACAATTAGTGCTATACTTTGATTCTCTGTTAGGGGTCGTCCATAAACTACGTAGCTCTGTTTTTGCCACATTTTAACACACACACACACCCTACTAAAAATTGTTACGTACTTCATTTCATCATTTTCTAAACAATTTATCTGCAAATAAATACAATAAAACGTATACAAATAAAATGTACTGATAATAATTGATATATCATATAATTTTTATTGCAAGAAAACTATATAAATTTGCAAACGGTGAGACTAACCACTCATGTGAACCGTTTATAATCGGAATCGTATCGTCGATTTAAATTTCAGGGATTTTATCAAAAGAATCAATTTTCACATCTTCTTAAAGCCATTGCACTATAGGTTCTAGAAAATCGAGTTCACAAGGTAGTTCCGTTTCTCAATTCGCCAAGAACTCGTTTTGCCTGTTGCTTTTGGAAAAATTTCATGCCAAAAGTTCCCTTAGTCCACAGACTCTAGTTCAACAAAATGATTCCAAGTTACAATTTTTCCTTTTTATGCGCACGTATATATGTACGTACAATACAAAGCAATCTGACTCCTGCAAATAAAAAGAAAGGTTACTTTTTTCATTCATTCTTCACCTCCGAAGAATCCAAACGAACCTTAAGAGAGTCTTACGTAATTGAGCATGCTTAACACGTTAATCATTCGGGATGTGTACTTCTCTGTTAGACGTTCCGAATCACGTAGTGGAAGCTGGAAAAATGTTACCGCATTACGCTTATACTTCTACCAGTGAGTCATCGATAGTTGACCGCGGCTATGGTTTTGTATTATGTTTTATTATATTATCGGAAATACTCAGTTCTAAAGCCAGAAGCAAGTTGAATATCGTATATGATGAAACCGAAAGAAATACGTCAATGAAATTAAACAGCTGTCCCAGCTGATTCATTAATTACTTCATCATGGAAACTTGACGAAAGAAAAGAATACATACTTTTAATGGGCACGTCGCGACGCGTCGCCTTTAAAATGCATGTAGTACTTCCGAACAGAAAATAATAGAAATACAGTGTGTAACATAATGATAGGTTTAACGAACGTGTGCAACAATTGTCAGCAATTTAATGTTGTCGCCAAATTGAAAACTGCGAAATTTGAGGCCATGAATCGCGTTGCACCACAAAATCCAAATCTAGCAGAGTCAATGGCCCAGAGAACGAATTTGTTAATAAAAAGTGGTGGAAAAACAATAAATTATTGAAAACATTTATTCCTTAAAGTTATTATGTTTTAGTCAATTGACGTTTTTGTTTTTCTGCAAGTGGTCCAATCATTTTGTTACGCTCAAAAATTGACGAAAGTCAGATAAATGTTTACTGTACAAAAATGAGGCACTGCATTAGTATGCAATTTTGCACACATACCCCATAGTGTCTAGGCTACATGTGAATAAGTTTCAGCCGAATCGGTTGGCTAGGTCCAGAGTTATGGCAAAAAATCCAAGTGGACCTATCATTATGTTACACACTGTATGTAGTACGACCGTGTTTAAGACGTTCCTTCTTGTTTCTTTATACCAAAGTTCCCTGGTAAGTTCGAGACAGTTTCTTCCCCATCCGATGGACCGTTATCTCCAGCGAATTCTTGCCAAAGCATTCCCAAGTTTCCACCGTTGCGTTGGCGTGAAAAGCTCCGTCCACCGTCCGCCCTGATCGTCGAAAGTTTCCCAGCAATTTCGAAGGCAATCGTGTCCAATCGGTGTCGCATTATCGCGACGCGTTGCAGAACAATTATCTGTAAAAGCACAGTCTCCTATCCATTATCGATAACGGAATCCAGGGGCGATAAAACGCGCTCCCGATCGTGTGCATCGGGCAACGAAAGGAAATCGATTCTTCGTCCCGTTTCCCACGAAAGTGGTGGACGAAAGGAGCATGAAAACTCGTGCGGGGAACGCGGAGATAAGAAATAGAATGTGCGCTTGCAGACGGTTCGTAGAAATAAACGAAGCAGTCGGTGATTCATGAGGGGGCGAAATGAGTCTGGAAAAGATACCCTTCTCTGCGAAATACATAATTAAAGCTGAGTGACTACAAGGGAGAAAGATAGAGCGAGAGAGAAAGAGAGAACGTAGGCGTGGGGTGAGTGTATGTATACCCTGAATCAGCTGGTGAATAAGGGCCTGGATTTCGAGGCTTCGTGTTAGTCATAGTTATTACGGATCTGGAACCGAGAGACTCTTTGAAATACTGGGCGTGGATTCTGGCATCAGTGGAACACACATTGGGGAAACCGATTTTTCGGCGGTGAAATGAAAATTTATTACAATTCGGTATAGGTTTTTAGACGTTGATCGACGACGGTTTGAAAGAAGCCGTAGAAAGAGCGTTCACTGTTCTTTAGTCTATTTCTGTTTATTTTTCTCTCGGGGGTCAAAATTAGTTTGGATATTACACGTTTCACAGTTTGCCCATTTGGAGGAGAATGTAATTTTGTAGAGGAACATGGCTGTACATAGGCGCTCCATTGCCCAATTACGGTGAATCGAGGCTTGCATAAGCTAGTTTGCAAGCGTTTCAAAGGTTGAAAATTTAATCGCACGCCCTGTCGATTATTATGTATACGTATTGCTGAATTCATTTATTTTTCTTCCGCCTTTACATGCTTCAGAATTTCTATGTAGGTATATTATATGTATGAAGTATTGAATACAAAAGAACGGAATTTCCCACTTCATCGGGTACCGGGATTTGTCTGTTGTCTAATGTGAAGCCGTCCGAGAGTGGAGGTTTATGGCGCTACCTCCAGTACAGTACATACATATTGTTAGAGCAGTGGATAATTTAGTCACCTTTGCAGTCCACGAGATGCATCAGAACTGAAAAAAACAGCCTCATTCCTAGCGCTAGCTTTTAATGAAACGAAGTATGCAATTATTTGTGTAGGAATTCCGGGGACCAATACTCCAAAATGTCTCGATAAGTTTTCAAATAGACTTTATTTTCTTCTTTGCTCTGAACCTTTCTCTCTCACACTCATTCTCGTTCTAACGCTCGCCGTCTCTCGCATTTCCCGTCTCTCTCGCACTCATTCTTCCACGCTCTCTGTCTCCATCCTTGCCAATCATACACTCGTTTCCAAACATTCCATCTATCATGCTTCCTGATTCGCGCTTCCTCAAACACACACACACACACACACACAACTTCACGCATCACCCTCGCGGCTGGCGCGTAATTTAATCCCAAATTTGCATAACTTTTATTCGTGGAATTAAATTATTAGATAAGGGTTTTCGATTTTTATGCGCAGTGTGCGTTTCGTTATCGTAACAGACAATTTCGTTCTTCGCTGACATCGGTTCGCTGTTTAAAAATAACAAAATCCCGACCCACGGGTTAGGCTAATACCTGAACCCTATTGTAAAGCACGTTGACCCGTAAAATTGTACGCTTCATGAAATTCCTGATTTTGGAACGAAAGCTAACCCAACATGAAGGGAAGGTACGAAGCATGGTTTCCCTCCATCCCTTCCCCGGAGGACTGGGACGCAGTAAATTTTGACGAAATTAGAAAAGCCAGTCTTATCGAAACAACCCGTGAAGGATGTCAATTTTTACGAAGGCAATTTTTTTCCGTCTTACCGATGCGTATCTTTGCTACTCCAGTTTTTCTCGTTGATCACTGTGGCCCGTTGCCACTTAATCGATTGAACTTCGAAGTCGAAATTGTTGCTTGCTGCCTCGTGGAAAAGTGAAAGTGATTTTGTTCCGCCCAGAAACGACAGAACGAAAACGCAGAATGTTTGTCTAAAGTTCCAGGTAATAAGGAATCAGATAAAATATTGGATAATAAATATAATTAATAAGTTTCGAAAAACACTAAATCGAATCGAACTTGCACAAACCTCGCACAAACTATATTAAACACTACTTCCCACGCGAGTTACCGACGCAATAAAAAGTGCCACTCTCAAGATGAACGACACTTTGAAGCAAGAGTTTGTTTCGCTGGAATTCCTCCCAAAAAGGCTTCGGAATTTAAACAGTCTCGCGCAGCGCTCTTTCCTTAATTACTTCATTATACGAGATTATTACGCCCCGGGGCCAAAGATCTCACAGTATTGTCTACGCTGTAACCAGCGATGCTAAATGTTTCCTTCGTTTTTCTGTTTCAGGTGAGTGGAACAAGCATGGTGTATTTTTCGAGTCGACGAATTTGAATTCGACGACGTTAGTTTCATCGCCGAGGTAACCGTACTACGAATTAATCATTTCTTTCTTCCTTTATTGCAATATTATTTCTACGGATAGGAGCAACGGACCTGCTTTTTTTGCATTGATAATTAAAAGTAATAACGCGTTGAGGATTTAATTGCAAACGCTTCGCTGAAGCGTTGAGCACGCGGACGCGTGAGAAAGTTTGTCGAGTTTTAGACGCATGTACATAAATGGATTTGGCGTAATTAGCGTTTGTGGATTAAATAGAAATCGGTTACGTCGAGATACAATGGTAATTAGCGTATATAATATTGCGCGCGATCAATGATTCAGCGCTTCTTTTGAAAAAGAATTTAAAAGATAGTTAATAGAGGATTGTACGGGGAACGATAAAGGAACGAAAATGGTCTTTAGTTACGATCTACGAATGCGGTGCCCTCGTTTAAATCGTGGCAAATTAATACATTCTTCTTTCTCGAAGAACTGCAGCCATGATTTCTTAAATAATATTTCACTGAAATCTTTATCGTTCCAACGACGTACACGCAAATAGAATAGCATGAGGGATACTTATTTAAAAATGAACAGACAATACAGGGTCCCAAAGGTGAATATTTACACATATTCTCGCACTTTAACCTTGTAACATAAAGAGTGTGTGCTTCGACTGCCACTCTTGATGAACGCTCTTTCTGCCCAGAACGAGTTCAAAGATCCCATTCCCCGAGCGGACCTGTGCCGCTTCTCAGTGAAACGGAACTCTAAATATGCTGTCGACGTAGTTTTATTGCGCCATGGTATTTTTGTGCTCCCTCTGGGCCTCTGGGGAGGACATGTGCATGCAGGGCAACCGCCTCTCTTCTCTGTAACGCTGTATATTCGCTTACTCTAGTCCTCGACAACGCCAGTTTACAAGTTTTATTCATGCGTATGAACAGCAATACAATCAAATACACATTCTTCGAAGAATAGGAGCAACCTGCATACCCATTTAATAGCACAGATATTTATGGAGGCGAATCTGTTTAACCATTTCTAATGGTTATTAAACATGGAAATGCTAAATTTCAATTTGTAGTCCAGGCGAATAATCTTTGCTTGCAAAGTGTTTCCTGAATTTGAACTGTCCTGATTCTAGTACGTTCGATATGCGTTTTTTATTACGACATTGCAAGAATAATTATACTGCACCAGGCCCAATCGTGCTTCTTTTTCTTCCAGCTTCAGAAAAGTTGAATTCGCTCTACAATTGAACGTAGATTTAACTTCGAATTGACAAATGCCTAAAATGACGAGGCAAACAATTATCTACAAATATTATAAACCAAACAATAATTCACTCTGCTATAAGTAAACTAGTAAATGCATCAAAATACAGCGTGTCAAGAAATCTCCAGACACTATTTGCTATCTACTACTAACTATAGTACACCCGACTGCCAGCTGTTGCTCGAATGGAAAGTGCGTGAATTTTCAGCAGAATTTTTCTTTAAAACGCCGCGTATCATCGACGTTTCGTGCATGTTCCACCGCGTATCTCCGCGGAATATTTAACGTCCAGAACCTATCTTTATCCCACGAATATTCTAATGTCTCGTCGTTGGCCGGCGGTCGATGGTCGATAAGTAATAAACGTCTGTAACACGCGTGTAAGATGAGAACGAGAGGATCACGCGAGCCTTCAATTATTGCAGTAAATCAAATCGTTTTGTTTGTCTTCTATGCATCGCGCCGGTGAGAACCGTTGTCCGGGAAATGGGTTTGATTGCTTGAAACGAGGAGAAGTGGCCGAAGTAATTTGCTCCGCTGATGAGCTGCATGATTAGGGATTATCTTTCGGTACTTTCTCGGGAGATTAATTTCCCTTTTCCTCTTCCACTCGTCCCATGTTCTAAGTCGCACGATTTCGCTTCCCCCTGCCTCGAAAATTGGAGAAAATAAGCTGCGATTATTCGGCCGTTTCTGATACGCCGTAGGCATTTTAAATATCGCCAGAATATTTAATCAGCAAACGTATAATTGCTTCCACCTTTTATTCATTTTTTCCGAACGCTACCCGCCAACCAAGGAGACCAGGATTGCAGTTAAAAAAGTCCCTGAATGGAGAACAACCCATACACGTAGCTTCAGCTCGATCGATCACTATGCGCACAATAAACTCTTCCGTCTAAACAATACGGGTACAGTTCCACCCCATGATTTCTCTATGGAACCAGATTCCCCGTCGCGCAAATTCACCTCGCGGCTGCAGAACGGACCGCTCCATACCCGTGCGCGTTCCCGCCGGATAAAATACTAGAAAACGAGAAAAGGTGAATGAAAGGTGAGACAAAGGGATGGAAAAGCGTCGTAGCTCCGAATGTCGATGATCTCAGCCTCCCACGTTCACCGTGGCGTGGCGTCACGGTGACTTAATGCTTAGGCATTTAGAGAAGAAATTGCTGCAGAAAAACCGTTGCCAGAGAAAGAGACTGGGGAACTGCAGGCGGCGTTGCTTAATTACGAGTGGCTCGAAGGTGAACCGGCTCGTGTCGCGGACATTGAATTAATTATTATCAACGTGACCGCCGTTCCCTCGACAGATCGGTCTTGTACTTGCACCTTCCACGGTGTCGGGGAGAAAGGGAACTGGAAGAAAGGCGCGACTGTTTCTGCGTATCTGGCGGAATTACGCTTACGTTTAAATTGTATAACATTTAGCTGTTCCTTTTTCTTTCAATCAATAGATAGCAAATTAATTGTACGATTATTCCAACAATTTCTCGAACCATCGTAATACCATAACTTGAAATAAAAAGAAAAACTAAAGCTGGTTGAAAAAATTGCGAGTCATTCTGAATATAAGTTATCAATTGCGACCAGGAGTAACCTGTGCTTGTGTGCAGCAAAAAGGTCCCTTCCGATCGTGAAAAAAAATCTCATCGCACCACGGCGGCTCAGCAAAAAGTGGGGAACCACTGATGTAATGAAGAATAAAGAAGGCATGGCCGAACTTTCCAGCGGCAGCAAGTATACTATACTTAAGATCCCGGGCAGCTTGCACCGAGGAGAAAGTATACGTCGTAATCGCAGTTAATTGGTTTGACGTTCAGCTGGACCGCGTCGAATCCTGCTCGAAATGTCACTTCGCAGCACGCTATTCCTCGCGATCGAACGACATTAATACCTGAATTGGTCGGTGTAGGTGCGACGGAACGCGTTCATTGCACGCGCAGCTGCAACACCTGCCAATTAATGACGGCGCGGTGTCCATTACGGGGCCCGGGAGTTATCCATTTACAGCGATGATAGTTTGGCATCAGCGACAGGATGCCTTTCCCTTTATTTAAACTTTTATTGCGCGTGCAGAGGTTGTTCGTTAATTCCCATGGGCTATGAAAGGTGTAGAACAATAATTGGCAGAAGGATCTGGTTTAATAGCAGTGCTTGGACAAATGAAACGTTTGGAATTGTATAATTAATCAGCCTCTTCTTGCGTTGCTTCGTATAATATATGATATAGATGGTGCGTCTTCATTTTCACGTTCTATTCGGCAAAAAAACTGTGGAATGTGTATACCATTAGAATTGTCGTAATGGTTAGCGAGACTAGTTTGAATAGGAATTCATTATTGCATTAATTATCCGTCTATTAAAATCTACCGTCGCTGCTCTCGCAGTATTCGACCATACTGGTGGAATACTAAGGCGCAGGAAAAGGTGGAAGTAAAAGAAGGTAAAGACAAGGTGCAAGAAAAGATGAAGGAAACCGCTTAAATACAAAACGGTAGACTTTGTGTTATATCTCATTAGATACACTGCTACTTCCTGTTTTCATTACCATAATATCACAATTCACGTTCACCGCATTAGTCCCTTAAAACTAATCATCTTCCATTAGCATACACCTCAATGGCATCAAACTAGCAGAAGATACTGATCTGGCCTCTCTAATTGACCATTCTTAGTACTCTCGCGCATATGCCATTCCATAGTTTCTATATTAAGAAATGCGTACGTCCATGAACATTAGCAACTCGTGAACGTCGTTAAACATGTGCACGTGCAGCTGCACCTACGTTCGACGGCGTTTCGAGAAAGGCAGTCGCATCTGCCTGGTCGCGCAGGGTCGCGTGCCCGGCTATGCTCCAATTACCCTTAATTATTATCGCGGTGATCATTATTACCGAGGCGGAATGTCGATCGGGGGAAACGATAATGTCGCGGCGACGATTTCGACGACGAAGACCGCCGCTCGGCTTTTTCCCTTTTCCTCTCTACCCTTTCTCTCGTTTTCTCTTCGCCAGGATACGAGCTCCGTCGATTCTCCTCGAATGATAACCGTCGTGCACTGGCGGACCCATGGAAAAGGCAACCGTGAACGAATTAACTTGGAACTTCTTACGCTTCTGAATCGAGCTTTTGGGAATTTTAATGGGACGACGCGGCTATAATCTTTTTTTCAGAAAACGTTATCGAAGGGGTCATCAGGGTCCATTTAGATTGGCACTGATCTCGCTGGTAAAAGTGCAATCATCTATATCTGAATTTTCGGTGACAGGTGGCAAATTTGTATACGGAAATAAGTATACATATACGATCACTTAGAAATTGATGCGCAGATTGCGCGAGCAATATTTAGTCGTAGACAAATTGCAGGAGCCCGGAAATTGTTTAAACGCGAGACACTCGCGGCGGATGTTCATTGTTCGATTGGAAATGAAAAATGTCGGAATGAGTCACGATAGTGATCATCATTTTCCCTTTGTTATGCAAACGGATGCGAGTTTAATTGAGAAGAAAGGTATTTATTTATTTGCGTGCGCGCGGCGCATACTGAATTATTATCGGACAACGGCGTGTTTCAAAATTACACGGCGCACGTATATTTCCGTATTCTAACTCAAAGGCTTTCAAATATTAGGCATTAGTTTCTTTCAGCCACCCTTTTGAAATTGCTATATTTCATTGCGTTCGTGGGCAATTAAATTCTGCAACAAACTTCCTTCCCTTGTAGCGTAAAATATATTGCGATATAAGGGCACGATCGCTGCATTTTTTCTGCGCTATCTTTTAACAAATTCATTAATACATAGGTACTGAATAAAACAAGGTGAAACATCAGACCAACCGAAGATCAAAAGCTAAGAAAATTAGTGCCAATAAAAGCCAATCCAGCCGCCTCGATCAAACAAACGTTTCCATAAATAACTCCGATAGTCAAGCAGCACATTTCGCGTCATCTGTTCTAGCCTTAACTCTTCAGTCTTTGACCTCGGCTGGCGCCATCCCTGAATCTATCTACTTGCATGAATAGATCTTTAGGAAAACGAAAGAAATATTAATCCGTTAATTGTATATTATGCAGGAGCTACGATTTACTGCGATTAAACAAACTTAAGCCAATGCACCCTTTAACTCTCTATAAATCCATGCAAGCCTTGTTTCATTGCTTAACATAATTTGCCGTTGTATTTTACGTTAACGTCATGCTATTGCAACTACTGTGTTCCAATAATACATCATGCATTTTGAATTCAAAGTCTCAACAATTTTGTTAGAATATTCGAGGTACAGGAACGACCGAGGCGGGCCATGTGCAGTTTGCCGATGCACACTGCTTTTGTTTAGCGTAGTTTTCCTTTGGGGCGAAGCCTAAGATGGTTAAAAAAGTAAAAATCATTGTGTACCTAATCGAGACAGACAGACTCCTCTCATTCGATTATCTTACAATTGTTTTTCCTTTGCAATTAACTATTTATAGTCCGTCCAAGTGTAAAAAGAAATTGGACTCATAGAGGGTTAAACGTTGAAAAAGTGCAAAGAATTGACGCATATAACGCGCTACGATTCGACCGATCTTCTCAGGGTGAAGGATCTTCAGGATCGGCCCATACTTAATCCTTTAAACCCTTTAATCCAGCCCCGCTGCTTTTCGCGCGAGGGCCGACGCCGCAAAAACGAGACGCTTAACTCGTTGAGAACTCGCGATGACGCTAACGACGACGATTTATCGCGAACTTTTAACGATCGTTAAGCCCTTTGGCCACTAGACTGGTGGAACAACGAGCACCTTTGTACACAGTTTGTAGCAAACGGTGGCCCGCGATTAAAGGTGACCTCACACGGGCCACAGGGCCTCCACTTCCGAGAGTATAAATGGACAGTGGCGATGACCCAATTCCAGGGCAGAGATTTACATCGCGGGCATGCGAATCGTTGCTGCTCGTTGCTCCAATTAATCGTTATTTATTAACGCCGTGAATGGAGGCGAATCTGCCCGCTGTAAATCGTTTCGTTGCTGTTAGTACCTCTTTTGGGATTCCTTTATACGAGTTACAAATCTTTATGTGTAACGATTAATGTGCCTCTAAGGAATTTTCGCAGTACCTGATGTTCCTTTATATTTGGCAGTGGTCTCTGACATGAGTAGTACGTTACCTCTAATTGTACATGCGCCGTTAACAAGCAAAATTGCCGCATTTGGGGAACGGAGAATCCACACGAGATCCATGAAACACCATTGCATGACCAAAAAGTGACTGCTTGGGCCGGCGTTTGCGCCAAAACCATCATTGGGCCATTTTTCTTCAGAGAAGGCGAAACAGTCGATGGGAATCGATATCGGTGGATGTTGGCTCATTATGTGTGCCCACAAATGTGTGAAAACGGTCTGGACGGTTACTGGTTTCAACAAGACGGTGCGCCATGCCACACTGCAAATCAAACAATGCAGTTTCTGCAACGAAAATTCCCTGGACGTGTGGTGTTAAAAAATGGCGACATTGACTGGCCATTCAGATCTCCAGATTTGACCCCTCCGGACTTCTTTTTGTGGGGTTATTTGAAAAACAAAGTGTACGCCAGCAAGCCTCAGACCATTGACGAGCTCAAGGCAAACATTCGTGCCGAAATCATCGCTATACCGCCCGAGATGCTCGAAAAAGTGATGGAAAACGCAGCAAAAAGGGCACATTTTGCTTTGGCCAATAAAGGCGGCCACTTGATTGATGTTGTATTCAAAAACTAGTCCAAATAAATTGTAAAGGACCAAATTAAATAAAAATACCTCATATATGGAAATCGGTTTTTTTTTTAAAGTTAATCAATAATCACATGCCGACATAAAAGATGGCGCACCCTGTATATTCGCGTAATAAATAAAATAAATAATAAGCCTTGTTGTTAAGAAGGATCGTAGTAATACATAGTTTGAAATGATAGAATTCTCGCCAGTACAGGTTTCAATTTTTCTAAGCGTGTTTTCAACGAGAAACACATTGAGAACCTTGGGCAACAATTTTTTCCAAGTAACACGAACTGCTTGACTCAAACTCGTCGCATTTTTAATCTTTTCCTTCCCCGCGGAATTGTGTGCTACAAGCATCACTTGCATGCATGCAATGCGTTTGCAATTATCTAGGGAACCAAGAAATTTGCATATTATTATTGCATAAGTAATTTGATATTATTTAATAATCTGTAATAAGATGTAATTAGATGCTTTCTTTTACAATACACTATTTTACCTGAAAGAATTACGTATATTTTTACGCGTATCAAAAATATCAAGTAGCCTAAAAAATGTATTAATTAATCTGCTTGATGCTATATATACCTAGCATACAGTATGATTAAACAGCGAAGCAAAATTCTGAACATACGAATAAGTAGGTACAATACAGACTAGTTACTTTATCAGACTCTATACATATCTGTGCACACATGAAGTAGTGCTAGAAAGTAAACAGAAACAGTTTCAGCGTGTATTACAGTTCCCAGTTACATTGCAGAAGAAAGAAACCAATTTCTATTAATTGCCCAAGCCCAATAATAATAGCAAGCTGCATGTAGAAGTACAATTTTCGTATTCCATTCCTTTACATTCACAAGAAAGATCCTTCTTACCCTGTTATCCTTCACGCCGAACGGGGTGAACATATTTACTACGAGATTCAACTAATTGCTCGCAGTATATGTACATATCTTGTCCGGTCGCGGATGGCGACCGACAGATTGGCGACAGAAGCGCGAAAAAGGGCGGCAGAAAAAGCGACGCGAGTACAATTTATATCCGCGTCTCGATTCGAGTTTAATGGGCCGAATAGCGGCCTGCTGAAAATGTGCAATCGCGTTCTTCAAGGGTTCTCGTTCCTTCTGCGCGGTTCACGGACACCGGCCCTAAGTGGACCTCCACAAAAGGTCGAAGGGAGGCGAGAGTCCTCGAATTGAGCCCAGCAATTGGTAGTACGTACTACGTTGCTCGAGTGGCGAGTAGCCTTATGCCGTGTCCGAATTCCTCTTTGCGCCGCCTGCGATGAAAACTACTTTTAATTGCCGCACTTTCCATCTGCGCGTTCGACTCTCCATCCTGTATCGAACGCGTAGCGGTGGAATAAGAATCGTGCTTTGGAATACATAGGTATTTCGATTGACGATCGATAACTTCGACAACAGTGTCGTTTTGCTAATAAAACTGGCGATAATTGGCGTATATTTCTGTTAAAACCAGACGGGCTTTCTCTTCTCTAAACTTTTGAAACAACTTATAGCGTATTGGGGCTTAACGGTTTATATTTACAATAAATTCCCTTGAAAGTGGTGTTATCCTTATTGTTATCCCAACAACACTAAATGACAAAACTTTGTATGGCAGTTGATTAACTCTTTGGGGCTAGATGGGTTAAAAACTGTCCCACCTTTTGCTTAGCTTTTTATGCATGGTGGGATATACTTTAACCCATCTCGAAAAATTGAAGTTACTCATAGTCATACAGTTTAATATTTTATTTAAAGTTTTCATTCAGTTGGCAGTGCTATGCACCAACGGTAAGTGCGTAAATAAGTGAAAGAAAAAATTTATACAAATCAAAACGCATCAGTAAGTTGTGTGTGCTGCTGTGATTAAGGTTGGCGCGTTGTGTGATGCAGTGAATTTTTGTCGTTCATAACGGTATGTGTTGTTTCTTTTCTTGAAATGTATTATGAGGGAATAAATTATTTTATAATAAAAAAAAACATGTTATTTGATGTTTTATACTAAGTTTGAAGCTGTGAAGTGGTGGGATTGTATGTATCTCACCATGCAAGTTATTATAAATAATAAAATAAATAATAAATTCTTTTACATTACTCTTTTTTAATTTATAAGCTCATCAATTTATTATTTGCTGCTTATATAAAGTTCTTTGCCATTAGATTCAATATGGCAAACATGAAGAGGGGAAAATTGCTGTCTGTGCAACTAGGGTTTTTATTTTCTTTAAAATCGTATGCCTCAAAGAGTTAATAAGTATATTACGTACTTCAGAAGTGAATACGATTAATTCCATACGCGAAATTAGCTCAAAGAATACTCGTGGTTAGAATACGAAATTTCAGCAACGACTTTATTCCATTTTTTCCACTTTTTGCTTTGTGGAGAAACATTTTTCAAGCACAATAGTCGATACTGGTAATTGAGCAGCGAAAGTAAAGAAATTACAGGTAGCCGCCCTGGTACTATAATGTTAAAGTACCGTAGAATCGCCGCGGATAAGTATCACGCGAATGACACGAACGTTGCGATCGCAGAATCTGCTCGCAACCATGTAATAGCAGGAAGTTATCTGTAACACGGACCGATCGATCATAATTATTCCACCACCGGACCTTGGAGTAATTACTGAAGCGCACCGAAGGGCCTCCGATGCATTTAATATCCCTTGTTACCTGCTGGAATCGCCTACAGATGTTCCCGGAGTGTAGAAATCGACCGGATCCTCGGTTCAAAGGAATCACGTTCGAAGACGAGCGGCTGCGAAAAGGGAAAATTCTTTCCTCAAACGATTCTAGAATATTTTTTAGCTCTTCCAGAGACATGCAATTAAGAGTCGTGCAATTTTTTCGCTCCTCTTTTTGTCCGTTTTCTAATTTATTTTAGAACTGCATTCTACTGCAATAGAATTAAGAAGCGAACGAAAATCAAGTTATCACGGTCTCTGTTAATAGCATTGAGAAAATATAATAATAATAATAATAATAATGGTGATAAAATCACTTTATTCGCATTTTAAAGTGTGCATAGAAATTTTCAGTTTGCACATGGATAATCGGGTTAACGCGTTCTTCCAGGTTCGTGTTATTAGCATGCGTAGTAATTACCCTATATTATTTCCCCCCCCCCTTTCTTTTTGCGCCGTTACTACATCCTGGCTACTTGGAGTCTTCGATCAAGAATAATTTGATCCCTCGTTTTGCTAAGGTGGATTAACGTAACTGGTTTCTTTTCGATTTTGAGCATCGCTAATTTCACGTTCTCTCTAGCTCGGTTATTAATTTTATGGTAGCAATTTCCCTCCCGATTTGCAATACACGAACTCATCAATAAGAAGACAATTTTTCCAAAAACTGCATCGCGTAAATGTTTTGAAACTGTTGAAGCATGAAAGAGATTGGCTTCTGACGTTCACTGGAATAGTTTTGCTCTTAAATGCTGTTAAAACCCATCCATGACAGTGTTGCAACAATAATAATTTATTTCGTTGCTGAACACGTGTAACCGGTTCCATTCTGTTCTTTTCAACGGGGCCGCTTTTTTCCCATTTTCTAGGGATTCATTTAGCGTAAACACAAAATATCTTTGAACATCATCGTGCCAGCAATTATCAACATGATTCTTAATCGATGCCAATTATCCCCCGCAACAGTTTGCTACAAGATCCGTCGTCCATTGAGTTACGACCGATTTTATTATCCTTTATTGCTGGATAATCGGGCGGTGGAATACGAGTTTTTTACAAAAACGAGAAAGAAGAGGTTGAAACCACCACGTCGCGTTGTCAGGTTTATGACATAGTAAAAAGTAACGCTGCTTTGGCGCAAAATAGTTTTTAACGCTATATTGTCATACATTTTTACATCACATTACTTTCTCATGGCTAACTCAACAAGATTTTTGTAAAAATGAATAAGATAAATTAAAAAATTAATTTCTTTATCTCAAGTTTAGATGGGTACCGTGTAGTAATATTACCTGTAACCTCGAATTAGAATCAATAAGTGATGAAATCTGTAAAATATGAAGTAGTGTCTACTGAATTGTCAATCTGTGCGTCGTACCAAGAAAGGCGAGGAATTGTTGTCCAATTCTCGGCCCTTAACGTTTACACCGTGGCAAGATATTCGCAAGATGGAATGCAAAAAAGTTAAATTTCTCTCACGCCGAGGATATCTTTCCCCGCATACTTTACAAAATTCCACCCTATCGCAATCTTCCTTTAGTAAAAAAAAAATACTTAAGTCACAGCCCTCCCGATCCATCGTATGCTTCCTCGAAACTACCTCCGCCGTTACGCAAAGTCTTGAAAAATAAACGTACAACGGGCAAAACTGCCAATAAAAAAGATTCCACCTTCGTCAACGTAATCCTGAGTAAAAAATCGTTCGGTCGGAAAAAATACAAAAAGCAACAGACAAATGAAATAGTGTTAGGCAGAATTGGGAAAGGGAGAATAAGAGGGTGGCAGGATCGAGCAACCTGGTCGCGGGACCTACACCGCGGGGTCAAGCCTGTTTACCTGCAAGGGAATAATTATTTGACGGGAACCAGTTAAGCGGGCACGGCTGCGCGTGCGCCGTGAAGTTGGCGTAAAATATCGCCGGGCCGTGTTCCCGAAGTGCACGGTTCGTTTCTGGCTGCAAGGCCGGCTTTCGATTCAATTAAAGGTGTGCTGCGGCTGCAATACGCTCGGTCGCTTCCTTGTTCGCGCTTGTTCCACGGGCTCGTGTTGTTTCTGTTGGAGAACGTAATTGAGGTAGTAGGGCGGGAAAACAGGCGAACAGATAATACCATGAACCGGTGAAGGTTTTTGCACGGGGGACTAGAAGAAACGTGCTCTATGGTTCTTGAGAGCAGTGCAGTATGCAGCTATAGGGATTAATGGAGGAGTTATTTGAGAAAAACGTTTATCAGCATTTATTAATGTTTGACAGGATAAAATTTTAACGGTTTTAAGTAGAATTTAAGTAGGTATACCTCCTCACCTAATTCCACAATATGTAATTGGGTTGTCCCAAAAGTTTCTTTCGCTGTTTGACTGCTCGGTTTTATTGGGCAATGTTTAGTCAAACGCACCGACTGATCCATTTTTCGTTGATGTTAGGGCTCTCAGTTGTTTTCTAGCTTTACAATAGTGTAATGTCGTTTGAATCGATAGGCTCAGTGCCGTTCTGCGTGTATCGAAAGACGGAAAAGCAGGGAAGGCATTTGGATCTGATTTGGAACATTCTAGGCCCCCACCCTCCCTACCTCTTCAAATCTTCCTATTCTGATTATTACTTATTTATTTCTTTAAAAAGTTCTATGCGTTATACAAAAATTGAGCTCTTTAAACGAGACAAAAATCATGTTGATCAATATTTTGCAGCAACATAAAAAAACTGTTAAAACATGATGCTTCCGGACGGATCAAGAAGAATGATGAAAAAGATCGTATCGTACATCGTTTAAAAATATTGTACTCTTCGTAAAATTGTTTGCAGTTAATGTCTAGTATGGAAGGCGAAAGAAACTTTTGGGAGAACCTAATATAATTTGCTTGGTTACATTTGTAATATGCGCCGCGGCCGCAGTCATTTTCCCAACCACTTGAAATCATTCGATCGTTTAAATTGCAGAAATATTGGTCTTTTAATCAATTTGTTAGGATTTTTGAGAGACCTTGGCTAATTACTTGTATCTGCGCGTGGATATAATCGATCTAATTATGGGAAACATTACTGAGAAGGGGTTTTTGTTCGACGTGTTCGTGATTATTTGTAGATTATGGCATTTTTAGTTCCACGTGAATATAGTAATAGCTAAGAGTAAATCAAGGAATTTGAAAGCAGGGTACAATAGTTGGGGTTAATTGCTAACTGCAAAAACAACCAGACCGTTTTTATATTTGTATGTAATTCATCAAACTTGTACATTAATTATTTCAATGGCTTGCAATCTTTAATCTGCAATGCTTTTTCTAGTTGCTTGTTGAAATTTGTGAAATCCAGCATAATCTTGACCAACAAACACAATTGTTGGAACACAATAATTTATAGTGAAATTAAATAGTAGATTAAATTTTTCTATTAGAAAGTAGATCATCCTGTTGGTATAAATTATTCCAGTTGAAAGTTTAGACAAAAATGGTGAACTTATTTTGTTAGCTTTGCCTTTAAAATTATCTGTATACGACGGATCGAAATTATGTAGCAAGTAAAACATTTTAATATGTCGGCCATTAAGGTAATACAATTAAGTGAAACATCTTCATATCGCGCTTAATTTAGGAAGAAGTTTCTGCATAGGAAGCGATTATAGAATGGGATCATTCATAATTGCAATTAAGCAAAGCAACGTGTGTACGATCGATGTTACGGATTTGAATTTTAATCGTCCACTTAATATTCATCAGCGAGGCGGAAGTGAAGGAGGTCGGTAAAATCTGTCTATTAATCGAGACTCAATAATTTAGTGCTTGAGCATGTGTGCCATGAATACTTTAACAATCAATTAATGCACAATTCTTTCCGCGTTTGCTGACTACGGAATAAATTCACACGTTTCGAACGCAATCGTTTCACCCAAATATAATTCACACCATCTAGTTCGAATTTTTGTATAATAGACATTAAAACGTACTACTTTCCTCCACAAATTAAGAATAAGACAAATTTAATAAATAAAAGAATGACAACCGGCAACACAGACGGTACTTGACAGACTTCACGATCGGAATTATGAATAATAACATCAGCGCACCTGCCATTTACTCATATTTCGATGCTACATTCCTATTCCTACTTCATTAAAGCTATGCCGCCACTAAAGACGCGTAAAAATGTTTCTCCTGCCGTTAACAAACGTAATTCCGTAGAATACAGTCTTTCTCGGTTCTTCGGCGGCTGCAGGGAACGAGATACGAAGCTAATGGTGTCATAACAGAAAAGTAACGCAAGGGAAAATAGGCCAGCGCAGAAAACTCACCGATTTAACGTAACATGGTGGCCGTTTTCTGCGCACCGTGCAAGTCGGTCGTTCCTGTAACGCGACGCTTGGTGCCGATCCCACGCTCTTTGCATAACGTGACTGACCTACCGTGTCGTCAATACTAGTCAACTGTACGATTTAACGCGCTGCCTGTTGCACGTTAACCGGCAACGAGAAAATTCGCTGGCATTCCGTGAAAAAGACCGCGACACCACGCACCCATTGACCTTTCCACGGAAGCGACCGATAAAAGGCGCTTTTCACCGGTCCCGAAGATACACGCGGCTGACCTATTGGCACTGTATTCGCTTCCTTGACATTGGTACCGGGAAACGGTACTCGTTTTCACGGAACGAGATAGCGGAGAATAATGATGTTGGTTGTAGGCTAGCTGCGCCAGGTTCTAATGTGCAATGTTTCTTTGAAGCGGTATGGAGACTTTTAAGGATAACGTGGAACGGCAAATTAAGGAAATATTCATTTGCAAAGCACTGATCGATGAGTAACTCTTGACGAAGACGAATCGAAAAAATTTGAAACGCAGTCCTTTCGCGCAGCAGGGATTCTTGAAATGCGAGATCAAGATAATGCGTGTGTTAATTTTATGGGATAGGTTCTACACCGTAAATCGTGGTAGCTGTTAATAATGGGAATATTAGGTAATAAATTGCGCGTACGCGTGCACGGCTTATGTAGTTTTACTTCGATCCGTTGAAACTGAATTTTTTAACGCGAGATATATTATTTCTACGTACGTACTTGATGTACGTACGAATTTCCGTATATAGTATGTACTGGTGTTGCTCGAAATTAATTGGGATGCAAACGCACGCTTAAATTCTCGATTCACCTCTACGCCATTAATTATAATCGTGGTCAGTAACCCCGTTAATAAAAAAAACTTGCTCCTCGTTAAAGGTCCGCGTAATTTCCAGCTTAATGGGAAGAAAATTCTTCCTCTTAATTCTACCGCGCTGGCTCATCGGCTTTTTCTTCGCGAAACGGATAGAACGCTCCCGCCAGCGGCGTATTGCCGTGAAATTCGCGGAATCATCGAGGCAGATACGTAGTTTCGATAAGTAGCAGCCACCGAAAGCCGCTTTGCGTGACCTTAAAGGAAACGCCGCGACGTAACCTTCTCCGTGGGGTGCATCCTTCGATACCAATGGAACAGAAGAAACGGAAGGATGAAAGCTCAGGAAGTCGGTTTCACGACGTCATGCGTGTGTGCTTTCCTGAGGTGACAACTTTCTCCGCCTTTCTCCATTTCGTCACTTTTCTTCTCCGCGAATGTTTCTTCGTCGTCCATCATTGGTGACAAAGTTCACGACATCTAGAAGATTCGGGCTTTTCAAACATTGGAAAATAATGGGGGATTTCCTTTTAATGCGAGACCAGTGTAAGTTTGCGTAGAGCTGAAGAAATATAAAATCGTAGCTTCTTGCATGCGAAAAATATTTTTTAATAACAGAGTTTGGAATAAAATAAAAATGAATTACTTCGATCGAAACTGAATGCCATTTCTATAGTTTATTCCAACGATAATTTCACCATTATTTGATTAACCAAAACGTGCTACCCTCGTGTTTGAAATGCCACATATATCAGGCAACAAAGAATGGCAAATGAATTAAGCAAGTAAACCGGGAAACATCCCTCCATTTCACGCAGCCTTAATCCGTTTAAACGCCGAGGTGGTGAAAAGAACATCCGTGGCAATTAGGTCGTGCAATTATGAGCTAATGGAATTTAAAGTACACATGGGACTTTCGCCGGCGCTGGTGCTTCAGTAAGAAACAATGGAATCCACAAACGGAGGCGAGAGATGCAAGCTGCAACCCAGCGGAACCATATTTATATTCTATGCAGAATGAAAAGGCTTCCGGACGAACGGGCATAGGTATTTCACGGTTGTCCGGGTGCGATCCATAGTCCCCCCCCCATGAAGTATGGTCGATCGACCGTCATTAATGCTATTAGTATTTCATGGTCGAACCAAGGCATAAATATCCCATTTGAAATTGGTCCGTGACTCCTGTGTAAGCGATCGCTCATGGGGTTCGATATTCGGCAAAAAAACTGCTCACCTGTGCAGGTGTTTGCTTCGTCCTGTTGGAAGCAAGAAAGCATGGCCGAACGTCTACTTTTTATATGCATCTTTGGACGAATATTTATGCAACTGTTGTTGTTGTTCATTTGCCTGACACATATTTCATTGGCCGAACGAATAAAGTGAATTGCGCAAAATAACTGGGCTTTGTTATTTGTAGCATTACTTGTAGCATTACTTGAATTACTTTTTTTGAACTAGCACGGCATTCAGAGATAAAGGAAATGTTTAAAATTCAGCAATTAACACCCTCGCAGTCGCGACGGAAAGAAGGATTACCGAATCATAACTGAGAGGAATGAATACGACCTGATTTAAAGTTCGCGTTTGAAATTCATGAGTAATTGCGCAAGGTAAGCACAATGGACGCGCGTATTTAGTTGTTAGCCAAACGTGTCCGAAGGGTACGGCCTACATCATCCGACGGATCATCCTGATGATGTATCATCTGCATAAAGCGACCCGTGCCAAATCGGATCCGTCCTATTTGACGCGGCCATTAATCGACGCTAATATACGAGCGACGGGCTGTCAAAACTACAAACGAAAAAAAATGCGAGGGTTGGCGTGACCGGGGATCAATTCGAAGCTGGCACAGAGAAATTATCCTGTTTTCATTCATTTTGCCCGAACTCGCCCAAGAGTTCACCCGTTCGCAAATGTTTGGAATCCTAAATAGTATCTTTAAGGTGTGCTTAGCTAAATCCTATTATTTCCTATTCACTGTTTCGCCCGAGATGATTTATTCATTTATTTGCAACTGCATTTCGCAATGTTTCTGTTAATTCACGCGCGTATTCTTTCTTAAAAAGGAATCAACGAAATTTCTAATCAAAATGGGGGAATGATTGAATTAAAAAAGCGTCGAAGAACACGACAGGATGCTAGTATTCTTGGAAACCATGAAACATGATGAAAATACGATCCAGTGCTTAAGAAATATTTTCCTCGTAAATAAAGGGTCATTCAATAAGAGCGACAGAACTTTGAATTGAAATAAAACGAAAAGATACGGGGGATAATCTAGTACACGATGCTTTATTTTAAAGTACATTCGATGGCATTATACATGAAATACAATGTCATATAAATGACCAGCACGATTGCGTTTGGTGGAATGAATACGACAAACCCAATTTTCAATCACTCTGGCACATGAATCAGGTCGTATCTCACCGATAACACGAATAATGTTTGCTTTAAGATCATTAACAGTTTGTGGTTTATTGGAATAAACAGGAGACCCAACAACTGAGCCAGTTGCTTCGAATTTCTGTACCAGACGACGAATTGTGAGTTCTGTCGGTCGATTGTGCTGACCATAAATTGAACCAAGTGCACGAGAAGTTTCTCGAATTGAACAAGAACTTTGATAACAAATTTTAATAATTTCAACGCCTTGACCAACTGTGTATCTATCAATGACGACTTGCCGAGCACTACTAAGTACAAATAACATGTGACACTAACAATTGAATAACGAACATGGCGGCTGTGACAATGGAAAGATCTATCGCTCTTATTAGAACACCCTGTACATACCGTGCTAGTGCATATCCCTCTTCAGCGTCAAACATAAAAATCGGAGGCAAAAATTTCGCCTCCCCGGTCGAATAAAGACACGGCACGTTCGCAGCACACGTCTCGTGTCTTGGTGAACTCTAAAGAGCGGCTGTGAGAACGGTCCTCGATCTTCTTACCCTCCCAGTTCTTATAGAATCGAAGCGGATACCGTCGAACGACGCATCATAAAAAGGATAGCTCTATTAAAATAGAAATGACTCGAGGGGGATCTTGAAGCAAACGGTCTTCCTGGCGGAAGAGATTCGCCGTGGAGCGAAGGGGAGAAACATCTGGCTGCACGGCCCGCCTCTGTGTCGTCGTCGCTTTGAAAACCCGCCTTTGCTCATTTGTATACCATTCACGGTGCTCTCGTATTCGCGACGCGTGTAACATATGAACCATGTCACGACACGTCCTCCCCCGGGTCTTGTGGATCTTGGGGATGCTGGGTAGGAAAATCCGGACCACGTGCACGAGGTCTTCGACGTCCTCGTTTCTTTTCTTGGCGACTTGGGATCGCGTGTACTTGGGATCGCTTGGATAGTGTCGAATTTTAATCATCGAGATGAGGAAACGCGTGATGGGCCAAGGGTTGGGGAGGATTAGGGCGTTGGATATCGTTCTGTGCTTTTATGGTGGAAGAGAAACGACGTTGATGGTATTAATGTGGGTCACGGTGTGTTTAGATAATTGCCCCGTAGTAACGAGGGACACTCGTGTCAGAAGTTGCGCGTGAAAATTGACAGAAATGGAATTGTGAATATTGTAGTAGTCGATAAATCATATGTCAAGAAGTTAAAATTAATACCAGTAAAAATACAATATAATATATTTTAGTCTTTTCCTTACTGTAAGAAATATAGTGTCATTTAAACAATTTCACTGCAGGGAAAAATGCGTTGCTTTGCGGTCCATAATTGTATTCCCTGCTTAACACTAGAACTACCGATACATTTTGGTATTATTCAGATAGCATACGTTAGACAGATTATGAACACGAAAGTCGTTGAATATATTGTATAATTGTCATTCTGTCTGATTAAAACTCATCATAAATTGCTACAACGATACCTATATATTAATAATTCTATAGCAAGAAATCTGGAACAAGTCATTTTGACCCTCTTGGTAGTTCTAGTGCTAAATATCCGTTCTAGGCTGTCCGCAAAAAAAAAAATTAAAATTTCAAGACCACAAATGTGATGGTTCTCGAGATGCAGTCAACTCCGGTGTCACTACACCGTCGTCATAGATCACTAAGGCGGTATTTATGGGTGTAGCTTGACTTAACTGAAGAATGTTCCGGGAACACATTCGAGTTTCTACGAACGCGTCTCACGCGGTCGTTCTGTTTGATTTCGTATGTGTAAAACGCGTTAATGCGTTCACTTGCTATAACGTTCATGCGTATGCAATAAGTATTCGTAATTTAAAAACTACAACGCACGTCACGATTGTAAAGAGTATAGATCGCCACGGAATGCGCTGGATCCACCCTCTCATTCATGGAAACATGATTTTTGCGCAAACACGTTTCAGCTAATTTAAGCTACAATAGAATTTGGCGTATTTCGTTCTTTTAAATTTGCTGTTCTGTAGTTGAATGAATTCGCCGACTCGAAAGCAGGCGATTGTTTCATTTTAGAAATTTATGCATCCTAGACTTTTGCGTAAATAAATTGAATATTTAATTATTCAATTAATTAAAATTCCATTGCGATTAGGCTTAATGGAGAATTAGGAAAGTCTTCCGATCAGTAATCTGAACAGACCGGATTCTTTGAATCTTTAATTCTTTTAATTAAATTTCAGCCGCATTGCTAATGAATTCATTCTCTGAAATAAAATAGTAAAATTTTCTACCGTAAATTCATAATATCGAAATACATACGGTTCGGCCCGAGGAATTGATCATAATAAATTATCCGGTGAAACTTTCATCTGTTCCATATGGTAGTAGGTACACGAGAGCAGCAAACGCATTTTAAATTAATAACCCGGCCGTGACTTTCACGCTGCCATTCACGAATTTTAATCGTTGCGCAAATTGCATTCGGATTCCGGAGAGTTTGTTTGACGTTTGTTGACAAATGGCGCTGCCCCTCTGCCCTGGACACAGCCGATACATAATACGCGACGATACATCTGGGGAAAACCGATTTTAATGGCCACTGCGATTCCTTGTAAATAGCGATCGAGAATTTATGGCTGCTCGCACAATGCGCCGGTTCACGCCTCGTTCGAAGACACCAGCCGCGTTTGTTTGGTGAGTGTCCAGTTGGTCGAACTCGAGAAATTGCGGGAAATCTGTTCGTGACAAATCGATGTTTCCCAATGGCGAATCATACAAATTCTGACATGGTTTACGGGGAAAAAAAAGAATCAGATTATTGCGGGGCAAAATTTGTGCCGATCGACGTGTGCACAGCACGCTTTTTTTTAATTTGTATATTTGGTTTAAATCGGATTTCTGTGTTGAGCATATGGAAGAAAATTGTAGGTCTTTTCATTGCTGATTTGATTTTATTAGCTGTAAAGATTCATTGAATGCGTACTCTTATTTTACTTTTGCATACAAAATTGTCCTACGAAAAAAATCGTACCGTTTGTTCGGATTAGAGTTTTTATAGCGCTCCGGCGACTAGTTTTTTTTTAACTCCCAATCCCTTATTTTTTATATAAAATACTATTTTCAATATACAAATATATCTCCAATAAAATACACGATTTAACCCCGGCAACGTACTCACGAAGGTGTATACATACAAAAACCGACTAAAAGTAGCGCGTATCGTGAAATTGAAAAATTGAAAAATTGCGCCGGATAGTACATATTACTTTTCCGAAATCGAAAAAACAGGTATCCGCCCAATACGGTTGAAAAATTCTAATACATGACTTTCCAATTAACACAAAACGTTTACGACACCGATGGAAAATAGTTTTCCCATTAATCGCAGCATGCTTAACCCTACATTACCTAAATGAAACTTATTCGTACTAACAATATAGCAGTACACACAAGTACACACAAAACACAAGTACATATAGGTTCTAATAACACATCTTTCAACCCCCAAGATCACATAGTCCCATAATCTCACCGTAGTCGCTAATGACCTTAGAAGTCTATGCGACTTTAAACAGTGACAAAAAAAAAAAATATAGCAGTATAATCGCACCACCTCACGATACATATAATTATTCACGCATTCAATAACAAATGGAAATTAATTTTATACAAAAACGAAAGAAAGTAATTAAAGTAAAGAAATAGTAATTAAAACCAGTATCTCTTCCAAATGAAAAACAAATCTGCTGAACACTCGAGCCGCCCGTCCAATACGATTATCCCCAAGTAACTGGTAACAATATCTTTCAACTTAGCCCTTAGTCGCGTCGAAATAGCAAATGCAATTCATCGACTGTCCATGTATCAGGGCACAATGAAGCTCCTGGACTCGCGACACCGCGTCCCATCGCGGGCGTTAAAGCGCGAGAGACGTTCACGTCTGCCGCAGACAATGCGGAGCATCCTGGACACGCGCGTGTACATACATATAGCTGACATAAATAGTGTTTGGTCATCCTTCGGCTATAAATAATTCCGGCTAGGGGGACCATAGAACAGACAGCTGGAAACGGCCTAAAAAGCGGCCCCGGAGTTGAGCTTTGCTCGTCGACGTTCACGCAAACCGAGTGTCCGCGCGATACCTTGTCGATGGACTGTCGATGGACGCGTGCAGAAAAATGCAGCCGCGTGCGTATGTTGGCTGCCGTTTGTGAAAGTAACCGGTGCAGAGGCCGGCGAGAGGGAGTGATGAATTCCGCACCCTCGTGGGGTGGCGAGAGACTTCCGGTAGAGGTATGTCGACGCGATAGATTTGCTTCTCTGTGGGGGGTCTAATTCTAAGCAGTGGATTAAGTGAATCTGGCATTGGAAATGTACGAGATACCTTCTCCATTGATATAATATAAGGGTGTTTTTCTGCGTTTTCAATTAAAGTTTGATTACAATATAGGTCAACTTGATTGCATAAAATAATTGAATCAGTTATACCGCTTTCCCAATGTTTATCAAGTTTCCATCCGCAGTAATTAATGAAGTATTACATTATACACCCCTAACAAAAACTGAAGTGGATACACACAGTCGTATTTTTCCGATGCATGATTTTTTCTAAATCCATGTAGTTCCAAAACAGTTCGTTATGTGTTCGAATTCAGTGCTACTACTTGCATCTGTGCAACTCGCATTTCTTCTTCTTTACCTTTCGCTTTACCCTTTACCATTCGCCACGATACAGAAAATTGTGGAGATATGCTGAATAAATTAATAATCCGCGTATAATCGAAACCGCGTTGTTCGAGGGATTACTGTACTAATAGTTCCTTTACGTGGATACCATTTTCTACATTCTATGTTCTATGCCTACGATTTCTAAGTGGATTCCATTTTATCACTTCCCAGTAGTTTCATAATTTGATCATCATCGGAAATAGCTTATGCTCTCCATATATTACATATGTAATAATATGTATGTATATCTTCTACCCTCTGTCAAATGTGCAGTAAGATAATAAAAAGATTCTGCTATTCGACCGTCAAGACTTTGCCCATCTCTGCAACCTTGTCGCTGTTGTGTCCCGAACACCGCAATTCTACCTGATTCGGAATCCAACCTTCCAGAAACGCAAGGTTGGCTGGTGTATCAAGACGTTTGATAGCAGGTCACGTTCAAAGGCAGGATCTGATGTTGCTTCGCTTTGACTCTTAGCACTTCGTTGCAGGTTACCAATAGTCTTCTCTGCTATTCGTGATTTTTACGTTAATCTGTTGAATTCCTGTGCGCAAGCGTTTTTTATATATTTCGATAGATTCCTATTGGTGGAATTGTCAGGATGTTTGGGAGTGGAAACGCTTCTAATTGGCGTTGTAGGTGGCGCCAAGGTGCCAATGGAATCTTGGGTGGAAAATCGTTTTAGGTTTATGTGGGCCTAAAGGTAACTGGCGACGTTCAAGTCCCTTAGGAGGCTGACCGGTCCACGGATATTGCCGTTTGAACGTAATAAACTAATTGGGCTATTGGCAGCAAGGTTTTTTCGTCGCTTGGTTTGATTGCCGTTGAACGAGCCCGGTCGTTAAAAAGTGGTCCCTACGTTCGGTTCTATTGGAACCGAACAGTCGCACTTTAACAAAGTTCCACCGTGAACACCGCTTGGCACACCATAAGAAAAGAGATCGACTGTACATTTTGCTAGTCGTTGCTAATGACCATAGTGAACGACATTGTGAAAATGACATTGTGAACGTGCAGGCCACTATATAATAAAGCGATAAATTAAACTCGCCAGCCCCATACGTCTCGCCGTGTTCTTTTCTGGACGCGTTAACAGTCATCATGGGGTTAATGGCGTGTGAATCCCATGAATCGTACCGGTTCGCGGTCACTTCAATGAAAACCAGTATTCGTATGCGTTGTTCCTTTTATTCGCTGCGTGCGCATTTGTCCGGTCAGTTCGTGAATTGGCGCGTATTTTCGATTTGAATTTCTCACCTGTACACTTGTCACGTTACTCAGCGGGCCGATCTGTTACGACCGTTCCTTTCTGTTCCTCCTGTTTTTATCGAATTTACCTGAGAAATTGCTCCCACCTGCAATTTAATCAGTACACGAATTGTTCGTCATAGTTGCACTAATCACTATTTTTGGAGCATATTAATGATTACTGATTTATATAAAATGCAAAATGCATTATATTGCTCCAGTATTGCTTTTTTATCCCTATTTTAAATATTTTTTTTGGAATACAGGCTTTAAAAAAGCAGCTGGAACACGATTACGAATGCGATCAATTTGCAACGTAATTTTGTGTCACAGACTTCGATGTGTTTCTTTCGATCTGGATCGTACCGAATTGTAAGTCACTAATCTATAATGCCCAGAATGCTTTTTAATGACTGGTGAGGATTGTTTCGCAAATATATCTAGTACTGCAGTGGATATATAAGACTAGGTGTACCCTAAGGACTCAAGGCGTTTGACCCCACAGGAGAAAATACGCATATCCTGTTTCGAAATACTGAAGTCATTTCACGTCATGCAAATTTCTTCCTCTTTTTTAAACATAATACCGGATATCAAGGTTCGAAGACCTCGTATAGATTTCATTTGAAATTTCTATGCGTAACGCAAAATTATTATTATCCTAATATAAATACAACTTGCTGGTGTCAATATCAATCGAATGTAAAAATAGTCGAGAATCGTTGCTGTAAAAACTGATTGAAATATCGCGCAAGTTTTTTCATAGTGTTATCTAACTTTCAATAAGCACATGATTGTTACCGAAAACATTTTTTTTCAACCACGCGAGAACGAGTTTGTTTCGCCTTTGACCGTTTCCCGGCGTAAAAACGCGTCGCAATTAATCCCCCAAAGTTCACAGCAAGTAGATTCTTATAGAAAGGGAACAGAAAATCACGCACAAAACCGCGACGTGATTTTGACGTTACTTCACCCAGAAAACCTTCAAATTATTACAAGAGAACATCACAATGAGGCTGCTGCATGCGTTCAAATAGCGTGGCGCGATTGATACGACTAACGGCACGCTTGGAAAGCTTAGAGATGTTCACATCTTTCATAAGTAGAAGTACTTACGTGTGCGTATATACGGGTTACAAAACTGATACGTGTTTCAGCGAGGCCGAAGTATTATAAACTGTATGAAATCGAATTGCTAACCTTAACACTAGGTTTAAGGAAAGCGTCAATTTGATGCATTGTTGGATTCCGGGGTTTAAACGAAATCGTGTTTCAACAATTAATTTTGCAATGAGAGTTTTAATATATAAGGAGTACTGTGACGAGTGTGCGCGACAGAGTAACGGTGTAGGTCGCGTCAAAAACTATTCTGGTTACAGTAGTCATTCCGCTACTATATATATTGTGGTTTTTAGGGGGGAAAGGCTGACCTTAGCCCTTGTTGTTGTCGCCTTAGCCGACGCGGAGTCTGGCCCTTGGCAGTAGTCATATCGCTGACTACTGCCCTAGTGCAAAATATTGACTTTGACTAGGCCAGGATCCGCGGGCCTTACAATCATCGGTGACTCAAGGGCTGGTCATCCAACAGCATTTCAGAATTCGAAAGACAAAGATGAATGAGGGTCCGTTAATATTGTATAATTAAATTAATTATATTTCACTTCTAAATTAGGAAAGTTAAGTTTTTCAAGAAAACTTGTATTTTTATTGATAATCGTTAATCTTAGAGGAGTCAGTATAAATAACTGTTCAAACTTCTCCGTAAACCTAGTGTTAATTATGCAACCACCAAACTTCCTCTGCGACGAAGTAGGAAAATATAAACTTCATTGAAAAATGATCGATGAAAAATGAAAATTTTAACAAATACGTATATTTTCATTAAATTGTACGATTTTTGTCAATGTTCCTGCTAAAGCCTTGCTGGCTAGAGCAAATACAGTATGCAATCGTATTTTAAATATCGCCCCGCGCAATCTGTAGATAATGCGAACAAGGTTACCCCGAAACTTCTATTCAAGATGAGAGACACGCTAAGTTTGTGTAAAGTTTTCGCGTCGCAGTCCCTTATCGTATTTCCTCGTTTCCATTAATCTGTCTGACCACGGAATTTACTGGGAAAAGCGTAAAATTGTCTCGTATGTCGTTGAGGTGATCTATTAAAAGAGAAGTCTGCAAGCGACTGGAACGTTTCTTCTCTGGTGCATTGTTCCCTGAAGAACTTCCCCGACCATTAGAGAGACAAAGAGAGGAAGGGTGAAAGAGACATCTTGGGCTCTAGCCAAACGCTGTGGAATCTGGAACAAAAAGGTTCCCGCGGGACTTCGGGTTTCGAATAATTTCCGACTAGATAATAGTAAACGAAAACAGACCAGACTAGCGTTGGTTTGGTCAGAATATTTTTTCACATTTGTGTTTGAAAGGAATACTTTTTAAATTTATTATCCACGAGGAACTAACCCCCTTTTCGCTTTACTGGCCTACATCTATTAGGTTGTGTAATAAATTCCCGCGTTTTTTGTATTTTATTTTTTGCCGCAATTTTGGGTTTCGTTAGGTAAACTGTACATATGCATTCGCAAGTCTTTTTCTTGCTCTACAAACCTATCTGCTTCAATCTTTCGAATTTATTAATTTTAGTGGAATTAAATTTAATGAGGTGCATCGCCAAGGTCGAAATCGCCATTTTTGAACGTGTAAAACCAATCTTGAGCAGTCCGCGGAGCTATTGCATCTACTCCATGCACAAATGTCCCGAGCAGCTTCCGTAGCTTTGTGACCACCAAATAGAGCAGATGCCGAAAATGAACTTTTTTACTTCCTGGAACTTCCATTTCAAAAGTCTGAAAATTGATTGAAATTAATAAATTCGCAAAATTGAAGCAGATAGGTTTGTAGAGAAAGAAAAAGACTTGCCAATGCGTATATATACTTTACCTAAAAAAACACAAAATTGCGGAAAAAAGTAAAATACAAAAAACGCGGGAATTTATTACGCAACCTAATAATTCTTCCGCTTCCACATTCTTTAAATTCTATCAACGGGAGATCACTTACCTCGCTTTCAGAACACCATTTTCTGAACTAGCAAGTATACTCACATTTATTTAACGAATTGTCTTCCCCAAACTTACAGTTTCAAAAGAACTCAGACGAGCAATATGTATTGTCCATGTTTCAAGGTTCTCAATTACCAATGTATATGCATATTGAACGCCTGAAGTCTCCCTTACAATCTTAAAACCATCATTCACCGGTGAAAACTCCAATAAATTTAATCATACCCTATTGTACAGTGTGTGGGATCTCCAATCATTTCCCAAATTATCGCAAATCTATCTTGTCGAATTCTCCCTCGAATATTCCATTGACGGAGAAGGGAATCAAGGCTAAACTGGAGATTCCAGAATTTGCACAACGCGACAGTGTCGCTGCCAAGGTAGAAATGGCTGAGATATTTCAACGGCGATCGTTGAATCCGCCCCTATCTCTTGGCGTCGAGGGAAACGGATCGTTGATCGGGGGTCTGAGTGAGTGCAGGCTCAATAGAACAGCTTTAAAGGTGCGTCGTTATCAGTGCGGGCGATCGTGCTTCTAGCACCCGAGAACAGCTTATCCGGCACAGTTGACTGTATAATAAACTCGGCGACACAAAGATGATGATAAGGCACCGGTGCTGCGGACGCTCGTTTAATTCGTGCCACTATATCGCTGTCCACCACGAAATGTATCGAATCGATCGACGTAAATACGACGGTAATAAGCTGAACGAAAGAAATATGGCGGTCGTAGAATCGAGGATGAAGAGACAGGACGGCGGGAACAAGATTAGCGATTCGTGTGACAATCTAACGAGGCGGTTAGTTTTATGGGAAAACTCATTTTCAGAGCAGAGTGTACACTTTAATTATGCTTATGGATTTCCTGTTCGTTAGAGAAATATTGGTGCACAATTCGCTTGAATAATGTTTCAAATCTGAATCAATTTTCGTTACATTCTTGTTGCATACTCTTGAGAGTTACAAAAATAGCAGGTTATTATCTTTGTCGTTAAATAGCTCGTTTCAGTGTAAAGTATCGGCGAATAAAAAGAGGAATGAATACTTTTACTCGGTCGATTTCATTGTACGTTCAGTTTCAGGACAGTGGCGGGAAGCAACGTCGATGCTCGTAAACTCGCGACCACTTCTTGTCACGGTTAGCCGGCGAGTTTTGCATCGCGATTTTTTCACAGTGTATACGATTGCACGGGGTCATTAATGTGGGAGTTCGGTGTACATATCTAGAAGTAAGTAGAGATGCGTCAAAAGATCTGCTTTGTCGCCTGTAATTAATTTAGACTAGTGTCGCGATAGAACTGTTTTAATTATCAAAAATACCGCCTTTATCAAAGATGGGTAAATTGTTAAAAATCGCTTCAAGTTAAGAATAAGATTTATCATTAATAAGATATCAGCTCAACAGATCTCGATTCTATTTTCGGCAATGTATTTATATCGAAATAATTATTCTAATAATTGCTATCAAATCCTTCCAAATTGAACAATAGAGCTTTAATACATATATATTGTTGCGGCTCAATAATTTTATAGAATTATTATATTGACTTCCGCAGCTGCGAGGCAGATATCTATAAACTCGTACGACTCATTTTCTAAGGATTAGCATGTTTTTCTAAACTCAGCGCGCTTTGTGCCTTATTATTTCCACTATGTTCTTTTTATCAACTTAGCGATTTCTGCATCGAAAATTCTAATAAATAAACTAGTCCACATGGTACTCCAAACTTTGGCGTGCCTTTGTCAGTCGTTTAACAAGTCGTGTAACAGTCCTCTATCAGCAACGACACAGTCGTTTTAACATCTTCGACCATCTCTTACCATCTTCGACTAGCCGTCTATTACCTACGTGACAGTTTCTTTAAATCCGCAACTCCAGCGTTAAAATTAAACACTCCTCTCCGGAGTCAGTACTCCAATTTGTCTCTAGCGAATCTAAATTCTGATTCACCAATAACTAGCTTGCAACGTTAATTCGGACTGCGAAGCACATATGTATACATATTGCATACGAAGAATAAAATAGTAAAGTATTGATCAAAATTTCTTTAAAACTTGTACTAAAAAGTATTCAGCCATAACAAATCTGTATATTTCTTTTCATCTTTTACGTAAAGAATGTCGTTCAAGCTTGAGCTTAAGAAAAAATATTTAAGACAAGATATGTAATAAATATATTAATTTCATTTTACAATGAAACACTCTCGGTAATTCTATTATGCTCGCATATGAAATGTATGCATAATTCAGTGATAATAAATAAAGGAATATCCAAAAAAATTTCATCGAACAGTCAGTATAATTAATCAGTAGGTTCCGAAGAAAACGTACATACGTATACAAGAAATTTCTTTTGGATCTTCCAAACAATGCACTCGAGTTATTTGTAGCAATTTGTCGATCTTAATCAACGAGACTTTAATCATAGATCCAGCGTAGCGTGCATCTGTGACGGTTTAATGGTGCCCGAGTTAATTCTTGGGGAATTTGAATGCCGGCCACTCTGTCTCGTTGGGTGGTCCATTGAATCGGATCGTTTATGAATGATTTAACAAGAGCCCGCCGTCTCCAACCGAAAATCCAATCGACATCGGTAGCCTCTACCGCGCCGTTACGTCACACGACGGAATGCCAGAGGTCGACCTTGCGAATCGTACAATCGTGCATTGTGGAACGTTGAATAGTCGGCGATTCTATCGCCAGACTTGGACTTCCTCGCTTCAGGATCGCCGTAGGAAGTGAAACTGATTTGCGACAGATGTTTATTCTGCCATTTTCAATTACACGAGTTAGTACTTATACCTTGCGGGCGGTGAATTTGAGAACACGCTTGCAAGCCTTTAGAGTGAGTAATAGAAGATACTTTTCCTCTTAAGTAAAGTAGATTTATAAACTGCCCCCGTCCCAGCCTTTATACTTTTCGATTTAAGAAAAGGGTTTCTGTCAGTGGTTTTATTTCAACTTGCATCCATAAGTAAAATATTTTTTAATTTTCAATACCGTGTACTGTTGTTACAATTACTATTATCATTATTGTACGTAAATCCTTCGTGGTGCATCCCTTGTCACACCGATGGAAAAAATTACGATTTGAATTATCCAAAAAAATCCTCTACGTTTATTAACTTATTTGTACATGTTTGTTCGTATTGGAATCCTAATTGAACATATTCCTATAATCGAACCATAGCAATGATCAGGATATGAGAAAAAACAATATATGCACACACATGCATCGCTGCGATGAAAAAATTCATTTCCGATCTACTGTTTACTTTTTCCATATTCATTGCGCTAGTCCTCATTAATCATTTCCTCGTAGCATCCCGTACAAAGCACACAATATGCACTACTAAATTCCTTTCGACATCATTAATCCAGCTTCGCCAAACACAATTCCACCAAGAACCATTAGTAGCGCCTCCTAAGCCCCGTCCCCAATCAACCCCGCCCCATGAGCCAATATATCGCTTTCCGAGCCCCCAAAATGGAAAACTCACAAATGAACCTCGCAACACGACCCCCCACAATAGCTGACTGCTTCAGTCGACAAAAAAATAGAAAAAAAAATATGCTCGTTTCAACAACCAAGACGTATCAATTCATAGAGCAGCAGGCGTTTCGGTTTCGTCAGAAGTCTCCAATTGTTCGCGCACCATGGTTACTCCGTTAATGGTGTACAGTCGCACCCTTCCTCGGTCCATTATAATCGCAAACTGCGTTTCGAATCGAGAACGCAGTCGATCGATGGTGTTGCGTGGCGCGCAGACTCGATGATCACGATCGAACAGCGATCGAGAACGGAAGGGTTTCCGCGTCCAGGACCATTAATAACCGATGACTCGGTGCCACGCGGCTCCATCGTTAACGAAACGCAAACGTTTTCAACGCGGGCTGTGGCCCGTTTCTTCTAGGCTCTTTTCCGTTTCAATTTCAATCGATCTCTCTCTGGTCACGGCGGCTTTGTGCCCCCGCCTCCGTGCTCACTCGAGTCGCGGCACAAAAGATGCGTTTTCGCGCTGCACGGGGCATCGTGCAGCTGCAGCCCTTGCCCGTGCATCCGTCGCGAGAGAAAAGGGTTCGCGGGCGAATTGCTACGCCGTCTGCTGGCAGTGGCCAATTAGCTATTCTTATGTGATTTTTCTTATGTGTAATAGAATTATTTATATCGCATGGCACATTCCTGAGGAGACCTCGGGCGTATAAATAATGTTTAGACCCTCGTAACGTTTAAAGTTCCGAAATATGTAGTGGCAGCGTGTGTGTTCAGGGCTGGTGCCCTCCCGGAAAGTGAAATTACTTTCCCTACCCGCGCTAGTATTGTGCAGCGACCTATCTATCTTTAGGAATGGATAGGCCTGATTGATAGAGTGAATGCTATGAATGAGTGTTCTTTACTGTTTCACTTTCGTGTTTCCTAACGGAGAAAATCGCAATAGAAAAAGTGGGGATACGTGGTGCCACTGATGGCCCAGCAAAACAAATGAACATTGCTGATCCGCGCGCTCTCCGTGATTAAGACTGTCACCAATGCGAGCCCCTCGATTGACGAGTGGCATAAGTTGTAAATTACGAAAAATGAGTTTATTATGGAAATGGATGTATGGAAAATACTCGTTTTATTTTTGTGCTTATTTAGTTTAATGTTAATTTCACGTCGTAGAAAAAGAGAGTTTAATTTTCACAATACTAAGAACTTATTGGATGAACACAAAATGTATGCTGCGTACTTCTGACAATAATTTCTGGTGACATTCGTTAAATTATAATACGATATACATATTCACTCGTAAATGGTATCGTATACTAGTTGGAGTTCCCGCTTCTTGCTCCACTTTATTTATCTACAATCTACACTGTGTATTTCATCGCGTAGTTTGCTTCCGATAATTGTGTAAAATATCAAAGAATGTAAGTTCGCAATATTGTTGTATTCCGCACAGCTTTTACTAATTATATTTAATAAATTACAGTAATGCTTTAACGGAAACTTGACGAATACTTGGAGCAGCGGCGTAACGTTGATACTCTCGTAACAATTCTCTGAGAGAGACTACGTCGATAAAGTCTCTAGTCTAAAAGAACTCTGCTTTTTGGATTGTGGTTCAGTATGTTAAAATTTGGAGAAAAATGGGAGAGTAGGGGTTATCTAGGATTTAGCAGGGAATAGGGAAAGGAGTTTGAAGTTCAAGGGTTGAGGACGACCAGTGGCAAAGGTTGGGGTTGTTATGCGTCGCGAGGAGGTTTGGAGTATTTGTCATCGGAGTGAAAATGTGAAAAGTTCCGGATATCTATGACTAATATAGACTGAGCAATTCGCGGTTGTGATTACAAGTGACTATGAGAAGGAGATAATTATGTCGGCGTACAACAATATTTATTAGAAAATGGTTCGATATTGCATTATAATATTGCGAAATGTTTCAGCTCCTATACTCCAGCATCGAATAACTGAATTGAATGCAACTCAACCCCAAGTTTACCAAGAAACATCTTGCTCGCCGTTTGTCTCCTTGTTTCCGCTTTTCTTTTTCCTTGTTTTCTTTAAACCAAATCGCCCTTTTGTACACTGTTTCTTTGTCGAACGCCATTGAATTTGTGTCACAGGTCGTCGTCGAAGAAAGCCTCCATTCAGTGGCGACACGTGCGTAGCCTCGTCTTTTTCCACTCGCGTTTCTCGGTACGAGGCCAGCCCGCAGACCAGTTCTCTTCCCTCTTGCAACTGCATTTTTAAAACGTGGCAAATTCTTTTTGTCTCGCCGGAAGGTGTCATGCAATTTTCGCAAGATCGACCCAGCTGCCATTCATGCGTCTCTATCTATTCAAGTAAACCAACTGACGAACGAATTTGGATATTACTTCTATCCAATGATGTTGGTACGTTACCTGCCTCGGTTGATTTTTCGAAGCAGCACCACAAAACGATTGGTAGAAAGAAGTATTGCAGCAAGATTGAAATGCGGTTTAGAGTAGAGATCGTTGGCTCGTTCTCACGCGCGATCGGTATATTTAAATTCATAAGAATTCATCAAACAAATACATACATGCGTTCAAGTTTTATCTTCTCTATATTCTATTCTTTGATTAGAAAGTAATGAACTTACTTCTGCTAAAGCAGGGTTTCCCAAACTTTTCCTGTAACGGAACTCTTCGTAAATCCCGAAATTTTTACGGAACACATTGTTTATTTTGTAGGGTAGGTAATAACACATAATCAATCTAATTTAAAAAAATGAGAAATAACATTCATTATTTATTTAGTAATTATTCAAGTTTTAAAACTTAACACATAAAATAGGTTTTCACGGAACACCTATTACCTTTTCGCGGAACATACTTTGGGAAACCCTGTGTTAGAGTGTACAGGGCACCTGAAAATCTGATAAATTGTATGAAACGAAACATCTTGTCGCGTTCAATGCGTATCAACGAAGGAAGTGTGTTCGTGTTCATCGAACGCGGTATAAAGATTTGTTACGCGCCAACGGCATCGGCGCTATCGTGCCATCGATATCATTGGTAATCGTGCCATCGATATCATTCGTAATCGAGTGTGTCCGGCGACGTTTAGAGCGACATTAAATTCCTACCCCGGCGCAATATATGACCATAAACTGAGACATAGCCCTTTCGATGAAATTAACGCGGTTCCCGATGCTTTACGATCCGCTAAATCTCCGGGCGCGACTTTTATCGCGTGTTCCCTCTAGTAGCTGTTTGTTAAGCAGCCTCGAAGTTAATTTATCGCACGGCGTTCGAAGGGGCCGTGGCGTTAATAATCTTATATTTCGCGGCATCTTCGCGTCTCGTCGATTCCGGGATGTGGCCGTAAAATCCCCCCGTCACGAACCCGAACGAATTTCACCGTTTTACCGTGCTGTAAAACTCCTGATGCGTCGTAACTTCCGGCAGACTGCTTCCCGAAGGGAGTAAAAGAGTTGTCCCGTGGGCACTTTTACATGCCGACGATTGTCTAGGGGCGAATGTTACGATCGGAGAATATAGTGTTCATTTTGATTAGTTAACCTGCTAGCTAAAGAAGACAAGTTAACTCGTCATCTGTGTTGGCAATATTTTATTAGGAAACCATTCATATCTTCACTGCACCTTGCATTTGCCACGAAAATACATTATCGAATATGAATTCGCAACAATTGTAGCACCTTAATTCCGCGTTAGTAGTATTCAACTTTTTTCTTGAAAAAAGAAGGCAGTTAATAAAAGTGCACTAATTCGTGCACCGAGAACGTTGTCGATTTTTAGTGCCCCGTGGCTATTTCTTCTATTTCTTCATCTTCATAAATGAAGATCCTTCATCTGACAAAGGCGATGATTAGTGAAGTAATTTATATTATTATTAAATGTATTACTAATTTCAAGTATTTTGTATTTTTAATATTTTACGATTGTATTTAGTATTATGAATACAATATTTAACATTAAATTTTACATTGCTGACTTTCTGAAGTCATTTCCTTATAATATATAGGTACCAATAATCCACCGATGATTAGTGAAGTAATTTGTATTATTATTAAATGTAACACTAATTTCAAGTATTTTGCATTTTTTATATTTTACGATTGTATTTGGGACTCTGAATACAATATTTAACATTAAATTTTACATTGCTGACTTTCTGAAGTCATATCATTATAATACCTACCAATAATACACCGATGATTAGTGAAGTATGATATTTACGATTGTAATTAGGACTATGAATACAATATTTAACATTCAATTTTAGATTACTGACTTTCTGAAGTCATTTCATTATAATATATACCAATAATACACCATACATATATATGGAAATTTTAATTTTGTCCACGTTTTGGGGCTTTTTCGCCACTGTGCAAAGGGGCAAAGGGGTTGAAACATCCTGAGTAGTACAGCAGGTGTGCGAAGCTTATGCAATGATGTGCGCATGGGTTTGTATTATATGTGAGGAAATGTACTAAACAAATATTTGTTCAACTTCGCACAGACTATTGTGTATTGTAATAAAATCCTCTTACCTTTGATAAATATAATAGCATCCGAGCTTGCTTGACACTTTGGTCCCTGGTTTTCATATTTTCTTCTGATTTTCCCAATTCGGTAACTGCAAATGTAAAGCAGCGATGTCCAGCGGATAAATATCGGTCTACTTAATTTGAATCGTCGATACATTGTGGCCACCCTGTGTACACGTGTACCGGGTATTTTGACCCGGCCACGGCTTGTCAATATTGTGTTACGTATTTCGGCAGCGGAAACTCAGCAGAGTCCGATTTGCACCCGTGTCGATAACCTTTTGTCTGAGATCCAGTTTCGTCACGCTGTCCCTTGATTGGATTTCTCGCTGAAGCTAGTTTTTGTTCACCTTCGCGTCAGACGGCTTTTTAGAGCGTATCGTTTTTCCAGTGACATCTTGTTTGACAATCTAGACGCTGCTATTATTGGATATGTTTGCTTGCAATTACGCGCAAATGCATTCCCGACAGACAAAAGTGTCACGGCGTGTCGAAAATATCATCGGGCCCGTGTCACATAAAATTTCTTTCCCGCTCGATTGAACGATCAACGGATAATTATACAGCAATAATTATTCTAAACATTGGAATGCAATAGGTGTCCTCCTTTTATAAAACTACACAATAATCGAGCACAAGGCAACGAAGGCTACTGCGATACATAATGCTTAACAACGAAGAAGAAAAATACGCCCACCTTATTGAATATATTTCATAATTTCAGGTAAAAAGAGCTAAAAATTGCTAAAAATTGACCAGCAACCAAGTCGAACAAAAATAAATTCGTAACTCGCCCTTGCACGCGAACGCAAATCGGAGCCGCATCTCGAGGCTGGTGTTAATTAGCTTTACACGAAATTCCGCAAGCGGTAAGCGAACCCCTGCAAACGGATCGGTAACCGCAAGAACCGCGCAAATGCCGTTGTCCAGGTACGGTACGAAGAAGAAAGACCAGGTAACTCGAGACTCTTGTGCCCACGAGGACCGTTTAAACCGCTGACCGTAAACAGAGCGAAAGGTCCAGGCTCCGTGGCCTCTCGCAAAGGGCGTTAATTACAGGGCAGCTTTCGTTTCTTCTACCCCCCGGTCGATTTCCGTTGACGCGAACGCTTGTGACGGAACGAGAGGGTGAACTCGAAACACCGTTCAAATACACGTCGAGTGGTTAATACGGATTAAATGGAAAGGGCCGTGCTGCGGTGCACGCCGCGATTCGAGAGAGTGACTTTTAAATTAATCGAGCAATGGAGCCCAGTTTGAAACGTTTGATGCTTGACGCTTATTGTTTGAGCCGACGCGACGCGACGTTTTAAGGTTGAATGCATGTTTAAGAGAGCTCGGTGCGCGACACAGTGTGGTTTGCCAGGTCCCTTTCGAGGTATGCACATATTGACGTCCACGGGTGGATTAATTGGGAAGCTAAAGTAGATTGAAGGGGTTTGTAAGCATTGGAAGTTCGTATATTGTATATGAGCTCTGTTCTTTTTATTAAAATTGTAGGCAATTTTAAATAAACATTTATTAATTATATGAAAACTTTTACATCCTTTGCTATCTACGTCCAGAAGAAGTCTGAGGCTTGCCGTTTTCAACAGCATTACTAAGAGAATAATAAATAAAGTAACTAGTTAACATTAACAAAAAACGTGTAGCTCATCGATACTCAAAACGAACACACAAATGTTACACACATTAACTCCACAACCACATGTTACATACATTACAATACTACAAAATGTAGACGCTCGCGTGAATTTCTCGACGACGTAACTTATCACAAATCAGTATTTATAAAAATAATCAGTATTTCGTATCATTGAAGTCACTGTTGTTCGCCAATTTAACACTAAACGTACCGGTACTTAACACATACCTATTCGTACCATAAGAGGTCAAATGACGGGACAAATAAACGTTGATTTTTAGAAAGTAGAAAAGAAGATATCATTTGACCCCGTTTGGTACGTTTAGTGTTGATAACAACATTCAAATCATCCTCAATTCTGTGAAACATTTCCTAACTTATCGACGCTCCGCGTGTTTTGGCAATTTTGGGCGGCTAATCGTTGTTCATTGTTGACCAATGCGGAAAACGTAACAATGGGGTATCGCGTTACAAGTACTCGTGGTAACAATCGATTTTTCTGTTCACGGATTCCAAGGTAGAACGCGCTACCTGCGCGCGAACCCCTGGTCATTGTGAACGTTTCCACCGTGTTTTCGATGGAACGCCGCCATTATTGGGGTCCCTGAATGGCCCCTGCGACCGCACAATGCCGTTGCCGTTCTTGAAATCACGAGGTTCCAGCATTGCTCGAACTATGCCCTGCCCGAGTTGGAGGCATGCGGCGATCGAGTTGTTTGGACAACTCCTTTTGTCGCGTCTATCTTTTTCACATCAGCTTCCTCGATTGTGAACGGGCTTTTTTTTTATCGAATTTTAGCACTGGAAGGCACCTGCAGGTGCGCTCGTGCAACGTGTAAATAACTGTTTGTCATATCATTATTCTCATTCGTATCGACATAAGTAGTAAAGCTTTGTATACATACACTTCGGTTTTTACTTTCTTTCTTTTTTGTATTAATGTTCTTTTTCTTTCGTATGCATTTACGATCGATATCAATTTTCTGAATTGATAAAATTGTAATGAATTTCCCTGAATTCTTGGCCACTAGCCAGCTGGTTAAACACACGTAAAATCAATAAATAGAAGATTGGAATGAACTTGTGCGACTTATTAATTCGAGTATTACTGTTTGCATAGGATCGCTATTTTATTACAGACAGTGAAAGGCCGGGCCAAAAATATTACCTCATTTTAACATAAATTGAACCACAGTGTTCCAAATGGCATATTTAAGTAGACAAAATTCATTTTCGAATTTCGGAAAATTTTTTTTTCCATATAATCTAGAATAATCATATATTAAAAATCCAGAATATTAAAACATTAAACCCACTGGTTCAATGTTTACAGAGCGGTCAAAGTACGACTTCTAGAAAACAATTTTTGGAGAATTGATCGAGCACATTTCTTTGGTCAACAGAAATGCTCTGCAGTATTATTAAGATACATTTAAATTCTAAAGTCATGATGTATTTAGCATCTCAAAGCATTTATTTTACCTTAAATAACATTAAATTATTAATAACTTTTTTGTATTGCTGTAAATCGAAGTTCTAGTGAAGCAATTAATTCTTAGTAAAAACTGACATTATGTTATGATTCATCAGTCGTGGAAAATATGCTCCGCGCCCTAACGCAAATGCAACGAAGATCGAGGCAAACGAGGTTACTCGACCGATGACGTTTCGGTTTACTCTGGTTGGCTGTGAATTTCTATTACCGTCGAATACGAAACGAGATACAATAATTGACGTGGCCGTTTGGTTTACTTCGCACCGGAAACGGTCAAATTGGCCTGCTGCTAAATCCAACTGTTCCTCTCTGTTTCAGACACGTCCTACGAGAAGGCCTGTCGAAGGGGCAGCGCGCCGGCCACCCCTGTCCTCGGAGCACGACCCCTTGACGTCACCCCCAACAGAATCGTCGTAAGTAGACCTCATTTCTTGCCCCCCGTCCACTGCCTGTAATTTCGATTCAACTGTAATTTTCGATCTCTGATAATGCGCTGCGCTGACAATGTTACCCTTTGTTCGCTTCGAGGGGTCGTGGAATAATGGGGCCTTTTTATTTTCACATTTCGGACAGTTTAATTGCTGTAATTTCACTGCTGATTGATATTTGAATATTTCTTCGGAGTACACTTTTCTTTATACGACATTTGTAGATACTAGTATCGATCAGTTTTCGGTGAGTTAATTTTGTATGTTTCCTGTTGCTGGGGTTCAGTGGAGCAGATGTTATGGTTTTTAACATTTGCAAAACAATCATCCGACAGAACGTTGAATGAAAATTTGACAAAGTTGTCTAACAAATTCTTTAGTTGATACTGAGAATCATTTAATTTATTCAGGGTCTTGAATCGTTCTATAAATTTAATTAGCTTACAAACTTGTTATTATCCGCTGACCTGCATGCTTTCCTGAGGTTTCGTAAACGGATATTTGTGTACTGAGATTTGTAGCTTACGCAATGTACAATTTACACACCGCGAATGATGTCTTGAAATCGGTTTGCAGTATATTAGATTCCGTCATACGTACAACCGTTTACGTACGAAAAGGAATCGTGCGAAATAGAGAAGAATAGAATCGCCAATTTAATCTTCGAGCCAATTTAAACACAATTAATAGTAATAATAATGTGGTAGGGTGACTCAACTTTCATTCCCTTGGTACATATTTACTTTCGTACGTTGCAACCCAGTTGCACAAGACGTGCCCTGAGTAATTTCATTTGTTCGCGCGACAAGTCGCAAGGAATTTTCACGCGGCTGCTGGAAAGGAGGGCGTTAATTGGTGAAATATCTCGGAGTAATTATTTTATCGGGACGAGCGCATTGGCCCGAGCTCGCAATTAACGCCTGGGCCCCTCTTGTTCGTGCGCCGAAGGAAATCTTCGGTATGCTATGTCGCCGTTAGATCCTTATCACGGGGAATACTTTTGGCGAATCTGTCAGCGCTGCGCTAAAGTGCATTAGACTTGCAGATTAGATCCGAGTCAGGTGTTCTTGTCGGCCGCGGAGGGACCTCACCCTCCGGAATTCGTCGTTTTCGGCCACTGGCAGGGTGCTTTAACCCCTTAACAGCCTCCTCCGTGATATTGCGTTCGATTGAAAACGAGGAAGGAGCTATTCCAAGGAAATTCTGTTTTCTGTCATTGACTTAGCTGGTTGGAATGCTTGTGTTCTATGTATATGTTACGGTAAATGTGATTAATGCGATTATGTATAATTGCCGGTTATTATATGTAATCACCACAAAGTTTGCTAAATGTGATAAATTCTTGAATATTTATCAAATTAACCGGCGAGTTTATACATACAATTGGCAACTCGTAATGACTATACAATTTCTGGTATACAAGTGTGAAAGTCTTCCTTGTTTTGCTCCTAACTGATAAAACTCTCCATTTTGAACTTCTAATACCACCGCTAATAAATTTCGTGGATCACTTCTTGCTCTGTCAACGTCTGGTACTCTTAATTTCACTGTACCACCAACTTTACCAGAAGGAAATGTAAGGTTTGGAACATTCAACATTTTCTTTGCCTGTGATTCTAAACCTTCTTTACCACTCATTCTATATTTTCTTACCTGATCTTGCCTGCTTAAAATATCTGTCTGGATTAAAGGGACCGCTGCTTCATCTAATTTATCACATTTACCAAACTTAGTGGTGATTATATATAATAACCGGCAATTATACATAATCGCATTAATCACATTTACCGTAACATATATAAAGAAAAAGCTAGCAGTTTATCAAATTTGGGCTCTCGAATGCAATCGATTGAGCAAATAATTGAAAAATATGGGCAGGAACATGTTTCATCCAGTGGACGAAGATCGTCGGAAAATTCACTTCGTCTGGCGTAGTCGTGCCTCCCGAATTATTTTCCAATTTCCGGAAGAAAAAGAGATCCAGCTAGGTTGTGTGCCGTTTGCTCAAAGAGGAGAGACTCCAAAGGAAAGAAAGATTGGACGAGAATCTTGATATCGGTGTAACGAATGTTGGTAACGGTGATGCACATTCATGTTTCTAGAACTACCACTTCTAACTTTTAGGACGTCCAGATTTTTAAATTCAGTTTATGTTTTACATTTTTTTATTGTACTGTTTTGATTTTTGTCTGTCATTTACGAACGTAATATGATATAGCTGGATTTAAAATGCATAATTTCTTATTATATGTACAAAAATACAAGTTTTTTTCGAAAAATTGTATTCCACCCAAGTTTTTGTATAGTAAATTACAGAAACTAAATTTGTATAGTGAATTAAAAAGAACTAAAAAAGGTGGTAATTTTTGCGCGCTCCTCTAAGATTCAGTGAGATGTTAAGGGGTTAAGGCGCAAATGGATTTTCGTTCATCGACTTTGCCTTTCTGAATTCTAATGAGATTTCCATTCGTGCATTTCATACTGGTAGTGGGTTTAAACAAATCTGAGTGAATAGTTTATGGAGTTTCAGTATACTAATTATGTCTTTCTATATATATTTTTATTCATTTTTTGTCACGTTTATTGTATTGTTCTTAGATATTTTTTTTAATTCCTGTCGCAATACTTTCACTCGTTACGAAATGCTTCGATAGACGTAAAGCGTCATTTTATAAAAAAAAGCAAGCTACATCAACCCTAACACATTCTTGCAGCATTAGTTTTTAAATACTTCGAAATTCGTGTGAAGAAAATAAGTATGCACGTGTCGATTTCATAGAGTCCATTCACGTAATTCTATTTCCATTTCCGTAGATCTCCCGCATCTCGAAAGATAAATCGCCGTACACAATTCCTTTGTTGCAGCTTGCATTCAATACTTCCGTTTAAAATGGCGCGCTGCAGTATCCGCTGTAGTAGTTGTTCGTCGTGTTCTCCTCGGGAAACATTTCGTTTTCAAAGCACGAGAAGGGACACTCGAGTTTTCCGATCACGTATATCTTCGATCTTTCGAATCTTTCCTCGCATTGAGCCGTTGAGTTTGATGTACCATGCACCTTTTCCTTTATCCCTACAAACAAGCTGCATTGAACATCACGTTCATTGTGTTTCCCTCGCGTTCCTCGAACTCGCAGCAGTTTGTTCGCACAACGTTGAAGATGCTCCATAAGAATGCCTGCTTCCATTGTAACGAGTCTACAATTAGAATTGCTACGACCGTCTTTGATCAGCTTCGATTTTCATTCGTACTTTCAACGATTTACGGTTGCTTTGTGTGCGTTCGATGCATAGACACGTGCTGAATATCATTACAAATAAGAAACTCATACTTTTCTCTTTTTTTTTAAACGAAGGCCTCCCTTGGTAGCTGCTGCGGACTGCTCCATTACGTTTAGTTAGAAATTGTCATTTTTAATAATTAATCTTCACTTCGCAATGAAGCTTCCGAATATTTTTAAGCCAATTCGATGTGTGCAATTTTAAACGTGTTGGTATAAAACTGGTATTCAATATGATTACTTAATCTAAATTTTGTCACTGTATCGCGTAATCTAAAAATTGTACATCCTGCTCCATATATTTAACCCTTTCGCGCCCAACGGGATGCATGTCCCACTTTAGTATTCGAACAGAAACTTATCTCAATTTAATATCCATTACAGATCTCGATATTTAGTACATTACCAAGGAATTGAAAAAATTATTCATAGTTTAAAATGAGTCATACCTAGTTCAAAATATGGTAACACGAATTTAAAACTAACTAATTCGTTTCTCAATCTGCTCGAACAACTAATCCATGTTCCAACCCAGAATAGCTTCACAATTTTCGCCATAGGCCACATTGCGTCCTGCCCTCTCAAAATATATCGATTAACCTTTTATGCATACAGGGTGGTCCACGTAACTCGTGCACCCCGAATAACCTCTAAAGTACATATACGTTGTAGGGAAAAATACTGTCTACAAAACATGGATGCTTGCAGGGGCATATTACGTAGTGTATGCATTTTTTCTACAGCTCTTCTAGTTAACTGTGTTATTTTAAATGGAACGGCATATTTTTTATGCAAAAATATAGCAACGTATTGAAGTCTGGCTACAAAAGTATTTACCTTTATTAGCCCCTGCATATGCACCTTGAATAATTCGATATCATCGCTTTCCATCGACATGGCACCATTTAATCGCGACACACGCCGTCACCATGTCGTCCCTCGTTTCACCGAGGACGGCCACTCTTTCTCGCCGTCACCTTTACCCCCTTCGCTTCAATTTCGTTGCGTAAACCGACACGCTCCCTCGGCGAGAGTGGATGCAAAGGCAGACGACGCAGTATGGAAAATATCGATCCGCGTATCGTCTTGGCGCTCGGCAGCAGGTGTTCTCAAATCTCACGTGCTAGATCGCTTTTCTAGGACAACAGAGTGGTCGCGGGTCGCAGGTGTCGTGTCCGTTTACGCTGAACTGGGCCGACGCTATACCTGTAATAAAATGTGGGAACGATAGCCGGTGGGATATGTGACATTACTGTTTCTACTTGGCTGTCTAGAGTACACGGGGTTTCGCGTTTCCGGGGTTGGCGTATTACGTAGCGAAGTCTGAGGGACTGATTTTCCTCTTTTTGTTTTGTTCACATTATTGGAGGTTGTAGGTAGGAAAGTATGATTTACGAAGGTATGCTATTAGAGAAAGTAGGTTGACATCAAATATTAAACACTGCTTTCATTACATTGAACAGCAGGGTTTTGGTTATTTTATGTTTCTCTGGTTTCATTGTCCCTTTCTTCGCACGCAAACTTTTTCTTGAATAAGAGGGTGAACTGGTTTGAAGCTGATAATTTGAAGTAGGACATAAGATGAATCGAGGCAAAACCTTTCGATTAGAGAGCAAGTTATGTAGGTCGAAGCCTAGAGCCAAAAGTTTGAGGCGAAATCACTCGCTTCACTCGTGTGGGATAATTGACCTCAAGGATATAGGGCAGAGTGTAAAATTCCCTTGCGAGGACACGCTATTTAAAACCACGTGGCGTCACATAATTTCTTGAAAATCTTTTGCTACTGAAAAAGATTTATATACAACGTGTAGCACAAGTAATCACCCCCACATTGAAAAATAAAATTAGAAAAAGGTACTGGAATTACGCTTTATTTATTTAAACTTTAGAGACGTAGTTTCAGTTCACTTTGATTTCGCTAGCGCAGCACGTTGATCGATAAAAGTAGTGAGGTAAAGCTACAAGTTTATTCCAAAACTCCACTGCCTGTTGTGAATCGTAAGCGCCCCTTAAACATATGCATAAGTTATGCAGAATAACCCACAGCTGTCTTTGCGTTACAGTGGTCGACAATACGTATTTCTTCACCTTCCTTTTTTTTTACTACCAAGAATAGAATGACAGTACATATTTTCTTTCCAATATATGTATACCTATTATACTTTCCAAAGCAAAGCGTGCTGCGCATATTATTACGAACAAATGAATACTATTTCCAAAAAAGTCCCATCCAAATTCCAAAGTAAGGAAAGTAAAAAACTTGTAAAGACCAAATACGATAAAATTAGGCTGCAAGGTATAAGTGGTATGAGGGGAGTGGTAAGTTGTAAAAACCAAGTTCCTTTTCATGGCCGAGGAGGTTGGAAGAATGCAATAAATTCTTTGCTTTTCCCGTGCAGTTCTATCGAAGTGGAATTCCCTTAAAATTAATCGGAAGCAGAAAATGTTCTCTACCTGAATAATTTTTCACTTTATTGCTTACAAGTGGGTGCAAGGCACTTCTTTATGTGCCCGTGATCGAATCCCAGCGCGACAATTTCTTTAATTCGCATTCCACATTTAAAAGCTACATTAATAATTGTAATTATTAAAAAAGTGCATTACGCTTGTAAGCAAGCACTTGATTCATACTGCCACAGTTTCTGCTGTAAAATGCTTTTGCGGTGGAGAAACTATAGAAACTCTAATTTTGAATTCACAATATGTTGTTAAACATAAACATAAACTCGCTGTTCACAGTGCCTCATATTTAAAACGCTGCGTACCTTGCATTCCATGCCAGAGGAACGCCGATTTTTCTATACGCTCCCCGGTAGAATTTCATTTAAAGCGAAACTTATCGCAAACGAAGGAGGAAAAAAAGAATTAATTAAATTCTATACGCGGATACGATAAAACGATGCCCCTTTGTGTCGCGCCCAGCGATATTCTGGTTACAGCGAAAAGGGAAATAAATGAATCTCCGATGTTCGGTTGTATCGATGTAAATCTGACAAAGGAGAATGCGAATGAATAATAAAGATACGATCTTCGAGTGTAAAGCAGAGAAGTAAACGCGATTCGAGTAGCGCAATATGTTTACGGTTTAACTGCGGTGTACGCGAGTTATTAACGGGCAGGAAAGTAAAAAGGGATTCTTAATTACGTGCCCGCGGCGGGACGGTAATAAAGGGGGGAAAGGAAAACGTTTTCCCCGCTGTTTTACGAGCGAGTAGCACTTCGATGGACAGAGTATCGACGATCGAAACGATTAAGAAATTATAGCTGGCAAAGACGAAATGTGTGCGAAGATTTCGCCACTTCTGTCCAATATATCGTTCCAATCTTTCCACTTGCGATATATTCGTATGTTGCAGTCATGTCGACATATTACATTGCAGAATTCGCAAAATACTTAGTTTTACAATTTTGTTAGAAAGTGAGGAAACGGTGGATGCTTTAATATAGGGCAGGTGTTCTTCACTTTAGAGCAGGCATTTTTAGAAAAAAATTCAGGAGAATATCGATGCAGCTACAACTATTCACCTATCGTTTTTTCCAACGGGGATCACGCTTCAGAAAGTCCAAAGTAATCCAAGCATTGGATATGGAGTAAAAGAACCTAAGGGATAGCTCTCGATTCTTTCGAAATCGTAGTAAACGCAGGGAACTGCGCATAAACGCGTAGAAAAATTCGAAGACGCCGTTATGAATGACCGCCGTGGAGAGGGTAGGTAAAGTAGAAGGTACTTTTGCTCTCTATCGCCACCGGTTAGTCGACACCCCTCGGGGGAACAAAGAAAAGAACGAACTGGTTTTCGAGTGGTGCACCGACGACTTCACGGATCGATCCGGTTAAAGTGCGTTCTTCTATCACGAATTGTTTACGAGATCTTCTGTCCTGTAGAACTGTAGAATTGTAGAATTAAAAGCTTTGGAAAAAGCGTGACCGTCGCAATTTCGTGGAATCCTTCTACCTGGCAAGAAATCACTCGGACTCTGTATCGACTGCAATAAAAAGTTAGCCAAAGTCGTCTCGGTTAGTTTAAAAATTCACCTTACTGAATTTCTTTCGCCGGTACAGTTTGCAGGAATGATGCCAGCGGGAAAAGATTCTGTCGTTTGTGCGAGACTAAAAGGGGGCAATTTAAAATGACATTAAAACTGAAATTAAAACTTAAATAATTAATTAGCCTCAGCCGAGTTACAGGATTTAATTTGATTAACAGTGTAGGGTACGAGAAAAGACTGCTTGTGTGCGAATACATATGTGAATCTGTGATTGAATGTGACCGTGCGGAAGAAAAGACAAAGGGAATGAAGCGCATTTCATTATTGTTTATTAATTCACTTGGTAACAAGATTGCAAATTGAAAAGCGGTCGCCATAAAACGGTCATTCTAATAGTAAACGTTGCAGCAGAAACGTCCATGTAACTCGAATAAACTTGCAATTATTAACAAAAGCAGTACCACTTAATAATATTCCCACAATAGGTTTGTTGAAAAAGTACAGGTGTACGAAAATATAACATAGAAATTCTTTATTCTGAAATTATTAAAACAACACGAGGAATTTTTTCTTCGCTTATATATTCGCGGCAATATTTTCTACCGACAGTTCGCATAAACGGTTAATCACAGCATTCGCAACAGTCGCACGAAAATTCGTATTGGCATTCTGATCTCCATACAGTACGCTCCCTAATAAATTTGACTGCTGCGCACAATCGAATCGCCACCGAATCACCATCGACCAATGATAAAAGGCCAGGCTCTCTGCTAAAAAGGAATCGTCGAAAAATCTTTTCACCCATCTCTCGTTGAAGAGGGACCGTTAATTACGCTTGAATCCGATATATCAGATTCAAGAGCTCCGAGATTCGCCGGTTATCACTTCGTACGACGAATCTTGCGTGAAATTTCCGCATCTGCAGGGGATATTCGTTACACTGAATCCCAGCTGTCTCGTAAAGAAGCTGGCACGGCTCTGTTTGAGAACCCCTCGAAGACGTTTTTGTCCTCCTTACCGGTGGTTCTGGCCGGTGACGAGGGGCTGAGAGGCCAAGGGGTGACCCGTTTTGCCTCACCTGAATGCAGGGGCAGGGTTTTTGGTCGCGGTGCACAAAGCTTGCGCCCCAAGGATCCCTTGACTTCGGCTACCCGGATGAGCAACATCTGCGCCAGTCGACGTCGAGATTTTGCCGCGAAATCTTCTCGCTCTGTCGTAGCACGCCTCGAAAGATAACGTCGGCCGAGACTTTTATATGCGTGTACCGCGAGCGCCGAGTACAGATTCCTCGAGATATATCATTCCTGTGTCCGATCGTGAGAATCGATATTCAATTGCCTGAATATTTTTGGTAATACACATATATTTTTCTCCCTGGCCAGTTCTCTTCATCTTTATCGGGCTTTATAATGGACAGGTGTGGCGCGTCCCGAGACGCTCGATGATTGATAGGATTCGTACGAACGTAGTTTCGTAATGGATTTTATAGTGGACGTTGACGACTTACTTTCGGCGACCGACAGGCGGATGAGCTTTGAGAGTGTCGCCCGGTGAAAATTACGACGATAATGAACTGTCTGAGGAGCGGCATTAATTCGCTGCATTTCTAACGCTGCGAAGGTGAAGCGACATCACGGGTAAACGTCGGCGTGTTAGAGTAAAAATTGCAGAAGGTACGCAGGAGCTTTTGCTTCGGCAAAGATCAACAGCCTCGCCACTTTATCATCGACGAAATAAGCTGTTAAGTAATCAGCTCGAAGGAACTGTAGAATATTCTAGGACGCCGCGAAATCCTAGATGAGGGAAAGTCCATCAAAGTCCTTCGCAATCTCAGCCGCGCCGTGGCGAGCTCATTCGTTGCGAGTAAGTAACGACGAGCAATAATTTATCGACGGTCAGGAGCCAGTAAATAAGAGACTCGTGGCCAAATAAAGAAACATCAAAGGCGAGGCAACTGCCTCGAGGGTCGACGGCCTCGCGATCGACGAAAAGCGACGAGCAACGGCCGCTGAAAATATCGCTGCTCCACGTTTTCACCGCTCTTTCGGCGCCATCAGCGAAACGCGGAATGCTTGTCGAAGGGAAACGAGCGATTGTCGTAGTGCTTCGATGCCCCGAATCGAGAATTCTTAGTAATAAGTTCAGGAGTAAGTGACAGCGTCGCCGATGATGGAACCGCCGAACGGTGGAAGTTTGAAGCGCGCGTGGTTTTTAGTGGCGTTTAATAATTAAACATCGGAAAACGCTTCGCCCTCGTGGAGTCATTCAAATGGAAATGACGTTCACCGATTGCGTATTGTAGTTAATGAATGAAGTGAACGAAAGCGCATACGCAGATGAAAGTTAATCCGTTGTCAGCGAGGAGCAGCATTTGTTAAAATGTGATATCATTGAGAAATCGAAGCCCAAGATATTCTGCGCTGGTGTATGCATATAAATTAAACATGACAATCGATTACGACTACGTTATATGTTACGAATGCAACGCAATCGAGAATTATTTACCTATGACTAAAAGCTGCAAGGTTTCAGATAATTATTTATATCTTTCTTTGACGCATCGCGCAGTCTTCAAGGATCACTGGTTTTTCTTCTAAATTGTGCCGCCAGTAGCAGGCTACATCCATTTATTTTAAACTGGTTGAGCGGATAAGTTGCAGTAACCCGTGTCTCGAAGGCCTACAAAAATAAATAAATCAGATACAAACGGCCCTCAAATCCGCGAAGGTTCTAAAATTTTCCACGAATCTCTAAACCAATTCTTCAACGTACAACGCGAGGCAGGAGAATCAAAGGAAAAAGCAGCAAGGCGTTGCCATCGATAGTCGACCCGTCGTCGACAATTCTCGACTATTCCGAAGATTAACAAGACAAGAAGACCGGCCGCGCTGAAACCTTAAATCAATATTAGTATCAACGTGACGGGTGACAAACGACCGCCGTGTGGGTGCGTAAATTGTAAAGGGAGCCATCGGGTTTCCGGAGCGTGGTTCGCGTGGATCGTTTAAAGAGCCTGCCGATTTAAATCCCTCGGCAGCGAGGCGAGCAGAGGCCCATGCCTGGAAGCGTCGATCCCGTTTTTGGGTGCCGCCAAAAGATACCTGAGAGGGTAGGCCCGGTTGGAATCCTTGGCTCGTGCTTCCGCCCGTGAATAGAAATCCCTGGGAGTCCATTGTGTCGGGCACAAAACTCGAACGATTCGCCTCGATGGCTGCCCGAGGGAACACGGGAACACGGGAATCGTGAGAGGAGCAGGAGTCGTTCGGGGAACGCCACGGTGAACGGTCCTCGGCTCCCTTTTGCTTCGGGGACGATTTTCGAACACTATCAATCGAAGCGGACCGTGGACTCCATTTTTCCCGTACGGTTCAAGGTGAAGTAGAATTCTGCTCCAAAGTTCGCGAGGATTCTTATCAGTTTTTCTTCAACCGTTGCTCGTTTTGACAGTTTTTCGTGGACTGCTTAGACGAAGGTCGCTCGAGGTTGAATTTCAAGTGTTTAGTGCAACAATCTTTTCGAAAGCTGATCAAGTGGTGCGGACCTTGTTGAACAATTTATAAAACTCCGTGGCAGTATTTTAATCAAATCAGTTGGTGCAACTAAAACTTTTGTTGAAACGGTGATGCAAGAATCGGTGAACGAACTAACGCGTGACCACCGATGCTCCGAAGTTTGCATATTTTTTGTGACAACAGCAGTGCAATAATACTCATACGATCTGTGTTGCTAAATAATCGGAACAACATTTCTCAAAAGGCTTAATTGAAAGCTTCTACTCCAACAATTGGGTAACTTTCGGAACAGAAGCGTATCATACTCACGCTAACACCTAATCAAGCAGACCTATTGCGCGAAGCAAAAGTACTAAAAAGGACGATTCAATAATCGAATGAATAGTATTTTCTGGTCAATACGTAGCAAGCATTCTGATAAAATAAATCAGCACAGCTGCAATGCTTTCTAATCGTATTGTCAACAATTTGCGATCGATCCAGTGAAATAGGAAGGGGAGGCAGAAAGTTTCCCACTGGTTAGGAAACGTTGGCCAAAGTTTGTTCGTATCGTCACGTTCGCGTGCTCCCAGCCCACGAACCCGGTGACGCAGTCCACCGATCACGCTGCATCCTGACATTGGGCGGGCTTATCAGTCTCGCACGTGTACGATAACGCTTGTTTCGTTGCCTCGCTTTCGGTGACTAGGAACGCTTTGAACCCGACACGGTGTGCACTCCATTTCGATGTGAACAATACGTCACTCCTGACATTTAAATTCGGATGCTTGATAGACCGACAGGTGATGAATCGCAACGACATACCGGCACATGGTGATGTTATTGCAGGATAAATCGTGCCGGGAAGTATTTAGATAGATGCCAACAGAGGGCAGATGGAACTGTGAAACTTGCATGTGAAAGGTGAATAGATTGCGAACCAACCTTTATTAACTGTGATACCTGTGGAAGGAAGATTTCGGTGTGAAGTGATTGTCTAAGAATCAGAAAAGGAATTATGAATTCTAAGTGAGCTGCAAATACAGTCCTTCCTTTTTTTGCCTGAAACCTGATTAGCTGGAAATCATAAGTGAACTTATCTAATCGTAAGACTAAAAACTAATCGTGAAACGTAAATATGAACGATCAAAGGGGAGGATATATGTAGTTCGTTTTAACGTTAACAGCCGTAACAGTACACGAATAATAGGTGTAGAACAAGAAGAAGCGTAATCAAAATCGTATCGGCGTCGGTGAAATCAGCGAGCGAGCATCGCGAAGGAGAAGAGGAAGACGAAGAACGAGACCCAGTCACGGTGAAAACAGGCTGCTATCGAAAAAAAAAGACATCTTGTCAGTGTCCGAGGATCCTCGCGAGAGAAATCGTTCTTTCGACGAGTGACTTGCACGACGTAGTCGTGAGTGATAAGTGCAAAGTGTCGGCGAAGATTCAAGCGTATCGATCAACCTTTCCTACGTTGCGCTTCCTCGTCGACGTTAAATATACCTGAGTAACATTATCGGTGAGTCAGCCGTGATAACTCGTTTGTAATAGCCGTGTTTACGTGCGCCGGTCTGTCAGTGAACGTGAAATCGGTACGATCCAATGGGGTTTCCCTCGCGATCGTGCGTGTACGATGGTTTCGATCAATGCAAATTGAGTGTACCTATTGGCAACTAACAGACTGCCAGTCGTTCGCAAATACATTGTGGGAACAGTTTGACGAAACGGGGCATCGAGTGCGATTGACAGAAATTGAAAAGATGAATTTGGGGGAAATCTATCTCAATTTCGGATCCACCAAGTGGAACAGTTTGGGGAAGGTAGCGTGAGTCGGGACAGTGCTCTCTTTTCGAGCTGGAATTTCGTGGCTGCGGAACATCTGCTGTTGTTTCTCACGCGTTAACGTACGTATGACCAGGAGGAAAATGTGCGTTAAACCGATGGAGGAGAACGAGGAGGACAAAGTTGTCAACATGATCATCAACTACTTCACTGCCAGGGTAAATATGTGTAGCAGATCTTCTGAATGAAAGCTGGTCGTGTTGACTTTTTCCACCCATAAACGATGAGCGGGGCGTATGTTCGAGCGTGGAAATAAGAAATCGCTGGAGCTTAATCGCGTGTGAGTCGCGTATATAAATTTGCTCCACGAAACTCTTTATCCAGATGAAGGTAATTTAATAGAAGAGGGTAATGTTGGACAAAACGATAGCACGTGAAGAGAAATTGTGATAAAACTGTTTTCGAAATTTGAATTTCTATTAGAGTTACTGCGAGTGATCGACAATTTGTTACCGCCACTGGCACGTGAAAACACGACTTTCTACCGTTTCGGAGTTACTCCAATGTAATTGCATCGTATCTTCAAATGATTTTATTTATACCGTTTAAAACGAACAACGCTGCCCCTGATACGCGGATTACAGAGCAAAGTATTTCAGAATTCTATAGGCCGAATTGTCGCGAGCACAATTCGTTTACGCATGAAAAAATTCTAACATAGTCGTAGTAAGTTGAATACAGCTGCGTCCCATTTTGACCAGAAAAAATTAATACAGCCACCATTTCTGATACACGATGTTCGCTCACTGGCACACGGATGTAGCTGCAGTTTGTTTGCAGAAAAAGGTTGCTGCGTTTGCGGATAAATCGACGGAATCTGCAGCAGATTCTTAGGGATTCCTCAGCTAGCAGAGTTGTTCGATAAAAAAAAGACGATGCTGGTTGTAATTTTAGATGAGTCAATTGCGGTTGCAGAAACGTAGAATGATTCTTGAGGTGGCTATTCATAGAGACTTATATTTCGAAAGAAGAAACGTTGCGAGATGGTTGCATGCGCGTGTCATGATCACCCTGTAATTTCCATACGTACAATTCCTTATTAAACGGTACGATTGCTCTTCTGTTATTGTACTGCGAAATTCGGATGATCTTTGGAAGGAAAAGAGAGATCAATGGGTTACAGAGATAAAACCAACACGGGATAAGATGACGAAATATGTACCCGAAGAATATCTTTAAAAATATGTTTTGACTAATGTGATATTTTATTCTTAATTATGCTGGCACTCTCATCGATATTCTAATTAATCAAACCTTCGTAGCTCCTTTAACTGCTGGTTTCACATTCCAAGAGTTAGTAAACGAACCAGCACATTAAGCAGTTGAGGCAAAAATGACCAAACGACATCATAAATATATGTATATTAATTCTTTCCTATTTCACTGGTTACGCTTCATTTACGTGCCATATTATTTATTACTATTCCACTTGTGCCAATACAATTTTAAACATACACTTTATACGGTCGTACATTGAGATCGAAAGAACATTTCACAGAAATGAATAGAGCGGTTTGCTCGATTTTGTCGATTAACATTTTTCGATAACATTCCTGGCGGATTCACAGTCTAACAAATCCGGAAAAGCTTGCAACTGATCACGAGGCCGGCTGCGTTTCTCCAAACGCGCGAGATATTTGGAATCCCTCCGAGTTTCGCTGGCGTTCGGCCAGCTTGTCTTTATCCGATGACCCAAAAGATGTATGAACCACGTTCAAAAGCCGAGGAAAGTGGAACGAAGGATTTAACGTTCGAGAAGCCGCCGCGGCGGGCCGTTTCTGCGGGAACAAAAAGAGACGCGACTATCCCGCAATTCAGGAACGTGAAAATACCATTGCTTCACCGGTGAACGTGTACTTTTTTTAATAATAAAAAACCGGCTGGTTTCGTTTTCGAAAGGCTAGGAAACGTTTGGAGCACGCGCAGTGCCATGAATAGGTAACTGTGCGCATAGTTTCCTTCGCAATTGACTGATTCGCTTGTTTTTATTTATCGTTTAGTATTCTGGCATTATAAGAAAATTAAAGCTGACACTTAATAAAATACTTGCAATTAGCCTTGTATTCTTGTGCTAAGTATCGTATTTTTGCTCTAGGATTGTGTTTTGCAAGTAACGCTGCATATCTGAAATAAAAGATGCATTGGAGCTTGCACAGTATTTCTTGTACATATGTAATTTTTATGAGTCAGTGGAGTGCTTACGTCCTGTTTTATTGGTATAACTAAATTCCGGATGAAATAATTGCGTCTAGTCAGTTTTGAAACTGCGATTTAAACACCTCTGTTATTGTTTCATCCGATACAGTGTATCATAATTACGAGTTCAATAAAGCTACCGGAGAACAAAACCTCTTTTATTATGGTATCAAGAAAAATTTGCCCATCTTGGCCTGGCACATAAAATTAACTGTAACATTCCATTTTCTCCGTTCTAACTTTCTAAAACGTTCGACCCACGCTTACGTAACACCTTTTTCCTTATATCTACCGGAATATTAGCGCCACTGTTCGATCATTTAGTTCCTCGATACAACGTGTAATTTAATTTCCACTCAAAGATGATCGGGGACACGACATTTCTTTTTTCCCAAATATCGCGCCCCTGGCGTTATTAGTTCCCATATGGTAAACTAGAAGTGAATTTTGGGTCCGAGAATCTGTTGGTACATCGTCGATCTGGGTACACTGGCTAAAACCTCCCAGTATCAAACACAGTGGAATACCTTTCACTTGAGCAATGTCAAGAAAGATTCTCGATATCGCTCGGGGATTCAGTCGATGATTTTCACTCGAGACACAGACAACTTTTGCTACCGAAACGATTTCTTCCTCGGCTATACAGTGTACAGTGATTCGTAAAGCACCTCGACCACAAATTGAGCAACGAACGTAAAGTGTTACAGATTTTGTTTTTTTTTCTTGAAAAATTTTATTAATTAAGTTTTATTAATTGACATCGCTCTAAGTGTAGATAAGTCAAATGTGGAGACTTGTGTGAGAAATGTGATTCCGTGTGATTAGTCGAGAAGTGTTTGTTTTACAAGGTAAAGAAGAATTGTTAAACGGAATTCTTCTTATAACGTTTGAGTATATTTCGCGAATGATTGTTTGGCGAGAGTTACTATCTAATTCCAGTATTTGAAAAAAATGTGAAGCACTGTTCCTTAGTTTGTTGTCCAAACTTTAAAACAATTAGCAGAATGGCCCAGCCCAGATTTCTCTGCATTTTCTCCGCTTTTAATTATACGTTATTTAAATATAGCAGTATCATTCGTTAAAAAATGTTATAATGCTCTTCTATTCTACACTTCGTAAAAATCCTCATGCATTAGTTCTATTCTGAATTGAAGTTATTCGAATATAGTTTAACATAGTGTAGATTAACTTTAATTACAATTACGACGTTAGATTTATGTTTTCTATAGTTGTCACATATTAATTGCGGATACCGGTGACAAGCTTCTTGATTATATTTCAAATAAACTTATTTGCCCTTAAATTAACGTACAAGAGATGGACATTTGTCCCGTGTTCGTGAGATTGCTTTGTTGTCAAGTTCGTTCCCATTCTTCGTTTCAAGCGGTCCGAGCTTTCTTCGTTCGGTTGATGCCAAAAAGAACTTTTAAAATCGATTTCCACGGGCTTAGAACTTGCACCTGTCGTGGCCGACTTCAAAAAACTCAATTCCAAAGGAAATGGAAGCTCAGATACTCGAGATGCCAACAGTTTTCATCACTTTTGTTTCTTGGAAAGCTATTTCGTTTCAGAAGTAGAGACGTAAATGAAAAAAGCAATTTCCTACAGCATTATGTAAAACAACTGTCATGAAATGCAAAAATTCAGAATTTGTTAATTCACCACCAAAAAGCATTTACTACAATACTAAAAGCAAACTACAATATTTTATATATAAAAGTAGAATAAAATAATTTTACCTGTACCAGTACCTGCCAAAATTGCAAAGTGCCAATGATATTAAAAATACATTAACGAAAGATTTTCAAACGTATATGAGAGTTTAGAAGCAGTGCAAACTTTGTTTAAAAATTTAAACAGGCACAGGATGAATCAAAATTAGATAATACAAAATCGAACGCAATGGTAATATTAATACCTTTTCTAATTTCCATAATACGTTCGTATTGTACACAGGAGTGTATCAAGTGGTCTGCCCAATGCAATATATAATCATACATCGTTACCGACAGTAGCACCGAATACGTGGATCAAACATTAACAATATAGTAGGTGTGGTTAATGATAGATGATCTTTCTAAATGCCAACCCCAAAGTCATAAAACGGAATTCCTGAACAGCTGTGGGCTACATTTTTCCGTACCTAGGACTCTAATCCTTTGTTTGCCATGTGCCGACTTCCAAAAGTCGCAGGACGATTTTCAAAAGGGAGACATACAATTTTCCGGGCCGGCTATTGTCGAGACACATGGCCACGTTTGCAATAAACACAGTTTTACCATAATAGCTTTCGCGTGTTCATGTCTAAAAATCAATTAGGACGAACATAAAACGAACTTTTTGATTCGAGAACGTTTTTTACGCTGTGGGATGTGCACCTATTGAGGGTATCTGTGAACACTTTTACATTTTGTAAATCGTATTTGTAAATCGTAAACAGTTATTAATTCTTCCGTCTTTAGGAATCAAGAACTATCTTCTCACTGTATCCCATTTCACTTCATCTTATTTTATTTTATTTTATTTTATGTTATCTTATTACATTATACTGTATCTGATTGTATCTTACTTTATTTCAAATTGTCTCAATTGTTATTCTTTTCTGAAATTCTGTTCTACTCTATTATTATTTTACTGTATTATTATTTTATCCTATTTCATTTGTTATTCTTCTCTGTAATTCTGTTTTTACTTTATATTGTATATGATACTGTTATTCTCTATGTGACACAATCCCCTGTATACTAAAGGGTTCTCTAGCCCGTTGATTAATGAAATATATATTATTATTATTATTATTATTTTTATTATTTGAATTTATAGAATTTCTAATCTTTGTATATTGTTATCAGGAATATTAGAATTTGGAATTTCGAAATGTATAATCCTCTCCACTTTAATCTTCACTATGGCTCCCATTATTTGCTCCAAGGTAATTTTTCTAAAAGGAAAAACTATATTATAGAATATAACTTGTGTAATAGATTCTACAGTTAATATATTATAATATAATTCTGCAATTGTTGCATCAGCTGGTAACAATTTTATTATTACATACATACGTAGCAAATGGCCAGAAAGCGTTGAATCTTTAAAGAAAACGCGATTTATGAGGAACGAGAACACATTAAACAGTTATACCATACATCACAGTTGAAATCACGTGACCCATCACATTGCACCACCGCTAATCAATTAATCATTTTGTAATTAATCTGTTGCGAAGAATGTTTGCGGGAGTCGTTCGACAGAAAAGTGCTTGATCGAAATCGTGCTACATTGCTGGATCGTAAATCATGATTCAACACATCGATGGATACGAAATTAATTCGATGTCTCGTTTCCACGAAGCTCGGCTGGCAAACTAAAATGTCAATGAACAAATAAGTAGGTGTACAATGTTGGATAATAATGGAATCTCTAGGGAGTTAAAATGTGAACGGGAAATATAGGCAAAGTTATGATGCTGTATAAATTATGCCAAATAGAACTTTTGCAAGTTTGACACTTTTATTTTACACTTGGGAAATATCGAATGCGCAGATGAGTTATTTAAAATGGAACGATGAAATATATTGATTCGTTAATCTATGGTACAAGAAAGATTATAAATATTTATCGTAGGGTATATATAATTGTATAACTTAATTAATTATGTTGCTGGAGCAGTTGGTGGGGGTAAGGTAGCAGTCCATAACACAAACTTTATTGCACTTTATTGCAAGTCAATCTTGTAAAACAAAATACATACACCTAGAATGTATTTATATACAGAATGTATTCTATTTAGTAGTCTTCTAAAAAAGATTTCTTAAAATTACGAGTTGGAATAATTTCAATATCAACGATAGCAAATTATCCCTCGCTTCATAAATCATTTACCAGGGACAGCATTGTTTGACGAATAGCATTTACGATAGAACAAATTAACGTAGATTTGCAGTTAATTCAGAAGCTACCAGGCTCAGCTGTTCAGAGTTATTGAGTCATAAATCTTACTACAGCAACACCGCTACACCACTTGTTTTTTAGGATCTCTTCACTCCACTGTACCTACTATTATTTTTATAAATCCGGCTATGAAGTGCTCTTTCAGCCAAATTAAGACCTCTTGTGTTCCCAAAGTCTATGAAACGCAAGAAGAATAAAAAGTTGAAGCGTTTGGTCAGCAGCCATCTATTATTTATGATCCCAGAAATTATAGGTACAAACGAAGGAAATTGTATTGTTTACAAAATAACAAAGGGCTATCTAATACAATATTTTGTAACTATACATATAGATATGTATTATATTTTATAGAATGTATCGTTTGATTTCTGGTACCATAGAAATATTCTTGTTCACTAAAGCGAAAAGAAAATAGGAACAATAAAGGAAGTAACATTTGTTTAATACTTCCTCCATCCCACATTCATGTTAATGTAATATCGCGACATTAACTTTTTCCATGCGTATTACCATTCGATTCCCCATAGAATCTTTAAAAATTACAATAATACGAAGAAAAATGTATGAATGTACGCACAAACTGATGATTTATCTGTGTTCCATACAAGTGGCACAGTAAAATAACCCTACACTATAAAAACGGTTCCAGCTGGAAATTAAACGAACGATCGCACAGTTTCCGGGCTGCTGTTTCCATGGTCCCGATCACCGCGCATTAAAAAGCTTCGACAAAGTATGACCTCGCACCCTTGGCATATTTTCAGTTTCCAGTAAACTTCCATACTTCCACCCCTCGCCCCTCCGTTCATTAGGCGGCCCATTCACCGATCGTTTCATTTGTCCGTTCACAGAATTTCTTCTCGAAGAGGTCGTTCCGCTCGAACCCGCTGAAGAGGACGAAGAGCGTGACGAAGCTCGAGCGACAGAAACAACGTGGCGCCGGACTTCGGGGTTGCCGTTCACACGAGTCCCTCCTCTGCGGGCAGGCGGTGACCTCGATGGACCTCGCGGCCGTGACACCGCTGCATCCGAGCCTGCTTGGCAGACCCCACTGCTTCCAGGTCACACCCAGCACCGGTGGGCCCAAGTATTTCAGTTGCAGGACCGCTCACGAACGGGAACAGTGGTTACACAGGTTGGTACCGTTCCTCTGCCGTTTCTTTTTCGTCTCCTTTGCGCCTTCTTTCTTTCCTTGGCCGATTCTTTTTTCGTCCTCTTCTGTTCTTCAACCCGGAAGAAGGTGGTGGAGGGTACGGTTACGCGACGCCGACGAATCTGAACCAGCTCGGGATGATAAACGTTCGTCCACTGCACTGCACGGGTTCTCGTGTTTCTTTTAATGGTAGATACTGTTGTTTCGCGACTTGCGAATGCCTACGTGCGGGGAATATCTCGCCGGGTTAATTGTTTAACAGATCACCGCGGGAGAAACGAGAGGAAAGTTTTTTTTTTTTGGTAGTTCCGGACGAACGAACGCGCGATACCGCGCTGTTATTTGTGTTTTATTATTCGGCTGTGCAGGTGGCAGCTTCCTGGAATGCTTGAATATTTTTGATACATATCTGGAAGCTGGCGTTATTTCTTTATTTCGAGTGTTGCGTGAGAATTTTGATCGTGCCTGCTGTTACCTATTTCTTTTCTTAATAAGAATTTCATTTTTCGGCTTTATAGAAGTATCATAGTGGCATGCCTTTTAACATTGTGGAAAAATAATGTTGCACTTTTATTTATTTACCTTTTCATGAATCTGCTTCATAGAACGTTATGTTCTACTGCTATATTTGCCTGAAATAATTTATTGTCAACCTCTGCATGGTGCTGCGTATAATGTAATGCATCGAACCGCACCCCGTTTTTGCATTTCAAATTTAAAAAGGAAGACAACAGTAACAGTCGATGTATCACGGAGAGCACTGTTGTATTACGGTTTTAACTACTTTTTCTGCACGTATCTGCATATACTATTTCAAAGCTTTATTTTTCTTACATGTACATATATCGCCAGTCCTATATATTGTATATTCCCCCCAAAAAGAAAAGGGCAGTAGAAATTCCTCATAATTTTCTAAACCATCTTGCTCACCCAGCAGATAAACATTTCCAAGCTAAAACGAATGTCGTACCAAAGCGAGCAAAACAAAGGAATTTGCTAACAGATTGGCGGCTGTGCTATCATCTGTTGAGTAATACGATTTCATTCGCGAGCATCTCGTCGTTTCGCAAACGTTTTCACAATGATCCAGAAATCTTCGTCGCTATTCATCCGGCCCATCCGCGATATAACACGCAACCCGTTTCCTCGCTTTCTACTTTCCCATTTCAGTGAGCCCGAATAATTCACAAAACTAATCGTTACTATCCTGCGTTGAATATTGCGTGCAGCTTAAGAAAATCGGTACAACCTGACGCGGAGCAAACACGACGGACGGACAACTCGCTGCAGATTTGGCTGCTCGAGGCGAAAGGTGTACCAGCGAAGAAACGATACTTCTGCGAGGTCTGCCTGGACAGCACTTTGTACGCGAGAACCACCGCGAAACTGAAGGCCGATCTCTGCTTCTGGGGCGAGCACTTCGATTTCCATCACCTGCCTTCCGTCAACACCATACAGGTGAATCTGTACAGGGAGGCCGACAGGAAGAAGAAGAGGGACAAGAATGTTTTGATCGGTGAGCTTATATTAAGCATAAAATTTAATTATTTCACGTACTGCTGTGTGAAACTTATTATTAGATTATACTTGTATCACAATTTCAACGGAATCGTCGTGTGTCACTTAGATTCCAAGAGATCAGATTCGACCTTTGGGAAAGCTTTCCAACGGAAAGTTACTCGGACAAATTAAAGGAAAGAAATTCAATTGAACGTTACCACTGAACAAATGCATATACATTCCAATTACTAAACTCGTTTAGCTGCAAATTTGTATACTAAGTATCACTAGCGCCCGAGCCCAAAGGTATTTCTAATCACTAAATCACAGTACACTCCCATAACACAGCCTCCGTATTAAATCTGAAAACAGTCCCTAACCATTCGCGAAACGCTTGAAATTTTCTTCAGGTTCCGTTAGCATACCGGCGCACAACGTCACGTCTCGTTATCTAACAGAGAAATGGTACCCTGTCGTGGGGGATAAAGGTCCCCTGAAGGAACCTCCGGCACTCAGGGTAAAATGCCGATTCCAATCTGTGGATATACTACCGGTTCAGGTATACCAGGAGTTCCTGGAGTACCTGAAAACAGACTACGCGTCCCTGTGCGACAAATTGGAGCCGGTGATCGGCGTCAAAGCGAAAGAGGACATTGCCACTGCTTTGATTGCAGTCATGCAACGCGAAAAGAAAGCGCCACAATTCCTCGCGGACCTGGTGATGATGGACATCCACAGAATAGGTAATTTATTACACTGGATTAGTTTAATCATATTTCTGTTCAAATTATCACGGGAGCAGGGAAGGTCCGCAGATATGCAATAAACTAATAGAAAATGCTATTACCCTTCTTCAATGGAAAGTTACCGGGTCTTTATAAAGTAATAGTTGACACTTGGAAATATTAATTAAAACTGTTGCACAAAATTCAATTTATCCTCTCTCCTCCGGCTACATATATTTGGTTAACAATTATAGCAGTGAACAATATGCGCGTCTAAATAGGTTAAAAAATTTCATTAAAATAGAAAGACCTTTCGAATTTGTCCAATACCGTCCATTTGTCTCTATAGCAACAGCTTCGAAGAGTCAAGGGAGCTGGAAACGTTCCGGCGAATATTCGTTCATCCATTAACAAGCAAATATTGAATTTCAGACGATGAGAGGCTCACCTTTCGAGGAAATTCTTTGGCCACGAAGGCGATGGAGGCCTACCTGAAGTTGACGGGCGACAGGTACCTACAGGAGACCTTGGGGGCAGTTGTAAGAGGAGCGGTGGAGGGTGGCGATTGCGAGGTGGATCCACTGAAGGTCGCCTCGGTGGCGGCCCTTCACAAGCAACAACAGAATCTACGGAACGCCGTGGAACTCGCCTGGAGCAGGATACTCGCTAGCCACGCTCACTTTCCTCTCGAATTACGCGAGTGCTTCCGTATATTCCGCGAACGTCTGGCAGACATGGGCCGGGAGGACATCGCAGACAATCTGATCTCCGCGTCTATATTCCTCAGATTCCTCTGTCCAGCCATTCTCAGCCCGTCCCTCTTCAACATCACGCACGGTGAGTTGGAAACTTGAAGTATTATTATTATTATTCGTTGTTTGCTTTAAAACGGGCAAGGATGAGCCGAAACGAATTTGTAAGGTATTTCCTGAAAAAACTTGGCTGGCGGCCATCGATTTGACTATAGTTTTGAATAAATATGAAGTATTGTGTTAAATGTTTAATTAATCGTCGTTTTAACTTATGTTCGAAGCAGAGAAAAGAATTAACTTATTGGACCCCGTATTTAAAGTAAACCTGTTTCCATTAAAGTAGTGCACTAGAACAAGCAATGAAAGATATGTTCCACGCGACAAAGCAAGCACGTTCGAAAGTGAAAGGCTTAAAATTAGAAAGTACAATGTAAATCCTTGTGTAAAAATTGTATGGGGTGAGGTAATAAATTGTGGAAATAGAGCGTGGTATCTAGCAAGCTAATTACGGCTGCGCGCTAAAATTTGAAGGCTGAAGTTTCCAATTAATTTTGTGTTCCAGAATATCCGAACGAGAAGGCAGCAAGGAATCTCACACTCGTGGCGAAGACCCTTCAAACATTGGCGAACTTTACGAGATTCCAAGGAAAGGAGAATTTCATGGAATTCATGAACGATGTCCTGGAACGCGAAGCTCCGTCCATGAAGAACTTCCTCCAGTTGATCAGTGTACGTGCACACTTATTTCTCTCGCAAACCAATCGCCCGTTTCGGTAAGGCCATGAAATTACCACAAAAATTGTCTTTTACAGAGCCCCTTGCCAAAGGACGCACCAACCAATAATTCGTTAGAATTCGACGGCTACATAGATCTGGGAAAGCAATTGTCGCTCTTGCACTCGCTTCTACGTGAAAGTTTAGTCACAATAACTTCGTCCTCCCCGTCACTGCCTCCGTCGAGATTACCGGAGATCCTGGAGAGGATCTCCATAGCCTTAGACCAATCGGGTCCAAGTCCAGTGCCAGCCTCCCATCGCTATCCAAACTTGCAAAACAACATCTTTCGATATAACGACCCCACGATTGCAAACAGCAACACTAATCTATCGGTATCGGCCACATCGACCCTGAGCAATCACAGCACGCTAAACGGGACCATCAGGGACAGCAACGAAGTGTTGCAGTCGAACACGCTGGGCCACAACAGTTCTCGCAGTCCAAACGTAGCCAGGGCTGCCACTCTTCCTCGCAACGCTTACATGCCAACTAATGGGAAGCTTCAACTACAAATCACCACCGACGATTATCCTTTGGAGCCACCTGCCTTCGTGTCGCGGTCACCCACGCCTATAGTGCGCCAGCACAGGGTAATTGGATCCAACAGGACCGGGGCTGGATACAGACTGACCGCCAGTGCTAGTCTGGCGAACGTGAACCACTGCCAGGCACATCCCACCAGCCCTACGAGGTCGGAGAGTCACAGCAATCTGAAAGATTCCAACTACAACATCACCACGTCGCAGAACAATCAATCGAACAGCTGCCTATCTCAGCAGCAACAGCAGCAGAACCACAGACACAACATAGCACGATTGCAAAGTCTGGACATGCATGACAGGGAGGACAATTACAATCACAATAACTACAACGTCTCGAGATCGGCCAGCAGAAATCACTTCAACAAGGAGGAAAACGCGAACCACATGCAGCATCAGAACTACAACAACGTATCGAAGACTACCGTAAACGCGAACGTGGTGGTGAATCCGCCGTCGAACTTGACGCTGTCGATCAACCACCAGCCAAATAATAATTATAATAACAGCAAGGCGAACAGCACGGCCGCCAACGGAAACAACTTGGTCGAGCTGTCCGACTTCCTCAGGTACGCCGACGACGAAGTGTCGGAGTCGAAGTCGCAGAAAGGATCGCAGATATCGATATCCCAGTTGAGCAACGTCGCCTCGTCTGGCTATCAGAGTTTCGCTGCTTACAGCCAAAGCTCCAGCCCTGTGGATCTCAGTAGCAACAATGCAAACACACATATACTCAGCGCCGCGCCGTTAGCGTTCGCCAACCCTGTCTATCACATGGAATCGAATCACGGAAGAAATGGCAGAAGGGGCAGCAGCAGTTCGGAAGAAAGGGACGGAAGTGGCGGTGGAGTTGAGGGTGTGAGGGGCGTTGATCTCAGCCCTTCGCCTCCACCGCAGAACAACGTGAGGAATCTGCAGAGAAATAATCAGAACCAGTGGAGGCAGACCAATCAGACGCACAGGAACAGCACGGATCAGAATCAGAGTGTCTGCTGCACGAAACTGAGGAGAAGACTGTCGCTGGACTCGACGCGAGATCTGTCCGACACCAGCGAGGAAGAGAGCTGCACGACGAGGAGGAGCAAATCTCGGAGTCATCGAAGCATCGATCAGGTAATTAATATATCCGTTTTACGGCAGTGCCAAATATTCGCTTTCGTGAATGGTGAAAATTGTTGAAAACGACGGGCCGTTCGAACTAAGGCAATCTATTTAAATGTCCCGTTTAGTTTTAGTAATAATAGCAGTACAAATATTGATAATACAATTTTAACGATATGGAAGATAAATATTTTATTTCCAGTAGCACAGGTAAATGACATTGTCAGACATTTTTTCTATATTTGCACAAACTCACATTCTGTGATTAAAATTGCATACAAATTATGTTTCATAACATTAAAGCTAATAGAGATAATTATGCTTCATTGGGGCAAATGTGGATTATACATCCTAGAACACTTCCAGCTAATTATTTTAATCAAAACAAGCTGCTAATTTTTGTAAATCTCTCGCTTTTGAATAAATTCAACGGTACTCGTATGTTATTTACCTTAATTAGCCCCAACTAAATTATTATTCCTTAGCAAAGTTTAAACAGTATCGTAAGGCAATGTTGAACGGTATCATCTACTTTTCGATCCACCCACTATATTATCAATAATTAAGATTATTACATTTCACGGTCCAGGTGGACTAGAAGCACTCAATCAATTTTATTCACCATTCGCGAAACTAAGTTTTAAAAAAGATTTCACCATCTTTCCAGCAGCGGGGTCAGGACCAGGAAACGCCGATTCAACCTTTCGCCGAACTAACCTTAGCAGACGAAAGAGGAACTTATAATTCTTTCTCGATCCAGCACAATTTGCCCATGTGTACATAGTTTCGCGATAACGTGACCGTTGTGAATAACAAGTTCCTCTTTATACGCTAAAAAGAAAGAATCACCTTATTCTTTTCTCTGTCTGTTTCTCTGATCTCTCGCCTAACGGAACGCCTGTTCGTCTGTGTCTTGTAACTAACAACGCCACGTCTCTTCGTTTCCAGTACGAAGTGGAAATCGAGAGGCTGCAGAGTAGCGTAGATCGACTGAAGGCCCGGTTAGCCGCAACCGAGGATACCGATATAGACGGCATTACACCGGATAGCGATATTGACGGCATTACACCGGATACCAAGATGAAGAGCATCATCTCCAGGTACTTAATCCTCATTAACGCGGCTACTAACCTGTCGATTGATTCTTTGCCTGACATGAGTGTGATCACCCTACCATCGTGACGGCTACCACTTTTCTCTATCTTACGTTTCACTACGAGCCCTCTTCGTCTCATGTTCAGTCACGTCGTGTCTCTGTTTTCCCTTTCATCCTCTCCTCGTTTCTTACTTCATCGAGATTTTCTTTTCATCGAACATCCTCGGTACGAAGACTATGGGGGCCTATGAGAAGGAACCCTCGATTGAATTCGATGGTTTCTTCGCGGGGGGCTCGGTTTTACTCGCTCTTGGTGATTCGATGCTTATGATTCGCGAGATCGACGCACAATCGTGGAACGTCTTGAATGATGTATGAAATATGACAGGCAGAGCTTATTGTCTCTGTTTGTAAAAGGGTGTCCGTGGGAGAGTAGTATGTTTTTGGGTGAAGAGATTCAGTTTCTCGGCAAGATTTTTTGGACGAAGTTTACCGTATATTAGGAGTACTATATAACCTTTAATATTTTTCATTTCGATATAATTTGTGTAATTGAATAAAAACATTGGTATTGGACAATTTAATGTTCAGTACTGATTTTTAAGAGGAACTACTGGATATATCTTGAAAGATACTTGTCGTTCAAAAAGACAATCTACCGAACTTGCCACCGAATTTACTTTGTGCTGCAAAGATTCATCAGCTCTGTCTGCCAAAATTTCAAACTGTTTCAGTACAATTCAATGATAACCATTTGATCAATTGTAAATATGTTAAAAGAAAGAATAAGTTAAATACAATTAAAATGGAGCCGAATGAAAAGCAACAGCAAAATGAAGTGTACGCTTTGTAAATGTGATATTAAATGATGGAATATTAAAAATAATAGTAACAACTACAATAACAACCAGTGAGCCGCGGAACTGGAACACGGTTACTGTTTCTCGAAATAATGTATGTTTAATTGATTGTGTGTTCCTGTGCATTCTATCCGCTGCATTTGGTATACTCTGGCTTGATCTGGACCTTGGTGTAAGAGTCAATTATATTTCTAAGCTTCTTACATTTTTACATCACATGTTTTTAGTATTTTTTAATCTCGCATATACATATATTTATATATATATATATCGTGTTCTATCTTGGTTTTGTCCGACAAAGACACGCGGCACACATTTTCCTCTGTCTACTGCGCGTTTGAAAAAACAAAGATTCCATCGGTGCGACATTCGAAATTTATTTACCCGATTTACATATATGTATATATATATAACTATACTCTGAATCACTGTTCAATGAACCAGCATTCTCACCCTGCGTGTTTATACTTACATCACCGTCCAAAAGACATTCTCTTTCAGTCAGCCACATATCGATACTTCACCGAGTTTTCTCGTTATTCAACACCGATCGCCTCACACACGCCTCGAATCATACGTTGGTTCTATTCACGCGTGCACGGTTCACACTCTGCAACCACTGATTTTTGTGTGTCAGGTTCGCGTAGCGTGTTGCAAGCTAACACGAGAAACGTTCAGGATAGGACGTTCATGTTCGACTTTATTGTATCTTGGTATAATATTAATCGTGCATATCTCGTTGAAAAGCTCTTTCAAACTATTACATCAATCTCGCTTCGTATATTCAATCATATTTGGTTCGATTTGAACTGTTTCTACAGTTATATCACAAGGTTATTTGTTGGCTTAAGAGCAGAATAATTTTTGTGTTGATATTTTTCGGTACGCAGGTCTATTGTCGGGGATTTCTTGGAAAATACTTTGCCAAAAATTGTTACAGTCGATTTCGATATTCACCGAATTGTTGGTTAATTAGTAGCAACAAATTTAAGTTGTTCGTGTTTTGAAACTTATGTTAAAAAGACAAATATACAGCCGTTCAAAATTAGTATAGGTCTGTCCAATAACACATTACCAGCAACGATTTTCAACTCCTTCATGTACGGTTTTGTAAAGCTAAATTTTATTTTTCTAACACTGTGCAATTGTGTTTGTGTTGAAAAACAATTTATGTTCACTAACATTGTTTTCAGTGGTTCAAAATTCCATAAATCATTGGATACATAATAGTAATGTTCTACGCAGAATTTACTCAAGCTATAAAACAGTTAATCTTTTAAATTATTTATCAATATTTTTCAGCATCTTAAATAAGGGTCGGAAGTTAACAACGTCGACCAAGGAACAATAAGTAACTACATAAGCAAAGTTGCCTTTATTGCGTCGATATAATGAACTCAGTCAGTAGTAATATTATCCTGAACGGTTCAACCCCCATTACTGTATTCATACACAAACCTCCCTGTGGCCAAACGCAAAAACAGACATCTCGCTTCTTTCAGAGAGCAAAAAAAAATTCCTCGTACCCTATTGCATTCTTGATCGTTCATTTTGACACATTTTGATTGCTCGAGCGTATGATACTTTGCACCAGACACCGCTGCTTCCGTTGACTTTCGTTTTCGAAGTACATTGGTGTTCTTTTCTTCGACATATAGGGTAAAGTAGCCTAATATGAGACCCATTTTCTTAATATATCATAACTCTCGATTAAGAACACTTTTATTAAAAATCGCTACATGTTTTAATAGTACAATATGTATTCTTTTGAAACCTATTGAAACGAAAAGTAAAAATGATTCGGTTTCTTAAATGATGCAATAAAACCGAAAGCGGTAACAAAACACAGGTTAGAAAAATGAGTTCCTAATATGAGACCCAGTTTCTTTTTCATTTTTTTTGTCTTTTCTCACACGTTGGGCATGTAAAATCTAATCCATTGTTCACCATGTACATCTGAAGAGTAAAAACCAGTCCAAAACAAGCATTCTCCATCATAATTTTCTTCATAGTCACTGTCATCATCCAGAACAATATCAGTCCAGAACATCTGTTGAAGTATCACTTTCTACAGTTCGTTTTTTGGAATTGTCTTTTCTCTTAGGCTTAGTATTACCGCTTTAATCGCCAATATGAGGATCCACCTAAAACAACAGTGGGTACTTAAGATGAGACCGGCCTCATAATAGGAACTTCCTAGGGTCCCATATTGGGAAATAATAAAATGATGACTATTAAATAGATTCAAAGTTTTGCCTTCGTTATGTAATGGCAAAGAACTATGAAACCTTAAACTTCATTGCATACACTATACAACAGTATTTATGAAAATGATTATACGCTTACCATTTTGGAAGTATCTGTAACTTAATCGAACACTTAGAAAAACTTTCAGTAATGTATTTCAGAATATGATCTCTCAAGACGTTTCGTTACTTTCAACGCCAACGTGTGTATAAAATAACTAACGAACGGTTACTTACGGAACAAAATAGCATCGCTACAATACATTCAAGAGTTATGTATCGGAAATAAGCAGGGGTCTCATATTAGGAGAGGTCTTTTATTAGGCTACTTTACCCTACATATACAGGGTGGCCCGAAACTCGCGGATTATTTTTAAAAAAAGGGTAGCTGAGGAGATTCTGAACAACTGTTTCCTTGAGCAAAATATTGTTTGAAGCTCCGTTTTTAAGTTATTAACGAAAAATATTGGCCAATGAGAGCGCCCGTATAGCGCGAGCTCAGTCACAAAAGTTGTTCAGAATCACCTCAGCTACCCTTTTTTTAAAAATAATGCGCGAGTTCCGGGCCACCCTGTATATGCATCGTGGTACGCTTGAATTCTCTCTCGCCTCCCTGTGAAATCTCTCTTAAACTTTCAAACCCGCACAGAAATGATTGCGAGCCACTCAAGTTCAACGTGACACATAATATGCAAACCGACTATTAAATGAGAAAATGTCAAACTATAGAGAGAGAGAATTAACAGCTGGAGTTCAGTTCGGTGTGTACTGGGAACCACTGGAGCAATCTCTATTCAGTCTGTTTGATACGAGTACTCCAAACTAAGCACAACCGATACAAGTCCCAAGCCTCTTAATAATAACGAACAAGAAGAGAATAGAGATTGCATCGTGGGGCAAGTTCGCGACGTGAATCGCAAACCAGAACACCCACTTAACGCCACAACGCGCCCAGAATCCGCTAATGTGCCTCCGTTTGATCATTCCAGGTTAATCTCTGTGGAGGAGGAGCTGCGGCGCGAACAGCAGAAGATGTCGGCCGCGTTGTCGTACAAGCAGCGCGTGATCGACGCGCAGGAGCAGCAAATAGCCGCCCTGGACGCCGCGAATTCGCGTCTGATGACATCAAACACAAGACTGTTGTCCGCATTGAGCACACTGAAGCAGCGATACAACGCGAAGAGCCAGTCGAACACCGAGGCGACCGCGTTGCTTCAGAACATCACAGACATCGGCGAACTGAAGAGCTCGTCCTGTTAAACCCTGGACACCGTCGTCTCTGCATTACGCCCGAGGACCAGGCGGATCCCCGGTGAATCACCGTAGAAAAGGAGGAATTCGAGCGACGAAACGCGACATCTCTTGGTTTCGAGAAATACTTTTGAGCCGGGTGAACTGGATAATGAGAGATCGATCAGAGTCTCGAGAATCGAGAGACTCGATCGAACACGATCGCCCTCGTTTCGAAACCACTAGCACGTGTTCCCGAAGAAGAAACAGCGAAGGGATACATGGAAACGAATGTCCGAGCTTTGTACCTTCCTCTAACTTTCGTTGCTTCTCTTCGTCCAGCAACGAAGGGAGCACGGTACGTAATCGCGCGAGACAGTGTCACGAGAGTAGAGACTTTTCTGCTAGGTTTGACGAACCTAGGCAAACGGGGCGCCGTACGCGGGCGTCGGGGACAAAGAGAGAAAGGGATTGTGTGAAAGGCGTGCGTAAATAGAGGCTACTTAGTAAATAGGCAAGCGATTTAAGTAGATAATTTACGTCGAGTTAGATGTGACACATATGTAGCGTTAGGATTATTTGTGCTGGGAATGGCCGCGCGAGCATTCGCGTTCGGATCGCTTCGAAAGCTGACCGTTCGAGTCAAGGATGACAAAAGTTGATCGACGACGGTTCGTGACGGTAGTTTTCAAGCGTGATCCTTCTTGGGCGATTTCGTCCCGAGTCACTTTCCTTCGTTCGTTGCGAACGAGCCAGAAATGTCGAAGCGGCATGACGTTCAAGGGACATTCTTGTTGGTCTCTTAATCAGTTGAATCACGAAGGTTGGTCGTTGGAGATCGATCGACTCCGTTCGACGGTGAAATAGAACGGGAAAACGAGAGACAAACGGATAATAGGGCCCCGCTAGGTGGCGAAACGAAGCCTGTATCTTTTTTCGTTGAATTTGCGCGATTATTCTTTTTTTTTTGTTTTTTTTTTATTTTCTATTGTTCGTTTAGCATCGTGTTATACGACGTACCTTGACGCACAGGCGCATGCATTGTAAACGCTGGCATGACGTACGTGAATTCATGCCACGAGGTCAGTTGGAAGTTCTGTCCCGGGGTTTGTGGGTGTATTCTGTGCTTGAAGTTTCAGGGGAACGTTCTGGCGAACGTGGGCAATTCACCGTACTCGATTTTCGGGCTGTCTGACCGCGAACATGGCGCAGGAATGAAACGAATCAAAGAGATTGACGGCTCGTTGATAAATACAGATGTGCAATTAGCAATATCGTGTCGACAGCGATATGAGTATTTGTTTGACTTATACTTTCAAGTGAACTTAGCATGGTCTCTTTTTCCTAGAAGAGTTGGATTTTTCTTCACGACGTTTAGAAATACTTGTGACGTATTTAAAATTCATAATCGCCAGCGGAATAAGAACAATTTCGCGAGTCAGTTCAAGTCCACGTGGCATGGAATATGGAATTCATCGGCATTGTGTACATTATTTATACACCTTGTTATTAATTGTTTAATTCGTTCAAATACTCTTAACTTATTTCATGCAATATTCACAATCTATTACATACATCGCTGTAATTCATAAATATTTCCCTTTAACGCTTAAATCGAAGATTCGCAAAAGTAAACTGCCCAAGCCGATCGCAATGTATCTTCTAGTTATTTAACCGCAGAATACACCAGCAAACTAATCATAATGACAGAATAATATACCTCGCGTATCGTATTTTTAATGGCGTTTATAGAGTAACATCCTCAAGCACACCGAGTCGTACTTCAAGCCCTTTGTATATGCATGTATATTTTTCTAGTTTCCCCCCTCGTATGCTGCGTTCGAGCAGCGAAACGGACGCACGACAATTGTTATAATTATTATAATTATTATTATTGTTCGTTTACGCGCGACGAATATTCGCGCGGTCAATGGCGTTTATTATTGGAGATTTCCAACGTGATGCGTCGTCCTCCTCTCGAACGATTATCGTTGGAACTTATCGCACGCAGCATACGGCGCGGAGGACGATGAGCAGCGTGAAAAAGGAGAAGCGGTGTTCTTCATGGTCGCACCCCGTGGTCTCCTCGTGCTTCTTACGCGTTCGATGTGTACACCGATTCTTATTATAAGCGACAATATAATTTATTTAGTAGTTTCTACCAAAGATAAAAAGGTTTTCATTATTGTAAAAAGAGAGCATTGAGATTTAACGTGTAAGATATTTTCCGTTCGCGTTGCGGCGCGTCGTTCGAGCCGACGCTGATCGATTTGTGCCTTCGGAAGAATCGATCGATCGACGAGCAGGATAACAAAGAAAAGGGAAACGGCTGCGCTATGTATAGTAGAAGAGACCTCTTCTTCGTGAAGAAAAATAGTCGCGAACATATTTGGTTTTCTAATTTTGTTCTCTTGTTTGCGATTCTATCAATTTTTTTTTTTTTTTTAATCAGTTTCGCACTGCAAACGCTTCATGCATGACAATTAGACGTACCATTCGATGACGGTCTCGTTCGCTGCAAACCTCAGCGTGTATTATGTTTTATTACATCACACAGCAAACAATTATATTACGATCGTAGCCATTGTGTAGCGAGATGCACGTATGCTAGAATCGAAAAGGACTTGGAGAGAAAGAGCGAGAGATATGATGAGAGAGAGAAAGGGGAAAGGAATGTATGGAAGTTGGAAGGATGAATGTATGAATCTGTGTATGCATGGACTGTAGTGTGTGATCGAATGATCACGATTCAATCTTATCTCATTAGAAGAAAAAAGAAGTATTATTTCGTCGAATTGTATCATAGTTCGTTATCGAGCGCTCGTGAGAGCGTCTTATTTTCTCGCCTTTGCCGATTAGTTTTGTATAGAGATATCTATCTTCCCCTGTTTCTTTTGTCTTACCATCCCTACTCCCGTCCCTGCATTCTCCCGCACAACCCCCCACCTCCCAAACTCTTCGTTTTTGTACTTTCTTTAACGCGATCCTTTCTGCGAAGAAATTCTGCTGGAAGCTACTTTCGATCGTCGAGTGTTGGCACCATGAAATTAATATATTTAACGGTACACCATCCCTCTTGTTGGACGATGTAATCCATAAACGATAAAGGAATCTATTTAAACGTGACTTGAATAGCGTGTACATTGCTAAGTTTTTTGGTATATTCGTTTCTGCAATACATCATCTGTATTTAAGCGTATAGCATCTATTAGTAACAGTACATGAGCAAATAAATATGATTAGACATATTACGGCTGTTAAATAAATGTATTCCAACGATATCCCTCTTGTTTTTTTTATAGCGGTTCCGTTTATTTACTCGTCACATATACAAACTGCTACACGAATTCGGAAATTATGGATTAGGGTACAATCACAGACGAATAAAGTTTAAAGTTTATAGATTTAACGATGATTAACGAATAGATTTAAAGTTCATCCACGATACTTCCTGTTCAAGGAATTGGGGGCAGTAGAATTATTTTCATTGTAAATCTATTTAAATTAATTCATAAAGATACAAGTTACAAAAATGTACGAATTTAAAATTGCAAGCTAATAGTGAACTATTAACTTAGCTAACCTGCAATAGCAGATTTTGCCCAGATTCTGTTAGCAGGTTTTGTAATCAGAATGACTGCAGATTTGATGCAGAACCTGCTGTACAGAATCTGATGGGATATTGGCAGCAGAAACCGAGCAAATCCTGCAACTTGAGCCATTTAAATAGCCATCTAAACAACTTCAATAAATAATAGTTCTTTAAGTGATCACTGTTCATGAGCAGGGGACGCAAAAATCAGTGTCGGATATCTGAGTCGGTATGGCCGTCACGTTGGGCCATGAAAGTCCATAAGATGCCCTGTCTATTCCTATATCTCGTCGGTGATTTTACCATTGGTATCTCTTATATCTTATATCTCGTCTGTGTGAAAAGATGCTAGAAAACTATCTGAACGCTCACAACGGTAAGAATTGTAATTTAAATAAAGTTAAAGAAAAACAAATATTAGTTTGACGGAAATAGTTTACTTATTCTATAGTGCAACAAACATTACAAACATTTGATTACACAGATGCGTTTGTTATTACTAATAAATATATTTGCATCCTACTATTCGACTAATATCCATACTGTAACACTTGCAATAAAAATATTCAGTTCGATATGATATTCAAAAAGACCCGCCGTAAGGAAAGAACATCGCTCCCATCCCCCAATCAACTGCCAGCCAATCAGCGCAACCTGTTTCAAAACTCTCCTCTTTCGCCCAAGGGATCTCGTAGCGATCAGACGTGTTCAAAGTGCCCGTCGAATTAAGGTAAATCACATAGCCTAATATATTCTTGAAGCCAGGAAATGATATACATTCGTTCCATTTCCCTGTCTTCCAAGTTTTCTGTACTTTCTTTGTTAATATTAATGAATATTTGGCAAGAAACTGAGAAAATATTGCGCAGTGAACGGTCACACCGCGCGGCGTACTTTGTCTACTTGATGCGAGCATGCATATACGTATCTTCTTTTACGTATGCGGTTATGTATCTCAGCTCTGAATTCCGTTATCTTGCAATATATTCTGCAGTTTCTAGCAATGTTATTCTAATATTTGAGATTCTTAATACATTCGTCTCAAATTTCAGGTGGGTTGAGTGTAATGGCGTCTCGTTCTCTTGCTTCGAAATTGAAATCAGAACCCGCGGGAAAGCGACGCTGAATTGGGAGAATGCGCCGAAAATGATTTCGCCAAGCCGAAGTGTCTAACTTTCGGTTTGACAGGTAAGAATTTCTCTTTCTTTCTTCTCTTCAAAAACCAGTTAAATATCTCGATTAAATTATTATTCGTTTCGCGTATAAATCGTGTATGATGTACAATTGCGCCATAAGCGTGCCTATACATTTATTATACAATTGTAGCTTTACTGCAGGGTTTCTCAATCTTTTTCTGCAACGGAACACTTCCAAATTTTCATGGAACATATTGCTTATTTTGTAGGCTAGGTAATAACACATAATCAATCAAATTTTAAAAAATGAGAAATAACATTCCTTATTTATTTAGTAATTATTAAAATTCTAAAACATAACACCTATTACCTTTTCGCGGAACATAGTTTCCGAAACCCTGCTTTACTATAGCACAATTATCCTCACTTTTTTATTCTTTGTTACAGGCGAATGGAGAGAGTTGATGAGACGGATCAAAGTAAGCGCATACTTGATACCTGCGCTAACACTTAACAAGTTAATTCCAACGAAGGGGTATGCATGTAAGCATTCTAATTATATTTATATGATGGTTTTATATGATATGAGAATGATACTAAGATGAAAGAACAACAGGTAAAACAACGTGGAAAAACAATTCAATGCAATAGGTTATTGCATATGTTATATTCCCTGTATATGTATGTCTTTCTTGCAATATTATTCTTGTACATTTTCCTTCCATGTTTGCATAGTTTCCTTGCACATTCGCATATTTTTAATGCACACTTGTATATTTTTTGTGAATATTTGCATATTTATTGTGCGTAACTAGAATCCGCATGTTTTTGCAAATGCATATTTTTATAAAAAAAACAGATAGACCAATAGGATCTGTTATTTTGCACTTTTTGCATAATACGTATGTTTCTATGTTTTATATTTAAAAACATGCAATAACTTATTGCACACGTTATTTTCCCTGTATATGTATGTCTGTCTTGTGGTATATCACAGGAATCGCAAAATGTATTCTTAATCTTGTATATTTTCCTCGCATATTTGCATGTTTTTTGTGAATATTTGCATATTTTTAACGCACACTTGCACATTTCTTGTGCATAACTAGAATCCGGGTGTTTATACAATTTCATATTTTTATAAAAAAACAGATGGACCAATAGGATCTGTTATTTTACACTTTTTGCATAATACGTATGTTTCTATGTTTTATATTTAAAAACATATGTAGTAACTGATTGCATATGTTATTTTCCCTGTATATGGCTTTCTTGTGGTATGTCACATGAATCGCAAAATGTATTCTTAATCTTGTATATTTTCCTCGCATGTTTTCATTTTTGGTGTGAATATTTGCATATTTTTTGTGAATGTTTGTATATTTTTAACGCACACTTGCACATTTCTTGTGCATAACTAGAATCCGGGTGTTTATACAATTTCATATTTTTATAAAAAAACAGATGGACCAATAGGATCTGTTATTTTACACTTTTTGCATAATACGTATGTTTCTATGTTTTATATTTAAAAACATATGTAGTAACTGATTGCATATGTTATTTTCCCTGTATATGGCTTTCTTGTGGTATATCACATGAATCGCAAAATGTATTCTTAATCTTGTATATTTTCCTCGCATGTTTGCATTTTTTGTGTGAATATTTGCATATTTTTTGTGAATGTTTGTATATTTTTAATGAACACTTGCATATTTATTGTGCGTAACTGGAATCTGGATGTTTATGCAAATGCATATTTTTATAAAAGAACCGATAGACCAACAGGATCTGTTATTTTGCAGTTTTTGCATAATACGTATGTTTTATATTTAAAAACATATGCAATAAATTATTGCATATGTCATTTTCCTTGTAGGGGAGACCGGGGCTGGTTGTCACATGGGTTAGTTATAATAATAATAATAATAATAATAATTTTATTTACGGGGATAGCCCCTTTAGACTACATGATAAACAGTTATAATAAAGGACATTTCATACAATAATTACAGAAGATTGTATATATATAAGAAAAATAATAATAATAGTAATTATATTTATGTTAGCTATCCATAATGTGATAGCATGCTGCGAATGGATTTTTTAAATTCTCTAGGTGACTGTCCAAAAAAGTCAATTTCATTATGGTAAACATTTGCGAGCGAGCATACCCTGTTAAATGCGTTATGTTTACCATAATTAGTGGAGTGTTGCTCAGTTGCTATAAGGTTGTTGTTCCGTAGGTAAGTTGAAGGCACGAGAAAATTAACGCAAAGTTCATTTCTCCTTTTGTATAATCTGTATCAGCACATGCATATATTTCCATTTCTTGGTCAGGTTACCTTCTGACAATCGGTTGTTGAACGCCAAACTATTTTTCTTCACAATTGATTAGCATTTTTGTGCCGAGTGACTATTTTTTACATTTTTCTAAATTTTGATGTTATATTATTAATAGTGGACGCGTGGTTTATATTTTTATATATGACAGGATTGACCCTCTATATATAAAAAACGTGGCAAGCTTACAAATGAGGTTCGTTATCACAGCATACGTGGGCTAGTTGTCCCGTGTGGCAACTGACTCCATTCGTAGAAACCATTTATAAATAGCTAAATTATACTCCAGGAAATAGTTCTACTCCATAAAATGACAACCAGCCCCGGTCTCCCCTGTATGTCTTTCGTGTGGTATGTCACAGGTAACGTTAATCTTGTATATTTTCCTCACACGTTTGCATGTTTTTTGTGAATATTCGCATATTTTTAATGAACACTTGCATATATTTCATTCATATTTACATATTTTGAATGTATATTTACATATTTTCAATGCACATTTATATATTTTGAATGCATATTCACATATTTTCAATGCATACTTACATATTTTTCGTGTACACCTGCTTATTTATGGTGCATGAATATCACTGATTACAAACAGTCGATAGGATGAACATGATTTCTTCTAGACAATTTTGTGGCCGCACGGAATGCGGTCGGTAGGGTCAATGTTTGCCCCGCAGTTTTCTAGTATTTTCAGAGCAAGTGGCTCTCCTGAAATTTTCGTTCACACTTTAGCTACACGCGATTGTAGAGTCAGTGTTTTTCACGTAGGGTAGACCCTACGGATCACTGGGTGAATCGGATTAAATGCGATAATAATTTATACAGTGGCGGACATATACTTATGAACATAGTTATTTTTAATCGTCTATTACATTTTGTAATCAAACGAACGTATGTCATGTATTTACATTGGAATTATTAATAGTACAATTTATGTTCTACGGATACATATAATATATTTTCTATAAATTAATAGTATGTACAACATAATAAAATAACAACATCTTTTGTCAGAAATTTCAGCGACATATACTTATGAACATAACTTGCGAATAAGATTTTCTGGATTTTTATCATTGAAACATGTAAATAATATTAAGTGTTCTTAACCTAATATTTTGTAGCTCTCCCATTATTTTTTACAACTTCAGCATAACGTCTTGGTTTTGAATTAATTAAATGAATACACCTATCGACTGGAATGGATTTTCACAACTCTTCGATGGTTTTAAAAAAATGTTGGATATTTTTTGGTTTCTGACGTTTTATTTCGCGATCAACATTGATCCATAGGATTTCTATTGGGTTAAGATCTGGGGATTGAGCTAGCCATTTCATAATAATCAACTTTTCTTTTGCTGAATACGGTCGTTCCTCGCGAAAAGCAAACTGAACATCTACAGTTTACATTGTATGGAGTCGTTCAGTTCGTATGTTCATAAGTATATGTCCGCCACTGTACATGTAGGTAGTCATGGTTCCCACATACAGTTGGGAACAAAAGTATTGGCACGTCCAATTTGTCTAATGAAGGACGGTTTTCTAATACGGAAACTGTTCCAAGTGTTCCGCGATGTGGACGACCTGAAAAACTGAGTGATAAAATAGTGTGCAAGTGATTGTGTTACAAATGGAAACGAGTTTGAGACGCAGTTTAGTTTGGAGGCGACCTAGTACCGAGCAACACACAAAGAACATTCAGAACACTACTAAACACGGCGGCGGTGGGGTGATGGTTTGGCGTTGCATGATTAGATCTCGAGGAACGATTGGTCTTTCAGCAAGACAATGATCCCGAGCGTACCGCTTATTTAGTACGACAATGAATTGTTTTTAACACTAAACCTACTGACACCGGTCAAATTAACCTCTTCAAACTGTGGTACAACTTTTACATAACCGTTTTACATAACCGTTTTCACATCGCTAACAAACTTTATGACTTTTCCTAAACTATGCATACAATGTATTTTTCAGTATTTACTTCTGGTTTAATTTTTTTGTTTCTGAAAAAAATATGTAGCCTGGCCTACTTCTAATCGTATGCAATCGGTACAAAAGAAAGAAAATTTTGTATTGTGGGATTGAAAATGCTGCGTGCTGTTCATTTATTAATTCATTTAGTACCAAATTTACTATTATCTACGTTTAATTATAGAAACAGTAACTCTTTTTTAAGGGCCGGTCATTTTGACCGGCCACGGTAGGAATAGGTATACAAGAAGTGTCTGTAGGTTTAGTGTCAAAACCCCTCATTCGTTACTAAGCCCACCACAATCCCCAGATGTGGAATTCGAATGTTTCGTTAATGATGATAACAAACAATCGATGGGATGAACATGTTTTCTTTCAGGAAATTTTGTGACCGCGCGCAATGCGGTCGGCAGAGTCAGCATTTTTTACGCAGGGTAGACCGAGGCGAATCGGATCTAAATAAGAATGTAGATGAAACTTGCGAGTTGCGTGGCGAAAGCCCCACCGCAAGTAAAATTAATCGACAACAAACAACGATGGGATGAACATGTTTTCTTTCAGGTATTTTGTGACCGCGCGCAATGTGGTCGGTAGAGTCAGCGTTTTTTGCCCAGGGTAGACCGAGGCGAATCGGATCTAAATAAGTGTGTAGATGAAATTTGCGATTTGCGAGGCGAAAGCCCCACCGCAAGTACAATTAATCGATGACAAACAATCGATGGGATCAACATGTTTCCTTTCAGGTATTTTCTACCCGCGCACAATCACCAGATTTGGAATTCGAATGTTTCGTTAGTGGTGATAACAAACAATCGATGGGATGAACACGCTTTCCTTCAGGAAATTTTGTGACCGCACGCAATGCGGTCGGTAGAGTCAGTGTTTTTCACGCAGGGTAGACTGCGAATTGGAATGAAATCAGAATGTAGTTTGTGAAATATTTGTAGTCAAATTTGTGAAATAAATTATTTTTCAAAAATCGATGGGGTGAACATGTTTTCTTTCAGGTATTTTGTGCCCCCCCCCCCACAATCCCCAGATTTGGAATTCGAATGTTTCGTTAGTGGTGATATCAAACAATCGATGGGATGAACACGTTTTTCTTCAGGAAATTTTTTGACCACCCGCAATGCGGTCGGTAGAGACAGCGTTTTTTACGTATGGTAGACCGAGACGAATCGGATCTAAATAAGAATGTAGATGCAGTTTGCGAGTTGCGAGGCGAAAGCCCCACCGCAAGTAAAATTAATCGACAACAAACACCGACGGGTTTGTTGTAACACTTGCAATAAAAAATATTCATTTCGATATGATATTCAAAAACACCCGCCGCAAGGACAGAACATCACCCCCATCGCCCAATCAGCTACCAGCCAATCAGCGCAATCTATTTCAAAACTCTCCTCTTTCGCCCAAGGGATCTCGTAGCGATCAGACGTGTTCAGAGTGCCCGTCGAATTAAGGTAAATCACATAGCCTAATATATTCTTGAAGCCAGGGAATGATATACATTCGTTCCATTTCCCTGTCTTCCAAGTTTTCTGAACTTTCTTTGTTAATATTAATGAATCAGAACCCGCGGGAAAGCGACGCTGAATTGGGAGAATGCGCAGAAAATGATTTCGCCAAGCCGAAATCAAGTGTCTAACTTTCGGTTTGACAGGTAAGAATTTCTCTTTCTTCTAGAATCATCTTATGGTCAATCTTTTTCTGCAACGGAACACTTCGAAATTTTCACGGAACATATTGCTTATTTTGTAGGCTAGGTAATAACACATAACCAATCAAAATTTTAAAAATGAGAAATAACATTCCTTATTTATTTAGTAATTATTAAAATTCTAAAACATAACACCTATTACCTTTTCGCGGAACATAGTTTGCAAAACCCTGCTTTACTATAGCACAATTATCCTCAGTTTCTTATTCTTTGTCACAGGCGAATGGAGAGAGTTGATGAGACGGATCAAAGTAAGCGCATACTTGATACCTGCGCTAACACGTAATAAGTTAATTCCAACCAAGAGGTATGCATGTAAACATTTTAATTATATTTATATGATGGTTTTATATGATCTGAGACTGATACTGAGATGAAAAAACAACAGGTAAAACAACGTAGAAAAACAATTCAATGCAATAGGTTATTGAATATGTTATATTCCCTGTATATGTATGGCTTTCTTGCGATATTATTCTTGTACATTTTCCTTGCATGTTTGCATATTTTTTGTGAATATTTGTATATTTATTGTGCGTAACTAGAATCCGCAGGTTCATGCAAATGCATATTTGTATAAAAAAAGCAGATAGATCAATAGGATCTGTTATTTTGCACTTTTTGAATAATGCGTATGTTTTTATGTTTTATATTTAAAAACATGCAATAACTTATTGCTTACGTTATTTTCCCTGTATATGTATCTCTGTCCTTGTGGTATATCAGAGGAATCGCAAAATGTATTCTTAATCTTGTATATTTTCCTCGCATATTTGCATGTTTCTTGTGAATATTTGCATATTTTTTGTGAATGTTTGTATATTTTTAACGCACACTTGCATATTTATTGTGCGTAACTGGAATCCGGATGTTTATGCAAATGCATATTTTTATAAAAGAACAGATAGACCAACAGGATCTGTTATTTTTCACTTTTTGCATGACACGTATGTTTTTATGTTTTATATTTAAAAACATATGCAATAAATTATTGCGTATGTTATTTTCCCTGTAGGGGAGACCGGGGCTGGTTGTCACATGGGTTAATTATCGCAAAGTTCATTTCTCCTTTTGTATAATCTGTATCAGCACATGCATATATTTCCATTTCTTGGTCGCCTTCTGACAATCGAAGCGTTGTTGAATGCCAAACTATTTTTCTTCACAATTGATTAGCATTTTTGTGCCGAGTGACTATTTTTTACATTATTCTAAATTTTGATGTTATATTATTAATAGTGGACAATTGGTTTATATTTTTACATATGACAGGATTGAAAAATTCATTTGATAACCCTCTACATATAAAAAATGTGACGAGCTTACAAATGAGGTTCGTTGTCACAGCATACGTGGGCTAGTTGTCCCGTGTGGCAACTGACTCTATTCGTAGAAACCATTTATAGATAGCTAAATTGTACTCTAGGAAATAGTTCTACTCCATAAAATGACAACCAGCCCCGGTCTCCCCTGTATGTCTTTCTTGTGGTATGTCACAGGTAACGTTAATCTTGTATATTTTCCTCGCCCGTTTGCATGTTTTTTGTGAATATTTACATATTTTTTGTGAATATTTTCATATGTTTAATGCACACTTGCATATATTTCATTCATAGTTACATATTCTGAAAAAATATGTAGCCTGGCCTACTTCTAATCGTATGCAATCGGTACAAAAGAAAGAAAATTTTGTATTGTGGGATTGAAAATGCTGCGTGCTGTTCATTTATTAATTCATTTAGTACCAAATTTACTATTATCTACGTTTAATTATAGAAACAGTAACTCTTTTTTAAGGGCCGGTCATTTTGACCGGGCACGATAGGAATAGGTATACAAGTGTCTGTAGGTTTAGTGTCAAAACCCCTCATTCGTTACTAAGCCCACCACAATCCCCAGATTTGGAATTCGAATGTTTCGTTAATGATGATAACAAACAATCGATGGGATGAACATGTTTTCTTTCAGGAAATTTTTTGACCACCCGCAATGCGGTCGGTAGAGACAGCGTTTTTTACGTAGGGTAGACCGAGACGAATCGGATCTAAATAAGAATGTAGATGCAGTTTGCGAGTTGCGTGGCGAAAGCCCCACCGCAAGTAAAATTAATCGACAACAAACAACGATGGGATGAACATGTTTTCTTTCAGGTATTTTGTGACCGCGCGCAATGTGGTCGGTAGAGTCAGCGTTTTTTGCCCAGGGTTGACCGAGGCGAATAGGATCTAACTAAGAATATAGATGAAATTTGCGAGTTGCGAGGCGAAAGGCCACCGCAAGTAAAATTAATCGACAACAAACAACGATGGGATGAACATGTTTTCTTTCAGGTATTTTGTGACCGCGCGCAATGCAGCCGGTAGAGTCAGTGTTTTTCACGCAGGGTAGACTGCGAATCGGAATCAAATCAGAATGTAGTTTGTGAAATATTTGTAGTCAAATTTGTGAAATAAATTATTTTTCAGCAACTTTCGAATTTTTATTGTCATTTCATATTTTGTGGCCGCGCACAATCCCCAGATTTGGAATTCGAATGTTTCGTTAGTGGTGATAACAAACAATCGATGACATGAACATGTTTTCTTTCAGGAAATTTTGTGACCGCGCGCAATGCGGTCGGTAGAGTCAGCGTTTTTTACGCAGGGTAGACCGAGGCGAATAGGATGTAACTAAGAATGTAGATGAAATTTGCGAGTTGCGAGGCGAAAGGCCACCGCAAGTAAAATTAATCGACAACAAACAACGATGGGATGAACATGTTTTCTTTCAGGTATTTTGTGACCGCGCGCATTGCAGCCGGTAGAGTCAGTGTTTTTCACGCAGGGTAGACTGCGAATCGGAATCAAATCAGAATGTAGTTTGTGAAATATTTGTAGTCAAATTTGTGAAATAAATTATTTTTCAGCAACTTTCGAATTTTTATTGTCATTTCATATTTTGTGGCCGCGCACAATTCCCAGATTTGGAATTCGAATGTTTCGTTAGTGGTGATAACAAACAATCGATGACATGAACATGTTTTCTTTCAGGAAATTTTGTGACCGCGCGCAATGCGGTCGGTAGAGTCTGCGTTTTTTACGCAGGGTAGACCGAGGCGAATAGGATGTAACTAAGAATGTAGATGAAATTTGCGAGTTGCGAGGCGAAAGGCCACCGCAAGTAAAATTAATCGACAACAAGCAACGATGGGATGAACATGTTTTCTTTCAGGTATTTTGTGACCGCGCGCAATGTGGTCGGTAGAGTCAGCGTTTTTTGCCCAGGGTTGACCGAGGCGAATAGGATCTAACTAAGAATATAGATGAAATTTGCGAGTTGCGAGGCGAAAGGCCACCGCAAGTAAAATTAATCGACAACAAACAACGATGGGATGAACATGTTTTCTTTCAGGTATTTTGTGACCGCGCGCAATGCAGCCGGTAGAGTCAGTGTTTTTCACGCAGGGTAGACTGCGAATCGGAATCAAATCAGAATGTAGTTTGTGAAATATTTGTAGTCAAATTTGTGAAATAAATTATTTTTCAGCAACTTTCGAATTTTTATTGTCATTTCATATTTTGTGGCCGCGCACAATCCCCAGATTTGGAATTCGAATGTTTCGTTAGTGGTGATAACAAACAATCGATGACATGAACATGTTTTCTTTCAGGAAATTTTGTGACCGCGCGCAATGCGGTCGGTAGAGTCAGCGTTTTTTACGCAGGGTAGACCGAGGCGAATAGGATGTAACTAAGAATGTAGATGAAATTTGCGAGTTGCGAGGCGAAAGGCCACCGCAAGTAAAATTAATCGACAACAAACAACGATGGGATGAACATGTTTTCTTTCAGGTATTTTGTGACCGCGCGCATTGCAGCCGGTAGAGTCAGTGTTTTTCACGCAGGGTAGACTGCGAATCGGAATCAAATCAGAATGTAGTTTGTGAAATATTTGTAGTCAAATTTGTGAAATAAATTATTTTTCAGCAACTTTCGAATTTTTATTGTCATTTCATATTTTGTGGCCGCGCACAATTCCCAGATTTGGAATTCGAATGTTTCGTTAGTGGTGATAACAAACAATCGATGACATGAACATGTTTTCTTTCAGGAAATTTTGTGACCGCGCGCAATGCGGTCGGTAGAGTCTGCGTTTTTTACGCAGGGTAGACCGAGGCGAATAGGATGTAACTAAGAATGTAGATGAAATTTGCGAGTTGCGAGGCGAAAGGCCACCGCAATTAAAATTAATCGACAACAAGCAACGATGGGATGAACATGTTTTCTTTCAGGTATTTTGTGACCGCGCGCAATGTGGTCGGTAGAGTCAGCGTTTTTTGCCCAGGGTTGACCGAGGCGAATAGGATCTAACTAAGAATATAGATGAAATTTGCGAGTTGCGAGGCGAAAGGCCACCGCAAGTAAAATTAATCGACAACAAACAACGATGGGATGAACATGTTTTCTTTCAGGTATTTTGTGACCGCGCGCAATGCAGCCGGTAGAGTCAGTGTTTTTCACGCAGGGTAGACTGCGAATCGGAATCAAATCAGAATGTAGTTTGTGAAATATTTGTAGTCAAATTTGTGAAATAAATTATTTTTCAGCAACTTTCGAATTTTTATTGTCATTTCATATTTTGTGGCCGCGCACAATCCCCAGATTTGGAATTCGAATGTTTCGTTAGTGGTGATAACAAACAATCGATGACATGAACATGTTTTCTTTCAGGAAATTTTGTGACCGCGCGCAATGCGGTCGGTAGAGTCAGCGTTTTTTACGCAGGGTAGACCGAGGCGAATAGGATCTAACTAAGAATGTAGATGAAATTTGCGAGTTGCGAGGCGAAAGGCCACCGCAAGTAAAATTAATCGACAACAAACAACGATGGGATGAACATGTTTTCTTTCAGGTATTTTGTGACCGCGCGCAATGCAGCCGGTAGAGTTAGTGTTTTTCACGCAGGGTAGACTGCGAATCGGAATCAAATCAGAATGTAGTTTGTGAAATATTTGTAGTCAAATTTGTGAAATAAATTATTTTTCAGCAACTTTCGAATTTTTATTGTCATTTCATATTTTGTGGCCGCGCACAATCCCCAGATTTGGAATTCGAATGTTTCGTTAGTGGTGATAACAAACAATCGATGACATGAACATGTTTTCTTTCAGGAAATTTTGTGACCGCGCGCAATGCGGTCGGTAGAGTCAGCGTTTTTTACGCAGGGTAGACCGAGGCGAATAGGATGTAACTAAGAATGTAGATGAAATTTGCGAGTTGCGAGGCGAAAGGCCACCGCAAGTAAAATTAATCGACAACAAACAACGATGGGATGAACATGTTATTATTGTGACCGCGCGCAATGCAGCCGGTAGAGTCAGTGTTTTTCACGCAGGGTAGACTGCGAATCGGAATCAAATCAGAATGTAGTTTGTGAAATATTTGTAGTCAAATTTGTGAAATAAATTATTTTTCAGCAACTTTCGAATTTTTATTGTCATTTCATATTTTGTGGCCGCGCACAATCCCCAGATTTGGAATTCGAATGTTTCGTTAGTGGTGATAACAAACAATCGATGACATGAACATGTTTTCTTTCAGGAAATTTTGTGACCGCGCGCAATGCGGTCGATAGAGTCAGCGTTTTTTACGCAGGGTAGACCGAGGCGAATAGGATCTAACTAAGAATGTAGATGAAATTTGCGAGTTGCGAGGCGAAAGGCCACCGCAAGTAAAATTAATCGACAACAAACAACGATGGGATGAACATGTTTTCTTTCAGGTATTTTGTGACCGCGCGCAATGCAGCCGGTAGAGTCAGTGTTTTTCACGCAGGGTAGACTGCGAATCGGAATCAAATCAGAATGTAGTTTGTGAAATATGTGTAGTCAAATTTGTGAAATAAATTATTTTTCAGCAACTTTCGAATTTTTATTGTCATTTCATATTTTGTGGCCGCGCACAATCCCCAGATTTGGAATTCGAATGTTTCGTTAGTGGTGATAACAAACAATCGATGACATGAACATGTTTTCTTTCAGGAAATTTTGTGACCTTGCGCAATGCGGTCGGTAGAGTCAGCGTTTTTTACGCAGGGTAGACCGAGGCGAATAGGATCTAACTAAGAATGTAGATGAAATTTGCGAGTTGCGAGGCGAAAGGCCACCGCAAGTAAAATTAATCGACAACAAACAACGATGGGATGAACATGTTTTCTTTCAGGTATTTTGTGACCGCGCGCAATGCAGCCGGTAGAGTCAGCGTTTTTTACGCAGGGTAGACCGAGGCGAATAGGATGTAACTAAGAATGTAGATGAAATTTGCGAGTTGCGAGGCGAAAGGCCACCGCAAGTAAAATTAATCGACAACAAACAACGATGGGATGAACATGTTATTTTGTGACCGCGCGCAATGCAGCCGGTAGAGTCAGTGTTTTTCACGCAGGGTAGACTGCGAATCGGAATCAAATCAGAATGTAGTTTGTGAAATATTTGTAGTCAAATTTGTGAAATAAATTATTTTTCAGCAACTTTCGAATTTTTATTGTCATTTCATATTTTGTGGCCGCGCACAATCCCCAGATTTGGAATTCGAATGTTTCGTTAGTGGTGATAACAAACAATCGATGACATGAACATGTTTTCTTTCAGGAAATTTTGTGACCGCGCGCAATGCGGTCGATAGAGTCAGCGTTTTTTACGCAGGGTAGACCGAGGCGAATAGGATCTAACTAAGAATGTAGATGAAATTTGCGAGTTGCGAGGCGAAAGGCCACCGCAAGTAAAATTAATCGACAACAAACAACGATGGGATGAACATGTTTTCTTTCAGGTATTTTGTGACCGCGCGCAATGCAGCCGGTAGAGTCAGTGTTTTTCACGCAGGGTAGACTGCGAATCGGAATCAAATCAGAATGTAGTTTGTGAAATATGTGTAGTCAAATTTGTGAAATAAATTATTTTTCAGCAACTTTCGAATTTTTATTGTCATTTCATATTTTGTGGCCGCGCACAATCCCCAGATTTGGAATTCGAATGTTTCGTTAGTGGTGATAACAAACAATCGATGACATGAACATGTTTTCTTTCAGGAAATTTTGTGACCGCGCGCAATGCGGTCGATAGAGTCAGCGTTTTTTACGCAGGGTAGACCGAGGCGAATAGGATCTAACTAAGAATGTAGATGAAATTTGCGAGTTGCGAGGCGAAAGGCCACCGCAAGTAAAATTAATCGACAACAAACAACGATGGGATGAACATGTTTTCTTTCAGGTATTTTGTGACCGCGCGCAATGCAGCCGGTAGAGTCAGTGTTTTTCACGCAGGGTAGACTGCGAATCGGAATCAAATCAGAATGTAGTTTGTGAAATATGTGTAGTCAAATTTGTGAAATAAATTATTTTTCAGCAACTTTCGAATTTTTATTGTCATTTCATATTTTGTGGCCGCGCACAATCCCCAGATTTGGAATTCGAATGTTTCGTTAGTGGTGATAACAAACAATCGATGACATGAACATGTTTTCTTTCAGGAAATTTTGTGACCTTGCGCAATGCGGTCGGTAGAGTCAGCGTTTTTTACGCAGGGTAGACCGAGGCGAATAGGATCTAACTAAGAATGTAGATGAAATTTGCGAGTTGCGAGGCGAAAGGCCACCGCAAGTAAAATTAATCGACAACAAACAACGATGGGATGAACATGTTTTCTTTCAGGTATTTTGTGACCGCGCGCAATGCAGCCGGTAGAGTCAGTGTTTTTCACGCAGGGTAGACTGCGAATCGGAATCAAATCAGAATGTAGTTTGTGAAATATGTGTAGTCAAATTTGTGAAATAAATTATTTTTCAGCAACTTTCGAATTTTTATTGTCATTTCATATTTTGTGGCCGCGCACAATCCCCAGATTTGGAATTCGAATGTTTCGTTAGTGGTGATAACAAACAATCGATGACATGAACATGTTTTCTTTCAGGAAATTTTGTGACCGCGCGCAATGCGGTCGGTAGAGTCAGCGTTTTTTACGCAGGGTAGACCGAGGCGAATAGGATGTAACTAAGAATGTAGATGAAATTTGCGAGTTGCGAGGCGAAAGGCCACCGCAAGTAAAATTAATCGACAACAAACAACGATGGGATGAACATGTTATTATTGTGACCGCGCGCAATGCAGCCGGTAGAGTCAGTGTTTTTCACGCAGGGTAGACTGCGAATCGGAATCAAATCAGAATGTAGTTTGTGAAATATTTGTAGTCAAATTTGTGAAATAAATTATTTTTCAGCAACTTTCGAATTTTTATTGTCATTTCATATTTTGTGGCCGCGCACAATCCCCAGATTTGGAATTCGAATGTTTCGTTAGTGGTGATAACAAACAATCGATGACATGAACATGTTTTCTTTCAGGAAATTTTGTGACCGCGCGCAATGCGGTCGATAGAGTCAGCGTTTTTTACGCAGGGTAGACCGAGGCGAATAGGATCTAACTAAGAATGTAGATGAAATTTGCGAGTTGCGAGGCGAAAGGCCACCGCAAGTAAAATTAATCGACAACAAACAACGATGGGATGAACATGTTTTCTTTCAGGTATTTTGTGACCGCGCGCAATGCAGCCGGTAGAGTCAGTGTTTTTCACGCAGGGTAGACTGCGAATCGGAATCAAATCAGAATGTAGTTTGTGAAATATGTGTAGTCAAATTTGTGAAATAAATTATTTTTCAGCAACTTTCGAATTTTTATTGTCATTTCATATTTTGTGGCCGCGCACAATCCCCAGATTTGGAATTCGAATGTTTCGTTAGTGGTGATAACAAACAATCGATGACATGAACATGTTTTCTTTCAGGAAATTTTGTGACCTTGCGCAATGCGGTCGGTAGAGTCAGCGTTTTTTACGCAGGGTAGACCGAGGCGAATAGGATCTAACTAAGAATGTAGATGAAATTTGCGAGTTGCGAGGCGAAAGGCCACCGCAAGTAAAATTAATCGACAACAAACAACGATGGGATGAACATGTTTTCTTTCAGGTATTTTGTGACCGCGCGCAATGCAGCCGGTAGAGTCAGCGTTTTTTACGCAGGGTAGACCGAGGCGAATAGGATGTAACTAAGAATGTAGATGAAATTTGCGAGTTGCGAGGCGAAAGGCCACCGCAAGTAAAATTAATCGACAACAAACAACGATGGGATGAACATGTTATTTTGTGACCGCGCGCAATGCAGCCGGTAGAGTCAGTGTTTTTCACGCAGGGTAGACTGCGAATCGGAATCAAATCAGAATGTAGTTTGTGAAATATTTGTAGTCAAATTTGTGAAATAAATTATTTTTCAGCAACTTTCGAATTTTTATTGTCATTTCATATTTTGTGGCCGCGCACAATCCCCAGATTTGGAATTCGAATGTTTCGTTAGTGGTGATAACAAACAATCGATGACATGAACATGTTTTCTTTCAGGAAATTTTGTGACCGCGCGCAATGCGGTCGATAGAGTCAGCGTTTTTTACGCAGGGTAGACCGAGGCGAATAGGATCTAACTAAGAATGTAGATGAAATTTGCGAGTTGCGAGGCGAAAGGCCACCGCAAGTAAAATTAATCGACAACAAACAACGATGGGATGAACATGTTTTCTTTCAGGTATTTTGTGACCGCGCGCAATGCAGCCGGTAGAGTCAGTGTTTTTCACGCAGGGTAGACTGCGAATCGGAATCAAATCAGAATGTAGTTTGTGAAATATTTGTAGTCAAATTTGTGAAATAAATTATTTTTCAGCAACTTTCGAATTTTTATTGTCATTTCATATTTTGTGGCCGCGCACAATCCCCAGATTTGGAATTCGAATGTTTCGTTAGTGGTGATAACAAACAATCGATGACATGAACATGTTTTCTTTCAGGAAATTTTGTGACCGCGCGCAATGCGGTCGGTAGAGTCAGCGTTTTTTACGCAGGGTAGACCGAGGCGAATAGGATCTAACTAAGAATGTAGATGAAATTTGCGAGTTGCGAGGCGAAAGGCCACCGCAAGTAAAATTAATCGACAACAAACAACGATGGGATGAACATGTTTTCTTTCAGGTATTTTGTGACCGCGCGCAATGCAGCCGGTAGAGTTAGTGTTTTTCACGCAGGGTAGACTGCGAATCGGAATCAAATCAGAATGTAGTTTGTGAAATATTTGTAGTCAAATTTGTGAAATAAATTATTTTTCAGCAACTTTCGAATTTTTATTGTCATTTCATATTTTGTGGCCGCGCACAATCCCCAGATTTGGAATTCGAATGTTTCGTTAGTGGTGATAACAAACAATCGATGACATGAACATGTTTTCTTTCAGGAAATTTTGTGACCGCGCGCAATGCGGTCGGTAGAGTCAGCGTTTTTTACGCAGGGTAGACCGAGGCGAATAGGATGTAACTAAGAATGTAGATGAAATTTGCGAGTTGCGAGGCGAAAGGCCACCGCAAGTAAAATTAATCGACAACAAACAACGATGGGATGAACATGTTATTATTGTGACCGCGCGCAATGCAGCCGGTAGAGTCAGTGTTTTTCACGCAGGGTAGACTGCGAATCGGAATCAAATCAGAATGTAGTTTGTGAAATATTTGTAGTCAAATTTGTGAAATAAATTATTTTTCAGCAACTTTCGAATTTTTATTGTCATTTCATATTTTGTGGCCGCGCACAATCCCCAGATTTGGAATTCGAATGTTTCGTTAGTGGTGATAACAAACAATCGATGACATGAACATGTTTTCTTTCAGGAAATTTTGTGACCGCGCGCAATGCGGTCGATAGAGTCAGCGTTTTTTACGCAGGGTAGACCGAGGCGAATAGGATCTAACTAAGAATGTAGATGAAATTTGCGAGTTGCGAGGCGAAAGGCCACCGCAAGTAAAATTAATCGACAACAAACAACGATGGGATGAACATGTTTTCTTTCAGGTATTTTGTGACCGCGCGCAATGCAGCCGGTAGAGTCAGTGTTTTTCACGCAGGGTAGACTGCGAATCGGAATCAAATCAGAATGTAGTTTGTGAAATATGTGTAGTCAAATTTGTGAAATAAATTATTTTTCAGCAACTTTCGAATTTTTATTGTCATTTCATATTTTGTGGCCGCGCACAATCCCCAGATTTGGAATTCGAATGTTTCGTTAGTGGTGATAACAAACAATCGATGACATGAACATGTTTTCTTTCAGGAAATTTTGTGACCTTGCGCAATGCGGTCGGTAGAGTCAGCGTTTTTTACGCAGGGTAGACCGAGGCGAATAGGATCTAACTAAGAATGTAGATGAAATTTGCGAGTTGCGAGGCGAAAGGCCACCGCAAGTAAAATTAATCGACAACAAACAACGATGGGATGAACATGTTTTCTTTCAGGTATTTTGTGACCGCGCGCAATGCAGCCGGTAGAGTCAGTGTTTTTCACGCAGGGTAGACTGCGAATCGGAATCAAATCAGAATGTAGTTTGTGAAATATGTGTAGTCAAATTTGTGAAATAAATTATTTTTCAGCAACTTTCGAATTTTTATTGTCATTTCATATTTTGTGGCCGCGCACAATCCCCAGATTTGGAATTCGAATGTTTCGTTAGTGGTGATAACAAACAATCGATGACATGAACATGTTTTCTTTCAGGAAATTTTGTGACCGCGCGCAATGCGGTCGGTAGAGTCAGCGTTTTTTATGCAGGGTAGACCGAGGCGAATAGGATCTAACTAAGAATGTAGATGAAATTTGCGAGTTGCGAGGCGAAAGGCCACCGCAAGTAAAATTAATCGACAACAAACAACGATGGGATGAACATGTTTTCTTTCAGGTATTTTGTTACCGCGCGCAATGCAGCCGGTAGAGTTAGTGTTTTTCACGCAGGGTAGACTGCGAATCGGAATCAAATCAGAATGTAGTTTGTGAAATATTTGTAGTCAAATTTGTGAAATAAATTATTTTTCAGCAACTTTCGAATTTTTATTGTCATTTCATATTTTGTGGCCGCGCACAATCCCCAGATTTGGAATTCGAATGTTTCGTTAGTGGTGATAACAAACAATCGATGACATGAACATGTTTTCTTTCAGGAAATTTTGTGACCGCGCGCAATGCGGTCGGTAGAGTCAGCGTTTTTTACGCAGGGTAGACCGAGGCGAATAGGATGTAACTAAGAATGTAGATGAAATTTGCGAGTTGCGAGGCGAAAGGCCACCGCAAGTAAAATTAATCGACAACAAACAACGATGGGATGAACATGTTATTTTGTGACCGCGCGCAATGCAGCCGGTAGAGTCAGTGTTTTTCACGCAGGGTAGACTGCGAATCGGAATCAAATCAGAATGTAGTTTGTGAAATATTTGTAGTCAAATTTGTGAAATAAATTATTTTTCAGCAACTTTCGAATTTTTATTGTCATTTCATATTTTGTGGCCGCGCACAATCCCCAGATTTGGAATTCGAATGTTTCGTTAGTGGTGATAACAAACAATCGATGACATGAACATGTTTTCTTTCAGGAAATTTTGTGACCGCGCGCAATGCGGTCGATAGAGTCAGCGTTTTTTACGCAGGGTAGACCGAGGCGAATAGGATCTAACTAAGAATGTAGATGAAATTTGCGAGGCGAAAGGCCACCGCAAGTAAAATTAATCGACAACAAACAACGATGGGATGAACATGTTTTCTTTCAGGTATTTTGTGACCGCGCGCAATGCAGCCGGTAGAGTCAGTGTTTTTCACGCAGGGTAGACTGCGAATCGGAATCAAATCAGAATGTAGTTTGTGAAATATGTGTAGTCAAATTTGTGAAATAAATTATTTTTCAGCAACTTTCGAATTTTTATTGTCATTTCATATTTTGTGGCCGCGCACAATCCCCAGATTTGGAATTCGAATGTTTCGTTAGTGGTGATAACAAACAATCGATGACATGAACATGTTTTCTTTCAGGAAATTTTGTGACCTTGCGCAATGCGGTCGGTAGAGTCAGCGTTTTTTACGCAGGGTAGACCGAGGCGAATAGGATCTAACTAAGAATGTAGATGAAATTTGCGAGTTGCGAGGCGAAAGGCCACCGCAAGTAAAATTAATCGACAACAAACAACGATGGGATGAACATGTTTTCTTTCAGGTATTTTGTGACCGCGCGCAATGCAGCCGGTAGAGTCAGTGTTTTTCACGCAGGGTAGACTGCGAATCGGAATCAAATCAGAATGTAGTTTGTGAAATATGTGTAGTCAAATTTGTGAAATAAATTATTTTTCAGCAACTTTCGAATTTTTATTGTCATTTCATATTTTGTGGCCGCGCACAATCCCCAGATTTGGAATTCGAATGTTTCGTTAGTGGTGATAACAAACAATCGATGACATGAACATGTTTTCTTTCAGGAAATTTTGTGACCGCGCGCAATGCGGTCGGTAGAGTCAGCGTTTTTTACGCAGGGTAGACCGAGGCGAATAGGATCTAACTAAGAATGTAGATGAAATTTGCGAGTTGCGAGGCGAAAGGCCACCGCAAGTAAAATTAATCGACAACAAACAACGATGGGATGAACATGTTTTCTTTCAGGTATTTTGTGACCGCGCGCAATGCAGCCGGTAGAGTTAGTGTTTTTCACGCAGGGTAGACTGCGAATCGGAATCAAATCAGAATGTAGTTTGTGAAATATTTGTAGTCAAATTTGTGAAATAAATTATTTTTCAGCAACTTTCGAATTTTTATTGTCATTTCATATTTTGTGGCCGCGCACAATCCCCAGATTTGGAATTCGAATGTTTCGTTAGTGGTGATAACAAACAATCGATGACATGAACATGTTTTCTTTCAGGAAATTTTGTGACCGCGCGCAATGCGGTCGGTAGAGTCAGCGTTTTTTACGCAGGGTAGACCGAGGCGAATAGGATGTAACTAAGAATGTAGATGAAATTTGCGAGTTGCGAGGCGAAAGGCCACCGCAAGTAAAATTAATCGACAACAAACAACGATGGGATGAACATGTTTTCTTTCAGGTATTTTGTGACCGCGCGCAATGCAGCCGGTAGAGTCAGTGTTTTTCACGCAGGGTAGACTGCGAATCGGAATCAAATCAGAATGTAGTTTGTGAAATATTTGTAGTCAAATTTGTGAAATAAATTATTTTTCAAAAATCGATGGGGTGAACATGTTTTCTTTCAGGTATTTTGTGCCCCCCCACAATCCCCAGATTTGGAATTCGAATGTTTCGTTAGTGGTGATATCAAACAATCGATGGGATGAACACGTTTTTCTTCAGGAAATTTTTTGACCACCCGCGATGCGGTCGGTAGAGACAGCGTTTTTTACGCAGGGTAGACCGAGACGAATCGGATCTAAATATGAATGTAGATGCAGTTTGCGAGTTGCGAGGCGAAAGCCCCACCGCAAGTAAAATTAATCGACAACAAACACCGATGGGATGAACATGTTTTCTTTCAGGTATTTTGTGACCGCGCGCAATGTGGTCGGTAGAGTCAGCGTTTTTTGCGCAGGGTAGACCGAGGCGAATCGGATCTAAATAAGAGTATAGATGAAATTTGCGATTTGCGAGGCGAAAGCCCCACCGCAAGTACAATTAATCGATGACAAACAATCGATGGGATGAACATGTTTTCTTTCAGGTATTTTGTACCCGCGAACAATCACCAGATTTGGAATTCGAATGTTTCGTTAGTGGTGATAACAAACAATCGATGGGATGAACACGCTTTCCTTCAGGAAATTTTGTGACCGCACGCAATGCGGTCGGTAGAGTCAGCATTTTTTACGCAGGGTAGACCGAGGCGAATCGGATCTAAATAAGAATGTAGATGCAGTTTGCGAGTTGCGAGGCGAAAGCCCCACCGCAAGTAAAATTAATCGCCAACAAACAACGATGGGATGAACGTGTTTTCTTTCAGGTATTTTGTGACCGCGCGCAATGCGGTCGGTAGAGTCAGTGTTTTTCACCCAGGTGCCACTTGGGTGGGCGAAAGGCAATGGGCACGATGATCGTATGGTTTTTCAATTTGTAACAATGTTTGGCGGTTGACAATTGTTAGTGTACCGTGCACGACGTATTTTCCACATATAACAAATAACGACATAACAAATTATAAACGAATTTATTCCAATACCGATACTATGATTTCAGGAATAGCTATATGTTTTACAATTGCAAATATACATTGAATACCATAACGGATTATGAAATTATGGCAAATAATAATAATAAATAATATTAATATGAACCAAGTATACTTCCTTGAAACAAAATGTACAATATATTTGAACAATCAATATTTTATACGAAAGTAATGCACAAGCATATACGTTTACGCATATTTACGCAATGGTCGCTAGCCTTTGTCAGCGATTTTTCGCGGTCGCGATGTTGCTCCGAAAGGAACGTGTTACATTATGCTCGAGGCTCCGCGTGTAGGCGAAGATCGATCACAATTTTTACGATTACTAACTTTGTTGCTCTACGATTGCTTACTACACTTACGGTTTTCAATCGGGCTTATAATAGCTGGAAGATAATTAATAGTGGAATGCCCCTCTGGCTATTGATTTTGTTTAACGTTCTAATTTATTATTATTCTTTGCCTCTCCCCTTTTATTAACACTAAAAACGAGTTTTTTCATCTTAGTATCCAAGTAAATGTTTGTATTTGTAATTTATAATTATTATTCAGCATATTTGCATTTTGGAAGAAAATGCTCCCTTTGTACTACTGTACTATTTTTCACAATTAAGTTAAAGAAGATGTCTATTAAATGGAATACTACCTCAAGTACATTAAATAACATACATTGCAATATGTAAGTAATCAGGGGCTCAAAAGTGATGTTGTATGGATCAAATAAATCGAAGGAAATCATATGATACCTAAGAAATATCACTAAATTCTTATGAACTTTGATCTGCTTCAGGTTAAGCGATCGCGATTTTAGCGAAAGAAGATTCATCATGAAATATCCCTTGCCCCCCCACCCCATGTCCTTTCAGATTTTCAATTAGATAGGATATTTCCAAATTGAATTAGCTTTTTAGTCAGGTAGGATGTTTTAAGTTAAGATTTAATTTACCTTAATTAAAGGTAGAATGTATTTGAATTACGTGCATGTTACTTTATATTATAATGCTTATTCTTTAGTTTAAGTCAGGTCTAACAGAATTTTTATTTTCAGCTTTCCCCATAATGAATAATTTTAATACCTCCTATTTACTTAAACTAACTATAAGTTAATGTTTATTACAATTCTTATTTTTTACTTCAAAAAGTTTAACAGAATTTTTATTTTCAGCTTCCGTTACAATTATTTATTTTAATACATTTTACTTACTCAAACAATGTATAAGCTAATTTATATTATAATGTTGATTTTTTAGTTGATTTAGGTTTAACAGAATTTTTATATCCAGTTTGCATATCAACGGCGCTGCATATATACATCAGAAGGAAGTAATTTTAATTTGTAAATAATAATTTTTGTAAATTAATGGTGACAGAGGCGCGGCTGCGGCTGCGGCCGCGCGGGTCTCCATTCGCAGCAACTTCCACGTGGTGAGACCTGGGTAATCGATTTTATTTACCATACAGTTACCAATTTTAACACTTGTACTTTTGTGATTTAATTGTTAATTATATGGTAAAAATGTCGAGCTATTTGGCTGCGATTTTTTAAATTTCTCCTATTCCTAACATTCCAATTAATTGCCTTCTTGAGTTCCTCCCATATCACCGCGGTTGACCGCGGAGGTTTATTTCAGGACAACCTTTTCACAGAGTGCTAAACTGTATTGTATTGTATGCCCATTGTATTGTAAGATACCCATGATTATTGTAGTATGCTTTTATGTTTTTAAAGAATCAGGTAATTAAAGAACCAGGTGGTCAAAAGCGTTTCTCCATGTGTCTTTTTGATTAAAAGATTTTTAATTAACATTAAATGTTTCATATCCTTGGTTGCCTTTCATTACGGCAAAGAACAAAAGAATTCTTCAAAATTATTTAATTTTCGCATCGTTTTCTATAATCTGTGGGTAACGTTGCGAGTGACACGGAAATGGTAATGGGTCCCCGGGACCCAGAAATCGTGGCCGAAAGAATACATTGGATGACTTGTCTATTCCTATATCTCGTCAGTGATTTTACGTTGGCAGTCGTCCTGAGTAGGCGTCACCTCATCACCACTACCTGAACTAAATTTGTGACGTCACGTGCTCTGTTTTAACGGCAATACTACAAGCGGACGACGAAACTCGTCTGTGGGAATGCAATTAGAAGCATACAACGTTTGTCCTTATATGAGAAGCTTTTGCGCTCGGTAAGGGCTCATTCGAAAGAGGAAGGTTCAACGCGCTGCGCTGCACAAATGTTTCAACGAGATTGTGTTGATATCTAATAATATGAGTGTTCAAAGTGTAAGCAAAAATCGACAAAATACACCCGCAGAATATAAGCATTTTTAGGTCACTAAAAGAGTTTTGCGACACAAACGGAACGTGCAGCGCAGCGCGTTGAATCTGCCTCTTTCGAATGAGCCCTTACTGAGCTCAAAAGCTTCTCATATAAGGACAAACGTTGTATGCTTCTAATTCATGTTTTCGGGCCATATTGTGTCGGTATACAGCTCGCTGCATTACCCGTGTCTACCCCCTTAATTTTGTAATAAAAGTAATATTGAAATTTAAACAAGATCCATCAAATAAAATGTGTAATAAACATACATCAGAATTAATTAAAGGCTGTAAATTAAAGGTCAATCTTGCATTCCGTCTGTGATGATAGGTCTATTCCACATCTCGTTTGCGGTACAATGCCGTCGATGATCGTGCCAGTTGTCGATAATGTGAATTTTCTTCTGACCTAGAACTTTGCCAGTTAGGCGCCATTACCTTTGCTTCCACCCAAGCTAAGCAGATGTCAGTGTAGGTGCTAATTGGATTTAAAAATTCTGAGTATTTATCGAGCAAATGCAATTGGACAATAAAAATTCATCGCAATGATAAAAATAGAATACCTATACATATAATAACTCATTTGGCCTACTATAATATGTAGTATCCTCTATACATATATCTTTGTTAATTAAGAAAAAGGTGGAAGTAACACTGTAGGAAATAAGATTCAGATTGGTTTGCGCATGCATTAAATTTACCGATTCAATTCTACGATCTTAAATCGTAATACATAATTCCAGAACCAAACAACGAGAGGAAGCAGAATAGTGAAATAGTTGGAGCTACTTCGCGAGCACGCGATAAGAACGTTTCGAGACAGGAAATTGACACGAGGTGTACAAGTGCATTGAACTTTCCCTACTGAACCTGAAAAGAAAGAAAAAAGAAGGGCGATTTCCATGAGACAGAAAATTGCGGAAATCACGAACCGTCTAATCGTATTACCCACAATTCCAGCACGCTTGTCGTCCATAGCCGCACAATGGTCGTGTAAACACAAGTGTTGTCAAGTGATCAATCGAATCGGGATGTGCCTGGATGACGGAGTTGGTCAAAAAATGAATAATCTGTGCTGATATTTAGGGTATTTGCATCGGAAAGCTGGCCAAAATTACTTTAGTTAATAAATCGCTACATTTTCAAGTACTTTAACATTTTATTACATTTCATGATAGTGCAATATATTTTTAAATAATTTAAAAACTGACGAATACTTTTTTTCAGAAAGTCATTAGCTGAAACAATGTAGAGATTGCCCTTGGTAAATCTCACGTGAGATTAATAGGAGTACATAACTGGGAAGGTAGTAAGGCTGCAGTTATGTTACAACTTGTCTTTATTAGATAAAATCTCGCAACTCAATTCTCCAAATACATACATACATAACTCCCTGAACACAATTCTCGCAGCTACAATGGCCGACATAATAATAGGTTCACTATTCTAACTCGCTTCTTTACTGTTCATATCTATACATATATGTATGTACATCGCGCTTGTAAGCATTGGGAACATGCGCGTTAGTACCTCCTATACCTTTGAATAATCACCTGCTCTGATAAGAATGAATGGGGAAATTAAGTTATTTGTGCCATGCCGATGTTGCAAGACGATCTTTTAGAAAAGGGTGATAAGATTCCCACCTAATAATGGACGTACCGTAAAGATAAGCTTAATAGACATGTTACAATTTGGATATTCCAAGGTTCGAAGTTCCTTTTTAATTTGGTTAATACATTGACATAAATTCGGTAGCTCGTGCAATAATTAAAATTCAGAATATATTATGTTACATTGTAATGGGTAAAGAAGGTAAGTATATAAAGGGTACGTATACCCAATGGTGTGGTGCATTTAAAAAAACGAGGTAAGGATCGTATTAATTTATGTTGCTGAAATACGAATTTATTTGAAAAGGAAAGTAAGAATTTGATTAATTGTTGTTGTTAAAACATTATTAGAAGGTGGAATACCTTTAAATGTGAAATGTCTGAATTAAACCATACTGTAAAACAATTATAATAACTGTACTAGTAGATATGTACTTATATAAGGTAATTTCTCTGAATAATATAGTATTTAAAAATTTGCATCCATTATTCTTCGTATCCTTTGTTATCCAATGTGTCTTACTAATTAGTAATTACCAATGTAGCATACTAATTATTACATGCAGTCAAGTAGCAACAATAAGTGCGAAGTAAAAAATGGTAATTTCGTTTCAGTGCCATAATGAATGAGAGCGTATGAGATAACGTCTATCTTTATACAGCGACCTCTCCTTGCAACAGATGAATAAATTTGCAATATGTACCGATAAATCGGAGTTATTTTCATTCACTCAATATCGTATGATTGCTAATAAGCGTACATTTAAAATTCGATATTAAACAGAAATCCGTATCGGTGATCTGCTAGATATTAATAAACACACGGGCTGCACAAATTTGAGATTGTAAACGATTGGAGAACGCCATGTTATCAAACACACGATGCATCGAATTACAGCGGACAAAATTATTAATTTCTACGCGCCTCAAAACGGATTAACATTTCTGTGCCGAACTGCGAAACAAATCTTTCAACCCTAAGGAACATAAAAATATAATAATAGAACATTCACAAGTAGTAGATCAGAGTACAGTGCTAAATTTTCTTAGAAATTAACTACTCGCGCTCGACACCTGCCAATGAAACCCTGCGAAAAGGGATGCTCCTAGCCTAATCCCCAATTGTCATATAAATCCGCCCCCCTTTCGTTCTCCATACACACGACGAGCGGATCTTTCGACTCGTGGGCAAATTAGTTGGTTTTCGTTGCTGGTATCGATGAGCGTGGCGAACGTAAACAGAAGTGAACTTGGCAGTGTCGATAATATTCTCGATCGAGGGTCGCCCGGGTTCAAACGGCGGAGAAAGTGCAACGGCAACCGCGAGGAGCTAAAAGAGGAGGAGAAAAAAAGGAAGCTCGAAGGGGCGATCTACAGGGGCAAATGGAAAGAGAGTGACGAAAACTGGCCGGAGGTGAAGGATCGAGCGTCTCGAACGAACGGAGACAGAGGAAAGAGTGTATAGAGGGGGATGGAGGTGGTCGAGGAAACGCAAGAAGAGGGAGGGAGAAAAAAAACGGGAGTCTTCAAGGCGGCTATCATAAACGCTTAAAGAGTTCTGACAGATTTACGAGCACGTGACTCCCTCATCTCGGTCCCTGTGTTCGCGCGTTGCGCTGGCTACTCGGCGAATTAATCGTGTCGGTCACTCACTCTCACTGTCCCCTTCCTTCTTCACAGTTTCCTTTTTTTTTTCTAATCGTAAGTCGTTGCGCCTCTACTCGTTTCGCCGAGCCGGTCGCTTTCTTCGTGTGCCAAGCCCCGAGTGAAATTAGAAACCGTGGACAAAATGGCCAATTATTTAAAAGGAAGACAATGAAGGAGCATATTAATTTTTGGGGAAGAATTGTGTAGATATGTATTTGGAATCGAGAATAATTGATTGAATTGATTGAACAGAAAATGAAAATGTAATTTGGGTTTCAATAAAGATACGGGTGTTAGATCTGGCGACCCTGTCGACCAATTTATTGATCCCCCACTGCTGATCAATCGATTTGGAAACACGTTATTTTCATGGGGCAAACCATCCATTTTGAAGTTGGTTTAAACTAATTTCTGACAATAGTACGGTAGTCCGTTTTGAAGAAACGTCTTGTTCCATTTGTAATGTATTCACCTCCAATATATCTGTAATAGTTTCATGATATGTAGATCTGTATGTCTTATTAACTACTAGTCACCCAAGGATTCACGCATACAAATATTTTAAGTCCCAGTCGTCGCAAATAGTGTATCATAGAAACTTATAGCATCACCGCTTCCTAAATACCTCGCCATACTGCCCTATGATCCTTACTCATCCGCAATCCTTTTGGAATTCGCCCTCGCCATCCCTACTTGTACATCATTTCCAACATCCTTTAAAAACCCAAGTTTCCTTCACTTATTAGCTCAGACCATCCAAGAAAAGACTACTGTCAAGATCATAGTCTAAGTGTTATAAAAACCTCTTGAAAAACTGAAGATGGAAGTTAAATTTTCTCTGTGTCTATTACACGTTCATTCGCAACAGGCTGCCTTGAATATAAAATGTGAAAGACATAGGTTAAGTAACAGAGCCATGGATTCTTGTTTTCTTCTGTACTTTCATGATACTTAAAAATGGCAAGATGACCTTAGAGGGTAAAAGTTTCTGTGTGTTTCCAGTGACATTCTACATAAAAAGTGATAATAAAAGTCTTGTGGCATTTTATTTATTTACATTCTTGTACATTCTTGTCCTATCACCAACCGTTTAGTAGTTACATCAAACGGCACATATTGCAAAACACCCCGTATGTACTTGGTAATTATGCAGAAAAGGTTACACCTCACATCGGTGAATCATCGAAATCGTTCGATGATTTTCCCACATGTTGTCAGGATAAACATTTCGAACAACTTATTCTATACATACAACCGCCGCCGGACCTTAGTGTTCGAGTTATTCGCGAAAAACTGTTGCTACTCCACCATTGAATTTTGCCTATACGTACACGTTCATGGTGACGTACATATGCGTCAGCATGGGGTCGCCGCTTATCTGCTGTTTCTTTAAACATATCAGAAGAATCTCTATAACGGGTGAACTGTTCGAAAGGGTATCTCAGAGGAATGGGCCAGAACGGTACATGTGTATCATATCTCTAACTTTTGGGATATACATATTTGTATCAGTTTGGGACAGGTCTGGCTTTGGGGGGGTGGAGGGGCTCTAAAATTGCCCCGGCAACCCCGGCACGAAAAATCTAACCGTTCCGATGAGTTCACCCGTTATAACGATCCTTGTGATGTGTTTATAACAACAGTAGATAAGCGGCAATCCCATGCTGGCGCATACGCCGCCACAGGCGTGTAGGTATACATAGGATTCATTGTAGTAGTAGCAACAGTTTTTCGCGAATATGTAGGAAACTAAGCCCGTGCGGCGGTTATACGTAATGGAGGAAATTGTTCAGGATGTTGAGTTGTGCAACATATTTAAGTTTCATCTAAATTGTGAGGAGTAAGATTTTCTGCATAATTACCGTATGTGTATTTCAATATACCATACCATATGTATATTTTAGATATCAGAGATGTAATGAGTAATGAATAGTCTAGTAATGAGCTGACTGTAAGATAATCGAACGGAGAAGAGTCTTACTGTCTCGATTAGGTATTACACTGATTTTGTAGGCGTGTATATGTTAAAAAGGTGTTCTGTTCATTAAAACTGTGGTCTCTCAACCGTAGTCTATACAAGAATACCTTTCCTTGGCAAAAGCGTCGGTCGTGAGGACGCCTACGTCACCATGGCTCTTTTTAACCATTTTGGGGTTCGCTCCAAATGAAAGTTACTCTAGAGAAAGACAGCGTGCATCGGCAAAATGCACATGGCCCGCCTCGGCCGTTCCTGTACCTCGAATATTCTATCATGACATTGTATTTTTCCTTGCTTTTTTATTCTTAAGTCAAACTCGTTGTACACGTAGAATTTTGCGGGCATTTGAGAAATCGTTGATCGGTCATGATCGTGTGACCATGCCTGGCTATTCATCACTCGTGGTGGTAGTGTGTAACGCGCGATAATGACACCATGGCACCGATAACAGAGTATCTTCAATGGATCCATTTCTTCCGCGAAGTTGTAAGGTGAGACGAGCGAGATTGAGCGGATCATATCGGCGACTGCTGTCCTTCGCTCAGAACGTGTTACAAGGGCGATGTTAGTAAATGATTCAGGAAGCTGATCGATAAAAACTGTGTATACACGATCCATAGCCGATTCAGTCGACCGAACACGATTAATTACATTAATCAAGAATGCTCGCGTTGCTAATAATGCATGCGCGTGCTTGTGTTTGCTTGTGATTTAATCGTCTTCTATTCGCGTCTTTTTCGAGGCTGCATACGTTTGTTGTATCTAGTATCTTTGGGTCTTGTCGCCTGCTTGGTTGTTAACGAGGAACTTGAATCCCTATTTCGATAGCGGAAACGCAATTAAATATTGGAGCACACAGTTTATTGCATCCTTAACGCGATTCTGATAGGTTTGACACGGTGCGCTGGTGTGAATTCTACGTTCATCCGCGCAATTTAAATCTGCAATACTTACAAGTTTGCTGTCGCCCATAGTATGCAGTCGCATTTGTTAAGTATTTATTGATATTAAAGGTGGAAGAGGTAAGAGAGGCGTAAGATAGGTAGTTCTTTCCCGGTCAATTCTGGGGTAAAGACTAAGTGGTCAATCACAGTTCATTTACCAAAAGGCAGAACCTTCCCGACTCCGTGGCCAGATCCTCCAGGAAGTGTTGCCCTATTCCTTGGAAATACGGCTAGAAGCCGATTGCCACATGTATTCTTTACAAGACACTAATAAACAATCCCTCGACACCAGATAGTTGGAAGACCCAATGCGGTCGCTAACCATCGTCGGTCAACGGGATGCTCAGTCTCATTCATTCACTTTCAAAACATCCCTAATAAACAGTCAATCCTTGGACATTCGATAGTTGAATAGCTTCGGGCCACCAGCCATCGTCTGCCGTCCAGATTGCCCATTTGCAAAACACTCTCCAAACGCACCCAGGCTAGGTCCCTATTATAAATCGGTCCCTTTCCTTTCATTCAAAATGCGCTGTCGCTAACACATTCGTATGCTTCCTTCGTTGCTGATGCACTTTGGTGTAGCATAAGCGTAGTGCAACAGCTCTGTCCCCGAAAACAGCTCCGGCTTCCTGTTGTTGTATTCCGCACAGCTTTCATTTATTATATTTAATAAATTACAGTAATGCTTTAATGGAAACTTGACGAAACCTTAGAGCGGCGGCTTACCGTTGATATTCTCGTAACAATTCGCTGAGAGAGACTACGTCTATAAAGTCTCTAGTCTAAAGGAGCCCTGCTTTTTGGGATGTGGTTCCCTATACATATAATATATATTCGGGAAAAATGGGAAAGTAGGAGTTATCTAGGATTTAGTAGGGAATAGGGAAAGGAGTTTGAAGTTCAAGGGTTGAAGAAGGCTAATAGGTAAAGGGTGAGGTTGTTATGCATCGGAGTGGATATGTGAAAAGGATCGGATATCTATGTCTAATATAGACTGTGAGCAATTCGTGGTTGTGATTAAAGTTGTCTATGAAAGGGAGATAATTATTATTATTTATTTAGTAATTTTTGCCTACCGGCTACAAAATGCCCTTTCATGGCTTATACGCGTTTGGTTGTTGTCCGCTTATATATCTTAATATCCATCAGCAATTAACACTTATTTATTTCTAACTTATAGCTAGCTCTTATTTCTAGTCTTTGGTTTGTTCTTCTTTACATTCACGCACAACTCCATCCATACATCCATTCATTCGTTTCCCCTACACTCACCCCTATTCCTCTTTAAGCATTTGTACTTATTTGCTCCTTATTTCCTCGCTAAAAGGAGATAATTATGCGGGCATACAACACTCTATCGAAATCCTTTAAAAACTCCAGCACGAATACCGCACCGAATCATTTTTCCGCGGTGCTCCGTTTCGCTAGACGCAATGATTTCACGGGACTCAGGCCGCGAGAAAGTGACTTAAGGAGGCGGCGGTGAGATAAGGTACAGCGAAACAAGTGCGATAAGCTGAAATGAGATAGCGTCGTCGCAGCCAGTCCACGATATCTCAAAGTCAATGTCCTATGAAGGACTGCTACTAACACTCCACTGTACGCTTTTCTGATTACAACCACATTACTGCATTTGCTTCCCTCGTTTTCCTTTCATCGACACGTGTCGTTCGATTTCTGCATCGTGGATATATCGATGCCTACAATGCGAGCAATTTTTCGCGGCTCTGTTTCTTCATTCATTTACTTGCCTGTAATCTTGTGGCTTTTGCGTCGAATCTCAAAATTGCGGTTAAAGCCTCTTCGTTACCTTGGCCCGTTTTTGAAGCGTGATTTGTGATTCCTTGTTTGATGCGTGACTGCAATTCCTACGTTTTGTAAGTTGGTTACTTTGCTAACAATAAGATCATTTTCATTTCGAATTCGTTGCAAGTACGTGGATTGTTTAAAGTAGTAGTAAATGCTTTCTCTGCACGTTTCGGCGCTGGAATATTTGGATACGTGGAATACTTTCGTCGGGCAACGCACAGTTTTCGATAGACTCTACACTGTGCTTACGTTAACAGAAAACTCGGGGCTACGATAAAGCGACGAGCACGTATCTATAAGCACGATAAGAGCAACGAAATGTGACTCTGACCTTAAACTTCAGACGACTCGTGGGTCTTGAAAAGGGGGCCATCGCCAGAATGGTGTTTTTTCTATTTCTGTTGCCCAGTTTAACTGTTGCGTTTAAAAAACGCGTGAACGCATACTTCTTCCGTCTTTCACTTTATTAAATAGGGGCGATGTTCTTAAGCTTCTAAGCAAATATGAAATATTTTTGAGAATTTTGTTTTCCAAAATTTATTCAGCTGCATCAAAAATACTTGCTCATAAACAGATCAATGGTTAAAACATTATGGATGCTTTATAAAAATCGCTGTGCTGATTAACAAATCCAGCTTATAATTATCAAAGAAAAATTAATCATTTATTTAAAAGTTGAGCTAATTTGACGTATTTTTACTCCATTTTGCCAGGATTTTTTTGTACAATGTTATTAGTTTGCAATTATATTATAAAAATGTCAGAGATGAACAGTACAGGAATGATTTCAAACGTTCATTTATTATTTCTTATAAATGACACCGCCACTGTAAAAGAACTCTATCGGACATTGATTTTCTGTTATCTTAATTGAATATGCATAATCGATGTAGCATGAAAAAAGTACAAATATTCTACCTTTGCGATCGTGTGCCTCCGTTATTTCGTTTCTTTCTACTTAGAAGCTTTGCACACGTTGGTACTCACATGCAATCAGCGATGAAGGTATAGATTGCCACATTATTACCTGATTATATTGCACGTACATAATTGGTCGTCTGTTGTCATTGGAAAAAGTACCTTGAATAGGTTTTTTTTTACAAAACCTTCAATCGCGTAACATCTGTACTTGAGAATAATGGTTTGAGAGATTTTGTCGTTAATTTGTTTTTGTTCGTACTATATTTTGGTCGTTTCTCTGCACGATAAACAATTTCGGTCGTAACGTTCCAATACATTCGCAGTATTCTAGAGCAAACACAGCCACGAAATATCACGAGTATGACTACATAGATAAAACGTCTTGGATCTAAAAATATGTCTCTGCTGAGATTGAGCAACACCAAATTTTGTTTTATTGGAATACACGAGGTTCTATGTGCGGTGGCGGTGGAAACAGAATGTATTATAAATTTGCACCTGCATGAATTTCATAAAATATTATACGGTATTTTATTATTCTCGACAACATGGCGAGCCAGTATTTCATTATTAAATATCTAGATAGGCTTCAAGTGTTTGTACACGAAACACTTATATAAACACTTAATATTTAATATTCATGGAGTTTAATCTGTTATTAACCCAGCTGGATTATAGAAGACGTAAAGTAAATTTAATTTCGTCTTGCGCTTGTTTTGATAAATTTATTTTAGTGAAATACCGTATGTTGAATAAATTATGTTCATAATACAGTTCGCTGAAAATATCGTCTAAAAAAATCTAAAAATACGGCTTTCAATATGTTTTAAGATGCACTTTTACAATGTTAATTAGGACACGGCGGGGCTAAAAATCCGCCGGGTAAACAGTCCCGAATTCAAAATCTTCGTTATTTATTAGACAATTGATGAACAATTGCATTATGCTATAAATAGTTACTTAAAAGTAACGAGAGGTAACGGGGGGGACTGCATAATCGCCATTCGTTCTCCGGAGCTCATGCGAGTTATACGACGCCTTCATCGTTATTTACATCAAAAAGTGAAAACACTACGTGGTTTTTGTTGTCTTATTTGCAGTAAACTACGGATTAACAGCGTATCAGGTTACTACGGTAATATTGTATGTTCCTTTAGTAACGTATGCGTGTAAATGTTTATTCCTGAATCATAATATTTTTTAATGCTTATATCAACGAAACTATAATGGTGCCACTGGGGCAAAAAGTGTTTAAAATAATGTTTTCGTTCAAAAAGGATTTTATTTAGTTTTTCAGTTCAATCCCAGAGTCTCTGACTTAGACATATATTTTTGATTACAGAAGGTGTGGTTAATTTTTTCAAAGGCTGATTTCACCACTTTACACTAAACGTACCAAGCGGTGTCAAATGACCCCTTTCAAAATTTACTTTCAATTCAAAAAAGAGTATACCAAAAAGTATACTTAGTTTACTTAGTATACTTTTATTTCATAAGGGGTCAAATGACCCCTTATGGTAAGAATAGGTATGTGTAAAATACCGGTACCTTTAGTGTTAAAACCGAATTATGGCACAAACGGAAAATAGGGTTGTACATATTAGGATTGTACTGTACTTGTATGTAAAGCTTCATACGTTTCTTAGTCTCCGGGTTGCCTAACCTTTCTTGTAAGTTATATCTTCGAATTAAATGTACTTGTCTATGCTATGTTTTTCCATCACAAAGCTATTTACATTTACAGTTGAATAATGCAACCGACTAATTGTTGTTTCTATAATATTATGTAATACTATATTATCCAAAGGTGCAAGGAAATGAATAATTTTTTTACTGAACGCTATTAGAATAACAGTGTAGAATTGTTAACACTTGCGAGGTAGATTTCTCACGAATCTAATCTCCGATCGAAACGGTACGATCTATCGTGCAGTCGTAGGGAACTTACGAAGCTGGTTACAATGTGACGAGCAAAGGTCTATCGAGAAAGTTCGATTCGTCGATAACGACAACTAACGACTAGCTAATCTATCCAAGAGGCTCGGCAGTGAAAAATCTGACCTTGAACCGATAGGAACGTTCGTTTGAAAGCTGCCAAAATGCGTAATAAAAAGGTACAGTGACGTTCGGTCGGTCTGCCATGTCCGAAGTTACATTTGTTGGTGCGGATGACTTTATTAAAATACAAATTCAATTGTTCATAAATTTTGTTGAAGACGGTTGCAACAGTTTGCGCGACTCGATAAAATTGGCCGTCTGTTTAACGTTGCTTTACACTGCATTTACTCCGACGAATATTATTCCAGGGAACTGGATCAGCAAAATATAAACCGACAATATGGGTTATGAACAATTGAATGAAAATAATCTTCTTGGCGTAAGTAAATTGGCGTTGCAAATTGATGCTTTTAAGAGTAACGAGTGGTACAAACGTAGTTGACTTGTAAGTACACAGATGTGTAATACGTTAAAAAAGGCTTAGTTGCCGTGTCAAGAATTAACAGAATTTTAGTTTCTGCGTTTATTATAAAATTACTTGGCTAGTTAGTACATATGTTAAAATTAACGATTAATCAGATTAATTGGGTAATTGCAGACTATAGAGCTACGCGATTGATGAATGTTCGGAACGGTCGAACTACAGTAGGATTGTAGTACCAATGGTTTCAATGTCAGCGTCGTTATCGATGGCCAAAACTACCAGATATGAATTGTAGTTGCGTGCAAAAATTGATTACGCTTCGTAAACTGAAATGTCAACGCATAGTTGACGCATAGCAAAGGTATGCGCAACAGCGAGATTTACATTATCCGCATATACCTTTTGATACACTTTGAAATGATATCGGGGACGGTCTCGGACACTTTTAAGGCATTATCTAACGTTAGGCCAAAATTGTTTGCTCCTTATGCAACTTCATGGTATCTACTTTTCTAAAAACCAGTGGAAGATAAAATGCATCTCTATTCTTCACTAATTTGGATTAGTGAAATCTTGCTTGGATTAACCCCCTTCTTTATCGAATTTATTTATATCCAATTTGTAAAGCACTTTTAAAACCATCCATGCGCAGCAATCATCCTTTCGCAAATAACAACCTAATACACCAATGATTCTCGCCAAATGTATGTATATATTTTATTTTTTAGATACCAGCTATCCGTTTCTTTCTAAAAACTAACTTTCCGCCCAACACAATAAAAATATACATATAGACGAATAATGAAAAGCTGTTAAATGGAACGACCTTAGAAATGCCTCAGGATCTAGAATTTCAATCGTCCTCGCAGCCTTTGAGCGTAGGCGTCATTGAAAAAACGAAGATCGCGCGATGGCGTGAGCACGTTTTACAAGTGAAGCTGGCGAAGCATCGACAAGCGTGACACTCATTCCGCAAGCGCCACGGGAACAAGTGCGAGATCCAACCCCTCGTTTCCACGCACACCGAATCTGACCCTGGTTCGTATCCCATTACCGCCGGAATCGGTCATCACTGACCCTCCTCCTTTTTCGCGTGACATCTCTCTCTCCCTCCCATTCCTACCCTCCGCCGCTGTCTCTTTCCACGGGTCGGTCAGCCGCAATACGCGTCGATCTCATCGAAGCAATCCGCGGTGGGAGGAGAGTTCGCGTTAGAAGCGGAATCAGGAAGAGAGAGCGTTGCACCGCTCGAGAGGGTACACTGTACCAGTGAACCCTGTGTGTGGTTGCCGCGAGTGGAGGTACGCGCCCCCAACCCTGATTACGACACAGGGTGAGCGACGAGGAGGAGCAGGAAGGAAGGGATGCATCGGCGTCGAGAATGAGAGGGGGGTTGATGCCAGAAGGGGAACGAGGGAGAAAGAAAGCAACGCGAGTAACGCCGCTCCTACTACCCCTTCGCCCCACTCTCTTATTCCCCCCACTCCCAGCCTGCTCGCCGTTGGAGGGGTATGCAACGGAGTTCCCCTACCAATACTCCGTCCGCCCTTGGCGCGATCGCCCCTCTAACCCTTTGGAAACGCGACGGTGAAACGTCGTAGAAGCGGGATTTCCTATCAGCGTCAGGCGGGTGCGTTCCGACGTGTGCGCTAGACGCTTTTTGCCTAGACGCAGCGTTCATACGCAGGTGTGATTTTCTTACAGCGTCAAGTGCATGCATTTGAGATTGCCTCTATTCGCTTTATCGCCAGAACCAAAGTTCACTAGCACCTAACTCACCTCTTTATTCCCATCCCACCGAATCGCACTGCGTTTGCGTCTAGACTGTTTCTGAAGCAGTGAATACACGCCTGACGCGAATGCAGCCGTTGGAAATCGCTAATTGGGAAAACAGATAGATTGGTGCGTTGGTAACAGTATAAATGCGTAAGGCGCATACGTGAACCGTACGCGCCCGACGGTCATAGGAAATCTTGACGCATCCTTACTGACGTCCCGTCGACTTTGGTCCGTACGTCGACGCGCTGACTCTAGTGCCGGTGAACAGCAGGGCGGGGGCGAGGTAGACGGAGAGAGGAAGCAGGCGAGTGGTGGGGGTGAACGGGTAGCACGGGTGGGGAAACGGCGATTAGGTGGGGAGTAAACGCAACCGGAGGAGAGCTCGACGACGGCAAGGAGAGGTCATTGACCCGAGCGGCAGGCTGCCGGCTGCTAGAGAGCTGTACGTCGCTCGCGCGCTGCCCTGGCCTCTCCTCGTCTGTTCCGCGTTTGTTTGTACCACGGGTGTGCTGTGCGCGCGTGACAGAGAGAGAAAGAGGCCCACACACCTCTTCCGTCTCTCTCTCTCTATGGTCTCCTCTGTCTCTCTTCGTTCCACACCCTCCCTCTTCCTTGCCCAGTCGTTCACTGTCACGTTCCGTCCCTTTCTTTCTCCGACTTCATTCCCCTGTACTCTCGCGCGGTCTATCTTTCTCCCTTTAGTCGCACCCGTTCGTTGGTGTCCCTATACCTTCTCTCGCCTCTGTTCGCCGCCGCGATTCTGGCAGGGTGCAAGCCACGGGAGAAACCGGGAGAGATATAGTTAGAGAGAGAGGGGGAGAGAGACAGAGAGTGTGTGTGCGCGCTTCCCTGCGACGACGTTGCGTTACGAGCGAGAGATCGCGCCGACTACGCGCGGAGAGCGCGTGTTCCGCGTTACACACGGCCGCTTCACACCGCACCGTCTACCTTGTTTTCTTCTTTCGTGCGTGTACCCCCGGTGAACAGCCAAAGAGCATGCTTCTCGCATCGCGTTCGCCGTTCACCGATCGCTCACCGTCGCCGGAGAGAACGACACCACGCGTCCTGTGACGGAACACGTTTTGGGCGCGCATTTCGTTCCTCGCTTCCTCGCCGAGAATTCTCTCCCTCGTTAGTGTACCGCACCGTTCGCCCCCGTCGTCGTAACGGGCTCACTCTATCTCTCACTCCCTCAATCCCCCTCAAGGCCCCTATCTCGTTCTATCGTTCGTTCTGTCTCTCTTTCTCTCCGCGAGCGTCTTTCCTTCTTTGCCCCACCGAGTCCCTGCTTCCGTCTTCGTCAGCCTACTCGCCTCTTCTCTGTCCCCTATTCACTCTTTCTCTCTCTCTCTCTCTCTCCCCGCGTGTCTTTTTCCCCGGCTTTTCTGACCGCGCGCGTCCGTTCCCTTCTCCACGAGGGAGGAGAGACGTCTGTCGCGCTTCGAGGCTCCACGCGTGCACGCGCGGAGAGTCGGCTTATCGCGGACGAACGTGCCGAACGCTTTCTACGGAGTCTCTCTCTCTGCATCCTCCTACGTGCTCGACTAGAGCAGCTCCAGGACGCAACGACTCGGAGTGTTGTCCTCCGGACGGGAACAGTTCACGGTGTCGTTGTCTGTGACGGTGGCGGTGACGGTGACGGTGACGGTGACGGTGACGGTGACGGTGACGGTGACGGTGACGGTGACGGTGACGGTGACGGTGACGGTGACGGCGACGGTGACGGCGACGGTGACGGTGACGGTGACTGTGTCGGTGACAGTGGCCGGTGTCCGGTGTCGAGGATCACGGAAATCGTGTCTCTGTTTCCGATCGTGGCTGGTGAACGCGCGATCGTTCGAACGGTCGCGAGTACTCGCGACTCGCGCGTGAACGTTGCCGGCCGCGTTGCTTTCCACCTTCGCGACGTGTCGCAGTGACAGCCAGCGAGGATTACCCGCGATACCGTGGAAGAATAGCAAAACAGAAAGAGAAGAGAAAGAAGGTGGAGAGGGAGGTGGTGGTTGCGAGAGAAGGAAGGAAACGAAACGAAACGAAACGAGAGAGTAGGAGGTGGCGGAGGAGGAAGAAGAGAGCCGCGAGTGCGACGACCGGGCCACAATAGTGTGCGCCGTTTGTTGTTTCGTTGGCCGGTTTTCGGTTCGCGTTTCCGAGTAAGCGATAAGCGCCGAAACGGAGCAGGAATTACGGATAACGGGGAGACACGAAAAGGTGTACACGCGGAATTCTGGCGGAGCAGTAGTATCGCGAGTGTGCCGTATATTCAGTGTGGTGCCGTTTTGTCGTAGCTGCCCGATGTAATAATACGCACGTATCTTAAATAGTTCTCTGTCCATCGTCGCGGAGGTCGCGGGTGGAGGGCCAGACCGAGGGAAACTGTGCAGAGGAATCCAGTGAATCACCTGTGGTGATATGCAGTAAACGGCAAGGGGGATAACGCGGGGACGACGAATTGCTGTGGCCGATAGAGAGCGGGGGGACGAACGAGAGACAAATACGAGCCGGAATAATAAAGAGATGTAATCGAGTAAACGAAAGGAAAGATAAAGGAACAGGAAGAGAAATCTGTCACGTCGTGATCAGCCGGAGAGCGAGACTCCCGGATATATTCATCATGCATGCACACGCATACACACGGATTTACATATAAATAGATGCATACATACATACGTGCGACGGTTTATCGCGATACGAGTCCGTCGACGAGTTCTCCAGTTCCGATCTTCACCTTTCTCGCCTCGGCTGCTTTTCGTTGCACTTTCTCCATGTTCGCGATCTTTTCATCGATTTCTACCCGACATTTGTCACGGCACCGGTAGTCGATCCTGGGCTAGCTAATCGTCAAAAATTAGAAACGCGATTCCCCGCGATCGCCCTGCTCGCATTTCATCGTCGCCGTGGATTCTTTGCGCTTCATCTTCCCGACACCCCTCAGTCACTCTCTCTTTCGTTCGCGCGTTCCACACGCTACACGCACTCTCTCTTTGTCTCTCCCTCTGTCCCTCTTGCGCCGTCGACCACTGTACCAACGCACGCTTCGCTCATCCGCTTCTTTCTAAGCCGATCTTTATTATTCCCTCATCAGCGGTACACGTGTTCGTCCACTGCACCCGCAATCTCCTTTCTCTTCTTCCTCTCTTCTTCCTCGCTCCTTCCTCGTTTTCTCTGCACGAGCTTCTGCATCGCGTTTAGCCCGCTCTCTTTTCTCCTTCGATTGTTCTCCACGCAGCGACGCCGTTCGTCACGGGGATCGTCGGCATCGTCAGGAACCTCTTGCCCTCGTCATCGAACAACGCAAACGCGATACGGATCTTCGCGATTACTTGAATAACACCAACGGCCGTTTCCTCTTTTCTCGAGTCGCTAGGTCCATACTCGCGCGCTGATCGCTGCAAGAGAGAAAGAGAGAAGGAACGGAACCGTAGTCGTGCTGGTTCTCGAGAAACCGTCGAATTGGATGCAACGCGGGAGAGGATCCATCGCGATGAACGAAATTGATAGGCAACCTCGCGAGAATCTCGTGTCCGCGTTTCCGACACCATCGGTCTAAAGAAAACTTGTTTTGCTCGCGTCGCCGTGCCGTTTGCATAGAGATTCGTCCGCCCTACGCGTCTCCTATTTTCACAGGCGAACCTCCCGTGGAATGTTAAACGTGGATAAACCGGACAGACGTCGATCTATCGGACCGTGACTGATACTAGATAGAGCACCTTATCGCGGGGCACGTGAACGTTAAACAGATTAGACGTTTAGCACCCGGCTCTTTACCGAATTTTCCTGTCCGCCCGATGATCTAGACGACGATCTTCGATAGCTGCTCGTCATGCCATCCAGGTTCCTTCGTTCCTCGAATCTTTCGGGCGACTTTAACGAGGATTTATTGATTTCCGTGGCGATAGAAATTAAGTGAACTTCGGCCCACGAGATTCAGTGTTTCTCGCTCTCGACGAGATCGACGAGATCGACGAGATCGACGAGATCGACGAGATCGACGAGATCGACGAGATCGACGAGATCGACGAGATCGACGGTAGGTCGGAGACCCCGTCGCGTGGCTGGATCCAGAAAAGTCTGAAAAACTTGGAAACGCACTGCGACGCTAAATATAAGCCACACCGTTTCGTTATTTTAAGAAACATCATCGCGATCGTTCGGTGAATCGAGCAATTCTCTTCCCGTTTCAAACACGAGGCTCGCTCGGATCGGAGCAGATCGGTCCGCTGGTTCAGAATAGCAATCGAAAGTAATAACGCTTCATCTTTCTCCCCTTTTTTGCTCGTTTCCTCTCTTTTTCGCGCGGGCCAGCGCGCGATCTTTTTTGATCCCGTAACACCTTTTCGCCTTTCGGCCGGTTGCCGCGTGTGCACGCGAAAGGACGCAGTACGCGTGCGTAATATCCGACACGCGCGTCACGACGCAGCCCGTTTCTGACCGACGCGGTTATAAATAAAACGCGCGCCGTGGCCGCGGCACCGCATTACGCTCGAGCCTCTTTCGTGCCGGTGTAACAACGTGTCAATGAAAATAGAGACAGCCTGTCTACGCCCGTGTGAAAACTCGACCGAACTCGTCCAACGATCGCTCGATCCTCCTCGATATAGTCCAGAAACGATGGAGCCAAACCTTGCCGATTTGCAAATTTTTCAGTAGCGGTACCCTCGAGACGAATTTCGGTTTTCGCCGATACTTTTTACTTCGGGAAAGCTGGTTAAATTGCGTGCAAACTTGTCCGTAACGTATCGACTATTTTGCAGACCTTCCGTTTATTGTTGTACAGGGAGATTTCGGTACGGTATTTCGTAGGTCAATTTGTGTGCAGGGCTAAGCAGGAATTGTTGAAAGATTGATGGAATTTCTTGTAGTTAGATAGATTTTTTTGGCGAATATAGCTGTTGAATCTCGTGTAAATCTAGGGAAGTGAATCTTATTTCCATATCGCTATTTGTGTAAAAATTGGAAGCGTGTTCGGCGGTTGTTGAAGTCTCTAACGACCCTGAAAACAATTTCACTATTAAAAGTTCTTAAATTTTATCTATTTTTCGTGTATCTTTGCTACAATGACATCGCGGTAAAATGTTTGAAAGTTCAATCAAGATCAAGATCGCACTGATCAACGCAACATAAGACTGGCAATTGCGTTAATCAGATCGATCGTTGGATAATCGTGTTGGACGCGACACTGCAAATCCTTCACTTGTTTCGAGTCTTCGCACGCGCGGTCAATGGGGCAAGATCGAGGTTCGATTGTTTGTTTAAAGGTACATATTCTTCTCGTCCATCTTGTCCTGCAATTGTTCACATGCAAACAATGTTAAAGAATATTCAAAACGTGTTCCACGTTCCTAGGAATTATTAGCGAACACAAGCATCATTCTTTACTGTCTTCCAAGAACGTCTGCACAGTTTTCTAAAGACATTCCTAGATATTTCCTAGAGATTTCCTAGTACAAGTTCGACCTTTGAAATCAGGTCTGTACTCGCTCGCCTACCGGCGATTAACCGAATTGATCTCGTTATCCAGCAATAATTCGAGGCTGTCGCGCACGGTTGGCGGTCCTGTCCCGCTCTACGCCGACTGTACTCGATAACGAGTCAATTATCGATTGAACCTTATCGTAACTAACGCTCCCGTACACTCGACCAACTCGCAGAGGAGGGCACAATTACCACCCACATAGCATTTCCAAGAAGCGTATAATTTCGTCTGTCAAAGCTGCCTTCGTTACCAATTGTCCACGAAACGTTCGCGGCTAGCGTATAAGATGGTCCGATAGATCGTTAGAAACGTTCTCCCGATATCGTGTTTCTACTTCGAAAAATCTTCGCGACAATTCGATACGCTGCTCGATAAATTTGCTTAGCTGATTGCTTGAAAGGATCATCGCGATCGATCGTCGCCAGGGAGGGGTGGATCTCGCGCTACCCCTTTGCTCTTTTCACACCGCGTCACAACTCCGCTTAAAACCGGACCGCTGGCGAACGCAGCACGCGCGTGAGCCACGCGTGAATCAGAATTCCAAATTAAAGAGGGAAGCGAGTACGGCGCGTGGAAAATCAAGATCGAATAACTCTGCGGTCAACTCTGAGACCATTAAACATCGATACGCCGAACCGTGTATTGCTTTTTTCTCTATAAAGAAGGACAGCGATAAATTGAAATAAAATCGCCGCGCGTTCCTGAATAAATCTCGTCCATTGTACGAGCAAATGAATGAAAAAAAATACCGAAAGGCTCACGCTCGCGTTAGTTTCGCCGCCTCGAGGCGCGAGGGACACATGCCATGAGCCATTTTCCTTCCACGCAGCAACGTTACGAGAAAGGACCCCGGACTAGCTGCGGATCCTCCGGGAAGAAGTAGAGACCGGTAACCTGGCCGCGCGAGAATAGTTTAGGCAATCTCGACGTTGAACTGTGATGATCGCGAATCACTGGCGAGACCTACCCAAAATCGCCGCGATCTCGTCGCGTGTTCGCAGTGCACAGACGAGACTGACGAACGAGAACGTTTCCATTGTCTCGCATTCGCGAACAGCCAGCCTGGCTTACTCGCAGCGTGCGATCTGCGCACGCCGGTCCAGCAACCGTTAACCAAAAGGCAAGCATGAAGCAGACCAGCGCGGAACGATGTGTAGCGCCGATTAGCAGCGGAGGAACGTTCGCAGAACAGCGGACCACGTGAATCGAGCTCGCCGGGGCAGCCCCCAGGTGAGAGGATAACCGTTAGATAGGAGAGGCAAGAGCGACGGCCCGTTTCGAAGCGATCGAACGGGGCATGCAGATATCGAGAAACGATCTGCGAGTTCGTTAACGCGAAGCGGAACGACTAGCGGACGAGCAGGAAGAGCAACAACGCTCGGAGAGAGAGAGCGGTCTGTGACGTTAGCCGTGGCCGCTACGTCACGTTAACGGTAACGGTAACCCTTGTACACAACACGCACGCGACCTAGTCGCGGCGCAGCGGTGCGGAGCGGAGCAAGTGGAGAGCGGCTAGCAAGCGAGCGAGCGCCTCGAGGAATTTAAAAGTGAAACTGTGACGATTCACCGGCACTCCACGCGTTTCCCCCTTCTCCTATTTGCTACCGTTCTACCGCCTCGACGTCATCGTCTTCCCTCTATTTCTCTCGCTCTCTCCGGCCCCTCTCTTTCATCCAGTCGCCAGCTCTTTCCCTTTCTCTCCTTTTCTCTTTCTCTGTTTTTCTCTCTCTGTCTCGTACTGTCCGACCGCTTTTTCATCATCTTCCCCTCTTCTTTTCACCAGTATGTAATTCTCATTCTGTGTTCTTCATTTCTCTTTCATCCCTCTTCGTCGTTCCGCGAGTCTGCCTGTTCTCCTCTTCTGCTCGTTTCTCGGCCTTCTTCCCGCCCTTCCCCACGGTTGTCCCGTGATCGTGACACGGAAGGGATCGTGAGGCGCGCGCAGTGAAAGTGATCGACATTGCGATTTTCCCGGCTAGCGGATCCCACTTGGTATCGCTCGACGACAGGTCAGGCGCCGGGTAGATCGACGAAGAATGACACGCAGGTGCGAACCGGGGAACAGCTGAAGGCGGCGGCGATCTCCCGGCACGGTGTCGTCCAGGCTCGCACTTCCGGAACACGACGTACTGGTGGGGTGAAAGGGCAACGCTAACAGCTGCCGCTCACGTTGATGGCCGATCATCGACGATCCAAAAATGTAAGTTTCACAGTGCACGATATACAGCTCTCTTGGTCGCCGCATTAGGACCGGTCAAAGGTTTTAATATATGTATTTCGTTTTAGTCAAGTTCGAAGGACCGAACGAACTACTTGCCTTCTTTGCAATATACTCTATGTATGTGGATACGTATGTAGATACCGTGTTATCGTATCCTTTGCGCCTTTATCGTTTCAAGTATCCACAATTTTGATTATTAAATCGGGTAATGTGGTACTGAATGATCGATACTGAAAAGTAGGCTCCAAACATTTTCAATGGCATTCGAGTCGACCGAATTGCTCGGCCATGAGAGTAAACCTTTGCAGTAGCAGCAAATTCGTTGCTCCGTATACACCGTATACAGTCGTCTACGTATTTAGCAGTTCTTTGGGCAGCTAAGGACAATTGTAGGAAGAAAAGTTAAATTCTTTCGCAGCCGGCCCTAATTCGACGACTAGGGGTTTACGTGTATGCGTCGACGTCGATCTCTTCGATTTTTACGGTTATTTCCAACGCTTGAGAAACGTAGATTCTCTGTTTCTTGCAATTACGCGACAGCATTTGTATACCTCTGGAAAGCGTGAACAGAGAGTGCGCAAAATGCGCTTCTCGTTGAGGCGGTACGTTTGGTTAAGGAAGCGATAAAAGATGTTAGTGAATTTCGATTTGAAGGAAAGGAGAACCTTCGGTAACTGGGTCGTGCCGAATTAGATAGCAATATATTTGCAATCATAAGTGGCGCTATGGATACTGGTGTTAAGTAGGAATTTGGCTGAGGAATTTCATTGTTGCATCGCACTCGTTTCGTTTTCGGTTTCAATTGGAAACTAAAGGGTAATCATGCGTCACAGTTGGTAATTGGCTGTGTTGTGGGGCTTACTTTCTAGATTTAACACGCGAAATAAGCGATCAAATTAATGTTCTACTACAGCGTAACAAAATTTCGTGCATTTAATAAGGTATCAAACTTGTAGGCATATTTATTATCCGTAACGATCTAAGGATCGTTTGATGCCTTTGCTGCAGGGATAAGAAGTTAACATTAAATGTAGCAAATCACTAGAGATATAATGATACTTAAATTACATGTTATTCAATAGCGCATCTGTGCTCGACATATTACACAGAGAAAATAAAATAATAGGCACTGCCAAGAAGGTATTTCAGTGATACAGACTGCGCACAAAGTGCTCTAAATAAGATCAATTAAACATTCGGAAGGAAGAAAATGGTCTGCAATCGTATGAATTTCTTTTCTTCGTTGCTTATAGTATGGTTAGCTAAGAAACAAGCAATGTCGCGATTTCAATGTACCGTTGCGGGTCGCAGAAAGGAAGTTTACTCTCGCGATAGAAAGGAAAGGAAGCGGATAGAAACGAGCTGTGGGCTCGTGGATCGAGTTTCACTTCTTCACTGTCTCTTTCCGCGACTCGTTTTCGCGTGCACGAGAAGGAAGCGTTTTCCTTCCTGTGAAAAGTGAACACGCGCACTCGTCCACGCGAAGTCGATCGATGATTAATCTTACAATTAGTACGCAACTCGTTTTCCTCGAGTCCGATTTACTTTCATACAATTGATGGATGTTATATAACTAATTTTATACAACCAATGGATACCATTAGACAAGTATTTAGAATAAAATAGTAGGGAGACATTTGTATGGTATTGTGTGCTAACAATACTGTACCAGAACATAGTTGTGAGATATGAAATGGAAGAATGTAGGTAATGATTCTTGAAATGTCTGTTTCGCGAATTTATTTCAAGTTAGTGCATGGTGCAATATGAATATAGAGTTCTTTCTTTCATTAGTATGTTTGATTTTTAAGTTTTCAAATGGAATTTTGATCTTAGATAGAAATCATTTGAACTAAAAAAAGAAATGCAGCAGGGCGAACGATCAATATTTGACAAAGCAGTGTATTAAAATATTTGATATTCAAGCAAGCCGAACTCGTAATTAATTTGCCGATAAACAATTTCAAAGTCGAAGCAAAGGTGAAAAGGTTAAACAATTTTTCAGTTTCCATCTGAATAATGCATTTCAGCAACTAGATTAGAATCGATAATACCAAGTATGTATACCGAACAGGCTGTTAAAATTAGATTCAGAAAGTATGTAGTTCGAATAGAAATTGAATTGTTTCGATTCAGTTAAATAAAACGCGAACATTTTGGCACGGGAGCATCGAGACTCGAAATTGTGGAACGAAATGCGGGGACATTGCATTGGTGGGGCAAGAAACGTAATTCCGTCCGAATTGTACCGATTTCCCCGAAATCTGTTGCAAAACACAAAAGCGAGTGGACTTGACCGGATTGGAAGGTAAAATATGTGCTTGGCCGAGATTCCTGAATAAAACGTTGCAGACGCACTCGACGTTCATCTGGTTAAATTTCAATGCGACTCTCGTTTCGTCTCGAAAAGCGCATCGCACGAAACGGAACGGGACCAGTCGCAGGGAAGAATTTTAATGTTCATCAGCGTTATTCATCTCCTCGACACAGTCTCGTCTGTGCTCTTCAAATGCCTGCGAAATTATACTCCAAGATGTGTTCCAAGCGAAATCCCTATTTATTTAGAATGGAATATATTTATCTGGATGGACAATAATATTTCATATGTGATATAATCAAACAGTTGATTGACAGTGAAAAATTATTTAAAAATACAACCGCGTTGATTCGGTTGTTTAGGGTTTGGACTCGTAGTCAAACGATTTTCTTTTCGTGTCCTGCCACTGCAGTGCCTACTTCAGTTCCGTACATAATTTATGTGCTCTACCGATGGTTCGGATTCCACCTAAAACTCCAGGTTTAACATATGTATAAAACTCATCGTCCATCGTTCCACACCCCATTATACTCGCTAATAACCATTAGTAGTCGACGCGTCATTAAATGAATGGAGCTGGCAAGCAAATGTTTAGAATTTGTTCGCCATTAGTAAGGTGTAGACAAGTTTCTGTTTTACGCACTGTATTGATTAGGAAAGAATAGGAAGTTGGTAATGCGACTTGGGTTAGAGGTATGCGTGTATCTGTTTCAAGAAACCGCAAACTTCTTTCGGGCAGCGATAAAATACGATAAATGCGGAAATGAAATGACACTTCCGGCACATCTAGTATAGTACTAGTTGATGAGGTTGAACAATTCACTTTTACTCCGCTCGTAATTCTACACCTCGTATTCCTTTTTGCTCTACATTAACGACTGATTATATTCTTTCCACTTTCACATTATATTATACGATACTCTTTCACCCGCGTCTAGAAACGTTAAGATCGCCTAAGTAGTTAATATTTTCACTGGAAATTCGCTCCTAGTTCGTAATTATTATTAAGCTTTTGTGCTATTTTTCACCGAATATTTATTGTTACTGCACCTTTCCCTTGCAGTAAAATTCAACTACTTTTAGTAATTCTTCAGTAATTTCAGTAATTTCTATAGCACAGTAGTCTGGTAGCTTAGTGTAATTTATTACAAGCCCAAAAGAACTTATCTATCGCTTCAAAAATATAATAATTAAACGATCCAGAATCCCTCTGTGCCTTAGAACTCCCGGCGCGCTTCTCAGTTGACCAAGGGACAAAACCAAAACATAGGAAGATATCAAAACCTGAAATTGCGCAGAAAAACTTCAGGGGTGAGATCAACGTTTTTCGCATGGCGTTGAACAATAATAAGGGCAAATAATATTAACCAGATCGGTAACCACAATACCCCGGTGCAATTGCTCCGGAAAATATTTAATGACACGGTCACTATATTTTCCATTTCACGAGGGGGAATAGAAAAAAACGATCGATGGCAATGGGGGAAGAGAGGTTGTGTACTGCCTGGAAACGTTCGTTGCACCGGAAGGGTAAGGGCTGGTTAATTTTGTATCGACGAGCACCTACGCGCCGTCCCCGCAGAAATATCCGCGCGTATGTAGGTTAATCCGCGCTCGATGGGAATCGACCTGCGGAGGAATCGCGACACGGGTCAGGTTAACGAATGGGGTAGGTTAGGGACGTGCCAATCTCGGCGCACATGGCGCGCCTTGCCGGCTCTGGCTTCCCCTTTCAGCCCTTCTCTTTCGTCTGCTTCTTTTTCGCTGCCGTTGCTTCTCTTTCTCATCCTCGGCTCTAAAATTTGTTCCATGAAATATTCCATGAAATATTCCAGGACATATTGTATTTAATAATAGCGTGGTTCGTTTCTAATCGGATTAGGGGAGATTCGGACGAGTGTCCGGTAATAATGAGAAGAGTTTCGTTTTTATGAAACACTGTAATGGCAGTTCAACAAATTTTACCGCGCACTTTTGAGGGATGAATTGAAAAAGGATTGATTATTGCGTGCGCTAAAGTAATTAAACGAAACTTGCAGGCAATAGTCTTTTCTAAATTTAATTCGAGTTTGTGTTATGTAGAAGGCAATATTTATGACCATTATGAATGATATTTTGTACAAAGTACAATTCATCTAAGGTTCTGGCTTTTAATCGAATAATCCAGTTAAATTCTATGAAAGGGCAAAGTCATGGATACGATTGAATATCTAGCACCGCAATAGTGTCTATAAAACGTGTTTTCATAGATTCGTAATGTTATTCGTGCTCACCGGTAATATATGTTAATAATTTTAATTATCCAGAAATAGTGGAATATTTTAGGAACGCATCGAATTATTTCTATCGGTGCGAAGGATTCCACTGCATTTGAAATTCAGTTCAATGTCTATTGAATGCATGTGCTCGTAGAATTCCGTTAAGTAATTAACCTCACCACCTGTAAGATATATACTTCGGTATTTATTCGTCATGGGGGGTTTCGAATGTCCTGTCGAACCTTCTGCTAATATTACATTGAATTTTGCCTGCAAGTGCATGTTGGTGTTTACGGAAACAGTAGATAAGCGGCGATCCCATGCTAACGCACATGTTGCCACGGACGTGCACGTGTAGGCAAACTTCAATGTAGTAGCAGCAGAAGATTTTTGCAAATACCTTGGAAACTAAGGCCGAGTTGCGGCTTTATGTATAGGAAAAGGTTGTTCCAAACGTTGATTTCTACAACATATTCAAAAAGCATGGAAATCGGCGAGGAACTCCCTATTTCGAATATTAATTAATATTAATGATTCACATTTCTCCACTGTAAATAATAATCGAACGATGAATAATTCATACTACCATAAACTACCATTGCGTAAACTTTTTAGAATACAATTATTTACAAACGTTCTCCGCCAATCACCCTGAACTACATATAAGCTCGAAACGTTCGTTGCACAGAAATGGAATACATCCCAAGGGTCTAAATCGCACGTTCAACAGCAACGCTAAAGCTTGCGTCCTTCGAAATCCACTGTGTCCGATGACGCAACGCAGGCTCGCGCAACAACCGGCTTCGAAAAAACCAGTTCACAATTCACACCCTCGCAAACGTCTGTAGTTCGATTCGCGGCCGGTCTTGCCCTAAAATGTTGACTCCCGCTATCGCGTGGAATAATGTTTACAGGCCATTAGTATGCCAGTTTCGAACGAACGATACGACGTTGCAACGGCCGATTCGGAGCGGACGGTTTGCCTTTGCTATCGACTAACATTGGAAAGTGTTTCGCCTCGCTGAAACGTTCGTCCGTCGCTGAATGTAGCACTGTGAGGCCCATTTATCTCGCTTCCGGCCTCTCCACAAGTATCCGTGTACACAAAACGCCCTGCAGACGCGTCCCGTATATCTTTACCATAATTTTCCTCGCGACCACACCACGGGGATCGATTCCCGTTATTTGCCACACACGATATATATATAACTGAAAACAACAATAACTCGAGAGGTGGAGGGGAGCTGTTAGTAGTTACGCCTTCGAATAGCATTGTATCGTGGATTAATTATTGGGCGACGGAAAGAAGGGGTGAATCAGAATCGACCGAATGGGATCGAGTAAGTATTACGTTGGGCCAGAGCAGGCAGAAGTGTTGGGCGCTAAACGGTTTTTATTGTAGAGTTCCGTGAAATTTAGGTGCCCTTATTTTGTAACCTGCAGCACCGACAAAAGTTATTGGGGACGTAATGGGAATCCAAACTCCGTGAAGTTTATTAAATTCCATCTGGGTATTGAGAGATAATTATTCCTATAAAGGCAAATACATATCTTGGCCTTGGTGAAAACACTTTCGTATATCATAGTAGCAATGAGGCATTGAATTGCAGGAAAAATGTTGATAGAATTCGTTGTCGGAGAGAGATACGCTTAAAGGAGCGACAATTTCTAGGAAAATCGAATGTGGTGTAGCCGGCAATATTAAAATTTAGCAATTTTGTATGGCGCAAGGCTTACCTACGTACATAATTTAATATTGTGTTGGCAATATAAATACGATGATCAACGCGGCAGACACCGTGGTTATGCTGGTATTTTAAGTAGAAGATAAAGGTACTTGAATCCGAATTCCGGATGGCTTCTGAAATGTCCCTTGAATTGATACAAACTATAAATGGTAAAGGAACCAATTCAGAAAGCGAAGTGAGTAATTTTGTAGAATTAAGTTTAATCGAAGGAGTAAGATGAATTATGATTCCCAGCGAATGTACGCTGCTTTGTGTAATAAATATTCCATTTGTCATGGTTCAGTGTCCATCATTAATTCCTCGAAATATCTTTCCTAACGACTTGCTTTTCTAATTCCATTTTAAATATCTTACTAATCGTAAGTATGTCCCTCGAGGATATTATTTATTTTTCCTACCTTATTCTGTCGACACATAATTCAATATTTAAACAGTAGAGTGCACAAGAATATATTTTTCACGCAATACGATGTTCCCGTCAATCAATTTCTTAAAGTTAAAAGGTCTTCGCTTATACTAATATTTTAATCTTTAAAGCGATGAGAATTCGACTCCCGAAATCACCAAATTGGAAACTGCTGGAAAGAAAACTAAATAATTTTCTATCAACTCTAGCATTGCTTCCGTTTCTTTCCGCGTCACAATAGCGGCCCGGAAGTGAAAGACTCACGCGTATTACCGTGTAATAAATAATAAATGCTATTTTTTCCACGCCACTTGAACGTGACACCGCTAGAAACTGTCTTGTCTCTGGGCGTGCCTGCATTTCACGCACACGTAACACTTGTAGTCGGCTTGTAGCTTCTTTGTATCGTTCATTGCGGCAACGATTAACAAGGACAGCACATGCCTTCGTTCATCAGCCAGTTGAATCGATTCCTTCTATTTGTTTCAGACAAAAGGGGGACATTTTGACATTTTTCGACTCATTCTTCACCGCTTCCGCTGTTTCGTCTACTTTTATTACGCTATTCGATGTTATACCTGGTCTCCTAATATATGTATTTCCTATGTCAATAGCTGGACAACCAGTTGATTTACAATTTCATTGTATTTGTCGCGGATGTTACCGTCCCGGTTCGACGTGCAAGCTGTCCCGGAAGTTGGCTCACTTTTTAACTAGCGTATTTTATAATGAGCAAATTGAAACAGATTCAAGATTTTGGATACTGTTGACCGTTAAGATTAATAATGTGTGAGTTGGGCGAATTTGAGATACGTAATACGTACATTAACTTATGCGAGAAGTTAATATTAAACGTGCTTGATCGCTCGATGGTACATATGTGTTTCAGTTACTTCGAATCTACATTTTGAACCAGAATGGAAATAAAAAAAGGATCTTCGTGCTCCCCAAACAGATTTGCCAAGATTATCGAACATGTATACAGTACATGATCGTTACGTACATTTCTTGCAGATGATTTTGATTATAATATGTAAGAAGCAATATTTGTATTACTGTAAGTATAAACTTTTCTGTTTGAACGATGAAATTGATAGTCATGCAATATCCAAAGTAAAACAACAAAATGATATTCTGCTATAATTGCATTTAGAAATACACAGTGTTTGACAAAGGTATTGACACGGTGCTCAAATAAATATAGTACATACATATATAGGAACGTGCCTAACTGTTGAAATAATTGCTTGTTTTTCTTTCTTTTATATGGGTCGTTATTTATATAATATCTTATTTGCCTATATAAAACAGATGATGCATCATTAACAAAATGGATTATGCAGGTATTATAATATGTTTGGGTTAGAATATTGGCAATTTTCAATGACGATAAAAAGAATGCAGTAAAAAGTATTGAAACGTGGCGTAATTGAAAATTGGCCAATTTTCTTAGCCGTATGCAAATATAATATATCTGCCTGTATAATACATGGTTATTACTTACTTTGAGCCTGTAGCTCCGTTTTTGCATTCAGGTAAGTGAGATATTATTAGTAATGATCCACGTGGAAAAAAGAGGGTTGTACATATGCATACATTTTGATACTGGAGCAAATATTGCGGCAATACATTCGTGCAGCACTGTGTGCCTAATCGATGCATCGGTGTCTCGCTAATTGTGAGCTGCAGTTAATACCAATTGATAAAAATCATCGAAAGAGAATACGGAAGCGTTCCAGAGTCACGATGATTCGGCTGGAAATTGAAGCGGAGGACGTCGTAGCTGATCGATCGATGGAGCAACCGAGCAATGGATGACTGTCGAGAATAGAACATCCACGACCGTGACGTTTGCTCGGTTATCGAAATAAGTAACGATTCTTCGTGACCGTGCTCCATCCGACAGCACGATACGACTTCCCGCCCGCGACCCCCTGCCAATCCGACGAATCTACTCTCGGTTAAACTGCCTCTGAAATTCCATCATCGAAAACAGCGGGCTCGTTGCCGCGGCGAAATTGCCAGATCCCCCGTCATAAAACCGATACGTCCACCGTTCGCTCGTCAATGCGTCGAGGAGAACGCGCTCGAAACCGACACGTCTGAGTTTCGTTTTCACGTCGACGCGAGAGATCGTTTTTACTAGGCCCGCGCGAGTCTGCACTAGTGAAAGACCGTCCCTCCTTCTCTCTCATCCGTCCCTCTGCGCTGGTATGACGCTCCGCTTCCTCGTCCAGTTACAAAACTCACGCACAACCGTAACTCGCGCGTTTCCGCGGTTTCCAGAAGCGGCAGGCCAAACACCGGTCGTTTAATGGGCGGCTCTCGCGAGAGATCGAAAGCCCTGCGAGGTTCGTAGAGAACGAGCCACGCTAGAGCGGAGATCGAAACAGATCGGACGAGAAAGACGACGTCGCGAAACGGAGAGAGGACGAAGAGAGAGATGAGACGTGCGGACAGGGTACGGGAGAGAACGGGAGAAAGAGAGAAATATAGTAAGGAAGGACAAGGCGCGATGTGTACGAGAGCGGGGCGCTACTCGTAGTATCGGTGTGTGTCGCGCTGGAGGCCGGCCGAGGTCGACGGCCTGAGGCTCGGCCATTCCCGTCGCTGCTCGGCCAGCCTCGGCACTAGGTCAGTGATGGAGTCACTGGCCGCCCCGAGCGTCGAGGCAATGACACCGAGCACGTCGTTGCTGCCACCGAGCGACCCCCACTCTGCCACCGCTGTTCCCCCACCACGTCGCCTCGCTACGCGCTCGTTTCTCCTTTCCCCCTTGTCGGACAGTTCCCCGCAGACCACCGCGGTCGATTCTACTGTGCGAGTAGCGCCCCCGCACTGCCAGCAATTCTTCCGTCCTCTCTCTGGTCGAGAGCGCATATGTAATCGGCTTACTTGCACACGGCCGAGCCGTTGCCTTCGTACCTGTGCCTTCGCGGAAACAAATCGTCGTACAACGCGCTGCGTTGCATTGGTTCGTCCTTAGGCTTGGTTTCGAAGGGAAATCATGATGACTCGGTGACGCGGGTAAAGGGATTGTTCGCCAGGGTGACGCGGCGTGTTGCCTCGAACTGCTGGGGGTAGCTTCCGGATTGTATCCGGCGATGCGTTCGAGTTGCTGGGGTTGTTTTGGGAAGCGAATTGGGGTGTTACTTTGGTAGGACAGTGGGACGTCGGTGGAGATATTAGGGCGTTGAATTGTTTAATGGATGCTGGCCAAAAGGGTTGAGCGATTTTAGGGCAGTATTTTGCCTTACACAAACGATCCTTGAATCAGCTTTACGAATATCTTGGTGTAATACAATTTGTTATACGGAAGACGACGCTAGAAGAAAGTAGCGATAGAACAAACTTTGGTCACACCTTGCACGGTTTACGCTGTTTAATTAATTTTTGCCGCGAAATTGCACGCTCTAGGAGAAAGCTTGCTTTTACTTCAATCGTGTAACATTGCGCTCGTGGAATGGCCATTTTGTATTACCTGCAAGGGCTATAACGCGAGCACTATCTTATTAATTTGGTTCCAGTAGAAACTGAGCAAAATAATAGAAGCTATTACAGAATTAAGCATTACATTGAAACAAATAATCAATTTCGTCTCAAACAAATAATATAATCGGCCTAAACTTTCCTTTTCTCTTAAGCCAAAATCAACTATTTCTACGTAACAAACTCTACTGTACAAGCTTTTTATAATTTTGATTGGAGAAGCGAAAATGTAAGGGTTAAAATAAATCCGCTTTTTGTTGTCTAATATTTAAAGAGCAGAGTGAATGCACCAGATGTCACACTTCATTGCATATTTGATTATGCTTTCGTTGATTTAGGACCGATGCCATGGGTTGTTTAAGTAGATGTTCGTTATGGTTATCGACTCAATATTTAACATGGTTCCTCGTATACGTAAATAATGTAAATAAATATTTTGACACGCAAATTACATCAATCAATAAAGCCATCGAACGAGGGAGGAACAAATGCTTCAGTCTTTGAACAACTGTATGGTTGCTATGGAAAATCGTTCAAAATTACGAATTATATAACAATATTGTAGCCACATAGTAACAGTAAGTATAACATTGCAATGCGGTTGATTGTATTTTCTCTCCAGTTTCGTCGTTCCAATCGCGAAAATTTGGCGCATCGTTGAAATTGGAAATAGATCCTGAATTGGAAACGATTAAAAGGAATACATATTTATTTTTCACATTCGGTACTAGTCGCAATCAAACTCTTGAAGCAGCTTTCAATTTTATTTGATCCGTAGTCCAATAATGCTTAAAAATATCAAATGTTCTTCTCAAAGCGTACAATTCACTTTACATAAAATATCCATAATTTTGTAATAATTAGTTTATTATTATCATTATAATTTACGAATCTTACGATCGAAAACTCCAATCAAAACGATATTATACACAGTCCTTTATCAACAAGAAATGCCTCGTATCAAGGATGGGGTGGAAATAATCGTTCGAACTGGAATCGCAGATCGCACGATAGATCGTTCCGTGCAAGGGATGTTTGCGATTGAATAGTAATCGTTCGCTGGGACTGAATTCAACTCGCAATCAGTACTCGGCAACGGCTCGCCGATACTTCGACAAGACGTTGCGAAACTCGCGTAAGCTAAATATCAAAAGTACGATTTTAGCATCGACCGGTTGGCCAATAGGTCGCGTAAGATGAAATGTAGATGATGCTTGCGATACTGAAAACAATTCGAAACGCCGATGAACAAAATCATTGTAAAACTGGACGCCCAGTTATAGATGAAACTATTAATATTGGAATCGCGCTTCGAGGCACGAAAAAGTTCACCATTCTCGATAACGATTTGTTCATTCAAGAAGCAGTATTATTAGGAACTAATTATTAGATAATCTACGAATGATTTTGGAAGACGTCCAAGCTGCATATGTAGGTGTCGTTACGATACACGTATGCGATACAAACATATTTTTTTTTATTTATTTGTTTGTTGACGGCAAACGCCTTTTACAAGGATAATGAGTAAGTTATTAATTACATAAAATTAGTATAATGTTACACATATTATGATGTGAGAGAACATAAAGTTGAATAATTAAGACTGAGCATCAGACAAAATATATAGTAAATTTTTGAGTTTAACGCAAAATGCTGAATAGCTCATTGAAAAAATGTCAAGTGAGTGGTCACAGTTATTGCATAGAGTGGCTATCCTGGATATTGTTGATCCCGCTCCATATTCAGTTTTATGAAAAGGTGTGTGAAAGAGTCTTTTAGTCCTTAAGTGCTTCAAAGGTACCGCAAGGTCTATCAAAGATAATAGATCAGGGCAATTAAAATGATTATTTAGTATCTTGTACATAAAAATAATGTCCTGATAGATCCTCATTAAGTAAAGGGGTCGAAGGTTGAGCAGGTCCATGATTGCAACATAGTCGTGATTGAATCTATGCAGTGGTAGATTCATTTTGAACGAAATGTATCGAAGAAACTTATGTTGTATGCCCTCAATCAATGTAATTCGATATTTTGCACTAGGACACCACACGACTGAAGCGTACATCAATGTAGGAACAATAAGGGACTTGTATAAGTATAGAATGCTGCTGACGTTGGTGAAATTGAAGGTAAATCGAGTAAATTACACATTTGATATTCCAAAGAATTTCAGATTCAATTTACAACAAAATGTCCATGGATTCTATAACTCCGCAACAATTTTTCAACTCTAAAAAACCCAGTACATATGTGCACTCGAATACCTCCGACAGATTTGTCAAAAGTCTCTGCTTTCGCGTCTTCGTAGCACAAATCACAAAAGCGTTAATATATTCAATTCCAGTCACATCTGTATTCTCGAAATTGGAATTTCCTTTAATCACGTGTCATATCGAACACTTTATCTCCTTTTGTCGCAGAGATTAATTACGAAACAGTTAAGGGCGAACCAGCTGGAAATTCGAAACGCATACACATATTTCTCGTCTCGCGATCGGCCACTCTTTTTTAAGCTTTTAGGACCTCCCGCGTGTAAAAACACTTTCGTCCGGCTTTCTACTCCATGGTGTTCCGTGCTCACCCCGCCCTGCCTCCTGCCTCTTTGCTCAGCTTCCATCTCCTATGGCCTACGGCCTACGGGGCTATGGGATTGCCTGCAGGAATGCACGAAACCGTCGCGTCGTGGTCGTCCCTATCCGTCTTCGAGAACCCTCCAAGGACTTCACCCTCGTAACGGGCCGTCAATATGCCGCACTTAGGCCCCCTCTGTGCACATGATATTGCACGCGGTCGATCCACCCAAGATTTCGTATAAATGAAAATGAACGACGGCTGATAAGAAATTGTTAAAGCGAGACAAGATTTTCATTGGTCAAGTTACTGAAGTTCAAAGGAACAAATTCTTCTAATTTCCAAAGCGTCGTCAGTAAAGAATTGCTAATTTTAGAATTTAATGTGGGGTGGCAGCAACGATTGGAAATCTGTTTTTGAATTTTGTCATTACGTATTATCACTTTGGAGCAGAGACGGGAAAGGCGTTACTTTTTTTCTAAATCAATCAACAATTTCTTGTCAGATCGACGAAAAAATATAACACCTTTCGGTGTGTCGTAGAATTTTAATAATTAATAATTAGCTTATGCGTACTGTGGGACGAGAAAGGTAAAAATTGCTGATGTAGATCTACCAATCGAAATTCTGTGCATAAAATGTTGCTGACTTATGTTTCATAATTCAGTAATTACTGCGTGCATTTGACTTGCCGTTGCAGGAATTCTGGTTTAGAAGCAGGTTATGCCACGGTTGATGGTTAACCTAGTGCAAACGTTTCCACGTACAACTGCTAATCCCGCGATCAAAAATATCCTTTCATCGACGCGGAAACGCGCGGGACATCATTTAAAAAGTAGTCACGGCGACCCTGATGTCTGTTGAAAAAGACGTGCAATCGAGAAAGCGTGTACCACTTTTTTCCGACGTTGCCCGTATTGAACGAGGAAAATGTAATGTCCGAAGCCGTGGCATTAGATTATTTGCTTCGTTGACTAGTATATAAAATATATTTGAAAGCTGAATGCATTGAGATAAATTTCCGCGGTATGTAATCGAAATGTGTGATACCCAGCTCCGATCGGCACGCTATCTCGACCTAATCTCGGTCCTATAGACGTGGACGGGGACAGGTCACGTACGCGTCTTTCAGTTGGAGCAAATCGCGATACTGTTAGGTCCGTATTGAAATTCAGAGCCGCGAAAACTCAGTTCGCCGCGCGAGACAGCCGCATACTCACGAAAAGGCCCCGCACGGTTTCGCATGAATGTTACAGTAGCTGCGATCGTGCATTATGCATGCTCTATAATTCGTGACTTTTGATTACGTCGTGTCATCAGAGTTATATTAGTGCCTCCATTGTCTTCCTCCGCAGTCGGCGCATGTATACATATGTATACCTACGCTGGAGTACGGAAGTGATTTATGTGTTACACGCTTCCTTCTCTGTCCCTCCTTCTTGCCACTTGCCTTTTCAATACGTCCGTCTCTTTTGTAATTGCGAAGTTGAAAAGCACTCTCGACGCGATGCAACCGCGAGTCGCACCCTCGCTCGCCTCCATAACCAGTGGACCTGAGAATTTCATTTTCTTTCCTCGGGTAATGAGAAATCCTTCGATTATATGCAGAGCATCGATGGCTTATAGGATTATCGAACGCGGTGGTAAGATTGAAATTGGACGGTGGCGAAGTTTTTCTATTTCACTGAATTGTATTTAATTATTTTATACCCGACAACCGTATGTTATTCGATCTGAAATTTAATCGTCGACCAAACGCGCGAAGGCAATTGATCAAATTATTAATTGAGCGACCGATGGAATATATTATTTAAAAAAATATCCTTGCAATTCTTCTCGTAAACCAGAACTGGTTTATCGACTAATTTGTAGGCATGCCACTAAATTTTAGAGGGTCGTGGAAATATCGTTTTCTCCCTGTTTTCGCTCTACAAAGTACCGAGGAGATGGTGAATCAACGTTCACCCCTCACTACTAGGCATTATGCGATCAATTCGTCAAATAATAAACAGGAAAGAACAAGAAAGGAAACGATCGGAGCGAAGAGAAAAGTGCGAAAGAAAAGCGCGCGTCACTTTTCCGACCTGAATGACGCGTCAATCAGAGCATCACCCTCATGGGAAAGCAAGGGGAACGGTAAAAGGGAAAAGCAGGTTCCAGCGAGGCACGGGACACAGTGTAGAGATCCCGGCTGCGTCACGCGGGATGCGAATAACCTTGGACTAGCGGTACCGTGAGTAACCATAGCGGTATCCGTGGTTGGATTGTCTCGAGATGTTCAGTTCCTTGAACCGGCGCCGCTGCGCGGCGGCGTCTTTCAGACGTCACTTGCTAGGCCACAAAATCGGTACTGTGTCTCGAAAGACGATTGGACACGTGAGGGATTTCTGTCTCGCACAACTTACAATTAGACACGTGTTTCGTCGAGCAAGAAGCCGCGACCTAAGAGCTAATTTTATTATTGGAGTACAGCATTGCCAGTGAAATATTCGGTTTCGGTGTTGTAATCGGGGAACATTTGTATCGATCGCGAGCGAGTTACGACGTATGAGAAGAAAATCGAGAAACCGTGTAGCGTGAAGCGAAGGGCAGGATAGTTTGGTAGCGGAAGCCCCGTTCACAGGCACGGAATAAACGTGAACTAGCGGTACTGTGAGTAAGTTAGCGGAATCCTCGTCTACGTCGCTTCCAGAGGCAGTGGAGCGAGTCCAGTCGCGACTGGACTATCCTACACGTTCGCAGACTGTCGAGCGAACGACTGGGCCCACGAGCTGAATGACGATGCGCGTTTCTCATGGTGTGCTTATGGACTTTCACCTCTTTCGAGCAACTCCTCGAGCCACAACTCTCGCTTCCATTGCGCTATTGGCTGCACGCGACCACGGAGGAACTTTTGCTGAATGAAACGTTCAACGCTCGAAGCTAACGGTTTGAACAGTCCGAACAGTGATATCTTCTCTTTATGGGTATAAATCTTGGACTCTTCTGGACTCCCTTGGATTTCTTTGGACTCCTTTGGACTCCTTCGAACTCCTTTGGACTCCTTCGAACTCCTTTGGACTCCTTCGAACTCCTTTGGACTCCTTCGAACTCCTTTGGACTCCTTCGAACTCCTTTGGACTCCTTCGAACTCCTTTGGACTCCTTCGAACTCCTTTGGACTCCTTCGAACTCCTTTGGACTCCTTCGAACTCCTTTGGACTCCTTCGAACTCCTTTGGACTCCTTCGAACTCCTTTGGACTCCTTTGGACTCCTTCGAACTCCTTTGGACTCCTTCGAACTCCTTTGGACTCCTTTGGACTCCTTTTGACTCATTTGGACCCCTTTGAACTCATCTGGACTCCTTTGGACTCCTTTGAACGATAGGGATTGCAGGGTTAAACTTTGATTCTGCAGTGTTACGTATCGATTTTTGAGTAACACGAGAAATCACGATACGGGTTTACATTTTTATGAGAGTAACGCGGATTATATTATGGTTTCTATGAGTCTGGCTGTGCTGGAAAAAGCTTTCATAATCTTAAGAGACGTAACATATCTATATATGTATTTGTATAGCTTTAAATACGGCGAAAAAATAAATTAAATTTGAATTTGTAAAAATACGAAATGTGTAATAATAATTCAATTAAATCGAAATAGTTTAATTTCTACATAACCTGTCCACATCGTTCTTTCAAAAAATGAATGCTACGTATGGCTAATGTTATAAATTGAAATTGGAACAATTCGTGCAAGTAACGTTCGATTGTGGAATTGAAGGGATATATCTTCTATTTTATAGCACACCACGAAGCCAGTCTTTTGGAGTTGTCTATATCACGTTGGATGATTATACAAGGAAGTTAATACTAGAATAGTAGCGAACTTTTACGAAGTGAAACTCGCTGTGAATTGAGAAGAAGGTATTTGAAACAACGTCTGCATGAGTTTGCCGAGTCCATTACCTCTAGGAAGCTATACGTGTAAATAACAGGAAACAGGAAAGTCGCTCTTTAACGAACCATAAAATCTCTCCTTTGTAAAGAATAAATTATCGTCGTACTCAAAGACAAAAACCTAATACCCATATCCGAGTTTTATATGAAAAACCTTTTTTAATGAATCAAACGAAAGGAATCGATAATACAGGTGTATAATCTTTGAAGTTACGTAGAAGAAGCGAATATTATTAAAGTAGAATAATGTCTTGTGAATTCCTCAATGTCGATTCGCAGGAAGAAGGATAGCGTAAAGAAGAGGAGCTGTTAATGCGGCGTCAGGTAGACCCGTTTCAAATTTCCTCAATACTTAAAGAAAAGACGTACTTACATACTTAGCGTGAACAATTGCAGTAACATCGTGTCCATTTCTTTGTTTTTAATCGCGCACCAACCTATCAGCAAGCCTACCCAACGATAAACACGAAAATAAAGCATATGGTTATCAAAGAAATTACCTAACAATTGCCCGGCAAGTATTTCGTAGCTACTCGGTCGAGAATTGAGCGAACAAACTTATTTTAGGAATTCAGTCTGCTCAATCGTATCGAGCTTTCCGCTTGTATAAAAATAACGTGTGCGAAATGAGCGAATTAGATTTTAGAATTAGATCTCTGCTCGATCGAGCGGAGATTCGCGAGGACACGCTCCATCCCGAATACAACGCGAGAAATCGACACGAAGCAGCCCCAGCTCGCCTCACTTTCTAAACCTCGATTCGGATGTCTCTCGGGGGAGATCATCGCGATCCGAAAGCGAGCCATAAATCACTCGCTCGTCTCGCGTCTATCGTTGGATATACGTTCCATCAGCGAGAATTTTTTCGCTCCTCTAAGGCGTTCATTAACCGCGTTCCTTGCACGGTTCGATTTCGGTTCACCAGCCAAGCACTTGGATGCATTACCACCGTCGATATGTATACACGATACTCCGCGGGATCTCGAGAGCCAAGTGCCTTTGAGAGAACCGAGCTACTCCCGTTTGTAGGAGAAACTTTGATTGTTTCGTGGCCCACAGAATGGAAGATTATGTGCGGTTGAGACTGTTTCGTTATTGATAGTTTGCTGAACTCGGGGGCTGAATCGGCACTTGCATTACGAACATATCCGCGGGGATATACTACTGTGCAAATCGATATTTTTCCTCCGCTCGTGCGCCGTGCGGAATATCTTCCAATTGCAAGATCCGTGAAAGTTGAAAAATATGGATCGAGTAGGTATTGTATTATAATTTCGGCTGTTTATTTGAAATTCCTGGGCTACCCAAGATCTGTGGCAGGATCTTTGACGAAGATCTTTTCCGAGAAACAGAGAAGCAGAGACTCGAAGCTCTCCGCTTAGAGCTCGTCGAACATAGCGCTGCAGCCGTTCGTAGCGGTCAAACGATTAATTCCATCCCGGACAATCGCCTCTGGATGGACAAACCGTTCCGAATCGTTCACGATCGATTCCGTGGCTGTTCCATAAATCATGATTTCCCAGAACCACGATCTTTAAACAATTGCTTGCGCTCGCAACGAAAGGGCGCGGCCTTATCGACCGTGACATTAGTCACGGCACCGTGTGGCCGCAACAAAATCGTTCTCCGCGATTTATCTGCAACTTCGATCGGCCAGGGACCCTCCAAGAATATTCCCCCGTTATAATCGGCGGATCCGTTATCTCCCCGCGTCTACGCGCTGCGAAAATCCCTAGCCTCGAATCCCGACGAAACAGTAACGCCTTTTCAAGCCTGGCGAGCAGGAACAATTAACCCCTGTAAGACGTAAAAACGCCGGTTAACTCAGGCAGAAACCGGAAGGGATGAGCAAAACACAATAGACGCAATTCTATTTAAACGTTAAACTCGTACTGTTATTTATTCAATAAATATGCCTGACTATTAGGTCTTTCCTGTTCGATGGTCGGGAAAAGAATGCCCTGCTGCATCGTGGTCGCCAAAAAGGCGGGCTGTCCCATGATCCCACGACGCCATGCCTTCGAGGGCCTTGTCTATGACATCCTACGGGGTCCGCTGGTTACGGCTTCTATCGGGTCTCGCGGTGACATTGCCCAGATGCCGTGTTTTGGCGAATATCCCGAGTTCGACTCGTGGATTCAAATGCGGGCCGGACATGAACATCACGAGTCCAACACGTAGTAGCAAATTCGGGCCGTATTGTAGAGATTGTTTTCCGGAAACCTCGCGTGAATGGAATGGTGGATAGGCCTCCTAACGGTTGGGCCCGGATTTCGTGGAGCTAAATGGTACTACAGGGGGTTAACCGGGTTACAGGTGCGATAGCCGCACGGTTTTTCTTGCCTTCGTGTATATACGCCGAGTCTCGTCTATCTCCCTGGTACAGTTCAGCGGAGTACGGACGAATGGATTGGCATTGAACAACATCGGTACTATCCATTTGCGTGAAATTTATTTGTCGGCAATAATTATAATAGTGACGAACTTTTCTGTGGAAATAGGTTGAATAGGGGATAGTACGTTCACTGTACGAACAGTTTAAAATTTGTTAATTGTATGCCGTTTATAGCGCATTATAGTAATATAATAAATTGCAATAGTTCGTATACTTTCTTTGTCCGAAACTTCAAAAGTGTATTAGCAAACGGTATGTTTCAAAGATCCGTATATGTATAGTAGCGTACGCAATTTGATACGCTTCATTGCACGCGTAAGCAGAATTAATATCACGTAGAGCGAACATAAAAGAGCAGCGACACAAAAATTTGATCGCATCAATTCTTCATGTAGAAGTAAATCGATTATCTTCCAATAAATAAAATGTATTACGAATGCGCGAATAATTGATTACGGTTACTTATGACCGTGTGTAATCAGGGACAATATTTTGATACAATTTTCCAACCTTTGACCGGGTAATTGAATCGGTTGGATATCGACGAATTGGCGGGTAACTGGAAAACATGAATACTTTCATCAGAACTATTGACACCACTTGGCTGGGCATCATGTCCATCGCTAATTAACGCTGAAATCACGTTCAACGACATGTCTGCCATTTTTAATTTATTATTGACGGCTATTAGTCCACCCTTCGGCGGATTATTTCAGATATAAATGGTGAAAGCGTGTGCGCACGTGTTTTGAATCAAACGCTTTTTGTCTTCACTCGTAGAATATTAAGTAACACCCATTAATGAATACTTTTTCTTAATTTTCATTTTCTCTTGTTATTTCGATTCAACGAGACTGACAATTAAATTGACATATTACCATAATTCTAAACACAAATTAGTCAGCGAACCATACTTCTCAATTATCGTTTTTCGTACATTATCTACCATAGTTTTAACACTTATGTTAGCAACCGGGTACCCTGGCACCCACTTCTATATTTGCTTGAATAAATCTTGTATGTTCTTGATAAAATATTGCTAAACAGCTCTAGATCTCGACTCTTTAAACAATTTCACGTCAACTCACGTTTTGTGAAAACAAATTTACGCAAAATAATTTGAATAACTAAGCTTCGAACTTTTACTCCATTTTGGTTGCTAACATAAGGGTTAAGATCCTTCTTTATGCATGGAGTTAAAATAAAATAATATTCTCAATTAAAAAAACAGATATTAATCGAAATACCTTCCACGCTGATTTGCTTCATTTATACTTTATACTATGCACTTATGTCTCGCTTCTCGCGAAAGAACTCCTTCTGTTGACCCTATATTACCCAATTTTGCAGTAGACTTGCCACTTTAATTAAAATGCTGCCACGAATTTAGAATCCCGTTGAAGTTTGTGCCTGTTACTTCTTTGACGTCGTCTAACGCGCTGCAATTTATGACAAAATGTTTGTAAAAAAATACTTACAGCTGAAGTATGTCTTATTCGAACAGTTTTCAAGCATCTAGAATGAAAATGGCGATAAACGAATAACCGCGATATAACTCAGGCCTTAAAGCAGGCATGTCAAACCCGCGGCCAATACATAGGTTGCGGGCCGCCGAGACTTTTTAAAAATTTTTAAATACAGTAATTCTTCGCTTGACGCTGAAGATTAACCGATCAACATTTATCATCAATTTTAAAAATTGCATCAGCTCAATATATTCAACCAAATTTTGATGACCTGCTTTGTGAAAAACGATGGCAAATATCTTCTAAAAAGTAATATTAAACTGTGATTTTGTTTATTTCTTATTATAACTTTTATTTTTGTTTTTTATAAGAACTATAAAATATTTATAGTTTAAGTTTAAAAATCAACATGAAATATAAAATGCCTATGTATGTATTGTATGTTGTATAATATACAATAAAATGTAAAATATTTTTAATGTAAAAAATGGCATGAAATATAAAACGACTATGTATCTATAATATACAATACATTGAGCTTGACATTGAGTCTAATAAATAGATAATATAATGATTCTAAAAATCGTATTTTATTAATTTTTTGAACATTGAAAACATGCGGCCCCCAACTTAATACAAAATAGATCATTTGGCCCTCAGTATCATATGAGTTTGACATGCCTGCCTTAAAGGGTTACATCTTATTGTTAGTCTTCTTCGGTACTGTTTCTTTCACTCCCAAAAACGTTTACGTATCTCTACTAACGATCCCACAATTCCCAACATAATTTTCCTAAACACCACACCAAGAACACCAAAACTTCACGAGATCTTCCATGTGTCCCTAACCTGAAGCAACCTCATCCTCTCTCTCCCGGAGATTTCGCCGCGGGCAAGATCGACCACGATCGTCGTGGAATACATTATATCGGCGTCGCAAATCTACACGCCAGAAGAACGAACGAAGAGAGATCTGCGGTGGTCGCGCGCACTTACCCGACGGATCTCATTTCACTTTTCTTGCCACGGAAGAGTTCTTCGTTCTCGGTGCACGGTTGCAACCGCGTTGCACAACCGTTCCTTATAGCCGGTCGAGCGTAGCTTCCAGCAAGATCCATTCCTAGTCAATCTAATCCTAGGCCTGGCTGGCACGATTGTCTGTCCGCCGGCTAGGTTGGGCTAGATCGCGTATTACGCCGTTGCACCGAACTTTCTCCCTGATTACGAGGACGATGCACCTGGCCTCGCCAGTCAGAGTCCCACATCCGACACCAGCCGTCTGGTTTCACGTCTCTTATTTTTGCACCATACTTCTTTGTTGTGCAACTGATTCTCCGATTTTTGGATACCGCTGGGTTTCCATTTCTCAGTTTCTTTCGACGAAGAACTTGGAGTCTTTGCTCGTCTCTTCTGTAGCAGCTGGAGTGTCTGGTTTTTGCGCGAGCTGCTTGCTCGTTGTTACCGATTGTGACCCAAGTTCTCGTTGAATAGTTTGCAATTAGGAGGAGCTTCCAAGTTCCGTGGAGCCCTCTCAGCTAGTACTGGAGGTTCAGTTGCGGAATTGCATCGTAGAAATTTCGCACCACGATCTTTCGTATTTCGCCAACTAGTTTGCTGGACAAACTGGAACCCCTGAATCTAGTCTCCCGCAAGGGTCTTTCGTTGCTGCCCATTTCTCTGTTTATAGTAAACAATTATCGTATTATGCGCGACGAATTTTCCCCCATTTCCAATATTCTGTAATCGACTCGCGACACGCTGCAACGTTCAGCAGCTGAAGTATCTAAAAACGTTGATTTAGCTTCCACTCCAAGACTGGATAACGATGCGATAACGGTGCCTATGCTCCGGCCTATGCAGTTCAGGCGCAGGAACGTCGAAAACAACCCTTTTCTTCTATTTCCACCGATTTCCCTCGTTCGTTTCGATGCAACAATTAACGAGGGCAACGAACCGCGTTAAGGGGTTCCGACGCGGAAGCGTCAAGGTTTGAATAGTTCTATCACCAGCTCCGAAATAGCTTTCTATGAAGTCCCGAATGATTCGAGTATGAAGTCCGCGGCGAAACAAAACGGAGGTGTGAAGTTCATTGACGTTTAAGGAGCTCCGAGCGAGTTGCTCGGAAGTCTACGAACTTTCCACTCTCGAACTTTTCTTCTGAACCGACGAAGCTTTTAATCTCTACGTTTAAAACGAGCCTTCCTGTTTGCAGAGCTTCCGCAAGTGAAATTCTGAACAAAGACTGTTTCATTGACTAACGATACAATATATGTACATTCCTTTCTATGATATTTTCGCCGTAGCTCTTCCCAGCTCAACTACTACGTCATAATACGAATATTGCATCAAACTAATTGCACTATTTATTGGGGACACAATTTGCTAACGAAAACAATTATATTATTCGTTATCGGCAACTAACGGGAAGGAACCTAGCGCGTTGATAGGTATTAAAGAAGCGAGAAAAAAATAGAACGGCTTTTCTCAAATCATTGGAGTGATTTTTAGCGTAGCAAAAGTGAACCGCAGGATGCCGAAAAATTCGACGCGAGGTTCGCCGAGTTAAAACTTAAGGGTTCACCGGCGCAATTCGGTCGCGGGAACAGAACCGATTGGGGGAGTCTTTTTTTCGCAGTCATCGTCTCGGTGGCTAAATTAGTTTCACGGCAGCGTAGGAGGAGGGACACGGTAAAAAAAGAGGTAACCGTTCGAGATGGAAGATAAAAACGCACAGCCATCCGAATATGCGGTCGCTGTACTCGCGAAGTCGGCCACCTGCGATTCGTTTCGTTTCTTCGAAAGTTACCGGGCAGGCACGTGGGCATGAAAAAAGTGTATGGCCGATGCAGTGCGCCACTTTTTACATTGTACTTCGGTCTAATTTTCTCGACTATTCCCCGCTGATTAATCGAGGAATATTGCAAGGTAAAGATATCAATATAAATTGGCCATTGTCCATATCGAAACACAAAAGATCGTTCCAATTTCCGAGTCCCTGCCATGAGTTTGATTTTTCTGTGATCGTAAATTTCTGTTTTCATTACGAAGCTTCTTGCCGGCGCACAGTGGTCCGAAACCGTATAAAACACGAACTAAATTCATAGCATTGTTATTTGCACATTATTCATTATGAATAGACAGATTTTAGGTAGTTCTTGAGTTATAGAATATAATTGCCATTAAAGATTCTCTTATTATAATTACTTTAACAATAATATTTGAATAAAATGTTGTTTGGTCGAAATGGTACTGATATTTTCTGTGGTGTGTAGTTACCCCTCAGGTAGCAGTAAATAAAATTTGTTACAGCCGATATAACGACTCTCACAATACTGATTTCATCATTGAGATCCATAATCTGTAAAAATCTTACAGATCTTGAAATTATATAGTTAATATGGAAATAGTTCGACAATGGGATGTAGAATCTACACATCCAAATGCGCGTTTATGATGTTATTTAAACGAACGAACATGTTAGCAAAAGATTTACAATAAAAAATATATACAAAATTATTTAAAAAAATTAAAACAAATACAAAAATTTTGAATAAAGTTTATGACTAAACAAAAAGAATTTAATCAATACAAGCATAGTTATTCATTAATGGATTCGAAGGTGTCTCGGGCAATTACCAGTGCCATGCGGCAATCCATTTTTTGCCAAAATTTAGCCTGTACATATATGAAACTATGCCTAAAATTTCACACATCTCGAAGAAGGTAGAAAAGTTGAATTTAGTTCGTGTTTTTACGGTTCCGGACCACTGCGCGGCATCTAGTTTCACGCGACACGCGGGCGTGCTGATTTATATTTCATTAATAATAAAGATGGGATGAATGAGAGAGTAACTCGACGGCATTATTATGCAACCGCAGGGTCACTGACATCGATGCACTTTCTCTAACGAGTGGTTATCTGTCGTAGATACGGATAAATGTCTGTATCGGTTGACAAACGGCAAACAGCCAGCGTGGCAGAACAGTTATTTTTCTCCTGGTGGAATTGTATTGTACGCAGCGACATCGAATACAGCGGGGGGGAAAGAATTGAAACGCTCCACTTCGCAGTATGGTTAACCACTCTTGCTTTTTCTTGGACAATTTTGCATAACTTTAAGTGTTGATCGGTGCCTGAGCCGGTAAATCAGATCGATTACCATACGAAAGGGGAAAGGTTAAATTATTTTCCTGAAGCAACGGGTGAAATTGATCGGAAATTCCATGCATCGTAATACGTATATAAATACCCCGGCAATAATAATAGCATTATATAAGACAGATGTGCATAATCAATCCTATCGAAATGGCAGAATTGAAATTCGAAATGTCCAATATCGTAAGTGGATTCAAAACTTGCGACGTTCCGCGCTCTATTATCGATGGAATAACAAAAATACGCCCACAGCGTTCTAAAATAGAGCTAGTACTTAACACCTCCGAGGTCTGTTTCGGACGAGGGAATCTGTGACGATGGTTCTTGTGGCACCGTTCAAAAGAATACAGTCACCCATGGGGCTCCTCGCACGTGGGGCCCACCACCATATAGCATTGCATACTACACACAAATACTAAAGTGCCTACCTACCTACCTACTAAAGTGGATTATAAGAATTACACGAGTTACAGTGCACGCAAAACAGCGGACGCGCACTAAAAGTTGCACGTGGAATCGGAGGCTGGCGCGCGAACCTCCTCATGGGGCCCAATGGACGGCGACGCGAACCGTCCCGTCTGGAACGGGCCTAATTCTCGAAGAGTTGCAGCCATACGTGCGATCTTTTTATCCTTCCACGATCGAGGTGTCCCCGCGTGGCCGCGCGAAACGTTACATATCACTCCCGCGGATAAAAATACACCGTGGGAGCGATGACTCGGGCATAAAAATACATCGAAATGCAAGGATGGCCCGCGTATCTCGTGACGGGGCCCCCGCGCGTGAAAACACGCGCCAATCGAGACGCAGGCGAGGGACTTGCGAAACGCACGCGCCGTCTGAATGGGAGGTGACAGAATTTACGAGCGGGGAGGCTGTGCGGCACGACCGATCGGGAAAAACGGAAATTTCCATAGGGTTGTTTGTCACCATCCGGCGCCGCGTGACCGACGTACACCTTGTTGATAAAAAACAGAACGCAGTGGGATCGATCTCGATTGTGGCAGGCGAAAGGTTTGAAAAGGACGGACGCACAAGTCGGCAGATTGTCAACTATTTTGGAAATTTTCATTCGCTGCTCGGCGTGTTTCAATCTGATGGGAATCGTAGCTACTGTGCTAAAAAAACAGATAATATTATATCTGATCCAGAAGGGGATGAAGATATTGAATACAAATGAAACGAATCTTGATTATTCTGCTGCCAATATCACTGAAATAATCTCAGGGTTAAGCAGCAAAGCAGAAGCACCAATTCCGTCTACAGATTGGCGCAGTTGAGCTATCGTCCTTGCGAGACAACTTTCCAAGGAAACGTTTGCAGGTGTCCCAGTTAAATTAATCGTGATACAACTCGCCTAAAAGACAACGCAACTTTTACCCATGCCCATGTCCACCTGCATCTATCGAATGGCAGCTAACAAAATCGGAGAGGAGGAGAAATAGAAAGGACGCGGAAAGGGGAGGGAGAAAAAAACGCTTTCCTTCGTAGACCGGGCAGGAAGCAACGCTTCGCTCGGAAACCGCGGCCAAGAATGAACGAGTCCGGCGCGTACGAAAATTCGCGGAAAAGAATGGCGCGACGAGCAGCCACGAGTGTCGTAACTGTAGCAAGCTGACTTTCGTCCCGGTGCAAAGAGCAAATGAACGTTCTGCATTAAAGCAGGGTCATTGACTGGTGGCGGTGGTTATACAGCCGTATCCACGCGGCCACACCGGAGCGGAGGGGCCGCATTTACGCGTGGGAGTTATTAAAAGCCGAAGCAACCGGCGAGAAAAAGCGGCCGGCTTAAAAAAGGAGCCGAACGTTGGCTTCTTTCCGACGGGTGTCAGGGCTCTTTGCTCCGGAACCCGCGGCCGAGGGACGAATGAGACGCGTCTCTTGTGCTTCGGCGGAAGCCACGGGGCGATTCCTTCCTCGAACGAGCCGGGAATAATTGGAATGTTGTTTCGAGGAAGGTGATGCCGGCTTTGAGTTACGCGGTTCGATCGCCACGGGGGAATGGAATATGTTGGCTACGTTCAGCAGCTTTGCGCCGAGGACGATCTTCGAAGATTCTTCGGTTTTATTTTATATCATTGTGGGGTACGAGAAAAGGGTGCTCGTGTGTGAATGCACATGTGAATCTGTGATTGAATGTAACCGTGTGAAGGAAAAGGCAAAGAGAACGAAGCGCATTTTATTGTTGTTTATTGATTCACCTGGTAAGATGATTGCACATTGAAAAGGGGTCGCTATTAAACGGTCATACTAATAGCAAACGTTGTAACAGAAACACCCAAAGAACTTGTAACCAAACCAAACCAAACCTAACCACACCCAAAGAACTTGCAACCAAACCAAACCTAACCAAACCCAAAGAATTTGTAACCAAACCAAACCTAACCAAACCCAAAGAACTTGTAACCAAACCAAACCTAAACAAACCTAACCAAACCCAAAGATCTTGTAATTCTTAAAATTGCGGGAATATTATTAAGTGGTATTGCTTTTGGTAAGCGCGGCCGTTTATTATTGGGCTGTCGGACAAAGCTTGAAACTTTGAAAGGGAGATCGTTTTCTCAGAAACAACAAAATGGCGCATACCTCGTTTAATTGCATTACTGCAAGGTGTTGGAAGTCTGTAATTTATATCTAGAAATGGTTTAAGACTTATTCGACGACCAAATAGTTTTTGCGATTTATTAGTTGGCAAGATTTCAACATGGACGATCGTTGGTGATTTATCGGTAGTTCTATTGACGATTGCACCGAGTGCTGTTGATTGATAGGGGTATAAAAATTCGTTTGATGGATATCCGACACTGAGGAGTACTAGGAGATATCAATCGTGTATAATTTTGTGAATAAAGAATTAAAAGTGCTGGTAACTGTACCGGTAACTCTGCTGGGGGAAAGTTGCGCGGTGCTATCTTCAACCCCTTAAGTCAATCTATTGAATATTTGATTGAAACAGACCTAAAATTATACCTAGAAGCTATGAAACAAATTCTTTACTCTTTGTCTTCTAGTCATACTTAATTCCATATTGATGGACCGATATAGATTTGAATGGTCGTTTTATCAGCAAAAATATAACAACAAAATCTTGCACAAGTCAAATTGAATTTCGCTTGACCTTCATTTACCATTTATGAGCTGATGAACGATACCCTCTATTAAAACAGCATGCATCCACTTCTACTAAATTATATTTTAGGCCTTGAAATGTTTGCCAAGGTTAGCGGGAAGATATTCGGAAGGTCCGCCATTCCCTCGTAACTTATACTTTTAATCATGGAATTCGACAAGCCTTAACCTTTGAATGGAACGGCTTCGAATGCCGAGAATATGGCGCAACAACCTAAACCTTGCCAATGGAGAGAATTTAATCTCGACCACGTTTTCCTTCCTGTCGGATAACAAACTCGCCAGAAAGAGAAAGAGAGAGACTTGACAATAGGCATCGCTGTTGCGGTCAGCTGACTGATAAAAAGAGAAACAAGATAATCCGGGAACGTTGGCGATAACGGAACAGCCACGCTCGCCTGTTTTCAGACGATCAATTTTATTTCGTTCCAACTGAATTAGATTAAACTTTTCCACCCTTCGAATGCAACGATCGATTTTAAACTATTTCAATATTTTCGTCCCAATGGAAAATGTTGTTCCAAGTTCACTGTTCCGGGGTTGTACGTGTTATCCTATTTTTTATCTATCGCATTGCATCGGCCACTATTATTATATTTTTAATGCAATTACAATTCGCAATTAATATCGCGAGGGCTATACATTCATAGAACATGAAACTATCTGGTGCAGTAAGACAAATAGGGTACTACACTTTTCCAGTTTCGGTGCTTTTAAAAGTCTATTAACTTTTATAAAGTAGAACTTCGAATATCGGAAACTTTTTATTGGACAGATCGAAAAATCGTGCCGCCGAAAAATCGCGATGCCCCGACAGAAACAACACGGGTCCATTGGTGCTTTGCGAGCTTGAAAGCGCTGCGAGGCTTCCGAAGTGCAATGACACTACTACGTTTCCAGTCACCGCGACTTCTTTCTCTCTTTTACACGATACGAAACTCTTTGCGACGCGCATTGTAACATCTACGATTATTATTTAGTCGTTCTGACGCGTTATTGTACATTTCATTCGGAAATGGAAACTCGTTAGCGATTATAATTATTACTTTTCTGCAAGCGTCTAACGAGGTATTGAAATCATTTCACTCGTCGACACGTGCGTTAAATTATATAAAACTTAAACTATCGATGCGATCGCACGAACGTTACCGTTCATGAATATGATAATGCCGCGCGCATTAGAAATACGAATAAGTGAAAGTGAGTGAATCGGAAGTGAAACGCGCGTTTAGATTGACATGTGAATAGCACCGTAAACGAGCCCACAACTGTGCACATATTTCGTAGGTTCAAAGTTCAATAAGATATATGTAAATCGATGCACAAGGAAACGACCGGGATATTCTCTTCTGTAGATGGGACAGTCTTCGGAAATTTAAATTATTCTGTTCAAATTTTAAAAGCACACTCGATTATATTACGTCGTTGTATAAGAAATATTTCGTTAAAACGTTGCGCAATTTTTCCACCGTATGAAAATTGAGCTTCCGTATGATGGAGGCCACTCGAGAGAATATCATTCTGAATTAGCACGGATCCAGCATAGCTTGTGCTCAACAAATATACAATTAAAGAACGCTATATAAATACTAGCAGCAAAGAGCCAAACTCCATATAAATGACATAACCAAACAGCTTGTCCAAACGTTTACCCCAAACCTAGTCAAACATCCTAAACTCGTAGACAATAAAACTATGGTAGCTTCTAGCGCCGGCAAATTACTACCCCCCGCATAATCCAGCAAAGAATATACATGCACCTACTGAACATACTAAAGCTAGCACAAAGACCGATGTCACCCAATAAACGTAACAATAAAACCTACATAATAGAAGGGCAAAAATGAGCAACCGTGTAGTGCCCCCTCGCCAATTACCCGCCTATAGTCCCTATATGTAGGGAATGACTGAACTGAACCCATTGATCCGAGCGTTCCTGTAACATATATTTCCAACTCCAGAAAACGACGGCAATAAAATAAAACAAGTGTATCTCCACGTGGATAGACGCATGGAAAATATAAGCGTCGATATTTTTCTGAGAATAGAACGGTTACACTTACGCCGGGCTATGTATTGGGCAACCGAAGAAAAGAAGCGCAGGGATGACTGCCCACCGGTCCCAAGAGCGCAAAGAACGGCCGTAAAATTTCGATCTCTCGACAGGCAAAGGTCAGCGGTTCGGTAGCGGGCTCGGTGTCAGCACGCTAAATATATACATACATGTGCATATGTACTGTCCGGCATTTCCATGAGGCGTAAAGAATCGTTGCCGGCAAGTTTGACCTCGGGCAACTTTCACCGCCGCGGGGCCACGACGCGACGCTGGCCCCCATATACGTGCACGCTCGTTGCACGTAATTTATGCATGTTGCGTGCGATCATGGTCTCACCAGAGCCGAGACCCGCCTGCATGGTCAGGTACACGAGGAGGAGGTTGCCGCTTGCGCAACCGCCCATGGTTCATGCACCTTGCCCTCCCGAGCCAACGGCCTGCCGCGTGCCGTTGCGTTTCTCTTCCGCGTTTTTCTGCTGTCTTGATTCGCGCCGGTTCAGCGCCGCCGTTTTAAAGATCGCGGAAGATATAATCGAACGAATCGCCGCGGCCGCGTTTTCGATGCCGGACAGATTGCTGCCTCGCGTTTGATATTTATTCCTTGACGCCGAAGCCGAATAGGAGTGACGAGGAAATGATTACACGCACTTGGACACGGATTAATCGCAACTAGAACGCGTCGCGGAAATGCACATTTATGGACGACACGGTTGCGCTTCGCTTTATTTGAGAATTTGGTCGGTGCAATGGATAATTTACTGATTATCTTCATGGAGGTTATTATTAATATCTATGGAGAAGAGAAAGGGGGCGAACAGATTTTTTTTATTATACATACAGTGGCTGCCAAAAATATCCGGCCAAAATTGTAATTTTGTTGCTTAGCTGAAGTAAAAGTTTTATAAGTATATGTATTGGATATGGTGTGTTAAATAAAATAACTATTACATTTTTTTTAATCAATGTATGTACATATAACAATTCAGAAGGAATGTCTTTTCGCTATGAAATGCTCTCTCGAACTGACTGAGACAGCTTCTAAGACATTTCTAAGAACATTGAGACAATTTTGCGCTAGCGCGATATGTTTTATTTCCTATCACCAATAAATATCCAGCAATAACAATTCATTGCGTAAGTACGGCTTGTATAGCAGATTATAAACGAGTACTTGTTAAGTGTTTTGCAAAAATAATGTTATTAATATTTATTTAGGGGATATATTAAAATTCTTGTTCAACCGGGAGCATTTGACAGTCAGAGAATATTTATTATAACATTGAGTTTGTTTAATGTACCAATTGCCCAACCTGAAGTTATCCACAAATTATTTCCTCCTGCGATGTTAGTTAAGACTAATTGCAAGGTGCAATCTATTAGAAATACTGGTAGAATAATTCCATCTTCCTTCTTCTTTGCTTGCTAAGAAATTGATTAAACCTAGCCAATATACAATGGAAATGAGGAAAGAAAGGAAGACTGATTTGTTTCTGCGGTTAAAATGATTATTTACATTCACAGACTCAATCTTAATCTCTTCAATCGGGGGTCTGGCCGTCGTAGATCCTGCTAATCCGATAGCTTGCACTTCGGCAAAGTCCTGAGCGCTCCAGGATAATTGGGAGGACTGTCGAGGACGAGATAGGATAGGTGTTAAACTGACTGTACGGGGTAACTTTGATCGAGAGAACTGGTTTCAGAATCCATGACCATGTTCAACCAATCCTATGTACATATATCTAAAAAAAAAAGAAGCGGAAGGATATGATGAATTGGCAGACAGGTGTTTAGATTTAAGATCGTCGCTGCAGAGTAGGGATGAAGAATTTTTCGACTGAAACGATGAATCAAACTATATTTACTATTTACTGACAAAGAAGCAAACCGAACCGTCCGTCTCCGATTTTGATGAGCTTTGGTGGATATATTAAGCAGGGGAAAATAAGGGACACATATTTCGGGGGTGAAATCATCCCTTGAAAAAATGCAGAATGTTTTTTGTCGTGAAATAACTTGCATCGCTTTATTGCGTTTACAAAGCTGCTTGAAAATTTTGTTGAAAAATCCATGAAAAAAATGTTTAAGAATCATGATTTTTCAAACAAATTTATCACGTAGTTTTGCATTGTACAATTGGGTATGTTTCCTTGCGAGTGTGCAAATTGTGTCGAAGAATGTTCCTCGATAACAGTTTCTTAAACCATACTATTGTCCACTATCGGTGCGTTAGTACGAAATATATGATTACGTGTACTATCGACTTTTATTAAGGGAAAATTCGCTTAAAATTAAGTAATGTTTTATCAAGCAAATCGAGATCGCTTGCAATGGCGAAGAAATGAATTAAGTGGCACCTCTTCCCTGATACTCGTCGATAAAAGTGAAATTTCCTAAAACACCGTAAATTAATTTCCATCAAAGGACTGAATAATTAAATAACGAGAGACTACCGCGGAAAGTAGCAATGGAAATATTTTGTTCCTTAGGCAAAAATACCATCTTGATCACGTTTCACGTCCAAGCCATTTATTTTCATAATAAAACGAGTGGAGTCGACGCCGCAAAGAGGCAAACGAGAGTTCCAGCATCGACCTCAGCAATTTTCCTCTCCCCTTCAACGAAACTCGTGAAAAGATTCCACTAATTCCTCGGGGCGTTCGTATCTTGTCGGATACACTTTCCACAGCGGACCACCAACGTTCAAGATGCATCATCGAGTAGTTTACATCAGCGAATGCGCCGTTCACGAATAGTCGATTATGCTTTCCTCCTTTGCTTAATTCCCTTTAAATAAATCACAGAGGGGATTTTGCGCAAAGTCTGACGGCACGAATAGCTGAAGGGAAGACTACAATGAAAAATGTAATTTCGATGCTAATAAGTACATAATTCTAAATTAGAGACCTACCCCAAACCTAATTGAAAGCTGGCTGAAACCTAAATCGAAGTATTGAATAGAGACAAAGCTCGTTGAAATGAATAATTTGAGGAAAATTCGTCAGTTCGAAGAAAGATTTTTTCGATTTATGCGATACAATCAATGAATATGCGATGATTGGATATTGTTTTATAATTTTACCCCTTGCAAATGTTTACACGTGAAACAATCGATCGCTATCTCGTAAGAAGATATGAAATCTGTTTCTTCGTTGCTTCGACTCTTCTTCTCAGAATCGTCGAATTAGCTGGCGGCTATCTCGATCTTCGTCCCATCTCGTCTCTGCTGTTCGTGTTGAGGATATCGCGGTGCCGAGGATCGATCTTCCTCGACGGAATGTTTCGTGATCCGGCAGCCACGACGAGGATCATGACACTCGTGACGCGGAAGTCCAGTTAGAAAAGGAAAAGGGTAGACAGTTTTCTTGCGACTTTCTGTCTCCTCCGGTTAATCGTTCGCGATGATTGCCTATCGGTGCACCAAAATTATGATCTCATTTTATTTAAATGAAGATGAACAAGAATTAAAAACAGACTTTATTATATTGGTAACTGCGTATACTTTATACCTTGGAAGCTTGAACCTTGAGATTAAACATAAACTTTGAAATAGGCTGCTCATTTATTTGTGAGCCGCGAATATTCTAACGCTGGCAATTATTTTAATTTCAAACGCTATAATATTCCTAACTCTGCATATTATTTCACTAATTTGTTAGTTTTTAGAAACAGAAGCAGGAAATAAAAGCCCTCTCAACGTTGAAGTGCACTTTCTATACTCACTGCGTATCATTGAATTTGTAATAAGTGGATCAAAATTATCACAACGAACATTAATACAAAATCCATACTCATATATGTATGCAGTTTATACATACGTATATGTAATACAAGATAGAATACTCGTGCAATTAATTGAGCGGTAAATGTGTATTAAACATTAGAGCAGGCGGAAGCGTATTGAGACAAGCACTGGAACTTTGCTCACAGTTGTATGAAGTTCATTGAACCTTGAATAATCTCATCTCAATAGACATTTTCATACCTTTAAAATACTGTAAATCCCTTTGCATCGATTGTAAATCAATATTTTCGAAATGAAATGAAATATTACCAATTATTGAAGGACCTTTTTCAAATGGTGCAACAAACCATACAGAGTAAAGCTACGCATTGTTCGCTTTTCTCCCGAACATTCGATTGCATTAGATCAGTGATGAGCAAACTGCGGCAAACTCTGAACACAGAGACACACAAATATGGATAATATCGTTAAGATATCGTTAAGGCAAATAGAGGCAGATGTGATGGAATTAAAGTGTAGGGCTTAATGATTTATCATTTGAATCTATTTCTTTTTGTTTGAACTGCTTACAGATAGTATATTTGTTAGTTTTGGCTGCAATCTGCTTATTCTTTCGGAAAGATATTGTATATTTTCTACTTTTTTGTCGAAGTCTGCCCACATACTCTCACCAATAAATGCATCTGTTGCTAAAATATCGTTACTAACATCTGTTTGTATATTGCGACTATTTTAGTTATTATCATATTCTTGCATTATACTATTTTTGCCTTTAATGCATTACAGCCAAATATTAATACAGCCAAAACTATCAAATATGCTATATGTAATCAGTTCAAACACAAATAAATAGATTGAAATGATCAATCATTACGCCCTACACTTTAATTCCATCACTTCTGCCTCTATTCGCTTTAACGATATCTTAACGATATATCGATATATCAAAGTATCGATAACATACTGATATTATCGATATGTATCGCATCTGTATCGGGAGTCACACCTCTACTGCGACCGGCCAGAACATGTAACACACGGGCCACGCGTGATTATTGAACAACGTTAATATGTATATGTTAAAAAAAACAGAAGAGAATTTTGCTATAAAGTAAATAAAAAATAAAAAAAGTAATATATTGGAGTATTTAATATTGCGGCCCACGTAAAGAAGTAGATTTCAACGGTTGGCCCACTACGAACCAAAGCTCGCTCGCCACTGCATTAGATTGTTTATTACTCTTTCAAAGCTATGTCAAATAAAAAACAACGAGGCGAAGCCGACACGCATGTAAACGCATCCCGACAAAAACAAAAGAATGAACAATTTCTGCCAACGTATATATTACTCTAAAAGTTGTCACGCCAAACAATACCTAAACGTTATGATTATCAATTTACCATACGCCTCGCATTGTTTCGAAAATCAGCAAAACCTCTCCACCAAACTTTTCCAAGCAATTCCAAGAATCCCACCAAACCCAAGCCTAAACTCGCCAAGCACAAAACTTACGTGCCACACATACTCTTCTCTTTTCTTCAACTTCACCGCTCCCCTTCTCACCTTCTCCTTCACCTTACGTGTCTGCGTGCGCACGGTAGAATCGCGAACAGGTTGCACCGTGCAATTGCAGGCGGTCCCGCACGCATAGGGTGCACGCGTGTGTGCGACCAGACACCGTGCGGAAGGTGCCGCGTCACCGACGAGCCAGGACGTCGCGTCGTGACAGTAGGTCACCAGTGAAAGTGACTAGGCAGCGAGATGATTGCAATTGCACCGCGACCGGGGGAGTTTAGCGGCTCGCTTCCTTGATGCCGGCCGGCTACCGGCTACCAGCGCGGCGTGCCGCGATTACTCTCGGATAATCACCGTTTCTTTGTCCGGGAAATTGCTTTCTAAACGCTCCTTCCGACAGCCTGGCCCCTTGGCCCGGGTAATTGAACGTTCTACGCCCTCGATCGAGTATCACTTTTTTGCGCCTTTTGCGTCTTTTTGTTCCCCTCCGTGGACTAACGGATTCATCGAACATTCCTTGCCGTTTAAATAAATATGTCGTGGTATATGGTTTTCCCGAAGCATACCGTTTGTACAGATGATATCTTTTTTTAAATAGTATGCGATACTTTTATTATAATTGTACCTCCTCTGAATATTTATTAGCGAATTACTAGCCCCCTGTTACGGCTGCTTGAGTCGGTGCTGTTCTCGATATTTTCCACCATTTTATTCTGTGTAATTACGGCTCCTTACAGTTACTGATTGCAGAATATTTTAGTGATTGCGAATACGAATGTTGTGTCGTGTTAGAGAAGCATTAGCAACTTTTCCTCTTGCCACGTTACAGCTTGTGCCGCGTATAATACTAGGTCGCAAATGCAAAACAGTTGACATATGTATAATTCTTTTGACAAACTAAACTAAGTACCGCTTTTATACAGTATTTATAATTATTGCAGTACTAATGTTTGAGAAGAAGAAAAAGTACAAATCAAGGACCCCTCGATAGTTGGGTACTCACGAATACCAACGGTTTTGTTCTCTTGATAAAAATGTATTTTATCTTCAAAGTTTATCCAGGATGATTATAAAAATATTATGCATAAACACGTAATATGTCTTTGAATATAAGCAATAATGAAATTATTATCCTTCCAATATTTTCTTTTATTCAATTTTTCCCTTAGGTGTGCGTAATTCCCCGCTCTCCCTTATTGGTCTGTGTTATCATTCTGTATACAGGGTGTCCCGTAACTACCGTAACATCGGGAAATGGGAGGTAGCTGGGGTGATTCTGAACAACTTTTTCCTGGACCAAAATGTTGTTGGAAGCTTCGTTTTTGAGTTATTAACCAAAAGCACTGCCCAATTAGAGCGCCCGTAGAGCGCGCCCCCAGGCCCGTACATCTCTACTGCGCTCGGTCATGTACGGGGGCATCTAGGGCATTCGTGGAAAGCGTACGGCAAATGTTACATCGTTTTACATTAAGGATAATGTGAAATTATTCGTAACTCATGAATAACGACCACGACCGTGCGCGATTGATGAAAAGAATAATTAGTTTATTTCTTATTAATGAATAACGATGTAACATTTGCCGCACGCTTTCCTCGATGCCCTCGACGCACTCGTGCACGACCGAGCGCAGTAGAGAGGTACGGGCCTGGGCGCGCGCTCTACGGGCTCTCTAATTGGGCAGTGCTTTTGGTTAATAACTCAAAAACGAAGCTTCCAACAACATTTTGGTCCAGGAAAAAGTTGTCCAGAATCACCCCAGCTACCCCCCATTTCCCGATGTTACGGTAGTTACGGGACACCCTGTATAGGTATAGATATGGGGACACAATGATTCAAGCAAAGGGTGGACGTAGATAAGGAACGCCACTTGGACAAAAATTTGCAATCGATTTTTAAAGTATGCGGCACTGTATGTTAGTCTAGGTTGGCAAGGCCCTAATTAGTCTAATCTGGTTGAATAACTTATTACCCACTTGACACACTTATCCTTTAAATTTCTAAAGGCGTTCTGCAATTGCACTGTTAGGGGATATCATGAAATGGATACTTGGCAGGACTGCATAACTGTTGCATTGATGTTAATTGTGATTATTACAGTGATTCCTACCTCTGAATATGCATCCTCGGCAGTAAAAAAAAGTTCTTCGAATGTGGCCGATTATTAGGAACCGAATTGATGGTTTACTACGTACGTATTTCGAAACTTCCTATTGGAGCTGCGCGAGCGGTGCCATGGATGTTGAAACAGTTGGAGCGAACAACGGCAGCGGTCTGTCCAATGCTGCGTCGAAACGGTTTGATCGGGTATAGGACAAGCGATCATTACCATTAAAATGAGGCCGGAATAAACGGCGCCGTAAATCATCAATCTAGGCGATCCATTCATTCACGGCCCTATACTCGCGTGCCCGAGAATAAGGAGAAAATGGGAACGCAATTCCCTCCTCGTTACTCGTGCCGCGCCCAACAGTAGAAGATCACGAACGTTGACAAATCGAATAAAGAAGGTACCCTTTAAGGAAGGTAAAGGGGGCCGATATTCACCAGGAAACAATGTGCACCATTCGAGGATACCACGGACAGACATTTCCTCGTTCCGGACATGCGGCTTCATAATTCATTCTCGCCTAAGGCTTCCTAATCTTCGGTCCCACCGGGCACTGGATGGAGAAATAGTCTGGTTAACGGGAAAGGATGGACGCGGAAGAATTTTCCTTTCGCCTCCGTCGTTTCTTCTTTTCGTAGCTCTTTGGCGCCGGCGATCCAGAGGAAACGGGGGTGGTCCGGTGCAAGAGCGAGCTGTGTCACAAAATGTTGAAAAATTCGATTTTTGTTCATACGGGCACCTCTTTGTGCTTGAAACACCTGTACTATCGTTGCATATAAAGCCCCTTTGTTTAATCCAATCTTCAGATGCATGCGGGAAATAGAATACAATTCATATTATCTAGTGCTTTTGAACAAAACATAATAGCAAAATCAAAAAAGAAACATGAAATCATACAAACCATCCAGGAAACCTATTCAGATCTCATAAACAGCAATAGTCATATAGTACTTGCCTGGGTCCCTGCCCACCAAGGCATACCTGATAATGAAAAAGCCGACACCATGGCCAAAGAAGCAATATTAGACCCTCAAATCTCAACAGATGAACCAATCCCGTATGAAGATCTCCTCTTGCCAATATTCAATACCGAAAAAGAAGAATGGAACAGGATATGGAACACGACAAAAAGATCAGAAATACACGAGGTAGCAAAAGACTTCTACCAACAAATGCCCACACTTAACTTGAACAGAAATGAAAAGTCGATCATGACGAGACTCAGAATCGGACACACGACGATCGCACATGAATACCTCCTAAAGAAGACAGAACCTCCAACTTGCTCTACATGTAACCAGATTATATCCACCAAACATCTGCTGTACGAATGCCGGAAATATGGATCTCAAAGACTCAAATACAAATTAAAACCTGACACCGCATTGACATCAGAGGACCACATTTCTGACACACTTAACTACCTCAAAGAAACCCAACTATATGACAAAATATAACCAAAGAATAATAATTTGAAATTGTCGCTAATGACCCTGGTGTCGATGCGACGTTAAACTTTAATGAAAAACAAACAAACATAATAGCAGTCTCAATAACACACATTCTATTGAAACGCTACTTTTCACAAAAGCCTTAATACGTCCCACCTTTGCTGTTGTGGCATAGCGCTTTTAAATCTTCGACATTTTTAACTAATAACCAACTTAATATTTTATCGATCAGAGCTAAACATTATTTCAAACGAAATATATCGTACGTACTCTGAAAGTTGTATGGAGGGCTCAGAAGCCAATCCGTGTATGTCCAACTTTCCTTGAACATGAGTTGCGTAGTTCAAAAACCTCTTTATTGTTAAAACTTTCAGTTGGTGAATCGATTAAGTCACTATCTTCATACGTAAGAAATAGATGACGGTGCGAACATTGTCATGGCTTTCCAAGTAATTTGTAAAAACCTTGTTTATCTCGGTTTGAATGCTAATGGACTTGCACTGATTGGCTTTTGAACCCTCCATGTAATGCACTACCGCGAATTGATCGGTTCAACGATTCAATTTGATTTGATGAAATTTATGCAGCTACGTGATCGCTGTTGATAGAGGCAATGGGAATTATTCAGCAACTTATCGACCGCCAAGTATGACCGCTGTTCGTTACCATCGAATCTTCAAACATTTGCGTGCAATCGTATCGATCTCCTATTTGCACTGCCGGCCAAACGTAGCCTAACTGCGAATAGGTATTCGTTCGCTGGCCCTAGGAGGAACTACGAAATTCATCGATCGGACCAAGTAAACTATTGTGTCCGGCGTTCAACGTGGCGCAGGAAGTTGTAATTCCCGGCGAACATCGACGATGCAACACCGGCTTCTCGCCAACTGTCGTTATCCGTCGAAATATTTGGTTACCTATGCTTTGGAGCGGTCGGCGATCCTTTTACTTGGAAAATAGTGTACTTCGGATGGAGATGCGACACCAAATTGCAGACTACAAAAAGATATTAAAAGAGCGGAACAGTGGTAGATCTAAAATTCTGTTCTATGATATGGTCTCCCTATCAAACGAAATATTGTTATTTAATTGAAAGGGTCCAAATAAATTTTTAAGAATTGCTGCTAGTCACTCAGGCAGACCCATGGATACAAGAGAACACAATTACCAACCTATTATGAGCAGTCTTAATTTAATGTCATTAGAAATGCGACGCATCATATCTGATCTGATGTTCGTGCATAAATTGATTAATGGACTTCGTTCCTGTCCTGAAATTCTTGAGCAAACGAAATTTTATATTCCACCATCCAACCTCAGGAAACATGATCTTTATCAGATTCAGTACCATCGCACTACTTATGCTCAGAATAGTACAATAAATAGGATTTGTAGGAATTCCAACGATGTGTCGTCTGACATTGACATCATTGCCGCAAGTCCATCTAAAAGTTCAAAAGTCAACTCCTTTGTGTGTTATTGAACCGTTAATTTATGTGTCCTTACTTTGCGAAATTCTACTGTCAGTTTTGTCTGTATACCAAAGGGTTTATACCCGTTTATCAATAAATAAAAAGAGTTAAAAAGTACGATTAAAGGCTTGCAAATAATAAGGAAACTGGGATTGCTACTAAAAAAATTGTATTTTTGCAAACACCACGGCGCTGAAACAGAGGCTCAAGCAGTACTTAAACGCAGGAACAATGTCCATTATCGGAACTCGCCGTGGAGCTAATCGTCCCTGGAAGAATCTTATTTGAAGAAACACTGCGACGGAAGCGGTGGAAAGGTTACACGACACGGTTCACCATGTCACTGGGTTAATGGCAGCGATAAATGAGAGCACAACCAATAGCTGAGCACGTCCGATTACACGGCACCGGTGTCGCTGCTTAAATACGCCCGTTTCTATTTCCATTCGCGTACACGACGCCGAATGTCCACGGCAGTTTGGTAAATTCCTTTTTAATCAATGCCGCGCTCCGATATCAAACACCGCCCCGCTCTGTAATCCTTTTCGACCGACGCACAGTGCTGCAAAATCCCCAGAACGTGGCAACAATTCGTTTTTTATTGGAAACGACATTTTTTAAAAATTTGTACCGCAATATTGAAATAACATCGATCGTTGATCATAATATAACTTGAAACGAGAAACAGACATTAAAAACAACTGCGATATATGTTATATAAGAAAATTTTTTCATTTCTTGTTGCTTTTGAGTACAATCCTTGATTTCTTCAACTTTTATCATTCAGACATTTTTCAACGCGATAAGTACTTTACTTTGAATTGAAAAACTAAAACAAAATATAAAGTTGAAAGCCAGTTATTAATTTTGTTGTTTATAACTAAGGCCCTTCGAGTCCCGCCAAGAATTTATGTTTTGTTTAACATTTAACTTAGGCAAAACCTAGCAGACGTGTTTCATGGACTTCTGATTTCCTCGGACCCGTATATGTATATCAAGCTTAAGATTTTTGAAACCAGGAAAATTACAACAATATCCGAATGATGTCTTTCAGTTTTTTAAAGAACCGGATGATAAATGACAAAACAGTCTATCCAATCCAATCTATCGAAAAAAATATGAAATGTTTGTTATATTGTATATCCCATTATTTAATTGTTATTTTATCCCATTATTTATTTTAATTTAACTACTTTATTTTATATATTTATTTTATATAATCACAAAATATCATAATTACCACTGTAGAAACATTTTTTGAATTTCTGCCGCGTCTTGGCAGAAATTCCGTCGCCTGTTTCGCATTAAGGGGCCAAATACTTTTAGAACCTTCAAAAAACGCATAATTTTGTTTTCTCATGAAATGTTAGTACAACATCTTAAGGCTATACTCCAAAAGTTTTAAAACGAAATTCAAAGTCCCCCTGATGCTCCAGGTGTCCCAGTGGGACAACTCTTTAAATGCGTTTTCTTGAAAGTTACATTTTCGGAATTGGCGGGATTGATAACACAAAACTATTAGATCAAACTTGCTGAAATTTTGCACACATATTTATAACAATATTACCTTCTATATGAATAAAATAATGAACCGAAAAGTATGAACGAAATTGATAATAAAAGTACTTTTTTTATTGCAAAATGCAGCGGAAATTTTGCATAAAATTCGAAATTTTTGTTTAAAAGTGTGCCATTTCTTCAATTTTTAATATTTTTCACATTCTCGAGGTTCAACGACAAATCGTGAATGTTGACTATCGAAATACTTTTTACTGACTTGTCTCTGACCAATACAGCCAAAGCTAGAGATTCCGCGGTTTCACAGGACGCGCTACAACCATTTTGAAATATTTTGAAGAAAAGAATACTTTGCAATAGGCAAAAGTTATAATAAATGATATCCAAAGTTTGAAAAATGTGAAAGAAACCTTTCCTTTTCAAAAAAATGCATGAAAATCAGCTCATTTTCACCCGCCTAAAGGTATCCCCCCCCCCCAAACTTATAGCGGAAATAGCGACGCGATTTCGAGTTCAATTGGCGTAACGCTGGGACACGGCGGTGTGTAATAAGTAATAACGGCGATTGCGGTTTGCAAGTTTGTTTCATTGGGTAGGATGGGCTTAGAGTTCAATGGAAAGCCCTGCAAGGGTGCATGACTCCATATGGCAGACAAATTAATACGTCAGTATTGGCATGGGACTACCCTTTTGATGGTAATTTAGTAGATTTTGAACAGCCTCTATAGATAATTTCGTTGCCAACGCCAGGCAACTCCTTACGACGATAACAGTTATTAAACGGCAATCTACTGCTACTGAAGCTTCGTTAAAAAGCAGTTCCAAACACCTTACGCAGATTTCACAAATCGAGGAAGATCGTGCAAATACTCCACGCTTACGATTACATTCGACGCAACAGTAGGTACGTGTACATGTTCACTGGCTCTCGTCGTAATGCCTCATCAATGTTGCACGGCAGGTAGTCTGCTACGTGTTTCTCGTCCCCTTTGTTCCAAGGACCGCGTATTCTCACGCGAATTCGCAACGCTATCGCGAGGCACATAATTGTTTTCAGAATCGCGATCCAATCTCGCGAGCTAGTGGGACTTTCATAAATCGAAAAGAATCGATAACATCTACGAGGAGGTTTTGACGCTTCGCGCGTATGGAGTAGTTTCCGGCTCAGGGGGGGTCATTTTTGGTAGCCCGTGAATCATCGCGGCCGATTGGCAGTGCGTCAAAAGTTTGCATAATCAGCACCGAAAATAAACGAACGATACGCGGCTAGACAAGCACCGGGACGCGGAAACGCGTTCACAAGAAGTGACTAGCGATCGCCTAGACGGGACACCAGCTGTGCCTCTTGAATAAATATTATTATTATCGTTATTATTGGAACAGCGTCGTTCTCAATAATTCTGGAGCAAATGGAGGGGCGGTACCTTGGAAAAGTAATAGCCGTTTCTGTTTAGAAGAAGACACCTATTGATGGGCACAAGGAAATAATTGATTGAATTAGTGCAATGTTGGACACAAAGTCATTGGTAGTAAAGTAGTTCAGAATTCACGATCTTTCCGATGCGAATGATCGACGACCCTCGGAAGGGATTACTGAAAGAAATCGAAATTTCTCACGATCGATGTAGCTGCCCGCATTTTTAAGCCATCGGCGAGGAAAGAAAATTGAAAGCGATCGTTACATCTCAATTACACACTCTCAATGATCCGAACGGCAAGGAGAAAAGGAGAGGTCGGGACGGGGCTCTCGCCGGGTCGATACGGATCGAGCGCGAATCTTGGCTCGTCGATTGACACGCAAGTTAACGCGAAACGAAGAAAGGGCGGGGAAACGTGGCGCAGGAACACTGCGCGTCCCTTTTCTGGTCTTTCCGAAAGTTTGTTCATTTTTTCCGCTCCGTGCTTGCCCTCTGTCCCTCTGCCCGACCTCCACGCCCCTCTTACCCTCCTGCCGTACTCTCCCGCTCCTTCCTTGGGCCGGAGTAAGGACGGGCATTGACCTCCACGCTGTGTATGGAGCGCTGCACCGAAATACATCGTTGTTGCTCGCACATGCGTCTCCCCTCTCTGCTTCTCGCTCTATCTCCGTCACCCTTGCTCCTTCGGTTACTCTACCCCGGCCTGTCTTTCTCGGTCACAGCCGTGCACACGGGACACCGTCTCGCTTCGATTCGTTCTTTCAACCACCCGGTGCTTCTACCCCTACCCCCTCCCTCGCCCTATAGGGATGCATGGAAAAACCACGAAGGGCGTGAACACGCCGAAAAGGGACTCCTAATAATAATAATAGTGGCGCGTTCGCGTCCACCGAAAGTGGAGTCGGTTCACGCACGCTTTCACCATTCCGGCGATCACTTTTTTGGACGCCGCGTTCTATCTTCGCGCTGCCTATATTATTCGTGAACATCTCGCCCCGCGAGTACGTATCGTGTATCGAGGCGGCCTCGCGAAAACCTGCTTCCCGTTCGCGGCAAGGGATGTCTGCAACGGTCAGGGTGACCGGTGTTCCGCGCGGAAATCAGTGGAACGCGTGTGATGCGACGCGATGACGTTTCGCGTTCGCTTTGTGCCCGTCGGTTGCGACTGTTACGAAACACGCGGCAGTGTTCGTTCCTGGGAGACGACGAGCACGACGACGCGACGTTTCGGACCTACGCCAACGATACGCGACGCGTCTACGACACGAACGGTAAGAGAACAAGAATGCACGATCGGTAGACCGAGGTAGAACTTACCTAGACCGCGTAAAGAGAGAAAATGTCGACTCGTTTAAAAGAGTATCGCGAGAGCGGCAGCTGGCGAAGTGGGTGGGTACGACAATCGTTGCATTATAGGCGCCGCGACTGTCGAAAGGCCGGGTTCAACGCCCTTTCGATGCACTCCGAAACTCCTTTCCTTCCGCTCCCTCGCCCTCCTACTGCGATCGATAAAGCCTGACCGTGAAAACGCGACGAATGTGCACGACGACGTCCAGTCGATTTTCACCCCCCTCTCTTCCTGCATCGCCCTTCCTCGTTCCCTCCCGCACGCGGTTCCAACCAACTCCTTCGCCCTTTCCTCGTCCGACTGTCCCGTTCGCTGTTCCGTCCGTCTCTGTTACCCTCGCACGTGCGCTGCACCGCTGTTCTCGCCGACAACTGACACCCGTTCGGCCATCTTCGACGATTCTCGCCGGCTTTCGACTGTGCGAGCTGTGTAACGTTGCTGCGGCGTGGTTTCGCGAGTGTCAACTCCACTTTTCTCGCGATATAACGCCTTCCGACGAGAATTAACACCGTCGACGACCAGCTGGGATAATCGTCGAACGCCATCGCCGATCCGCGCGAGGGTTGGATGTAGGGAAACGAGCCTCTGGCGAATCTCTGTGCGCTGCGTTGGGAGTGTGTTGACGGACGCTGCTGGCAGCGAGGTGGACTTGGACAGGTCAAGGACCTGGACAGTAACGATACGAGAGCAAGTCTTTCGCTCTAATGAGTTGTAGACGGGAACGGCGCGGCGTTCCGTTGTGCCATTGATGTTTGCTCGAAAGGGTTGTTTTTTGCGCGCGATTCCGTAACAGCCCGGCCGAGATGTGCCGTAGAGTAGGTGTGTCGTGAAAAGGTGCATCGGAGCATTGTAAGATTATCATTGTACACTTCCTAACGATGTACATGTATGTAAAATTCTAAAGGTTCAGCAGGTGTACTCCGGACTGGATAACAATAAAACGAAATAAACAACCCCCGTTCCCCTCTGCCCCGCATCGTAGACACAAAGAAAGCAGTTCATATCTAGCCTCCTATCGATCCCTGTAGCGCGCACCATGTGGCATTTCTTACCTAATTCGAAACGGCCATCGTGCATCCGGTGAAGGATAAGTCGACGGGCCTAGTTATTGTTTTCTTTCGCACGTGGTTGCTCCACTTTTCGCATCGTTGTATCGTACATACATTAGATTCGCCAACGTCAAAGCTGTTCTCCTTCCGCCTTCTGAGCTTTCGCGGGACAGGTCAGAGCGGCACAATGCGAATAATGTTTATAATTGCTCGATTGTGTACCCTCTCGACCCCGATAATTCTCCTCTGCGCTTAAAAGAGAGCTCCGCCCGAGAGGGGCCGGCACGAGGTACCTATCGGCTTGCCGCGGCCACCAGGAGTATGTACACGCATATGTGTATCTACATACTCGTACGCAGTCACGAATATAATTACTGATCGACGTGCATCCGCGATGCGAACGATGCATATCGGCGCTTAACAGTTTTACTGCCCGACATGTTCCTCCACGCGTTTTTAACGTACACGCGTCACGCGTGGCGGGAGCAACGAATCGGTTAATTGCACGATCCTTGCGCATGAGTAGGCAAAATCTGCATCGCTTGTCCTCACTTTCCTTCCCAATGCCCGGTGCCCGCGTCGAGTATTACAATTCGGTGTTACTCCGTCTCTATTCGCAGGTGGCACTTGCGGGGAGTCCCCGGCTCTGCCGCACCTAAGGTGCCGTCCACTGTTTCAAAAATGGATAGCCCAGTCCATCCGTGGCCGGCGCTATAGTAGAAACTATAACAGACCTAAGTCCCTGCAATTAAAATTGTCCCGGTCCACTCCGTCTCAGGTTTATCTACCCTGAAATTCAATTAAACTTAACGCCATCCTGAGACTCCGAGAGCCGTCCAGCAGCTGCCAAATGGAATCTGATAAAAGTGCAGGCGTATCGCGGAGCGTGTGTACACACTCGCAGCACGCAGCGCGGTGCCCACGTGTGCGCGTGTTCCGTGTTTTATCGCTGCTTTAGAATTCGTTACGAAAATTACACTCGCCTGTCTGTCTATCATTCGATGCACTCTATGCCCTGCGCTCTACGCGGTCTAGGCTAGATTCTCCCGCGGAGCAAAACGACGGAGGCGCTCTACGAACGAATGGAGAGAAGCAAAGATAGCTAGAGCAAGGGAGATAGTGCGGGGGAGAGATTCTGCTCCATCTGGTGGAGGTGAATGGCGATATTGGCTCACCGTGTGTATACGTGTACATGGTTTTGCACGACTGTGTCCCGTGTACACACGGGGCAGCCCTGTCGGTGTTCGTGCGTTCCACAGCGTAGACGGGTCGTTGACCTCGCGGCGCACTCTGCGCTACACGTATTCCAAACTACACAAAACACAACGTGTCTCGGTAACGCTTTACAGGCCGTTTCGAATTTAATCTGAAGCTAGTGCGGTGTGCATGCGCAATCGCGAAGAGCGGTCGTCACGAGGAAACGCGCCTGACAAGCGCCGTCTAAGAAGAGAGACGGGAGAGTGGGGTGGGCATAGGCAAGGGAAAAAATGGAAGAGATTTAAGACGCGAGAGGCAAAAGAAAGAGACGATCGATCGGTTACAAAACGAACAAAGCGTGAGCGAGTGGGATTGGCTGTCGAGTGGTAGAACAGTCTCCGGTTGCCCCTCGTGGCGACCGCGATTCGTGGGCTGGCCAATTCAGGGATTCGTCCTCCAGGATCCCGATCTGGGATGCGATAGAGGCTTGTTCACCCCTTGCACGGTGCGAGGCACTGATTAGGGCGATGATACGGCCGCCGAGGAACGGTGAATCCGTCGTCTTATTGCTGCTGCGTTACGCACGGGAAACCGGCTATCATCTTTTTTTTCGAGTTCAGGGTTCGTGGTCGAGCTTTTGGGGAGCGATTGGAAAAGCTTGGGGGGATACTACTGATTGTGACTACTGATAGCCCAATATTTGGAAGAGTAGACGTCGCACTGTCGTTTTGCTTTGTTTCCTATTAGCTTTGTTCATGAGTTATCAAAATAGTTTATCCAATCGTTGATGTGTTATCAAAATAGTTTATCCAACGATAAGGAACGATAGAACGGAAGCATCGTAGAATTTTGTTGTATCGAGTCAAAAAGGGGCGCAATCCAGCAAGAACTGCACGAAATTCTAATCATACGTTTCATAAAGATACTGCTACTGAATGCAGAGTGACGAATTCGATTGAACGTTTCGAAGCGGTGTTGAGAGTCTCGAGGGGAAAGAAGAGATTTCGGACGGATTTCGGCCAGTGACACCGAAAAGTTCAAAAAATTTGATAGGAACGATCCGTACACAACGCCTCAAAAACTTCCCGGTCGCCAAAGAAAAATTTGCAAAGCAGAAAATCTCCATAAGCGATAAACGCCACGCCTAAAAGCCCGCAATTTACTGCTGGATAACCTTAATCATAGTTTCTTTCAATTCAAACTCGGAAGTATAGTAAATGAATTGTGATCATCGGTGATTGTTTTCTTTCCAAGATTCGAAGGATGAATCGCCGGTGAATAAGATATATGTGCAACGTTGTAAATACTAGACTTTTTGCTCGTCCACAGATGCGCGGATTCAAATTAGTACCGCAGTCCTGTTGCACTTTTGGTATTTGATATTGGTATCGCTGCATGTATTTGGCGAATGCATATTAATTAGGATAACAGGAAGGTGATAAATACGCGAGGGTGCTGAAACGGATGCTCTATTGTAACCGCTCTACGATATGCTGACTCCCAGTTAATTTGAACAATTACTAACCGGAGGTTTGTTGGAGATATTGGAAATAGATTAGAGGAACGATGAACGCGTGGGATGCTCAATACGACATCAGGCAAATTTGAAGTGCTCTGCAATAAAGTTTTCCCCTTGCAAATTATCCTTGTTTGTTACAATGTTTTGCACAACGTATAAAAGATGAATCCTTTTTGCCTCCAATGCTCCTAAATGCAGCAGAGTTTAAATATCTATACACGTGCCTTACTTTAACACAGATGCTGCGTTTAGGAACTTGGTCTTTCGCTTTTGCCACAATTAGTTGCTGCGACAAAAATAAACCACCGAGTTTCTACGCAAATAGAATTTTAATACGATCGCAGCGTTTTCCACGCTACTGTTGTGTTTATAGAAAACTAGTAGGCCTACAATTTTAGAGGCAAAAGACGGATAAATCAAACGAATTGATATGAAAACAGAGTGCCAATTGTATTTCATTTTTAGCGAGTATCAACGGCGGTGCAAAAGAGAATTAGAATAATCGAAGCCCATTTTTTTGCACCGAAGGCTTCGACATTAACTACGGGCACAATTAGTTCTTTTCAAGTAGTACAGGTCAATATATGCAGTTAAGCGGCTCGCTTCAGCTACGAGTATCCCAGCTGTCGAACAACGGTGAAGATTTTTGTTAGTGTCACAAGGATTAATCATCGAATAATTAGTGGAACCTTGCTCGTTATCTTTTCCATTTGGGAATCCATCACAATTATTTAAAAATACCAAGGAGTTTATAAGAGGAATTGTTAACTGTGGCGAAGCGTTCCAAGAATTCATTCGTACTCACGGAAACGAGTAAACCGTCTGAAATATATGTACTCAAGTAACGCCTTCGTTTCCATCGGCATTATTAGGAAGAGATAGAAGCGGATCAAGCATAAGTTGCACGATTGTTAAAAATGAACGAAGTGTAATCAAGATTCGTCCTTACAATTCAGCAGTGCTGCGCTACTGAACTTCCTCGAATCGGAAATACATTTCGACGCTCTCAGGAGCTGCGACGATTCTTTTCTGAAATGCTTCTAAACTCGCGTTCGCTATGAATTCGAAGCAGAAAAAGGTGATTCAAGAAAGCGTATATCTTTCACGGTAAATCGCCTAACGAACAGGCGTGGGAATCGTGGGAAGCACGCTTGGAACCGCCCTTCTCTCGCTATAATACCGATGCAAATCGCAGCAGTGATTTCCCTGTGCTCCACCCTGTGTACGTAAACGCGGAAACGGGAGCATTTAAGTACTAATCGGCCGCACGTGACTTTCTCCGGCTCGCAGCACGACAGTTTCATAAAGCGGAGGCCACTGCCGCTCGCTTTCTATAATTAATCGTAAAACCGTTCAAGCCACGAGGCACGCGTGTCGGCTCAAACGACTAGTTTCTAATCTTGCATCCGATTAGACGTGCCGGTCGTCGCGATCTTCGCGTACCTTTCGTTCAGCTATTCTTCTCAAAACGTACAGCCCCGGGGCGTTTGACCGATATTCGATTACATCTTTTTTAATTTTTCACACCGTTTTTCGAGATACCACTGCCGCTCTTAAGTTAGTCTTGTGTGAAACTACAGCTAAGTGTGAAATTACAGCTAAGTGAGAATAATTGCGAGGCATGAGAGTTTTTTTCAGATGTTAAATAGAATAGTTGTTTATCCATTTTTGTTCGTGAACCGTGAAATACAGATCTATAATAATGACCCTTAAATGTTAAGGGGAACTCGGACGATCAAAAATTAAATTAAAAATGGTGTATAATAAGCACATGAGAAATTTTGAAGAACAGAATTTTTTTTTTTAATTTCTCACATCTGTATTGTGGACCATAAAGGGGCATTCAACTCTGAATTTAACTTTTTTTCTGTTTCTTAAACGGTTTCTTAATTTTCACGATAATACGAACAGTCAAGATTTCTTTGGAGGGGTGTATTCATCCCCAGTACCGTTTTTTAGCAGGAAACAAAAATTGTTCCGTTGTTAGCATAATATGAACTGCACGTGTGCAAAGTCCCAAATTCTTCTGAATTTTCGAGCTGCCGAACTTTCCAATTATTTAAATCGAAATATCTACTAAACTATCAACTTTTCAACATAAACAGGTTAATACTTTTTTATAACGACTGTCGAGCTGCATCAATTGACACATTAAAAAATACATCATTCCATTTAAAAAAACAAAGTTGACCTTCATATGACCTTTACGCGTCCACTCCTGAAGGAAGTAATAAGACCAGAAGATGCCCGACACAACACCATTCAACTCTAATCTGAAACATTTTTCGCTAGGATTAACAAATACCGAGATAATCGGAATGTCAAAATCAAGGGAGACACCCTGTATATCGTCAATAATGTTGAGAAACGTAACATATTGACAATATAGGTGTACATATGCGTATCGACCGTTCGAAGGCTCCTTTCGTTTCTTCAAAACTATACTCTCCCGAGGAAAAACTCAAAGGGCAGGCGAACGCGTACCACCCGCGCAAGGATGCCGGATATTACCCGCGGGAAAATAGAATTGCAATTCCGCGCGGAGTCATGGGTCATTAGTAACGGGACAATGGCCGGGGAAGCGTAAAAATTCGTGTGACCGTGGAACCGGAGATTCCACGGGACACCGTTAATAATAGACCTTGTCGACGAAATGGAGCCACCGTTGGTGAACAGATAAGGCCCCCGGACGGAGGCAGCTGCATTTCCATTTTCACCGTGACATCGGGTGCCCCGATAACGAGACGCGCACGCTGAGCAAACAGTCGCCGAGAACAGATGTAACCGTAATTGTGTTTAAACGTCGCAAGTTTATCGCCTAAAATCCCCTTTCTCCAGTTTTCTACAGATACGAGGGGTTCCTCGGTAACTAATTTGCCTATCGGCGACGAACATCGATGGGAAGGTCGATTACGCACCCCTGTCCAGGGTGTCATGTGCGAAGGAAATGCATATTGTTTAGATAGAGGTAACTGCTAACGCGCTGGTTGGCTAAAAGAAATTGGTTTTTGCAAAGAATTGAGCGTTTTAGTATCTCAGTGCGATGCTCCTTCGAAATGTTTAATTTCTTACCTATATTTATTATATTTACCTACCCAAGTAAGATCGAAAGGAGGTGTTTAATATTGGCATACACGGCAGCATTCATTTTCTTGCTCGTATCCTACCTAAGTGGACGCAACGTTGAGTCATTCTTACACGTTTCTTCCTTATCGGTATTGTTTCACTTTCAACGAGCAAAATACTATTATTACGAATTCTCTTTCCAACTGGGGTTGTCGTCAAAGTGAAGTTATTACACGCTCACGGATAGAACAATTACTCCCAGCTACCCCGTCGTTCGCGAACGCGACAGTGTGAGAGCTATCGAGGAATACGTGTCAAAGACCGGCCCTGACCGGTAGTACAGTGGCGTGCGGACAACCGTTGGCGTGCATACAGCAGAAATTGACGGCTAAGAAAGCCCGGCTAAATCATATCCTGTCATAATTGCTCATAGTTTAACCCAATTCTAGTCAGACAACCTACGCGACCACCTACCGCCCTTCGACGTTAACACTCTACTCGTTCTTTGCATTATGCACAGGTCGATATTGTTTATAGGTGAACAGAATGTAAATGCGCACGAAGAATATTCGGTACGCGAGAGAACAGACGCACATATGTTAAGAATTTGTATTAAAAGCGTAAGAGAGGTAGATCTTTCCCGAACAGTTCTGGGGTAAAGACTGAGTGGTCAATCACAGTTCTTTTACCAAAAGGCATAACCTTCTCCACTCTTGGCCAGATCTTCCAGGAACAGAGTCCCTATTCCTTGGTAATACGGCGACTAGCCGATTGCCACATTTGGTCTTTTACTCGACACTCTAATAAACAATCCCTCGACACCGGATAGTTGGAAGAACCAATGCGGTCACCAGTAATCGTCGGTGAACAGGATTTTCAGTCTCGTTCATTCACTTTCAAACACCCCTAATAAACAGTCAATCCTGGGACATTCGATACTTGAATAACGTCGGGCCACCAGCCATCGTCTGTCGTCCAGATTGCCCATTTGGAAAACACTCTCCAAACGTACCCAGGCTAAGTCCCTATCATAAATCCTTCACCGAATGCATAGCACTTCGCTACTCGGTCCCCTTCCTTTCTTTAAAAAATACGCTGTCGCTAACACATATTTTGTCCCGAACAATGTTCCATCGTTTGATCGGAGGCAAAATTACTTGCTTGTAGAAGAATGTGAGCCACCACTCAGCAAAGTGGCAAGGAACAATAATTGAAAAATGAATATCAGCTTTCGAAAGACCAAAGCTCCAATTCCGTTTTCAAGACCACGCAACGGTGGAATGCCCTCGCCAGTCTCGAATGTAGGTTATGTTCTTAAGGGGTTGATTTTCGAATAGGCTCCCCTCTGGGTGGTTCTGGAAAAAAACCAAAGCCGCGCAACCCTCAGCGTCGATCAAACTTCCTTGCCTCTCCCCGCCCCTTTCCCAGCGCGTTCTCGAGCGGTTCGAACGCAGAGAGACAATCGAACCGCGGAACAAAGGCACTGATTAAAAAAAAAGGAGGGTCTAGTCCTTGGATGCAGTTGGTCGCAGGGTAGGTTGTTAGGTTGCCAAGCGACAAACCGTACGTTGACCTACCCCATCGTTCGGGGCCGAGTGTAACGTGCACATCAGCCTGACACACGTTGTCATGGATACTGCGTAGCCCCATAACTGGAAATCATCTTCGTTGTTATAAAATCGCAAAGCGGCAGGCTTTTAAATGTTGACGTAACAGAGACCAATTTTCGATCGAATTCTTCTACAGGCCGAATGCACTGTCAAACCAGGTCAAAGGACGCTTCTCCCCTGGTGCTTTTCGCCAAGATATATCTTCAATGGTTTCGGAAACCACCACCGTAAGATTCAGGTGTATCCATTACCGCAAAAGATCGATACCCTTTTAATAATACGTCGATATATTCCGGCGGTCTAGGTTTCCTACCAAAATGGCCCCTCCCTTGTCTTCCATGCTTGCGTCTCGATTTTCTCGAGCAGGTGATTAATTATTTAATTTTGCAATTAGAGATCTTTCTCGCTCAGTTCGCATCTTCAAGAACTACCCTATGAGCGACCCTATGACGAAGCAATCGGGAGGGAAACTGACAATGAGCTGCAGCTATACAGGACGCGTGCTGAACTCGTCTTTATCCAGGTTTAAATTCGGGCTATTTGTTAAATGCTGCCATGGATTTCAATTTCCTGTTAGAATATAATTGCTGCGGTCCGCTAAATGAGATACGATACTGACGACGCGATTGCACGAGCTTATGGGGATGCTTCGAGACCTGCCTAGACTTTAAACTACCCCGGAGTCAAACCCCTCGCCCGGAACCGATCCGTGGCCCGACTTTTCAGAGTCCCTTCGAGTTTCCCCACCTGAGACCCCCTTCGCCACGGGAACAGCCCCGTCCAGCCAGACATGTGAGTATAGCTGGGCTCGTATATCGTACAATGCGGCAGACTACCGGTCTGTCGGTCGTAAAACGAGTGCAATGGCACTCCGAGTGCCGTTACCGCCGGTTATGCCTTCGTTTTGACTGAAGGCACCGCGAAACAGGAGGGTGGTGGTCGTTTCGTCGATGCTGGTCCCCTGGATCAGGCGACCGGTTCTGTTATGCGAGTTCCGCTTTGCATTCAACCGAGATCGCTTCTGGACCGCGGGGGAGTCACCCGTGATTTTCTACGGAAGTCTAGGAAGCAACGAAGGGTGTCCACAATCGAAGGAGATCGATCGAATTCTGTCCAAGGAATTCTGCATCTTCGACTTCGTAAATTCAGTGCTTCACGCAGGAAGCGCATGGTCCAACCCTCGTTTCTTCCTTCGGTATGTAGACCACGATCGAGTAATTGAATGAAACAGGGCCTCCTGTTTTCGCGTAGTTCCGACTTGTTGCGTATCTCGTATGCCGATTTGTGTCCGTGCAGAAGCAACATTTGCAACCACCGAAATAGTCCTTTCAATCGCGGAAGCTGCGTTTCTTGCCCGCTTCAACGCTTCGTCCGTTCTTTGTTTGCGACGATTTCTGTCCACTCTATTAGAAGTTGTTTCTTGCCCTAATAGATTAGAATTTTCGTGGAACGCGACACCCCTTGCGAAACAAAATATAATGAAAGCAACCGAAAATGTCGAACCCTGGCAAAAGGCAGCAAAGCCCGAGCGACAATTCGTGTACTCCAAAATAGCAGGGTGGCGAGGGAGACGCGTTGCAGGAGACGGCCGAAACGCGTTCGGTAGTCGAGTTGGTCGGGTTCGTTGAACCCCGCGGTGCGAGGTCTTTAGGGAGAACCGAAGTTCACGAAGCTTCTTGAGAGCATAGTCCCGATTCATTAGCGGGGACCACGTTCATACGTGTCCCCGGCAGTGTGGGCTCCTGGCGGGCGGGGTGTGTACACGTCGTGCCGTTTTGAGGGTCACGTTCACAGCGCAGCATCCCCCGTGACGGCGTCGTCGATTCGGTGGTTGCGCGAGGTCCGGGCCGCAAAGGGGTGTGAGGGCCTCGCTTGGCGAACTTGCTGGCACGATCCCCTTGGCCAGGGGAGTGGAAGGGCGGCGGGGCAGGCAGGGCAGAGGAGAACGAACTGCAAAAGCAAGGGTTTGGTGGCGGGCAGGGTGGCGGCGAAGGGGTGGAGATGCACAGCTGAGCCGTCGGTCGATGCAACTGCACGGGAACCCCTCCAATACACGCGTATCTGCTCTCGCATCCCCGTCTCGTTTTCTCGTGCTCCGCTTCTCTTCGTTCGACGCTTCTAACCCCTTCTCCCACTTCCTCGCGCGTTACCCCTCCATTCTCTCTGCCACCCTCGGTCAATGACCTCCGCGAGCGAACGCACCAACGACTCCCATTCTCTCCTGCTCTCTTCATCGCTCCCGACCTCGCACCTTCTCTCTCGCTCCGCCTCCGAACCATCCTCCCCCTCTGCTCCCACGTCGCTCGATGGTTCCTCTCGGCGCTCTGCAGTTTGTTTACATCGGTGCAGGACTTTTAATCGCGATCGATTCGCGCCCCTTTTGCTGGGTTTCGCGGACGCGATCGGAGCTACGGCGATGACGAGGCGTGCGATTTGAGTTAAGATCGTCGGGGGTGCCTCGGATCGGATTGGTTAATTATCGATGCCGCCTCGATATCCTGCTTCCGGCCGACGACCGTAGACGATAGTCGGGACCAGAGAGGCGGCGGAGCACGAGGAGGCTGGATCTTCCTGCTGCCAGGGTCAATGCGTTGCTCCTCGAAGTTCTAGTTCGCCGTGCCGCTTCCTCGCCGAAGCATCGGGAGAAGCTCGAACTGTACGCGCACATCGTTGCACTTGGATGCTTACGCCGCTGAGGTATGGAGAAGTTATTCCGATTTAAGGGATTAATTGCTTTTCCAAAGTGCTGGCGCAGGCCCAGGCCTGCTTGAGACTATCGAGCCTGGCCAGATGATCCTGCATGCGGTGTCGAAAGCTAGCTGATTTCTGCCGGTCGGGCTTGCGGTGCTTTGATAATCTTCTTCGCCTTGGAAATGGCCGTAGAATTGCTGGGAATGACGCTTAGAGGGACGCTTCGCGAGCTTTTCTTGCGCCCTTCCTTCGCCGAGGCTGGTCGCCAGTGTTTGATAACGGATTATATATTTAAAATGGTCGGGAAACATCTTTTCAAGTAAGGAGATACTGGAAACATTTTGTATTTCTTTGAAGCGACACGAAATGGGTAGTTCGAATTTTCTACTTAGCGGCAGTGAAACAGAATTAACCAAATAAAGTTATCGTACTCGTTTGTGTTGCCTTTTAAACAAGTTGCCCGTGAAATAAATACAATTACCGCGAGTGAACCCTACTCTTGAGAATTTTCGTCATTCAATTAATACGATTTCTTTGAATTGTGTAACATTCGAAAAAATCAAAACTATGAATCTGCTCGAGAATAGTAGAGACGTGGCAAGATATCGTGCCACCAAGTAGGTTTTCTTCGCTATACTGTTTAACAATTGCCCGACAAATTTGTACCGTTTTTAACCAAATTATAGGAGGGCATTTTATAGATTTGCATTCTTCACCCAGATTATACAGGGTGCGGCCAAATAACATGTACAAGCGGGCACGGGGTGAGTCCTTAAAAATAGGAACAAAATTTTTTTATTCAAGGCTTAGTTTTGGAGCAATTCGAGTTTGAAAATCCGATGCATACGTATGCTGTTACAGCTGAGTGTTTGTTAACAATTTCTACACAGCACTTAAAAGTTACCGAGTTCATGAGTGTTATTCGGCTGGAACCTGTATACGTACACTTATAATAAAACGTTACTCATTCAGTAATTTTGGAAATGCACCACAGCTCAGGAAAAATAATCGTATGTACAAGTGTAAAACGTTAATATGTAAAATACAGAACTGGTAGCCTGTGAACTAAAAATTGAAACATCGGTTAAACTAACAATTTCACGCAAAGAATAAAGCACCGTTCCATGGAGAGTAGTCGCGGAAAAAACCAAGCACTATTTAAGGGGGGAGGGTCAAGTAAACTGAAATAAATTGACGTTTCTTTTCGAAGCTGGTATGAAAAGACTATAATATTTCTTTATTGAAGAATAGTTGTATGTTCTTGTGTAGCATTTAGACAATCTATTTCTTTTTTTAGATTATAAAAATATTCACAATTGACTGTGTAACAGCTGCTTGAAGTTGGCTCTTCGACAATGCGCCAACAACAGATTAAACCAGTCTCACGTTGCGACTCATCGGAACATTTTCGTTCAACAATAACGTGTCTCTACTGAAATCCAGTACACGCTACGTAACCGTGTCAAACGAACAAAATAATAACAATTGCAAGACAAATTAATTCAAAAGAACAGCTCAGCCCAAATAAAGTTAGATCAAATAAATCAAAGGGAGCTAGAAGAAAGGCATTAAAATGTGGGAGAAAAGTAAATGGAGTGCGTCAACTGAAGTTACGGTCTCGGTCTAAGGATTCGGGGCTCCAGACAGCCGTCAATTTCTTAAAGGTGTTCATTCGTTTCCCCGGTCGGTGAAGGTGAAGGCGTTTTGCATGATCGGTAGAAGAAGCCGGGTCTCGTAAATATGGCCGATGGTCAAAACACAGAGACCGGTGACGGGCCATTCTGTCTTCGGTCGTCCCCCCGTCTTCTTTGTGGGCCTCCTTTCTCCCCTGCGTTGCTCAAGATCGAAATACTGGCTGAGGGCGTTGACTATCCTGGAAAAGCACGATTGATGCCAACAGAGGTATCCCCCAAGGCCTTGTCAATTTCGATGTCTTCCCACCCGAGCCCACCACCGCCTCTGGCTTCCTCTCCATTCTTTCCGTTCGTCGTTTGCTCGACCCGCGATCGAAGCACCGCGCCATCATACACACGCCACGACGCGACGCGACGTCGAGAATAAATTGTCAATCCGTTCGCGGGCCACGGTCGCGGAAGATGGATCAGTCCTGGCGTCGTTCTGAAAAATGGAAGGAACGCTTGGAAATTTCGGGATAGTCTTGTTGGCCGAGGTAGGGCGAATGAGTGGATAACGATTGTCGCGCGGCTAGGATTTGAATAGGGTGGCCCCCCTAGTCTGACACGGAGCGTTGTAGGGGATTTTATTTTTTCGCTATATCTGCTGGTTAACCTGGTTAAGGTAAAAAATTGTTAAGAAAGATTTTTCGCACGATTTGTGACACCGTTGTAGGTGCTAAATGCGATTGGCCTGGTACGATATACGCCATCAATTGTCCACCACTCCTCGGATAGTCCATACACCGAGAAGACATCGTTGTATTATGCAAACGCGCATCCAAATATAGTAATTGCAGTATAAAATAATTATTGTTCTTTAATGTGTCGCAAAGACATCTGACCCCGATAGTAATACGTGTAACATGAAAGTGTTGCACGAAACAATATGCAATGGAAGACAGATACGACAACTGAGTGGAAATTAGACGTAACGAAGCAGTGGCCGCGTTTTCATCCCGCTTCGAAATTACGATTGCCAACCCCTAAGCTCGAGCGCCGCGACGTACCCGTGCCACCCTTATTTATTTCCAATTCACCTACTCACAGGCCACGAACCACCCTGGACATCGTTTCTATAGAGCCCTATTACGTGATCTAGCGTGAAACGAGATTTCACAGAGTCAAGAGTCGATGGATGGTCGTTCTCCGCGTCGCGAGAAGAAATGCTACGTCGTCGGGTTTCTGTGGCAACCGTTTCACTCCTCGTCTCTCTCTCCTTCTCGCTTTGACGGCGAATCGCTGAAAAACGCGGTTGCACGCGAAACGCTCGAGCAAACTTCGCCGTAATGCCTTTTGCAGCCAGGGGAAATCGTTGTTCTTCCCGAACCCCTTCTCGACGCCGCCAGTTTTTCGCTGCTGGATTATGTTGTTACCACGGAAAACGACGGTGTGCCTTTTTGCAGGACGAACGATTGTTTCTGCGTGCCACGTTGTTCTAATTAGCTTGCCTCGCTTAATTTGCTGCTCGACGGGCGAATCGTCGTAATTAGACAAGTTTCAGAGTGTCTCCTTTGCACACATCTTCCGAAACGGTAGCATTCCAAGCATTTCCAGTCGCGTTAGTAAAAACATGGAACCTTTAATGCGTGGATACTTCAGTGTATTAACCCTTTGCCCTTGAGAGGTGCCGCTGCAGCGCACAGTGGGCGACTCTGTTGTAACGTTGGACATTGGGCCAAAAAAAGAAATTCGAACTGGAAAATGTTACTTTATAGGCAAGAAAGGCGCCGTAGCGGCGCCTCTCGAGTGCAAAGGGTTAATAACTGTTACTTGGTGGAAATTTGTAATCTGCAGTACATAATTCGAATGATAGGAACGCATTAGTAGTTTGGGATATGATCTATAGAAATGTAACAATTTTTTGGGTCGACGCGGAGTGAATTCAGTTTGATAGGAAATTGGCAGGATCTGGGTAGGTTTGGTTAGGTTTAAGTTTAAGTTAGGTTTGAGGAATTGATGTATCGATACCACTGTAGAGGCTTCGCCTGGATCGAGTACCTTTCTTCACATTTTGCTTCCCCAACTACAGAATTCAGGCTAGATGGCGAGGGGAGGATTTGCTTGACGATGGACATTGTTGTGGGAATAATCTGCTCAATTGCTCTAACCCGTTTAAATGACGCATGGAACACTCCGTGGCCCGAATGATTTTATGTACGCAACAACAGCAATTACGTCCCTTTCAATTCTTACAAAGGCAATTTTAGCTGCAACCTAGATTTCTATATTGCAGGCAATTTTAAGTAAACTTTTATTAATTATATGAAAACTTTTACATCCATTCTTGTCTACGTCCAGAAGCAGTCTGAGGGTTGCTGTTTACAACAGCGTTACTAAGAGAATAGTAAATAAACTAACTAGTTAACATTAACAAAAAACGTGTGGCTAATCGATACTCAAAACGAACACACAAACGTTACACACATAAACTCCACAACCACACATGTTTCATACATTACAATACTACAATATTAACAGATATCATATTTGTAATTCGATTATAATTCATTAATTCTGATCCCCCTCCCAGCTGCTGATCTCGTCGATGTTCGTCATTAAATTGATTCGCGTAACTGCTTCGACCATCACTGCGCTTCCAGATATTAGAACAAATAGCAGTTCCAATATTGAACTTTCTCGTTGCAACCTGCAACGTGGACACCTAAAACTTTCACCCTGAACCCTTCCAAAAGCACATCCTACATAAAAACCTTTCTCCAAGATTAATGTGCGCGAGTAGATAATAAAATGTTAGTAAAACGATTAGCATTGAAGAGAAAGTGCATAGTCCTTAACGAATCCGGTCACGCGACATCGGTCCCACCCCGTGATCTTGAGCTCGAAGCAGAGAAAAACAGAAAGGAACGAACCCATCGTCTTCGTTCGAAGGCGATTCGCCATTGCTCCCGATTACCAACGCGCAAAAAGCTCGAGTCCAACTTCGGCACCCTGACCACCGCAAGCTGTCCTCCTTTCTCCCCGATAGAAAACATGTTCCCACACCGACCAAGCAACCAACCCTCTTCCCCCTCTATCCGCGTTCAACCCCGCCGTTCTTCAATTCGTTGACGAACTTGGTCGCCGTCCCCGCTCGAGGAAGCGAGACGGAAGCGGTTAAGGAGGACGACAGGCAAGGACGGATCGAGCAAAAAGAGAGGAAAGCCCTCGAACCGGTGCATCGTGGTGGCGGTAACCGGGGCCCGAGGCAGGAGGATAGAGAGGCAAGGCTCAGCGATGCGAAGGAGCGCGCGATCCACGGGATGGTTGAAGGGGTTGAAAGAGCAGGAGAGTAGGGGGCTAGCAGGTGGGAAGAAGGGGTGGGCGGGCGGTGTGCATTGAACCCAGACCGGTATCGAGCTGCCAACCCAACCACCCCTCTCCACGTGTGTACCTGTCTCTGTTCCTCCGCTGCTTACACCTACACGCATCATCCGACTCGCGCCCGTTGTAGCACCGGTCGGTGGTGCGCCGCTGTTGCTGCTGGAAGCAGCAGCCACCGCTGATGCCGTCGCTCGGCCCGTGTCCCGGACCTACCTCAACGCGAGTCGCATTGCGCAGCCGGGGAGTGTTTACTATTTTCGCGCGTGCGCACCGCGAGCCACCCCCTGATTCATGCGAACGCGCGACACTGCCGGGTGGGAGAGGTCGAATGGTGGTGGGCAACGGTGGTGGGTTCGACTCGGTGGCAGGGATAACGCACCTACACACGCTCGTGCCTCGCAAAGAGGGGGCACGGGGAAGGTGAACGAAAGGGGGGAAAGGGTAACTGACGGTGGTGGGGTAGCAAAGGTGTCCTCGGGGTGGGAGGCAGGCGGCAGAAGAGTGAACGTCCACGTGGTGGGGTAGGACGGAACATTCTGGGTGGGGAATTCCCCGACGACGTTTTATGCCACGTAACCTACACCCTGCCTCGAGTGCACCGCTGCAGCGGCGGGAGAGAAAGTGCAGCGGATGCGACGACACTGGACCCCCGCGAGGGTCGAACGATTAATGATCGCTCCTCCCCCCCCGTGTCCCGTGGCCAGGCGTTCATGCCTGGGAGACTGTCCTTCCTATTGCAGTCCTGTTCCAACGTGGGATCGGGATCGTTCGCTTTCTTTCGCTTTGGCCTGCGTGTCGATGAAGCATTGGCTTTGGGGGACGAGGAAACGCGCTTCCGCGCGATGACAGACGAGTGGGATGATTTATGTTGCCGCGGAGACAGGCGGTAATGGCAATGCTCCCTGATCTGAAGAGATCTTCGCCGAAGATTAATTTGGAAAAAGTATTCCAGGTGGATTTCAATGGGATAGTTCGATAAATGGATCCCCAGCAATTGTTCCGCCAATAGGGCAGTACCGCTTGCACTAAAATGCTGCCACGAATCTGTATCCCGGATGAAATTGTCCTAATTACATTTTATGATGAAAAATGTTCGTAGAAAATATTTATACCCGTACTCCTCGAGTATCCAGAATAAAAAATGTGATGCAAAGGTAACGACGACACAATTTAGGTTTCGACCTCTTAGCTGTGGTGCCGCTTTTTGCAAGGGTGCATCCACGTTGCGTCAAAGTGTTCTGAAATATCGAAAATTGACAAATACGTTTTAGTTTTTAAAAAAATTACTTTTCTCGCAACGACGAGAATACTCGTCAGTCCCCGCTAAAAGGTTAAAGAGGCATCTACGTTGCGTCAAAGTGTTCTGAAATATCGAACATTGACAAATACGTTTTAGTTTTTACAAAAATTACTTTTCTCGCAACGACGAGAATACTCGTCATTCCCAGCTAAAAGGTCAAAGAGTCGAGCATGGGCGACGGAGCTTGTTCCTGCGGCAAGAAAACGAATCACCGAAGACGCGATTAAAATGCACCTCGTTCTTGCCCCTATCGATGACGAGTGACGGGGTTGGAAGTCTCGAGGACCGTCGTCGAGGTTAACCACGGCGATCGTCTTCGGGGATCTGAATTTCCACGTTTTTCCACGCCGCCTGACCGAACTTAAGGTTCTCCGCGTTCAAGGTGAGAGAACTGGGCGTACCTTATCGTGCGCGTGCATCGTGCATAATTCCCGGCTGTTCGGCGAACCGTGAAACCGTCGATGAGAGCGTGGCGCGCGGCGTTGTGCACGACGCGGAGGGTTTCAGGGCTGCGCACAGTCGTCTACATCGGGAAATTTAGTGACATTTAGCCAGAAAGTCAACTTTCTCGTATCGATATTTAATCGATGACCTCGGAAATGAGAAAGTGAATAAAGTTTAATAACAACCGTGACTGTAACAGACAATTAAAGCTGGAAGTTTTGAAGATAGCATTTTTCATGGAAAAAAATGCTTGTCTACTTTAAGATGCCCCTACGATTCTTTTTAATATTTCCCCCCCAAATTCTTGTTTTAAATGGAAAGTATATAAGTATAGAATGACTTCATCGGCCAGTGGAGTACCCCGAGCTTAGAAAAAGTGAATACACCGCCCATTGATTTAAACGAAATTTATCATTTTTCTCGATTGAAACTATCGTGCAAAAAGTAGACGTGCATTTCATGTCGATATTCTTTTGTTCCTGTCCGGTGACTATTTTATTTTATTCTTAACACCGGAAATTAAGTTGCTATTTAATATATTTCTGTGCGGCAGTACAGGTATATGCGCATACCTTTATTCTTAATTTTATTTACCGCCTTTCAGAGCAACCGTTTAATTAGCAAAAGTACATCTTGATGTATGAGAAAGTTAGTAATCAGTTTCAATCACCTAGTTTCCGGTATTTTAATCTGCGATTACTAGATTTCTGTGCGAGTACCTGTGGACTCGACGCTATCCTATTAAATTCACGTCAGGGAAAATCGATAAAGGAAATATCTAAACGAACTTCGAAGTGCTGTTGAAGTCAGAGTGACCGGCTGGATTGCTTGTTATTGATTACAGGTAAATTGCCTCCAGGCTAGTGGCAAGAATATCTATTGACTCCGCAATTCTTTCAATCGCATTAACTAATATTATTCAACTAAGGGTAAAGACGGAACAAAGTATTGAGACAATTAGCACAATATTATCTGATTATTTAATCCATTCATAAGAAATATGCCTCTGCAAGTTCACTAAAAGTAATGAAATAAAGATCACGTTATAATCATAAAGAAGTCGATTTTCACAAAAGGTTACAGAAAATCCGAAAGTACAGATTTTTTTATAAAGACGGCTGCTTCGAAATTCTATCGTGTATGCACACTTACTTAACACCACATGAGCACTTTGAGGTTTCAACCCACCTTTAGAGTGCAACAAAAGTAGCGTAAAAGAGACAGGAAACTTGTGTCAAACACGCCACGTCTCTTCATTCCATTCTTCAACTCGATAAGTCGAAATTCGATAAGTCGATAGCAACAGATTGCACTTAAATAAAAGTGTAATTTGAGAGGAACGATATAAATAAATATCAATGATTCCAGCGAAAAACTGTCATAGGAAAGGGCGGAACAATTCTGCAAAGCCATAAAAAGAATCTGCTTTCAAAATGATATGAATTGTAGGTAATACTTTCAAAAAACAAATTATTTCAACCACGTGTAGCTAATCAATTGTGACTGCGCAAATCATTTTTATTGATTCACTTCGAACGGAGCATTTTCCCTTAAAAGAGTTCTAATTCTATATCCGTGCTACGAACACGAAAAATCTTGCTGCCAGTAGTAGAGGTCGTTATTGGTCAGACACAGCCAGTGACCAAAAATTCAAGCACGACGGTCAATTTTTACCTAAACGATATTTTTGCTTTAATTTTATTACCTGCACTAAAGGGTTATACCTTTTATTTTATTTACCACCCGCTCCCAAATATCAGTGATTTCGTTTTTAGCCCTCAACCTTCGTTTTCCCTTCCTTATGTTCATCTTGCGTTCATGCTCTCCATGTTCTGCATTGCTGCTCCCTTACGATTCCTAGCTACATATATGTTTCTCATCGTTCTAACTACGTGGCCTATCGCTGTCGCAAATATTATTACAACAGCCACGACCGAAGGAAATTCCCTTGGTTCAGAAATAAAAGCGGGTCTCGCGACGATTTTTCACCACGTTGCGGTTGTTTCGCAAGCGTTCGATTAAAAATAATGGTTTTCAATGAATCCATTACAGAATCGCCACGGCTGTACGACAAACAGGCAGAGCGAATAAATCGGCTCAATTGCGCCCGGTACACTTGCCCGACGCGATGAATCAATTTTATCACGCGTCTGCGAGAAACCGTCCGCTCTTTATTATTTATCGTTCGGGGCGAAACGGCGAAATGCTGCGCTAAATCCGCCGAACGGTCCCGAGTAAATGGAACAAATCGATGCAAAAGCTGGGCAAAAGCATTAAGCGCAACGAAGGTGACGTTTCCATCAACGATCAGCTTATTCGCCGACGGACTTATGTGTTGCGCGACTGCAGAACAATTTTCAAACGTCACTTTAATTGCGACGCGCTGCAGAATAATTTTCAATCAACACTGTAGAACGAACTTTGACGTGTCTCCATTGCGATCGGCGCTTCCAATCTTATAAAATAGTACTGGCTTATCGTCGCCTTCGGAATTCGTCTAATCTATGAAAGCCACGGAATTTGACAAATAACCCAACAAATTAATTGCCAGAACGGAATTGAGAGCCTTCGCATTACACAATTTGCGACACCACCAAGTCTAAAAATATTTCGCCTGCATTTCGTATGAAAAGAATGAAACGTATTCGAAAATTTGTATTCTCTCGCGCGACGAAAATAATCAATCCGATCTTCCCTCGGTGCAATCATTAACGCGTTCGTCCTCTGAATCGATGTACAAACATGTTTGTTCCGTTTTTACTTTTTTTCTCCAGCCGGTACATGGTAAATCGCGTGTTTTCTAGACGGGCGTTAAAAACAAGCCGTCGTTACATAACGGCGCGCTCGCCACGTAGTCCGACGACCTTCCTCTATGGAAAGGATGGATCTGAAATAGCAACGACCCGAATATGGGTCAGCATGCATTGTGGCACGACCCTCTTCGCGCAGAGCGCCGCTGCAGCTCGCACAGGCGGCTTTTACGCTCGCAAACATAGACGCTTTATCAGACTCGCTCTAGGCGGCCCGACGCATCGCGCGACGATCGCACGATCGTCTGAAATCGCAGCTCGTTACCGAAATGGCTTTTCTCGTTTGCAATCCGTGTCACGCGCCACGCGGACATTTTTTTCCCACGGCAAAAGAAGAAGCGACGCAAGGAATGGAAGCTATCCGTTTCGTTCTTTTCTTTTGTTGCTTTGATTTTAAGCCGCATCTGAACGCTGGTCTATCAGACCCTCGGCAATTTTATTTCTGCCAAACGAAACAGCTCCGCCAGTTTTTAAATAAAATAATAAGGATAATCGTTCAATACTATATCGATACCGTTGCAAATTTCTCAACATTTCTGTTAATTGTCTGCACAAGAAAATTAACGCCATTCCAGTTGCAGATTACGAATAACAAAAATAGGGTATCGGTTGTTGCTGAAATAATGCTTGAAATTTCAACGGAGATATTTCTTTTCTGTCGAGCATTTTTCTCTTTCATTTTCCGCAGTGAAAAATTAAGGTACTCGGTTCGCAAATGCAGTGGATCCCCGTTTGTATTTGTCTCCGCGTTCTTTTGACCTGGCAAGCTCCTCGTGCAGCAAATCGCATGCATTCTCGCGTATTAAAGGGGTATTTAGAAGCAGCGACATACCGTGAAACGGGGAGCGGTGAAAAATGGGCAGAAGTAGAATGAAAGGGGATCGACATGGCAAGGAAATGAAAAGACGAGAACGGTTGGAGCAAACGAAAAAGCGTCCCCATAAGGTAAAGGACTCTGATCGAAGTAGGTCGCGAAATATTCTATTACACAGTCGGTAGATTTATGCGATTTTCATCTTTGCGTTCGTCGCATCCGGGTATCTGAGTTGGCGTTATCGCCGAAATAGAGCGAAAAGAAAAGAAAAACGCAAAAACAAACCACTCTAATTTCGATCGAAAAATTGAACGGTACTCAAACTACCAGCTGCGCTTTAAATAAAACAATAAATAAAGGAATATAATAAAAAAGGTAGGAAGACAATTAGATACTTGGGCGTCCAACGATAGTTGATTACAGTTTTAAAGAATAAAGTAGCAATTTCAATTAACAGATTTTTCGCCTTGCGATATCGAGATGAAGATATCGAGTGTTTCGGGTTACCTAAACTCGACTCGGGGGGATTCAGCGAACGAAACACTGGTGAATATTCTATCAAATCAGTTTGCCAATAATCGGATGCGATCGATTTATACATTACATTCAAGCCATCTGAATTGGTAGTATTCGCGTGTCCCGCTTGCTCGCCGCTCATGTTCAAGGGCCTGTTAAGAATTTCAGTTTAAGCGTAAGAGAGGTAGACCTTCCAGGACAGTTCTAGGGTAAGGACTGAGCGGTCAAACGCAGTTCTCTTACCAAATGGCATAACCTTCCCCACTCCGTGGCCAGATCCTCCAGGTACAGAGTCCCTATTCCTTGGTAATACGGCGACAAGCCGATTGCCACTTTTGGTCTTTTACTCGACACTCTAATAAACAATCTCTCGACACCGGATAGTTGGAAGACCCAATGCGGTCTCCAGTCATCGTCGGTCTACAGGATGTTCAGTCTCATTCGTTCACTTTCAAACACCACTAATAAATAGCCAAGCCTGGGACATTCGATAGTTGAATAGCGTCGGGCCCCCAACCAACGTCTGTGGTCCAGAGTGCCCATTTCCAAAATACTCTCCAACCATACGCAGGCTAAGTCCCTATCATGAATCCTTCACCGAATGCATAGCACTTCGCTACTCGGTCCCCTTCCTTTCTTTAAAAAATACGCTGACGCTAATAGGCCGAATCGTCCCGAAACATTCGAGATCCCGAGGGGTATAGAAATTCGGGTCCCTGATACTCGACACGATCCCGAACACCGTCAACGACTTATCGTATAAAAGAAAACACCGGATGCTTCTTGACCATTGATACGCGCCATAGATCTTGGAAGAAAAATCGTTCGTGGAGTCGTTGATTTTAATTGTCCTAACGCAAAGTAGGAATCGAACGCGACGTTCATAAATTATTAACGACGACATTGTTTTTATCCCGTGGAGAGCTCGAAGGAATATGTTTCGAGCGCGATTCCATGGACCCCCGACCCACTTTTGTGTCGGCGAAGAGGAAGTCTAGTCTTGGTATTGGGGGAAAGATATAGCGTCCGGAAGAAGATACATAGGAAGGCGTTGGCATTCGAGGAAGGATTTGCGTAGCAGAAGGACACGGAAAGCGCAAAAGGAAAAGCTCCGGGAGATGTTCGGTAGAAGACTCGAGCTCGGGGTTGGTGAGCGCGTCTACAGCCAGTTGGGGTAGGTCACCGTCTATTTTTACGCGCGTTCACCGTACTCTGGAGTTTTATCGATCCCGAATACCGCTGAACCGTATATACGTCAGCGTTGATAAACAGGTTATTATCGATGCGAAGAATCCCTTCATCTCTCACCGATCGTTGTGGCCGATTAAAATTCGATTTTTATTCGTTCCCTCGATTGACGTTCACCGGGGGACGATAGAGTTCCCGTCGTCCCCGTTATCGCCTGCCTCCTTTGCATCGCACTCTTTTTCCTTTTGCATTGTATTTTTATTGGCACGAAGGTGTCGATGTATGTAGAAATAATACGATAGCTACAAATAGTCGGAAGCGTATTTTCACCTCTTTCTGCCAGCGTTTTGCACTTCGTACTATACTGGGGTATCCTATAACGAACTAATGTGTTCCAGAACTTTGTTCGTTATAGTATACATGTACAGTCGAACCTCTACAATTCAAACACCTCTACGATAAAAGATACGTAGTACAAATTTAATTTGTTGTACTTAAATTACAAGGAGTCATCGATTCTAAGCGCTTCGACTTAATGAGACAAACGGAGACAACGACAATATTGTAAGAAATCAGAGGAAATATTTATTTACGAGTAACCGTAATTATTAAGAGTAACGAGTAACCGTAAACGCATGAAAGCAGTGACGTTGAAAAACTTCTTCCCATCTTCGATCTCCTACGTTTTTCCCATTAGAAGGACCGGCATGTACCCATAAAATAAACCCTTCCCAAATCCGACGACTCTGCCCCGGTGTACCGGCGATGCAGCGCCGGACACCCTCGATCCTCTTCGACAAACCGAAACAGCTTGAGTATTTTACCGGGGAAAGAAAGCAGGAGAAGCAGAGAATCTGTGCGGTGGTTCCAAAAGGGGGGAACCAAGTGCATACATACCCCGGAACAGTTTACGCGCGCACGAAGCGTTGAACGAACGTCAGCAAAGGAGAAAGAAAGCAAGGCGGAAGGAGTGACCCATCGGATACATCCGTGGCTGAGGAGGAAGGGAAGGAAGAGGACTGGGGAGTGGGAGAGAAGGAGAGAGTGAGAGTGAACCGGACGGAAGAGGGAAAAGAGGCTGACAAGGTAGGAGGGAGGAAAAGAGAGAGAAGGAGATAGGGATGTTGGGGTAGGTCGGACGAAAGCAACGAGAGAGCATTGCCTGACGGTCACGTGGGTGGGGAGGATGAGGAGGTTGGCGTCCAACGAGGCGGCGGAAGAGGGGGTGGAGCACGAGAGAGACAGAGCGGAGGACAGAGAGGAACGAGGAGCACGAGGGAGTTGAAAGAGGATGAAGGTAGAGAGGTGGCCCGAAGGTAGCTCCGCGGAGGGTTGGAGCTTGAGGGGAGTCAGCGTTCCTCAACCTTTGCCCCAGAATGCCCCTCGCGTTACTGATATGCAACGTTTCGAACCTGTTAACCCTTTCGATACGACTGTGCAGAAAATTGGTCAGAGGTGTATGCGTGACAAAAATGTGCTCCAAGGTGGTAGTTTGGAAATTTTGTATCGCGTCGTTTTCGAGAACCAGCTAGGACAATTACGCTCCGTCAGTGGTGGCAGGTCGACATACATATGTCCCTGTACTCTTGTGCTCACAGTAACGTCCCGTATACAGAAACACTGTTCGAAAACTTGAGCGTTGCAATATGCGATTGAACGCACGAGCATATACATATAATGCGTACAACGAAGGAGAAACATCTTTGTTAATATGTAGTATAAAGTGAGAAGCGGTGGAGCCATATTATCCAACTTTCAAACGCGTCTTTCACGATCGCCAAAAATGTGTCCGACGATTTCAATGGTCGGTTCGGACTGATCATGAGTTAAGCGTTGCTCGGAATACCAGAAATAGTAACAAGATGAGGCTCTAAAACATTTTAGAGCAACATATATCCCACAAAAGATTCGTGGAATACGTATGTCGTACTAAAATTCGTGGAATACGAACGAAAAGGGTTCAGTTGTTTTGGGTAAAAGGCGATCGAGATACAACTACGATTATTTGCAGGGTCGATACGGATAGTTTTAAACAGCGTAAGAAAGATCAGTCACACGTACTTTCGAGCAGAATACTTTGCACAAATACCTTAACACAATTTCGTGAGATCTACATATACCTATATCCGTGAAAGACCTAAAGGGTTAATCGCAATTTCGTCGCGCTGTCCAAGGGAGTGGGCCGCGGTGCCGCTGCGATTTATTTATGCCCCCCGAATACGCTCTTGTTAAGTTAGGAATAGTTTCCGATCGACATTGAGGGCCGAGTTTGGCTTGGTTGACCGCAAAAGACGATGCTGTGCCGAGGAGTTCGTTTCGAAATATTTTCAACGCCTTCGATTTTCACGAGCTTTTGTAAGATGATAGTATATAGGCCCCTAATGATAGATGTCAAATATTAGCTTCTGACACTCGATAGTTTGAAAGATATAAACATCTATATTTGACATATATATTTGACATCTATCATTAGGAGCCTATATACTATCATCTTACAAAAGCTCGTAAAAATCGAAGTCGGGCAATTGGGCTCCTTCCCTTGTCAGACAAGATTTTTCTTAGGGCACGGTGGCAGCGGTAGTTGACAGTGTTGACAGTTGCGTTGCGGAAATGATTATGTTGGACCAATTTGAATGAGCATCGTCGAATTCAGTTGTATCAATTTCAAGTTCCTTTTCGAAAGAGCCTGCCGATCGAATGCCGATTCGGTTAACAGGAGAAGCAGCACGAAGTCCTTCCAATTTTGTACATCCTGGTTTGTCTCGGTGTAACAGAACGCTCGCAGCGGTTGTGTTCGAGGAGCAGTATCACGTAGCCCATTTTCCAGTAAAACGAGCAAACCAAAGCACCTTGGTCTTATTCGACGCAGCGTCTCTGTTCAGGCTGCAATTACGCGTCTCCCCAAGGATTTATCGCGGCGATATTTCGATGGACGTTGAGGAAAACGATTCCTCCAAGGCGCAGCGGCGGCGTCTGATAAACGCAGCCCGCGAAAGGAGCTGTTGCTGTAGGCGTCGACAGCAGCCAGAAGCTGCCCTTCAGCAACATATTCCATGGCAGGTTTTTGGGTCACGCCCGATCGAAGATAAGCGACCGACCGCGACCAGGGAGCGTTACGTTTTATCTGCTCGCATCTGCTTCTTTGGCACGCGTGAAAATTCCTCGTCGGAACACGGACGAGCTAGTCAACCAAATACAGCTGCGATCGACGTTCATCCTGGATAGACTTTCCCTAATATCCCCGATGCACCTGTTAAATCGGTCGGATGATTTTACCCGTGGCGAGTTGCGACTTCTGTCGCTACGAATGTTTTTTATTCAAGGAAAATTAAACGGACTTAACACTTATGTACCATGTAATGTACCGACCCACTAAATCTTAAGCTATCTCTTACGTACACCAAATAGTACTGCATTTTGCCAAACATTCCTCATCCTTGCTCTTACCCTGTGAATCATCCCGTTTAGTCACCTGACCTATGCTGCTAACTCCTGACCTATGTCCCTAACTATTTTCCACTCCTATTTTTGACTTCCGCTATCACTCCTACTACTATATTTTAGATCCTTTATAAACCCTTGACCATTCCTCCTCAAGAGCATTCTTATTTTACAAGTCCGAGATATAAATCCGTCACCGTCGTACCAGTTTAAATAATCTAAAATAAAGCCAGTCTTGAACTGAGGTTGTTCCGACATTATTTTCTCGTGTAACCCATCCATTACAACTATATGTTAGAAGGTAACTATTTCTATATTTCCTTTAATCATGTTTGGATGTTCTTGATAAAATATCGCAAAACCGCTCCGGGTCTCGATACTTTGAACAATTCTACGTCAATACACGTTTCGTGCAAACAAATTTATGCAAGATATCTAAATAACTAAGCCTCGAATTTCACAAGTGGGATAAAACTTTGTAAATAAAATCGCATCCAATTCAGAATAATCCCCCGAGAAACAAAATTCCTTTACTGCAGCTTGCTTTTCACGCGAACCTAATTGCGTTCGAATTGTTAACAAGTCGGGCGATAATTCCAAACTAACGAGCGTTTTAAATCGATATTTTTCGTCCAACACAGCGCCACGCCTGTACTTTATCGCGATAAATTTGATTTCGGTAAGCCTCCCCGAAATCTTTCCATTACAGAACACGAAGAACAATAAAATATTTCAAGTACTTTCGCGTCAGGTCCGTTGCGTATCGCATCGAGGCGAGAAACAGTGGTAATATAAATAAAAAAGCAAAGGAAACGGGACGAATCAACTGTCGAGTGACACGAATTCCATTCCAGCAGTCTTCCAACTTTGGAAATTCCCAGGGGGGAGCTAAACTCGTCTTGATTGTGCTGATCGGAGGCGTTTCCACCCCCTCGAAATCACGAGAACGCCGACATTAATTGTCAGCGGGTTTGGCGCGGAAGGGGTGGCTTATTGTCGCAATTATTACACTCGGCTATCGCTATTCGCGGGGCGAAATGCTAATGCCGTCCCGAATTAGCCCGCGTTGCGCAACCCCTTCCGCATTCCTCGTTCCTTTTCCACCCCTTCCCCTCATCGGTTCGTCGTGGTTTCAGCTTGCAGCGCGCAATTGTCACGGCACGGTGTACATACACATTTCGGTTCGTGGTTGCATAGCGAAACGCATTCAGTCTTCTCCCTTTTGTTTTCAATTTTTGTTGTTTAACGGGGCTCACGTGCGGGCTGTCGCTCTCGCGTGGCCACCCCCAACAGGTAGCACAGTTCTCTCTGTCTCGGTTTTTTTTCCTTTCTTCTGCGTTCTGTCTTGCACGATTGAAGGCAAGCGAAACGATGGGGTTGAAGGGGTGGCTGGAAGCGAGCAAGGATGGAAATAGATGGGTCGGTTCGCGGAAAGGGTAGCACGGCTGGACGATAGTAGAGAAAGATGTTATAAATAGCGGCTGGATTTATCGTTGGTATTTTTAGAAAATCGACGCGAAAATTGTATTACTCTATACATTTGACCGGAGGCTGGATTATTTTATTTAGAGGCTATTTCCAGTGAATCGATGGGCTTCGTTTATTTTTGGGTGCGGTGCGATTTGTAAAACGGACGGCATTGTTCAATGGTCAACAGTTTAATCTTGTGCACTGTAAGGATAGTACAAATTATATAATATACCTATATATAAAAAGTATTCACCTCGCACTGGGAATAAATTTAGCAACGTGGAAATTTCAACGATAACCTCAAGAATCATAAACATCATAATAATCGATTGAAGTTCGAAGGGTGCCGATATTCTGTTGCAAGGTTGACGAAACGGTTTCATAATTTTAGTTGACAATTTTCAGCTTACACATAATAATACAATAAACCAAACGATTTGACCAAAATGCATTTGCACGAAAACAGTCTCGTCAACCATAACATCACCATATATCCAAATGTTACTAAGAAATATCTTCCACAAATGGAACATTGTGTTACGAGTCACCCTCGATGCTTCCTACCCCCAAATATCTTGGCCTTCCCTAAACTCCTTCCATAAAATGTACTCGCACCGCTCTCGAGAAGTACGTATCCCGATATACCTGATCGCGAGCCCTATTCGCAGATCTATCCGGTTTACCGCGATTTCCCTCTCCCCCGTTGGCCCGCCCTTCCAGAAATATCCATCCGCAACAGGGGGATCGGCACTCCCGAAGGAGCTTCGTTCAGCCGTCAGAAACAAACCCCGCGAGGACCCGCCGCCGCGCCGAGGCCGAACCACCTCGTTCGAAAATAGCGGAAAATAAGCGAGAGGCCGCAGCCGTGAAACGTTGTCGCTCCCGCGGCGAAACCGGGAGGGAAAAAAGGCGGACGTTTTCCGCGCAGCGCCGCGTTTCCAATCCAAGGTCTAACCTCCCGTGGCCTCTTCGAGAGTCGTGTGGATGGTTTCGTAGCGGGGACATGGTTGAACGGAGGAACAGAGACAGTGAATAAAAGGAGGGAGCCGAGACAGAGAAAAAACATACATGTATATATGTATATATATCTCTCTCTCTCTCTCTCTATATATATATATATATATATATATATATATATAGAGAGAGAGAGAGAGAGAGAGAGAGAGTGAGACGGTATGGGAAAGGGCGAAGGAGAGAGAGGGGGTGCGCTGCAAAACGGGCAGCCAGTGAGCGAACCGAGGCGCTGTGACGACTGACCTAGTTACTCGCCGGAGGTAATGACCGATACTACACCTAGCCCTCCTCCCTTCCGCCCCGCCGCGTTCAACCCTCCCCGCGTGTTCGACACACGTACACACTCGGCTCGGCTCGGTGCAACGAGTCGCGGTCTGCGCGTGTCTGCGTGATGCCGCATGCAACACACTCTACGCGGCCAGCGATAGCCCAGGGATGGGATCGTTCGCCTAGGTGCCCTGATTTTAACGAACGCGCGATGAGGGTGGTTTCGAGGGGCTCCGAATTGTCGGGTACCGCTCGCGAGCTTGCATTTTCGTAAGCGTGTTTTTTCTCGAGACGTAGCTCAGTAGATTTCACGTTGAATCGACTGCTATGAAAGATCGGTCTGTCCGGTTACTTGTCCGGTTTTCTGGCGACGGGCCGTCGAATTTCTTAACTAATTAGACATTTATAGGTGGCAATATATTGTAAATTCTTTTCTGGCCTGCTAGCTCATTTACTTTCGAGTTGATCTTTTTTCCGAGGGATGATTGGAAATTTGATTTCTGTAAGAGAGAGAGATATTTTAGATAGTAGATATTTTCGGAATTTTAATTGGAAATCGTGGCGTGGTATTTTTTGGAGGTTTTTTGCCGGTCGATGACGAGGATTAGTTTCGAGGACGAAATTTGCCAGACGAGTGAGTGTTTTCTGGAGCAACGGGTGGTGGGTTTTCGGGACACTGGCGAGCGGCTCGATTTAGGTCGATCGATCATGGGGTTGTGTACGGGGCGCTTGAACTTGGGATGAAGTTTAAGTGTACGCTCCAAGAGCGAATTTGCGAGGTAGCTGGGGCACACTGAATTAGAAATGCGAAACTAATTAGGAAAATTCGAGATTCGCCAAATTGACCCTAATGAATTACTATCGCTACGTGGTAACATTTATTTACCTTGCGTTCTTTTAATGGAAATTAACAAAAAAAGAAAGATCATTTACTTTCAAATGGTTCATTTAACTTTATCCGATTAATATTGCTACGCTATTTATTTTCCAAACTTATTTTTCATGCGTTGCCGAGTTAGTCGAATTAACGGATTTGCAAGGATCGAACTGTTGTACGAAACGCTGAATGAAAACGAACTCCAATTAGTAAATTAAAAAACCAGCAAACAAAGCCAGCAAATAATCTCAATCCACGAAACACGATGAAACGAGGGAGTCAGTTCTCGCGATGCGAAGTAAAAATATAGATAGACCTAGGTACGTCTACGAGTATCTCGACGCAGCAAGGCTAATACGCAACGCAGCGTTCCATTGGCGGGAGGAACGAGATTTTTCAGAATATGTAACGCGCGGCATGAATTACCGCCGGGCCGCGGCAACAAGGTGTCGTGCATATCAGAGGAAGGCCAATTACTTTAGAATATAGGACGAAGTTATTGAAGTTTTTATTATGTTACGCAATGCACTTTCCTTCGCCTTCAGGATCGTTCGCGGCCCGCCCTCATTCTCTATTCACTCTATCCGTTCATTTTTCGAACGGCGAGACACGCGCGTACGTGCATTGTGCCCACATACGCTTGCCGCGTTTTCTGTCCGCGACTCGATCGGCGTATTAATATAATACGTCGGGCGTGTGTGCAATATATACGACAAAAGGGAAGAAATTATCTTGTTGACACGGCTCGTTCGTTCGTTCGACGCTTGTAAACACGCCGGTTGTTTCATTAAAAATTCGCGATAACGAGCAATAACGCGCCGGAGAGCGTCTCTTCTCTGTCGCGTTCAAGTTCCGTGAACAATGCTAGCCGCGCGTAATCAGCTTCGGATTTTCTATTAGGGTGTTGCTTATTTTGTCTAGGGAATTTGTTTCTCTCTTTTCACGGGGTAACCTGACAGTGTCTTCACTCTTATGAGTGCGCTACCAGCCATGGAATCTTCTACAATATTTCACAAAACATTGCAATTTTCTTGCAACGTATTACGATCTTTAAACGCATTTGCTTAACATTGCAACGCTGTTGCTAGGTAAATTTGTGAACTTTTAAGAATAATCAATTCACATTTGTGTGTCAGATTATTTTATTTGAATAATCTATAGTGTAGGTCTGACAGTTGTCGTTTCGGTAACCAATACTTCTTTAGCAAGGCCCAGTATCAGTTATAATATTAAAGAAAGGGAATGGTAATCTAAAAATGTTGTAAATCTCTATAAACGTGCATTACAATTAGTATACACACTACAGTTCATGCTCCGCAGCGAATCATAGAATGTTGCTTCGAGAATTTCAAACTCTACCCGTTCTGAATATTATACAAAATACTATATATATGTATATAGTTAAAAACTGTCCCACCTTTTGCTTAGCTTTTTATGCATGGTGGGATATATATTAACCCACCTCGAAAAGTTGAAGTTACTTATAGTCATACAGGATAATATTTTATTTAAAGTTTTTCATTCAGTTGGCAATGCTATGCACCAACGGTAAATGCGTAATTAAGTGAAAACAGAATTTATACAACTCAAAACGCATCAGTAACTTGTGTGCTGCTGTGATTCAGGTTGGCGCATTGTGTGATGCAGTGAATTTTTGTCGCTCATAACGGTATGTGCTGTTTCTTTTCTTAAAATTTATTATGAGTGAATAAATTTGTTTTATAATAAAAGAAAACATGTTACTTGATGTTTTATATTAATTTTGAAGCCGTGATGTGGTGGGATTATATATGTCCCGCCCTGTAAAAAAGGACTTGTTGAAATGTAATTATTTTCGTTCTTATTTTGAGTAATGTTTTATGTTGAATAATCGAAATGAATGCTTTTTTTCCATTTTTTGTAATAAAAAAAATTCTGTGCAACTTGGGTTTTTATTTTCTTTAAAATCGTGTGCCTCAGAGAGTTAAAGCAATACGATCCACGCTTCCGTTATTTTATCAGTGAAGGAAGCATTATCTCCAACGCGATAACGGGGAATTCAATGAAAGAGGTGTAAAAAATAGAACGCAGAAGGGAAAAAACGCGACTATGATAAAGAGTGGCCACTCGGTTACGGGGCAGCGTGTTCCCAGCTCACGAGTGCAAAACTCGAGGCTTCAGAGCGTAGAGTTCACGCCATCGAACCCTCTCTCGCAAAAGGGTCCGCTCTCGGATACACGATGTGCACGCTCTACTTGCGAGCCGATTGACGGAGGGCTCTCCTCTCTTCGTGGCCCGATGGAGAAACGCGATGATGCGGATGACGAGGACTCTATGCTGCAATGCCCTCTCACTCTCTTTCTCCCATCTGCCGTGCAAGCAATTTATTCACAAAGATAGCTCTCGTTTGCTTCCCTTTTCTCCGTTTTGCTGAAGCTCGTCCTGTATCGCTTATTGGATAACTGTTGAACAATCGTGTTGTTCTGAGAACGCGTTTCTACTCGATGGAACTGCGGTCGGGCATTTTTTGAACTCTGCGGCTACTTTGAAATTCTTTAGTAGAGACGGTTCAGTAAATGTATTCCGATCGTAGTTACTTTTTGGTGGAAGGGGATTTCTGCTGCGAAGGAACACATTTTTCATCCCTTTAAAAAAATTAAGAAATACATAGGATATGCCGACGTTAAACCTCCAGACTATCTAGTAAACGAACTTTTAAGTAATCATTTGTAAACAGTGTCCCTTGATAAAATATCTAAATTATTTTCCAAGTAGAAATTTATAGAATTCTCTTTATAATAATTCTCCCACGATTACAAGCATAAATTGCCAGGGCAAGCAGAAATTTTATTATGAAGGGAAAGAATACCGAGCTTTCCAAGTGCCAATTAGAAATTTCGAAGCTCTCTTATAGAATCATAAGCGAACGAATCTGAAAATAATAACGAAGAGAGTCGTTAACACGAAGAGCAGGAAAGAAATTACCTCCATTATTCTAATCCACGTAACTTGTTACTCATGTTGTACCAAGCGAGATGAGCCTCGTTAGGTCATTTTCATTTAAAGGAATAAGTAGCACATTTGTTGACTTTTATTTTTTACGATTTACATAATAATAATAAATGATACTTTTGTTGAAAATTTGCGTGGGTGATTCAGGGTTTCTTTTTACTGTGTGCATTACAAATGAAATACTGAACACAATTTTAAATGTTAAATGTTAAATGAAAAGCTAGTTAATCCTTCTTGCAAGTTGTTGGATCACAAAACAAATCAAAAATAGTAAAATCAAGTGACCGATATAAAACATTTCATAAATTTAGATAAACTTTGCAAAAAATACTACCCGGGCGATTTAAAAAGAACGTTTGCAAATGGTTCGTCCTGTTTTCCTATATTATTATAGATCGCATTAATAGAACATCAGTCAAAGGAAACTTTTACTTCCAAATTCTCGTTCTTTCCAGCAGAATACAATTTGCGCGTGGTACGCCAAGAAACGAACAAAAGAAATTCCTCAAAATATTGATTATATATTTTCGAATAGAACAGCCCACGAAGCAGAGGGATATTTTTAACATTTTCCATTTCGTTCGTCACATTGCTGCAAAGATTTGCTTGCCTCTTGCGAGAAGAATAAATGGACAAAGTCGAAGCGTTCGCGGCCTTTCGTTTTCCTTCTGTCGGTTAAGGCCGCCGAGAGGATATTATGCAGTGATTCATAATCGCATGCAAGGAAAAAAGTCATTGCTCGTGCAAGGTGGAGAGCCAACTTCGTTCAACCGTGTAAAAAACGCGCAGCATCGGCAAAAAGAATAATGCGAATAGTTAGGGTAACAACGGAATCCGCGTGTAGCTTTTATTTCTTCTTCTCTACCTCTCCAACAGCGAGCGCGCTGCGAGATCTTTATGAACTTGAAAATCACATAGGTGCTACATGCGTCTGCGTCAGCGGGTGTTAATAGGTTTATATCGAACTGCTAACTATCCTCTGTTGCGCAATACATTATTTATATTTTCTACGATTTGTGACACAGAAAATGAATAGCATTTCGATGTGCTCGAAAGAAAAATTGCTTTCATTAATCTTCTTTGTTGCTCTTAATAAATTTAAGTTTTACCCGAAAATATTTTCCACGATCATTCCCTTTCGCACGGTGTTGCGTAATCAAATAATTGCTTATATCTGTGCGGTAGAAAATAGAATGGTCGCGCTTTTGTTATTTGTTTTCTAAGTTATTGACGCGCGGTTTATAGGTTATTATTTTCTTATTTACTTTATTGCTATGTTAATCAGACGATATACCACGACATACGATCCAGCCGGTTAATCTAGTGCGGATCACAGTTGCGTGACAGTAAATACACTATGTATGCTATCATAGTTATGCTGATCGCGTAGTTATAATGCACATTCTTATACTTTGTAAAAAATTATACCGTAAGTGTTCATAGGAATGAAAACTGCGTTATGGCAATATATTTCAATCTCAGGCTTTCCATTTAATTTTACCATTTGACGAGAGAAAATTGTACGTAGACAAATTAGCCCCGCAAATGTAAATTTTTCCAACTGTTTAGGCTGCCTTAACGAGACAAATTATGAAAGTGAAAGTGGTTGAATGGAAATTAAGTAGGGACACGAGTACGTATAACTGTACTGTATTATTAAAAGCCCTGCAGCAATGCCTAACATTAACCCTTTGCACTCGGATGTCCCCTCTGAGGGGACACCGTAGGTCTAGCATATCATTCGATTCCTAGATCCACATTTTCACCAAAAAGTGCCACCGAGTTGCTGGTAGGTATCGCCCGGGGTGACTCCGAGTGCAAAAGGTTAATAATTCCAAAGCAAGGAGTTTGAAAATCGTCATTTCGATGGGCTTGGTAGCTCTAGCGTCAAAAGGATGTTTGCTTTAATAAATTTGCTCGCTGATCCCCAATTATATGTATTTACATTGTAAGAATAGTAAACGAAAGTTTACCCTTTCGTACCCTTCGGTACCCTCCACGTCGACACAGCAGTCGACCAATATTTCTAGCCGGTTCCTCTCTTACGACTTATGACACGCTCGGCACAGTGTGCCTAGCGACGACGAGAAGTCCATCTACTGCTGGGCTGTTTACGTCGCGCGGCGGTCGAAGTTTAACGAAGATCTGGGTCAAGTGATGTTTGGAATCCTTGAATCTCGAGGGAACGAGCGACCGAGCGACCATAGAGAGAAAAAACATTCACCTAGCAAATAGGAGAGTAGCTACAGAGGCGAAGTCGCGGTGGCCTCGGCCTGCGCGCGCGCGTTGACCGAGGTCAGTTACGGAACATTCATTAGAGATAGACAGATCTCTAGCCGCGATTTTGCCAAGGAGCGAAAAATAAGAATTCCTAGCGTACTTGTTACACGCTCGTCGTCTGCGGATTGCAACCGAGTTGTACTTTAGCCTTTCCTATCGCGTCCCCGGGATGCAAAATATCGCGGAGGGGAGGCGAACAATGGTTCGATCGTGATCGAGGATGTTTGTGTTCATTTTTTTCAGCAGAGAATCAAGTTTTCGTTTGGACCGCTCTACGATCGAGATTTTTGTTTCGTTGAATACTTCGATAAGTTATGTGTATATGTAATTCGTGTGGTATGTATCCTAGAGCTACGTGATAATGTGCAGTTCTTTTTAGAAATTCCTTTCTTCTTCTGCTATGGTTGAATTGCGATTCTCGACATCGAGAGATCCGTGAAAATTTTATTTTATATTTTTTACCCCGCGATTCTTTTGACCAAGCACATGCTTGGCGTATGTGCATGGGAAACGAGCGGCAATGTATTGATAATGAACACCGATAAACCGAGGTGAGATCGGTAAAATAAAGAGATGTTGTGAGAAAATATTCGAGAGTGGTTGAAATTCGGTGGAATGCCACCAGTGCGGGTGATTTCGATTTGCAGAAATAGTTAGATAGTTTCGATTGATATCAATTGAAGAATTATTGTATTGTTTATTTGAGAGTTAATTTCATACTTGTCCTACTTAATGAATTTACCAGACTTATTTAACTGTTTAAATTTATCAAAGTGTGTGATTGCGCAACAAGCACGCAATTATACAATCTTTATATAAAGTGCGAACTGAATTTTCTTTTCGTTTCTTGTTTCGTAAAACGTCAACGGCTATGGAAGTATTTGCTAAACAAGATTCCAATTTCGATCTACGTACGTAATATGTACATACTGCACACTATACGACGATTCTGGTTCTAAAAACACGCGAATCCGGTACTATGCAAAAATTACAAGTCTACCGGTTTGCGAGGCTACGATACAGCGAACAGATAGGCTAAAGAGCACAGTGACACGGATTATGCAACGAAAAGAATAATAAAATGCACAGGTGTTGCCAGAAATGGACCTCCTAGCAGTTAACCCATTCTCATCTCCTTTTCTTCAAACCCTCTGTCTGTCGTACAAAATATAGAACTCCAAATAATTCTCCATCGTACGTATAAATGTATATTGTACATTTCTTCAACCGAAACGTAGTTTTTATTATTCTATCCTAACAATGGAAATTAATGTTGTATAATTTACATTTGCATTAATATGGTGCTGGTGGCGTGTCTCGTGTCCACAAAACTCATCCTCAAAACTCGTCCACAGTATAAAGAAACGAGAAAGAACGCGATAGAATAAAAATACATATATTATATTTCAATTACTCTCTCCGAACATCGGAAGCAACTCACGTCGGAATGTCAACACCGAAAGAGTTCATTCATCCCGGCGCGGTGGTGTCGAGCGACGTTCATTCAGCACGGTCGAAAGATTTCATGCGCGTAAAAATAGCGTCCGCGTATCCGACGATAACGTTTCTCGCGGTTTGCACTAGATCTTGAACAGTTTTCAATGACAAGGGGGGGCGACATCGGGAGCCGCCGGTTCGTGTTCCGCGAAATCGCCGCCTCGGTGGTCTACGTAGCCCGCGAAGACTCCGACGCGATAAGGGGAAGTAGGTCGCTTAAAAATTCGCCGATACCTCGGGAACTAGGTGGAAAAATGGCGATGCGATAGCGAGCGTCTCGGGCCGGCGCTGGCAGAAGTCGAACCGCTAGGGCCGCCTTATGTAACGGACCGCGCGATTTTCCTGTCGTTTCTTCTTCGACCTAATTGATCGGGATATTTCCATCGCTTCCAGCGCGATCCACGCTCGGTTTCATCGACTTACCAGCGCGGCGCAACGGCCCTAACGATCGTAGGTGGTTCGACGGTGCGGTTCACAATTGCTCCAGACGAGTTGGTTGCTCTATTTCGGGATTATCGCGGCTAGACGTGGCTAGTCTTGTCGGGGGCGAGAGGATTACGACTGGCGGAGAAAAAGTGAAACGGGGGGGAGTAGAATTTCGTATGAATGCTTCGCGATAGCCTGGAGATTAATCTTTTTTTTATATTACTAGTTTCGCGGTGAGGATTTGGGGTAGGTTTTTGCATTCGGTTGAATGTGAACTTTTTTTCGGATGAGCCTTTGGTCGATGGGTTTGTAATGTTGAAAATAAGTGTGGCCGTTTTGCTGTCCGATCGCATTTATACGTACATCGATATTGCTGTGATTATGGTTGTTCCCGTTACCTTAACATTATATTGAAAGCCTATTTTTGGCAAGAGAAATGGTTGCATGTAAAGTTATGTAGGTAATAGCTGCGTATATCGTGACCACTGATTCCTAGACACTCCCTAGTATTCCATTTAGACTTTTCCCTTCCTGACCACCCTCTCCAATGCAACATCTGCTTAAAATCCTAAGTACGTAAATGAGTAAACATGTTCCCGCCTTAGTGAAGGATAGCTATTACACACATTACACGCATTGCATGCGTACATATCTGCATTAACCCTTGGACGACCGTGACAGGTCTATCTTGACCCCGCGTTTTCTTTGATAGGTACTTGAGGCATACATGTATTTACATAGAAATGTCAACAAAAACTGTGCAATGTTGCCAGTAATGATAACAAATGTAAATTCAAATACAAGCAATATCACGTTACGTGTACTCATACTTCACTTTTTCCTTACAATTTGTCGAAAAACAGCGTGAAAAAGAAATCTTCCTTTGTTCGTGCTTCTTGAAAATACTATAGAGTTTTTATAATTGGAAACATTTGTTTGCATAGGCTGCAAAATCACGTACATACGAGATCTCGAAGAAGGGAAGCAGTTGGGTATTGGATTCAGATTAACCCACTGCGGTACTCCAAGGGATAAATAGTTTAACCGCGATACCTTATCCTCGTAGTTTACTACTCTCCCGTATTGGTAGCCGATTACGCACACCTTTCAGTAACGATAGCTTCCGGTCTCCGCGGCGATCCACCATCGAATCCCTAGCTCTCGTATAAACAGCACAAAGTCGTGCTCGAGGAGCATGGTGGCCAGCTCGCTGAGTCGATGTATTCTCGGTTGTTTATTTAGGCCAACCGAGGTGAATCGCTCGCACGAAACTGGCGAGCAGACACGTTGCCCAGCGGAAACGTATATACAACGCGAATGAGGGGCTGCGAAAAAATGCAGCCCCTCGGGAACGATAATGGATCCCGACCGTTGCATTATCGCCGTTTAATGGTTGCCAAGATCAAAGGGCCGGGCTCGACTTTTCTTTTCGATCTCGGCTCGCGAAAAAGAGTAAACCTAACGTTTCCTCTATTTTTCGGTTTCCAGTAATCCCTTCTCGCACTTTGATGACTTGCCCCTCTGTAGAGCTTCTTTGCAATAACGCCACTTCCCTTTGACGTTTTATCTCTTCCGCCACTCTTGCAGTCGGAACGAGTAGCTTGGGCCTTAGACCGGTTGAGAATTATGAAAGGCGGTTCGAGGGGCGAGCATGTGTGCATTCAATGGTTAAATTTAATCAATTAAATGGTTTTTATTGGATATACAGTAGAACCTCGATAACTCGAACCTCTATAACTTGAAAACCACTATAAGACGAAAATTTACTTAATTCTCTTCCGCTCCGCTGCAAAAACCTCTGCAAGTCGAAATAAAACTTCCTTTAACTCGAATTATTTGCCACATGTCCAGATGCATCATTTTACCTCTGTAACTCGAATTTAGAATAGTCAAACCTCTACTGCTCGAAGTTTACCTCTATAAGTCGAACTTCTATCGCTGCTGCCTCTGCAAGTCGAAGTTCATAACTTTGTGTCAGAAATCATTCGATTGTTTCCTTCCTTCCAACCGTTAGGATTGTCTCAAAACATAAAACGACCATGTGCATATTCATGGAAGCTAATCGTTTTTCGTCAATTTTCATAGATAAACACATCGACACATTAACTTATGTGTTAACACATTAACTTATAGCAAATTTACTGACTTTTTTAATAATAAGAAGTCGGTACATATATGTACGTATGTATAGTGACAGAACTTTCGTCTTCTGATTACGTTTACATATGTATGTGTGCAATAAAAGTGTAATTCACGAGAAAACATTCAATTTGCCTTCCTTTCCGTCCTCGCAAGTCGGAAAGTTAACCGTCATACAAAGCCTCTATAAGTCGAATTTTCGTCTGTTAAACCTACTTACTCGAACACTCGATAACACGAAACCTCTATAACTCGAAGTTTTTTTCACTTCCCTTGAGATTCGAGTTATCGAGGTTCGACTGCAGTACCCACGTCGTAAGTGCGAAATATTTTTCCGACAAATAAACAATTAAATCTCCAACGAAATTTTCAAACTGGGCCCGCTGTTTCATAGAAAAGTTACTCCCCGATCCGTTTATAAAACGTTACTCAACGTCGCGCAAGTATCACGTGCTAAGATGTACATTTTATTGCGTGTCGTTAAAATCTCGCAAGTGCCGCGATAAAGTTGCTTGATTGAGGGTAAAAGATCGACGTACAACGGGCAAGCAATAAACATTTCGCTTTTTCTTTCAAGAAACTGCGCTAATGTCGGTTGCTCGTTACCAATGATATATCGAAACGAAAACGAGACAACTTCGGCTGCACGTTTGACATTACTGCCATCGCGATTTCTGCATACTCGGCGCATGAAATATTGCCACAGCGGATAAAGGAACGAACGGCGTTCCGATAATACGGTTTCGTTCCCAACAGGTTGCGTTTTGGTAATCACGGTTAAACTTTCGTGAAATTTCAGTCGGCAACGAATGGTGGACCCGTTCCTTATCAACGTTGGATATTTTTTAAGCACGCCACACTCGCGAATCGCGAGCGAGATAAAACGAAATGTAGGTTAGAGGTTGCACGGGAAAAGTTTGCTTCATTTTCAGAAATTGCTAACGAGGCCTGTGTTACTCGGAACCGAAAAACATTCATTCGCAAATTGCTGCTAATTTTCTTATCGAACGAAACGAGAGCGAGGGGAACAAAGTAACAATAGAAATGGAGCACGCGTTTCATTTGCAAAGTGGTAAAGGAAATTTTAGGAAAATTATATTACGAACAATTTTTCCTTTCTGATTATGCTTTATTATGCAACTTCCTTTTTACATTATATATTGCAATTGGGATTGCAAAGGCTTCCGACACCTTCCACCGGCGAGAATATATCCTGCTCGACATCGTAAGGGAACAACCACGATATTTGACGCAGTAACATCTGACGTTACGCTTGCGGTGTTCGTCATCATCATGCCAATTAATCCAAGCAAAATAGTCAATAGAAATTTCATTTCCTGTACTCTAATAAAACACAAAAGGTGCAAATGAAACAGAGCGAAAGATAGAAATACAAAACATTAATGCAAAAAGAATTGAATTTATTAATTTCTAATAATTTTCGTCACATTTTTCCGTTTAACAATCAACGAGGCATTTTGTAATTACACACAATTACTAAGTGTAATATGCATGTACTAATACACATATTAATGGAAATTATTCGTAAAAGATAATTTTTTCTTTTTATATCAAAAGAATTTCTTGGGTGCTGACATTTTTAGAAAACTCTAAGCAATTATGTGAAGCGTTGAAGTTGCGTATGAGCGCCTGCCTTAGAAATAAAATAACTTATCAAAGAATAATACTCGATTAGTGTCTCAAACACAGAACGTAATCATGCTACCAGTTTTCAGAACCGTCGAAAAATCGCCCGCTAAAGTGAGTTTTCGTAGAAAGACAGATCTCGAAGGCTTCGAAGTGAACTTTTCAAACTGGCGCACACTTCAACTTTGCGACTGGTCGAAACTCAGCACTCTTGAACTTGAAACACGGTTCAGAACTAAATGTACATATAACGTTCTCGAATCAAACAGCGTAAGGCTCTCGCGATTATTGAAACGGGAATACATACTGGGAAACAAACGATTGCTTTTCTATTCGAACTTTTAGCGCTACTGTACCTCTTTGCCAGGCTAGCCACTATAATTTGAATGTAAGTTATCCCAAAACGTGAACGGCAACGGTACTCGCTAATCGAATGTTTTCGCGTGACATTAACGCGACTGAACTAAATCGTTGACGATTCTTGGAAAATTTATAGAAAATCTCGATATCGAGAAGCCTCAGATGGCAGTGAAAAATATCGTCCCCGATAAGACGCATCAAGCGGTCGTAACATATTAATGCTATTCCACAGTTGCAAAAATAGACGTTCTTTCGATAGCGATTTTTCAAAGATTAAACGTGCAGAAATAGAAATATATAAGTATCAAAGGGCAATTACTTTGTTTATTTCACTGCGGACATTTCAATTCTAATCGATGCCAAGTGGAAACATCATTTTTGCCCGGGCCCATCGTAGCTGCATAAAGGGTGTACGGTACATTATATGCACGGGTAAAGCATTAAAAAGGGCGAGGGCAAGAATTGATACTCATTTTATTGCAAATTTGAATACGTTACAATGCCGGATGCTGCCTTGCTGAATTTTTTCAAACAGACAGTAGAATTAATTTGTAAAATATTTTTAAGACGGATCTCTGTGGAAAAGCTTCATTTCTGCCACATTACCGGGGATCATTCTCCATTCCACGGAAAATTGTACCCTTTCGTGGCGAAGGAAAGCATCCAGTGCGTAGAAACGGGAATCCTTGAGGTTTTTTTACTCGGTCAAGAATGCAGTGCTCTAATTTCTCCGAGCTACGTGGTCAAATAAAATTTATGGATGTCATTGTACACGGGGAATGCAGAAATGTGGTCACCTAAACGGAATTGAAATAGCAAAAGTGCGACAGAAGCTTCAAATCTTTGGAGTCCATAAGCATTTACCTAAATAATGGAATTCATTGCACCGGCGATAAAGATGTAATTTCTATGAAAATTGATAAAAACCACATACGACATATGGTTTAAAATAAAAGAATTTATATAAAGTGAAATAATGTTGAACAAAATTTGAAATCGGCGCACCAAATGTATGAATAACTCTGGACCGAAATGCAATGCGTTTAATGTTAGAAAAATGGAAAACTTTGGCACATGCGGTAACTATTATTTATTATTATTATTATTATCTTGTAATCCTTGCCTTTCGGCTTAGGATGACTCCCGATTTCTTACATTTTAGTAACATTTTTCATACATCTATCTTAACCTACTTTCTTAAATATCTTAAATTCTACCCTCTCCCCTTCTTATTACCATCCATCTTTGGTTTCGTTCGTCTCTTCCGCCCCCTTCCTCCTTTCTCTCTCCCTTTCAATCTTCTTCGTTCCTTCTATCCCCTCACCTGTTTCGCTTAGCAGTTCCTCCAGTCTCATTTTTCCTCTCGTTGCTTACATGCGGTAACTAAAATCAAGGAATACTGTATACATAGTGCACATAGTACAGTGGCACCTCTATAACTCGAACCTCTATAAGACGAACATTGTCTTAACAATAAAACTACCGATAGGTTTTGATACTATTTAGACACTATACGTTAAACAGATTATGAACACGAAAATGATTGAATGGGCATTAAATAAAGATATGTAATTGTCATTTTGCCTTATTGAAAGTCAATATAAATTGCTGCAGCAATACCTATATGTTAATAACTTTAAAGCAAGAAATCTAAAACCAGTCATTTTGACTGGCTTTATCCTCTATAAGTCGAAATAAAACTTACTTTAACTCGTATTATTTGCCACATGTCCAGATGCATTATGTTTACCTCGAATTTAGAATAGTCAAACCTCTACTACTCGAAGTTCACCCCTATAAGTCGAACTTCTCTCGCGGCTGCCCCTGCAACTCGAGGTTTACAACTTTGTGTCAGAAATCATTCGATTGTTTCCTTCCTTTCAACCGTTAGGATCCTCTCAAAACATAAGGCGGAAAATCGTTATTCGTCAATTTTCATAGACAATTAACTCGGAGCAAAATTACAGACTTTTTGAACAATAAGAATGTGGCAGATATATAGTAATCTAACTTTCGTCTTCTGATTACGTTTATATATGTATATATGTATACAATAAATATGTAATTCACGTGAAAAAATTTAATTTGACTTCCCTTCCGTCCTCGCAAGTCGGAAAGTTAACCGTCATAAAAAATCTCTATAAGGCGAATTATCCTGTGTTAAACCTCTGGTACTCGAACACTCGATAACTCGAAGTTTTATTTCTCTTCCCTTGAGATTCGAGTTATCGAGGTTCGATTCTATTCGAATTGTCGTAGATTCCACCGCGGAAAATTTGTCCTCTACAGTACCCGATCTTACAATTAAATGTCCAGGAAGCTAGCTCAACTATAAAGTTTCCAAAAGCTCTGTGCAATATTCAGTATTCGCATGATTTACTACAACCTATAACTCCAAGTTCCTCTGCGGTCAACTTTACGAACGCACAAAATATAAAGACAAATGTAGAATGCGAAATTGCATAGCTCTTTGTTGGATATGGTGTGTTAAATAAAATAAATATTATATTTTTCTGAATCAATGTATTTAAAATAGCTCAGAATTCGATGAAGTCTCTAGTCTAGCAGAACTCTCTAGCTTTTTGGACATGGTTTAGTATGTATATATTGGGAAAAAATGGGAGAGTAGGGGATATCTAGGACTTAGTAGGGGATAGGGAAAGGAGTTTGAGGTTCAAGGGTTCAATATGGTTAGTGGCAAAGGTTGAGGTTGTTATGCATCGCGAGGAAGGTTGGAGTATTTGTCATCAGAGTGGAAATAGGAAAAGTTCCGGATATCTATGACTAATATACTGTGAGTAATTCGCATTTTGTGATTATAGTTGACTAGGAGATAATTATGTCGGTATACAACAATGCCTACGAATGCGCATTGTCTCATTTTACAACCTGGGCCCTTTTGACTCGCCAAGTACAGACCCATCTGGTTCTCTTACTATGTATCTCTGTTAATAAGACATTTCTAAGAACGTTGAGACAATTTTGCTACAGCTTGATATATTATATTTACTATCACTAGTAAATATCCAACACTCTTGAATATTTAGTTTCGCTATTTTTGCCACAAAATATTTTTCACTCAAGCGGAAGATTATCCCTTGTAAGACTACGTCTTGTAACCGCGTATATTTATTTTTTCAATTAATTTCGCGAAGTCCAACAAAATCTTTCGATCATAATTACAAAGAGATTCCCATAAATTGATAAATCCTTCACCTCTATCCCGCGAACAGTGTAATGTACCCACCCAGGTAATCTTAAGCTATACACCAAATATTATTGCATCTTGCCAAACTTTCCTCATCCTTGCCCTTACCCTGTGAATCATCCCGTTAATCACCCGTCCCATGCTTCTAACTCCTGACCTATGTCCCTAACTATTTTCCATTCCTACTTTCGACCTCTCCTATAACCCCTACTCCTATATTTCAGATCCCTTATAAACCCTTGACCTTTCCTCCTCAACAGCATTCTTATTTCTCAGAATCCGAGTTAAAAGTCCGTCATCGTCCTACAAGTATTTTATAATCTAAAATAAAGCCAGTCTTCGAACAAGGTTGTTCCGACATTATTTTCACGTGTAACCCATCCATTACAACAGTAAAAACAGAAATAAATTGCAATTCAATCGTGTACCCGATTTTATACCCGAAGAACAGATCGTGCATCCCCCTCGTTCAAATTCGGCGTCTCTGCTCGGCAATGTTCTCAGAGCGCGATCGTCGTCTCGCCTCGAAACCAAAAGGCGATAGGTTCGCGTAGTCGCGATCGATCGCGATGGCGCTTGCATTATTATTGCAGCCGTGTTTCAATTGGCATTAACATTCACCGATTCGCTCTCTCGTCGTTCCTCTCGCTCTCTGCGTCGATATATCGTATGTATAACGAGGCGATCGCGTCATTCGCCGTTTTCGTAACGTGACTTTGTATCATGAACTTTTCGATGACGTTTGCGCAACCCTATCAGCCGGCGAGCACAAACCAAGCCTGCACGGTCGCACACGGTGTGCAACACACTTCTGTACTCGCTCGTATCACGTACACATACGCGCGCGCTCGCGAGCGAGATAACACGCTCGCGTTGCCGTCTTCGTTTTGCCATCGCCGCGGTTTTCAACCGTGCAAAGCCTGCGAAAGGTCGTCGATTGATCCTTACGTCGTGTTTCACTACCACTATTCGCCCGCCCGTTTCTCCGTGTGGGTGATCAACGTACGTCACGTTCAACCGCGAACTCGTTGTAAGTACAAAGAAATTGTAATCGATACGGAGCTGGTGTATTGAAATGAATGCGAATCGCGAGAGCTTTTCGGAGTATTTTCGATGCGTTTGTTTATGCGTTTCATTGCGACATTATTTGAGTACTTAATTGTGCCTTAATAACACCGGGAGATGGAGCATGGATTTTTGGGGGAACAGAAGTTTCTCAGAAATTTCGTAGAAGTTTACCGGTGACATTTTAATTTGTCTGTTTACAGTTTTGTTTTATCGTGCAACGGATTGTGCGACTACTTAGTCACTGCTTGATTAATTTGTAAAAAAGGCCGCGTGCTATTTTGGAGACAATCGTATTGAAGAATTCATGTTTAGATTTATGAAAAGTATCAATACCCCTGGCACACGATACACAGTTTTTATTGCATTCTATATACTGCTTATTGCTTCGATATCGCGAGTAATCAGTTAATCGCTTAATTTTAGGTACGCTCAGGTTTCACATAAATTTCAGACATTCGTCTGGTATTAATTCTCGAATATCTCGCAATACAAGATACGGTATATCTTCAGAAACCACCTTTCCAATTTCTTCCTCCCAAGCGAAATGAGTAATTGTACATTCCTGGTAAAGTCGAAGAGAAATTTAATAACGTGGACATCATCAATTTTCAAGCGATTCTTAAACGATGCTGTCGCGTTTCAATAATTTGTTGCTTATTATCTCGATTGTCGCAATACTTTGAACGGATGAAAAATGTAGAAGGTGGGAAGGAATGGGGAAAAGAGCCAGATAAAGGAATCGATAGACAGTTCACACTGGCGAAATCTGACGATTCGCTTCGTTTAAAGTTTAAAGGCCTCAAATTACGATGGTATGGGAAGTTCTTGGTGTATTGCAACGCGCTTTGATAACGCGTGGTACAACTATTCGTTATGCAACTAGCGAAACTATCGGTTACCTGTCGATCGTGGACGCACGAAGAACGAAATGTCCGAGAAAATCCATCGACCGATACCCTTGCCCCCTATCGATGTTTTTTCGTCGTTTCTTCGATTGTTTCACAGAACTGAAACACGCACCTACTCGATTTTAAGGTGTCCGTGGATGCGGCTGAGCAATTGCGATACAAAATTCTCCAGAATCTTCCAAGTATACAAAAATGCCCGCACACCTTTTACCGAATGAAGCAAACTCGACCGATTTCCACTGGAATTCGCTGCAAAAACGGTCGGGTGCAATAGGAGCACTGTCGTCGATAACCCACGAGAAGTTACGTGAAAAAAAGGAGTAGGTGTCGCGAGGCAAGTTTGCTTTTCTTTTCTCGGGCCAAGATCTACAGCCGGTTGCAACTTTCTCGAATTAACTGCCAGCGATCTCGACTGTCTCGATTGCAAGCCGGCCGCAGCGACAGTAGCGATGGTAGTTGGTAGACAGCCTATCGCGGTTACGCAACTAGTGAAACTACCCGGCGGCGAGCGTTCACGAAAAAACAAATCATCCTAGACCGACTTACGTTTTCCAAACCTCACCTCGGGCGCAACAACTTTGAATACGGTCTTTAAAGAGGAACGGGACAGTATAGAAGTCCGCGTAACCGCCTGATACTTTCATAGGAATACCCTTCCCCGCTTCGAAAGTATCTAAGTGGGTGATCTCCTTTCCTAGACTATTGGATAGGGTATCGCGCGGAGCGGTATAACAACAGGAAGTATTGAGCTTTGAAGACGCGATTATGGCAGTGTACAATTTCCAATGAAATATTGCAATGGTTTAATGGAACCTTGCAACTTCGAGGATAGATTGCGACTCGTTTCTGGCATTTTTCTTTCCCCTGTGTTTCCGTAGCTTCGAGTGCATAGTCTTCCTGGTTGGGCTACAGATTTCAAGTAGGTGGATAGATGGGAGGTTGATAAAACGGCAACGGTTACGTGCAATTTTGCTTAGTGATTTTCGGCTCGATTGTGGCCAATTAGTGGCAGACTCGGATAGATCCAATAGCTTCCTTCCTGCTTCACGTTGTTATTATAATCTGTTAATTAAGCTTCAGACAACCTGTGCTCATACACCTTTTGATTTTCCACGAATCTCTCAATACAGTGACACGTATTTCAACATTTTTGAAACAAATACTCTGCGGCAACTTTGAATTTCTTAACTTCTTCGTGAGATGCAACCTCCATTGGCGAAAAATTGTATCGCGATGCTTCGGGAGAGATGAATAAGGACGATAAAAGAGCGCGAATCGCCCATAGTTCAATAGCAATACATTGCAGCAAATATCTAATGAGAAATTTCTTGCAATTTATTGACAATGATTATTAACAATAGGTTTACGGACAAGTTTAGACACATATTTCTACTGACTTCCCTCGGATTTTCTTTAAAAATTTAATTCACTTAATTTAGAAATGAAATATAATTAATTTAATTATATAATCTTAACGAGCCTTTGTTAACACTAGAGTTTTCCATCCTAAGAGTGAGTACTCATACTTGGTTGCGATGTCACAACAAGGGGTAAGGTCGTCCTCACCCCTCCAAACTTAGGATATAAATACCATCGCAAAATGGTACTACACACTTATACTGTACTCATAGACCCGCAGACGACGAGGTTACTCTGTCGGTTGACTAGTAAATAGTACATTCTTACTGTTATTCTTTAAACTTCTACGTATCCGCAATAGTTGTATTCTGAAGTGGGAACGGGATTTTAGAACCGTGAATATACAGGGTGTCCCGTAACTACCGTAACATCGGAGAATGGGGGGTAGCTGGGGTGATTCTGAACAACTTTTTCCTTCACCAAAATGTTGTTTGAAGCTTCGTTTTTTAGTTATTAACCAAAAACACTAGCCAATGAGAGCGCCCGTACAGTGTCCGCCCAGGCCCGTACCTCTCTACTGCGCTCGGTCGTGTACGGGGGCATCGAGGGTACCGAGGAAAACTTACGGAAAATGTTACATCGTTATTCATTAACAAGAAATAAACTAGTTATTCTTTTAATCAATCGTTATTCATGAGCAACGAATAATTCCACATTATCCTTAATTTAAGACGATGTGACATTTGCGTACGCTTTGCCAGGTATATTGTATTATTGAGTACAATCGGCCGTATCCTTCACCATCGGAGTCCAACAGAAGCAAGATCCCGCGGTCGCAAGTCGGTCGCAGCGAGCAGCGAACAGCACAGCCTATTAGAATTACGCAACTGGTGAAACTATCCCGGCAGCGTAGTGTCGTTTTATCGGTTCCGCCGATGGCCTGGCCGATGGCAGAGCGATCCCCCTCCCCGTTGCTCTACCTCTTTCTCTCTTCGTGTAGCGTAAGTTTATTGCCAAAGTTTTCGGACACAACGACCGCGTGTAACCCTGGCCACCGGTAATAGGCCACCGCGCACTCGCGCTGCGAGCCTTTCGACGTTCATGTACGAAACGATGTAATCTCTCAGGGTTACCTCATGGCCCCTTTTTTTCGTTCCTCGCGTGTCCTTACCTTGGCGTCTTCCGTTTCTCCCGGCTCGATCAGCACCTCGACCTTTCCTCGTGGCTCTCTCGCGGGGGAGACCGATTTCTTGTCTTCCTCCCGTAAATAGTTGGGACAGAAATCGATTGCGCAACAGATACATCGGTGCACGAAAATTTCTACAGCGACAGTGGATTGGATAGGGTAACTGTGTTATCCGATACGTAGATGCGACTCTCGGTTATAATTTAGTAAACGAGAGTGAACGTGTTTGGAGAACAGTGTTCCCGCAGTTCAAAGTTGTGAAAATTTTGCTATGATTTATTCGATGCACTTGCATCGATTGATATTTATTTGAGAGAGAGAGAGAGAAAGACGAAATTCATTAACTTTGGGCGAATATATTACGCTTATTAATACCAAATAATGCTACTCTTAATTTCCGAAATAATATTAACCCTCGAGAAGATAAATATCCTCGATACACGGAACTGTGCAGATTTTATTTGGACGCTCTGTATAATTACTAGAGGAATCATTTTTTATATATAATTGCAATAATCTTTGCAAGAATGTACTCTAGGTGTACTAATTTCGCCCCGGGCGTAAACGAAAAATGAACCAGAACCGTAAGGTTTCCATTCGACGCACACCTTGTACGCCTTCAGAAAAAAGGAAAGTTCAAACAAAAATATATACCGCGTGCAGCGCGGTGTCTACAGCGCTCAAAATAATTTGCAGGGACACATTTGCAAGCGCTGTCCCCGCAAAGCGTTGTCCCACAATATATGCTCCTCGAATTGTTTTAACCAGCGTATTTCTCTCTGTCCTTCCCTATCTGCCCAAATCCTCGAATCGAATCGCCTTCAAAGCCGCCAACACCTTTGGGAGTGGGTGAGAAGGTGGTCGTGGCAGGGTACGTGAAGAAAGGAACCTGGTGGGGATAGAAAGAGAGGGGGAGAGAGATGACGATGAGGACAGCAGGCACGGGCAGAGCGTTAAATAATCGGTTTAATTAGGTTATGCACGAGGAAGTGACCTATGCAAGAGGCTCAACCTCGCGGCTCGAGACCTTCTGCCGCCTTGTCTTCGTCCACCGACACCGGGTGCGCCAGCTATGTACATACTCTTTTCACGACAGGCAGCGGATCGGTTTTCTGGCTGCCGAACAACACCACCGCCTTCCCTTTACACCTGTGTGCCTCCTGTTCACCTATGACATCGACAGGAATTCGATCGTCCCAAACAGGAGCACCACAGTATCCTGTTTTCCCGATCCTCTGTCCCTTACGTCGGATCTTGGACAAACTCATAACGAACGAATTTTATGGTTATGACTAATGGCAAACAGGTTTTCTCATTAAATCTCATTAAAAACACTTGAAACGAACGCGGAGAAATACACTTGTGTGCAATGTACAGAACTTAAATCAAATAAATGAAACTTGTCATGGGTATATTTCTATGTTCTCATTTGAAGTATTTCGCATCACGAATGTACGTACTATCCTGGTATACATATGCGTATGCATATGCAGTCCTGCTTAAATTATGCTTAATACTAGTTTGGTAGAAGGAAATCGAATATGTAGTAGTTGTTTTTATTTAAAGCCATGGAAAAGAGTCGCGGAGGAGATCGCAAACCAAGCTATGTAGCGTTCTACAAAACAAATGGAAACATATTGATAGTGAAATTATAAAAAAAAAAAATTTTTAGGTTGTCAAAATTGGTGCCTTTCTTATGGCACCCGGGAGATACGTGGACGAAAAGAAATCTAAATATTATTCACGATCATTGTTAACGTATTTTCTATTGTATATGTAGCTGTTTGTATAAAACATGCGGGAAAACTAGCCTCTGTTAAATATGTTAACGATCCCCATAATCCTTCCGCAATTTTTATAAAATTGTGGTAGGTACGTGCTTTTTTTTACTTATGAGCAAAACTGAGTCCTAGAACGAATTAGTTCATTATATGTAGAATACCCCACTGTGCAGTTAAAGCTGCAGTGGTTGAGTTATAGAAATGAAAGTTAACAGTCTCGGAAAAATATAATTTCATATTTCAGCCACTCATTGACCAAATCGGTCAACTCCACAAACGGAAAATAAGTCAGTTTATTTTAAATATAAGAAGTTAAGTGTCAATCAAGCATTTTAACGATCAAATTTTAAATAATTCAATAGGTGGAGTTAACCAATTTGGCTAATGTGCCCATGGAAACCGTATGGGTATCCGGGTTCCCCGGTTACCAAACAAGCGTTGAAATTTCGGTTGCTAACATAAGAGTTAAATAATATCGTAGCTCATTCTCAAGCCCGTTAATAGTCGCGAAACACTGGCAAGGAAGGTTACGCAACCCGAAGATTCAGGAATGTATAAACCTTTGCATACAAGTAGAATATGCCATCCGTAATACAACCCTGTTTTCCGTTCGCGCCATAATTCGGTTTTAAGGGGTGAAATCAGCCCTTGAAGAAAATTCAGAACGATCCTTTCCGTGAAATATCTCAAGAACGATGAGAGATAATTTAAAAAATTCTCAACAAAACTTGCATCACTTTATTGTGTTTACAAGACAGCATAGGCAAATTTTTTGTAAAGTCCATCATTTTTTTCATTTTTTTTTCCCATGGGTATTTCAAAAAAAAAATTTACCCAGTTTTGTAGACGCAATAAACCGACGCAAGTTTTGTTTATACTTTTTTTAAATATCTCCCAGCGTTCTTGAGATATTTCACGAAGAAGAACATTCTGAATTTTTTCAAGGGCTGATTTCACCCCTTAGAACCGAATTATGGCACGAACGGAAAACAGGGTTGTATTACGGATGAAATTCTGTACTTGTATGCAAAGTTTCATACGATTCTGAATCTTCGGGCTGCCTAACCTTCCTTGTGAGTGGTGCAGCAATCGAAGATAATTTCCATGATAATACGATCGTTTCGTGCGGGTAACACTAACCGTGCTTTCGCATCATTTCCCACATTTGCCTCATTTCTCCTTACCCTTTCGATCCCGCCTGATGGTGCGCGACTATTGCTATGGGCTGCGGTCGTCGGGGCAGTATTAAATAAGCGGCTAATTGGGTTACGCAACAGGAAGGGAAGTGACACGATCACTTCATGACGGTACGTGGGCGTTCAACCGACAACTGTATCCCGTTTCTCCGTGCGCCCTGTACCGAATCGTGAAATTGGGGGAAGCGAAGGAAACCGACCGATATCGGGCTACATAATTTCCGATGCGTTTTCACCCTCGATTTCCTTCGCCTCCAAACAGACAGAACTCTCGACTCTCCGCTCGCACAGTTTACACTTACTCCATTCCGTTTGAATCGTCGCGCGGCGTATAAAATGTGACACAAGGTGCTCGTGACCCGACACCAAAATAGGACTTAAACATTACGGGCACGTCATCGTTTTCTTACCGATTATTGTCTCGCTACAGTAGCTTCCCGCGAGTCGAATTCGAGAGAGGAACGGACTTCAACTACTCTCCCGAGTAGAAGCGTCGAAATTTCTTTGCATTTCTGAATTTCGTTTCAATCTTGCCCGGGAAGAATTATTAGTGCCATAGACGAATAATTGCGGGTTAGTAAAATGGTGTTTGGTTTACACCTGTTTCACTCACCATTACATGAGGACAAAATGTCGCGAGATGGTCGAATGATATAATGTAAAAAAGCAGCAAGGAAAAATAAGATTTAGATACAGTAGGTCACCTCCTTCCGAAACCGATTATGTATCTCTCGATTGCCTAAGCTTTTCGTTCGCTCGGTCATTGCTCTAGCCCCCGCGCGGAACCGCGAAATTTCACTTTCATGAATATTAATCCTGATACGACACAAGCCCACGATCGTCCTTGAACGAAGCAAGGGTTCAAGCTGCACAATCGGCAAAATTTCAACACCGCCAAAGAACCAACTTGCCGGGCGGATTTTTATGTAACTCTCGTATCCCCTTTTCCTAGTCTGATCGTGGAATTGCGACTGGTCTGCCCGTTGAGGAAGTGAGTCTGCTTAAGTGAAAGTCGTTAGTTCGCTTAGCGGTGCTAAGGTAACCCGTGGCGTAAAAGACAGCGAACGCGACGGGGAAGGGCGGACGCTTACGTTCGCGTGGTGTTATACACCTTGAATTAACAGGCTAGCTCTGAAATGTAAGAAGAAGGAGAGGGGAAAAAGGGAAGAGAGAAAAATTCGGTGAATTTTTTCACCTCGCTCAGTCGTCGCACCTTTCGATCGCGTCTCGTTTCTCCGCGGCGAACATAGGCATAGAAACCGCGTAAAACTTGCGCGGCGTTTCGCAATAAGTTACATCACTCGTCCCGACGGATGCGTGAATTACAATACTGGTTGTTAATCGGTTAACGAGTGGTGTGCGCCGCGGAAATCGATACTGCAACTCCGTGGGTTGACAGCGTCCTGCATGGACAAGTATCGCGCAAGGAGCTTATGTTTATGCTGGATCGCGGGTGGATTATTGGCACGATAATAGAATGGTCAGCGGGTCGATCCGCCTGCTGTCTGTGACACTTTGATTTAGGCGCGTTGCGTGTACCGTCACTGCGACACAACTACCTGATTCCTGATTCGCCTGCTCGCATGGTTCAGTGGAACGTGTAACGGAAAGGGCATAAGCGATGTAAGAAAATGAACAGGTTGGCAAACGTTTGGAATATTGCAAAGTCCCCACAATTTTACACGAACAATCACGAACAAATCGAATTAATTGAAATAGAGTATTAACACTGGAACTACCGATAGGTTTTGGTACTATTTAGACAGTACGGGTTAGGCAGATTATGAGCAGGAAAATGGTTGAATGGACATTAAATAAAGATATATAATTGTCATTTTGCCTTATTGAAAGTCATCATGAATTGCTGCAACTTTACCTATATGTTAATAACTTTAAAGCAAGAAATCAAAGACCAGTCATTTTGCCTGGCTTGGTAGTTCTAGTGTTAATGCGTACGGTCGCTGTAACGATAAAAACAGCACAGTTGCATCGTGTAATTGAGTATTGTAAGTGGGAATAAAGTAAAAAGCTAACGGCAGAACTGGCTTTCAGCTAGAGAAACAAAATAATTCCGCGTTTTATGGCACGTGTACCCGATTACCGGCATATTTACATTCATCTTTGCACCTTTCCCTCACGGAACGAAGGGAGACAAGAAGAATCTAAATAAAGATCTATAGCCTACCGATTCCCGAATTTCGCAATTGAACATTCGAACTATCTAACCAGAAGTACAAATAGTCCCCCATTGCCCAACACTCGACGACTGAATTTCCTCATCGTGAAACTCGTATCAGCGTTTATGCGATTCACAACAGCGATGAGAACCGCTGCGGAAGAGAGAGCGATCGGTCGGCGGTCTATGCGACATTTCGTATGAACGCGCACGAGCAGACATGCGTGATCGGTTGGGCTTAAAGCCTCGCAAGAAGCTCGGATAATGATGGGTGCACGCGTATCGCATTATTTGCCCCGCTGAAGTCCAGCACTTCCGGCTGGCCATTGTCAAGTTTAAGCGCCAAATTACTCGAGGCCCGATCACCGACGCTGCGTCCTCTGGGCCGTGTTTCGTCGGCCATCTTAGAGCGTCTAGCGATCAGAAAGATCTATTTCCGAATCCGGTTTCGTCTATTTCGAACACGGATTTTCACCGGGAACCTGTGAAGCTGTTTTCAAACTCGGCTGTGTAGTCCTCGAGCAGTCATCGGCCGAACGCTCGTCAAATTCTTCCCTACTTCTTTCGACCAGGTAAAACTGTTCTATTGCGCGACGCATCTTCCGTGTACCTGTGGCCCTGGATGCGCTGTTGGGAATCGGTAACGGCCGTCATATCCGAGTCGAGTGAAAGTAACGCGTCTCGTTGGAATGTTAGTATTCGCGGCGGAACTTGCGCGTTTCTTAACAACGTACGAGCCAATACTTTTCGATCAAATGCTACGACTATTTTGGTCAAGGGATCCGCGAGCACGAAGGGGAGAATTCTGTACGGACAGTCGCGACTGCCATGTACAATGTTATTGTATATTTTAGACAATAGAATGTGATACCTGCCATCAATACGAATTCAACGACCTACTACACTATTACCTTAAGTGTTCAAATCACGCTGCAATAATTTTGTCCACGTTTTCGGGATTTGGGACCACTGTGAGTCGCTCTGGGACCATTCGTTCCGATTCGAAGCTAGAAACAGCTAGGTACCGATCAACCGGTGTTTATTATTGCAAGGACTATACAAGCTTTGCCTGCTATCCTTTCGCAGTTGCAGATTGGACTGTCCTGCACCAATCGCAGCAGAACGCTTTTAACGAGGGGATCGAGTATGCTGAACGCCGCAGCCAAATTCGGTTACAAAGCAGTGCGCTGCATGAAACATTGACTATTCACGTAGCAAAGAAACGTGCCACGGCGAAAGCACTCTGGTCGAATTCAAGCAGCCAGACCGAGCAGCTCGCCTCGCGTGCTAACTTGCCCGAACAAAACGATCCGGTACCCTACACCATTAACCGTGCCCCGTACAAACGAAAGAACGAAGGGGGTTAATCGAGACACCCATTTTCCCAGCTTTTTCACAAATCGTCGCTCGAACGACCAGCGCCGACCTTCTATGCAAGCGTTTCGCGGAACCGGAAATTTCACAGCTCCCTCTATTTCAAGTCACCTTGCGGTTAATCTTTTTCCCCCTGTCCCTCTCACTCTCGCTCGCTCCCCCCACCATCTCCCTCGCCCTTCCTACCTCGAACTTCGAAACGTCGCGACGTATTGCCTCGGATGGTTCGGACTACGGATGAACGAGGCGAAAGCGAGACTCGACGCGAGCCAGGCGGAGGGAGAAAGAGAGAGGGAGAGGACGAGAGAGAGATTGCAAGAGAAGGTGACCTAAGTAGGGAGGTGTAGGTGCAACTTCGTAGGTGGTGTACGTAGAGTGTAGAGAACCGAGCAACGCGGGAGAGCAAGAGGAAGGGAAGCGAAGGGAAGGGGTTGGTGTATGGCGGCATGGAGGGGTGGGAGGGCAGGGGCAGGAGAATCTCGCAGGGGTTTATAGATAGCAGCGCATGGCCTAGAAACCGTGCCGCTCGGTGTTTTTGACCCTTCGCCTAGCTACCGCTTCTGGGCCATTGCAACACGGCACTCGTGGATTGTTAAGCCGCGTCCACAACGCGTCGGAGGCGTCTCGAGCCCTGCCGGAATAGCGAAATAGAAACAGCAGGGGTGTCGATTTCGTTCGTGAGATTGATCGGCGGCATCGGGGGCGAAATTGAAAGTGAATCAGCTGGATCTTGCGGACGGGGGTGCGTCGTGACGCGAAGAAGGGATAGAGATAATTGGAGCAATTAGGGTACCGATCCAGGCTTCAGCTTTACTCGATCTTTCAATACTCTCTTTAGGTTACGGGCGCGGGCTTGTTTCTCGTATTCGCGAGGAAATCCTCGGTGTTTCTCTCAGTTGCGTTTCAACTATTCAGCCGTGTACAGACGAAATTTAAGGGAAGTGAGTTTATTCGTCCGCCGCGTTGCCAGTCTTCCTTGGAATATTGTAGCCCCGAAAATTTAGACTTCATACACGCGTATGTATTTAAGAATTCCAGCAACGAATCACTTACGTCGCGCCGCACCATCTTTGAGAAAGTGTTTTCCCCCCGATAAATTATCACAATGCGCCGTCTGTTCTTCATCAGAGGAGAAAGGGTGCGCGTATTTCGCTCTCGATTCCTTCCCTTTGCCTGTCATTCTTGCGTCGCCTGGGAAATTACAAACACTCGAGTTTTAGCCACCTTCGTAGGCAGTGTTTTGCTGCAATGAATAAAGAGGCGACGAGAACAGAAGGAAGGAAGGAAGGAAGGAAGGGAAGGTAGAAGAAAAGAAGGCGGCTTCCGTCGCCGACTTCTCGCTCACCTTTAATGGGCGCATTGAGCAATTTTCAAGGATGTAGGGTCGTATACATTACATTGTTCGATGTTTCTCACCCTCCACCTAGTTACCGCTTCTAGGCCATTGCAACACATCGCGGGTACCTGTTAAGTGATATTCACGCTGCGACATACCTGTGTTGCAATGTTCTCGCTTCGCGTCGCACGCGAATTTTCTGTCGGTCACGATTGTCTACGGGAACGCAGAAGGAAGGAAAACAACAAGAAACATCTCCCCCTCTCTGGCTCGAATAAATCCGCGGGGCAAACGAGAAACGAGGACAGGTCTGTTTCGAACCCCCGACGCGATCGAAAATGCTCGGGCACACTCGTTGACAATCCTTTTCGTATCTTTAGGCTCGAGAAATTTTGCCCTCGTCTTCTACGATATAACATTCGTGTTAATAATTCGAAGGAACAGCAGGCCCTTCACTCGACCTCCCTTTAACCCTTTAATCGTTGCACTCTCGGAGCATGAAATACACGGGATTCAGAAATCAGCCCAGCCTTTATCAGCACGAAAGAGTTTTGCACACAAATACGTAATCACCGCGTTTAATTAATTCAAGTATTATTTATGCAATCTGGCTGCAGCAATAATTGCAGTCTAGATATTAACATAGCAAGGAAAAAATAATTTTCTTCGTCGATATTAGTTGATCTTCTGCTGAATTCGAAGAGAATTTCGCACTTCAATATTCGTTCCGATGTTAAAAATCATAGCGATTTATTTCTTCGCGCAAATACTTGCCCAAGGTATCAAAGAATTTTCTACCCTCGTAGCAATCGCAAATATCAGCATATTTCATAATACCATTCGCGCACGCAAATAAGTCCCGGCAAATGCTCCGTAACTTTCAATATCGGACTTCGAATTCTCCCGCACGAACGAAACCGTTTAATCGTGCACACGTCCATTCTGTCGCGGCGTCAGATAAATTTCGCGCAATCGTCTTGCCTTCGTTTCAAGCACCGAGCACCGCGATGGACGCGCGTTAAAATTGCATCGGGATGACATATCGATCCGGGCGAATTGAATGGCGCGTATGCAGCCGCGTTTCCGCGTTACTGCGTGAAGAATAATAATGTGTAAGTGAAAATGGGTGGCGTGCCGCGATGGCAATATGTCAGGAACGCGTCGGTGTTGTATCAGATTGCTTTCGATTAACCGTATCCACACGGACTGATCCCTACCCTGGAAAAGTGACGCACTGGTGTGCGACCGACCTCCTTATCGACCGTGGTTTCGACCTCGCGCGCGGTTATCGCTTCCGGGTCGTTGCTTCGTGACGGGTCATTTTAAGCGCGGTTCACAACGCTTCCGCTGCACCCGGCAGCTCCATTTTTATCGAGCTCCGGGGATTCACTCCCGTGGTCGGTTCCTCTTCGACTAAGCGACTTCTCTTCTGACTCTCGAGTATCAATAACGCAAACCAGCGAGCACACTCGGGACAACACTGATCGTGGGTCAATGTGTAATTTCTTTTGATCGATGCACGAGCCTCGGTCCTCGTTCGAGTGTCGTCGGCACGGAATAAAGATGCACGTATATACATGCAGGCGATAACGGTCAGCAAACGTGCGTTCGCGAAAATACTGACGCTGACGATATTGCTAAGTCGATACGTACTACAGATTGGTACTAGCGATCGTGTACGGTGGATCCAAGAATCTAAATCGCTTTGCAGTACTGAACAATGACTGAATTCGTAGTTCCTTTGGCGACAATAGTGCATACGGGTGTGTATTGCGAATTTTATTTCTTCTTACAGTTATCGTAGCGTAGTAGGTCGTATCGTAAGATGCAGGGCCGTTCCTGGGTTGTTGGCCGCACAGGTACAAAAACAATACCGCCACCCCCTATTGATTTAATATTAGTCAAAATTTTACATATACTAAACTACTAAAGACTCTGCAGCCGCCCCTAGGTTTCGACACCCAGGTGCGGGGGCACCTTTTGCAACCCCGTCAGGAACGGCTCTGGTAAGAAGTATCCCGTAGTTTTCGATTTTCACTGCGAGTGACTCCCAAGGAAGGTTAGGCAACGTATGAAACTTTGCATACAAGTACAGTATGTCATCCGCAATACGACCCTATTTTCCGTTCGTGCCATAATTCGGTTTCAAGGGGTGAAAGCAGACCTTGAAAAAAATTCAGAAAGTTCTTCTTCGTGAAATATCTAGAGAACGGTGGGAGATATTTAAAAAAAGTATTAACGAAACTTGCATCGGTTTATTGCGTCTACAAAACTGCGTAAAAATTTTGTTTGAAAAATCCACGGAAAGGAAAAATGAAAAGAATCATGGACTTTTCAAAACATTTGTTTACGCTGTCTTGTAGCCACAATAAAGTGATGCAAGTTTTGTTTAAAATTTGTTTAAATATCTCTCGTCGATCTTGAGATATATCACGAAAGGGATCGTTCTGAATTGTCTTCAAGGGCTGATTTCACCCCTTAAAACCGAATTATGGCACGAACGGAAAGCAGGGTTGTGTTACGGATGGCATATTCTACTTGTATGCAAAGTTTCATACGTTTCTGAATCTTCGGGTTGCCTAACCTTTCTTGTCGGTATGAGTTCAGCGTGAAAAGTTCGATTAAAATCGTATAGTAAGCCTTGTGTAGGCAACCGGGTACTCATTTCTATATTTCCTTATGGTTTTGATAAGATATCGCATTAACCACTCCGAATCTCCATTCCTTGCACACTTCTACGTCGATTGACGGTTCGTGAAAAACATGAATGCGTAATATTTCAAGTAACTAAGCTTTCGAACTTATTGACCATTTCGGTTGCCCACACAAGGTTTAAGCCTTATCTGACAAGGGGTACCAAACAGTTTGCAGATCGGCGCAATCAGCGTCCCGAATTGCTTGCCTATTCGATTTCCGATTAGCGAAGGCGTACCAACGATTACGCTATTAGAGGCGTGCTTTTAATCGTTCAATCTCGACTCGCTTCCTGCCCGCTGAGACTTCCCGTCCTCGGGGTCCAGGCTTATCGTCCAGGCTTTTCTCCCCTCGAACGAAAGCAAAACGCGGCCGAGACGCCTGCGTGAAAAGTGGCGGCGAGATCGTGCCCGATACGCAGCAGAGTGCCGCGGCTCGTCGCTGGAACTACATAAGCGGGTTCGCGAGCACGCCCGCACCGGTGACGTAAGAAAACTTTCGCTCACCTCTACCGGTTACCGGCCGTCGCACTACCTTGCACTTGCATTCGCGGCTATGCAACGCACGAATAAGAGTGCACGCCGAGATATGCACCGTGCAACCGAGTCCATGACTCCGTAATTCGCGCGGGCAAGTCAGGGCCAGCACTTGTTAACGCCGGCCGATTGATAATGACATCGGGCCATCTTCGACGCGATTCGGCGTCGCGACGCGAGGCGTCGACCAGCAGTGACCCGTAGATCAATTGCACATTGCTTCTTCTTTCTTCCGCGCGTCACGCTTGACCGCTTGCCTCCTAAAATTTTACCTTGCTATTATAAACATCGTTTATGTAATCCTTTTAACCCTTCCTCCCAACGGTAACGAAGGGCAGGTGCGATAAATGCTGGAGAAATTAATCGATCTAGCAAACAAATTTTCATACGCTCCACAGTGAAATAGATTCGAGTGTTGACGCAGTCTGTAGGTCTAAACGATGGAACGGTATACACAGCCGCAGTACCTGAATTACAAATTCTTACTATTCAGCGCTAAGCATACTGACCGCAGACAGTTATAGCGGGGTTGCTGCTTCTTGAACCAGAGGTAAGCACCCATGGAAAAGGTTGAAAATCCTGTTATCCAGATTGCGTTATTAAACGTTCTACATGTTTGCGCCCAAGAAAGTTTTGCACCAAAATCAAGAGTGATTGAAATCACTTTCATGAGCTATCAACGCAAGGCAGAGCTCAAAATTGCGTGGAGTTTCTTTCACCGAACCAGCGATCCAATTTATTACTAATACGATATTACCGTGCACCGTGTAGTAATGTTACGTGTAGTAATAAATGATGAAATCTATAAAACGTGAAGTAGTGCCTACTTAATCTGTAATGAACACAAAGAAAATTGAACTTCCAAACTTCGGTTTTTCAAGAGGTTTTATTAACACTCAGGCTATTACTTTGACAGTTGACTTTTCTTGTGTGATCTGAGCTCGAGAGTAAGGGAACCTTGGGTTTTTAAAGGGTGTTGAAAATCAAGTAGTAGAGATGGTGAGGGCGAATTCCAAAGGACAGCGGATGAGTAAGGATCATAGAGCAGTATGGCAAGGTATTTAGGAAGCAGGGATGAGATAAGATTCTATGATACAGTATTTGCGACGACTGGGACCTAAAATATTTGTATGCATGAATCCTTAGGTTACTAGCAGATAATAAGACTAATACAGAAATATATATCATAAGACGAATACAGATATATTGGGGGCGAATACATTACAAATTGGCAATCTGACCCACCAACGCGTTGATGGCGTTATACCATTCTAGGGGCAGCAGTGGACGATCCTCGCTGCAGAAGGATGGCTGGCGTTTCAGCTTCTTAAGTCGAAGCGAGAATTTCATATCGCCGTGCCGCGCGTGGTAAAACATGGAACACATGTGCTCCATATACGTGCAAAGCGAATTATTTGTTCGGTCCGCTTCACGACGACCCCGTATGCGCGTCACGCGGTTTCAGCGTGTACATAGGTACGCACGGCCGTGCGGCGAGAATGGCGACAAGAATGGCGACAAGAATGGCGACAGGAATGGCGACGAGAACGGCTACTCGCGAAGCGCAGCGAAAGTGCCAGCGCTGCGCGTCACGATTACTCGCGGGCTCGACTAGAAATCGCGAATTTCCTGCTCCTATCTGACGGCCAGCCCGCCTCCGAGATTCGGTAACCTTTCCTAAACGCGTTCCGTTCGCCGCCTTCGATTCCCTATCCATTTCCCCTCCTTTTACGCCGTAAAAGTTGAAGCTCAAAATTGTTTAACTCTTTGGGGCACACGATTTTAAAGAAAATAAAAACTCTAGTTGCACAGACAGCAATTTTCCCCTCTTCATGTTTGCCATATTGAACCTGAAGGGCAGAGAGCTCTATATAAGCAGCAAATAATAAATTTATAAGTTTATAAATTAGAAAGAAATAATTTAAAAGAATTTATAATTTATTTTATTATTTATAATAACTTGCATGGTGCGATACATACAATCCCACCACTACACAGCTTCAAAATTAGTATAAAACATCAAATAACATGTTTTTTTTTATTATAAAACAATTTATTCACTCATGATAAATTTTAAGAAAAGAAACAACACATACCGTTATGAGCGACAAAATTTCACTGCATCACACAATGCGCCAAACTTAATCACAGCAGCACACACAACTTACTGATGCGTTCTGATTTGTATAAATCTCTTTTTCACTTGTTTACGTATTTACCGTTGGTGCATAGCACTGCCAACTGAATGAAAAACTTTCAGTAAAATATTAAACTGTATGACTATGAGTAACTTCAACTTTTCGAGGTGGATTGAAATATATCCCACCATGCATAAAAAGCTAAGCAAAAGGTGGGACAGTTTTTAACCCACCTAGCCCCAAAGAGTTGAAAAACTTTAAATTGCGGTCCAATTCGCACAGGGAGAATCAAAGGGTATCATTGCGCACGAATGTTTATTTACATACATGTGCCGTGTCTCTTGATAGTTTCGTTGCTTACCTATTGCGGTTATTTTGCAATGTTATCGTGGTGATTTATATTCTGTGTCGATGGAGATTTTCTTGCTCGCCCTTTCGTTCATTTTGGGGATTTCGAATACTCTTGTTTACAGTAATGTTTGATTCACGATTCCGGAATGTATCTACTTTTCAATTAGTTTCAGGGAAGTTTAGTTTGTTTTCAGACTTCCAATTTGCGGTAGCGTTGATCCACTTTTTTCCTCTTATAAACAGTTACCAATGCGCTAATCGCGTACGTACTTCCTATCTTTATCAACCGAAGTACGTATCAGTCCCTCTACTTCCTGCGCCCATAGAACTTTCCATTATGTTCTGCGCATTGTTCCACACACGATTCTGTAACTTTTCGAATTTACGACATCGTGACTATCTCGCCCTTTTATAATACATTATCCCTATGCACTCGTCCATTCATTCAATTTAAAAATCGGGAAATTTTATTCTAATAGTTATGATGCACCGTTATTACAATTTTAACGTAAACGAATTTGGGAGACACTTTAGCTCACGAATTACTTTTAAACGAAACAGAAAGACTACAACTGTCAGTTAAAAGTTAGGTATTTCTTAAAAATGAATGGAACATACGTTGAGAACTACCTGAGAAAGATTATATTATATTATAGAGGAAATGGTACGAATTATGGGATTTTATTGCTCGATCTAGAGAGCCTCGGAATAAAATAGTAAATCGAACGAATAGCTTCGAGCAATTTCATGACATTGAAGAACGATCATTTCTTACTACTTCTACTATTTATTCTTTTGTCGAAGGAGGATATAGGTAGAGGCGAAAGTGACTGCAAGGGTCGTCAGTGCCATGGCACATCGCTTTGCTCAGTCGACTAGAAACTTGCATTGCACGTTTCCTCTTCCTGTCTTCGAACTGTTTGCATATCGAATAAGTATGTGTACAAGTATGTGTATACGAAACTCGTGCGATCCTTCGCACATTTCTATGAACCGATCCGTGAATGAATGGAATTCTAGTTTAACCACAGACACGTCCTCGATCGCCGCATAAATCCACTTCCTCTTTCTAATTGTACTTCACGAAACACTTTAAAGATTGAAGTACGTACAGTAAATTTTAATACTTACCGCTAGACTTGTCTTTGAATAATTTGGTTCCAATATATAAAAATAAGGGTATGCAAATTTATGTATTAAAACAAATCATTGGAAATGAACAACTTGCTGTCGCGTTAATTCTGCGTGAGTGCGTAGGTAGCTTTTTCATTTACCTGGTTGAGAATAGCTGAAGCTAAATCAAATCTTGTTTAACTACGTAGGACGAGTACGACCAGATGATATGTAGCACGATACCTTTACCTACAAAAGGAGAATGACGTTGAATGTACGCGTTAAAAGATCGGTGAAATTGTTTGATGTCGTTCACCGAGGAGAGTATAAATGAACGTGTATACAACGTAGCGTAGCTCTAGCTCGAATAGAAATATAGCAGTAAAATATTGTGCAAACAAAATATTGTCACTAGGGCCTAGTCAATCCATAATTTCATGAATATCATAAATTTATATTGCATTCCAAGCCACGTTTTTAACGAAGTACACATGCCTAATATACATGAATGTCGTTTTCTTGGATCCTCTGCGCCCCCTGAAACACCCCCACCTTAAATCTCAATCGAAATCAACGAAAAGACTGCGATATATCAACTTTTCCTCCAACGAATCGATCGCATATTTCGTACGAAGCGGCGCGATATCTTGACTAAGAAAAGAAGCGAGAAGGAAACGTCTTTCGTTTGCGTGCAGTTGACGCGGTCGCATAAAAAGGAATTCCACTTGACCACCGCAAATGGCGTGAGCACGGTCGCTCGTAACACCTTAGGGCCGTTACGCACTGTCGACCAGTCGTCGGGATTATACGAGCTCGTACGCACTTGGTCGCGGCAACCACGAATGCGCCAGCGATGTATGTACCTATGTACAAGCAACTTTCTGGTCGTAGCGACCGATGAAGTGCATTGAGTCAATTGCACGTGTTCGCACGACGAGCCACTGTTTCGGAGGCCAGAGCAATTTGCTCAGGAGTCATCCCACGCAAAATCGGATATGTTGTTGTCTTTGGCCATATATAAACGTATCTACAATGTTAATAATTGCTGGGTATAGAGCTGCTTGAAATGCGGTGTTAATGTTTGTGTCAATAAGTTGTAACTGTTGAACTGACAAACGGACAGGAATGAGCGTTCGAACGAAATAAAAATGACTTCGGTTAAAGAAAAAGGTTTCTCGACCGCTTATTTGTACAATTGTTTTTGACCAATCCAATTTTATAATACAGTAGAACCTCATTTATCCGAACACCTTGGAGGACAAGGCAGTTCGGATAATCGAGTACAGTGCCGATAATAGAGGTTCACTACCTATCCCCACCAGCTGTTCTTATTAGTCCGAATAATATAAGCTAGCATGCGAAAAAATGAAGTTGATTATGTCGTTTCTAGGCAACCGCTTCTCCTTAATCTTCTACAAGTTCGTATAACAGAGGCTGAGCATGAACTTGTATATATAAACGAGGTGCGGATAAACGAGGTTCTACTGTAGTAGAGGAATATTGAAGTATTTGAAAAAAGTGACGATATACATAGTTTTATTTGTCCTCTTTGCGAATCATTCCGAAAAGCCACAGAAACTTCAAAATTGGCGATGTGAAACATAACTCAACTTATCGTTGCGTAACGCCAAGCTGCTATGCACTGCACGCCTCGTCAGCTGGTCACCACGTGGGCCAAAAAATTACGGAAACTTCCTGCACCCATCTCTCCTTTTCTTCTTCCTTTCTGATGACTTCGTCAATCTAGCAATCCGTTCGACATCTATTCTGTCGGAGGGTCCCTAGGATACTGACCACTTTCGAGTCGTCGAGTTTGGTTGCCGAATTTGCTCGCTCGGCGACCTGGTCGACAGTGCGCAAGAGCCCTAATTGATGCCTTAGCGGTGCTACCTTCCACGGGAGCAAATGAAGCTATTAGCGCCACCCGACACCTTCATCTTTTTGTCTCCTCTCGTTTCGTTCGTTCTCATTCTGAACGCCTCTCCATCGACGCGACGTCTTCCATGCTAACGGACCGGCCTAACGCATACGTCGCACGGTTGCGCGAACGCAAAATATGTCGGTCGCAACTTTCTCTTCGCGCAGCGGTTCTCAAATATACTTCCTGCTTTGCGTCCGGGCATTCGACGGATATCGTTAGCGCGAAGCAGAAACAAGATGCATTTGGGAAACTTTGTGACGGTGCTCCGACGAATTGCGTAAGCACAGTTGGAGTACAGTGCGGTGGCACGAGAGGGTTTTTGGATTTGTTTTACTGCCATTTTTAAATGTTAACCCTTCCGCTCCAGGGACCTCAAAAGTACTGGAAATAGTACAGTCTCTATTAACATCTAGGAGCTACATGTATAAACACTTAGATACTCTAGTTTGTGGTTCATGTAATATAAATAATGGAAATGGCGATACATTGTTTTAGACAACGTTCCAATTTATATCTGTAGTTAACTTCTTTTTTTAATATCTTCGATTGGATCCTTGAATAGTCGATGATTATGTTTAGCATTTCTAGTATCCTCAATGATGCTGATCGTGTCAGACAATGTGTGGAAAGGTTTGTCAGTACATAGTTGGAAATAATTGGCGAGAGAGACAGTTTTTGCTATATTGTTTTATAGCCGAGGTTATTATGAAAGTTGTCTGCTTATTTAAGTGGAGAGCAGAAGCTGGTTGGATCGACTACAAATACTGCACGTGATATACGTACGTATAATCTAGCATTCGGCGTGGTGTGCTGACCAGCTGGGATTGATGATGAATACATATTGGGTGTCTAAATCCTCCCCGATAGTGGCTGCGTGAAGTTAAATTAATTTTAGGAACTTAACCCTTTATCTACGAGCGTATAGCCTATTCATATACAATATCCGTCTGACATTGAGCAATCGTTTCCAGCAAACGGATACAAACGTTTCACACAAGAATGTACCACTTTTATTATTCTTTTCATGGATCGTCTATCCACTTGCATGACGCACATTCATTCCGACACATTCGAATAATATAATACAATGAAATTTAAATGAATCCCGAGGTGCCGAACGAAGATTGTGTAAATGCTGTGTGCATAATATCATGCAGCAGATTGGAGATGTTGCATTGCCGATTATTCGCTATTTTACCGCAACTAATAATAGTTGCATCCATAAAAATGCTCTTGGGCTTAATTAGGATTCCGTGCCCACTACGTAACACATCGTACCAGAGTTCCGGGAGTGTTATTAAATGTCATAAAAGTGTTGAATTTACTTTAGAAAGTTAGGCACACCGAGACTTATGTGCAGCTCCTTCACCTTCAGTGTCGCACTACTTGACAGAAAAGCGGGAGACACTGCGCGAACCGATTTGAATAATAAAACACGAGCCCAAGCAGTGTATCACCTTGGAACGTAATGCAAACCGAAATCCTACCCCAACGAGATTAAAAGAAGAAGGGAACTCCGTTGAAGGGTGAAGACAGTCGGGCAAAAGCAACACCATTTTCCGGAATATCTACGAAATCACGGCGGAACACGCAGTTCGCTGGTAGCCAGCTCTCTCCTCGATACTAGGAACAGCTTTTCCAATCCTGACCGAGCGCACAGAGAAGCGAGTCTTGCGCCCGCTCGGTTTACGTAATGGTAGAAACATCATCGTTAGTCGCCAGACAGTATAACGTCGAGTGCGTTCACCCCGTGAAGCCGAACACGGCTTTCTCCGTTGCTGAGTGCTTCTCTCTCCTTCAGCGGCCTTCCTTGTCTACCACTTTCCCCCTTTCCTTCCTACCGCACTCGATTAAATTCACCTTCTTCCTCCCCCCCTTTCTTGCAACGCCCTACCCGTATTAGCTGTCTCACCCTAATTTTTCCTATCACTTTTCGACGATGCGCGCGCACATGCGATATGCTATTGGGTGCTTGATTTCTTGAGCCACTACCGGAAGTAAACAGGGAAGTCGGACCGTGGAGGTTGACTCGAGCAAGTGGGCGTTGAAGGTATCTTCAGGTGGGATTTACGGGTTCGCGGAAAAATATGATTTGATTTTGAAATCGAGGGGACTACGTAACGGGAAACACGCGTTGCGCTAGAGATGCTATTTATAATAATATAAGAATTGAATAGGTGTGCCTGTGAGTCTTTATTTAGGTGTCGAGGATACTTGTGGAAGAATACAATTGACAAGGCGTAAAACGTAGGTAATCTTGAAGGTTTAGTGACTCGGAACTAATTTGCAGATTGCTAGTACGTATAATACTTTTCTATGTACATTTACATGTACGCCTATTCAGTTTTGCAGTTACGAAAATGCCAAAAATACCACATAATTATTTTTCAAAATAACACTACGCCTTCGAACAACGAAGAGAAAGAAGTCCCGTAAAATTGCTGGAATGCTAGATACAAAAACTTGCCCCCTAAAGATTCGCAGATTAAATCCTAGACTGTTGGCGATATAGTTGGCAATAATACATAGTCGCTCCAATGGCCACCTGCGAACAACCCCCATTCAAGTAAAACAATCATGTAGTCGGAGAAGTACGGTGCATGGATACGCAGCTCGTTAATTAATAATGCATGAATCGCCTTCCTATCCTTTCCAATCAAGTATACACTACAAATCCAAATCCTAGCCCAGTCTCGAACCCCAATCCCGTCGAATCCCAACCTCTGAGAAGAACCCATGGCCCTGAAAACCGAAACCATCGGACCTTTACACGATTCCCTAACTTAACTTCCCTTCCAACGAAACAGCCCCGCGCCCGAACAGATTTCATCGGCAATAAAACGCATTAATTTAATCGTCTCATCGCGATCCGTTTCCCGACTCGTCCGTATCTGCGATCGACGATCCAGGCTGAAATTCCACGCGTGGCTGTGCCACGCGAGTAGCCCGGGGGGGCTCGCCGCTTGTTGTGCGTGTGTTCGACGGATGAGGAAGAGAAACGGGGGTGTGCAGGGCCGCGACAGGGGCAGGGGAAGGACGCCCTTGCCCTTGGCATTGCCGCTCGATACGAATAGTCAGGGCTGTCCAAAACGGCGCCGTGGCGATTTAAACGTGCGGGTAAGCCTCGGATACTGGGTGGAAACGGAACGTCAATTTCCGTCTCTGTAGCAGGCCGGGAGATTGTCGTTTCCGCGCCGGCCATGGGACATTCGTTACACCTTTCCACCCTCCGTTGCCAGAAGGTAAATGTTACACTCTCGTTCACGGTTTCACGCGTGTACGAAATTGAAATTTGCGATCGTGTGGAATTGCGGGTCGACGAAGGGTTCAAGGACGGAGGCTGTGATCGTCGCTGATCCACGACAGTTGAAATAAATCAAAAGTGTGCGCAAGGTATACAATAATGAAAGATCTTGCGGCTCTAAATGAAAAAAAATTCGGTAATAAGACATAAACGTAATGGGACTTGCTATAATAGTATAGGCTTATACTCGCGCGCGTTTAGACGTTCTATCTGAATATTTGCTTCTTCATTGAAGTACCCCTTTCGAAAATCATAAAAGGGAAACGCATAAAAGCACTGTACGGCGGGGAAAGTAATCGAACTTTGGGGCTTCGCAATACGAATAACTTCAAATAGAAGCTCGATTGACAATCCCGTATTCGCAGAAACAAAGCTGACCTATATACACATGTAAATACATTCCGATTGCCTGCTATTCCGGGCGAATGATCCTTTTAAAAGTAGAAAAAGGAAGCAAGGCTGAAAACGGTATACGGTAGTTCTTTCCAACTGGGCAAATGCGAACATCTTCTGTGAAACTTTTCGGATGGCGTTGCGTCGTATACGCATGCCCTCGCCCTTGCCCTTGGTCGATACTCATCCCCTCGAAGGCTGCTTTTTCCGGAATGAACGCCACCCTCCTCCGCCATTGGGTGTTTTTCCTCGGCGACCACGTGGCTGCCACGTGGGTCGCCGCGGCGAGCTGCGCAGGTGCAGACCCAGGAAAAGTCCCCGTGGGAGAGTGTACACCCCCCAGGATGGGGTGAACGCACTCGACGAAAGTAGGCTAGGCGTGGCCTAATTGTGAATCTCCGATGCTTAATGGAAATCATTAAAACGATTGTTACGCGACGGACACCCAACAATGGAAAATTGTTACATTTATATAACGATTATCTTTACGCGATCAAAGAGGATCAGCGGGATTATTCTGGCTTTTAGTAACGATTAAATATAGAAAGCATCGATTTATTTAAGTTTAACAAGCTTCGTTAGGTATTCTTTCGTCGGATCTGACGGAACAAAACATACAAGGGAACACCGCGAACCCTTACTCCCGGATTTGATTGAAACTTTGTAGGTTTATAGAGTGATCCAAGACAAGAATAACGGTATGCTTCATTCGTGCGCAATCGCCCTTTAAGGGTGTGAAAACTAACCTCAAAGTCAACTCGGCGTTTCCACTTTTTCGCGTATATCTCTTAAAATGCCTGAGATAGAAAAAAATGTTTTAGGGTAAAGTTTAATGGTACAATGAGCGCTATAAATTTACACTAAGGAAATTTCAAAAAAAGAAAAAGACAATTTTGTTTTCAAGAAAAAAAGCTTTTTTTAAAATTTTCTGGTATTCAAATCCGGGAGTAAGGGTTCGCGGTGTCCCCTTGTTACTGCGCACCGATTGGACATGTCGATTATGCACGCATACGTATTCCCAACGACGATCGCTACCCTGCGAGATGAGATCTCTGAAGCTACGGTTAGCCCGTGTCGCCCTCGTCGGACGGCGAGCAGCGAAAGGGTACCTTCCTCGAAGGTCAATGACCTTGATTGGTTTTCCCGCTGGGGTCGAAGCCCTCCATTCGCCCGTAACCTATGAATCAGGATGCTCTTTAGGGTCGGTTCACTGACATCTGGTCTAGCCAACATCGCCGCGTGGACTAATCGATACCAGAGTTATCGAATCCACGGCGGGACACAGTTTGCATCAATCCTCGAGGCGAATCGGGAATGACGGATTCGTTTGCGATATTTCAATAAACTTGTCCGTGTCGGAATTACGATCGGCATTTGAAAATAGAATTGCGCCCGCCGTTTCTCGTTACTCCGAATTGTTCGCGCTCGGACGACGACTCGAATTCGAACGACCCGCTCGCGAGGCCTGCGAGCGGGAATAAAAAGCCTATTAATAGGCTCGATATCGAAGGGAATTGGAACAATATGGCCGAGTGTTTATCGGGGAAATCGTTCTTTATCTATGCACCGTGCATGAAAGAGCGATCACGCATACACGTATGCGCTCCTTTGGGACACGGGGCGAGGTGTTCCTCCATTATCCTGTCGCCGCCTCGCATTTTACCAAAGGCGCCACGGGTGTGTCGTGAAACGTTCTAACCTCAGCGTTTAAGTTCTCTCAGGGGTGCCCCCCCCCCCCCTACCCTTAACTTAAGTATGCCAGACGCAGCCGAACGCATAGGAAATGCTTCAGCTGCTCTGACGCGAGTGTCACTGGAAACGTTTAAAGTTGCACGCGTATTGTGCGCGACGTCAGAGACGCGGCGAAAAATGTGAAAATTGTGCGTGCCGAGCTGTTGGAAATTTTAAGGGGGTGTCTGTGAGATTACTACGGGATACTTTACCTCCGCGCGGGAGGAAAATAAGTGAGAATAGTGAACGTGTTCATCTGACAGCAGGTAACTACTTTTTCTAAGACAGTGCAATGATATTGGATGGCAACGAAGAGTCTAAATTAATTTGCTTCGAAGTTGTTTAACAAATTTGTCTACTCGCGGCAAGTTTGTCCAGCTGCTCCAATAAGGCAGAAAGGCCTACGCGCAAAAAAATTCCACTAACGTGAATGTCTGGTTACCATTGTCAAACGAAACGAACGAAACGAAAACGCAAACGAAAAAGCGCTTCCTTAAGAAATTCCAAATACATATTAATCAACTGTAGATGGCAAGAGCACCTATACGCGAGGCAGAATAGGCAATCATAAAGAAATTTCCCAAATAAAAATAAGAAATGTCTGCTCAATGTTCTCGTACTCCGCAAACAAACTCGAGTGCAACGTATTTTCGCACACTGACATTGGCAACATTCGGAACAGCAGATCGAACGAAACCACTTCTGATTTGATTTTATTGCTTGCACGCAGATCGCAGGGATATATCTCGTCACGTCCTTAGCGACCTTAATCTTTCTGTCTAGAGATTCACAGAGTACATATTTTGATTTTTCTGTTTCAGGTAAGTCATACTTTCTGGATTGAACCTTCGCTCTATGGTCTTTCGTTCAGCTAGTTTGTCGAGCTAATCGTAAGTAGGACTGCTCGCTATTTCTGAGCTATTTAATCTTATCATCATTATTGAAAGAAAGTAATTAATTAGCGCACTGAGGGGGGTGCAAAGCTATTTTTCGCGTGCACACGTGCGGTAGGGGTAGTACCCAAGTGCTCGTAATACTAATTTCCCTTTTGCAACCCGGCTTGGAGTTCCCCCGTTGCGTTTCGAGGGAAATCAAATTCAGCAATCGAGCACGTGAAATACAAGTCGCAAGTACTCCTCGTCCATCGACGAATGAGTATTCTACTTTTCTCGAAGGGAGTGAGATATTTGCAGCAAGTTATTATTATCACTCACCGCCGCGTTTTCCCCGAACCTTCGCGATCGTTCTTCGTTCGGCGGCCCGCTAATCGCGGCGAATAAAGTATTCCTGCTTCGCGAGCAAGTTTCCAGAGTCCTCGTTAATAAAGAATGCATTGCAGCGAAGAAACAGCGGATCCATATAGGTCGTTGGCGAAGGAAATTCTCGGGCAATCGTTTCGCCTGTTAGCCGCCGCTTTATGGGGTTCATCACCAGCGGCGTTATGTCCGGCGAGAGTAGCCGAGCGTCCCGACTAATTTCATCGCTCCCGTAACGTTTTTACCTGCTTCTTAATTCCTGACGCGTTTCTGCGGGGTCAAGTACAGTCGGGGGCAAGTTCTCGGATCGGTCGCGTATCGGTGGCGGAGAAAAAGAGCGGAAAACAGGAACGCGAACAGGAGGAGAACAGAGAATTGGAATCGAGTGTATACGAAGGGTGAACGACCGGGAGGCAGGGGCACTAGGCTGCTACCCTCTGCGGACGAGAGAGAAGGACGCGCGGAGGTTGCACACCGTCCAGAGAGAGACGGGAGGAATGTGAACGAGCGAGGGAGAGAAGCTTCGATAGAGAGAACGCATCGGTCGACCTCCTCTCTCACCCCGTTCGCCCCTACTTCTCTGTCCCTCTTTCGGTCGCTCTCCTTCATCGTGGCCACCGAAGAGGATCAATACGAACCACGTGGTGTAGCGGCAACGCCACAGAGAACGACACGGCCCAACTATCGTGCATGCAACAACCTACAGCCGAAACCGACCAATACCATCGAGACCGCCGCCGTTTGACCGTGGCCTGACATTTTTCTTCCAATCCTTTTTTTCGTCTCTTCCTCCAGACTCTGGAAACCGTGGCGATGGTAGAGCGGTCGAAGGGTCGTGCATATCTCATACACATACGCGATACTACACTAGGTACGTAATATAGAATTGTTTGGACGTGTAACGCGTTGACGGTTACGATCGCTCGGAAACGTGCAGAACTCCAGAGCAATATTTCGATTGCGTCGCCGTGTATGTACAACGAGACCGCGACGCCGACGCCGCCGCGCCGTGAAAGCGTTTTCTGATCAAGCTTTCACGAGTTCGCGGCAGATCCTATTTTTGGTCAGCTATCGATCGTGTTACCCTATTCGTGCACTCGCTTCACCCCGGGCTTAAACCCGCGTCAGTTTGCCAACCAGGGAACGGCCTTTATCTTTCTGGGACACGAAGTCATCGGTGCACAGAAGCACCGATCTGCATCGATGATCTTCTGACCTCCAACACCGCAGCCACGGGTCTCGCTCGTTGAATTTCGAGATCACCGATCGGCTTCGAGCCCTCGTCTAATCGCGGTCCTCGGCTGTGCGACGCGTCGATGTTGTCTAAATAAAGAAACGAAAGAAACCAAAGGAACCACCGTCGCCTCGTGGAAACCAAAATAGCGTACGTAGGTAGCGCGCGAGCGAAACGCAACGTTTCGGTTCGCACGGGGAGAGGCCATCCGAATCGACTGTGACGAACAAAATCAGCCGGTGATTGATGAGATCAGAGGTAAATTCGCCTCCCTGGCCGACGCGGCCTGGCCGTGGAATCCTTGCGCGCGACGAGGAGCAGAAATTATTTCATTAGCCGATACGAAGCCGCGATCAACCACCGACTCGAAAGCGTTCTCCTTCTGCGGCATCGTAGCTTCTTCGGAAGATTATTTCTTATTACATATATATCGATTCTCGAAGCAAGAGAAATACGTCGCAGCAGCGGCGTACCGCTATGGTACCATCGCCTCTAGGCAATGGCGAAGGGTGCCGCTGCCGAGTTGAATTTCATCGACGCGGCCGTAACAAGCGTAATGAAATAATAAATAAACAATATGAGAAAATGTTTGACACACTGTTTCGTGCGTTGAAACGCTCGAACCCTGGCGAGTTATGCGGCAGCGTCTCTCGTCTAACAGGCGCAGGCAGCGAGAAGAACACAAACACGAAGAAAGAGGGTGTAAAGCCTACCCTTGTAGATTGCTTTGAAGGAGGGTTGCTATTACGGATGGTTTCATACATTGCACACCCCTGACTTCGAGTCTAGGTCGGTCATTCACCTCGCCACCATCCCCAACATTACCCGGCAACCCCTACGAGCCTCCACCACCCTTCGCGCACAACTGACGCCCCTCTCTCGCCTCTATGCTTCCACCCCTATTTCAATTCGATGACGTCATTGAAGTGGCCCCCACCGAGCGGGGCGAAATTCTCCCTCTGCGATACGCCGAAGACACGGGAAGCGGCGCGGCGGTACTACTCGTGCGGAGGGTACGGGGTGATGGTTCAACGAAGAGGGAACATCGGCAGTAGCGTAGAACGAGGGGGTGCATCGAATTTAAAGACTCGCGTACCGATGGGAACGCGAGTGTGCCAGTGATCTTGTATCGAGCTGTATGAACCGGAGGTGAGGAATAATATTGTTGTTTCGCATTGAATGAATCGGTAGTTTGATATTTGACCGGCGTGGCTACCTGGATCAACGTGTAGTAGAGTTTGAGATGTTCACGGGGACGATGCGCCTTGAAAGATGCAATTGTACAGGGAGAAAGGGGGATGCTCGCAATAATAACGAAAATTAAAATAAACGAGTGGAGTAAAGTAGCCTAATATGAGACCCATTTTGTTAAAATATCATAACTCTCGATTAAGAACACTTTTATCAAAAATCGCTACATGTTTTAATAGCACAATACGTATTCTTTTGAAACCTACTGAAAAGAAAAGTAAAAATTATTCGGTTTCTTAATGATGCAATGAAACCGAAAGCGGTAACAAAACTCAGGTTAGAAAAATGAGTTCCCAATATGAGACCCAGTTTGTTTTTCATTTTTTCTGCCTTTTCTCACACGTTGGGCATGTAAAGTCTAATCCATTGTTCACCATGTACATCGGAAGAGTAAAAACCAGTCCGAAACAAGCATTCTCCATCATAATTTTCTCCATAATCACTTTTATCATCCAGAAAACGTAGCACGATATCATTGAAAACAAACGTATCTATCTATAGATGGCACACTAATTACGATACATACCCCGGGGCAACAATTCGCCACAGGTTTCCTTAGACAAATGACATTTATATACCCAGATTAACCGTGCAAAACGTTTTTTTGGCCACCGAATTCACGGGGTCCTGAGAACTCCATTGCCATGTTTTTGCGATAAATACCGCGGCGCAACAATTCACCACAGGTTTCCTTGGACAATATCTTCTTCACACCCATCAGTTGAGGTATCACTTTCTACGCGTTTTCTTTCAGCTCGTTTTTTGGAATTGTCTTTTCCCTTAGGCTTATTGTTAGTATTAACGCCAATATGAGGATCCACCTAAAACAACATTGGGTACTTAATATGAGACCGGTCTCATAATAGGAACTTCCTAGGGTCCCATATTGGGAAATAATAACACGATGACTATTAAATAGATTCAAAGTTGTGCCTTCGTTATGTGATGGCAAAGAACTATGAAATCTTGAACTTCATTGCACACACTATACAACAGTATTTATGAAAATGATTATGCGCTTACCATTTTGGAAGTATCTGTAACTTAATCGAACACTTAGAAAAACTTTCAGTACTGTATTTCAGAATATGATCTCTCAAGACGTTTCGTTACGTTCAACGCCAACGTGTGTATAAAATAACTAACGAACGGTTACTTACTGAACAAAACAGCATCGCTACAATACATTCAAGAGTTACGTATCGGAAATAAGCAGGGGTCTGATATTAGGAGAGGTCTTTTATTAGGCTACTTTAACCTACAACGGCAACTGTATTTTCGGTATTATTCAATTTATTCGTATATGTGTAATTATGTAATTTGGTATAGCGCACATGATTACATGTACTTGAATACGTTTGGTAATGGAGAAAATATGTACGGGGCGTGTTCTAATTTAGATTTGAGTGACTATTGCTGTTTAGAATTTTACGCACGCAAAACTATGTGCTTGCCATTTCAGGCAATCTCACCTTACAGTTGCGTACACGATAACGGCATTGCACTAACCTTGCTAACAAATATGTCAATACTATTGAATGAAACACTACTTCAACAGTTATTTCCAAAACGTTTTGCATTTTCAATTAACTAACGCGAAAAACGGGTCGCTAATTCTGCCTGATCCAAGCCATCAAATAAACTCAAGCGACTCTGCATTCCGAAAAAACCGAACTAAACCAGCAAATCGACACGAACGTCGACACACTCGCAACTGCTATCTTTCAATTATACCTCAAGTCGACTAAGCCGAGAAAGGATTCGAATTTCCTCTATCCATTCAGTCTTCCTACGAAAAAAACGTGATCCTTGCACTTCGACTTTCGATTTCTTAATTGACACGCAAATCTCTGCACCGCCTGTTTCACGAAGCGTGAACAGTGCCGTGTACTCGGCTTGCCGGCGTCAAATTCGCGGAAACAGCGCTGCAGTTCGGGGGTAAGGTGTACAATTTTTAACCTCATTATCGTTCGATTATGCTAATGAACGGAGGCCAGTGCGGTACCACCTTTCTCCCTGCCTCGCGTTTTCTCTTATCAGTTTCACTTTCGCGCGTTGCCCCGTCCCTTCTAAAGCTGGCTCGGCCAGCTGCGTTTCTGCCGCCGCGAAGGAAAAGCGCGGCAGCAAAAAACGTGCATTCGGAAAACGTTAGACGTCGATGACGTAACGGTCGCGTCGTGCCGGTTCCTCGCGAGGGAAAGGAAATAGCTGGAAATTTAGTTAACCGGTCGTCTTACATAAGTTTCGCGGTCTGCCCGCGGTACGCATACGAGGACACCAATAGTAAAATTCCCAATCGGTGAGCAAAGTCGCGCGTAACATCGCAGCCGAGCTGCAATAATTACCTGCCGAGATTATCCGTAAAACCGTGAACGATCTTTATTTATTTATTTATTTATTTATTATTAGTATACGGGTTTTAACCCTTTGGTAAACAAAAGAAAAACAATAAACTACAACAGATAGATTATACAGAAAAGCCGTAAGAGGCCAGAAATCGCATAGTATTATTTCTAAAATTAATAAGTGAGAAAGAAAAATTGAGAGAACTTCTATTTAGTTAGAAATTCTATTTAGACAATTAAACTGGCCGTAAACCGTCCTATGAGCTTCAGCACGAAACATTAGATGGTGTCCCAGAGATGGCCAAGATGTATTTAAATAAAATTTGGATAGGATATCAGAACAGCAAGAGAGACCATTTAATATTTTAAAAGCAGAAATATGATCAAATACTATTCTACGACGTTCAAGAGATAAAAGGTTAAGACAGGATAAAACAGGCGAATAGTTATGATCAAAGCGAGACATACTACAATTTAGCTTACGGGAAGCCAAACGCAAAGAATTATGTTGCACGCTTTCGAGTTTGAAGCAGAGATAGCGATGATGGGGTGACCAGACAGTCGCACGATATTCCAAACGTGACCGAACTAAGGAGCAGAACAAAACTTTGATCGTATTACTCTTGATTAATTGATCTTGTCGACGAATGTACCCTTTAAACGATAAAGCCTTCCCTCGACCGAACATAGACGTTCCGTGCCGTTTAATTTCTGTCGACGACCGTCCAGCCATCGCCTCCTCGCCTCGTTCGAGCATCGGCGACCGGTTGACTCATAAACAGTGGGCAGAGCCTATTATACCGCACGCTATTATCCTAGGTACGATATAGCCGACGAGCCAGACGACGGGATCCGCGTCGCTAGTTGGCAAGGAAGACGCAAAGAGAAAGTTGAAGAAGCTCCGTGCACGAGATGTGCATATGTACTTGCATTGCACGCGTATCTGATGCGTACGCTGCATTTATCGTCCAGCTGAAATGGACGCACACGAACGGAGTCGATCGCCACGTGAGAAATCCTATCTAGTCGTTAGTTGAACGGAAGTCCACGAACCGCTGGGATAGAGAGCAACGGTTATAATCTGACTCCGTTTCGCGAATTAATACCATCGACCTATGCCGATATTCTATCGCGATTTCGAAAATCGATTGCGATCCCTTCCGCGTCGGATCGTGTTCTGGCTTGCTCGCAGTTACGTTTCGAATTTCTGCGTGAACCGACCGCCTGATTTACGTGATTTTCGTATCGAAATTCACCGTTCCCCTCCGATCCCCAGCGATCCTGCAAAATATCCTCGTACGTCTTTTAATAATTTCCCATCGATATACAACCTGTTGCAGTGTTTCAGTTTATATCGGCTGTATTGCGGAGTAAAATGTCATTGGAAAACTTTTCCCCCAGTCCGTGTTGCACGGCGAACTTTATTCGCGAACTTTATCTGTTTTCGAACGCGCGGCATGCTCGTTATACAACGGATCGAGTCTTTGGCGGGAAAAAACCGTGGCGATGAGAACCGCTGCTCGAGCAAACCTGCACCGCGCGCAAAAGGTGAATGCATCCGCGCTTCCTACATTTACGCAATCGATTCCTCGAGCCACGGTTCGCACGTAGGAATCGACACGCTCGCTGTCTTAGATACACGCGTACACGCGCCTCGAGGTATCGTGTGAACACGAATGTGGAAATGATTGTTTCTCGTGGATTCACGGATCGCAGCCCACTCTCATTCATTTGCCAGAGACAATTAATGTGAATGAGAGGGCGGTTTGGCTTGTGTTTAACTGTGAGCACGAATCCGTTCGAAGTTTACCTTTACCTTTAACGAACTTCACCACGAATTAGGAAATACGCGCACCTTGGATTATTGTAAGCTCTCCATTTGGTGCCTGCCAACGGTGGAGTTCTTAATGGGGTATTCTATTGCGACATGCGATTTTTTGTTATCCTTCCGAGAAGTTTCTCTCTATATGCTGAACCCTTTTCTGTGCTTTTAATACATCTTGATCTGTAATTAAACATTTTTGTTGGTTGAAACGAGGACGACGCTGCAGCGTGTAGAAGTCGAGCATCTCGAAAAACATTGCTCGATCGATTACCGTGATTCTGCTCGTTCTGTTCATCTGAAGAAGTGAAACCAAAAAGGTTCTGAGATTATATGGCTGTGGCAATCACAGGTACCAGATTTGAATTGAACTAATAAAATTTTCGTGTTCTCGATTCTCTTCGTCGCCTTTGGCATATAAAATGAAAAAGGACGAACACTTTGGCCAATTCTGTAGGGCCAATAGCGACACATCTGGCGAAAATGTGTGCCCAAGATGGTCCCTCACGGGCAACTAGAATATGAGATATCGTGGTTACCATCTTCTAAAAGACGATTTGGAGACAAACGCGTGTCAAATTTTCCAATCAGTTCTCGGTGAAAACATTCTCTTTAACAGTAATCTGGCACGCCAGGACCATAGAGCACGCCTTCCTCTCCTTGAAAAAAGTCTTGCTGGTCAATTTTTCCTCCCTCACACAAATTTTTGCCCATATACGAATAATATCTGAAGAGTTGAACATAAGAGTTTTAATATTTCTATCGGTCTTACACCACAATGGACATGTTTTGGAGCAAAAGTCCAAAGCGCATTCAGCGATTCGTGGCTGTTTCGCGTTTCTGATCTTAAACATCTTCCTAATAAATAGCCACCTAAAATGAAGATTTAACGATATTTGTACGCTCTATACCTACCGGGACGATGCTATTGTCTGTGGCCTAGTGCTACGTTCCGACCTCCTATAGCTCCGTTATTTTTTGGAAATCGGACAGATCCTTTTGCAGACACGTTTTCCATAGCATCCACTTTTAGAAAGTGCCGAAAGAAAAATCGATTTTTTTTTAAACGCCACGGTAGAATACCGCGTTAGATATAGGTGGACGAAACTTTTGCACGATTTTGTTTACACTTTTATTTGATTTGTCAAAGTGATTAACTTCACGGAAGATTTCTTACAAAATATGTAGATGAATTGTAGAAATTTCTAATTCAATTTAGTCAGGTCTTCGTTTAATAGTTTTGAAGTCGTTTTCGTGTTAATCAACTGCCATACAAAGTTTTCTTCATTTATTTGGTGGTGTTGAACGTAATTTAAATGTAAAAACCGATCGGTGACTATACGACAAACGATACTAAGCTTGCCACCGCAGATAGGATTACAAAATCCTCTAGCTGAGAGTAGTCTAACGTCTCTATCCGCTTTATTCAATTAGGTGCAACAAAAATTGCACTTAAGTACCGGCACAAATATAAAAATGAGACTGCCAACAAATCGTTGTCAGTTATTTATCAGTTATATATTACGCGTGCACGCAAAGCGAATTGCGTTCTTAGAAAATTAATTTCCCTTAACTGAACTGCCACGGGCACGCCGTATATCCAGGCAGATAGTCCTGCTCGAGAATCGTAGGAAACTTGCCAATTTTAACAAATTCCGGCCACGTAGCATAAATAATTGAACTCATATATATTTAATATTAGATTACTATTAGAAAAGAATAAAATGTTTAGTAGTTGAAACCTTTTAAACAATGAAAAACCACTGTTCTATAATAGCGAAATTGTAGAAATAATTAATTTCAAGGATGTCAGAATTAGTAAAAACGTTGTCAGGCGAAAAATACATGGACGAAAAAAGATCTAATTATTGTCAAGAGTTTTAGCATGGTTGCAGGTCCATAAAATTGGACGCACAGCTAATCATGTTGAATATGAAGAAATCTATTGACCATTCCAATAATTTTATTACAATTTCGATAAAATTTAATTACGCGTTCTATGACTTATACGCGGAAGTGTATACAGTGTACGCACGCTGTACACATGCTGGAAGCGTAAAAACGTTCCCGCAAAGTTCGCCAGGCTGGAACGAATCTCCCGTTAATTAGAAATTTCTCTAGGTGGCCGGGCCGTACGAATCAGCTCCCGCATACACTCGAGTTTCTGGTGAAAGCTACTCTCGGCAGTCAGCCCTTGACCTTCCCTCGGCCGAATTCCAGCAGAACGTATCGTCCAGGGCTCGCCTCGTGACGAGGCACACCGACCGCGGATATTCGGTTTCGCGTTGGCCGGCGCCGGTGAAAGGCCGAAAAATATTTTCGTAGACCGAGTTTGAAAGCTGCCCGAGTGACAAGCGAAAACGAAAGGATTCGCCTACGTCGCGTTGCCTCGGCGCTGTCCTACTACTTAGTTAGCGGCGTGTTCGCACGTGAGCCCACAGTTACAAAACCGGCGCCGTTGCTTTCGCAAGACTTTCCCCATTGTTTTAAAAAATAAAGCCGCGGCTCGCGGCCGACCGCCGAGGTCGTTCAACCACTCTTAACGAACGCGTTTTAAGCAGGTCGTTCAACCTTGCTCCCTACCGCGATATCGCGACCGTTTCGAGCCTCGATTCGATCGGGCCATTACGAATTTCGACACGGCCGCCCGATGGATGTCGAAGGTTAAGCTCGAGGATGTTCGAGCTGCTTAGAAATGCAGAACCTGCAAACTTCTATAGATAGTATCGCTGCGATATGGTATATCATAGGGCTCGGTTTGGAGGAGAGTATTTCTAACGATAGAAGCGGGTGAATTGTTATTTAATATTGCTTGCAAGTAACGCGTTGAACGGCGTTAACCTTCAGAGGGCTGGCATTGCATTTTACTGGCTTAGAGTTGTCGAGAAAATGAATAATCGTTCAAAGTTTAAGGAAGGGGCGCAAAATGTTGCTCTTGCAATGGGTTCATGTAAGATGGAATGTATAGGGTGTACTTCTTTTATCGCCGAAACATGTGCCAAGAAAACCTTAAAATAATCGACGCTAATTTCAGTTTCACCGCGTACCAAATCTTCCTGGCCCCCTTACGAAGCACGTTGTTCCCCTAACGGTTAGGGCCTAACCCATGAGCTAGCGTACTCTTGGTAAAGAGTCGTACGCGATGTACCGCTAGCCCGCATTTGTGTGCCGCATCGCACGCGGGGACATGTCGCGAGCAAACGGAAGCCGAGGGACGACTCATTGACGTCGATTCGACGTCGGCAGACTTTCTCGGGTAGTCGTCGGCGCCCCATGGTCTGGAACAGGCCGCTGACGAACGACGAATCGCCTCGATTTCAGTTGGACGATTAACGATCGCGCCGCACGATCGGGGGGGCCCCCTTTCTCGACTGGCGAGAAAATAGAGAAGCCGAGGGAAAGGTCAGGCCGACGAGGAAATGGCCGGAGCGGGCGAAGCGTGATAATAAGCAAAGGAACACTTTCTACGGTGTCGGGAAGGGGGCCTTACCTTCTGCAGCCTCCTAAATGGAACGTGACGCGGCGCTAAGCGTAGCTTCGCGCTCGCGAGAAACGATCACGCAACCTACTCCGCTCACACTTCTGCTGACCGAGCAAACGAAAGCGTGTCGAGGTGCGTTTCGCGCTACGAAAAATCGAATCCACGCTATCAGAGTCGCCGTTATTTTTTCACCCAGCGTCCGTGGATAACCGGACTGATAGTCCGTTGGCCGCGGACACTGGTTCCTTGACGCGGATTTGCGGGCTCGGTTATTGGCACCATGGTTAGCAGAGTGGTGCCCAGAATTCGACTTACAAGATATTAACGCTGGAACTACCGATACATTTTGGTATTATTCAGATAGCATACGTTAGACAATTTATGAACACGAAATTCGCTGAGTGGACATTAAATAGAGATACAGTGACTCAAACAATTGATCAAATGATACATTGAATGTAATTTTCAATACACGTCTGCTTTTTACGACAACAGAGCTTAAACTAGCGTAAAGTATCGACGCAGTGTTGACATTTTTCGGAAATATATCAACAGTCTCAAGCACGATGCAGGGAGGGGGTGCACTGCGATTTGTTTTCCCTTTTTCTGAACATTTGATCAATTGTTTGAGTCACTGTATATAATTGTCATTGCGTCTTATTAAAACTCATCATAAATTGTTACAACGATACCTATATATTAATAATTCTAAAGCGAGAAATCTGAAACAAGTCATTTTGACCCCCTTGGTAGTTCTAGTGTTAACGACATTTTCTGCAGACACGTTCACAAATTTCAATTTGTTGCAAAGCACGTGTACAGTAAGCTTAAACGTGAAATAAACGAAGAGTGTTTGAGGTATCTTATAATGCGATAGTAAACTATAAGAAGATCTATACGATAGTATGCCATATCCTGCTACAATACAAATTCTTTTTATTAATTATTATTTCGTTTCGCAATATTTTAGAGAGCATTACCTTATTAATGCTTTGAATTGCGAATTCACACACCAGGCTCCCCATAAATTTGACCATAAGAGTCGGATTGCCTGGCGGCATTGCATCAAAAATTCCCAATTATGAATAGAACAGCGAGCTGCGCATCACAAACAAAAAACAAAAACAGTCCTTGCCAATAATCAATCTGGTATTAAGAAATCAACTTTATCAGCCTAATAATATTATCTGCGAAATGAATTGGTATAAATGTGAATTGGATATCCTTAAAAGTAGTTGCGTCACAAATTGACTTTACAGCAATATGAAATTAAAATATGAAATTAAAAGAAGATTGCATTATTTCTCTCCCCAAGAAATAATATATTAATAATATATTTTTATTAAACAAATCCCATCCTAATGTTTAGCATTCAGCAATATTTGCCGATCGATAGAATCGAAATGATAAAATTAAGTTGGGCAGAAAATTGGTTTGAACTCGGGGGAGGCGAATGTCTATCGGTCGACTGTGTATAAGTTTGATTGTAAATCAAAAATTTGGAAGTTTCGCGCGAGTGTGCGAAAGGGAAAGTTTAGTCGAGAACAATTCCACGGTTCGTAGTTTTTAAATTGAAGTAATTCAAGGCCTGGCGTATCTCTTTGTGTAGTTCTTTTCACGCACTATTTTCAGCTACTTTAGGAAACATTTGTGATTAAGGAGAACGTACTTTCAGTGGAACAGAAACAACGTAACTCCTTTCTCTTCCTCGTTTAATCGTGAGAATAGTTTCGTCGAAAGGCATCTACGAATTCCCATTCCGCCAATTTATAGTTAATCGTGACGCTTTGAGCAAAATAAAAAACGGTGAAAGAAAACTAGCTTACAAGATATAGTCCCATTGTTTGAAGCTTAATTGTTCCTGGAAGTAAAACAAAAATAAGATTCCGAAACTCTACATGGCTTCAAAGAACGTCCATACTTTCCCGGCGAAAAGTCTTCGATGCTTTCACTGCGAAACTATCTTTTCTATCTAATAAAAGCTACGAATTGCCCAGTTATTTTCAGTTTCAATCCCTAGGTTCGAAGCGTGAGGCTTAATATTCGTACCCGTGCCTCTCCCGTTCGACGCACTTTAGGAAACAGAATAACTTGTATGTATTAGGTTGTCCCAAAAGTTCCTTCCGCCTTCTTACTAGAACAGAAAACAGTTTCACGAAGAGTACAACATTTTTAAATGATGCACGATACGTTCTTTTTCATCATTCTCCTTGATCCGCCCGGATGCAACATGATATCATGTTTTAACATTTTTTTATGTTGCTCCAAAAGATTGATCAACATGATATTTGTCTCATTTGCAGAGTTGAATTTTTTACAACGAATAGAACTTTTTAAAGAAATAAACAAGTAATAATCAGAAAGGCAAGATTTGAGGAGCAAAGAGGGGAGGCTATAATATTCTAAATCAGATCCAAACACCTTCCCTGCTTGTCCATCTTTCGATACACGCAGAACGGCACTGAGACTATCGATTCAAACGACATTACACTATTGGAAAGCCAGAAAGCAACTAAATGCCCTAACATCAACGAAAAATGGATCGGTCAGTGTGTTTGTCTAAACGTTGCCCATTGAAACCGAGCAGTCAAACAGCGGAAGAAACTTTTGGGACAACTTAATATTTGCTCCACGAGCAATTCATCAAAGCACGCTTCAGTCTTGATCTCCCCAAGAATCTCCCTGAAACTCACCACTCGCTTCCTCGCCTGCAACCGGTGTGCCTCTTCGCCATCTTTCAACGGCGTTCAAATCCACCATCGAATCCGACAAAAAAATCCTCGTTTCCATCGACGCAGTCTCGCGTGGAAGCTATTTAACTAAGCGAACTCGCGAGCTTTCTCGAAAGCCCTCGTATCTGGGACGCGTCGTCCGTCTTCTCAGTGACCGTATCGTGGAACACGGCGTGCGAGCTCTGTCTCTGTCCCTCTTGTTTCGCGTTTCGATCCGCGTGTTCTTCTAGGCCTAGGCAATGTCTAAACGCGTCCGTGCTAAGCTAAGCTAGCATTTCACCTCGCAACGTACAATGGCAAGCGGCGTTCGCTGCGCTCGAAACCCACGCTGTTGCTGGCTGGCAGTGAAACCGCCGGTGCACGCTCGTCCTCTCGCATCCGTTTATTCTGCGAGCGGAGGCACCCGTGTGTTCATGCAGGCTTTTACGTACAGCCATTCGAGAAAAGGGATCGCGACGGAGAAGCGAGACGCGTCAGCTCACCGATCGAGCCTACTCTCCTTTTCTGCGTTCTATTCGTATCCGTTTGCTTTATTCGCGCGTGTACACACGCGTACACTTTTCTTTGCTACAGTTGCTATGCATTATTACTTATTAAGTAACGGGGAAAATTATCTTCTATCGTGCAGAAAATTATACAACTCTTGGCGCTGTGTATTCGAGACTAGAAGACAATTTAGACACCGCCCAACGGAACTCGTTGCGTGCTAGAATCGTCGCAATCATTCGGACACACTTTTTTGTTCGCTGCGAGTGTAACGTTTCTCCCATCGCCGTTGTCCCTTTCCCACGAGATCTATGGGGGACAAGGATCTACGGCGATATCCGCAATGATCCATTGCCGCTTTGAACGATATAGACGTATGGAACAAACGAGCGAGAGCAGGTCGTGCGCACCGTGAGGTGAATCGATTCGGAATCGTCGGTAACGAGTCACGGTCGTTCACGAGTAATGCACCTATGATTCTGCGCGTCGAGATGATTCGACCAGGAGGCAAGGCTGAATTGAAAAAAACCATGGAAACAGCCAGTCACGTGTGTGCATATATGTATATGCTAATAGCGAGGTACAAGAAAGTAATTATCTTAACTGATCGCGACTTTTCTACGAAAATGCATAGAAACTCTTGCACTAGTTGTTGGATAGCCTATCAGAAAAGCTGTTTTGAATTTTCGGTAAAAGTATTGCTTAGACCGTGCTATGAAACGCTAAGCGTAAAAGAGCCAAGGCAGACGTAGGTAAAGTTGAAGACAGTAAAATATTTCCTTCGAAAACGCTTTCGACCATCGAATCTCCATTGAAATATCACTGATTTCGTGCTTTCCCCAACGTCTGAATCAACATTTGACGAAATCTTAATTACTCTCGCCGTGAATGTGGCGTTCTGCACGCACAATGGAATTCACCGTGATTGCAATTATATTTTTGTTCGGCGGCGAGTTACACAAGGCACCTGTAGCATCCTTGCTTCACTTCCCATAGCGATGCATTATTCGACGAATATTTAATCATGCATTAGCCGGAAAGTTTTGCCGACGAAGCAGCGTTCGTTTCGCCCACAGTTTCGCAGTTTCGTTGATTTTATTCGCTCAAACAGCGAACGAGGGAACCACTAGATTCCCAGTTTCATTAAGGCGTATGGCGCGCGAGAGTTATCCCCTCGGTTGTGTACAAATCATTACGGATCGCGGAGTGTCATTACGACGAATTCACGATTTCCCGATTTTAATTAGAGAGCTGGATCGCCGGGGACATACAAGTTTGAGTGGTTCAACCCCGTTTCGAACTTCCGCAATGTCTGGTATCTGCTGTCGGCTGGAAGAAAAATCTCGCCGCGCACAGTCCCCGGCGTGGTAACCATAATCTTTAAATATTACCGTTGTCTAATTGCAAAAGTGTCAGTCGTTGAACTCCGAAGTCGGGGAGGGAGGAACGTGGGAGAAAACAGGAGAACCTGGCGCGTGCAGGTAGCGGTCGTCGCCGTTTCTTACCGCGCACGACAGTTTGATTTTGCTGCCGCAGTCGTGTTGCAATGATCGTTTTGCGCTTCCAATATCGCGTAACACTTTTCCTAACAGTGTGGGCGTTATATAAGGGGCGAAAACGTAATGGCGGCCACGCGTCTGTTTCTGCCGTTCCGGTGCCCCGTGTCGACCAAACTTAAGTCAGTCTGTGAATGGAAGAAATTTAAATTCCGGACAACCGGCAATTCAGGTTATTTGTCAAAAATTTCCATGCTCTTTATCGCGCCGCTCTTTCCGTATCGAACGACAAGATTTTGCTGCAAATTATGCGTTTATCGCTTTTCACTTGTTAAGGGCGGGTGACAGTTACGAGGGCCATACAATAAGTAACGAGACAAATTGATATAGCTCAGAAACTGTTCATTCAATTAATACAATATTTTGGCTACTTTTCACACTAATCCCCCCCAACACTTATACATTTGTCCCATCGTTCCTCTAATTTTCTTATGTCCTTAGTGTAAAATTCTGTCGGTTGCTGTCAGAGTCACACTTGCACCTGAATCTTGACTTCTTCGTTAGAGCCGAATTTTTTGCCACGTAGAGCCTCCTTAAGGAGACCAAACGTATGAAAATCTGAAGGGGCAAGATCTGGACTATAAGGAGGGTGTGGAAGAATCTCCCAGCCCAGTTTTCGAATGCATTCTTCCACCGGTCGTCCACTTCGCTGCGCATCATCCACACTTTCGCGGCCATTTTGAAACTGTTCTATCCAGTTGTAAATGTTCGAACGGTTTAAACACTTATTCCCGTACGCTTTTAATATTCTTGCATGGATCTCACTACCATTAACACTTTCTGCGACTAAAATCTAATCACAGCACGTTGTTCTTCCGCGGTGCAATTCTCAATCGGACTTGACATTTTCACCTGACTGATTTTTAGGTCAGGTTTACAAAATCTTGTCAAACAGCTGATCAGAATTCGTCACAAGGATGCCAGCTTGAAATATAGAAAGTCTCGTATTGGTTCATGAAACCGTTTAGGAGCTATATCAGTTTGTCTCGATACTTATTGAATAGCCCTCGTATTTATCTTTGACGTATTAGGCGACGCAATAGTTATAGAATAAGAAACCAAGCCATTTTGTTCGAACTTTTTTGTTATCCCGTCGGCGGTGCAATGAATTTTCCCGCTCTGTTTTGTCGCGAACTGCATGTCCACGGATGTTTGATTGGAAAAGTGCTGAGGAATGCTTGGAATGCTGAGAAAAAAACAGAATTTACCATGTGCCGTTCAAAGGAAATCTTCGGTACATATTGAAACGCTGTTGCCCCCGTCTAACCCTGACGCTGTTCAAGTTCATGGAAAGGCTTACAATCTCATTTCCTCGAATCATTCTAAATGCCACCAAAGAAGATTCAAATGAAAATGTGGGGTAGCAGTTTCATAAAGAAACCTAAATGACACACCCTATAAAAATCTATACGACTCTACTCTCCACGAAGTACATAGAACTAAAAACCTGCGGCATTCAAATCCGAAATACCGGACACTGTTCCTTCAAGTTAAAGGTCCTCGAGACTCTAGAGAGCCAGCCGGAGCTGGTCAGAATCGCTCTAAATAATAACAAACCGTTCACGAAGAAACGGAAGAAAGGAATACATATGTACATAGCTCGAAAGATGAACACGCCGACGAGAAAGGAGAAGTGGAAACAAAAGGGCCGAGACGGGAAAGGTTATGGCACGGAGAGGCCTTTACGTAGGCCGAGCAGTCACGTTGTTCCGTGGGAAGGCAGAGTTCGGTATACAAACGTTTCACTCTCGACGAGCCGGCTGGATAACGGGGCTCCGATCACGGCGGAGGTAGTAGGCACTACCTCATCGAGGAAGAAGGGAAAGTAGTTCTGTGAGTCAGTGGGGCTTGCGGTACGCCGCGACGTTCAACGGTTAAGCAGCCTCGAGCCTCGGAACGGGAAACAGTAATCCAGATGAGCCACGTCGTTTATCCTTTTTCGAGATACAGTGAATTCCTCTTCACCGCGGAACATTGGTCTCTTGGCTTTTCTACACCTTACGACTTTTATGTTTTACTGATTTTTCATTACGTTTTCGTTTGGAATATTGGTCGATTGTCTGGTCACCCCATCATCGCTATCTCTGCTCCAAACTTGAAAGCGTGCAACATAATTCTTTGCGTTTGGCTTCCCGTAAACTAAATTGTAGTATGTCTCGCCTTGACCATAACTATTCGCCTGATTATCTTGTCTTAACCGTTTATCTCTTGAACGTCGTAGAATAGTATTTGATCTTATTTTTGCTTTTAAAATATTAAATGGTCTCTCTTGCTGTCCTGATATCTTATCCAAATTTTATTTAAATACATCTCGGCCATCTCTGAGACACCATATAATATTACGTACTGGTTTACGGCCAGGTTAATTGTCTAAATAAAATATTTATTAATGTCAATAGATTTTGCTGTTCTCTCAATGTTTCTTCCTCACTTATTACTTTTAGAAATAATACTATGCGATTTCTGGCCTCTTACGACTTTTCTGTATAATCTATCTGTTGTAGTTTATTGTTGTTTTTTTTATATATACTTTTGTTTACCAAAGGGTTAAAACCCGTCTACAAATAAATAAATATATTACTGTTCGCGACGTAGGCTGTGTCCTGGTATCCTACACCGACTGTCCGCATCAATTTCTCCACCTTTATCGCGTGGAATAATCAAATGATCCGAACGTTTCGGCATATCGCGTCTCTGCTACGAAAAGATTCGAATGCGCGAAAACGCAGGAAATATCGCGAACTTTTCGAGCAATTGGAAATATCTTCGTGCATCGAATATTTCAATTCCTTGTTCTCGTAAATGTTTGACGATGGGTCAGGGTATTTATAATTCGCTAGCTCAACGAAGCAACTGGAAAGTTTCTCCCTTGGAGAATTATACCAAGGGTACGGATGAAATATCGATGTTCTGGAATTTGCAACAATGTGCTATGCGATTTGTAAAATCACTGTTGCAGTCGTTCGAAAGTTTGAACGAAATTTAGTTCCTGCGACTATAATGTCATTGCGGTGTATCTTATATGTATGAAGAAGCATTCTAGAAACAGATATTAATATTCCTTTCATGTTTCGAAACACTTGACCCTACGTTATGGGAATTGTGTGGCCGTGATTTTCAGCGTGAAATATTAAACGAAATTAACATTGACATACGATGTGAAATACGGTATTTTTGGTAGTAATCTAATTGTCTCGATGCTTTTCAATACAAATTCCTAGCGTTTACGATTCCCATTAAAACACCTTCATGAATCATTTGGAGGTAATGTATTAGAAAGTTATAGAAATTTTCATATCTGTTAAGAATTCGTTGATATTAAAGGTGGAAGAGGTAAGAGAGGCGCAAGATAGGTAGTTCTTTCCCGATCAGTTCTGGGGTAAAGACTGAGTGGTCAATCACAGTTCATTTACCAAAAGGCAGAACCTTCCCCACTCCGTGGCCAGATCCTCCAGGAAGAGTTTCCCTATTCCTTGGAAATACGGCTACAAGCCGATTGCCACATGTACTCTTTACAAGACACTAATAAACAATCCCTCGACACCAGATAGTTGGAAGACCCAATGCGGTCGCCAGCCATCGTCGGTCAACGGGATGTTCAGTCTCATTCATTCACTTTCAAAACATCCCTAATAAACAGTCAATCCTTGGACATTCGATAGTTGAATAGCGTCGGGCCACCAGCCATCGTCTGCCGTCCAGATTGCCCATTTGCAAAACACTCTCCAAACGCACCCAGGCTAGGTCCCTATCATAAATCGGTCCCTTTCCTTTCATTCAAAATGCGCTGTCGCTAACATATCATTGTTAGCAATTGATAGCATGGCAAAAATATTCGCTAAAAATTTTCAGTTGATACTAAACGCAAAATTTTATTACAAAAAATGTGTAAAATAGTTTACACGAAGGTTGCAAATTATTAATAAGCTAGTACAGTATTTGTAGAAGCTCTATCAGCGGCAGAGCCACTTTTATCATACCATAGAAAGCACGCATTGCGTTCAAATTCTGTGCATTTAACTTTTTACTGCCACGCACTATGAAAATACCGCAAGATTAATGGTTAGTGAGAAAACAAGCACGCATCTGTACTAACGACAATGGTTAATCATTTTTTAAATCGCAGCAAAAAGAATCAACACATTTATGACGCTTATACCCGTGTGCAATATTTTATTGCTCCCCTTTGTGCACACTATTTATACCGCACACACACGTTTCCAGCCTCCGTTGCTGAAGACTGTGTGTCTACATATGAAGCGTAAGGGAGACCGGGGTCGAAAGTAACAATTTGACTTTGAACTACGATTACGCAAAAACTATTACATTAACAACAACAAATTTTGTATTAACATCTTCCATAGTTATCTGACATTATTGAGATATAGTATTTTCGCTTTATGACAAGTAATATCTAAGTTATTAATAAAAAACCGAGACCGGAGAAAGTGCTACAACCGCCCCCGGGTATGGGGCGGTTGTAACACGGCAAAATTATTTATTAAACTAAAGTGTACCAATGAATAATTATAAAATATATACAAATAATAAGAGAAGTAAAACAATTGTTCGCTTCATTGAAAACTTTATTCCATGGTCTATAACCCATTGTCACTGGAGAAGCTATTCCTTCTTCTAGATTCTAGAGCTTTCTGTTTTTTCTCTATATATATCTTGCTAAAGACTCGTGGCACAATTCATATTGGTAAGCTGCGTCGCGAACAGATAATCCTTTTTCCATAATATTATCATAAGCAGCTTCATATATTGATATATTTTTTGTGCCCCTACCAGTTTTTCTAACTTTCGTACGTGGCATTCTAATAAAAGTGTAATCATAATTCGCATTTGTTGAAGAAAATAAAATTTATTAGGTAAAATAATAAGAATACTTACCTTAGCAATAGTAAAATAGAAACAAATTGTAATTAAAAGATATTAATAATAGTAAAATGTAGATAATTGCACGTGTTCCAACAAGTTTAATGGTTAGGACTGATGTAGACTAGCCATTGACTAACAATTGAGCATTACAAATATAAAAATAGCGAAAACGTTTCACGATCGCGTAGGACTCGCATCAGCTGGAGTCGATTGTAACGTTACTTTCGACCCCGACTGCTGATGTTACAATCGTCCCCGACCAGTCTTTTGAACTTAGATTACAAATCTTCACTAACGAGACGCTTAAAAGTGTTAAGTCATAATTAATATTACGTTTAGAAGGACCAAATTAAAGATTAAAAAAAAAGGAAAAGCACTTACCTGCACAAGGAACATTTATATCACAATTTTAAGGCACTAAGAAAAAGTTACTTTAGGTTGTCGGATAGTCATTTTGTTTAATATATATATTAATTGCGTATCTATATTATTAGGACATGGATGGGTATACTTCAATTGTCATTTGGCATCATATATCTAAAATTTGCTGTTATAACTGTAATAGATTTTGAATTATTTACGATGTTACTTTCGTCACGTGTTATGTACTTTTGACCCCGGTCTCCCCTACTACAATTTATCGCGAGTATATCTCTTTTATTGAGGTAATCTTCGTCACTTCGCGCAACACACTTGTGCGACAATGCGCAACGTTGCACATATTTCGTTGACAAAATACTTGACTATCTTCCAAGCAGAAGATAATCGAAGATTCGCAAAATCGCCCGCGTCTCACAAACTATCATCCACCTGGTCCTTAATCGCCACAGTACGAAACAGCAGCAGCAATACTGTTCGCCGCGATGAAAAGGAATTCGTTAGGCAGTCCCGGGAGCGTGTAATTGTTGCTTTCTCCCGAGAAATAGCACGGGGCAACAGTGAAACGATGAGTGACACACTTCCCGACGAACGAAGGAGGCAAAGAAGAGCGTCGGGCCGGGGCTTCCTAGGAGCGCGGCGATAGAGCAGCGAACGTTGGAGCCCGACTATCCGCCACCGGAAATAGATTGTTCGTTGGTGAAGCGGTCGCTTAATACCGCGACAAACAATAGATGACCCGAATATGCAGGCTGAAACGACGAACGAGTCTCGACCCTGATGAGACGAAAGCCGCTCGTTACGAACAATTGCACGCTGAAAGGTCATTAACCGCGGCCGATTACCACCGCCGGCGAGGATCTACGTGCACGCGTTGCTGTCGCCTTAAATATTCCAACCCAAAATCACGGGAACGCAACGCGATCGACGGTCCTAATGGGCCGCGTCAGCTTACGTGAATCATTTACCGCTGAAACGATCGACTGGACGGGGATATTGTTCGAAACAGGAAGCGTAGCACGGCTCCACGCATCTGGCTTTACGTCACGCTGAATGCCACCTCCAGGCAGAGGCTACTCCCGATCGGATCGCACTTATCGTTTTCCTTTGTTTTCTGTTGACATTGAACTGTCGTCGGAACGGCTGATATCGCAGCAAAGAGGATCACTGGGGGAAGCAGAATCTCTTTTAGAGATCGCACGAAATATTAACAACCTGCGCTAGAAAGACGTGCCACGCACGTCGAGATGGTTTTGTTCCAAAATCGCCAGCGACGTGTATAACACGTCGATAGGCATTTGTCGCAGAAATGAAAATGACGTGCGCTGCACGTCGGCTAACAGTCAGATCGTTTATCGGTAGCGCAAGTGGTTAATGATGCATACGAAAAATCCGAAAAATTTGTCCACGTGTGGCGAGCCGCGCAGTACACTCCGGAGATCTCTCGTTCGCTGGAGAAAAGTTCAGGGACCATGGAATCTCGCTAAGTACCGCGTCTGCAAACTCGCAACTTACTTCTGGACAACATAGTAAATAGGAAAAATTGTGCGGCTCTATTTAGATGAAAGGGTGAATGGACAATTGGCCTTCCATTGGAACGTTTAAATAGACATCGATCGCGGTTCGTGGGACTTTTTGCCACAGATTCGTTGTCGTTTATTCCAGTAATTGTAGCGGTGATAGCGAGAACCAGCTAGTTTTGAGGTCAGGGCAACGACGCCGGCGATCCTTGCGATATACAGTGCTCCAAGGAGCGATCCGGAGCTCCGGGTGGCCTTCGACACGAACAATTTTCCACTCGCACTTTTGCAGGACTATTCTTCCTGCCGCGATACTGTTTCGCGAACGTCCTTTGAACAAGGATTTCCTTCAAGTTCCCAGGACCGACGCGAGTATTTCTTTTTCTAAATCATGTGCCCGTGCGTATCCGTTATTATGCCAACGAGGAAGCAAACATTAGTGTGCTCTTAATACGGCCAACTTCAGCGTAAGTGTGTTACGCTAGTAAAACTGGCAATTATTATTATAATCGTTATTTATTAACACTTGTGTTAGCAACGGGGTACCCGGGTACCCATTTCTATATTTGCTTGACTAATTTTTGTATTTTCTTTATAAAATACATTTATACAATTTCGCGTCAACTCACGTTTGGTGAAAACAAATTTACGCAAAATATTTTAACACTAGATTGCCGGACAAGTTTGAACACTTATTTTTACTGAATTCCCTCCGATTAACAATAGCCAATGAAAATGCGCGTTATCTTTAGAAAATTAATTCACTTAATTTCGAAATGTAAGGTAATTAATTTAATTATATAATAATCACGGATCTTCATTAATCTTTATATTTCAAATTCTGAAATGAGTCAAATTGACTTGCCCCGGCAATCTAGTGTTAAACAACTAACCTTCGAACTTCTGCACCGTTTTGGTTGCTAACATAAGGGCTAATAGCATTACCGATACAATAATAGAGCAATATTATTTTGCCAATCTCTCTCAGTAGTAGTCACCAGTACAGTGACTAAACCTCTAGGAAACGAAAAAGTTCTTGCGAAAATTTGATTGGCAAAAAACGGTCAATCTATTACGTGCACTTGAAAGTGCTCGATCGGCCAGGTTGCCCGCCAAAAAATGTACAAATCTGAAAGCCCGATGCTTTAATCAATTCGTTAATATCCCGGTGTCGTTTAATTTGAATTCCATTGTATCGTGATCTCGTTGGATCGGACTCGATTATTTCACGCTTCGAGGGAATGAAATTCGGCTGCAACCTTTTCGCGAGCACCGTTACCCGAGATACTTCGGACACGTTTTTATGTAACAGGCCGATCGAAAGATCGAAATACACCGGGGACGGAGCTGGATCACAGCTGTGTTTGAACGTACTCTGCGATCCTTGGTCACGGGCTCGCGAGTGTAGCGTGGTTCGGAAGGTGAAAGTTTTTCGGTTATCGAACATCGTGGCCTAGACCGTAAAAGAATAACAAGAACGCGTGTACAGGCTGACGAGAGTTCTCGTAGGCAGTTTATGCCTCGCTGCTTTCTCTTTTCATTCTAAATACTTCCCTCTTGGCCGTTTTCCTGGTCTGTTTTTTTAGACCACTTTCGGAGCACTCTTCACTTCTGTTCACCTTTTTTTTTAGAGGACGCGTATATAGCACAGGAATGATACGCAGCGAGGGGAATTTTCGCATTGCTATGTGCTAATTAAAATGTGCATATCCGCAGATCGGGAGACGCGAGAATATCGTTGAAAAATATCAAGAAATGCTAGTTCCGTATCCAGTCGGCGGGAAAGCTCGCAGCTTTGGAAAAACGCTGCGCGGCAGGTAGTTCCCGGCATCGGAATAATCACATCTTTGAGAATGTTTCGTAACGTAGAATTAATTCTAATACTTCTACATCCGCTGTGACAGTCGAGGTAGAAGGAATCGACCGATCGATCTGGTTTCTAAAAATAACCATCACCACCACCGACCAAGATATGCATAGATACATCATTAATATCGCCCCGATTAGCATCGGATCGAACCGCATCGACGTTCAATGTAAAAAAGATTCTACGATCGAGGCTCCCATAGGGATAATTCTGCGATGCGCCCGATTACGATCGAAATACCGAAACGGCTGTTAATGGCGGCAAAGTCCCGACAGGCAGTCCTCGGCATCTCTCTGCTCGTGGCGGTGCACTAACGATGCATTTAACAACAATGCGACTTCGCACCGTTGCGTAACAACGTTCTCCTTTGCGACCGACACAGCGAGTGCGTCGGTTGTTTAACTGCAACGCTATTTTCGCCGCCCCTCCGTCACCCGTTCGTTAAACCAGGAACCGTAGCGTTGGTGCCGGTACCCTCGTTCAACAATGAACGATTCCACGCCGAGTATGTACGATAAGGATCGAATTCGAGGCACGTTCGTGCGTAGAAATCGGCGCTGCGCGGCGCGGGCGAAGGAAAGTGCAAGTCGTCTCGGATAAAGGTCTAGGAAGTGGAGTGGCAACGTGAAATAAAAAGAAACGGGGCCGGCGGCGGGACGAACGGTCGAAAAGCGTCGCAGCTTTCGATCCGGTGCCGCGACACGTCGCGACACGTCGCAGCCGCGGTTAGACGGCATGCAGATAGAGTTTTTCCGCGAGCGCGCTAGCGGCGTGCGTAACGCTAGGCACTCATCTAGGCTTGTTGCAGCAGTGTTAGAGCAGCAGTGTTCCCCTACTGGAGAACGTAGTACAGCAACGCTGCCGTTTTACGAGGAGGGTTCTCTCTTCCACTTCCACAGTTCCTCCACCGCACGGCGCACGGGTTCCTCGTCGGTGAGCGCTGGTGCCCGTGGCCGCTGTCCCAGTCGTCGCCCTACTTTGTCGAAGCCAACTCAGCTCGACACTCGGTTTGCACCTCGGTACGACGAGAGAGAAACACGTCCACGCACACGTGCACGCGTACACGCGACGCCGACGCCGACGCGACGCGACGTGACGCGACGCGACGCGACGCACGCGTTATACACGAGAGGACGTGCGTAGATCACACGCGTACGTGTACTCGAACTCGAGGAAAGAGGAGAGAAGAAACGCGAAAGGGTGGAGGTGGTGCCGTGCCGATGGTGGTGGTTGTGATGGTGACAGAGATGGTGATGGACGTCGTCGTTTTGCCAGAAACCGGAAGTGTCCCGCGCGAAAACTCGGCCCGTGCCACCCTTTACACGGTCCGGATCGAGGAGCCACGTGTCTCGGCCGGAAGTGCCACTTCCATCGATCGAAAGAGACCGTCCTGCGACCTACGACAACCTGCTGCACGCTCCTCGATCGACCTCGAACCCCTTCGTAACCCGTTCACGGGGGATCTGCTCGGCCACCTCTCGCGATGATTCGGAGCGGCGACGAGCTCGGGAAATATTAGCCAGCGTCCTCGGTCTACAATCGCACCGGAATTTCCGCAATTGTCAGAGACGGACGTTGCCCTCCGATGCCTGTGTCCTTCCGCTGTGAACCCCGGTGCGCCAGTGTTTGTCCTTGGTTACACGGAGACAATTTTCCGACGAGTTCGCCGGGAGGCCTGTAACGGGAACAGGATCGCTCCTCGCGCCGTTCAGGAGAAAGTGCACGGGTCCTCGAACCGGAAGTGCCATCGAGCGCGAATATTCAGCACCACCGTCGTCACCCTTTCTCTCTCATCTGTGCTCTACGCGAGCGGCTCCTCCGTCCGCGTCGCGCTGCGAAACACTCTCACGGATGATCGTCGTGTACCCAACGAACCTCGACGCGAATGCGCGTGTGCTTCTGTCGCGTGTCTCTAAGCTTAATAAAATATCAGTGCTGCTCTTCGTTGCATATAATCTGCGAGGGGCACGTGAACTACTGAACGACAAACCTGTCGGCGGATCTTCCTCTTCAGCCTGATCTCGAACGCATCACTGCCAATAGCGACTAACCGCCGCGCCGTCAGGTCGGCGTACACACTCTCTTGCTGTGATTTTTAATCGTTTCCCTCTCTTTCCCTCTTAATGTCTTAATCCAACGCTGTCGTCCACGGCCAAAGTCACCGTGCGTGTCACATCGCCGGGCATGCGCCCGCCAAAGGTACTCGCCGCAACCGTTTGAAAGACGCGAGCCACGAAGACTGTGGAAAGGATCGTTTCCATTTCGAACACTGCCAACTGTCCCAGAGAAACGGGGCCGATCGATCAAGGATCGCACACTGCCGGACGCGGAGGGGAATCCGCGAATCACGTGGCGAATTCGGCCAAAATTGCCGCCGCCATTATTCTGCCGATCCATAATCGCAGCGCGAAACTGCCGATCGATAATACCGGCGTGTTCACGCGGGAAACAAAAAGCGTCTCCCCGCGAACCGCCTCCGATCACCGTTTATCGCCTCCTTATCCGACGACGGATCTGCGTCTGCTTCCACGAACAGCTAATTGAAACCGTGTCCTCGTCGAACCGCCACGGAATCATAGCTTCTCGCGTTCCCTAGAAGCAGGGAACCACCGATCCTCGCGTGCAACAGCGAAACATCGGCAACTCTCCGCTCCCTGGCGAACGAGTCCCGGCAGCGTCCGAAGAATAGAAAAAAAACGCGAGCGTCGTTACGTAACCACCGCACGGCTGCCATTTTGGTCCACGCAAGCGCAAGCGTACGTGGGTGTACGCGCGCGAGCGCGCTGCGTGTCGACGGCCGAGCGACGGTTCGAGCGGCGCGTATCCGTGAAAATCGGCGCATGAATGGCGGAGCGGCGTGCACGCGATAAGAACGGATCCGTTTGATAACGCTGCTACGTCGATAGGGCTACCACCACGCCCGGGCAAACTTCCCTCGGACTCGCGCGTAAATTCGCCCGCGCGCTCCGAGGTTCGACGAACTTCGCCAGAATTTCATGCGGTTGCCGCACCGACCGGCGGGATCGCGAGTTCTGCTCGGCTATTTTCGAAGATGCACCGCGTGAACGAACAATGGCTGGACGACTGTCGAACGAATAGGACCTTGCTTCCGGCCGCCTCTATGACATAGCGGAACTGCGAGAAGGGAAATACTTTGGGACCCCGGGCGTCGTTCCCAGAGGCACTTCGGCGAACGCGAGATTCGAGTCCTGAGAACTCGTATCGGTAGAGTTGTCGATTAGGCGAACGCGTGTACGTTGATTCGCTTTCTGCTCTGTCGTAAACTGCCGCGCGGAAGACTGATGCGAGCGATCGATGAACTCCGTTGATCGTCGACGACACGCGTCGTTCAGCAGCAACAGATCCGTGCACGTGGATCGTCCATGGAAGATTTAAAGTTGAGTAACGTCGGCTAGTTTTCAAGTCGCACTCGGCGTACGAGCTATAAGAGCATCGTTTCGCTACGTGTCCGCTGATTTTCGCTGGATCACCACGATACATCGAAAGCGGTGAAAGTTCGACGAACCAAGCCGCAAGAAAGGGCGCAGCAGATGCGTGGCGAGGATTGCAACGTTGTCCGGGGTGACCGTGGCAAAGATGCAAAGAGACTTTGCGCCGCAACAAAGAAACAAATGGATGAACGAACCGGCAGGTGAATCGTTGTTGGCCGCGAAGCGGAGGAACCGGAAAGACGAGGACGTACAGCCGGGCGTCTTCTGCTAGGACAAAGGATAACCCAGTTTCAGAGACAAGCTAGCACGTGCAATCGTTGTTTCGGGCCTTCCGCTCCTTCTTGCCCTGATAGCGCGATCAATATCGAACAATTTCGTCCGTAACGCCGTTTACCCAATTACCCTGCCACTTTTTACTCGTTTCCGTGCCAAACGAATCGACAACCCCATCCACTGCCTGCCCGATATTAATACAAGCTTGTTCCACTCGCACGCGGACTTGATGAATGTTCGCGAGAAACGGAACCGGAAGTCGTCGCTCGAGCATCGATTTAACTTGACATTGCCGAACTATTGGTCCAGTGGGAATCGACCAATCGAATTCCAGCGGAAGCGTCGAACAAATGAGGAGCAAGTGCTCGTGCAAATACCTAAGGAAACGGACGAGACGTCGAAAACACATTGTGTATCGCGCGCCACGTATTCACGGCTAAGGGGAGCGAAAAGTGACGTTTGGTGATTTGTGTGCAAGTGCACGCGTGCCTCTGTGCGCGGTAATAATAAGTACGCAGGTACATGTGGATGCAGGTGCGCGCGCGCTCGCAACCAGTGTATAAACGCTGACGCAACACGAACCTCCCCTTGACACCTGATCGACAATCTACATCGTCGGCACCTCGGTGACCTTGTTAAACTGCTCCGACTGTGTCGTCGGCAGGAATTTCGGGAGAACTTCTCACCTCTGCCGCTGTTTTTCGTGTTTTGGATGTCTTAAACGGAAAAAGATGTAAGTCAGCAATATCTCAGGTATTTGTTTGCGGTACAAGTTTCCATCGCGCTGAGCTATGGCACGCGCGCAACGATTGCGGATGATCGAAAGGAAAATTAGTTTCTTTCCATTTTCGTGAGGGAAAATATTCTAAATTGTGTGGATGATAGCGTTAGTAATTGGTATCGTTTGCAAACATCCGAGGGATGCGCATCTCATAGCGGGCCAGGAAGAACAGTTTCGATGGCTTCGATGGCGAGCACGAATTTTTTAATGAATTCTGCTAACCTTTGCGAGGCTGTTAAATTTAAGAAGGTTTGTGCAGCAGGAAAGGATGAAACCTCTTTGCACTATTCTTCTATGCATATAAATACTCGAATACTTGTATTCTCAGTGAGTTGAGATTTGTTTGCAAAAGTAACCGTACACGCGGGGACACCAATTTCAATTCTCGACGCGGTGATTTGCGTTTGAGGCAAGGAGGAGAAATCTTAAGTACGCGATCGTTTTCGTTGGATTTCATTGATTGACGAGAGTCGCGTTCGAGTTCCCGTTGCTTAAGACTATTGTTTCCGTTTAATTGGCTGATATCTATTCTCAGGATCGTCGTAGATCAATTTACACGATTGCTCGTTCACGGTAGAACGTTTTCTGTGTAATCTATAAATACGTGAGACGAAACGATACACGAGTCTCCTGCGACGTACAATTGTTAAGCAAATGCTCCTAGGTGCACATACATAGTACGGAACGTATCGTTCATTAGTAGTTTCGGCCCGCCGCGATCAGACCTTTTCCTTCGGCCGCGTACAGATCCAACCGTTTTACGGTTGCGTCACGGAAACGAGTGCGAAATGCTGCGCCCTTCGATCAGTTAATTGTTAAATGCCAGTCGCGGTATTATTGTATAAGAAGATGCGTTCGCGACGTTCGCATTACAATTGTCCTTTCTGCGAAAGCTGCAGCGCATCGGGACAGCGAAAGTTATTGTTTTATTTATTATAATTTAAATTGCAATATACAATAATAGTTTCTTCTATATTGTCGATTGTAAATTTAGGCCTCTTGTCTGTTAAAATTCATTTATAGGCCGAGAAAGAGCGTTCTACATCACATGATGTTATAGGGGCATATTTAGTTTTACTCCAATGATGTGCCAGAATCTCTCGTGGTTCTGGCCTCCACTTGGCCGTAATACTCTCATAGCTGAATTCACAAATCGAGCAATAGTTGCATAATTTGTTTCTGTTAATTGCTTACACGCTAATAAATAGGGTTGCGTTTTCTCATTTTCGCAAAGCTTCCCAATGATAATAAGCTTCCCGCATTAATTTGTCCCCGTTTCGTGTGGAATATAGATCGGTATGCCACCATCTTCGCTGCCTTCTCTTCCTTTTTTTTGCCTCTTGTAACTCACAATAAGCTGCAATTACCACTGCAGTACTAGCTATAATCAGAGCTGCAGCGTCGTCCATCTTTTACTTTACTTTACAGCGACAAACACTGAACTGATGGCGAATGGGCGTTCAAATTCTCGGTTCGTCCATACGCGGGGCCCATCGCTAGATATCTGCCGCGTTACAGCCGCAGAGCGCTCGTCTGTACCCACATTTACGCTTGTCAAAGTTCAGATTCTCGGATAAAAATGGAATACCATCGAAATTCGTATCCGCGACGGTTTAAACGACACTATTGCCCCGCGTTGATCGTCTTGATAATAATCTGGCCTGATACGAAGCCAAAGAGTTAACGCACTCCGGCGCGTGTAAATATACACATATCAAAATCGGGATAAAATATTTATAAACATAAATTATTTATGTATTTTAACATAAAGGCCATTTTGTGACATTAATTATGGTTGGAACAAGACGGGCCACGCGTCGCACATCGAACGGTCTGTCGTGGGACGAGACGAGCCTAATTTCACGAGGGGGAAACATAGATTGGTCACCAACATCGTGGGATTTCACACCGTTGGACTTTTTCCTGCGGGATTTTTCGAAAGCAAAGTTCACGCCAATGATCCAAACGCGATTAGCGAGCTAAGAGACGATATTGCGACCGCCATTGATGAGATTGAGCCTCCATTGTGCGAAGATGTAGTGCAAAATTGGGTGAAAGGAGTCAGGCTCGTGAAAAAAGCCGAGGATATGCCTTCTACAATCAATTTAATTGTTTAATTTAGATATCCCTGTTCGCGAGAAGTTGGTCTACCACTCGGAGAGAGCAATTGATGCCGTTCGCACCGCGAATTAGTTTTCCCCTATGGCAACGCGAGAGGCGATGAAAAATGGTGGACGTAAACATTGTTTTCCTTCACTTACTTTACGCGAGCAAGTCGCGCGGGTATTTCGTAGTAACAAATTTTATTTTTGTCCGCCGAGGTTGCATTATTCGCGTCCATCCGTTAAGACCGGGCCAAAGCAACGTCAACAACCGTGCCCTAGCTTTCCTATCGTAAACTGGAAGAGAATCGTTGCGATTGGAAAGTGAAATCTCACAAATACCGACGTCGCGTTTCGATCTTTCCGTGGAACTGATATGAAAAAACAATTTTCCATTGATTCAACGAAGAAGTAATCGCGGTCACGATCAATGAGAATGTCCGCCCACCCTTTTGCCCCGATAAGCCAAAAATAAGCAACGAAACGCATATACGCCGGGCGACGTTGGCCACGGTTAAACGCGCGCTATGTAAGGAGCACGCGTCACGTGGCGGGAACTAGAGTTGTGCAACCCCGCTGAAAGTTATTCTGGCGGATGAGCGCAGTACATAGCTGGTGACGTCCCTAACCTAGCCTAACCTCGCCGCGCGACGCGCGCCCTCTCTCGATGACGGAGCTTGAGATAGGTCAGGCACAAACGTCCGTACAAATGCACGTTACGTGCAGCCGTCTGCGCCACAGTAGTCGAATCATGCGTACTACAATCCGCGGCCACGACGGCAATTATACGTCGCACTTTTGAGACGAGCCGTGACCTTTCTCACCGCTTAATCGTATCCGATCCGTCTCATCGATCGAACCGAAAAATTGTATTCGCTGCCGATCGATGGTTTATCGGTGTACGTTCTCATTCGGTTAATTGCCATTGCCGATTCGATTAATTGCCGCGTTATTCGCAATACATACTTGTGGGAATTTAGGATTTCCAAAACGTGGATATCGTTCTCTCTCTCGCGACAGTAAATTGGGGATAAGAGAGGTTTTCTGAGGCTGACGTCTGTAGTAGTCGTTGTCTTGCATCGATCTGGCTAAAATAAAATTGAGTTGCGCAGGAATTTCGGCAAAATATCGGCTCACGTCCGCGAGCAAGGTCTCGCGGGCTAGCGGCGGAGGAAACCCTTGCCTCAGGGTGGCCAAGGCGTCGGCAAGGCGTAACCAAGGCGGTTTGTGCATCGCGGCCGTAGTGTGTCACCGATTATAACCGGCTAGATCTCGACCTATAGAGGCCACGTGCGTAGAAAATAAATAACAACCAGCAGACTCCTCGCGACCTATGCCAATCTCCAACTAAATATACCGCCCAGTAATCGCAGCATTACGACCAGGGACACAGCCATGCCTCTCGTATCTCTGATGATGTTTCAACGCGATCTCTCGTGGTCTAACGCCGCGGCGCGGCGCCGCGACGTTGGACGTTTCGCTCCCCGACGAGGCTATAGCCGTTTCGCGTTGAACAGACTGCCGCCAACAGCGTGTGTGCTCAGCGATTGATAGCTGGACGAAAAAAAGACTCGACCTTCGAGACGTAGAATTGCTTCCGGTACGCGACAACGTCGTGTTTTCGTTCCCACTTCTCGAACTCGTTCGTTGTTTAAGAACTTATTCCAACGGCCGTTCCCGCCATTTTCTGCATAAAAGTAGGCTTACGAAGTACGTTATTCGCGTTTCATCATCCCGAGGGTTCATGCGCGACGAGAGACTCTGTCGAATGACAAAGTAACTTGTCTGCTTCTTCATTGGCTCCGATAGGCGCGAAAAAAATCGGAAAAATGCAAACCGCTCTGTACGCCGTAAAGGACACTTTGGAATAATACGTTCGATCGTGCTATCGATGCCGATGGCAATGTCGCCTTTGCGCGTTGAAGAAAAATGGCTTCCCGAGCGGTCGACCTTATCGTGGCTCGTTAATGAATGCGGCGCGAGTTAATGAATGCGATTATGCCATAGATACGAATTCTATAAAACGGTCCGACCGGGAGACGAAAATTGGCGACGAGTAAACAATGGGCAAAAAGAGATTAATGGACCCAGTCCTGTAAATTAACTTTATTTTTCCGTGTTCCTCGTTTCAAGAAAGAAAAAGATTGATCCCATAAATAATCATTGTCTCCAAATGGACAATTTCTCGTCGATTTTTTCTATTCGTTAAAGCAAAGCCCTGACTCCTTTGCAATTTATCAGCTCCAATCCGTCGATTTCTACTCGCTTCGAACGAAGTGGCGTTGGCATTGAATGCGAGTTTCTATTCGACAGAACGAACGAATGATTTCGCGACCCAACAGGGACGAGTGGGGACAAATGAACGATAATATCGGGAACGGTATCGAAGAAATATCGAATGGAACGAGAGGCTTGGCGGTGAGCGTTGCTCGACGCAAACAGGGATCGTACAAAGAGGGTTCCGCGGTTACGGAGACTTCATTCCCGGAGTTACCAGAAGCACAAACGATTGACGGCATGAATTACGGCGACGCAAACGTCGACGCACCATCCCGAGGATCCTTGCGACGACATGATGTCATTTGACCCTGACACGTGCAGTCAGCGAGTACCGGTATTCGAATGCGAATACCGCGCTCCATTGGTAGCGAGAGAAACGCGCTCTCGAAAGGTGTATGACACTGCGCGTTCGTGACCAGCAAAGAATCGAAAAGGTCTAACGATCCGTTGGCACGCAATGTCGGAAATAATATGATCATTTCTATGAGTTTGTTAGATTTACTAAAAGAATCCTTATTCGATGGAGTTTCTGGGGTAAGTGCCATGGGGCTCATCACAGTCCTCTTACCAAACGGCATAGCCGTCCACACTCCGTGGCCAGATTCTCCAGGTACAGAGTCTCTATTCTTTAGCAATGTGACGTTAGGTCGCTTGCCATATTTAAACTCTCTCTCTCTCTTCTATATAATAAACAATCCCTCGATAGTTGGAGGATCCAGAGTGATCCAGACGTTTGGTTTCGTTCATTCATTTCCAAGCGTGCAATAACTTAGTCAATCCTAGGGCATTCCCAAAACACTCTTCGACCACACGTAGGACCGCGTCCCCATCATAAATTTTCCACAGAGTGTGCGGCACTTCGCCACCCGATCTTATTCCTTTCTTTAAAAATACGCTATCGCTAACTCGCAATTGCGACATTTTTATTTCGACCATGCTACTACGTTCTATTAGTCACCGTAGCCGGAAACCCGTTTACATTATTGCTTCGTGTGCCGTTGGCTAAGTGCTACAGGGTTATGAAAAGTATCCGCGTTCCTCGATAATTTCGTGCAGCTAATGCCTGCATAGTTTCATATATTTTGTAATACTTCATTAGGGCGAGTCAGAAGATCGGCGGAATTGGTTACCGATGGGAACTCTGCTCGAATTATCGCAAGGAAATCTCGTTCCAAGTTCTACTCGTAAGTACTTGGGCGGATCTTATCCAGAATTGGGCTAAAACAGTCAAACTCGGTCGCTAGCCGTTTGATATTAGTCCATCGCTGCAGTCCGAATATCCGAAGCGTTCGTTTCTTGAACTTCAGTTGCGACGGACACTCGTCGACCATCGAGATAACTGTCGTAGAAAAGTGCACCTGTACCGAGGTAAAGTCGTTTATTCCATGGACTGCGAGGAAAAGTGTGAGAAACAATCGCCGCGCGAAGTAATACGCTTTATCGCAGATACGTAGTGCAACGAGCACGATGACACGCAATGGCGAGACTACTCTGAGGTCGTTTCTCATGGACATTGGCTGGCCTTATAGCTTCGAACTTGTTACAGCTCGCGAGAAGTTGTCGTTCCGGCAGCTCGCGATAAACGTCGCGCTCGAGCGGAATGGATCGTCTTCGATCAAAGGAAATTCCACCAAGATCACGGTCTCCGGTTCGTCGATTAACGAGAGTTTCTTAATGAGCCTCGTTTCGCGCTTCTCAATGACAACGACGGGACGAGCCGAATAAGAAATATCGTTCGAGACTTCTGCGCAAGGATCCCCGTCGAATGCGAAAAGGAATACACGCATGCATATCGGCCGTTACTCGCTGGTGAATGAACGTTTGGCATAGCAATATACACGGCGGTGTATCGATGACTGTAATTGGCAATGAAACGAGAAGCGGCGCACGAACTTGTATCTAATTCGCTTCGCAAGGATACCGCATAGTGACTTCATCTGGAATAAATCGCAACTTTTCTTGCAGTCCACCGAGAAATATTTGCAGCATCGTCAGAACGTAATCGTTCCAGGGGGAATCGGATTTTCCTTGCCCGCGCGCAAAGAAGTGCAAGCCTTTGATCCCGCGCAAATATAAAAGGAGCACGCGTGTTATGTATTGGGAAGTCAAGGTGGCGAATTATATTTGGCACAGCCTTCGTTGAAGAAAACGAAAACTAGACTGGCTACGCGCTATCGATACCTATTTATCGAAACGAACCGGCCCTGTTTACACACGGTTCTGCCAACTCGCAGTGATTACGGCGCCAAGTGTCAGTAGGAAACGTGACTAAACGCTCGATATTATCCGACCCTCCTGAAAGGAATAAGGTCTGCCAGGAAACAAAGCAGCCGAGCGCGCGGCCTAACCTGCTATTTATATGTACATATACACCGATCGTAATCGTTTGTAGTTTCAAGTCGACCCTCCCTCTTTCTAAACGCATCCGTCGGGGCAACCGAAGAAAGAACACGGGGGGGAGGACGCATCTTATTGTTAGCTTGAAACGAACTCTTGCTTTCGAGTACAGCCCAATCTCGATATCTCGATACTAACTATACCAGACCGTATCGGGCGACTGAAACAGCGATGCCAATTAACGCGCTATTAATCGACGCGCAAGAACGGGCGAGACAAATATGTTACAAATAGTGCGATATCGCTATCGGAGCAGCAGCGATTGCACTCGCCGGTCTCCCTAGATAAGGAACGAAAACAACGATCGATGATACTCTCGCGGCGATAGCATCTCGCGGGTTCCATCCTGCGCGATGTTTCCGCCGCGAGCGGCACTCTTATCGCTCGATTATGCTTATGGCGGCCGACGGTCACGGTCCGGGGGCGCCCTTCGAAATTTTTCGATCGCTCCAGAACGCTCGGAAGGGTCGGCGGGTTCAGACCTAGATCGCCGCATCTGCGCAGCTGGCGACCCTGTATCAATGGCCGAGGAAATTGCACGGGTTAAAGGCCAAAAGGCTACGAGATTCGATGCCGAGCGAAGCGTCTCCGCCCTGTCCGTGTGCACGTGAACACGGACGGCAGGACGTGCGTGCGTGCACACACGAACGGCAGCGCATGCCTGCCGGTGTGATTGACATCGGTAAGTATGCCATGGCCGACCGCTCGCAATGTGCTGGTACGAACAACTGCAGCACTGCCCACACTGCCACGTACGAACACATCGGCCGCGAGTTGCAAGAGCGCCATCCGTCTAGGCCGGCTAGAAAAACTAGCTGAGAAAATCCTGCTGCCAACGCGTTTCCGTTCCCCGTACGATCGTCGCGATTTTTCGACCCGTTTACGAGGAACCGCGCTCGCCGCTGCTCCTCGATTCTGCTCCCCGTGAACGGCCGATCGACGAATCGCGCGACAATTTCGAAGGACTCGTCTATTTCTTGCCTGGCCCGCGACAGAAACGCGATGGAAACGCGATAGAAACGACCAGAACGGGTTATGCAACGAGCAAGGGGGATATAACAGGTGGTGGCGGGTAGGTGTGCAACGCGATTTCTGCCTGACGAAGAACATTCCGGGGTGCAAGCGGTTATTTTTGGGACTCGTTCGCAGCTGACGATTTAGGAGCGTCGAAGGAGAACAAATTGTACAAAAAGTACAGATGTACAGGTCGGATCATGAAATGAGTGTCCCCGTCCGAAGGATATTTGTGCAAGGATCGGAATCGATACGAACGCGATCGACAGCGATATCGAGCGCCGCGCGCCGTTCACTTCGCGCAAAGCGTTCTGCGACAATGTAGGGAATTTCAATTCCTTCACGCTCGTCGCGGTCGTAAGCCGGTTTACTTAGCCGACATTCCTACGCACAATGCTACACCAACTTACGGCTAAATGTAAAAGTTCATCATTCGCAACCGCCCGGCGATTGCGTAATGAACGGTGCGCAGCTTCGTTAATTAGCGATAACGACACGCTAATGGAAAAGATTTTTCGGCCGTCGCCTTCGATTGCACGTGCCCGGCGGCAGTGCGGCACGGATGGCAAATCGTTTCGCGACGAAAAACGTGGACAGCAATAACGTGACACTCGTGACGTAATGTAACCCTGTTCCATGAAGGACGCGGTTTTCACCAGGTTCGATCTTCCTGTAAGATGGTATCGTTTCGCCCGAAAACCGGTATCCTCGAACGACGAGGACGGTCGATACGAGTCAGAAAGGGGGGAAAGGGGCGGCGGGGGGGAAGACGCAGAAGGAGGATTCGATGTCACGTACGATGACGACGATCCACCGCAAGGTCCTCTGGTACTTTTACTTTCGTCGAATATACGGACTCGCTGGGAGAAGAGGAGCATCCAGGAGAAAGAAAAAGAGAACGAACGAGTAGCCGAAATCGAGCGGCCGCTGCGCGAGATCGGAGCCGAAACTTTCATTACACTCCTATCGGTTACGAGTGAAACGCTTGCCGATCTATGCGTGCACACTCCCGCTCGTAAGTCGTAGAACACGACGAACACAAATATACACTTGACGTGAATGGTCCTTTCCTCGTGTGTTGCACAAATAGCGCATTTGTTCGAGAAAATCGTGATTCGTCTTCTCCGTGTGCCATCAAAATGAATGGTTTTTCCTATTTCACTATTAACCCTTTAGCTGTGTTTGCCGACTGTATCCGTCATGGAGAAATGGCAGTATTTTGCGTCACGACGACTATATCCGTCGCGCGTGAAACTTAGTTACCACTTGCTATTTAAATTGTGATTTTAGTGAAAACTAAAATGTATTCGTAAATTTCAATATGTTGAAACGAATAAAAAGTATAAATAATTTGAGATGGACTCATGCATCCCCGTATGCACTAGCTGGAACTGCTTAACAGTTTGTATAACCAATTTATACATGGGCGACGATAATGTTTTCTAGATGTTAGTGTTATACTTTGTCATAGAAAAAGATTAGGAAAGAATCGCGGTATTGGTGTTCGACGTGCAAAGTGCCACTATGTGTCGTTCCTTGCTTTGGTGAATACCACTCGACAGCAGCAGTTTGAATTTTTAACCCTTAGCGCTCCGCAATTTTTTGTACCACTGTCTACCAGCAACTCCGGCACATTTTTGCAACGGATCGTCTGAGAAGGAAAAGTCTTATTTTGAATAGGAAGAATTACACGTGCTTGTGAATGTTTTTGATTTTATTTATTTTATACATATGCATTTCCTCTTGTATTCTATCTGGAATATTTAATTTCAACCGTAACATCATGCCATTCATCTAAGTCTTCTAACGAATCTTCGCTTTCACTTTCAATAATTCTCATTCTTCGTCTCTTTGGTAGTATAATTTCGCTACCACTACTTGCAGTATTAGAATCATAATCAACATTGTCTTCTACAATATCTTTTAGTACTTGAAAATCAAATACGTTTTCACTGTCACTCAGCTCTGAATTCTCATCACAATATTTATTTTTCTCCATGTTGCTAACCATAAAAAAGGTAAAAAAATGATTTAACCGCAATGTTACAGACTTAGCACGTTTTAGCTACAGATAACACTTGCCAACGACGACGATAACGTATGCTAAAAACATTTGTCTCCGCAGCGGAGTTACGGAGCAAATGACGGATGTCTCCGTAGCGGAGCCAACGGAGCGCTAAGGGTTAACTTTTATAGATATTTGATTTTTCCTGAGTTTTTCGTTTATTATGTATGTAGTATATGTTTATGTTAAGCGAATGAGTAAATATTAATAATAAAACAGTTCATTTTATAAAATAAAGCCGTCTTTTTTATCCAATATTTTAACAACGACACTTACTCTGTGTTTGACGACTATACCCGGCATCGCTTGATTCTCGCGACACACACAGGTACGCGCTCTGAAAAGAGCTCGCCACAGCTAAAGGGTTAATATCTTTCCATTCATTTTGTGGAACATTCCACAGCTTGGTTTGAAATCCCATTGCAACTGTCTTCCAGCGCTTCGAATATGTTTCTCATTGTTCGAAAGGTATCAACTGCTGAACTTTTTACTATCGTCTGTTGACTTTGCGCTAATATTAAATAGAGCAACAAACTTGGCAAGCGTCTTACGATTTTTCAGCGGGATCGTAGGTCTGCTGGATCGCTGGTCACTCTTTCACTTGCTATACGAAGATGCGCGACGCCGATCGGCTGTACGCAGGGGTACCGCGCAGCGTGTTCAGAATTTACTTGTAGAGTAAGCGAGGTAGCTCTTTTCAGGCCAGTTCTGGGTGGTCAATCACAGTTCTCTTACCAAAAGGCATAACCTTCCCCACCCCGTGGCCAGATCCTCCAGGAACAGAGTCCCTAGTCTTTGGTAATACGGCGACAGGCCGATTACCATAGTTGGTCTTTCACTCGACACTCTAATAAACAAACCCTCGACACCAGATAGTTGGAAGACCCAGTGCGGTCGCCAACCATCGTCGGTCAACAGGATGTTCAGTCTCGTTCATTCACTTTCAAACACCCCTAAATAGTCAATCCTGGGACATTTGATAGTTTAATAGCGTCGGGCCATCAGCCATCGTCTGTGGTCCAGAGTGCCCATTTCCAAAACACTCTCCAATCATACGCAGGCTAAGTCCCTATCAAAAATCCTTCACCGAATGCATAGCACTTCGCTACTCGGTCCTGTTCCTTTCTTTAAAAAATACGCTGACGCTAACAAGTGTTTGAACGAACGATCCAAAGTGAAATCACAAGAAGAAGAAGAAGAAAAGGGGACGCGAGAGGAACGTCGCCTTCTTCGTTCCTTATTTGGAGCGCAATTTCTTTTTTCATCCTTTTGCGTGTACTCGCGCCTAAGTGCACGCGATCGCTTTTACGTAACGCGGTGGGGTTAATCAACGATTCGCAGTGGCTCTTCCGCGTCGATGACTTTCGTAACCGTTGCTCGTGTAACTCGCGATTTTTCACGATCCGTTACAGAGGCGATGGAGGGAGGGGGTCAATGAAATTTTCCCACCAAACTCGATCGTTGATCGCCTCGATCGTACTTTCTTTTCTCGCCTCCTTCTGCTCGATCTGTAATTCGATTTCTCGCTCGGAGGATTCCCTTTGGACGTGTCCGATAAATCTTCCATTTCCCTTCGGCGGTCTTCCTCCCAGCGAACGCGTCTCCAGTGAAAGTCGCCAGTCAGAAAGGTCTCGCCACTTTTTTCTACTCCAAAACAGACCAATCTCTTGCGTAACGCAACAATGTTGCGCACAGCAATCTGTTAAATCACGTTGCTCGGATTGGTACGTGGCCGGACGTTCGATAGGGCGCATCTCGTTGCGAGTGCAGTTGATACGAATTTCGCGATCCTTCGGCACTCGAGGCAGCGGCTATCGCGGGGAACTTTGAGAGAGTGAAAGTTCCCGCGTACACGCGTGTCGAGTTTTTGGCATTGGACGTTTGGATTGGAGGGTCTCGCTTGGTATCGAGGTCACTGGTGCCACCACCACTCAACACCGTGGATCCATGACTTCGGTGGATCGCGTGGCCCGCACAACTGGCTGCCCCAAAAACTTTGGGCTGTGCGAGGCGTTCACTTCGCTTGCTCCGCGCTCCGAACATTTCGACGCCTCTTCCGGCCCCGCAGAAAGAAGTTTATCGCCGTCCGAGCCGCCGCGAGTTCTCCTCGACTCGTTGTTGAGCAATCGCGGAAATGAGTTTCGTGCCGGGATCTTCGGCGATTTCTACGGTCTCCCTGGAAAAGTTGCCGCGGTGAATCGTGCAGTGACGTCAAGATTTCGACCGTGGACAACGATCGCACGAAAACGCGATCAAAGTGATTTACGCCCGTTGAAAATGTGCATCTCGAAGGATGAATCGAAGTCGCGCGAACAGACGTGCAGATGAGGCCGTTACGCGTGTTTAATTATAGACTAGGTGATCTATGCCGTGATTCTGTAGGCGACAGCGCGCGGACGAACGATCGATACGGGACCGGTATCGAGACTAGTGGCGAGCAGTAGAAGATTTGGATATTCCCGTTTGATTTCTTGTTCAAACTGTGGCATACGATGTGCGCGAAGATGAGTGTTCTACAAGGTCGTCACATAGGTAGGAGTCCTATTTTAAACTGGTCGCAATCGAGTTCTATTTAACGGTGTCCCACTCGTTAGAGAAAAGCGAAGAACCCCTAGGATATTTTTAACCCTTTTCGAAACGGACAAAAATAGTCATCGGTACTGCGAGTTCATGGATGTCGTACACGTATTTGGTTACACATTTATCCCGACAGCTTCTCGACGATTTTCAGAGATTTCCTCGCCTCTGCTAATCGGTCGGGCAAATATTTGCGTCCGCTGTTAGATGGGGGAGGAGCGGGGAATAGTTTCGAGGAATTGATTTTCGAGGCGCAACCAGGTGTCGGTTCGTCAGCGTCCTCCAGGTCAATAGCACCGCGCGCGATTTCACAATTGCACGGTTCGCTAATTACGAATCACAGTTGCGACTCGACCGCAAGTATCAGCGACACGGGATAGACTCGCCATCAGAGTTATTCTTCTGGTAACGGAATGCCGCTTCCGAATTTTCGACCGTTCCCAATTCCTAGGGACGCAAGGTTCAATTACTACCGCTGCAGCGGCGATGAGAGAAATATTGGGGTCGCGAAAAGACGTTGCCTCGTGGGTCGTTGGAAAAAGAAAAGAATCGGCCGCGGAACAGTTCCCGCGCAAAAGATGGAAAGCTGGAACCGCGGGGCTCGTCGTTGCTTTGCAACTACGAGGACTTCTGCCCCAGATTGGAACAGCTCGAACCCCTATCGGCTGCTTCGCGCAGAGGTGTGTCGCAACGCGTGAACTTCAACCGGGCTAGCAGGATTTTTCGTGGCCAGCGAACGAGAATGTTTCCACGGGCTTCCTGATGTTTCGACACACCGCCGGCGTGTTGCAACGCTCAGAATCAGCTATGCGCTGATCCGACGAAATATCGTTCGTTTCTCGCGACAAACTGTGCAGTTGGCCGAAGCAGCTGTTGCATACGTATTTGCATGGGAGCTTCGATGGTTAGACGAGAAGGAGATCGGTTCGATACGAGTCGTGTTCAAATTTGTCATCGCTTTCGAAATGATAATAGCCAAGCGCAGCGTTTCTCAACCTTTTCGAACTGCGACTCAACGTGTTTCTTTGCAACGCTTCCTCCACCAAGATATCTATAGATAATATCAAATCTGTGAGAACCTCGTGGACGGAAGTCACTGCGTGTCGCATAAACGAATGAACCCGTGTACGGTTCGCGATGACCTTTACGCACGAAAATTAAGATCCATTGAAACTTGAGCGTTCCTTACGGTACCACGAAAATTACTTAAATCGTATCTGGCTAGTAAGCGGATAGTGGAAGAGTATCATTAGTCAGGGCCTGCGCGCCAGAGTTCTTGGCTCGGTCTGAAAGTAACGGACACGACGAAGGCGGTGGAACGAATTTTGATGTTTCCATGCCGCTCGTCGACTTATGACACAACACGGCCGAGCTTGCCGTAGGAAAAGTAAGGTAAGGCCAGTGGTATAATAGAAACTTTCACTGCGGAGGTTCAACGTACCGAGGTCTGACTCTCACTGGCCGTTCTCACTGGTTGCCCGACTCACGAGCATCCGAGAGGCACGATGCCTGTCCCCCTTCCTCCTTCTCTCTCCGTCCCTCCTGCCCAACCTTCGATCTCTTTCTTTCCCGTCCACGACACGTACCGACCACGTACCGACACGTAAGAACAGTTAAGGGGGAATATTTATAACGTTGCCCCATTGTCGTGCAAAAGCTGGAGAAATTTCTCGATGGGACCGGTGCGTGGGTAAGCAGCAACCCTTTCTACAACCGCGACGCACGTCACTGCCTACCCATTGTCGTTGATACGCGCCCGGAGAACTTTCCACCTTGCCGGAGATAACGCGATGCACGCTCAAGGAAGCAGAGTTTCTCGCGGTCCTCCTCTTCGCCCGCCTCGCTTCTCCTCTCTCCGTCGTGTTTCTCCGCGCGAAAAAGAAAGTTCGGTGAACGTGGCGGGCGATCGAGAATCCCCTTTTTGCGCCACTCGGAAGAAACATAGTCCCGGGCCAGCTCCCGCGAAGCGAAACGTAACGTTCAGCCGCGAAACCGAGGCCCGTTTTTTCTGTTCGACACGGTTCGGTGGGAACGCTTTTCGGCGGAGTTTCTACGGTGAAAAGTTTGCGAGTGGGGAGAGTGCGACGCTCCGTTCCGCCCGCTTACTAGATTTCGATTGGTATTCCCGAGCGGTGTACCGTTAATCGAGCTTGCCTTCCTACGATAAGCCCGATTCGAGAACGAGCGCGTTAAAAACGAGGTTGTAACACTCTTGAAGACTAGCCACGATAAACGATAAGTCGCTTTTTCAAATAACGGTACTGCGTGCCGCGAGATAAAGCGCGCGAGACGCGACGCTCGACTTTCCACACGTCCGATTCCCCTTGCGGACCAGCGCCGGCTTATATTCCTAGGAATATTTCAATTGAATCTAGGGAAAAATTGCTCGCGTTTGAGCCATCTTATTGGCCCTAGTCGAAAGCACGGTGGCGGATTAATTTTCTTGCCTCAACTTTCTCCGGACCGTAGAATTTCGTTCCTGTAGCCGTGCCGCGCGCGTCGACTCATCAATTCCGCTACCAGTCGCCTAAATCACGCCTAGGCAGATATCCTGGTGGATCGAGGCGGCATTATTTTACCCGCGACTCATTACCATTGTCAAGAATTCGTTTCCTAGTGGCACGACGCGGGAGCCAATCGCGGGACGGGGTATTTGAACGAGAGTTAACCGAGGACAGAAAAAGGAAGAGAGTCTCCGAGCAGGAGAAACAGAGAGTCTATAGTCCGACCAGATGGAGTGGGGAGTTGTAGATCTAGGATGTCATGGCGTGGGAGAGTCACTTTCACCATCACCGGCCCCTATAGCGGTAAAATCTATCCGTGGTACATAAAATTACGCGACACGGTTCCACTGGGCTCGCGATGATGGTACCAACTCGACGGGCGTACTTCGCACCCGACTTACAAAGTTTCCTATTCGACGATGAAGAAAGCTTTCTCAAATTCAAACCGACAACGAAGGGAAAGACATCGGTAGATCAACCTTTTCGCGTCCAATGGAACGCATATGTCCCTCTTAAGTATTCTTCCTTTCCTTTGTGCCTCATTTAATTTGTCTGGCGCCTGTGCACTGGTTCAAGATTTGTAGTAATACATTTTTAAGCTTTCGACCGATTATTAAAGCCACCCGTTCACTCGCCGAGCGGTGGATTAGGCAACAGGACTTTCTGCCACGGTGATGATCGTGCTGTCACCTGAAAGCAGATTTACGAAAATGATTAAAATATGTGCGTATATAATAACTTCGAGTATATAAATTTCTGCGAGCGAAAGCTAATTAACACTAGAACTACGAAGCTAGTCAAAATGACTGGCAAGTGTCAAAATGACAAATGACTTAACATATAGGTATTGTTGCAGCAATTCATGATGACTTTCAATAAGCCAAAATGACAATTCTTGATTTAATGTCTACACAACCATTTTCGTGTTCATATATCTGTCTAACGTATACTGTCTAAATAGTACCAAAACCTATCGGTAGTTCTAGTGTTAAACTTAATCGCACTGAGTGAGCCTTTCGATTGAAAGAATTTCAAGGGACAAGGTAATCTCAAACAGCAAGAGACCATTGTGCCATTTTACGAAGCGTTCTCGTGCAAAACGCTTTTCGAGCATCCCTTTCGTTGCCACGACGCTGTACAAATTCAGCGTAACCTCAGTTCCCTCTGCGACGGCATTGGCGGTCGGAACACGCCTAAACCGTGATAATAACGCGGTTACACAACTTTCCAATTATCAAGGAACGTCGAATGTTGAAACGAGAAGCCACGACGTGGCCAGACGAGAGGATGAAAAACGACGAAGCGTAGGAGGAAAAAAAAGAGAGAAATACGATATCTGAAAAGCTCCCGCGATCCCTGTCCTTCCTTGCGACAGCGTCGCGTTTAATGAAGGAAATGCCGCGAGTATCGGGGTACAGCGCGAACCTCGAAAAAGCTTGGCCGAGATAGCGGGCTTGCGTGGCTCTGAGTCGGGCACCGAAGCGCGTGCACATACATACACTCTCCTACACGCGGCGGGATCGCCGACGGCCTCTCAAGAAGAGACCGTAGGTTAGTGCATTGGCTGCACTTTCCGTCTCGGTGTGTGCATGTGCACGCCGCAGCGGCGCGGCGGCCGCTCGCGGTAGTATGCATGCATTGGTTACGCAAGAATAGCGGCGTGTGTGAGACTGCTGACCCACATACGCCAGGGAGCAAGGACCCCGGTGCACCACGTATACACCGGCTCGCTACTCACCACCGCGCCGCATCGCCTAGCGTGCGTGTGTGAACGAGTGTGCGCACGCGTCGCCCGCCGTCGCGTCGCGTCGCGTCGTCACCCCGTCGGCTGGATTAGTGGATGCGCCACGTACGTGTAGTGGTATACACGTAGTCGCCATCTGGCGTTGCACACGATTACCTTGCGCACAGTCGCCCACGTGGCTGTGAAACAGGCTTAAAGGGGAATATGCTCCTGGTTTAGGTGAAAAGATTCAGTTTTTTCGTTTTATGCTGTACTTTCGACGTCTGACACATGAGGAACTTCTTCTCAAAATTTGCGACGGAAATTCGTAGTCATTAAGAACATACGGGGATCAAAAGCGAACTGTCCTCGAACGTTAGAAACATTTCACATCGCGTACAGAAACTGCGCACTCTCGAGTTCGAAATTGAACATTTTCATTGAAAGAGCTGCAATTTTGTTAAGAAATAGGTGGCAATCGAAGTGGACACCGCGAACCAGTGCAGTGATTCTGATGCGCTGTATTTGGAGCCAGTTTCCATGTACAACTGGATTACTTATATCATAAATATTTTTGCAAGATAATCGAATGAGAGTAGTCTCGATTAGGTATTACAATGATTTTGTAGGCGTGGATATACATATGTATATACACGCCTACAAAATCATTGTAATTTAACATTAAAAAGGTATTCTGTTTATTAAAACTGTGCTCTCTCGACCGTAGTCTATACAAGAATGCCTTTCCTTGGCATAAACGTCGGTCGTGAGGACGCCTACGACACCATGGCCCTTTTTAACCATTTTAGGGTTCGCCCCAAGTGAAAGCTACGCTAGACAAAGACAGCGTGCATCGGCAAAATGCACATGGCCCGCCTCGGCCGTTCCTGTACCTCGAATATTCTAACATTTCTGTGCAAAATACCAATAACAACAACTTACCGCAACAACGTGTATGTATACGTGAAAAATTAAATGCGAGAAAATCGATCCGCTTTCGGCCTCTCTACCTGCACCCTGTGCGTGTATCCTCTCTTAAGCAGCGTTCACAGTGTTACAATTGTGCATCGTTACCGATACTTCGCTGCACTTGACCGGGTATCGGTTCAGGGTATATGGACTCTGCAGCGAACGTCTGGTCTCTCGATACTTCTGGTATTTTCGATTGCGGCCAAGGGGCTCGCTTTCTCAGCTTCCCGCCGGAGCTGTTCACCTTTGTTTCAACGGCGAGTGGAGTGGTGCTCGACGAGGGAACACGACGCTCCAACGGCTACGCGTTCAAGTGGCGTCACGGTTATCGGGAATACCCCTAGTAATTCCTGTAATCGAGCCAGTCGCTGCAAGGCGGAAAGCATGTGTCGATAATAAATATAGGGTAGGATGGACGGAGGGCGGGGATCGATATTTTGCGTTAAATTGCCTCGCTCTTGAGCACCGCGGAGCTATCCACGCTAAACGCGATTAGGCGCACTTGCATGCCTTCGCGTCTAATCTCTACGCGTGTTTGCTTGTAATCGAATTATTCCTATTTCATTTCTATTATTTTTCACCGCTGCTTTCTTGGACCGATTCGGGTACCGCGTCTGATCGATTGTTCCACGTGAAACGTCGCGGTCGAGTCGTGCACGGTGAAATGAGAAGGGAGACAAAAGTACCTACTTCGTTCTTGCACGAATTGTGTTTCATCGAAATCGTAGGGGAAATCGTTTGAGCATCGGGACGCAGCAGATAAGAGAAATTATGCAGACTGTAGGGTACTCGATGCAACGGAGAAAGTTATCCGGTGATTTGACGACTTGCAAATAGTTACGGGAGCTTGAGCGTGAGAAACTTGGCCTGGTTACGGGACGATAGGTGTAATTGATTTGTATTTTGTGGACACAAATTCGCAATTAAGTCTCCGGCGAGTCGAAAACGAAATCTAGCTATGTATATTGTGGATTAACTGAAAAGCAATCTTCGAGACGCATCGCCACACGATCATCGGTTCTGAATAGCAAAGTAATACATTTGCATTAGGACAGTGATGAGCAAACTGCGGCCCGCCAGAACATGTGCTACGCGGGCCACGCATGATTTTTGAACAACTTTTGGCCAAAAGTTAAATCCTAATATTGTATGCGGGCCGCAATATTAAATACTTAAATATTGAATTTGTTATTTATAATTCTATTTATAGATGTACAATGAAACTGTTTTTTCTCAGTTTCATTTACTATTTATTAGTAACATATACAGCACCATGTATGTACATGTGGTTTTTAATGTAATGGAATTAATATTTACTTACTATTAATATTTACTTATTGACAATGACATATTATAATTTATTCTGTTTTTCATCCACAAGCTTATCAATATAGATGTTGAAAGAATCTCCGAGGAATTCTAAACTTTAGAATATCACACCTAATATTGACAACACGAACAGAATCAAGGATATTATTTCATTAATTAAATTTCAATAATTAGTTAACCCAATTTAATTAAAAAGATATGTAAACGTATACCCTTTTACACTATAAAATGTATTGTATATTAATATGTATATGTTAAAAAAAAAACAGAAGAGGATTTGGCTATAAATCAAATAAGAAATCGCTAATTGGCGTGTTAAATTAAATTATTTGAGTACTTACTATTGCGGCCCGCGTGAAGTAGTAGACTTCAACTGTTGGCCCACTGCGAACCAAAGCTTGCTCACGACTGCATTAGGAAATGCGTCGCTATTGCGTTCTAATAAACACTTTTTTATGAAACGGTCTTGCGCAATCTTCAGTTGGCATGCAATAGATGGTGTCTACATATTTGCACTAATTTCTATCTTCCCACTGGCGCATCTCCTGCCCAAATCGACAGAAATATACACCAAAATTAAAGTCAACGCTAAATTAACGTTTTCCTCTACGTAATCCTAATAAAATCCCGTTAACCCTTTCGCTGTTCAATCTGTACGACATACGGGGAAAACAGAATCCCCTTGGTTAGTCTATTCGTCGTATTCGCACTCGATTCATTTATCGATGCATTATGAAAATATCTTTGGAAATAGCTAAGGAAAATAATGTTTTCTTCCAATTTTTATCACAAATAGGAGTGTTTCCATTAGAAAGAATAATATTATCGTAAAAAAAAGATCTGGTACGTTATTTCAGTGGGGAGGGAAATGGTTAAAACGTACAAACAATGCGCAAAAAGCGGACCAACTCGTCAAGACATTCGCAAATAGGAGCATTCGCATACGATTGGCCTGTATTATCCGCGACACTGCGTTTATTAAAACGACCCGCGATGTGTCATAGGCCATTTGTACAACGACGACCGTAAAACCCCTCCTCGTCTTGCCCGGTCATTAATTACCAACAGCCGGCAAACGGCGATAAGGCTCGATTTATCATTATCAGAGCACCCTGGCAGAGTGGCCGAGTATTATTAAACTGACCTGGTGCACCAGTCGGCGTGGACCTGCCCGCTCGTTCAGCTTTCAGCCGGTCGTAAATCTCGCGGAGAAGACGATTCCGTTCGTACGACTTTCTCGAGCTCCATGGTCTTCGTAATTATCCTATTCAGTTGTGTTCGTACTCGGCCGAGTGGGCACGATTTCCTGCGAATCTTGTCGTAGGTCGAGCGCGGTTTCCACGATCCCTGGCCCGATTCTAGGGCAGATCGACATAGAATCGCAGAGGTTTGCGCGTTACGCGTTGCGCTGTTCAAAGATACTGCCATGCAACGATCCAATTGTACGCTATTGGCTAAAGAGGAGTTAATGGGGAACTATGCGTTCGCTGTAATCGCGTACGCGTGCGTCCGACACGCGCACTTTCACATTCAGTCCATTCTCTTTCCCGATATTCGCCGATATTCCCGGCGAAGCCGAGATGACTTCGAGCACCCAATCGAGAAGCGTCTTAAGTTGGACATCTGGTAAATTGTCCCCTGATATTCGCCACGAAGCGAAGGGGCGAAAGGCTTGAATTGGACACCGATATGTACGACCCTTTGAAAGAAATATTTTCAAACAAGCAAGAATATTTTTAATTAATTAGGTACGATCACTTTTCCATTTATTCTCGTTTATGGGAGAAGGGATATTGCAGTGATATGCATTTATAGAAGCAAGTATACGTATAATTGCGGGGTCCAATGCAAGAAGGAGCTACGTCACAGATATTATGCTTTCATCGAAATCAGAGTTTCGGAAGCAATTGTGTAATTAAGCCTGCTATTTTGTTATTTAAACTTATTAATATAGAGTTAGTGTATCCGGGAAAATGTTCTATTCCATCTTTTCTTCTGTATGCGTCAGTCTGAAGATTGGAATAAAACACATACAGTAGTTAGAAGTTAAGGGGTAATAACTAGACACCATGAGGAGCCAGAATTAATAAAAATCTCATTTTTCAACATTTTTTGCCACAGCTGCCTGTCGCACTGGACCCTTCAACTAACTCTAGAGTTACTGTTTTCGAATAAAAAAATTGCAATTCCTACATAACGCTCCTCGTAATAGTAAGACAGTACAACATGTCCATGCAAATAGCTGCCGTACAGACTGCACTTTATTCATGAGTCCCATGTTGAAACTTAATCCCCGCGAAAGCTTCGCCGTGCCATTCGTTTATACATCATCGTTGTATAATGGAGGAGAAACGTGACTGGACGTTTCGTGATTAATGAAGATGCTTTTCTTGGAAGACACTGCCGAGATGTGTATCACGACTTTGATTTGCACGTTCCTTTGAACCTGCCATCGTCGATTATCTTCAACTATTTATTAGATATCCATGTTTCCTACTTTCCACCCGTCCCAATCAAATTCCGGGCAAACGTGAACTTCGACCATGTACTGATTGCCCAGCGAGACTAATTCTTTTTTATCGTTCTGTTTCTAGGAATTATGACCCTTACGAGCAGCCCGTGTGAGCTAGACAACATGAGCTTGTTTCAAGACCTCAAGTTGAAAAGGAGGAAGGTCGACTCCCGATGTAGTAGCGACGGTAAGGAACCATTATTCCCTTTCCTATTCAGCGGACCAGATCCACCATAAAAAATGGCGCGCCTCATCTACGCACCACGAATAGTCTCGTAGTCTACCGATCAGCTCCCCAAGAAATGTATTAATATTTCTTATTCATTATCCGTAAGATTCCCCCCTCCCCCCATCGCCAAATATCGATATAATTCCTCTTTAGTTACACGCAGCGTCAAATCGTTTCGTCGATAAGCCGTGCAACGAACGGTAGAGGTAGAACGCGCATACTTCGCCGAGCAATCATTCATTCTTGTCACGATATTGTCCTCATGACAATCCTGATTCGCTCGAATCGTTATCGATACGTCATCGCACATTCGGCCCCAAGTCGTCCACGTTTCTGAATAGAGGTGCACCGGCGACAGCGTGCAGCTCGAAATCTGCGCCCGGCAATGGCAAAATTTGGGCCCGCCGTGAAAAGCAGCGCCGATCAGTTGAGGTTGAAACTCTCGTGAATCGTTAATTGTCCCGAGGCATCAACGGTAGGCGGAATCGTGTCTTCGAGGGTGATCGTATGTCATTGCCCGGGCAAAGAGTAGAGCACGAGCAATCTTCTCCTATTGAGAATACCCAGAACGAGTCATGAAAGTGGACTGCGCGTATGCAACGATTAGTCGCCACCCATAAAGCTGCGTTTGATACACTTATTGTCCCGATTTTCATAAGCTGCGTGCATTACGGCGTACGCTGCGCGAAACGCGTGTCTCAACATCAATCATGCTTCATCTGTTCCGCCTTGACAAGCGCATCATTATGCACGAGTACAAATTTTTAATTTCTAGGAGCGTCGCTGGTTCACGTCGCGAATTTATTGTATCTCTCCATCTGGCGAATAATGTATTGAAATACAATTTCTGAATCGTTTCTAGTGTTGCTCGATGATGCCAATTTCGAACAAAAATATTTACTTTACTTAAATAATAATGCCGAAAAAGTTCATTGCCGCTTCTATTGGTAGCGAAATTCCATGTTGTGCCTGCACCAGGCGATGTGCATACACAATTCTGCACAAATTCTCCTGCAGGCATCACGAAGAATTTTTCAAACACTGTAACTGCATTTGTGTATAAAAAATATTCTCCAAAGGTATCGCTAGGGGAGACCCAGGTTAAATTGTAAAAATTTGTAATGCAACAAGCATATTCCTAGATATTTCTGGCATGGAATCAACTTATTATTAGCTGATATGAATTTGTTAACCGACCTTTGAGAATAGATACCAGAAAAAGTCGAAGATATACTCAGAATTGAATAAAAGCATAAGAATATAATTATAGACACAAGTTAAGAAAACAAAATTCTTATTACCTAGATGAATTAATCTGCCAGAATATACAGTTGGCGATAAATGCCATTTTTGGAAGCTAACGTAAAAGTAAATAGTGTAATTTCAATGTTTTGCTACTGCTAGTATACCTACCGGTAATTTTTTATACCAATTTACGGAATCAATGAAATAACATCTCCTATCATCTTTCTAAGCACGCTAAAATAATGGTTTGTATTTTCCCGAGTATACAGGCGAGTAGTACCACGATCTGCTAAACAAACTAATCGCAAACTTACAATCTATAATCCCGACAGAAATATTCGATAACAAATACAAACCGAGCGACACCAATAAACCTATCGATCCTTTCGCTACAGTACTCTAAACAATAACAGTCTCCTCGGTACGCAAAACAGCGCAGCTTGCGTTAGTATAAAACAGTTACACGTGCATACTCCTTGTAATTGACTAACATTCAAACGATATGCAATTACAGTGTACCAGCAATGCCATCTTTTTCTCTTGTTCCTTACATCAGGATTCTAGCCACAAAACTATGTCCACCTTACATCTGTCCTCTGCCCACAAATTCAAGCGTTCGATCGCGCGATCCTCATCCCTCGCTATGGGCTAGCACCGACGCGTCGCGCCGTAGAAACATCTCACACGCCCTATTATTATATCTTTCGCCAGGATTCTAGTAATAGGTTAGGAGGGGCTGGTTGCCGTGGGGGTAGTTCAGATGTCGGTCTAGAGCGAAGGTGGATGATAAGTCCAGGAAGAGGGGGTGCGGTGGTTGCTGACGGTGGTGCAGGGCTGAATATCAACCCACGCGGTTTCCCGGACGTGCACCGTTGCTAGTTCGGCGTTGCCTGAACTTGCGCTAGTACGCGAAACTTTCCATCGTGCTCGCGATTTTCCACGCAAGCTGCCGGCAATTTACGGGCATCGGTCTATCGCACATAAATGAACAAAGAAACGGACGAATCAACGGGAAGACCTAAACTATCTATGGCGCGGAAGGATACGTCCAGCTGTGTATTAGGCTGCATCGATTTTTCGAACGCAAACGCAGCTGATACCAACGACCCCCGACCCCCGGCGATTAAAGGTCAGAGTCTGGCGTTGGCGGGAAGCCGAATCGATGATAACGATGATGAACCTGAATTGTTGTTATGTCGGGAGCGACGTCGACCTGGGCAGACGTGAGAGAGAACACGCGCAGTTACACTCGTTCACGGATCCCAGTGCACGTTCGAGGTTCAGTTCCTGGATATTTCCTTTTCAATCGGGCAAGAGTGTGTTCTGCTTACGCGGGTAGAGCCGTCGATATGAATGAACCTGTTTCTCGAGGCACGCGTGTTCCAGGATCGAGCCGGGCGTGCAGTGTCTCGGTGAATCATTGATTATTCGGCCTGTAGCTACGTGCAAGCAACGTCATACTTAGAGCAGCGTGCGACGCAATTACACGTGCCGGCCGAAACGGAGCGGCGGTTCCTTAACGTAACAATATGGAAAGATCGAACGAGCAGGAAGCGCGACTGTTCTTTGTCGGGGCTTAATCGCGGAAAGTGATACTCTGTTCGCACGACGGGAAGAAAAAGTCGATCGGTTTACCATTATATGAGCCAACCGCCTTGTTATAATTTTAATCAACTTGGATCAAGTTTCAATCGTACGGCATACACGTTTCGAAGTTTATCCTGCAATATCTTATGGATTCGTTTACTGTAGTATTGGAGAAATCTTTTTAATAATTATTCGCACCCCCGTTAGTTTGATTTGGATGATATCGTTGCAGATGTGCTGCGCGCGTGCTCGGTGCTTTTCGGTACGTCTGACCAGTGATACGTCATTCTACTTGAAGACGGTTCCCGCGTGAACCTCACGTAAATGATAAATTCAATGAATTGATGAGAAAAAACAGGATCGTTGTCGTCGAAATAGTGGATCTGTATACAAGCTTATTACTTATATTTAACTTCGACACTTTCGTATTTCGTTTTCATTTTGTCACAACCAAAACACATGTAAAGCAAATACTCGTAAATGGAAAAAGAAATTTCTTTGCAAGGACTCTCTTAATTTCGAATACGTTCGCGTCTCTGAACTGTGATACCCCGTTTAAAAATTCTGTCAGAATTTCTACGCTCGAGTGGATATCTATGTATTATTGAGACATCCGTGCCACGAGTGCAGAATAATACGTGACTGTAACAGAAGCATGGTAAAATGTCCAACGATATCTGCGATACCAAGGGCAATCGACAAAGATAATTGGGCTTAACGAAGAACTAGTGATACTCTGGCCGCATGCAACAAGTACACATATTCGGCTTACACAGCTGAGCAAATAGTTCAATATCTACGATATACATAGGAAGCGTTAAAGAGAACGATACAGTGTCGGAACAATGAACTCTCCATTGAACAACCTGCCCCTTGCGTGTAATTTCCATCAGCTGGAAAACTGGGACTCATTGAACATGGATTTAGGAGGGTTTCAACGAATCCCGTTGAATAATTTTCCATTCTACCCCTACTTATATCAACCGTACAACGGTCTACCGCAGCCACCATATCGCCACTATTTCGACTTCCGTCACTGCTTCGGATCCCACCTGATAAGGACTCCGTTCATGATGCTACGTCACCAATATTGCCACTACGATCCGAAGAGCTGTTGCTCCTCGATATTGGGTAAATGGAGAATTTTACCTAGCAATCATTCATTAGTAGCCAGTAATAGCAAAACCTATGTACAATTGTACAATCGTCGTTGTAGTATCGATCTATTAATTGTTTACTATGTTCGCGACTCACTCGGTTCACTGGCATACCTGATGAATGAACTTCTCGACGTCACCCTCTATAGTTGCGCGACAGGTGATCGAACTCGAAACGCTTGAAACGAAAAGTATCTGAATCACAAGGGAACGATAAATGACGGTAGATGAATAGTCTATGGGAACCGATATTCACGGTAATCGGACTATAAATAGCTTGGAAACTGGTACCTAGGTACCTACAATCACAACTCGGCCTTGTCAACTGCATTCCTTCCTTGACCTACACGAACAGCCATAGTCCCACATCCTTTTCACGATCTATGCACTCCGAACGAGTATTACACTTTCGTGTCGGCCGCGTAAATCCTCGCAGCTGCTTTCACGTGCAATCCCGAACACTTCTCACACCCTAGGGCACGGTGCAAAGGGGAAACGACTCCGCGCCTGAACAATCTTAAGGTAATACCACACGACACTGCGGTTACTAGAGTCGCGAAATTCATCGTAAAACTGAAGCACCGCGGAAACACTCTCCGTTGACGAGCTTTCTAGACATTTCTCGATATTTCTCGTAGGGGGTAAGGCCCATACTTTCCATTAGACTGCACATAATTTGCATTTCACAGGAAAATTTTCATTCATCTTCCGTGGCCTAATGTTACTTTGCAAACTACTGCCTCATTTGCCCGGCAAATTAATTAATTGCTTTTTGTTTTCCATTTTACTTTGAAAAATTGTTTTGAAATTTGGAGAGTTTTGGAGTGTAAAATTGAAATTCGATTGCAATATTCGCTAATAGACTTGGCGGAAAGATTCTATTTGGACATTATGAAAAATAAAAGAGGCCTGACGCACGACATACCTAATAAAGACAATAACAGGTACATCACGTTTCTTTCGTAACACCTCTGCCAACGTTGCAAAGCGACGTATTGACATCGCTCCGCGATAAACGTTATTAATCATTCTGATAGACCACCAAGGATAGTTATACACGATGATTAATAACATTTTCGTAATGTCTGAAACGCCATAGACGAAACCCATTGGCGCGAGCATCGGAGTTCAAGATGGTTACGCGATCGTTGAACCGAATAGTTTAATCGGCGGACGAACAAGAACTTCGTCATGTATAACGTTCATAATCTCGCGCGAATCGTGCACGAGAGCGGTAGAATCGTTGGTACGCAATAATTGTTATTAATGTCCGGTGAAACTCTGTTGCCTAATCCAGCAAACACAGCAACGAACAATGCACGTACGCGTTACGCTGTGAAGTGTCAAAGCAGAATGCGGTTAACGTGTTCATCTCTATTAGGGCAGTTTCGTATCTATATACACTAGGTATTATTTGCAGCAATGAAGATGAAACTTCTCTATTAAGAACGTTCGCTGAAGTTCTGTTTGCAGAAATTATACCGCACCAACCTCGTTCCCTTCAATCACCAATCGAACCATTTCTAGCTCAATATCTATTTACAATTTCAATACCTATTTCAATAGCAATTTCTAGCTTGATGTCAGAGGTCACTCACTCAGGAATTTCAAAGATCAACTTCGATACCCATTAACTTTCACCGTCGCTGTCAATCTTCCTCTCCCTCTCTTTGTCACACCCCACACACACACGCGCGCACACACTCACACACTAACTGATCAAAAGCTCGGAAAAATCGTTCGTTGACGAAGTTTCGCTAGAGAATCGTCCTCCACCGCCACAATCATCATCATGATCATCACGACAAAAAGGGCTGACCATAATCATGCGCACGCGATACGAGTCAGGATTAATCGCGCTTCATCCACGCCCGTAATCGCGGCCTTCCCGAGGTAAACGCGTGCAAAATGTTCCATCGAGTATAAACGTGAGACCAACGCCTTATTTCTCAGACTCCCCGGTATCCCTTGGATCAGCAGGCTCGCCGCTCGGGATCCAGCCAGCGGACGCTCCTTCACCCATAAACTTTCCTGCTCCAGGGGAGAGCATGGCCGACACCTCGACCCTGTCGCCGGAGGCTAACATGCCGGGCTCGCCGGGCTGCCCCGTGGTCAAAGTCAAAAGCGAGTATCTGCTAGGCATCCCAAGTCCAGGGACACCGCGAGATTCTCTTCGCGGAGGTGGCGTGGCAAGTGGCTTGGAAATTCGCGACACGGCCTGCTCGGAGCGTGCATCGCCCGACTCAGTCTTCCCGGATGCCACTTCAATGGTGAGCTTCAGAGTCGTCGACGAGCAACAACAGCAGCACCACCAGCAGCAGCAACAGCAGCAACAGCAGCAACAGCAGCATCAGCAGCAGCAGCAGCAGCAGCAGCATCAGCAGCAGCAGCAGCAACAGCAGCAGCAGCAACAGCAGCAGCAGCACCAGCATCAGCACCAGCAGCAACAACAACGCTCCGGTACACCGATGCCGACCAGGCTGTCGCCTTACTCGCCGATCCACGCGGTGTCGACGACCCCCATGCCCCAAGAAGCGAGTTCGAGGAGCGACAGCCCCGATAAAGGTGACTTGTCGTCGGCACAGACCAAGGAGGAATCCGATAACTCGGTTTTCGATGGCGGAGGTGGCGGTGGTGGTCGTTCGGAAACCTCCAGTCAACCTAGTCACCGGAGCAGCCCATCTTCTCAATACAGCCCTAGCCAGAGTATGAGTCCTAGTGCAAACACCACACACGCCACGCAACAACAACAACCGCAGACCCCGCCAACGCCACCCAGACCACGAGTGCCCTCGGTGCCGCCTCACCTTCTGGCTCACCATCAATTTTGGTCGCAGAACAACGGTGTACAGGGATTCGCCACGCAGAGGCTACTGAACGGGGTCATCAGTAGTGCGGTAAACTATGGACAGAACGTAGCAGTTGCGTCCACCAGCAGCAGTACAAGTTTGAACAGTATCACGGCTAGCGGCGGAAACGGGGCAACTTCCACGAGCACTGGACCGACTAGCACGGCCTCCTCGTGTAAGTCGGTTAAAATAATGTTTACCCCTTTCATTAGGTGTACGAATAAGCAAACTGTTGTCTCGGATCTTTTTCCATCTTTGTGCCAACAAAGATACAAATTAATGTGCTCTTTGATAGTCTCGTCAGCTGAAGCCTGACAACGGTATACAGGAATTAAACGGGTTGCCAAAATTGTTTGAAGAAAATTTCAAAAAACGATGAAACGAAATCGCAAAAAATGTCTCGCTATTACAACAGACCGGGGTACTCATTGGTACATCTAAGAGACACTTTCTCGAAATCTGGAACATCTTTAGTCGATAGATAAAAGTATTGGATAAAACGGAGGCACTGATTCTTATTCCAGGTGAAACGATGAAACCACCGGCGCAGAGGCCAGCGCCAGCACCCCCGAGGCCACCCCCCACGGTAATCATGGGCGAAATCGGTGGCGTTAGGACGATGATTTGGTCCGCGCCACCCTTGGATCCCATACCACCGCCAGCAGCCTCGTGGACCACTACAGCCGCGGCAGCATCCTGTTCCTCGTCGGAGGAGTCGGCTGCCCAGCTACTCCTGAACCTTGGACAGGAGTCCAGGGGTAAACCACCCTCCGTTTCCTATTCGTCCGGTCCACCGCTAAACATGGAGAGGTTATGGGCCGGCGACCTTACGCAATTGCCGGCCGCGCAGCAGATGCAGGCGCTCAACTTGACGGCATCTGGGTCCAGTCAAACGTGGGAGAGGAACGGAGGGATCGTCAAGTCCGAGACGGCGTCGCAGTCGATGTCAGTCGCACCACCTGCGCCACCGATGCCGCCGCAGGAACACGAGGAGGACGAAACGCCCATGATCTGTATGATTTGCGAGGACAAAGCTACCGGCTTGCACTACGGCATCATCACGTGCGAAGGGTGAGTATTTGGGTGTTTGTTCTCAGCTTCTGGCGCTGACCGAATGCCAGTGATCACATTGCTGACGGAGAACTGACATTTCGGACCGTCGAGCTCGTCTGGTTAACGAATGGCAATTTTGTGATACATTTTAAAAGGCCGAGCTAACGATTTAAATGCTCGTGGCTCTTCGTTTTGCTCTTAAGGGAGTTAGAACGTAGTCGTTTTAAGTGGAACCTTGTGGTAAATGAAGAGTGTACTTCAAGGTGCTTGCCATTCTAATATTTCCTGGAAGGCGTTTAATTATTTTGCCCAAGGTTTTCATGGGACACAGTTGCGCGCTTTTACAGCAGTTTATTCAATGTCTATCGCCATATCCGACAAATCCGGCAAATTAGTTGAGAAAAGTTGACAAGTTTCCCCGTGCAGTCCGGTATAGCCGCAATTCTGCAAGCATGAATCTTTAATCGGGATCTAGTATAAAGGTACTCCCCCGAGAAGCAACAAGCATACTTGGCGAAACTTAATTTGTCGGCCGAAAAAGAAATGTTTAATGTTCAATCGTAAGATTCGACCGTATTTTTGGGCTTATCCCCTATGCAAAAGTGCACGGTGATTCGAAGCAAGACGGACTTTAATTTTTGTTTAATCTAATCTGGTGCAAAATTGAACGAGAGATCGTTAAAACTGTGCCAGCAAGAAAATATCCAATCCTATAACGTGTGTCCTGCTTTACTATTAGATCGTGCTTCTTACACGAATAGAGAAAAGTAATTAACATCTCGAGGAATAATTAAACTTCCTTTCTGGTTTGGACGTATTGAAATAAAATGTAAAAATAGTTGCAATAAATCGGAAGTGTAATGCGATGTTAAACTGTGTGCACAGGTGTAAAGGATTCTTCAAAAGAACCGTGCAGAATAGGCGAGTGTACACGTGTGTGGCGGAAGGTGGCTGCGAAATCACAAAGGCCCAAAGGAACAGGTGTCAGTACTGCCGATTCAAAAAGTGTATTGAACAGGGTATGGTCCTTCAGGCCGTTCGAGAGGATCGAATGCCTGGAGGAAGGAATTCTGGTGCTGTGTATAACCTTTACAAGGTTAGTATGATCTCGATATATTCGTAACATATAAGTAGTATACAATATAACGCACAGCGATGCAATCTACATGGATCATCAAACTAGAGAAGTAAATTAAAATTTCACCCCATTGCTCAATCCTACGAGCTCAATCCTTTCAATCTATCATCGCGGATAAATGTGGTTTCACTCCATTTCTAAGATACCATTGAATTATCTATGTACCTGCATATGCATACCAAGTTTCAATCTAGACCAGCTAAGTTTGGCGATTAATTTTCCTTCACCTTTCGGTCCCAGGTGAAGTACAAAAAGCACAAGAAAAGTAACAAAGCCAGCGGAATGGGCGGAAACATTGGTGGCATTACAAGCGGCTGCAACGTTGGCGGTGTTAACGGGTCGGGATCCCTTGGTGGTAGTAAAAGCACCATGGGTTCGACGATGCTGGACAAGCACATGGCCGTAGCCGCAGTTGCCCACCATAGCCAACAGCAGCATGCTCAGCTGGCTGGTGGTTTCCTTCATCATCACAAAATTTCGTCGGGTGACCCGCTCAACTCGCAATCTACCACCAGTCACTCGAGTCATCCTGCGCATTCGGGTCATCTTGTCAATGGGACGATCCTGAAGACAGCGCTCACCAACCCCTCCGAAGTAAGTTTTTACGACTTATATTTTATTTCGAAGCATTTCTTTAACCTGCTTTCTTCACCCTTTACTGCGAATCTCGAACGTTGATTCATTGATCTCTAGTTACCGAAACCGATTAGCCCAGCTGTTTGCCAACAACACGGAGCAACATTATTTCGTATTGTGGTCATTTTCAATCACTTCTTTATAAGATGAGGAGACATTGTCCTAAATTTTGTAGAACGTTGATTCTGAACTGATTCGAAGGAAATTAATCAAAAATATATACAGCTAAAATTGTGATTACGTTCTAAAGTCGTCCGCGGTCTTAGCGTTCACAAATTTCACGATTCAAAAGTGTAACGACAAAGTAATTTCAACTGGTGTAATCAAATGTCTACTGGATCTAAATTCCAGTACCAAAATGGAATGGAAAAAATATAACAGACGTAGGTGTGAAAGGAAAGTATAAACTTTTGACAATTCGCAATCGGTAATGTTCATTGGAGTATACCTCCGCGAGGAAATGTGGTGACGTAACGTAACGTGTTCGATTTCACGCGATGTTTCTGTGCGATAACTGATGGAATCGCACGGTAAGAGAAGATCCACGGGATTTCTCTATCAACTCTCCATCAGGCTGATTATCTAACGAGCCGTGGAGAGTACGTTTGCCTCCCGTCTCGATGTTCCCTAACACCCTGCCACCGCGAATAGATCAACGTCGTTCGTGCAACCATAGCACAACGATTTCGAGTGATTTATTCGAGACGGCTCGTTAGAAATCGAGCGGGGGTCGACAAAAGTTGATCTTCGTCGAGAGAATACATCGCTGATGAGAACGTCCCGGAGGCATCCTCACTTTCACTTTCGATGCAGCTGAACGCGATCGGATCGCATGCTCGAACGAAATCTTTCTTTCGTCCGATTCAATGCGCTCTCGATCGCGGGTTAATTCTAGAACGCTTAACGGGAATTCCGAGGAGTCCACAAGCGAAGGAGTTTCGAACAGGCGTTACTCTCCTTCTGGCAAAAGATCGACGAAAATTGATCACTATTGTGCGAGTTGTTAAGTTAAGATTGCTGGTGATATCATGCGCAAACAAAAGATGTGGGGAAACAAAAAATTTGATTTTAAAAGAAAGATACGAAATTAATTCTAAAATGTTGGGTCTTTTAATCAATTAATCTGAAAGCTAATTCCATTCGACGAACCCACTCTTTGACTTTTCCAGAAACAACTCGAATACAAAAATCGATTACTCATGCTATGGGTTAGGGTTACGTCATCGGTATCTTTGGATTTGAAATCGCGAAGTGTCTGTTTAAATAAGCGAGTAGAAGAATCATTCGCGACACGCAATTCGGTCGATGCATTCCGCGCGATGACTACGCGACTTCTGCGCGGAGTTTAAAGTCATACAGGAAATGGATATATCAGCGATTACAAAATCATTGGCAGCCTTAATGGCTGCCTACTCGGAACCAAGAAACCGCGAGGAGTCCACGCTGACTGCGCTGAGGCACGATGAAGAATTTTATCCGCGAGGTGCATCGTTAACGCAAAAAAACTTTCCTTTCTACACGCCGCAAACGGTGCCCACATTTGTCTTCACAATAAGAACGAGACAGAATTGGGCGAGACAAGAGACCATGTGCAAAATTTAATAATTATTTTTTGCGGGACAATCAACGTTTTTTTCTCTAACTTGTAAATAACCTGTTGACAGATTTTAAGTTACGAGAATTCAACGAAAAACATGCCTGCCTTCTTCTCTCGATATAAAACCACATCTCGTTGATTAAATTAGCAGGGAAGGTGGGGATATAAAAACGTTATTCAAAACACTCGAAGACAGGAATAAAGATAGCGAAACACGGTGGTCGATTAATCATCGAATTCGACGGATTTCGATCGCTTTCAAACGGAACGATCCTGAAATGAATGAACGCCGAGCTGCAATTTCACTTTCTGACGACTTTGCTTGCGCAAGGCTCAAGGTTTCCCACATTACGAAAGCCGATAGATAGAACGAGCAAAGCAACTCGAGAGCCTTCGTCGTCTCGCATGCCTTTTCGTACTCGTCCAAACGTACAGGCACTATCTTCATACATCGTGAAAGTGTTCCCTATTACCGTAGCAACTGTTTTGCGTGGCTCGGCAACTTGTCTAGGACAATGGAAATTTATCCTTCCCGGGGCGGGGGTGCACGGTGCTTCGTATTGTGTTGATAATCGAATTTCGTCGACGCGATGCAATCATAATTCCATGGATTATGAGCACACACGCGACGTTTTATGCCGTTCGTGCAATACTTTTACGATCCCCCCCGATTGACGCATCATCGAAACGGACCACGATAATACAATCGGATGGTACTAAAACGAACACTGTCAGGAATGATATTTTTTGCTACAAGTATCGTTCGACGTGCAACGGCTTTGAGGATATGCGAGCAACGCGACGTTGCGTTACGCTCGTGGAGCACGCGAGGTATGCAAACAACGAGAAGAATTACCGGGAACCGCCGGCCCGGTAAAGGCCATTGCCAAAAGTGAAATCGATGACTTCAAGACCGGATAAATATTGCCCCATGGACGGAGCGCCATTAAGGAGGTCACTTTCCATCTGTGAGCGAATCGTTTGGACACTTGGCCCGCTGTAGTACACGGATACTCGTGAATTTCAAAAGCTGTCTTACATAGTGCGGCGCAAGCACGAAGGCTGCGGAACTTTCAAGATGCAGAAGAAGATAAATTCTCGTGTTCATCCTATATTTCCGCGGAGCAACGCAGCGGCGCGGGAACCGGAATTCCTCCTAAAAGCTAGCGAGAGCAGTTACCAAGCATCATCGATTGGGATCGTCTCCGCCGTGGAGATGTCTAGCTGCAAATATCTGCACCGTTCAGCGTACAATCATTTCAATTAAAGCCGTAGTCCCACCAAAGCTGCTTATAGGCGAACGGAGATACAATGCAATGATATCCCGTTGTTAACGCGGGCAAACGAAATGGACGCGAAGCGAATAGGAATACGGAATGCACGGTGTTCGATAAGGAATCGTCCAAGCGTCGAAGAAGGCGTCAGTCGTTATCGACGTCGCATCAAGGCATCCAAGTGAAACACGACGGCGATGACGACGACTCGGAGGTAGGGACAATAGAAAATCAGCCACAGCCGGTGCCAAGGACGGGCAGTTCTCCGGCTGTTTCGTAACTCGTGAAAGTCTGCACAAGGGACACTGACCTCACCCTACCTCCTTCTCTTCCTCCTCCACCACCTTCGTTCCTCCACCACCGAGGCGATCGTTTTCAGCGCAGCGGCAAGAACGCGTGTCGTCGCGACGTTTATTGGTGTGTGCGCGAAACCTAAGGGTACGTCCGATTATGTGAGCTACGGCCAGCATGCCAGCTTTCCCCGAAGGTATCGCCGCGGGCCCGAGGCCACTCTCCTTGCTCGCGTATAGCCCACGAATACCGACCTCGAGGAAGTATCCCGAGGTCCTAAAGGTCAGTGAAAGGCCGGATCGGGCTTACGTAGGAAGCACGACCCGGCGATACTTCCATTGACAAATCGAAATTATCTGTGCTGCCCGGCCTCGTTGCTTCTGCTAGTTTCGAATGGTGCAACAAATTGCCTCTCGAAGGTCCCAGGTGCTACAATAACGGGACGGGATAGTATTTTTCAGGTCCTCGGCAGATCAATAAACTTGTCTGCACAAAACTATTTTAATGGGTAAGATAATTTGGTTTAAGGCGACCTTTTAGTTTCTCGCGTGCGATAATACCTATTGTTTCGAACGATTACGTACATCTGGAACAAGCGAAATATAAGTACCGTCCAATGATTCAATTGTGATTGTAAGCGACGCTTTTCTCATTATTCGTGAAGACATCTTGATCGCCCAACCAATAAACGTATTCGAAACTAATTGACTATGTCATCGAGAAAAATAAAATTAAATTAAAAATATAGAAAAATGAATTAATAGTTAAAAAATTCAGGTCGAACGTTAAACTTTTACATAAACTGCCTGCTTGTACTTTCACTAATTACAGGAGTTCTACATGTACGTATATGCTGCGCAAGCTTTCCATTTATTCCACTCGCGTTAAAAATATCTAGACCCTACAGTCTACAGAAATAGGTGAGCTAACAAATATAAATTGTTCAATGGACAAATGCTTTCTGTTGAAGGTGGTACACTTAAGGCAGAGGCTAGACAACACAGTGAGCAGTTCGAGGGATCGAGCTTTCCCTTTCGACGCAACGGTCGCTATGATCCAGTCCCTCATAGACTGCGACGAGTTCCAAGATATCGCCACGTTGAGGGTGCGTTCACTCGTTTCGTATTTCAAATTGAACTAATAGACAGACACTCTATAAAGTCGGAATTTCAAATACATTTTCATAACAATATTTAGAATTTTTATCAGCCTTTCATTTTTGTACTTGGATAATATCATCCAATTCGTATTAATCTTCTACGGCCTTTAATTTTACATAAAATAAATCGAATTTCACCAAGCATTTCACCGAGTTCTCTTCGATTCCTATTATAGAACTTGGACGAGCTGCTGGACCATAAATCAAACTTAAGCGACAAGCTGTGTCAGATAGGAGACAGCATAGTGTACAAGTTGGTGCAGTGGACCAAAAGGTTACCGTTTTACCTTGAGCTACCGGTCGAAGTTCACACGACGTTGCTCACCCACAAGTGGCACGAGATCCTGGTGCTGACCACCTCCGCCTATCAGGCGATACATGGCCAACACAAATTCTCCAGCGTCGGTAGCGACGTGATGGGGACGGACTTTATGCAAGAAGTAATTACCTTTCTTCCGTTTACCGCGATCAAATCGTTACGGTTCGATCTAGCAGAGATTCAGGGATAGCTAGCTTTCACTTCCAGTGACGAATACAGGACCATATATACATATATGTATAATATATTGCATTAGGCGAACCGATATCGCACACCTATATCTTACGAAATAAATCAGCTTTTTTGTTGGAAAAGTAAAGTAGCGGAAAGTTTCAGCGATAGTGTTTGAGGAATACGATTATCAGAATAGTAATTGGCAACATAAGTCTTCTACTTATTTCTCAACTCGAGGCAATAACAAAGGACCCTAACAGCCACCTGCCTGCAGATCGACAGCCGATTGGCAACAGAACTGACAGATCCTGTCTGCAGATCCGTAGCCATCTGCGTCGCGTTTGGCTTGGGTTCTGCAAACAGAACCTGCTGAGCAGAATCTGATGGTAGATTGACAGCAGAAACTGAGCAGATCCTGTAACTTGAGCCATTTAAATGGCTATCTAAATCCATTTAAATGGCTCAAGTTACAGGATCTGCTCAGTTTCTGCTGTCAATCTCCCATCAGATTCTGCTCAGCAGGTTCTGCATCAAATCTGCAGCCATTCGGTTTAAAAAACCTGCTAACGGAATCTGGGCAGAATCTGCTATTGCAGGATTGACTGACTGGGGAACACAGATCTCTTCTAATTTAACTGCGAACGAAACATTCGTAACGCGGAATATTCTTCCCAGTTACACATATACTATATACACGATCGTCGTTCAAGTTTAATTCAGCAAATGTATCCGTGCACAGGTTTCAAACAACATGTATACGTTGCAAACGTGCCTAACCAACATGATGGGTCGACCGATAACCATGGACCAATTACAGCAAGACGTAGGGCTCATGGTGGAAAAGATCACATACGTCACGCTAATGTTTAGGAGGGTGAGGTTACGGATGGAGGAATACGTCTGTCTGAAAGTAATCACCATGCTCTCACAAGGTAAGTATCTTCTCTAAATTAACCGTAGATAGATACAGAATACGTATGTCTTTCCTGTACCCCGTTGAGATACACAAGATATAAAGAAATGCATCCTTTTTGCTAATGCTGCAATTGGCGAAGCAAAATGTAAGTTTCGCGGATGAACGCAGCGGAGGCCGCTAATATATGTAGATCGCGGCTCAAAATTATTCGATCTGTTTACAAGTGCAAGGTTCTATATGTATTGACCTGGTGCAAAAATAACTGCGGTTTTCGTCGCTTCAAACTTTTTTTATATACAATACAAACGATTTTTCTGAAGCGACGTTTCATCTCATTGGATTCATATGGTACATCGGTTAGAAGTGTGAAGCTCGATCTATCGATTTGTGTTCTGTCTTTTGTTGTACCTGTTTATTATTAGATGATGTCAGCTGTCAAGGTGAAAATGGAGAGAGGGCAAATTCGTGGGATCTTATAATATGTGTTCAGATTAGAGCGAAAAGGGGTAGAAATTGCTCACAATATTAATAACGCGTTTGGTCAGGTGACTATTAATGAGAGTACAACCCAGGAGTGGTTTAACCCTTGTGTGTACAACCGGGTACCCGGGTACCCATTTCCAAGTTCCCATTAGTAATTTTTAATGATCTCGATAAAATATCCTAATCCCGCTTCGGATCCCCATTCCTTGGACAAATTTACGTCGATTCCTATTTTGTGGCAAAAATTTATAGAGAATGTTTTACGTAATTGGATTTCAAAGTTAGTTATACGCTTGTTGCACAACCAGGGTACCCGGGTACCCATATGAGGCATATTTCAGTTTAGTTATAAATGGACATCTTTTCAGGAAGTTACGTGCATAAAACGAACGTTTTAAATATTATTTACTTATTGACATAAAAAGATGATTAATAATAATTATTTTAATTGATGGACAGTTTAGGACAACCCAATAGGACAACTTTTACATAGAGTAATTGTATTTGCGTGTTCATCGCAGACTGGTTTTAAGCACTTTCGACAATTTTTTCTCGTTTTCCTTCTTTTTCTAGCAGTATCTGCTTGACACATGTGATCCAACAATCTTTCTTCTTCCAGTTGCGTCGAACGAAAATGACGGTTGTGACGTTTGTGATGATTGTGTCGATTGTGTCGAACTATGAGGAATGTTTTGCGTGTCTAATGTAGTCAATATACTGTCCATTGCTAATTTAGTTCCAAAGTGCCGTACTATTTGTACATTTTTAGCTCGTTTTTGAATTGTTGGAATACAAAGCTCTTCTCCTAACTGACGTAAAAATATACGGCGATCATTTGATCTTTTACGTAGCATACAATTATTTGAAACATAAATAATATAAGAAAAAAGTGCGGCAAGATCAAGTATATTGTAGAAAAAGGCTAGTGACCATCTCTTAGTTCGTCTTTTTGTGGTATACCTTCCTAACATTTGGTCCATTACGTCCACGCTAGATTTTGTTTTATTATAATAATGTATAATGTCGGGCTTCTTTTTTGGCCCCGAAACTGCATTACTTGCATGCATTGACGATAATAATATGACCGCTTTCTCTTTCTTGGCTACATACGAGCAAAGTATGTAATGGCATACGTGCCATTTCTTTCGGAATATATTTTTTATTCTTTCTTATTGTTCCCACAACTGTCAATTTCCAGGACAACAAATTCACGAAATCGTATTGTACATAGTTTTGTATTGCAGGCGATATTGTATGCGGAGCAAACGGCGATAGTGCGTAGCGAGGTTTGCGCGTGGCCAACCGACAAATTTCTTAACCAAAACCACGATTAGTTTCCTTAATTTAACGCTCCCTACATTATATAAACAGATAAGAGACCTCCATCTCTGTACGAAATGCACTCATAAACGTAGACGAGAGATACAAACAGCCAAACAATTGCTGCATATCTCGCGTTATGCTATAGGATACTCGGGGAACCCGGGTACCCCGGTTGCCCAACAATGTTGAGTATTTTGGTTGTCCACACAAGGGTTAAAAAATTCCGCGGCGGAAAGTCCCGAAGATGAAGAGGGTCGCGGACGTTCTTCTGCAATTGATAATGATGAACTAAGGGTTATTATCGAAGCGAATCTACGAAAAACATATCGACAGGGTGCAAACTAAGTAAAAGTTGACCGTACAACAGTCATTCGACATGTATTCGAATTCGATATTTACAATTTCGAATGAAACCCGCAATTATTTCTGCGCCAATCCAATACTTATCGTTCAGCGGCAAGTAATAATATATTTTTCTTATCAAAACAACAGGGAAGATTATGTTCTGTCGTCGAAAAGAACTCCGGCCGCTTGGCGCTAAATTAGTAAATTAGTACCGTGTTAGTTAATTAGAACAAAATGACTGTAACGAACGTTCTTATTGTCTCGCAAATATTTTACAATTTTCACGGTTAAAACAAATACGTAGACTAAAGAATGCTTGTACGTATAGTAATAGGAGACTGCCAGTAAATCGGGAATAACATTGGTAACTCGCGGAATAGCAGGAAATCTATGAAGGGTCGAATAATTATGGGCGATCGACTTAACGTAGCTGTTCGCCGATATTTTTCATTGCATGCAAAGTGTTACCTTAGCAGGAAATGTAATACTCAATGAAATGTTAGAGAAGAAGCACAACTACGACGCTCGCGTAAATGTATTCGTATGGCTAACAATAATGATTTACTATTCTTTCTCTTGTGTCTGTTCTCTGTTAGCACGTGGAGGTACAATGGAATTAGAACATCTGCAAGAACGGTACATGAGCTGTCTGCGAAGTTTTGTCGAACATAGCGCGCCACAACAGCCGAATCGATTTCACGATCTTCTCGTGAGGTTGCCTGAAGTAAGTTGATACAATAAAGAAATTTTTACCCCCCGTTCATCGTCGCCGCGCGAACCGTTCAGATTTTCTATTAATCGAAAGCATGCGGAGTAGGCGAACGAAATATATAAAATAAAATCGATAACAGAGAACGATTCGCACAGTAACGTACTTGTTATAATAGCCGTATTAGTGAACGTTTTCGCGAGAGACGATTAAGAATCATTCTGTCTAAGTCAATCGTATTTTTTCTTCCTGAATTCCAGGTACAATCAGCGGCAGCTCTTCTACTCGAGAGTAAAATGTTCTACGTTCCTTTCCTATTGAACTCAACAATTCAAAGATAGTAAATAAAAAACAAACTGACGATAAACGAAGCTGAATACCTATACACATACTATACGTATAAATATATATATATACATATATGTATAAATTTATATATATTTATATATATACGAAAAATAGAATCGAACAAACGAGCAAAAGCAAACAAAGAGAACCGCAAAGACTCGTGTGAAAAAGGGGAAAGGCTTTGTTTGCGTATGTATAGTAATTATATTAAAAAAGAGGTGTATATATATATATATATATATATATATATATATACACACACACACACACACACATATATATATACATGTATATACATATAAATAATATAAATGTGTGTTCGTTGCGTTGTACAAAACGAAGAAGGTCGAGAAGGGAACGGAGAACTTGTGAAAAGCGTGATAAAACAGACAAAGAGCGTTTAGAAAGTAATAAAAAAAGGAAAATAACGAGTTAGAACAAATATTGGAGACAGCAAGAGGATTTGGCGATCGAAAACCTCGAAGGATACGGAGGAGGGAAGAGAATGCTCTAGATAAGAAGTAAAAAAGAAAATTAATGGACAAATATAAAGAGTTCGAGAGAGAGAGAGCGAGAGAGAGAAAAAGAGCGAGAGAGCGGGAGAGAAAGAGAGGAGAGAGTGAGACAGAGAGAAAGCGCGCCACCTCGAGATGGGAAGTCAATCGAGGTGGGAACTGAACTTTTTTATTGAAACTAAAAGACTATAATAATATATTTCTGTACGCAGTACCGCGCAACTACGTCATTGTGTGTTCACGTTGCATAATCCGATCGATAATAAGATTCTCGTTACGTACGCTCACTGTAGGCCACCTACTACCACCTACTACTACTATTGCTACTACTACTGCTACTATTATTACTACTCTCCACCACTATCAAATTAAATAGCAGACTACCAAAACGACCGAAAGATCAATCGACCGATGTCGGTGATAACGCCGATGACGATGATAATAATGACGATGATCGATAAACTGAGTCACCAGCAGCAGCACAAATAGCAAAACGGTCGATCAGTGAACAGCGATCGGTGCGTCCCTTGCGTATCTTTGCACTCGAATATAATAACCGTAAGTATCTGCATAGTACGAACAGAAAAACACGCGACCACGGCAAAATAACTTTAAACGCCAATTCATGCTCCAAACTCTCGCCGATGGGATTCTGCCCCTAACTGACTAATCGATCGTTCTCGTCACGTACTGCAAACATAAGTGTGATATTCCAGTTACCATTCTAAATAAGAGAAGATACACGGAGACCTGGTCGCCGAGCGGACGTTATTAATCGAACGTTGTCACTGGAATGGAAGTTTGTAAAATCACGGCGACGTTCGCGTGATTTGTTCCGTGGGAAAAAGAGTAAAGAAATCAAAGAAACCGGGACCGTTCGAGAACGGTGCCCTTCCATCGTGCGAAAGAAACGTAGAAATCCGATTTCGAACACGTTCGTATGAAAATCTGATTAGGATCTAGCAAGCGGCAACAGACTTATCGATTCGTAATCATTCTCGTCGTTATTGTCGTCTTCGTCGTCATTCACTACTCCGAATCGTGGTCCAAGCGCGCAACACAGAAGACTATCTTATATATACATATATTACACACACACAACACATATATGTATAGAAAGAATTCATCGTTTTCTTCATTTACATTTTATCGCCATCGACTTAATTCTTACGCGGAATAACGCGCATCATTCACCGGTCGTCGATGTCCTCGTTCGTGCCCGCTCTTTTATTCGCTCATCGAACGATCCGATCCTTCTCTTTTCCCGGATCACGTGATTACGTGTTTCTAGAGCTTATGAAAAGAAGTGCCGCGTTTCGATGAAGATTCTCAACGGTGATTATTTGAGACGCTTTCGCGGAATCTTCCAAGACTTTTGATAACACTCGCCTCGTCGACTTGCAAACATTTCGCAAACGTTTTGTCCAACGAATATTATATACCCTCGAAACTGATGCCGATTTTCGACGAGAGAACAACTTTTTCAACATTTTTCATATAATTCCGATGGATTCGTAGCCCGCCGTACGGAAGTGATAATTTTTCGACGGAAAATTCGTGGCGGCGCGCGGTGAATCGGGTCGTTCGAAAGCGTCCGCGTGCTTCGTTTCTCGTTAACGGGTGTTCACCATTGATCCGCGGCGAAACATTGTTTTTTTTATGATTCCTCGTTGAAACGACTGCGATAATTTCATAGTATTATATATAAGAAGAAGAAGAAGTAAAAAGAAATGAACGAAAGGTGAAACGCGTAAATGAATGAAAAAAATATGAACAGCAAGAGGCTCGGTATTTCTTTCTTGCGGGGAAGCTTACATTCGTGAAGAAAACCAGAAAGAAAATTTGTTCCCTCTCGCGCGGGCTTTTAATCAACCTACGCGCAATTGATACCACCTTTGCAGATGTAGATGTACATATGCGTGTATGTATGTATGTGTCGCGGACACGTGTGATATTCTGTTTCCCCGCGATCCGGAAATACCAGGTGCTCGGGATTGGCTCAATTATTTAAGATAGCAAAAACCCATTATAGAAAGCGAAGATAACGAAAGAAAGGAAACCGGTGGCTGACGCCAGTCGAAATGTCTTGTTCGTGTCTTGGAAAGAGAAAACAAGAAAAAAGAAAACTATGAATAATGCTCCTTGTATACGCATGTAATGGTTAATCAGCGCACGTTCTATCGCAACGTGATTGTTTCATCTTGCCTCCATAGAAAGTTATCGTAAACACGCGTTAATCGCCGGTACGCGTACGATCACGAGTACGATGAAAATGAATCTTTTTTGTCTAACCCCGAAGGTACGTGCCGTGTCTCTGGAAGTCTTCGATCGTGTTGCATTTATCCCTGAAATTCCTCCAACCCTCCCGTTAACACCGTTTCAAACGATTCCAGATCGGAACAGTCTCCAAGCGAATTCCTGCTCAGAACAAGTTCCCCCGGGGAACTTTCTCTACTCTCGAGAACCCTGCTGCTTTTTCCATGTCGAGACAGTTTCGCCGGACTCGTGGTCGCGAGCGCATGTACGAAATAAAATCAACACGAGAACTATACACACAGACCTTGGGCCTACTAGCCTAGGGATACTTGTCCATACTATAAGACTTAACTAACGATGGGATACTTCATACGGTAAACAATGTATATTATTTGCGGTTAAGGAACTGGGGGTAACGGTTCCTGTATTCCCCGGACATCATCGTACACTTGGCTCTGTGTTCAATTGGACGGTCGACGAGGTCGCGGTTGCGAGAGAGAAGACGAACGAATTAAAGAAGAATACGAAGATAGAATAAATGAAACAACAAGGCAATAATCGACAACCATTGGCCGACGCGTTTTCTATTAACCACCGACGGGAAACAAAAAGCCTTTTTCATTCTTCCTTTACGAGCGTGGTGACGCTCGTCATTGTGTTGTTCACATTTCCGCGCGAAATCTCCTTTCGATTTACCATTTGTACAGTGCAATACGAGCGAAGGAAGTTTTACTCTCTCCCCTCGATCCACCATCTTCGTGGACACTCTTATGTCTCTCGTTCCTTCCTTACCCACTCCCAGCCACACCCGGGTTCCTGTTTCCCTCTTTTATTCTCGTTAGCTTGTAACCACTGTGTACTTCCCGCGGAGAAATCTTTTCTTGTCGCCTCCTATTTATTGTTAGCACGTGTACATACGAATGGCAGCGTCGTTGGATGTAAAAGAACGCCGCGTTAGAGAACAAAGCGCCGAGTTGGACTGTCTTTACATTGCATTATATATGTATACATATAAGTCTATATAAATATAGAGATAAATATATATATATATATAAATATAAATATAAATACAAATACAACTACCAAGACGAAGACGAAGACACAGACGAAGACGCAAACGAAGACGAATACAAATACAAATATAAATATAAATATGTATATTGTATAAAGTGAAACGTGCACCGATGTCTGGGAGTACAGCAGCTGCTTACGGGAGAGCTACGCGTTGGATCAGCAAGACTTAGGGCATTATACTACCGCGAGTATTATCATGCCCAACCTTTAATATTTAAGTGCGAGTGAGAGTCTATTGAGCAAAAGTAAAAAGAAAAAAAACGGAAAAAAAAAGTGAAAGATGAAATTTAAAAATATAAAAAACACATGCCTCTCGTTTGTGGGTTGAACTTTGTACATGTTGTACGAAAAGTTTAATAATAACTACGTTGAAAGTACTAGTCCTGTCTTTGTATAATTCCATGTTATACCTGCTCTCGTATAGTGTCAAGCGGCGCCCCAGTGTTTTTAATCGCGTGTCGATTATGCGTTCGAGCCCGAGCGAAATTAACCGCGCAAGGATGACATGTATTCTACCGTTTCTGTATTTTGTAACGGAATAACACGGCCGTATTGTTTCGATCGAACGTTTTAATTTTTAACGATTATTCAAAGATTTATATTTCGAAATTGAACATAGGACAATAGACGCGTATGATACCTTGAGGTTCAAGGAATTCGCTTGTTACGTGCATATTTGTTCCGAGAGATCGCGATGTCGAACATTCTATCAAACGCCGATGCAACGTTCCATGAATTATCATGATCATATTATCGAAATATGTTAATACGTTATATTATTATATGTTGCCACAAGCTTCGCTTACCGAAATGTCGTTCGCCGTTGTCAATGTCGCTCAGCATCGCCACGAAACTAGAATCTCATTGTTCTTTCTGTCGAAACAAAGGAAATTTCAAGCGGGCCCTATTGCAACTTCGAACCGATTGGTTAACACTGAAGTGTGCTGCTTGTCACGGTTTAGATGAAGAAGCGCGAAATACAAACGTTAACCCAGAAACGACAGGCAGAAAGAAAGCACGAATGCCGGATTGGCAAGAGGAAATACTTTTTCAATGAGTGAGTCAAAGTTACCAATTTCTACCTACGTTTAGGAAGTACATTTTTATCGTCTCGTTTACCTTCGACTATTCCTTTTGTAACTGAGATTTGGGCCCCGTGTGAATCGCCGCTCTGCCGGGAACCGGATGCTACGTTCTGCTAAGCAGTGTTGTTTTTTTTTACGCGCGGAAACACAATTTCTCGTTGGAAGCCGCGAAATTCTTTAATTCAATGTTTATTGCTCCCGAGAATGATACATTGTTTACGATTTTGAGCATTATGTCGAACGTAGATTTCTTCACCGGATCATTATTCTTCCACTGGGACCGATTCGAAGGTCGTTTAGGCATTTCGTGTATTTTAGATGTCCTAGAATTTTGCGAGAAGTCATTTAAAGGAGATGTACTTAGATATTTTATTACATATTTTTGCGTACGTGCAAATTATGGCAGGGTTAGTGAAATGTTTGCTATCAATTTATACGTATACTTGTAAATGTACAATATATTTGTTGTTTTTGCAAATTGTCGAAGGTGCGATCTATACTGGACAGACTGAAAAACTTGGATATTAAACCGAACCCTGTAGTCTGTGTAAAGTAAAAAAAACTGTACTCATTTATTTTCAATCGTTAGTAGAATTTTGTTAAATATTCGTTGAGGTTTATCCATTGCATTTTTACTGCATTTCGATTTCCGTACAATGAGCCCGCGAAATCGGTTTATCACTCATCAGCGTTTCACCCAGTGGCGAATAATTATTAGCAATGTGAGCACTGATTACACAGAAATCACGATACAACGAGAAGTGATACGCGAACGCGCTTGTAGATTCTTAGCCGAGCAGAAAAATCGTTTAACTTGTTTGCATAAAGTTGTGTATATAGACGATGTTGAGAATCATAATAAATTCGTTGTTATTGCAAGAATTAAGAATTGTAAAATATAATATAACGTTGTTCATCCGACCAATAATATAATCAGAGGCTATCGGTTCCGGGCAAAACAGGCTGGACTTCACAGGTGGCGCGTAAACCCCCTGTATTTTTATGAATAAATAAGATATTTTAAAAAAAAAAAAAAAGTAAATCTGAAGTCTGTTTGGAGATGCCTTTCATAGGAATTATAAATGTAGATAATATATTATACATAATGAACATAAATACACTATATTATTATATATAAATAGTAAGAAGTAAATAGAATTATTATATATACGATGAAAATAATATTATTACAAGTAAATAAACTAATTCAAGATGAACAGATTCGATGAAATCTTTATTGTTCCACACCCGTACCTACATAATGATAATTCTTTCCTTGGATACTTCGTATACACGCGTGTATGTTTGTGTGCGTGTGTGTTTGCATATTTGTACTTCATTTATCACAATAATAACGGGATTATTATTGATAATGTCAGTTGCAATTTTTGCGCATTTTTATTACAGATGTTTCATTACATTAACATAACAAAATCTATACTTTCAAGGTACATGATCGTTAAAATGATGTCCACCTGTGAGATCTTTAAGGATTATGCGCAGTGTTCAAGCTCCTGCATAGAACGCTTATTGAGCTAAATTAGTCTCCTTATTTAATGTCATTGTCTTTATACCGCGAGCTTACGGATGTAAATCGTCGCAAGCGCTTGGACACTTCGATAAGATTAAAGCGATCACAGACAGAGGCATTTCAAAGGTGATTGCTGCGAACACCTAAGTAGAAACAGAGGCTAATACTTTTACGACTTCTAGGATGTCCGCACCACGTAGGCATTCTCACGCATCACCATCGTTTTACAATAATAGAGGCTGCAAAACCGACAAGTCGAGTTTGTAACGTAAACTCCGTGTCTTGTCTTCTGTAATGATTTATCTTGTAGGATATCGATAATGTAAATACAAAGCAGTGATTAATGTTAAATCGCGTAATTGCGTATCGTAACAAATTGGATATATTGTATATACAAATCGTGTCTTCTTTTATCAATAATATTGTAAAATGTAAAAAGTATTATGTAAAACAATCGGATCAAATTGGACGCCGGAATATCTTACGAGATAAGAATAAAGATCAAAATATGCTAAAAGAATTCATATTTTTTTTTTTCGTTTTTTTTTCGAAATATAAAAATGTGGAGAGAATTCCTTATACACGCCTTTGTTAAGCTCTCTGTTATTTATATGATCCGTCCTATTTCGTCTATGATTATCCGTCAGTAGAAAGTATTTACTTCTAGCAGACCGTCGTGTTATAGTTCTGAAGGCACTGTTCAAAAGTTGACTATTTATTTTTTTTCTCCTTCCTTTTTGAATTAACAAGTCTTCAAAACATCTTCAAACGATCCGACATGGAAAATCGTTACAAACTTCGACGCAATTTTCACATGCCCCGCTTGAACTATATCACAAAACTCAAAATAGAGTAGTTTCAACTTGACAGCCAGTGCCAATGCCAATGCCATATCTATCGGGTCTGTGATCGGTTAGGAATATCGTGAGCTAGCAAATCGATGGCCAGAATTCAGGCTTATGATACGCAATGGCCGGTGCGTTCCATTAATTATGTATCAATATCGTATTATTATATTACACAAACGCTTATTAATTTAGAGGCACATTGCTAAGGGTCTTGGTTTTTAAAAGTTGCTCCCTACATTAATGAACTTATGACAATCTAGCTATTATAATTATTCAGTACGACAGCGATTTGGCATATAACGTGGAAACTGTACAATGATTCTGAGAATATAATAGTATCCAAACTATTGCTCTGTACACATAGGAGTGAAACGTGGCTAAAAAGGCCGATGCTATGACGAAATTTAGATACGTTTAATACGATTTGCAAATGGCGTGTTGAGCTCGTAGAAAAGAAGGACGAAACGAAAACAGAACGAGATATACAAAATTGTCATGTGCAGAAAAATAATAATAAATATAATACAACTTTTCTACTGAATTTCCTTACCTAGGCAGGAAAACTTTGGCTACTGCTACATACTATTTGTACCTCGGCAGAGCAGCCGAATTTATGCTGCTAAGAACACCGATTGCGCATCCAGAATAAAAAGAATTGCACGCGGCACACACAGTATCTAAACCAGAAACAGATCAATACATACTCAGGAAGACCTTAATAATAGTATATATGCTCACGCTTTAATAAACCTGAATTCTACGCACAAAGATCGTAATATCAATTAAGCATTCACTATACTCAGAGACTCTCCCATCCCGGAATGTTTAAATGCTTCCCCATTTATTCATTCGTACGTTACGGAACCACGTGCTGTTTATGTTCGTAAATTACTTGTAAGCTCTTAGCCTTTAGAACGATGCGACCACAATACTCCTCTGAGATGCGAATGCTCTACAGAATGTACACAGTAGACAGCAAATGCGTCTAGACCACAGACTGTTCACATTTATTCAAATGCGAAAGACTTTTGAAACTAGAGAAATCAGGCTGATGCAATTACAGACTCATTACGTATAAAAGTTAATCCCTTAACATATAAAAATGGGTAAATTTCCTAAAAAACGTGTAAGAACATTTCCTGAATAGGTAGTACAATTTCATTCTACTTCTAAACCGACAGATTTCTTCGTAAAAGCATAAAAAAATAATTCGGAAAATTAAAATGCCGAGCAATGTATCATTCCTTAATACATTATCGAAAATTTTACGCTCCGTCAAAGTACCAGCCTGTATCTGTCGAAATGAAGGAAAAGTCATGTAATTCCGTACAGCCTAGACGCAGATACCACCTTTCTGCACCCAAACAAATGGAGCACTAGGTTAGATCACAAAAAGTATGGTGTAATGGTTAAAGGTGGAATCACTCTTTCCGAGTCAGGCACCGCCTGGAATAGCACTGGATTTCTTTGATCCGCGGTTTTGAACTGCAAAATACTAGCTACGTTTCCACAACGGTAACAATAATTTGGGGCTGACCATACTGTTACAAGTTTATCGTTGAACATGTATCTGTAACCTGTAAATAAAACAAGAATCAAAAAATAGAACTGCGTTGAATTTGTCCCACATGTTTTGTACAAATGAACCCCTTCACTGCTGTAAGATTAGAGATTCCCGCTGCCTTCTTCCGGGTTTTCCTTTTCCCGGAAATAGATATGAAAGTATTATCGGCGTACAGTACGAAACGATTCACCTTCACGCATTACTATAGAGCGAATACTAGAACACCCAACCACACACGCGTGTGCGATAGAAAGCAGTGAAGTGGTTAAATAAATGACTTATCACATATTTATGTATCGATGTATACCTTCATGAACCAATTGATGAGCTCTACAAATAAGTTTAAGATCGTTGATTTCCATGAATTCGTAAGTAACTTTGCTTCCGAACAGCCAGCCTGCTCCACGTGGACTGATAGTCCACGATTCAACGTCTTCTGGATCGGACCAAACTAGATCGCAAAAAGCACCTGAAAAAGTGAAATTGAAAATAAATTATGCAGTAGGTAAATATACATATTGTAACATAATACAAAATGAGCAAGGCTAGGAAATAATTTGAGCATACCCTTATGTGGTATTTCTTGGTTTCTTTCAATTGTCCTAATTTGATCTAACGTCTTAATAGCTGGAGATAATCCACCGTGTACACAAAATACTTGTTCGTCAATTAACTAAACAAAAATAGTCGGGCTGTTATCGAACATGTTATGTCGCGCGAACGACTTAAACTGGTTTATTAATTGCATATACTAACGGCAGCAACTGAGAGCAAGTCGAACACCTTACAGCAATATTTCCATGCATTGGCATTACCATATTTGCTTTGACATTCGTCTGCATGAAATATAATAACAAACCTAATTACGATCATTATCTTACATGCAGAATTAGTAACTTTCTTATCGAATATCTTTTGTATGTAACGTATGTATATATACTATGTTAAATATAGAATACTTTCTGTACATAACAAACACTGACCATAAAAACCGTAAACATGAGTAATCTGTCTGGATTCATGATTCCCTCTAAGTAATGTTATTCTATCGGACCATTTAGCTTTAAGAGTAAGTAGGCGGGTGAATGTTTCTACGCTATAATGCCCTCTATCTACAAAATCTCCCATGAATATATAATTTGTTTCAGGCACAGCGCCTCCATTACGAAATAATTCTTCTAGATCGTAGAACTGAAATGAAATAAAAAAACCAATGGAATCAATCATTCGTATGAAAGTATTTCGTAGTTATATTATCGAAATGGTTATCGTTATCGGTGTAAGATATTGATATCTTGTTGAGGTTAGAACAAACGTACGAAACTTACCTGCCCGTGAATATCACCGCACACGGTTACGGGGGTGGACACCGGTTGAATGTTAGATTCTTCCAATAGTATGTCGCATACTATGTCACAAAGTTTCTAAACAAAACAGGCTTTATTGTTCAAAAGAAATGGCAGGGGTATAAGTAACCTCTGAGTGTGCATTTAACGTTCTGTCGCGTATGCCAACAAATTAAATTGCAACTGATAGAATGACAATACTTGTTTCTCATGTATCGTTTACCTTGAGGTCATTTTCGGGGAGATATTTGCATTCTTTTGCAAGTTCCATCCATTTATCGATGTCTGACATTTTGGACTCGTATCGCAGGAAAATACTGATCGCGCCCTCACTTACATATGTGCACACTGGATTTATAGTTGATTTATATTTTCAACAGTTGCTTCATCCATTCAGTTTGAATTAAACCTTCGATCTTTATTCATCTTAGACACAAAACGACAAACGCTCTATTTAACAACATATGTATAACTCTTTCTCATCACGTTAGACGCGAGCTTAATTAACCGTCTTGTGAGATAAGATTAAAAAGGACCAACTTCCATTCTCTTTAACCCTTACATCTTATTGGCCCTGAACTTTCGCACCGTGAAAGGGAAAATATATTCGGAAGCGGAATTCTTTTTCCACCAAAATATTCAAAGCTCGTTGATACTTGTACACTTCTTATTGTAAGCAAAGATACTGATAAATACAAATATATCACGCCGCGATGTAATTGCTATTTAACGATTTTAAAGCAAATGTTACTTTAGGAACACATTGAATATTATCCAATGATATTGTTCAAATGCTAGTCACTTTCTTTTACCGTTCATTCGAAAAGCTCCAAAGGATACTTGACAATGTAGTACGCAAGCTCAGGTATTTTAAACTTCACGCTTATTATTCTAATGAAATTCATCTCCACAGTTGCATATTTTGCATTAGGTTGCACGAGAAAGCTAATCAAATTGCATACACAGAAGTAAGAATGAACAATCCGTATATTCATGGGAATATAGACTCCTAACAAAATACGGAGAAAAAGTTACAAACTTTTGTTTCCAATATTTCGATAAAATAATTTTACAATAATGGACGTGCTATAACATAGCAATGTTTTAGAACAAATTATTATATTACTCAGTGACAAATTATGCAGATATAACGATCGTTACTCAACAAATGACATATTATGTCTATCTCACAGATGGTCCCCCCGTTTCAACGACCGCTTCTACGTTAAACATTGTGGTATGAAACTGTCGTTTTTAAAAAAACTACCTGCTAATAGAACCTAGCATTCCCATTGGTCGATGTCTGCTGTCTCAACGATTGCAAAGGTATCGCGGCAATAAAAGTATTTGCCGCGTAACATTCGAAAAGTCGTGAATGAATCCGGAAAGAAAATGACTGTTTGTCACGGGAAGATCCAGGCAGAACGGCGAAAGGTGTAGGTGCAGCTTCCTTCGATAGGAAATTGGCGTGGAGCGTAGGAAAAGGTCAGCAGCAGGAGGACGATATGGATTTTATCTCGCGGCGAAAAGTGGGTCACAACGAAAGCGCCTGTGCCTGTGCGCACGCTTCGATTATCGATTGAAACGTTACGTGCCTTGAGTTCGTACGCTGAATCTCATTTATGTGAACGCGGTGGCCGTGGAGGTTCGTGGTGCGACTTTCTCGCAGTAGGCCAGTGCCTGACATCTCCCGTTTGTGATCTGTGCGCGATCGCGATTTTCGTAAAAATGCGGTGAAATTCAATGTACGGCGACGTACCATCGCGAAATCGGCCATTTTGGTAGTGCGTGCTTCGCGAAAACGAAAACGAAAACGAATTGGATCGCCCCTCGCAGCTATCCTGAACGGTTGTGCGTGGAAGTGGTGGCAACTCGGTGTCGCCCACAGGACACAGCCATAAAACTGTAAACGATCGTGCCCTCGAGTCAGTGAGCAAACACCTACGACAAAATGGCAGGGAATACGGGTATGGAACAGTTGATCCCGATCGTGAACAAGTTGCAAGATGCATTTACACAACTCGGGGTGCACATGCAACTTGATCTACCGCAGATCGCTGTGGTGGGTGGTCAGAGCGCAGGGAAAAGTTCCGTTCTCGAGAACTTCGTTGGAAAGTGAGTAGCATAAATCCTTCTTCGTTCCGTTAACCCTTTACGTTCGCGATACATTCGAATGATTATTAGTCATTCGGAGAATATTCAAACGTTTGGTTAAAGGCGTGGCGAGAACTTCGCAACGTTATATTTCTAATATCCCTCTCGTCTGTTATTCTAATGAGGCTGCCTCTCGTTTCTATATACCTCTTTGGGATAACTATTTTAATCTATCGATCGCGACATTAAAATCAACTATGTATATCTTTATGATTTGAGGCCGCCTACACGGCGACCTGTCAAACGGTTATTCCTTCGCTTTGCTGTAATATTTAACCTTCCGCTGAATTACATCAATTACGTACACGAAACCAAGGGAATCATTAATTTAATCCTTCCCGATTTAGTTCGTTTAGTGGTATCTTTTATTTACCTCGGCTTTTCAAATGCCATCCAAATGTTAATTAATTCATTCATATACTTATACGTGCTTAGATTTTCACAAACAGTTTTTATCTATTACATATTGGGTAGCACTTTATCGTTGCAGAATAATTATTGCAATAATGCAGGCATCTCTAATTACCTTATATAAGAAGGAACTGTATAAAAAATAATGGATATAGCAGAATTATGATGTAATTTTGCATTAATTATATCTTATTTGTTTCAAGCATTTGTATTAATAGAGTATCATTTGCTTCATACACTTTATTGTATTTTAACTCTACATTGTACAACTCCATCTGCTATGTTCAATATCTATGTTATTGTGAAATACACCCTTTATTTTAATAACTACAGTTCAATGTGACTTTGCTTTCAGAGACTTCTTACCTAGAGGATCGGGCATTGTAACCAGACGTCCACTTATCTTACAGCTGATTAACAGTACAACTGGTTAGTCATCATAGATAAATAGATAGCATAAATTTTTTTTATATTACGAATATAAACGAACGTTTTAAGTTGATGATATTGTTTTTGGCATCTGCTCTTGCCGGAGATAACGGTTTTAAATGTCCAGTATTTAGATTGTACGACAACTATTTATTTCCAAATTATGCATACAATTTTCTAAAGTCTAATATTAATTATCTCGTAAAGATAACGTGGCATCTCCTTAATTGTTTTCTATGGAATTATCACATTTCCTGCCAACTTTTGATAAGCAGAAAATTGTATGCATTATCAATTCCACTATAAAGTCGAGCGATTAAGAACACTTTTTATTTCAGCGTTCTATGGCCGAAAGAATTAAAGTTTGATTCATTTCTATGTTATAGAACATGCCGAGTTTCTACATTGTAAAGGTAAAAAATTTGTGGACTTTGATGAAGTACGGAAGGAAATCGAAGCGGAAACGGACAGAGTTACAGGCAGTAACAAGGGTATTTCTAATATACCAATAAATTTAAGAGTGTATTCCCCAAATGGTAACTACATTTGTTTCGGTATACATTTTGTATTGGTATTTATGGATATATAAACTGACATATCTTTTCTCCCCAGTGCTGAATTTAACATTGATAGATTTGCCTGGCCTCACAAAAGTTCCGATCGGAGATCAACCAGTGGATATAGAAGCTCAAATTAAAGCTATGATTTTTCAGTTCATCAAAAGGGAAAATTGCCTTATATTGGCTGTAACTCCAGCGAACACTGATTTAGCAAACAGCGATGCTCTTAAGCTTGCAAAAGAAGTAGATCCTCAAGGTTAGCGGCTTACAAATATTCCATAGTCAATATTAACAGTTTTAGAGAGTTCTTATTGCGTTGTAATCCTTTGAAGGTGTCCGTACAATTGGTGTCATCACAAAGTTGGATTTAATGGACGATGGTACCGATGCGAGAGACATTTTGGAAAATAAATTGCTGCCCTTGAGACGAGGCTATATCGGCGTCGTAAACAGAAGTCAAAAAGATATAGAGGGCCGGAAAGATATAAAAAATGCTCTGGCAGCTGAGAGGAAATTCTTTCTCAGGTATGGATCCACTTCGAGGAATTGTTATTCAACACGTTTACTGCGGTTGCCGCGGCGGTTTATGGCAACACGAGTTTGCACATAGATAACTAAATAATCGTCGTTCAGCACTTGGCATCAATTCTCAATGCTTGATAGACTTGTCGAGTACCATTAGTTTTAAAGTCAAAATGTTAAGTATAGTTAAAATAACCGCACCCAGCGAAAGTTAATGGTAATCTGTTAATCCGATTTTTCTTTTATATCTTAGCCACCCATCTTACCGGCACCTCGCAGACCGATTAGGAACCCCATATTTGCAACGTACATTGAATCAACAATTAACAAATCATATCAGGGATACTTTACCCGCATTAAGGGACAGACTACAAAAACAGTTGCTTACATTGGAGAAGGATGTCGAACAGTACAAACATTTCCGACCAGATGACCCCGCCATAAAAACTAAAGCTATGCTACAGTAAGTGCTGTTTTTTTACATAATTTGTATATGCGTTTATAATTTCTTAACTGCCATTGTGCTAAAACTCGTAATGAATTTAACGAAACCGACAAGGATTCACATATAACGAATTGTTCACAAAGTATCTCACATTCGGAAATACAGTAGAACTCTGTTTGTCCGAACATGTCGAGGGACACGGAGTTCTACTGCAGAGCTAATAAATTGATGAATATCATTTTTATAGACTAAACTTATCCTTACAGTTTCTCTTGCCTTGCATAAAATACAGTATGGGTGGAGGGTCCTAATATTTTAGTTTTTGTTCTTATTTTTCAGATCAATTCGAATGTTTATGTAGGTATCATATTCTTTTCATGTGTGTGCATTGCTTACATGCATGAAGACTTTAATTTGATTCGTAACTTTTTCTCTGTAACCAACCAACGAGTGAAAAGTAACATACAAATTTGTCGTGTCTTAACGCCCGAACAAAGCTTTATCTAGCTTTGTAGTACTAAATATCATGACTCTCTGCCCATATTACTAATCTCGAAGTTTGGCGCTTGTCTACGCATTGATTGAAAGAAAAACATTTTTAAGGATGATACAGCAGCTTCAGTCAGATTTTGAAAGAACTATAGAAGGCTCAGGATCTGCACAAATCAATACAAATGAACTTAGCGGTGGTGCTAAAATAAACAGATTGTTCCATGAACGTTTCCCGTTTGAAATAGTTAAAATGGAGTTTGACGAGAAAGAATTGAGAAGGGAAATTGCTTTTGCCATTCGGAATATTCATGGTAAATAATTGTTTCAGTTTTCATTGTTTCGAAAGCAAGTAGCGGCGGTGTTGGAAAATTAATTATTAACAATAGTACAATTTAATAGGTATCAGAGTGGGTCTGTTTACTCCTGATATGGCTTTCGAGGCGATAGTCAAGAAGCAAATCAATCGACTCAAAGAACCTAGTCTGAAATGCGTGGATTTAGTTGTACAAGAGCTCAGTAATGTTGTACGCATTTGTACCGATCGGGTAGGTGCATTCCTTTTGTCTACGTAATTTTCAAGTATGTATATAAATTCATATCGATAATTTGTATCTTGTGTGGTAGATGGCACGTTATCCTAGGTTGAGAGAAGAAACGGAACGTATCATAACTACTTATGTTAGACAACGCGAACAGTTGTGTAAGGAACAATTGGTACTCTTGGTTGACTGTGAACTTGCCTATATGAACACAAATCACGAAGATTTCATTGGGTTTGCCAAGTAAGTTACTTGCATTATATTTTATGTTTTGTAGTTATTCAGCAAAGTCAAAAAAGTAAATGATCTGACAGAAGATTTTCAATATTAACAACCGCACATCTAGCGCTGTATGTTCTTATAACATTCATGACTGCAGCTATAGATTTTAGTATATCCGTATCGACAAATTTGATTACTTTGATTACTTACATAATAAACCTATCGACTATTTGATATAATTCATAAATACATTTGTATACTAACAAACAGTATTACGAGTATTAAATTACACGTGGTGCTTATATCGATCATTTTGGTAGGAAAATATCAAATAAATTTGCATAATGATTGTACAGTGTTAACCATTAGAAATATAACATAATTATCTTTTTCGCCATTAAAGACAGAACTGTATTTTTTTTCTGCAAGGGCATTTCTTTCTGACTTTCCTTTCTAAAACAATGTCTTATGATACGTAGATACTTTCAATATATATATATCATTGAAATCAATTGTTTATAATATACATATACTATAATAAATGATATTACACTTGTGCTAGTGGTATAGACTTCTCTTCATTAGTAATGTACATATCGCGAATACTTTTAATAATAGTTAAAATAGTTGTAACATTTTCACCCTAAATATAATAGACGAATTCGAGCCTTTAATAACGAATGATATAATTATACATTCTGTTTCTGGTGGCGCACTGTATATCTTCGATACTTTTGAAAACCGTTCTTTAATGTGCAGTAATGAATACCATATTGCATGAATAATGTAAATTCAACACATAGTATAGTTCACATAACTACAGTGTGCTTTACTAATACAACCACATCATTTTTAATCAACTAGTCTCATTAGTTTCATTGGGATCATAATTTGAGTTTTTTACAGAATTAAAAGACAATAACAATATGCATTATCGAGTACATATATTATTAGTTCTATGAGTTTGCTTGCGATTTTTTTTTACGCGATTTTCGAATTACCTATTATGTATTTGTTTGTATACAATTATACGCCAAATACATATTTAGACATGTAATACGCTGTATACCGTATTTACCTAAAATAAAATAGTATAACTTTCACATTGTATTTGAATCACGTACATTCGGTTGTACTTGGCATAACGTTCACAATCAGGTCTATACGGTATATTCTATAATCGGTGCATGCCTTGCTATAATCAGTTCACATGGCAAGCTTTAAGCTAGAAAATATTGTTAGTTTATTTCATTATTCAAAGCCGAGGAGCACACATTTTTAGTATCATTGATAAATAGTAGAATTTACTGCTGTTCTCTCTACTTCATGTACATTTGTACGACACTTTGTGTCTTATCTATTATCATATGAAATTGTATCCCATTTACATTTGTCCTCTTTCCAATATGCATACTTCTGACATTACAATTCTTTATTCCTATGTAGCAGACATAACGTTTCTTTATTTTCCTATTTTCTTCATGCAACACTCAAACATCATGAAAATTTGATTTAAGCTCGATGCCAAAGATGAGTTTGTCAAACATATTTAATAAATGCGGCTGTCTTAGTAATTTGAGATTAACTTTCATTTGATTTTCAATGTTAACATTTTACTTTGTGTTTGTTTCTTTTTCCATCATTTACCTTACGAATCATTTTATGTGATTTTTTAGAAAATCGATATAATAGTGTCTTTTATGTTGAATGGTTTAGAATAACTAAAGTAAGGAATAAAAGTACCATATTTCCCGCAAAATCTCTTATGTCATTGAAGGCAAGGCATACTTGAAGCAAAACATGTATATGTCCATTAACTGTGTATAGTGTACAGCATATTTTTAATCCATATGTGTATCGTAATACTTTGTCGAAGAACGTATGTCTTTCCTTGTTTTATATGACATATACACATTTCCTGACATTTGTTTCCATTCATTGATACTTTATACTTCACAATTAAAGAAATTATTTAATTATATCGGCAGCGCGGCAGCCAGTAGCCATAATGCAAGGTAAGAATTATAAAGTACATTGGAACAAAGATTTACACTACAGTTTTCTTCCTTTTCCATTTTCACGCTCTTAATTTTCTTATGCTTATTTCTTATTTAACTTTTTCAAGCTTTCAGTTTCATATCAGTTTGATAACAAAGAACAAAGTCCATAATAAGCAACACTGAACTCATTTTCCATGCAGTAAAGGTTACATTTTTATAGTATATTATAAACTCATTTTTCCTTTTGGATGAACTGAAAATTTATGGTTTTCATTGTTCCATATTTCCTTTGTTATATAACATCATAAAAAACTAGTAATATTAATTTATACATACAATATATGTTATATAAACTTTTTAGATTGTAAGAATGGCACTAAAAATATAATTTCAATAAAATTAAATAATAAAAACTGAACTGGTTTATAGAAATAAGAAAAGAAAGTTAAATTTAACAAAACATTACATGCCATAGTGTATAAATGATCACCAAGATTTTTCGGCCTTTACCCCTTTTATCTAGTTGAGTATTCTATTGTATCATATAGCCGTAATTTTTCAAACTTGAAATTTTGAATTTTATTTTAACGTATCTTGCATACATTGCACAATTTATATGTATAATCGAATTGATCATTCATTACCACAATCATTCATAAGTACTCCAAATCGTATGTTTCATACAGCAGCATCAAATTTTAGTTTCATCATTTTTCACATGGTTTCGCGATAAATGTGATATATGCTTTTGCAATTTTTCATGCATTATGATTCGCAAAAAAACCACAGTGTTGATTAAGTAGTAATAATATTCTGTGTACCCATGTGTTATAAAATAATTGAATGCATATTAAAAAATGATCAACCGCTACATTTGAAGCTGTATGAAAGAGTATGTGCATGGAGTTATTGTGTCTGTTTGTTATAATTCTTGTATTTCAATTGAAGCAACAAGGGTGAAAATTGTGCCTTCAAAATTCGGCGAATTATTGATAAGTTACGTAGCAAGAATTAGTTTTATTTGAAAGTTGCCGAGCAACTTAATAAATCGAAGATAATGGGAACCGCGTCAATTATCCTCTATATATTATTATTCTTTGATTACCTCTCGTTTTCTTTACACTTTCATATTATGAACGCATATATTTTGAACGATTTCACCGTTGGACCTTAATCATCATTTATTTATGGTATAAAATACAATATGAACTTGCGTGATCGTTTGTATAAGATAATTATCAGAAAATTATCGCCCGGTTTTTACCCCGCTAGATTTTTTTACAAAATAAACTAACAAATTTTTGTGGCAAGTTATAATACATTTTGTACATGGATATTCCCATATTCTTTTCTATTTGACATTTCATTATACATTGTACCTTGTGTTGCAGTGCACAACAATCTTCTGAAAATGCTGTTAAATCTGGTCGTCATACATTAGGCAATCAAGTAATACGCAAGGGGTACATGTGCATTCACAATCTTGGTATAATGAAGGGCGGTTCAAGAGATTATTGGTTTGTCTTAACATCAGAGAGTATTTCTTGGTTCAAAGATGAAGAAGTAATTACTTTTCTCTAATTAAAATGCAAATAATAACGCTTTGGTCCTGTCGTTTTTATTTATTTATTTATTTTTTTTTCGTTAAGGAACGTGAGAAGAAGTACATGCTGCCTTTAGATGGATTAAAATTACGGGATTTGGAACAAGGATTCATGTCGCGACGTCATTTGTTCGCTTTGTTTAATCCAGAAGGCAGAAATGTTTATAAGGATTACAAACAGCTTGAATTGAGTTGTGAAACTCAGGACGATGTCGATTCATGGAAAGCTTCTTTCCTCAGGGCTGGCGTATATCCCGAAAAGTCAACGGATCAAGCAAACGGCGAAGGGGAGGTATGTATCGTATTATATAGCTATATGTGAATGAAATATATTACGCAACTTTATCCCGACAGAAAGTTACAAATATCTTGTATAATTTTCATTCACCGATCAGAAAGTTATTTGTTTCGGGTAAAACGGAACAATTATTCATTCCATCTCATCATATTATCGTACGTTTCGTTGTGTTTACTAGAAGAAATTATTTTCATTTATTTTAGGATAAGCAGTGGGTGAGTTAGTTGCAGAAATTAAACAAATTTCGCTCGACATTACTTTTTTAACTGTGTGGTGGTGTGTTACAATTATTTCGGAAGACGCAATATAACAAGTTATTCGTAACATTGCTATGAAATATCGTACTGTTCACCGTATTCATACTGTGGTACTTCCGTTTTCGTCAAGCTGAATACGTTTCTGGCAAAAGAAATTGGATTTTGAAATATCTGTAAAAAATACCTTTAAATAACTAATAGCCTTATTAATTGCATAATTTACATATTTGCTATATTCTTGAGAAATTAACTAGATTCTTCTATGGCGTTTACAATTATAATTAATATTTTTTGCCTCTAATCAACTAAAGGAAGGATATGAGGTTGGTACAATCGTAGAAGTCCTTTAGCTATATAGAACATACAACACTTACACAATTATAAAACACCTCCACTCAGCTCTGCTTCTTTTATAACGAGCACAACTGTGCCATTGTGATATGTATTAGTTGTTTGTAAAAACACTTCGTATTTTCCCGCTAGAGGCATTTCCTTTTGAACATGAAATCAATAACACTTTATTAATTACTGATTTTGTTCTGATTTTGTATTGAATTGTACTTGACATGTATGAAATATAACTATTAACCTTTGTCAATTTAACAATTTGCATATCGTGAAGGTAATTATTCGAAAATTTATAGGGTGGATCAGAAGCCCAGTCATCAATGGATCCTCAGCTTGAGCGACAAGTCGAGACCATTAGAAATCTGGTGGATTCGTACATGAAAATTGTTACGAAAACAACTCGTGATTTGGTTCCAAAGTCGATTATGCATTTAATTATCAACAATGCAAAGGATTTCATTAACGGAGAATTATTGGCGCATCTATATGCAAGCGGTGATCAGGTAAAAATGATTACAAATTTACGATATTATAGGTTTTACGAATATATCTATTTCTAATTCATTATCCCCTTCCCAGTTTACTACCTCGTATGTTTCCATTTACATTGTACGCGTGTTACAGGCCTCAATGATGGAGGAATCGCCCGAAGAAGCACAAAAGCGAGAGGAAATGCTGCGTATGTATCATGCATGCAAGGAGGCACTTCGCATTATCGGAGACGTTTCGATGGCCACTGTCTCGACTCCGGTGCCACCACCTGTTAAAAATGATTGGTTAGCATCTGGCGAGAATCCAAGGTAACTATTATGTTATTATTCCCATAGACGCTTATGCGTTTCACTAATTAGGTATCTTTTGATCTTGTACTGCCTGCTTTTGCATCAAACACTTGAACACCGTTGAAATAGTCTTGGGTAAGGGCAACAATATTTATTCCATTATTTTCTTTTCCTTTGTGTTTAACAATATAACGTCTTTAACTACATGAAGCGTAAGAAAGAGGATTTGTTTTTTGTTCTGCGCACATACACATATTCGTACGCTTGGTATATTTACTTCAATTATCAGGCTTTTCGGACTTTTGTGGGATGCAAGAATTCGTGGAAATGATATGAAAGAGTTCTGTATGAATCGTGTGGCGAGAAGTATCGAATGTGGCGCGGGGTGTGAATGAAGAGCGTTAGTGGAAACGTCGAATGTGGATCGAGCGAATGTTTATCTCGCGGAAAGAGTGAACGGTTTTGGGGAATGCACGTGGAGCCTTGAGTGCATGGTGACCCGTGGTCGAACTGTGACACGTGGTAAGGGTGTGTGTGTCGGTGTGTGTCCTAATGAGTGAGAACGAACGACGAATAGAGTGAGAGGGGAAATTGCTTGAAAGAATATATGGAGTGGATGATGCGTGCGCGAGTCATGTTGAATCAGGGAGTCTAAGGAGAGTGTAAACGGAGTCTAGTAGAGTTGAGTCGAGGGAGAATTGAGAGAATCGTTGTGAGAGTTGAGTATTAAGTATTGTGTAGCTGAGTTGCGATACAGTATAATTGGTAATAAAGCATATTATTAATATAAAGAAAGACAATCACAATTCCCATGAAAAATAATCCTACACTTTTGTTTTACGAAAACAGTTATGTGGGTGAATGTTCTCTTATGTTTTGTAGAAGGTGTTGGTTCATATTTGTTTACGCATAAGTTATCGACCGCACACTCGGCATTGAAGCTTAAAATAAAATATATTCCGATCAATTTGTTACAGGTTATCACCACCATCTCCTGGTGGGCCAAGACGCGGAGTGACACAGCCACCACCTCTTTCCAGTTCTCGGGCACCACCTCCGGTTCCAATGGGTGGCCGACCAGCGCCGGCTATACCAAACCGACCAGGACCTGGTGGACCGCCACCTGTCCGTGCTACACCTGGCCTACCTCCTCCCCTTATACCATCGTAAGTAACCAAAGTCTCGCATTACTTGCGCAACGTAACAGAGATGTACGTTGTCGAGTAGTACAGAGAATATTTGAAAGGGCAAATAATTTTTAACGCTCTGTACTATCGAGTACCTTTTTATTGTCGAGTCTCTCACAAAGTTTGCACAGCAACATCTTGTCCGTTTGTGCTAAGCTAATCCTGTGTTTAAAAAGGTGAAGGTCCTCTTTTTCCTTTTTTAATGTTTTTTTTTACTTTTTTTTTCATCATTTAATCTTCATTGAAATATCTTGGAACGGAGATTCGCAGTTGCTTGTTCTCCGTAGCTTTGTGTGACTGGGGCTTTGGTGCTAACTTCACTTTCTATTGCAGGCGCCGACAATAAGTCTCCGCACTAACTCGCCTATTCGCTAATTAAATAATATACATACATACATACATCGTCTGCATCTAGTCAGTGTACATTTTACACGAGATACGATTTCCCAATGCTATGTGTTTTGTCCGCAAACATTGCGAATTATTACCGTTAATTAGGGGTGTGTAATTTGTACAAAAGAAGACATGCGAATGTTTGTATTAGTGGAAGGGTACGACGAGCTTCCCCGTGCTTCCACGAATTATTTATCGTCCCACCGCGCGTTACACCACGAATTACAGCGATAATCTTCCCCGTTGTTTTGTGGTCCAATTGTTTAGTATGAACGACCAAGAGATTGCTACCTGCACTTTAAATAGTTTCTACGTTTCTCTTCTTTTTCATCTTTCCTTAACTAACAAATACGATGTACAACGCTGGCGTTTTCAGAATCGTCTCCCAATAATGAAATGTATGCGATCTTCGACGCAATAATTTGCACACCTCTAATTAAACAGAGTTTCATTGTCTACGATACATTTATTCGGTATTAGTGAAGAAAAGCGTAGAAATAGGTCACCTTTCATTCGCGACAGGTGATAAATATAGCTAGAACTACGTTTGTTTCGTTGTAACTTAGTTCGATGAAATTGTACATACAACTGAAAGCGTTGTAAAATAAATGGTCTTGGGTTCTGATCGCAGGTGATGGATAAGTCTTCATTCGCTTACTAACAGCATGACATTTTAATTACACAGTACCGCACTGGTCAAACGCATTTTCAACCACTTGAAAATGTCACTGCTTCGGCCGACGTAGAAACGATAAAAACGAAAAAGGGGGGGAAAAAAGCAATGTTTTACTCGAGAATGTGATGGACAGCTAGGCGATAAGTATTGCACCTCACAGCTTCTACATAGCTCATAAAATCGTTGCTTCCCCGCCATTGTCGATTCGATAGCAAACTCACGAAAACCGAAGACAAAAAAACAATCGATTCGAATGTTGTCAATTACCAATTAGGGACAGACGTGTCGGTGCCTGCATTGAAAATACAAATCTGTCTTCAAATGAATGTTGTGCAGTCGATTTTAATGCGGACGCTCGTTCGTAAGATGAGTTCTCGCGTGGGGTGCTAGTTGTATAAGACACGTGTTGCCGATGTTTCGAGCCACGCGTGATTGCACATACCTCTTAGGACATTCCAATGTGCACGATAGCAGTCCGCAGTGAAGCGCGTCGCAGATAATTAGCCTAAATCACCATGTATATTAATCGAACTCTATAAGTATCACGATATTGTTAAGGCACTGCAAGCAAATGAGATCTTTAGTAAAATCAGGGTATCCGTGATGTATGTTTAGTCGCGGGGGTGGTCTTCAGCAGAGGGTGACGCAAGCTGCGACCCAGGCCGCTACTAACGCCGCCGTGAACGAGCTGATGGACGCATTCAAGATCAAGTAAATAGACCCTTGCTGTCTCATATCTATTTTTTTTTATATATATATATATACATATATAATACACATAATATATATGAGATATCTTGCCTCTTTAACCATGATAATTATTATGGGTAATGTTGTTTAAGTTTGCGCTATAAGTAGATTGGTAGACTGTTCAGGGTCATGAACACTAATTCGATGTCTCACTATTTTCTAATAGAGTGTCTCGATAACGATTTTTTGCGCGCAATAACCAAGCTATGTTTATTGATCCATCTCTCTCTCTGTCTCTCTCTGCGCCCTCTCTCCTTCCCACTTGCATGACCCGAGAAATTGAATTAACAGCGACGCTGATGCCCTCGAAGTTATGTACCGTTGTTGATATACACGCGCGAAATATGCATATTATACGGGATGCACACGCATATACGTTTAAAAAGAAAATAACGGATGCACGCGTGTTCGTCGGGCACGTTTTCTTAGTAATTAATGCGACCGCAAGGAAGTAACTACGTGCATTTGTGAGACGTCCAATTCGCTTCGCGACATTCCATACGCGTATTGTTTTAATCTCGTAGAAAAATGGGTAGCCGTTGTTAAAGGGAAATAAATGTGCTTTTTACGAACGGTATAAAACTGTTCGATTATGTAGTATCGAGGCGTGTGAAAATAGTTTGAGATCTACCGCGTAGTGGCACGATTTATCGCTGTTTCGCTTCCGGTACTAATGTAATGGGAGGCCCCGTGTATGAACGGTCTTCGTGCAGGATAGATATTTAATGATGGAGGAGTACGTTCTCTTTAGGTCGATATACGTACATGAATCTCCAGTGAGTCTATATCCTGGAAAGTCTACCAGAACCCTACAATGTGATCAAAGGTAGTTTTTCGGTTAGGCGAAATTTCATTGAGCGAAACCGCGCAACATTGCACAGGGTTTCCGATGAGAGTTTCATGGATTACGCGAATTCGTTCCCGAGATTTGCATAGAATAGAAAAATGTCATGCTGTTGGGGAAAAATGTACCGAGTATTTGATCCGATTGTCGTACACTCGTTCCATCGTGTTAACGATCAATTTCCGATCGGCCACAACGGCGTCAACACCGAATAAATTTAAGTAACGTAATTATTAATATGCTCGACGAGAAACAGCTACACACGTGTACGCAGGATATACATAAATACATACACGCACTGTTTCTTTAACACTTTAAGACGTTCACCGCATTCAGTTTCATTCTTAGGCGTTAATGTTACAAAAATACGATACACAGACACGTATATAAACGTATACATACGAACTAAACCCTAATGAATTATTAACGAGAAAAGAAACGTGCTCAGACATAGGATGTGATATAGCGTAGAGTGCTTCGAGGATTTTGCATGAAAATCCTGAGTCGCGCACCCTCTATCTCTCTCTCCGAATAATCCTAACGGAATAAAAAGTGACACTAACGATACCGAATCAGAACAATATATATTATTATATACGTATAATGGTAATCGTGTATCTTTAAAAATGTGTATTGGATGTATATCACTTGGCGAGCGTTCAGGTGCTGCGTTGTATTTAAAAGAATGCATTTGGAGTTTCCTGCGCCCCCTGGCCGTGCTTGGCGAAATAGTCATACATGTATATATGTATAAGAAGAGGGAATATCAACGAGATGCAACGTGCTTTCGGTTTGCGTGGTACGCGTGCCCGATTGCCGGGAATACCTCCCCACTGTTGTACGATACTCGTAATATTTATATATATACACATATAATTTTCGATAAGATTACATTGGAAGAAAATAATCGACAGACTCGCCGATAGGATGAACTCGAGAAGTATTCAATTTTTTTCAAACTAGTTTCGTTGACCTTTGCAAACACTTTTCGTCACGCTCTTTATTTGTCGCAACTTCAGCAACGTGCGATTCTTCGTTGTTTACGGGTGTTTAGAAATATTCGAGAATTCATGTTTATATTTATCGTAATAAATTGTTGGAAGATATTGACGCACCTACCCATAACATTATCATATCTCGTATCATATTTGCAAGAAAGGGCCTCGCTCGAGTTTATTCGGTTTCCCCGTGGAATTTCTCGTTGATATATTTATGCATAAAGGCCCTGCGACGAAAACGAGCTCCGGTCTTCTTTATGTCTCTGATTGTCGGTGCTGTGGCGCGGGAAACATCGAGGACGATGTTCGAAGTGCAATTTACTAAAGGAGGACGATGGAAATATTATTTTTCGTTACAGCGAGACGTGTCTGATCAGATAATTACATGGAAATATCGTCTTCGGCGATGGGCCGAGTTTCCCGTGTCGCTGCGCTCTTCGTGCTCGTCTTATCGATCGATTCGAAAGGGAGACAGAATCTCGATGGCGTACATTTACACGTACTTCGAAGTATCGCCAAACGCCTCGACAACTCGTTTATTCCGATATCAAAGGGGCCTAACGATAATCACCGATAGAAATGTATTTATTTGCTGGAAATTCAATATCCGTTCTTATAGTATTCGCAAAATGCTAATCAACATACACTGGATCAAAGGTGATTTTTTTGATACAAGCCCGCGCCATACGAGCTCAGTCTCTCGCCGAAAGCACGTCGCACTCACGAATCGAGTGGTCGATCGTCTGTCTACGCTGGTCACTTTAGTTCGCGATCTACACTACGTGCTGATTAGTAACAACAATGTATCGTGCACGTTATTGCACAACAATTGGAAACAAGGAAACTGCAGAACAAAAAGGACAGATATACATAGGCACGAGGAGAAGAAACTCGCGAGCAGCCACAAGTGGTATTATTGTAATGCTATTGTACAGATATTGTATATATATGTGTGTGTGTGTATATATATACACACATGTATATATAATACATATGTCTATTGATCAATTTATGCACTGTAATGCCAGATTTAAATAGATTGTACGTTGCGGTTACAGAGATAATTGTGATTACGGTATTATAATTATTATTATGATTAATATTATAATAATGGTTAACAACTATATCGTATATTCTATAAGATGAACATGACAACGTTAACTTAGTTTAATAGCGTGCCGGATTTTGTGTTTGGTAGATTGTGAATCTTTTTATTTTCGTAAAGTTGTATAATTTAGCATCGTTCCTTACAACGGTATGTCGTTCTTTGTTAGAAGACGAGTAGAGATATAAGTAGAGTTGACGAGTTTCTGGCGAAACGTAACGTTTCACTGACACTGGGCATATCAAGTAGTAGAATCGTGCAGGGAAAGATCGTTCTTCGGTGTGTCCAGAGTTTTCAATGTTCAATTCCACATTCGAAGCCAGTTGCAGCTCCATTCCCCATTTCTCTACATTTCTTTCTCTTTTCTCGCCCGAGCTACGAGTATCGATCCATTCCGTTAAACAAGTCTCTACTCGCGTATGTGTAACCGTTTTTGTTGTTAGAAGGTAGAGGGCAGATATTGTAAATACTTGGATCACTCCATTTCCCTCGTTTCAAGCGCAGGAACATTCGAGGCGCACTAAAAGAAGCATTCCTTTGCAAAAGTAAACGAGACGTATTTTTATTGTTAACGATGATTTCCGATCGGGTGGAATCTTTTGTTACAAACCTCACAACGAAAGGCGATAAATAAAGAAACTGTGATCGGCGATTCGTGATTGCTTTTCTTAACAAAAGTTCTTCACGATCACCCATTTGATCTTTCTTTGTGCTCGTGCTGTCAATTAAACGGTCACCCGAATCTTTAGTTCTGAAATAATAAACGAAAAAGAAACGAAAATTTGTTCGCAATATCTCATTTGAATTTCTACTGTACGATCCGTGACGATACACCCCCTGCGTATCGAGCCTAAAAAGGGGTCCCTGTGAACGAATCCACGGCATTCGCGAGTAGCTCCTATGGAAGTAGCGTTGACGATGTTTAGCGATGTCGCCTTCACACAGCTTAAAGGCCGTTAACAAATACAAAGGGACAAAGAGCATCGCTCGGTATACATGTGAATATGAAAGAATATTGTTACTGTAGACTGTAGCTAGTATTTAATCGTCTAGTCGAGTGGCGAATCTGAACGTGTCTGCCGCAAAACAATTTACTAAGCAAACACGTTACGACACCGGAAACCTCGTACGATCTGCAAAGAATGAATTTCCCTGAATCGGAGATTCTATTATTTCGTCACGTCTATTTCGAACTATTTCGATGAGCCACTGTCTCGATTGCAGATGCGTTCAGATCGCTTCGCGACACATTGCGTGGAAGGGAAGAGAAACGATCGTGCAGAAGGAATAGCGAGGAAAAGGAATACGGATAAGCGAGGTGTCGTGTCCGCGACACGCATCCTATTCACGCGGCAGGTTATCGTTATGAATGCTTCCATCTAAAGCCTTAAATGTAACAAAGTTCTAATTAAACGAAGCTTACCTTGCATCGGTTGCATCGGTTAAGCAGGCGTGATCCTGTTGCATATCGCGGGCCCTGTGTTACATGTAATATTGCGCGTGTAACAGCGTGCGAACGAAGGAAGGAAGAATATGTAATTAATAAAGGTCGATGGAAATAAGATTCGCGACTACGTTCGTCGCTGACGTTATTTTCACGTGGTTAATTTAGATTCATCGGCGTAGCGACGAATGACAGGAGATCTCTAAGTAACCCAAATTTTACCAGTGAGAAACCCTTGTGAAAGATACAAATAATAATTCTACAGATTCTTTGAAACGTGTCGAGATAGATAATTTATCATAATTTTGATACCCGCTATAATTCCAATTTTCATAGATCCACTTTTCTTTTTCTACATCCCTCCACTCGATCATCGACGTTCATTTTCGAACGTTTGTTTAAAATAGATTTCGTAAAACAAGGGGAAAATTAAGAGGGTTACTTAGGATATTTTTCTTTACGATTCATCGCGCGATATACAGGGTCCGGCCGGATCTGACATCCCGCGTTTAATTGGGGGTTGCTGGGGTGATTCTGAACAACTTTTTCCTTTACCGAAATGTTGGTTGGTGCGTCGTTTTTGAGTTATTAACGAAAAACACTGGCCAATCAGAGCGCCCGTTGTTCGCGCCCTCAACCACGTAGCTCGCAACCGCGCACGAGGACTCTGATTGGCCAGTGTTTTTCGTTAATAACTCAAAAACGACGCTTCAACCAACATTTTGGTAAAGGAAAAAGTTGTTCAGAGTCGCCCCAGCAACCCCCCATTAAACGCGTGATGTCAGATCCGACCGGACCCTGTATACATACACTGTTATATTGCAATATAAGTGTGCATATAGGAAATAACATGTCATAGATTCAAAATATATATCTATACCTTTATTGTAGATACATATTGTATATCTATGTATACTAAATTCTCCCACATTGGCTCCATCACTGTTTCTACGACAATCTTTCTGCGTCATTCCTACCCCCATGTTACCTGCGTTCGAGTCAGTCACTATGCAATACAATACGCGTCGCTGTTCTTTTGACTAGAACTTATGACTAGTGACAGTCAATCTGTCGTAATACAAGGATAAACTTGTTTAATTTTATTCTTTTTCTGCCCAAAAATTTGTTTATCATATTGGTGAGACTATTCTGATTAAAATAAGACCGCAAACATGCTATCATTAAGACCACATTTACTTATTTAATGCTTATCGTATAACTGATTTCATGCCATTATCGCCCGGATTACATTAGGATAATGGATTGTTAGTCGCATTTGAAATAACAACAGTACAGTATTTCTAATACACTACAAATTAGCGAGGTGTAAAGCAATAATATTCTACATTAAATTATCTTTACAGTGAGATGACGCGCATCTAAATATGTAACAGACTTCACGCAGAAAAAGTTTCGAATCATTTAACGTGACTGAAACGTTTGTGGAGAAATGTAGAGTCGATTCTCACATTGTCCGTGAGACAGGCACAGCTGATGCATTCGGTGGACAATAGATAGATATATTTCACGTATTTCTCCAGCAATTCGTTTTTGTAATTCATTCAAAGCGATAACAAAATAAGTATTAATAAATAAATATGGTCCAACTTATATCGTGCTTGGTCTCATTTTAATCAGAACAATCTCGGCAATATGTTGCAAACTCTTTCATATAGAAAAAGTTGAATATAACAAAAGTTTAAGCATCGCCTTTATTATAAAATTTCGTACGCTGGTGTTGAAATCTCTCGGTTCCCTCGACTTTCGTTTCACCCTTCTCTTTTATTCGCCGTCCCTTTCTTTGTTCGGCGAACTACAAAGATTAGCTACGAGGCTGACAATGTGGGACTATTTACTGTGCAAGAACGAAAATTCGGAGAGAAATGTGTTACTATCAAACGACCGGAAACGCATTTCCGCAGGGGAAATTAATATCCGTTGATTCTAACTATTGCAGCACTTCCATTCGATGTTACACCTGACCGAATCGACTATGGATTAACTACGATTTCGCATAAAATATTGCTAATGGAAAATGTGATTGAGATTGTCTCGATTTTCCCCACACGTTGAAATGCGTGTTCGTGTTCTACGTTAATTCTTTTTTCCCCTTTTTGTCTTTTTTTCTTTAATTCCTCCACCAACCTACGTCTGCTACCCCTTTTAATATTTCCCCCTTAAAAGCATCCAGGATTTTACGTCGTGAAGTAACATTATATATACAAAACGATTTAATTGTATCTATCTGTATCCAAAGGACGTTTGTGAAGATGCAATTGGAACGAAGATCTGCTCGAAGATGTCGAGTGGTTTGTAAATTGATTAAACAGCTAGAACGAACGTCCTTTTCGTACGTTCATTTTTGCATGCGTTTTCGCTACTGCTTGAGCATGTTTTGCAAATCTTGAAACCTTCTTTTCTTTCGGTGAATCATCATCCCATTCCGCGTGGGTTCGGTTGCATCTTTATTCATTTGCTATGAAAGTAATCTATTTATGTAGCTCATATTACACAATCATTCATTGCATATTATCATCATGCTATAATATATTCGTTGTACACTGCTTTGTGACATATATTCAAGACGATCGCTATTACTTTTCTCATCGCCACTTTCACGACATGGAAAACGTGTTTCATTTTTTACACATGTTACATGTATTCGCGTATCATGGCTTACAATTAGTACGGTCAAAGTGAACGACGTCCAGTTGAATTTTTATACTTGCCCGAGTTATTTCGTACAGATATTTCGACGGCGTTGAAAGATCTGTAAAGTAAATTCAATTGGACATCGAACGATTAATGCAGCCCTTCAAATGCGAGACAAGGCATTCCAGTTACTGTCAATTTCATATTCTAGCGCTATATAATTTGTATGTTTTCAAACCAATGCACCTAAACTTTCCCCTTACTTCTAAAACGTAGTTCAAGAGCTTGGAACGTCTCTTTCCGGTCTTGATAATTTACACTCTGTTTCGCCTGTCTCTTCTTCCTTAGTCTTTGCTACCGAGGCATTTTCTACTACCATATATGGACGAAGTCTTTCGTCACGCGACAGTTGTTCGTTCAAAACTATTTTCCATCAAGTTCTAGAGTGTTTTTATCTATTCGTGTTTACTTGCAACTCCATTTAAAAAGTACGACGGCGTTCGCACGTAGTCGGCACTACCTACACGCAAGAGGCGGGTGGAAATGTGTTGTTGCGAAATAGGAGATAAATTTTTGTTGACGCGTACGTTGATTTATCAGCAGCAGCGCGCGATGACGTATTAAAATGAACACTTGCTCACATTTCGAGTAGTTTCTATTAAATCAGCGTAGCATTTGCTCTTTCATCACTTTAACACTAGAACTACCAAGGGGGTTAAGATGACTTGTTTTTTTGATTTTTTGCTTTAGAGTTATTAATATATAGGTATCGTTGTAGCAATTTATGATGAGTTTTAATAAGACAGAACGACAATTATACAGGGTGTCCCACGTAACACTTTTCACGATTTTTCAAGTACTTGCGATAATCTGGCAACAAAATATTTTATTTATTTATTTATTTGTTTAACGGGTAGTAACCCTTTGTATACAATGGTAATATAATTGGTTAACGCTATAGTAATCAGTCCTAATGCATAATCTAAGTAAAATGTAAGTCTGAACAAAGTCTAAATCTTATTCTAAACCTAGGTGAGTCTGAATGTAAGTCTAAGCTAAGTCTAAATCTTATTCTAAACAACTCTCTATTTTAAAGAAAAGTTGATCAATTTTCGATTGGCTGTACACTGCAATAAAACGACCTAGTATACCATGATCTTCGGATGACCTTGAAGGCAAAGAAATGAAAATATCAACAAAAAATGACAATCTGCTTGAATGGGCGATAATAACTTGTATTTGTTATTAAGACTCGGAATTACAGTGAAAATAAGTGTAATTACATGAAATTACATGAAAAAGTCACATCAAATGTTCGAATTGAACTAATAGGGAAGTTCGCTACGACAGTATCGTAAGAGCAACCAATGCAAACTTACTACGTAGAGCCGAATTATGCCTACAAGAACATGGATTTCAATTCGAACATTTGATGTGACTTTTTCATGTAATTTCATGTAATTACAATTATTCTCAATGTAATTTCGAGTCTTAATAACAAATACAAGTTATTATCGCCCATTCAAGCAGATTGTCATTTTTGGTTGATATTTTCATTTCTTTGCCTTCAAGGTCATCCTCGTTGAATTCGTTTTGATACGGACTATAATACTGTTAAGTCAAACATATAAAGTGCCATTTAAAAAAATGAAGGTGGCCTTGACAACAATAATAAAAAACAAAATTCTCGAACTTTTTTATTGCAATGTATAGCCAATCGAAAATTGATCAACTTTTGATTAAAATATCTTTTTGTCAGATTATCGCGAGTACTTGAAAAATCGTGAAAAGTGTTACGTGGGACACCCTGTATATCTCTATTTAATGTCCATTCAACGACTTTCGTGTTCATAATCAGTCTAACGTATGCTATCTGAATAATACCAAAATGTATCGGTAGTTCTAGTGTTAACGGGGACTGCGTGCACTGAAAATTTTGCCTCATACCCTGTGCGTCCAATGAAAAGGATGTCCAACTTGCATTGGCAAACCAAGGATCAGGGAGACTGGTTTGATTTTGCGAAGAAACATACTTCGCGAACCCTTTCTAGTTACCACAATCGCATTCGAAGGGTGAATTAATTGCACGCTCATCGCGACATTCATCGCCGCTTTAATCGTTCGAAGTTAAAGTAATAGATCGTCCGGTTCCGAAGGCGTCCAGCGGGGAACAGCGAGTACTTAATGACTGTCTGTGTTATAGGCGTCCCGTACCCAATATTCCTCCCCGAATTCCCGACAGACCGTACTACGGCCGATTAAACTGAGCTAGTCCATGGAAAGCGCACGACACCTGTGCATCCACGCCCGAGAATATTCGAGGAGTTTCGTACCGGAACGAGCCGGTGACCGGGGACACGAATGGCTGGGAGGCGTCGCCCGTTTGTTTTCAGCGACGGTGATGACGAGGGGAGCCCTCTCCAGGACCAGGACGCGTCCACTTAAGATCTTGCGCCCTTCTTTAAATCTCGGCTAAGCGGACGCGCAACAATTCTTGTGGCCGTCGCCTTCGGGAAGAGGAAGATCGACAGGGAGGGACGTGGTCGATGACGGAGCAGGAGGAATTAGGCTGTGCCACGAAAACAAAAGAGTAAAATAAAACGAAGGAGAAAGAGGGACCAAGAAATGAACGGATCAGGAGCAGCACGAGGCCTGCTGGACTGTTATCGCTCGATGGTCGACGAAGATCCAACGAAGATCCAACGAAGATCGAATCAGTCGCTTCTGCTTCTTCTTTCTCTGATATTTCGTCTTCTATGTTATTTATACGCGCCGTTAGGAGCGTTAGGTTACGTGTTAGCTTCTAAGTATTAGAAACGTCGCCGCGCTAGATGCGCCCGACGAACGCTGATGGAACGATTATTAACTCGTATCGGTGATGAGAAAACGAGGGTCTCTCGGCAAGAAGCGGCACGATTGTATCGTTGCAGTAGGGATTTCCGTTCTTCGCCTTTTGTTAATGGTTATCAGTATTATGTAGGTAAGGGTATAGAAGTCGACGCGCGGCACCGATCACGATATCCGTTTCTCTGGCTGGACCTGTTAAGGGGCCTGTACACCTTCCCTTTAACTGCGCAGCTGTCTGTCCTAAATAACTGTGTAAAAATCTGAGCTGAAAGTGTGTAGGCTATATTCAGTTTTTCCCCTCAGTTCCGTTGCAAAATTTACTTCCGTTTTCAACAGTTTATCGTTGCAAAATAGGGTCCAAATGCACAGTTCACTTATCCGCGTAAATACCGGCCTAAACTGCGCAGTTCACACAGTTCATCGCTCAGACATGACGTCGCACGTGGAAAACTGTGCAGTTAAACAGAAGGTGTGCAGATCCCTTTAGAAAGTTCGCCGTCAATTCATCGTCGATTCGCGTCAGTCGAGAACGATTTGCCCGATCCAGGTATAGCCGCGGCGTTCATACGTTTCAAAATGAACGATACATTGGGGATGGTAAAAATAGCAGCCCGATAGTCGACGTTTGCTCGCTTCTTGCTCGAAGACCCGCCGCCAAGGTATTGTTTCAAATGAGATTCATGGACGACGCAACGTGCAACCCGATTACCTCGATTTTAGGAGAACTTATTAGAGCAATAAAAAAGAAAGTACACACGGTTCACCCACCGGGACTCGTGCGATTCGACGTGCGCGGGTGAACGAGATGCGAGACGATATTCGATCGACAGCATTCCACGAAAGCCTGTGCGCCAGCTTAGTGACAGGGAACGCAAAATGAGGGGAAAAGCTAGAACGGGAGTAACCGCGAATCGTTTCGATGATCGCGCATTAAACGCAACAATCCTTTTTGTACGGTTAATTTATTGAAGTACAACGACGATGCCATTTTACAGCACGAGTTTAGCAAAACAGAACCAATACGAATCGTGAGCAACGAATGGAAATCCTCTGATCAATGTTCTCCGCGCTTGGAAAACGCGTAAACGAAGCTGTACACGTGTATACGTAACATGTGAAATTCCTCGGCGATATGCCCGCGATTATCGTCGACGATTTTTATCTATTTTTACTATTATTTTTGCATCTTAACGTGTTAGTCGTTGTGATAGACGCTTTTCGGAGGGGCACGACGCTATTGTCAAGATCCGCAGCGGCCCCCCGGCAAATGATAATTACTTCGGAACGGAGGCGAATGTTATATAAAAGAAGGAAGCGAACAGTTGTACATACAATTTAAATACGATTATAGTATTACGTGTCGATGCATACGTGCTAGAGTGGAAGAATTCTCTTCCCTTTTCTCCTTCTTTTCTTTTCTTTTTTCCTTTTTTTTTCTCTTTTTTTTTGTATTAGAACAAACTTCACGCGTCGATAGCCGAACCGCTATGATACACGACACCGACTGACGAATAATGTACCTATTAGGACATACGCCGAATCAAATAAATGATATTTAATACGAGCCTAATGATCCTGAATATCCTCCAAAACAATTGAACCATCTGATCGTTAATTGTCCTTTTCTATTCGATATATATATATATGTATATGTAGCGCGATTCTTGCCTTGCGTTAATTTAATCATCGTTTGGTTATATTTTTCGGAGTTTATGTTTAAAAATTACGTGCGCTGTAATTCCCTCCCGATGCCCGGGCATGTCTCGCCAGAGCAATGTGCAACATTGCTCGCCACTGTGGTGAATTTGCAGCAAATTGTGCTTGAATGAAGATCGAAATTGTATATTTTTCATCCATCGATGCCGTTTGCCGTGCCCGGCATGTCGATTCAAGAATGCTGCCGTGATCAACGGAAGATAGGCCGAGTGATCGATCAGATGAAAGTACTTGGGAATAATTTGGACGAGTTACGCGAGGAGATTACTGCATTGAGAAATGTTTACTCGGAAAAGCGAACGAGGGGTTTGTGCGCGAACGATTTGAAGAAAGGGAAAACCAGCATAACCAATATGCTGGAGAAGGTGAAAGAATATATTAGAAAAGTGACAAGTGTAAATTCATTGAGGAAAGGCCAGCCAGATAACAATAGTTCAAAGGTACACGTTGTTTAACTTGTGCGAATGTTCTTGATTTGTTCATTAACTGGTCAAAATCATTGGGGAATCATTATTCTTAATATGCTGTATTTTCGTAAAGTGAACGGTAAACTTTTGCAAATATGACTTCGCATAGGTTCAGCGCATTTTAATATTTTGCGACGATATAATATTCGAAACAATTGTTTAGAGCAGGGTTTCCCAAACTATGTTCCGCGAAAAGGTAATAGGTGTTCTGTGAAAACCTATTTTATGTGTTTCAAAATTTTAACAATTACTAAATAGATAATGAATGTTATTTCTCATTTTTTTAAATTTGATCCATTATGTGTTATTGCCTACCCCACAAAATAAACAATGTGTTCCGTGAAAATTTCGGGATTTACGAAGTGTTCCGTTGCAGGAAAAGTTTGGGAAACCCTGGTTTAGAGGATTCAAACAGATTGCCCAATAAAAAAGTACAGTTTCAATTCTTGAATATGCAGTAGAACAGAATTGTTGTACAGATATTAGCCCTTGTTTTTAAAAATAACTAACGTTCAAATATACAAATGCGATAAAGCAGGGAATTCAAATTTCACACGATCCAAAGAATTAATTGCCGAAATGTGATTTTCTTTCAAGAATTGTTCGCTCATAATAATATTGTGCCATGTGTCTTGTTATCAGAATTATTATCCTTGCGCTGATCTAGATCCCTCACTGAGCGCCTTCCTAAATTATATATATCGTATGACAAAACAGAGGATTTATTACAAATACCTACTAGAACCAAATATTTTAAACGCCAGGCGAACCAGACAGATGCGAAATTCCAGCATCGACATATTAGAAACGACCCAACTGTATCGATGCACGCAGAAAGTATAGAAGAAGTTTGCAATCGTGGATTGTCTTTCACAAAAGGAGGAAATATACGACACAGTAGAGCAGTGTTCCCCCAAAAGGACTCAACCCTTGCCTCGAAATATTCTGAAATAAGCTGCGAATTGGATTTGCAAGTAGAAAATCGGATATGCCCTCCTTCTGCCAAAGAAATAAATATATTTCCTGATTCGTGTATCATTCAAAATTATTCAGAAAATATGGGGGTATGTTTGTTAAACGGCGACGGAAAAGGAACCGTAACAAAATGCACGCAAACCAACGCAGAGAAGCTGAGGCAAAAAGGTAAATATCTGAATTCTCATCCGAATTGTTACTTTACCAAGATAAAGAACGCTGTGATTACGAAGAAAATTGTGCGAGATTCAAGTAAGAATACATTTACGGTATGCGAAAATGTTAGTAATACGAAACGTCGTCGCTATTTCAAAAAGGAAGATTGCAAGCCGTGCACCTGTAAGAAGAACAGAAACGATTTCATTGATTCCAGCGATAAGGAAACGAGTAAAGAAAACTTTTTTCTAGAGAAAAGCGACCGGGGCACAGATAGATGGTCCATATACGAGGACACAAAATATCGAACTTTCTCGTTCGAAGACCTACCAAATCTGTCGCGTTCGTCAACCTCCGAGAATTTGGAAACGAATGTTCCCGACAATTCAAACAAGATCGAAGAATTTCCGCAACGTAAAAATCCGAGAACCTATCTGATACGTAACACAACTCGGAAACATCATGACAATTGGCTGAAACACTTTGAAAAAAGTGTCGTTTATGCGGGACAGACCTCCAATTTGAACCTCTCTTCGTGTAGTTTCTCTAATGAAAATATTTCTTGTAATTGACGCGAGTATTGTTCACGTTCACTTATATCGGTGTAATTGTGATAGCTTCAAATTCGTTGTAAACAAGTCGAATTACGTAATTTACTTTATATCACAATTTATTTAACTACGTCTCGACCAAGTTCACGCAATTTTAGCGCAGTTCACTTACAATTGGATACTTCAATAAGAACGTACAAAATTGATGTATATATTTCTGGATTCGTTTACATATCACTATATATCTTAACAGATAATTGAATTAGTAGATCTTACGACAGTCTTCGAAAGTTACATACGGCAAATAATACACACGTTATCCTCGTCGTCATTGAACAAATTAAAAAGCCTCGACACATCTGCCAATAATTAACGCAAGATACAAATTGTGCACAATGCTGTTGCAATTCTTTATCGCTATAAATTACTTTATAATTTTCAGTGCTTTTCATTACTTTGATCAACTGATATTTTTCAACCGAATAACACGAACAAATATTGTGTATTATAATAAAAAAGAAATTCAGCCATCAGATACTGTTCCCCTGTTCTTGTCCAATTTACGAATTATTCTTAGTCACAGTGGTTGCAGTCACCGAGTTCGTGGCGGGTCCTTGGATGTGGAAAATAGGCTGCCAAACCGCCACGAACGTTCCAAACACCTCTTCATTGGAATCGTTGTTCTTCTTGAAATTATGCACCGAATAACGATTGTACAGTCCCCAAATGCTGTTCATCAGTTTGCTGTTGTACTTTAATGGAGTAAGCTCCATACCTAGAACATAGAAATCAATCAGTTCTACATACGTACAATTATTACTAAAGTGAAATGCAGTTGCTAATTCTTTTCATCGCCATTTTTTATCAAATGTATAGTGCACATTTCGGATGTGACATCAAAGTCTGTTTGCACTGCCCTAAAGGTACCATGCTAGCAACAAATATCGAAACGTTTCTGAAGAAGTACTAGAGAAAGATACCAGAATATCTTGAACAATTACTAAATTCGAGTTTACGGCGTTCTTGTCTTGAAATTAAAATATGTTTCGTTCTGGAAAGGCGAACAAAAAGGTCGTGCACAGATTTTCGGACATTCTGTGTACATTGAAATCAGTTGTAATATTGTACGACGTAGCGTTCCAAGTAATTAGCAATTGGAGTGAACAATCTCTGAATTAAGCTAGCGAAGCATTCACGTGATAGCATATTCTGTTATCGCTTATGAAATAGACTAAACGTATTCTTTCTCCGTTTACGAAGCGATAACCATGTAGTTCAAAAGCACAGACCGAAAAAGCACAATATACGTCCGATAATTCGTGCATCTGATAAATACCTTCCAATGGGGATCTCATGTTGAATACATTTTCTTTGCTCGCTTTTTCCCTCCCCTCCGCCGGCGTTCTCATAATATTGCGTTCAAGATTGCTGCGGACTTTGTACGCTGCAAATGCACCCTGCGGAATAGCTGCCATTCTTTTGCAATCTACAATGAATAAGAGCACGTCAAATTTAACTCGCTCGGAATATTGAGCAACGAACTTTCTTCTAAATCTAACAACGAACGGTAGTACAGTAACGCGGCCCACATTTCCATGATAAGAACCATCGAGATCGATTCTATTGTCGGGGAATATCACGCATACGTCAAAAAAGTGAAACCAACCACTACAAGTTTCAAAAAGCAATTCCGCTATTCTCCTTTTCGTGCTTGTCGTTGCCGCCGCCCCCTCTTCGTAGATCTGAACTTTCCTATCCTGAACTTTCTTTGCCCTCCGCGACTTTCGACTTTGCCTCAGTGTTCCAAAGCTCATGCAGCCGCGATCGATATTCTTCAAAACGATCATCGGCCGACTGGTCAATTTTCGTGGACGATAATATCCCGTGAAAAACGAACGCACTTTATTGTTAGATTGTACACGATCTGTGTCGTGTGGCAAACGAAACGCCTCGCGTTCTGACTTTCTTTGGGCTCAATGTCGTACTAACGTCACGTATTAATATTGGATTGAATTTATGAACTTGCCTCGCAAACAAGTGGGGAGGGACGGACGAGATAGATTCGACGGCAGACAAAACGGTTGAAAAAGAATGAAAAGAAGAAAAAAGAGGAGGATCGCTGTGACGAATGCCGCAGATATCAATGTCCTTCGCGCCTGCTGACGCCCTCGACCACCACGACTTCCTTATCTACGCGAAGACCTTCCAGATTTAAAACACACTACGTGACCCACATTATATCACCGACGTTGGAGATTCATAATAAGTTTATGCAACTACTAGATCATGCTTCTACTCTATAATTTGATTTCCTGTACGATATATCGCACGAACTCTGTCCACCTGAAATATCTTCGTTAGGTCAAATAATAAAGCTGCACGATTTAAAGAAATACAGAATACGGTGACGACAGTAATGGACAATTGTGGTTTTTTTAAATGGAATGTCGGGTGTTTTTTACTCCCAATTTCGATAGAATAGCAAATTCTCGGTAAGAAAGTAATGAGGTAGACTTATCTTAAAATCCATCGTTCGAGAAATATTCGAATTTGTTGATACTGTTACTATGAAACGTGTTCAAGGTAATGCCAATTGCATTTTTTATGCTCGGAATTCGCTGTTCTATCGAAATCGAGCATAGAAAATTGAACATTCCATTTCAAAAAACGCAATTGTCCTGTAGGTGTCCTGTAGCCCAGGATGCCCCAAACTATGTTCCGCAAAAAGGTAATAGGTGTTCCGTGAAAACCTATTTTATATGTTATGTTTTCAAATTTTAACAATTACTAAATAGGTAATGAATGTTATTTCTCATTTTTTTTCAATTTGATTGATTATGTGTTATTACCTACCCTACAAAATAAACAATGTATTCCGTGAAAGTTTCGGGATTCACGAAGTGTTCCGCTTTTGTGTATTATTTTAACTGAGAAAGGTATTTCAGGTGGACAGAATTAATGTTGTATGTCTAAGAGTGACCAATTGAACAGTATTCTTTTTACACCAAGTGTTAGAGCCGCGAGAATTTGTAGATTTTTATAGACTTGTGAAGGTTCATTTATTCACAGTTCGATGAGGAACAAATCGTATCTGCTATGTAGAATTTTTGTTTCCCGACACTATGTCTTTGTGTCAATTTAACCGGCGGTTGATGGAAATATATTATGCATAGTATATCATTTGAATAGGCGAGTTACAACAGAATTGTACCATAATTCTACGAACCAGAAAATTAATAACAATTGTTCCCAGTCCGAATTTTGCCAATTGGTGAAGTTTAATAGAAAGTTTTGACAGGAAATACAAATTTTGTTCGGAGAAATTTTAAAGACGCGTTTAAGACGTGACTGGTAACGGGGATCAAGCTCACCCACAAACTGATTGGCAGTGCACATCAAAGATTCTTACATAATCGTTGTCGATAATTTGTCAATAGATATGGGATTTTAAATCGCATCTGAGATGTTGTTTACCGTTGAGAAGCACCTACGCCAATTCACGTGGCATATCATAACAAATATTACGTTTTGCTTCAACATTATCAATATAAATTTTGTACGACACAATCTCTTTCCCTTTTTTGTTTATGTTAAATGTTGGTAACCATGTTTAACTATATTTACTTATGTATTTGACTATTATCAATTACATATAATTTGCAAGTATTATATAGTAAACATATTTGGAATACTATGTATACTACATTTCTTTATTTTGAAAGTTTCCTTTGTATCTACAAATATACATAAATATGTATATGTATATCTACATACAGTATACGTACTTTTTTCGTTCCCTCAATTTTGTAAAAAAAAAATCGAATTTTACCTTTAAATAGAATTTTTCTCATTCCGTACATTTTTACTCTATAATTGAAATTTTAGATTTTGTGTATTAAGTATACGGGGTTTCTGATGTTTTTCTGGACAAGCGACGTAAGGGTATTCTGTGAACAAGAAATGAGAAAAAAATGTTATGTGAAAGTCAATCAGTACGGCTCTATTACAAAGTTATGAAATAAATTGTAAAGTCGCTTAATTTTCCTGCTTAAAGTGTCTGACGCCGCTGTAGCATGCTGTTTGCGACACGGCGAATTTCTTCACGATTTCCATTAATCTCTGCAATTGCTACCAGGGCATCATGCGTAGCTATGGATTTCCATTGTATAGACTTTGTTTTTCAGTGTCCACCACAAATAGAAATCTTAAGTCGTAAGGTCAAGTGATCTAGGTGGCCAAGCAACTGTTACCCCTTGTCCAATCTACCTTCGAGGGTAATGTTCATTCAACTTTTACTGACTGAGCAGGAAAATCAGGTGATTTTTCAATTTACGTTATAGCTTTGTAATAAAGCTTGCTGGTCGACTTTCATATAACACATTTGTCTTGTTTTAGAGCATACAATACGCTGACAACGTTTGTCAGGAAAAATCTCAGACACTCTGTATATAGAATATAATGGGTTTAATCTATATATCTGATAAAATGACTACGTGTATTATCAGTTTGGGTAGAAGTATGAAACAATAAAATTCTTTTAGACTTAGGTCAGATTGGAAATAACTACATATTTGTGAAGATTTCAGTTACTGCTCGGAAGAATGCTTTCAATGTTTCCGTACATCACATCAAAATAAAGTTTGCAATAGATAACATCCATTTGCACATAATATGGTTTTAAGATGATTTGGCAGTAGGTCTCAACTTTTTTGTTTCGTCAAAAAAACGATTACAGATACACATTAGAAACTTATCAGTAAATTGTAATTGAGGATTCAACAAAATGCACTAGCACGTTCACAAGTTTAATAGTTTGATAATCAATGCGATAGTACCCGGCACAAGTAACAGTGAATAAAATAATTGTGAACCAAACTTTAGAATTTTATAATAATATATTATATTTACAACATATATTCACTTTTATAATAAAATAAAACAAATTAGTTTATATTTTTATGTTTTCAATTATAATTTAAGACTTATTCACACTGTGTACCCTATATACTCCGTATAAGATGGATCTTCTGATCATCCAGCAGTGAAATTGTGTATAAACATGCAAGTAAATAAATAACGTAATCGGATACTTTTTATTTAAATTATACAGTTTTATGATACTTGCTGAAATAGTTTGTATTTACAATTCATCTAAATATTGATAAAAACGGAAAATCTATGCACTTCTATTTATGCAACATAATGATACGTAATTTTAAATTTCCATATAATACATCGATAACAACAAAAGATATCTATAACAATTACGAGATTCTAAGAGTAATAAGAATTTAAAGCAACGCAAGTATATTTATAAGTATATTTTATTTTCACGGGGACGACAACCACAAGAATACAGTCCTGAGGAAGTTACATTTTAACGCTAGGTTTACGGACATAGTTTGTATACATGTTTTTAGAGACACCTATTATATTGAAGGGTGCCAATAAAAATGTCTTTTTATAAAAATTTATTCATTTATTTTACAAATGAATGTAATTAATTTAATTATATGATATTAATAGACCTTTATTAACTTTTTATTCTCGGAATTTGAAATCCGACAAATTGACGAACTCCGTAAACCTAGTGTTAACCGAGTGTGTGTGCGCGCGCGCGCGCCCTCACGCGTTTTATGTATATATGTAATTACTTATGATATATACTGTTGATAATAATTATTTATAATACATGACGAATTTTGTGTAGGGGAAAAAAATAAAAATGTATTGCGATACATAAAACGCCCATCAGTTTCTGCAAATCGAGAAAGTAAAAGTCACAGTTCCTTGTAATATGCATGATCAGAGGTATTTTTTCAGTTCCTTTAACTGAACGAATATGATAAAATTAAATAGATACGTACATCACATCAAAATAAATTGTATAGAATCGAATTTCACGTATCTTATAGAGCTTAATTTACGCTCAGATTTTGTAGTCTAGAGCTCACGGCATTACTTATTTGTTCTTTATCCGCGTCGGTAATTTTCGTGTTTCCCGTTATGTTCTGATCTAATCTGGTGCATGCTTTCTTGTGCACGAACCAGTGGAGTCTTTGACACTCTCTGTCGCAATATTGCACTGCTTTACATTTGCTACATTTCTTGTTGGCTTTACTTTCACCGCATGTGATACACACTTGTGCATTGTCCGAGAAAGCTCTTTGACCATTAATCGCGGCCGACACTACTGAGACAGCGGACGGTGGATCACTTGCCGCAAGTGTTGCTACCATTTGCCGAAAAATCGTGCTCTCTCTGTATGGAAATTCTCTTATACTTTCTCTTAGAAATGCTTCCTGGTACTCTGGTATACCATCAGTTTTGCTACATTTCAAGAATTTCCTTAGCAAACCTTCTATAGTGTCTGATTTCTTTTCCTCTACTTCTTCGTTCGCTTTTTCACCTTTCTCCGCTTTCATCGCCTCTTGCCTTTTTTGAAATTTGATAACTTCGGCTACAACGCAACTGAGGTAATGCAACTTAAATCCCATGACCTCGCTTCTCTCTACGCTGCTCGTCATTTCACTGTGGCGCATTGATTCTAAAATTTTCTGCACCTGAAAATTTGAACAAAAGACACTGAATACAACGAGGAAAGGAATATTGGTTTAAGTGTTTGGAAATTATTATGCACGAGCTTCACCTTGATGGCATTTTCCGAAAGGCCGGGGTACCTTTGGAAATTCATAGCTATGCGTACGGGATGCATATTGATTTGCATCATAAACTGAAGAAATGGACGCACTAGGTGTGGCGGAATGATTAGATCCTCTTGCATCCCCTGCGGTTTAATGTAACAATCTATATCTGACTTTGTAATGAAATTATTTATAGTCGCTACGCAATTGTGATTGCCGACAAATGCTGCCATTTGTGCCGGAGTTCTTCCCACGCTGTTCGTCGATGCCAAGCGTGCTCCGTGTGACATTAAAAGGTGGCAGAGATCGGCATTTCCACTAAGGGCAGCAAAATGCAATGCTGTATACGCGTGTTCATGTTGGCACGCGTTTACATCAGCCCCCTACGAGATATTTGAAAATATGCAACTCATTAATTACTTATTCAATGCAGTAACATTTAATATCTAGCTATTAATAAATTGAGGTATCTTTGGAAGTAATGCACATCTTACTTCCGAAAACTTTGTGCGATAACGTTAAACGCTCCTAAACGGCAACAGATTTCAGCTTGGATTCGGCAATAAAATGTATTGTTTAAATAATAAATAAAAATATTCACAGTACGCAAACATTCTTTTCTTTTTCATTATTATGACTTTTCTTTTGTTTCCAAAACACTTTTTCAAATTTCATCTGCACATAAAACCGAATAGTTATGCTTTATGTTCATGTTTAATGTACATCTGTCTGTTAGGTACTAGCTTTCACGCAAATCAATTTCTGACGGTTAAATATTTCATTTTGCGAATTCGCTACGCACGTAAACAAGCAGAATGAGAGATATACGCGCAGAATATATTTTCCCTGATCTCATGCTACAACGTAAAGGATTTTTTAGTTACTAAATATCTAAACGATACGTTAATTGTATTCCACCGTTTTGTTCGTTATTATGAAGTTAACCCACCTGATCTAGAAGCATCTGTACTATTTCCTTGTTTCCTTTGTAACAGGCATGTTGTAGCGGGCTCATTCCATTCTCATCCACAAAGTTCATTTTTATTTTATTCACCGCCAGTAATATTTTTAATTCAGCCACCTTATTGTTGCTGATATTTGTGAAAATTTGCTTCTGAACATCGGTTAGGGTCTTCGCACCAGGCGCCATTTTTCTTACTATCGATTAACATAACGAGGAGTCGAGTGCTATGGAACTGTCGAGAACTATGTATGTATTGTGAAGGAAGCTTTTTTTATCGATAACGGCTTGTTTACGAAGCCCTCCGAACACCTTGCACTGCATATTACATACTCTAGAAACTCTAACTCTAAACAGTTTGAAGTCTACTATCAAAGACGACAGTCATCTTTCAGCATTCATAGATAACTTATTGGACGAATAAATAATATTGGGTTATACGAAAAGTTTTCGCACCTTCCACGAGATGTCCCCGTAAGGCCTTATTAAAAAAGAAATAAATACATACAATAGTGAGTCCAGAATTATAGTAAAAAAGTGGTGGGGATAAAACACGTGTTTAAAAGCCCAAAGCACAAAGCTCGACCGCTTCGTCGAGTCAAGGAGGGCAGTGTGATGCCAATTTGAAATAGGTGCACATATACAGGGTGTCTCAGAACTCAGGGAACATCGGGAAACGTGGGGTTGCTGGGGTGATTCTGAACAACTTTTTCCTTTACCAAATGTTGTTTGTAGCTTCGTTTTTGAGTTATTAACGAAAAAAAAGTCGCGCTCGGTTGTGGTCGTGAACCAACGCATTGACACAGCCACAGACGAGATATATGAATAGACAGGACATCTTATGGACTTTCGTGGCCCAAAGTGACGGCCATACCGACTCAGAAATCCGACACTGATTTGAGCGTCCTCTGCACATGAACAGTGAACAGTTGAAGAACTATTATTTACTGAAGTAGTGGGGCAGGACTCATACGATTGTGTGAATATATGTGAATGCTTTGGGGGAAATCAGGATAGCTATTTCTCGGTCAACGTTTCGGTAGGAAAATTGAGCTACGGTCACAGACGAGATATATGAATTCCTATATCTCGTCAGTGAAATGATCTCTTATATCTCGTCTGTGTGAAAAGATGCTAGAAAACTATCTGAACGCTCACAACGGTAGGAATTATAATTTAAATAAAGTTAAAGAAAAACAAATATTAGTTGGACGGAAATAGTTTACTTATTCTATAGTGCAACAAACATTACAAACATTTGATTACACAGATGCGTTTGTTATTACTAATAAATATATTTGCATCCTACTATTCGACTAATATCCATACTGTAACACTTGCAATAAAAAATATTCAGTTCGATATGATATTCAAAAACACGCGCCGCAAGGAAAGAACATCACCCCCATCGCCCAATCAGCTACCAGCCAATAAGCGCAATCTATTTCAAAGCTCTCCTTCTTTCGACCAAGGGATCTCGTAGTGATTAGACGTGTTCAGAGTGCCCGTCGAATTAAGGTATGTCACATAGTCTAATATATGCTTGAAGACAGGAAATGATATACATTGTTTTCCTTTCCCTGTCTTTCAAGTTTTCTGTGGTTTCTTTGTTAATATTAATGAATATTTTGCAAGAAATTAAGTAAATATTGTGCAGTGAATGGAATCACACCGCGCGGCGTGCATTTTCTAATCGACTCCAGTATGCATATACGTATTATCTTTGACGTATTTCACTTCTGAATTCCATTATCTTGCAATATATTCTGCAGTTTTTAGCAATATTACCATGATATTGGTGATTCTTAATACATTTATCTCTGATTTCAGTTAGATTCTGTTCCATGGCGTCTCTTTCGCTAGCTTTCAATCAGAAATGGCGCGAACGCGACACTTTCAAACGGGAATGCGCAGGAGCAGAGTGACGCGGCGCCATATTGTTAAATCAACTTCTCGCCTACAGGTAAGCATTCCTCAAATTTCTTGTGGAAATAAGTAGAATTTTAGTAATATGTCTCTATTAAATTATAATTCGTACCACGCATAAAACTTGTATGATATACAGTCGCGTTGTAGATAAGTAGTAACATAATAGAAGCCATTATTTGCGACTATATCTTGTTTCTGCTTGTGGTCGGGAAGCTTGTTTTTCGTGGAAAATATCAACAATATATCGCGAAACAAAAAAAGCCACTTATCAAGTAACGTGTGCGTTGAAATATTTCTAGGAAACACAAGCGATCGTAAACAAAAATGGTGTTTGGTTTTAGTCGGATGTCGAACATAGCCGAACAGCAAAGGGCGATGGCGAAGGTCGTCACTCTACTACTTGACGCCGAGCTGACAAAACGTATGGTAGACATCTCAGTGAGGTAAGTATCGAGGTGTGTATAATTTGTGACTGGTACTAAGATGAAACAACAACAATTAAAATACTTACAAAAACAAATAGATATCTATATTTGATAACAGACACTCGATAGGATGAACATGTTCTATTTCAGAAAATTATGTGACCGCGCGCAATGCGGTCAGTAGAGTCAGTGGTTTCTCCGCAGTTTTCTAGTATTTCCAGAGCAAGTGGCTCTGCTTAAATTTTCGTTTACAGTTTACCTACACGCGATTGTAGAGTCAGTGTTTTTCGCCTAGTAGTTATTAATTCGATTATCGGAGCAACGGTGCTCCTCTTCAATTATTTCAGTCGCGAAAGTAGCATCCTAATTTGTTCGCCGATGTAATTTGCGGTCGCGTACATAGTCTTTTATTTTTATTTTTCTCTTATATTCGCTATCGGAAGCAGAGTCAGTGCATCACCGAGGGGGGTGTTTTATGCGACACTGATGAAGCGAGAAATGTAAGTATTTTTAAAACAAATCTCAGTTTTCTATGAAGAGTTAAATTCTGTAGATTTAGCAGTAGATTTTAATGTTTTTTGCTTTGTTGTTTAGTTACAGTTTGCATACTTCCTGGCGACTGAGTTCAATTGAGCTGCCCCGGTGATGTTCCTGATGTCTTCCACGAGTACTTGCTCTACTTTTGCAATCAACGAGTTGGTGAGTCGCATGTGTTTTAGTTCCTCCGGTCCCCAATCATGCCGTAGGACGATTGGTCCGAAGCGGCACGGGTGACTGGTTGTATTTTTTAGTAGTTTTGCGAGCATAGTGACTACGGGAATAATTTTTATACCCGTTAGTTGTGACGTTATTTTCATGTGTATTATTTCTTATACGAGGTTAGATCTGCCTTCTTGTACTCCGCGTTTTTTAATATAAAAAGATTAAGGACCATAGAAATATTTCTTACTCAAATAAATATTTGATCAAAGAAGCACTGATCCTGTAGGTTCCTCTATTTCGATAAAAATATATGATGACAGTAACAAATACATTGCACAAATGTACATATATTGAGGACATTGCATATTAAATTTGTAATTGCATTTATAATCAGTTGAAATTTGTTTTCACTGTTAAGCAGTGCAGAAGTCGGATGCCCCCCGACTTCGTTACTGCAAGTGCTACATGATTATAACAATCATGTATTAAAGTAAATAAATATAACGATACGTTTATTGAAATCAGCATTGAATATGCATAGCCAATGATAGCATTTAATATTAATTTTCATATGCTATAGTCGAGTCCATTTCGAATGAAATTTATTACACATTATGTACAAGAAGGCACTTTGTATACGGGTAGATTTTCAAATCGGAGTAACTATCTTGAACAGTTTACTTCGATTAAGGAATCACCTGAGGCTTATTTAATATCTTGTCTATTTTCCAAGTAAATTTAATTGCATTATTTATTCTAGTAAAATCAGTTTCAATGACAGTCATTTCCCTTAATAAATAAATTATTTATCAGTAATTTTTGAGTCTTTATTGATATTTCATATATTGCAAAGTCGAGTCATGTTTAAAGAGATTGAAAATAAAATATATTATTAGCTGTTGCAATTTTACGTGTACTAATCATCTTTTTAGATCAGGATTTTCAGGTTTAATCCCTTCCGTGTTGATTGCCAGGAACTCACTCACGTGCCCAGGTGCTACTTGGGTGAGTGAGAGGCAATGGGCACGATGATCATATGGTTTTTAAATTTCTAACAATGTTTCGCGGCTGACATTTGCTAGTGTACCGTGCACGACGTATTTTCCATACCGTGTGTGTGTGTGGGTTAGGCCGTGGAATTGCGTCGGCTCGGGAATTTCATAACAAATTATAATACTATGATTTCATAAATAGCAATATGTTTTACAATTGCAAATACACATTGAATGCCGTAACGAATTATGAAAATATGGCAACGAATAGAGTACTATACAAACCAAGCGTACATAGTAGAAAGAAAATGTACAATATACATATTTGAGCAATCAATATTTCATACGAAAGTAATGCATAAGCATATACGTTTGCGCAAATTTACGCAATGGTCGCTAGCCTTTGTCAGCCGATTTCAGGAACTGGTACGTACCCTTAGAGTGTGAATGATAGTATGCCAAGCTCGGGTGTCGGAGGCGTCCCGGGACGTCTCTCTAGTGTAGGTTCATGCGCCCGAGTGTTTGATTGAGGAACGTTGAATGATGTGTGTTTGTGTGAATGCTTTGCCATTTTTTAAATATAGGTCTAGGTAGGATAGGTAGTATACCTTCTGGTGTGCCTGATAGATATAAGTAGGTAGGGCCGGGCAGGTTGACACAGTCTCTGATCGGGTAGGCACTATTTCGCGTGTTCAACCTGTTTCAGGAAATCTGATTTGAAAAGTCGACGGCGAAACTGTGGCGCGAACGAGAATGCGTTCGCCTCTGGCTTTGCCTATCGATTTTTCGAATTTTTCGCGGTCGCGATCGCGATTTGGTCTCGAAACGAACGTGTCACATTATGCTCGAGGCTGCACGTGTAGGCGATGATCGATTACAATTTTAATCGCAATCTTTACGATTTTCTGTAATCGCAAATTTTACGATTTTATTTGGTCGTGATTCGTCCACGTGTGTTCCGTTTAGCTACGCGATTTAGCCTTTTATTTAGTTTTGTTTGTTTGCGAATAGAGTCTCGAGCCTAGACTAAGTTTCAGCGAGCATTGCGCCCGAAGAAAAGAAGAGGCTAAAAGCCGAAGAGGCCCGACAAACTGTCTCTCAAGAGGGCAACTATCAATGGCTCTGCATCCTTCGGATGGAGAGTCATTCTTTGTTACTATTTTGTCACTATGCTCGCTTTTGTATGCCGTAGTTGTAGTTTATTGTTTTGCCGGCAGTATTGCCTGGCCCACCGTCATCGCATTGGGCAAATCGCGATTTTTATTAGCGTCGCGTACGATTGAATACGGTTTGCATTAGAGTTGCGAATAAAATCACATCGCGATTGCAACTAGAGTTACGGATAGACCCAGGTCGCGGCATTTTTTTTACAGGTGCGATTAAATATATCGTGGTTTGAATTAGAGTTGCGAATTAATACAGATTGCGGCTTGAATTAGAGTTGCTTTTAAATTGTACTTGCGATACGTACTTGCTTTTAGCGTTGCGACAATAATTTTCGCGTTCCTTTCCTACACAGGTTTTAATTAGCACTTACAGTGCTGCGATATCTTTCTATCGCGAATATTTTTCTTAGATTTTCATATAGTGTTGCGATGATAAATGGTCGCGATTTGTAAGTAGCGTTGCGACCACGATGAAATGCCCAAATTGGTTCCTGAGTCACGAAAGGCAGCTACAAAAGCTGCATAAGGTGATTGCTGCAATCGTAGTCTTGGATGCGACTACCATGACTCGTTCGTTATTAGTGTTGCGAGTTAAAAATGATGGGTGCAGTGAATTATTTTTTCCTATCTTTTTTAATATATCCGAAATACTATATTAGAGATAACGAAGCACCATACGCGATTGACTTTGCAAGTAATGCAGTTAATTAGGGTTGCGAAAGAAAGAGATAATCCACTTACGGGTTCCAATCGGGGTTATAATAAGTGGACGATAATTAATAGTAGAATGGCCCTCTGGCTATTGAGTTTGTGTGTTCAATGTTCTAATGTATTATTCGTCTTCGCCTCTCCCCTTTTTATTAACATTAAAACGAGTTGTTTCATCTTAGTATCCAAGTAAATGTTTGTATTTGTAATTGACAATTATTATTCAGCATATTTGCATTTTGGAAGAACATGCTCCCTTTGTACTACTGTACTATTTTTTCACAATTACTATTCTCATAAAAAAGCCTGTTACAGAATTGTTAAGTTAAAGGAGATGTCAAAGGAATAGAATATTGCGTCAAGTACATTAAATAACATACATTGCAATATGTAAGTAATGAGAGGCTCAAAAGTGATGTTGTATGGATCAAATAAATCGAAGGAAATCATATGATACCTAAGAAATATTACTAAATTCTTATGAACTTCGATCTGTTTCAGGTTACGCGATCACAATTTTAGCGAAAGAAGATTCATCATGAAATATCCCTTGCCTTTCAGATGTCCTTTCAGATTTTCAATTAGATAGGATATTTCCAAATTGAATTAGCTTTTTAGTCAGGTAGGATGTTTTAACTTAAAATTTAATTTACCTTAATTAAAGGTAGAATGTATTTGAATTACGTGCATGCTAATTTATATTATAATGCTTATTCTTTGGTTTTAGTCAGGTCTAACAGAATTTTTATTTTCAGCGTTCCCCATAATAAATAATTTCAATACCTCCTATTTACTTAAACTAACTTTAAGTTAATGTGTATTACAATCCTTATTTTTTATTTCAAAAGGTTTAACAGAATTTTCAGAAATAATCAGATTTTCAATTAGATAGGATACTTCTAAATTGAATTAGCTTTTTAGTCAGGTAGGATGTTTTAAGTTGAGATTTAATTTACCTTAATTAAAGGTAGAATGTATTTGAATTACGTGCATGCTAATTTATATTATGTGCATGCTAATTTATATTATATTGCTTATTCTTTAGGTTAAGTCAGGTCTAACAGAATTTCTATTTTCAGCTTTCGCAATAAGGAATAATTTTAATACATGCTATTTACTTAAACTAATAAGCTAATGTGTATTATAATCTCTATTTTTTACTTCAAAAGGTTTAACAGAATTTTTATTTTCAGCTTTCGTTACAATTATTTATTTTAATACATTTTACTTTCTCAAACAATGTATAAGCTAATTTATATTATAACTGGGGCACTGGGGCCCTTTTTGGGGCACTGTCGATCTGCCGGCAGGCCTGCCACTACCTGTCGCCCTGCTGCTGGCAATCTGTCGACAAAAGGCTGACTGGGTAGTTACTTGCAATTGAAAAAGTGAAGTTACAAATATGCTTTGGTTTTTTTCACCCAATGAAGGCATTGACGCACCACCTGCGGGACAACACAAGTAATAAAGGACATTAAAACTTCAGCTCGATATATGTACATATCGATCTCGCAGTTACCGTGTTAATAAAAAACACATTATAAGAAGCAGTGTTTTTATTCCAATTGTCACACGTTCCATTGTTTTCCGGTAAATGACTATGAACGATGTATAAAATATTACCAGTTTACCACTTATTCTGATCGTTACAAAATTATCAAAAATGCCAAAGACATAGAGCAATTAACAAGAAAGGGGAGGAATATTTCACTTCAGGTCCAAAATGTTAGTAGAGATTATTGGATGTTGCGTTTGTGAAGCTAGTCTAAGTATAAGATAGCGATACCTAATAAAGGAGAAAAACAACAATTTTATATTCAGCCTAATAGATTTCAAAAAATTAGTATGCTGAATATATTTGCACATTTTAACGTAAATATTAAATAACCACGTAGAATTTCCGTATATGAGGATTCTGTGTTAAAGAATGAAAGAATGCTTTATATAAAACAGCTTAGTTTTCGTGAGTATTAATTTATTTATTATATTAACAAAGCCCGAGCTGCTACCTATGGCTGTGGGTGCACCTCGGATGCGATGTATAAAATATAACATACAATTACACGAGTTGATTCAACTTGAACGGAACATTAGAATAGCCTTCTCGATTACCAAGAATCTGTAAAGTGCCGAAAATACGATAGGAAGGTTTTCGAAACACGAATAGGATTACAAAAGGATTTGCTTTTTAATTTTAAATGCTCCGTAATCGTCTATATTTAGAATACATTTTTCATTTATAGTGGTCCTTTGAATTTTATTTACAGATCGAAGGATATGAATAAATATGTTCCCTAATTTACTGTAACCTCGAACAAATCGAAACTTTGCAGCATTTTCTACAAAGAATTGCGGATACATCTATGTATATCTTCTTATATGCTTCTATACTCAAAACGTATTGCTTTTTTCAGTTAATCGTTTAACACCTGGGCTAGACAATATCTACGGCTATTTTCGCCTTCTTGTGTTATTTCATCTGTGGTTGTACGATACTATCGACGCGTTTGTTAATTAAATACCGGCAATGCTCAAACTCCAATTTTTAAATAATATGATATTTGTACAGAACTGAATATATCTTCGGCCTGAGTAATATTTCATTCGTGGCGTCCGAAAGAAGAAATCTTTTCCAATCGCATTCGTTTCATTCGAAAATCCTTAAATCATATTCAGAACATTTTATCAAATTCTCACAATTAAAGGAGACATTTAGATATTTTATTTCGGCGGTCCCCTCTGTATATATGTATGTATAAGTATATATGTGTACAGCTACAATGGTATACGTATAATTATACATACATACGTACCGTTCCATCTAACAGTAATAACTATAGACTATATGGTACATACATGAGTATCTGCGCACAGAAATTTTTCTAACAAATGTACGACAATAATTTTTCAAATAATGTGTGCATATTGAACTATTCTTTATACTGTCGATTCTCACACGTAGAGGGACAGACAAAAGCCATAATATGAATTTTTCATATTAATACGAGTATTTGAAAAAATATAATATCGTTATAGGAAAAATCATAATATGAAAGTTCTTTGTATTAATACAAATATATTACGAGAAAATAACGATAGTTAATTTGAATTAATTTTTAGTTACAATTACTATAGATCAACGCAATAAAAATAGGTAAAATCTAGAAATATGTATAAAAATTAAGTAATTGTACCATCAATGGTTATTGCATTATAATACCTTGTTCTTTTTATAATACTGTTGGTCTTCATCGAGTACCGTAACGAGGATTATTTTGTATTGTCTGGATCGTAATTGTATCATAAACATGTAGAGACTAAACCGTTGCCAATATACGATTGATGGAACGTTAACGCATAAAACCGGTTCTAAGATTGATGGATTGGACTATGAATAAAAATGTTTGCCATTTTACTTGCTTCATTCTCAGGCACTGTCTACTGGAGAATCGAACCTGCGCTAAATATTTGATAGATAAAGCAGAGCTGTTCCTTAACGATAGGCGAGCCTCAAGCTCGATAATGCTTGAAACACTCTACTCTTATTAGATGTAACGTTTTACACCTGTTCGGTGGTTACAATTCGCGTATAGTCTACACAGCATCTGCGCCTGGACGAGCCAGACGATATAAGGGCATTCGAACAATAAAATAGTAACAACAGGATGTGGAAATGCTTTTTTTAGATTTATTATTTAAAACGAGTGTTAGCCCTTCGTCCCGATGATGTTTGCTTCCTTTATCTTTCTTTGGCAGATTGCGCTTGCCGTTATTTCCAAATTACGAAATTGTGTTTGAAGAAATTCTTATTTTCTTTTCATCCCCCAACAAGATTTCGATTGGAATTACTGATGTTTGCGAAAGGATATCGATACAATGATAATGATTTTCCCGTGCTGAAGGGCTAACATTATTTTTCAGGTTGTAAGGAAAAAAAATATAAATATGTGTTCTCTTTCGATCAACGATGAGATCAAACGCTCTGCAAATAGATTATATTTTATGAACAATTGATGCCCTTAAACTAGACAAACGGTATTAATAGTTTATTATATTTAATCGTTCCTCTTTCTTCACTGCACACTTACGTTTATTTTGTAGATTTTTTTATAGCTTTATTTTTCTAACGAAACATTCTTAATCGATAAAAGATTAACTTTTATCGAACATTAAAGCTGTTGCCCAAGAAAACGTTTTTTTTCTAGATAATTAGTGCCTTAGGTTTACTAAATCTATAATATCCATAGTCTATTCAATGAATTCTCCTACGATAATTCCATATTCTAGTATTTGCGACGCGTTCTCTCGAACACTTCAGTAAAATTTCAAGACATAACTGCATATACGGTTTTATAAATCAGATAAGTATAAGTAAAAACATTGTGTACATAATGTCCCGAACGATTAAATGTATTAAGAGGAAGTTAAGAATAACAATTATACTTTTAATGCACTCAACCGTTTTGCTGCAACGTTACCTTATTAATAAATAACGTTTTAGAATTTAAGCCATAGTTGCTTTAACCAGTTACTAAGCCCACCCTAAACCCTTTGCCTTCTACGAGGGTGTAGAGGCAAATATAAAATATTGCGAATTCCTCTACAACAGGTTAAAATATACGAAACGTATTATTGTATCGACGGTCGACACCGATCATGTAAATTTATTCCATACCCAAAGAATGCTTATCGTATCACCTTAAACCTATAGTGCATTATTAACAGCACTTTAATACCCTTAACAGCATTGTACTATTTGAAATCATGTAATTCGTTCACTTATCCCATAAATGATACAGCGATAAATGTGCCTTTACGCAAGCAACCTTTGTTAGACACCGCGAAACGCGTTTAAATGAAATTCTAAGGTGCAAGTTACAACGGACTAGTTCAAACAATTATTAATAGTTGTATCTTGAAAACTATTGTTCAGAGAAGCGAATACTTTCACTACAGATGTTTCACATCGTTGTCAACCGTAGCAAAAGAGTTGAAAGTGCAGCAAAGCTTTCCTGCCGGGCGTATTAAGTTACCATTGCGCGACTCACGCCGGATACGGTATTATTTTCTCTAAAAATTCCTTAATTCGATGAACGCTGTCGGATGAACTTCGAGTTCAGGGCGCAAAGCTTTCATGGCGCCGCCGTTCAGGGTACAAAGGGACGTACGCGACGAAGGGGTTTGCATCGTAAAATCTAAGTGAGTGCGTTCGAAATCCTTGCGACTGTTGTCAGTGTAAATACTTTTTCATAAAACTACATTCCACCGATGGAACATTAGCAAAGATATACTTGGAACCGGGCACCGTGCAAAATCACAACCGCACTGTCCTAGACTGGCTCCGGGGGTGGATCTCCGTTGGCACCCTCCCTTGACGGAATCATCACTTCGGTTTGTTCCTTGGTTAATTCCTGTTGCTCTTTGGTCAGATTTAGATCCTGGTCTGCGCTGAAACTACGGCGAATCGCGCCATTTGCCACCGACGACAAGTCTGCGTTCCTTTGTTGAGTATCTCGCCAGGGAGTTGTGAGAATTTTCAATCGCTGCAATTTATGGGATAGAATCAATTTCGTGCGTTCGTAACATAGCAGTGAAAGGTAATAAGTAAGAGCGCTTTTATTTATTTCATTTCCCCGTTCATTGAATTGTGTATGCGTTAACAAATAAAACATTTACTTGGAATATGCACTAGTAGCACAAAAACATTGGATAAATATTTTTCTCCAATATCGAAGAAATATTTTTTAAGCCACACTTTTTAAGATTGAAGAAATATTGGATCTGATATTGTACACATGTACAAGAAATATGAAATAAATATTTAGAAAATATGAGCTAAATATTCATGGAACATAAAATAGATATTTAAAAGATATTCAAATCTAAAATAAAGTTAAGAAATTATAACATTCGAAATTGCACGCGTTATGTATGAGTTCACACCAATCTTGGCTTTTATTGTACTACTTACTCTCTTAAACAATTTTTCAACCTAATCAATTTTTATTGGTGTCGACCGGATTCGAACTCAGGACTCATGGATTACTGAACAACGCATGTTTCTGAATCTAGAATACATATTGTATGTATACTTAAATATGTATTCAATATTTTGTGCTACTAGGGTGGACTTCAGATATGATGAGTGATTGGTGACTTATAATTATAATTGATTGATTATTGTTACGAGTATGTATTTGATATGCTTGCAATTTGCGAAGGGGACATTTAAATTTTTGTTTCTCCAAGTCGAAGAAAATAGAATCATTAAGTAAAAGGTGTTGTCTCTCATTTCGCGCTGTTTATTCTAGAGACTCATTCTAAAGAGTAAATATATATTTTTTTTATTGTTCACGTATAATGAAATGCAGTTCTATGAAAATTAAATGTACTAGGACCTCCTTTTTTATCTTAAAAAGATTTTTTTGGAAAAGAAAATAGTGTTAATATTACGAAATATTACGAAATATTACGTAATATTACGAAAAGGTGAAGATAGTTTCAAAATATATGCGAAAATCATGAAAGTATTACCTGAAGAAAGCTGCCGGGCGTGACTATGATCTTGTAAATTGCGATCCCGGGTATCATTGCAATTGAGGAAGTCGCAATTAGCCAGCCTAATACATTTGCCCAGACAGGGTATACGTAATCCTCGTAAGTAAGTGGTTCGTAGCCCATTAAACCATAAACGATGATAAACTGTAATAATATAGAAGTTGTTGTTTGCTTCAGAAAAATGAAGACGATTTTGAAAATTTTATAAAGGGCAAAAACATTATTTGCAATATTAATCACAACAAAAACTAGAACCGGTTGGGTAACACTTATTTAATGAACATTAGAACCGTCAATTATATGAAAAAAAATGTATCATATCATAAAAAATCTGCTTTAAAGTTATTTAATAAAATATTCAGTTGAAATATTGATGTTACAATCCTTTCAATTACTACAATACTAAATAAGTTACACGAAAAGGTCGAAATTGTGCATAATGTATCGTTCGATTTTCGATCTACCAGGTAATCAAAGTAGTATAGAAAAATAAACAAATGTTACTTCACAATTCTGATATATAAAAACGAAATATATAATTCGTTTACAAGTATTAATAACAATTTTTTTGGATTTTACGTCTCGCATATAATCTAATAATTTGAGTACCATGAGAAATATTGGAGCCACGAATTTCCAGCAAACCCTCCAGTAGATTCCAGGTGAAAATCCAATCATATCTTTGATATCTGCGCAAAATCTGTCCGCCCCATAGATCCAACTGACAGCGATCGCCTCGGCCAGTACTGCAAATAGCATTGAGTAGCCAGCCGCGTAACGATCCAACAGGTGGAAAAAGTAAAAGCCACCCTGCACAAATATAAAACTCATTGAACCCTGCAAATACTTGTATACATGATCCAGTACACATTTACACACGTGTCAAGATTAAATACGAGCTAGTGTTGTTGCAACCGTCGCCTAAAGATTATTTGCTTATTGTTTCGTTAAAAATGATTAATCTCGTTAATCGTCTGTATATTTTAACACTAGGTTTACGGAACCCGTCAATTTGACGCATTTCAGAATTCGAAAGACAAAGATTATAAGTTTGTATTAGGTTTAATAGCAACAAAAAATATACATAGATGGACAGAGGAGTGATTGTATGATGCATTATGGTACTTCGATTTCAATTATTTGTCATTCTTTACTTTTTCCGTGCGTGCAAATTGTGTGAAATAAATATATGTACATACATTAATCATTGTTTGACTGGTTTTATAGTCAACTATGATTATTTAGTGCAACGTATTGCTATCCCTTTACCTGCGAACACGAAGCTAAACCAACGACGAAGTACAGCGTGAAAAGCAAAGCGACGAAAATTTCACGATTATTCCCGATAATAGGAAACTCGTCGCTGAGAGCAGTTATTATCGCTTCAGAACCTCCGAACTATAAGAAGGGGATAAAGTTAGACATTAATATCAATAATACAACTACATTGCATTGCAATGTAACACACATTGGAGTAACCTAGCAATTTTCAAATACTAAGCGTCCCGATATTTAGGTTCTCTCATCAAAATGAAAATGACAAATTCAACATAAAACTCGACTGCAGAAAATTCCAATATAAATAAATGTACAATGTTGAAATGAACCGGTAGATCGTTTTCTAGATTGAAAGTAGACCCGGTACGATCGGTAATGAAATTCAAAGTAATAAATAGAAATACGTCGAAACAACTGTAATAAAGATAATAAATGCATCAATCCATTAAATGTTTTCGTGGAAGTAATTTAATCGGGATTTTATGCAAAATTGTACCGAGCTGTCCAATCCCAGTGTAAGTAACATCATAAAGAAAATCAGCGCCCAGAACATCGACCCGGGCATAGTAGCTATAGCAGCTGGATAAACGATAAACACTAGGCCAGGTCCTTCAGTTGCTACATCCTGAATAGATTTTCCACTTGCTCGTGCCATGTATCCCAGTACAGAAAAAATCACAAAACCAGCGATGAAGGATGTTGCACTGTTAATCACACTGGTTAATAGAGCATCCCTGGAAAATATACAAGCAAAAAGGGCATACGTGTATATTATACGTATATACCACCGAGTTCATTAACAGATAAAATTCGGTGTATAAATACCGGAGAATATTCAATACAAAAGTCGACATTAATCGAAATTAATTTTTGCGAGCAGAGATTCGTGTTGTAGCGTTATTCACAAGCGATGTAAATTTTGAATTATTACACAGTACTGCTTACTGTAATTGACTTTTGTGCCCGCGCATTTGTAATAACGAGAAAACGTTTAATAATATATAAAATAGAGAGTTTTGAAATTCTAAAATTGCATCGTACGCGTATTATTGCTTTCTACTATAGGTGAATCAACAATAAAAAAGGGATAATATAATGTGAAAATATACGAACAGCTAAAGATAAAATTGAGACTGCCCGTCGCGTCGTGTCAAAGGAACAATTGTCTTTCATATTTTCATCTGTTTAGCACGGTTCGCGAATTTCGATGTCGAAACTTTTTGCAGAACGAAGTGGCATAACTGCCTTTGAGTTATGAAAGATTTATATTAAATAGAATGGTGAAATCGTCCGCGTAAATCGTTATGAGTAATTGTTGCTTACAAAAATCCCCCGTGCGAAGGTAATTATAACTAATCCTTTTAATTATGCACACGTATCTTACTTGTAAACGTTGTTGTGGTATTTATTGTAACTCGCGTAAGCCAGGAGTACCCCAAAACCTGGTCCAAGGGAGAAAAACACCTGCGTTGCAGCATCCACCCAGACCTGGACACAGATTAAGAATTCTTAACGAAAGCCACCGGAGATTCTGTTTTTTAATTGGTGCCTGAAATTTATTTGCAATTTCGTTGTTCGCCAGTACAATGAACGATTATTTTACGCTAATTCTGACATTTTACTGCTCATTCTACTGCTGCTGTGTAGGACTGCAATATTAAAAGCATTTAATCAAAATTAATTAAGATGTTTTAATGACGAAATGTAATCGTGAATTATAGCCCGACTAGCATTGCTTGAAGTAATTACCGTAGCGATTTAATATACGCGCCTTAATTACACAGTTCAGCACGATTCCGATAGAAAAACTTTGGTGGGAAAAGGTGAAATTGAAATACAACGAGAGCTGACAATAATACGAACGGCTCAACAATAGTATACAGGTAGGTATCGATTGATGCGGGTTCAAGTAGTGAGATGTTCGATTTAATACGAATTATAAAGTAATACCAGTTAATGTTAGATTCGCGAGAACTATGGAAACACTTGGACTTATTTTACATATGCTGCGTATTTTATTTGCACCCCTTGCTAGTAAGTTTTCAATTGTTTTAAGACCTTAGTGCAAATATAGTGACGCACAAACATACTTATGCGACTATAATAATTTAATAAAGTACGTAGGAGAAGGAAATATTTCAAAATTTTTATTGCGTATTTTCATTCAGTTAGAACCAATTACTGTATTTCAAGTAGTCGAATAATGCGAGCAATTTCTGAGATTTAGTACTCGCACAAATGGAGACCTACCTGTACCTACCCACAAAAATTCGTTATTTGGATCTGCTTTTTGTTTTAAAAATTATTTAAATGTACACGATGGGATAATTACAATGATAATATTGTATGCAATAAGTTTACAGTAAAGTGTTCGTCAAATTATTTAATTAACTTATTATTACGTACTAGAGTTTAAGTTGAAATTACTTCTATGTCCCATTTATGTATTATTAAATTAAAGACACTGTAACCAATCTACATTTTCTTACTCAAGGTTTAAACCTGAATGAGTTTCTGTTGCTTTCCCAGAAAATGCACGAACTCGAAAAACGCAAGCCTGAGTCCGCTCAACGAAACGCGTTGAAAGTTCTTCGTGAAGCGAAACACCTTAGAGGCAATGATTCGCCATAAATCGTCGGATTTTTCGAGTCAACAAATTTTCTTGGTCGCTGTATAAAATGTGTTTTAGCGATCCAGGGGCGGCGGTTAAGTCGCTAGGGAGAAATGCATTCAGCATTCGAGTCGAAAGGGTCGCACGTGCGATTCCATGCCCGTGACTAGACCGAACTCTAATGGTCATTATGACAGGTACACAGAGTTTCCATTTTCACCGCCGTCTGTTAAACTTGGCACGTTTCTTTCCCATTCATTTTTCCCGGGACGCCGGCCGATTCCTCCAACCCTCTTGCGCCACTGCATTAACTTCTTGGCCATCAGTTTCTTATTCTTCTCCGTAGCCACTGTAAATGGCCACTTTATAACGCGGCGATCATCCGTTGAAAGGCGATTCGACGGGTCCAACTGGCGAGGGGGACAGACGCAAGTTGGGGCCACGAAAGCGAAAGCGGTCTAAATGGCGTAAGAGTGTAAGAGGAATCGGGAGAATTTTCTGACCCTGCATTACGGCTTTGGTTTCCGTGGAAATGTAAGAGTGGCACACCCTCTAGACTCTGGAATTGCTTGGATTCTTACTGTTGATTGTCGAAACGGCTTATTGCTTGATGTGTACGATTTGTCAGGCTCGTGGACTGCCACGAGCTTCTCTGTCAAGGAACTCCTTTTTACTTTCAACACTGGAACTACCGATACATTTTGGTATTATTCAGATAGCATACGTTAGACCAGGGTTTCCCACACTATTGGGTTGTTCGGAAAGTAATTTCGTTTTTTCCCAACAGAGGACTAGATTGTATTTTTTCACAGCATTTTTTTACGCTCAAGCTGCATTATCATTATATATTTTAACAGCTGATATAGCAAGGCTTGTTTGCGAGAAAGTTTGTTTAATCCTGCGCAATAGTTTTTGTTTGGCGCCCTATCAAATATGGAAAGTCGAAAGCAGCATTTTCGGCATACTTTTTACTTTTTTACTATCGAAAAGGTAAAAATGCTGTTCAAGCAAGAAAAAAATTATTCGATGTGCATAGAGAAGATGTATTGACAGAACGTCAACGCCAAAACTGGTTTGCCAAATTTCGTTCAGGCAATTTTGATGCTGAAGATGCACCACGTTCTGGAAGGCCAGTTGAAGCTGATGAAGGCGAAATAGGGGCATTGATTGATGCAAACCGCCGAATAGCAACTCGCGAGATCGCAGAGAGATCAAATTTATCAAATTCAATAAAATATTTATACGCTATAAGAAAATCGTTTTTCATTTTCACAAAAAAAAACGAAATTACTTCTCGAACAACCCAATATGTTCCGCGAAAAGATAATAGGTGTTCCGTGAAAACCTATTTTAGATGTTATGTTTTAAAATTTTAATAATTACTACGTAAATATTGAATGTTATTTCTCATTTTTTTAAATTTGATTGATTATGTGTTATTGCCTACACTACAAAATAAACAATGTGTGCCGTGAAAATTTCGAGATTTACGAAGTGTTTCGTTGCAGGAAAAGTTTGGGAAACCCTTGCGTTAGACAGATTATGAACAGGAAGGTCGTTGAATGGACATTAAACAGAGATATATAATTGTCATTCTGTCTTATTAAAACTCATCGTAAATTGCTACAACGATACCTATATATTAGTAATTCTAAAGCCAGCAATCTGAAACAAGTCATTTTGAACCGCTTGGTAGTTCTAGTGTTTAACAATAAAAGATCAAATATAGTCTACTATTCTGCTTGGTACTTTATACTTCTAGGTACGTCAAGTAATAATGTATCAGAAATCATTTCGAGGTATTTTTAAGTTTTGTATTAAATATGTATATTAAATATATTGCAAACAATTAACGATAAATTAAACATAAATTTTATGTTCCTTAAGATTACTATAGAGTAAGATTTATTGTTATGTAACTATGTTGTTCAATTTAGTAGTGTTACATTTGCCGCCATATATTTATTCGAATAAATCCTTGCCACGTATATACTTTTATTGAAATTATTTTTACACAAAATAATTCTGATGTTCGAAAAGTATTCCTTGCTTTCGTATTGGTATCAACGATTTGTATAAGCAGGTAATTGTTCTATTCTTTATAAAATAAAGGAATGCGTTAATTTGTTCAAACGAGTAAAAGCAATTATCGTGAATCGAAAGTTTTATTTGAATGGTTTTATTTTTTGGTCTCGCCATTTTTTTAGTCATCCCGTCCAAAAGTAATTCAAACCACTAGGAACAAAGACTAGAGTTTCGAAATTTCTATAATACAAAACTGCCTGAATTCTTCCCTCCTGCTATTGTGCTTCAAAATTGTACATATTAAAATCTTGCGTGCGTGTTTGACGTCCAATTATGCGCAGCAATTCCTCCCAGTCCTCGTGCAACATTTTAAAATTAAATCCAAATTCATCTTTTAATAAATTATTCAACTTTGCTCCACCACAATTGCTCCTGGTTTTAAAAAATTATCTCTGTCAACACCGACGTCCCCTTTTCTTCCAACACTATTCCCTTTTATTGCTAAATATGCATCTGATGCGAGCAGCAAATCTTTCCCAGACACTCTTATTAATTGTAAGATGTGTACACGAACAAGATCGACAGCAAACCGACCGCAAACAGAGCGAACAAGCCTGTAACTGCTTGCGGATTCGTTAGGGAGCTGTTCACGAGCTCAAGTGTGGACACGATGTTGCTTCTGTTCGCGAACATCTCCGTCCAGTGTGGGCCCAGCATAACATGCGTTATGAACCAGCAGAGAAGTTTCAGCCCATTATATTTTCCATTTAATTATCGAGAGCTCCGGGACACGCTTTATTACTTTCGCATTAATCGAGACATTGCCGTTGCGAGAGGAGAAACAAAATGAATACAAAAGTTTCGTCCACGTGTGCGCTAAAAGGCCTACCAATATTAATTCGTACCATCTTCTGTACTTACGATAGGCATTTGAGTTAAACAATTAATCGAAAGATACAATACTTATCGGCATGACAATTTTTATCTACCGTCGCGTTGTGCGAATAGATATTTCAATTACCACGAATAGTCAATTATTTTCATTTGTCATTGTGTTGCAGTTCTTGAAAAACTGTTCATGTTCATGATAGTGGGTAACGGTGAATTAAACGTTGAAACTATTGTTATTGAAAGGCCAAAGATGCGATAGACCTTGTTACTTCTGCTTACAATAGACAGTTTGTCAATGTAAAATATGGTAAATGGAATATATTTTAACTTTATTGGTAGATTGTTGGTTAGTTTGTTTCTCTACTAACGTCTTACTTATTTGCAAATATGTGCTTATCGTATTTTATTACAGTGCTTGTAATATTAAAGGTGCATAATGACAAAACAGTGGTAGACATGTTACTGCTCTTACCTCTGCTTTTGTAATAGCCGAGAAATTCGGATTCAGGTAGTAGCGTATTCCTTCTAGACTTCCTGGCAATGTGATGCCCCGAATGAGTAGTATTAGTAGAACAGCGTAAGGAAACAGAGCGGTAAACCAAACAACCTATAACAAAGAATTAATCGTTGTATTATTTGCACAGCCAGATAAATTCATTAGATTATTTATGGGTTCCAATAAAAATTTATTGAACAATTGTTTTATTCTTCAGGCCGCCAATTCAATTCGTAGATAACTTATTGTAACAACTAAAAATTTATTAGACGTTTGCTTCTAAAGTAAGCAGATGTTTGTGTTGGTGAAATTATCAAAACCTGGTTCTCTGTTTAATAAACGCGGTGATTGCATATTGCATAACTGAACTTTCAAAATTATTTGATAATCAACAAACGTTTAGCTTTAAAACATCAACTATTTTTTGTTACTTATAATTTGGGCATCTGTACATATAGACAACACGGTACCTACATGTAAAATAAAGACCCAGACCCTTTTTTAATTCTTGAATATACAATTGAGTGATTCGCTTTTTTATCATTTTATTGTTTAGGATTGAAAGTAATAATACTGACCAATTACACTGTTCAACACGGGTCTGATTTTGTAACCTTCAATAGCCATTTTTTGTAGACTTTAATGTGCTGAATACGGATCTGCAATCCGTTTTTCTCTAGGACGTACCATTTTTTAAAAAATCAATTTTGAAAAAAATTGCAATTTTTCAACTTTGAAATTGTTTTGTACTTTTGCGGTAATAGTTATTCAGCTGCGCTTGGTGCCAAATGATTCTTTGAAGTTTTCCGAATAAAGTGATATAGTTAGTAATTAGATTATAAACATTTAAATGTGTTTAAATAATGATCAAAGTGAAAAGGACCCCGAAAATAGACCCATTTTGCCTGATATCTTTAATTTTATTTCAAAAACTAAGGGTCCAGGAGAAAATCTAACTATGCCACACAATAGGGCAGTAATTTGTCGAACAGTGCTTTATTACCAGAGTGGATTTGATTCGATTTTCATTAGAGGTAATTAATTGAAGATTAGAATAAAAGAATTGCAAAATCTACATCTACATTAGACACGCAAATGAATGTTACCTTTCCAGACGTGGAAATACCTTTCCACAGAGAGAAGTAACAGATGATATAGACCACCAGGAGACACAAAGCAATATCCCATTTGATAGTCCCAAGATCGTGCAAACCTTCGCTTTGGTGGAGTTCCAGAATGGCTCGGCTTCAATGAAAATAATTACATTTGCTTTGCATAAATATTTCTATCCTACAATTGACCAACATTCGGTATATTTTTCAAATCATCGCCAAGATAATGATACCAGTGTACCTTGAGAATGCAGTTACACGGTGTTTTCCAATGAATTTACATCCTCAAGTGTGTATAGTAATGCACGTTAACAGAAGAAGAAATCTCTGCTTGAGAGTTACTTCTTAAGCAGCAAATTGAATATTACGTCAACTACTTAAAACAGTAGCTGCTTTAGCAATGAAACTGGAGCTGAATCTACTTGACGTTCCTTAATTTGGAGGGCGTTGGAAGGTCTAGGACGATATACATATCAGGTAAACGTTTTTCTTTGCATTACATAGATTAATGGCACTTGATTATTACGCAATATATTGACAACAAAAATTATTAACAATTTTCATCAGTTGCAAACTTTCAAAATTCAATATGATTTAAAATCAGTGTTTGTAAATAGTTGTAAGTTCAACATTTAATAAATGCTAAATGGGCAGCAAGTAATCGAAACTATTATTTTGTTAGTGGACGACATAACATGCGTGGCAATAAAATTATTTACATCATGTACCTACTCTTCCTATTGCATCACAAAATTTGTTACAGCTAAAATATCTCTATTATCATTTTTTTTATCTTCAGTGAATAAACTGGATCTACTATACCCATTCATACCCATTCAAATATTTAAGTTCGAACTTTTACATTTCAGGTTTCTAAACTGAAATTTTCATTAAGCTTTTCTTTCCTATAATCAACAAAATCATTTCAATTCTTTGTAGGTACTATTTCGGTACACATACTAGTTTACAATTTTGACTTCCAGCTGCATTGGCAACTATAATAATGTCTCTATCCATCTGTTCTGGAGAATCACGTAAAACTATTAACTTCTTGGCTTGCAGTAACGAGTGCCACTCCTGCTACAGATTGCACACTGAAATTACACACAAGTGTAACCAGACCGCAAATGTAATTAAATGTCCCAAATACAACATTTTAATTTTGTAGAGAGAGTTAAATGGAAATTTTTGTTTCCAAATTGAAAAATAACTTAAACATAACACGCATCATCGTCAGTGTTAATATTATAATTATAAGATTGCCCTCAATTTTGCCCTTTTGCGTTACATGTTAGTACTGTACTGGTTTTGTTAATTACCCATACTAATTGCAAGACAAAATAACCCATCCGCGTTTCTAATGTTAGCTTGTGACTACCCAACTCGATTAATGTTACATATGACACTATAAACTAGCACAATAAACTGCAAGATAGTTAGGACAAATGAATGAAAGTCTTTCTAGAGCTCTACGTAGGACGCAGGGCATTCTACCTTCTCTTATAATGTGAAACGTATTGAATGAAAAATGAAAAGTCGGTAGACAGTTGATTTTAGCTGAAGAGAGAAAGAAAGCGTAAGTAAAACTCACTTGAAATATTCTTGTGCAGCGCTCGTGTACCATGTGTTGTTATAGCCTTGATTGGAACTTGAAACAGAGTCCCCAGATTCTCCAGGATCGAATGAATCTATAAGACTTGATTCGTCGATTGAGTATGAAATATTTGCGTCGAAAGCACGACAATGCGGAGTGTTCCATGGATTGTCGCAGGTGGTCCAAGGTAGAAGGCTGGAGAACGAGGCGAAGAAATACCTCAATGCCCAAGCTATGATTACGTTGTAATAGAAGTCGACGTAGAATGCGATTAGGACCACTGCGTATCCAATTCCTAGTCAAACAATATGTTGCTGTAATATTCAATTTTGAATAAAATTACTTGCACCGACCCATGCACAAAACTTTGGTCGTTCTGAACGAAGATTGGGACACAAGTATGTATTCTCGTTTTCTACTTGTTAGTGTACTATCCGAACTATTTCTGGGAATAATTGCAGGACTAGACCAACTAAGAAGTAAAGGGGAAAGTGTAGGGATTTGGCTGAAAGAAAGGGACCAGCAGGTCCAAGGGCAGGGACAAGACAGGGCAATGGGGGAAACTAAATATAACAATAGATACAAGTATATAAGAACAGGGGTGCTGAATGAGTACCTGGCCAAAGAGGGTAATGAAAACAGCCAGAGGCTGATAGCCAGGGCGAGGTGCGGGAACACAGAGATATGGAATAGATACTGAAAGGCAGATGAAGAAAGGAGGTGTGAACTGTGCGAGGGGGTTGGGGAACATTGGAGCACGTGGTACGGGGTTGCAGGGAAGTGGAAAGAGGGAATATAGGGTTAGAAGAAGTGGTCAGTGGCAGGAAAAGTGAAGAGGCAGAAAAATGGTTATGAGAGGTGGAAGGGAAAGTAAAAGAGAAAAAGAAGGAGTAGGGGGTGCAAGAGTCGGAATGAATGTCAATGAATGCGATAGAGAGAGAACGAAGATAAGTCAAATAAGATTCAAGTTAGTGTAAGGTGGTTAGTATAAGGTTAGTGATAATAAGTAAATGGAAATAAATAAATGTAACGCAAGGCAGAAGAGGGAGACCGTAACGTAAAGTAGAAATTAAGAGTGCAAGGCAAGTTCTTTTTCATGGCTGTCAGACCGAGAGGCAATAAAATTCTATTCTATTTTATTCTACTGGGAATTATTGAAAAATTCTGTTATAGACAATTAAAACAATTTTAGGGTAATAAAGTGAAATGCTGAAATGTAATATTAATTAATTATGGTTCGTTTCAAATTTTCTCGCAAGGGATAAAGTAATCTTGTTAGTTACTGTTAGGTTTCTATTTTTAAAAGAAAAAATATAAAAGTTGGCACGTTATTCTAATGCCGAGTTATTATTCCTTATAGGTCGCATTTCATACAAATTATAATGTTCACTTGCAGCATAAGTTTGAATAAAAACGTTTCGACGGCTAAGTGCAATCACATTTAATTTATCAAATTATCTCGCGATGTCACATACATAGTGTGACTCATAGATTCGTTCATCTACTTTCAGGCTTCAAGAATAATGATTCTACTCTTATTGTTTCTTAACATGAATACAGTTTCTTATCCGATATTTTCCTTTTAGTTCACGAAAACCTCCAGTGCTTGCTTATATTCTAAACAAAAATATACTTTGCAAACGAAAGACTATCTTAACTTTGTGTGAACAAATTTATGAGTCAGTGTATGTAATGCTTAAAGAATGTAGTATTTACAAATTATCACTGGCAGTTTATCGTGTCTTCTATTGCTGTAATGTAATACAGTATTTGAAAGGTTGAAATATAGATAAGACAAATAAATGAATTAATTATTCATTTAATTTGTAGTAAAATGTGGACGTAATCTCTTATTTTTAATCCCGCTAAATATATTCTACGCCGTAACATTTAATATTGCCACTTTCAGCTCACACTAATAATTATAATACCAATTTCGTACTCATACCTGCTTTTCAATTAACTGTAAGTAGTACAAAATAAAGCGATCGTAACGAAGGCAAATCGTAAGTAACAATTTGACTATACCTTTTAAAAAGACACAAGAGTTGCGTTTAACGATGATTAAATGTCATATCTAATAACAATTGATAAAATTCAATTGCTTTTTCTACCAGAATACATACTTTCTATCATGTGGGATAGTCTCGACGATTTCGCACAGTACAAGCACGTGCAGTCGTCGATATAAAATTTCAGTCTTCGTTTACAGGCATCAGAAGAACATTTATTATATCATTCGTGGAGAAAACTGAAGAGAATTTTCTTCGATGTACAGACGGTTCGTTTCGAGGGGATTAAAAATCTCCGAGGACGCGTCTTATGTACTGATTGTCGAGCCAGAGAATATTCCATTATCCCGTGGGGGCTGTGTCTTCAACGGTGAATCAATTACGTCGTGCATCGATGCGGATCAGAGGCAAAAGGGCGCGGAAGACAAGAGTCAAGAGAAATCTCCGTGCTTCCATCGATCATCACGAGCAGCCCGGGTAAAATCGCCACGATCCAGGAAATCGACGGAAATGGAGGCCCTTCTCGAATGGTCTTCCACCCTCGGATTTTCCCGGATTTATACGCGGTTACATAATGTACTGTACAGCACCCGGAGACGCGGCGTTGAAGGAAAGAAAAGGCATGCTTACTGGCCATGCCTAATGCATAGTTCCCCAACGCGGAAGATGACGGTAAAGTGGTTCGAAACGTTTTCAGTTTTCAGAATTGCCGCGAGTGTCACATTTGAGAAATAATCGTACCGCACTACCGTTCCTTCCGTTCTTGAACGACTATTTTGCGCACGAATTCGAGTAAACGGGCAAACTTTAGCACGATTATTTGTCGGGAACGTGGAGACACTCAATGTCTCGGTATTAACATTTGTTGGTTCTGCAATGTTATTGTAATACATTTTTACGGCATTGGTAGCAGTTGCTTGGTGGATCGTGTGTGTTTTGCAATGTGTAAATTAGAATTAAATTATTAAATAAAGGAAAGGAATTTCCAGACTCCCTTGTATTTGTTTAGCCCGAATTTGTATAAGTTGTCTTTCATATAACTCGAACATTCTGAATTGTTTCGTCCTCTCAATTGAAATGATTATCGAATTTTTTTAGCAATATCTGAACGAACGAGTGCAACGGTGTATTGTAAAAAAAAGGAAATTGTAAACTGCGATGCGAAAAGCGAAGGCAAGGTTGTATATTATTAGAATTATGTATAATATACAATTAGTATATTAGTATATTATTACAATTAGAATGTATATTATTACATTAACTTATGCTGACGCAATTGGTATGTATTGTTTCAATAAGATGACTTGATTAATTACACAGATTTTCGTATTACTTCTGTATTAATAGGTTGAACGCTTTAAATTCCACGTCTACGATGTGCAATATCATAAAAATGTCTTGCAAGCATAGATTTTCCAACGATTTTAACGCTTTTTAAACTTAAACCATTTCGAATGTACAAACTCTGGAGCTTCTAAGATTTGATTTTGAAGAAAATCATGTTTGAAAATCCTTTCCGTTCGAATTCAATTTCTAGTAGGATACGATTCACCGTGCGACGCGTAACACTAATGCTGTTTATAAATAATATCTACGCGATATTTCAAATTCATAGAATTGAAAAAAGTCGGACAACAAAATTTCATTCTATTTTTGTTTTCTTCATTTTTTATAAAGAATCACCCTGTGCCGACTTGTACATGTTATTCCGCCGGACTCTGTATTTGTATAACTACTTCCGGAAAGTCATTAAATGGCAAATGATTGTCTCGAGGATCTAGTTCGTTGTAAACTTAAGACAGTGAAACCTGAAGTGATGACTGGGAATATTCAAAAATAAATTATTGCAACAATAAAAGTGAATGCTGGATGAATATAACGAAATAAATATATTGAATTTTATATCAATACTGTTTTGAAGTTTTGAATATGTAGTAGTTGTGTTTTTAGACGCGGCATCGAAATGATTAGAAAGCTAAAGCAGAAACAGCATAACAGAAAATGGAATTATAAAATATATTTGTGAAAAGTGATCATCATATCGATAATCGATCGGCGCCACTGACTGATCGATATACTGCCCCAGTGAGCGTGTGTAATGTAGCGGCTTGAGTGCGTGTTGTTTTTGATTGTTCTATATCTACTTTAATCCTAGCATTAGTTTAGTTATAGTTTATAATTATAATCAATATATATATAAATAAATAACCAGACTTGAATGTCATGAGTATATTCATTTAAACATAGCAACGTAAGTGTAGTATCGTGAATAAAATTCAACAATATTAATTAACATCCACTTACCTTTCAGGAGTGGCACTAGCCGGCCCCAACAGGTGATCGCACCCTTTCTATTGAACTGGCCCAGGGCAAGCTCCATGTAAAATAGAGGAATTCCTCCTACCACCAGCATTATACAATACGGAACCAGGAAAGCCCCTATAACATATACGTGGTGTGTAACATATAAGACATATATAACAGAAAAATAGTGCTAACTCAACGAAATACAATAAATAAATTATCGTTTACACATTTTATTAATCAATGTGTGAGTTATTAAATGTTTTACAGAATGAATGATGTGTCAATTCTATAAAGTGTAGCACTAAAGTTAATTTCAAAATTGTTTAACAGCTATGAAGTTCTTGTACCATAGCACAGAACGGTCCACGGGATTAAACATATACCGGTTTTTTCTTATCGTCGGGTGTCAATGTTACAATTGCCTGTAATATTATGAATAATAAATTGAAAATGTTATTCGAAGCTGTGGAATGAAAATTGCATCTATGTAACAACAAATGGAAGTTTTACGATACACAATTTCATGATTGATTAAGGGCTTGTAACCCTTTACTAATCTAATCTTATCAAACAATTCAGAACTATTTACATAGGTGATAAAATAAAGCATTTATAGAAAAAGTTTAAAATATTATTTAAACCGTATTAATGATATATTTGAGAAATTTAGAAACAGAACAAAAATGACCGAACAGTACCTTCGTAATTTGGAACTGTTCTAATAATACTTTTTACAGTAGTTTAAGAATATAGTTATTTAAAAACAGAATACATGATTTATTATTGAAATCTTGAATAATTGAATCTTCACGTGTAATGAATATTTGAATGGCTCTTTACTATTCTAAATGGAAAAAAACATTGTCTTCTTAAAAAATTGTTCGCTACTATGAATTTCCAAATAAAATTCGTAAAGCTATGAAAAAGATTGGAAAATCGCGTTGTCGTCTTGGACAAAGTCGGGTATGTTCAATTTATTTACGGGCATCGTGCAATACGTCTAGATTCTTATCATCTTGGATGACATCTGCCCTCTGACAAGGGACCGATATGAAGAGCGTGGAAAAAGTGATGTGCAAGCCACTCGCATCATCGTATTAGCTGCATAACTGAATTGCAGAATATTTAGAGCACTAGTGGCAGCAAGGTGCTTTTAGGTACGTAATTCGATAGTGAACTCTCGAAAATGAAGCAAGGCGATGACTAAAATAGCTATTCCGATAAAGTTGATCCATCAAACGACTAAACAAATATACCTATTGCAAATTTTTACATCCGTCTATCGAGCGAAAGAAAAATGCAAAACGCATATAAATACATTAATATTATACCATGCTTGGAACATCAATTTTATGTTACATAGGGGACCTTGTGTAGAAGATGTATCGTTGCAATAATATTATAAATAATTGAGCAAGGAATGTTGATAAAAAAGTGTCACAGACTATTTTTGCAAAAAGTAGATAAAGGGACGGAAAGTATACTTTTCGTTTAATTATCCTGAATATTTTTCTGATACTTCATATATAACTTTTAATTAAGTTAACCAGTGTATTATTTATATTTATAGACAACAGTATCGAAAAATCTATTGGTATATGTATACTGTAACTTAAATCGCAGTAAAGAAAGCAATAAAAAAAATACGGCATACTTCTTATATCTATCTTGCATTTTAAATATATTTTATAATCAAAATTTAATTCAAAGGAACGATGTATGCAAAAGAAATGTGCAATATAACACAAAGGTATGCCGTTAATAGTTGGTTCGTAGAAGCAATTCATATTGTTTACTGAAACTAATTCAATATTTTTTTCGCTTGCAACCACACGTTGTATATTCGAAATTTTATTTCATTCATAATTATTTTATTTTGAAAGTGTGAAATCGATTAACTAATTGTGAGACAGAATAGAAAAAGTAACAGAAGGTACTATAGTGGTGATTGGACAATTTAAAACACTCACGCGTTTCTACTGTGTGAAATCCACGTGCGACACACAAGCCCCTATTAATATTAATAGATTACGTTGACGAAATACACTATGTCACATTGAAATTAAACGATTTCACCCATCACTAACGATTTTGATAAAAATATAAGAATAGAGTTCCATGAACGGAACGAGAAATTAAGGATACAAGCCAACAATTAAAGAGAATAACCTGTAATAAATAAATTCTCGTACGAATGAATATAGTAACTGAATAATACAGTGTTATAATAAAATGTTTTATAATATTATAATTCTATTAATGTAGAATAATTACTTGAATTGTAGTACTATATATTTACAAGTAAAAATTCCAAAAATTATAAGCGCCGAGCAATATTAGCTTGTCAGAATTTAAATGGAAATCTCTTTAAATATATTGCACATTCCTACTCGTTGTTCTATCCTCGTTTTTCCGATAAATTCCCGTCGCAACCACAGAGACGTAATCGTATTAAGAAAGAATATCCCCTTCTTCTTAAGCTGTACAGTTACTTTGATTAACTTTTTCTCCGCGGTCGCGAACAAATTCGAATTCAGTACTTTTCAATCACTTTTGTTCTTTAGTATACTAAAAATGAATATCTATTTCAATGTAGGTACTCACAGCGAATGAAAAATAATGTTCTTTAAAGAAGATAATGCAGTATTGTTGAAACTTGTTTTACACTTAAAGCAACATGCTAAACAGTACAATTTTTATATTTTATATTTTATCTAGCGAATAATACAAATTGTTATCAATGAAAGGGTTGACTTAAAGCCTATGTGTCCTATTTATTTATCTCTTCAATTAATACGATGGCAGTTATAATACTATTCATAAAAATAATATTATCGTAAAAAATTGTAATGGAAAGTATTTTACGATAAATACAAAAGCAAAGGAATAAATCTTTCCTCAATGTAAATACTGTCGAACTTTCGAAAGATCAAATGGATAACGATTATGGATATTTGAACTTCTACTCGATATGTACACATTATATTTCAGTTAACATGCCTTACGACAACCATCAATATGCATTAGGTTGTACTAAAATTGCGACGAAGTTAAGTCTTGTAGTTATCATGCACTGTTATAATAGTTTGTAGTTTTATTTCCATAATATCCATGTGATAAACCGAGTATTTTCATTCCCTCGAAATACATCTATTCATACAGCATTCAAAGTGAATTCCTTCTGTCACGAACAAACGACCGGTTTTGAATAACATTTCCGGTTAATTTTCGCCCTTTGAAGATACAGTCATCTTCAAAGAGTGACACTTGGCGTTTGAATTCGAGCAGTTTTGGTAGTTCACTGTTAAACGGATCTAATGTGCAAATGATTTAGGAAATTTAAGTCTACCTATACATGAAACTTTGAAGCGTATCATATGCATATTATATTTTCAATATCGGTTAAAGTACACTTAATATTTATTAATAAAGTATTGACAGTTTGAAACTTAAGTATGTTTAAGGGAAGAGTAACAACAATCTAGAGATAAATTCTTTTTCTGTATTAAACTATAACCATTGTACTTTACTTTTACAAAGTATTTTGACTGATACTTTCAATTTTTGTTAAGTCACATCACAAAATGTGGTGGCAAGTCTCGAAAGTTGCAAAAAGTTCAGAGTTCATAAATAAGAAATCAAAAATTGACACATTGTTTGACAAAATTGACAAATTGACACACTGTGCGGCGAACAGTTGCAGGAAAACTTTAAAGACACTTACAAACAGCATTTAACTGCGTTATGCGTCGTCACTATTCGACTTTACGCAATTTCAGCGTTCCATTGGGCTAAATGGATGCGCTATACATCGATAAATAAATCAATCAATCAATCAATCAATCAATAAATTCGATCGTCGACATCTGTTTCACGTATCCAACCAATAAACATATTATGTATGTACATATAAATACATTGAAGCAGTTAATCGCACGGCCAAGCGAAATTTCGTAAATTCATGCACAAAAATCAGAAGGGCAATTTGCAAAGTGCAGCTGAATTCCGAAACGGATCTATTCCAATTTATTATGTCGTCAAGAATTTTCCGTTTAACTCGACGTCCTGCCCCGTCTGTACGAAGATTGCGGCGAAACGGCGCGCCGCGCCGCGGCGTGGAAATTGGCAAATTTCCGCAAAGAAGAAGCGCGAAACCTGGGGCTGAATCATGCGACATAATGGAGCGTGTACGGTGACACGCGGCAGGTAGAGGCGTCGCGGACGTCCATGATCAAAGGCCGGCCCGAATGGGAAATTATAATTAATTAAGGTAATTGGAAATTAGCGACCGATCTTGCCAGTACTAATGGCGCGCCCTCCTCCCCTCTTAATTGAGTTAGCAGCCGCTTTTGAGGAGCCCCTGTATCACTGATAGCTGGCCCTAATCGTATTCCTACCGGCGACTCGATGGAACAGCAGCTAATAGCATCGACGGCGCGCGGCGTTGTCGACGGCGAGGCCGGTCTTCCAAGTCGTTGCGAGGCGCTTGCTGGAGTTGTTGTTGGATGGTTTGCAAAAGGGACTCGAGTTACGCGGCGTCAAAAGAAACTCCATTTACGAAGCAGGTTGTGAATGTTATTTACCGGAAGACGTTGTATGCAACGCTTCTGATCATTTCGAACGTGGCACGGTGGTGCAAAATCAACCAAAGGGGGCAAGAATTTGTTTTCTATTGGAACGAAGTTTTTAACAAATTTTTACGGCGATATATAAAATACATCGATCGCAGATCATAGTATAACTTGAGACGAGAAACTGACATTAAAAGATAATTTCGAACGTGGCACAGTGATGCAAAATCAACCAAAAGGGGGCAAGAATTTGTTTTCTATTGGAACGAAGTTTTAAACAAATTTTTACGGCGATATATAAAATACATCGATCGTAGATCATAGTATAACTTGAGACGAGAAACTGACATTAAAAGATAATTTCGAACGTGGCACAGTGTTGCAAAATCAACCAAAACGTGGCAAAAATTTGTTTTCTATGGGAACGACATTTTAAACAAATTTTTACGGTAAACTATAAAATACATCGATCGTAGGTCATAGTATAACTTGAGGCGAGAAACTGACATTAAAAGCAGCTACGATATACATATATTATTTGAGAAACAAATTCTTTTCATTTTTTGTTGTTTCTGAGTATGATTCTTGATTTTCTTTCACTTTGATCATATAAATGTTTTTCATCGTGATAAGTACTTTAGTGTGAACAAAAAAATTAAAACAAAATGTAAAGTTGAAAGCCAATTATTAATTTTTGTTATATTGTTTATCCTATTATTTAATTTTGCCCATGTATACGCTGTATTTTATATAAAAAATCACGAAATATCATAATTACTACTGTAGAAACCTTTTTTTGAATTTCTGCCGCGTTTTGGGGATTTTGCACCACTCTGCGTGGCTCGATTAGCTGCTCGAAAAATCGACAACGGTGACTTGCTGGTTTTTATGTAAACAGGACTGGTTCCGTTGTGCGGGTTAATAAAAACATATTAGTATCATTTTTGGAGGCAAAATGAAATAAAGAAAATAGATCTCCTACTTTTATATCCACCTTATCGTGTTAATTTGTTCGCTTTGAACATTTTCACTACCCTCTTTTGTTTAATATTGTTATTAGGCATCGCCGTATATAGCTGTAGTTGTAAACGTACATTTACCTCGCGTATTTGAAGCACACGTGGAAAATTAATGCAGAATTCATGACGCATCCGAGGAACTGAGTGCGCGATATCTGTATTTTAATTGGTAGATTGCTGAATTAAATGCGGTGAATCAATGCCATAATACTTTGTTGTTCTCGTGTAGAATTTCTTCACATTACCAATACGATTATCCAAGCTCTTATATAATTAAGCAATTCTTTACAGTGTATATACATACTGGGTTTTTAAACATTTTTTTACAAAAGTATTTGGTGTACTGTAAACACTTAATTGCTTATTTCTACTAGCAAAGAAAATGAAATCAGTGATTGCCTTATGAATATTCTTTTCGCTGAGTGAGTGAGCAATAAATCTTGTCCAATTAATAACTTGTACAACGCAAGTATGTATATATAGTTCCATGTTCGATATATCATGATTGTAAATCAATACGCGCCCCAGAAAAATGATAATGGTACATTAATTGTTGAAAGTTCCACGCTTGCAGGAGAATTTGCGCGTTAATTTCAGATATTTCACACTGATTGAACTGATTGTGACATACTTCGTTGAGGCAAGAAGATCACTTGATTTATGTACTTCGATCAAAACACTAGTTGTGCAACTTTATTTTAGTATGTTCCGAGCTTACCTTGTCAGAAATGGTAAGATATCACAGACACTGGAGAAGGCGGTGCAATTTAAGTAAACTGCTAAATCGAAACCTCGATGGTAACTCGGGTAAGAAAGTCGGGTACAAGTCAGTACATGACACTTAAATTGCTCTTTCGCTTTAATTTGGGCCAATTTCGAGGCTTGCAGACGCTTTCTCGAATAAGAAGCCTGCAGTGAAATCTAAATCTCGGGGTCATTTTCCACGAGGTAAATGCCAATTAGCCGACCGGTTAACGCGGTATTGCCTGGCTGCCGGAGTGCATTACTTGATGCATCCCCCCATTGCAGCTGCGAAATAACGCCTGATAACATTACCGGATACAGTGTCACGGAATTGTAGATCGATCAAATGAAAGTGCTCGACCGTATGCGACATAAAATATCTCTGTCGTGCAGAAATGTTCTGCGCGATTCGAATATACATGTGCTTAGCAAATATGTACTACATTGCACTATTTTAACTTAAAAAAACTGTATTCGGTGTTGCCTTTGTGGATTAAAAAAATGTCGCTGTCGTTTGGATAGTTTCAAACTACCAGAGTTCTAGAAGTCTGTTGATAGCTGTGCAGAAAAGCTGTAATTTTCTGGCTACCTGTAATCAATAGGAACTCCTATGCATAGACTTGGAACTGTGACGATACTTCATCGTTAGGCTTTTATCGAGAAACGATTCCTCGGACATTTTATTAATTTTCCCTCGTTGGTATAATACATCTTTGAACAATTTTGATTGCAATTTGTGTTAAAAAAAGTTTGTTCGTTAGATAAAAATAATTTGCAGACATAAACAAGTGGAATGTATATTTGATCTTTCTTTGTATTTTATATTTCCATTCAATTCGTATCTTCCATTCATTTTTGTATTTTATATTTCCATTCAATTCGTGCTATTTGTACAATTTCTGAACGGTGTGTATCAGCCTTGATCAGGAAGCAATCTACACTATTAATTCGCTATTCTGTTAACATTCTCACCTGTCACTGCAAAGCATTGAAAAATCGTCTTGAAAAAAATCGCCGAGACAAACGTAAAACGAAGGACAATCACGAGCAAATCGTATATGGACGGTTACAGGTACATATAAGGAAAAATACTATGTGAATTAACAATGTAAAATATTACTTTGATCGATGAATGATGGAAAACACCTGCCATTGAATAATTGCTGATACTGACAGCTATGACTCACAGCTATTAAAATCTAGTATTCGTAATTTATGAATTTCCGCATGACTTATTCTTGTTTATACTACTTAAAAAGTTCGTACAATTTGTAATATACCGAAATGTTGTGAATATTCATTCGGTATCGCTAATAAAACGTTAAAACATACACGTATAAATGAAATCAAAATGGCCCAAAAATTACTCTACCAGTAAATCACATTTTTCAATTATTATTACACCAATTCATAAAGGTTCTCGTCGATATTCTAAAATTCTGATGAAACCCATATGTACACTTATAAGTTTGTATAGCAAATTTGTTAACCTTATTCAACTCTTTTTAGCGTACGGTCAAGCCTGATTGCACACAATAATAGTTACATAATTCCTAGTAAGTAGTGCGATGAAAAAAATGAATAGAACAGCGCGTCGTTCCTTTTCCATAGCATAGTTAGTATTAATGAATATTTCTGTTCTACTTGGCAAAAGGAAATATGTACTTATATTATTATTTCATTTGTTTCAATATTGCAAACGTATATTAGCATTTAATTGATATAAATGTTAAAAACTTAATACAACGAATAACTCAAATTAATAAAAAAAAGTAGCAGTAAAGTATTAGAAAAATCTGAAAAATGTTAAATATACTCACCGCCACCATTTTTGTAACACAAGTAAGGAAACCTCCAGACATTGGCAAGATCGACGGCAAATCCGATGACAGACAAAAGGAAATCAACTTTGCCGGACCAGGTCTCCCTGCCGTCGGCAGCGTCGTTCAGCTTTAGAGGGTTTTTCACCACCCTTGACGACATGTCTCGTTCTCCTATAAAGAAAAGATTCCAAAATTTCACATATACATTTTTAACGATAGCACAATCGTCCGATCTGTATTTACAATGTGGAAAATTCACATATAATTACAATTTTTCCTAGATTTACAATTGTGCAAGATACCCCGAAAATTAGTTTACGTCCACCCACTCATTTTCTCCTTTTTATTGGTATAACTGCAGAGATATAGACTAGTTAAATTCTATATGCAATCAACTCCAGGAGACAGATAATGTCGAAAAACTATGAATTTTTAGCGTTACGGGTCGCCGTGTTCCAAAAAAATATTTCGTCTATAATTGTACGGAATAGCTCGGAAAATGCCCATTTAACCCCATACAAAGAATTTGTTAGCTGTAAACTATCCACTGCAGAAGAGTGAATATCATAGGCATAAGCCATCCTACGACTGAACTGCACAGAGGCGCTAGGAAAACTAGTTTTCACGGAGGAAGCTACATCTAAACTGTAACGAGCCACTAGAAGATCGAGAGTCGCTGACGAACGTGGAGCTGAACCATAGGGAATCATTGAAAATGTTACTATAGACCTGGTAACTTTATACATTGATATATGTATGTACGCCTAAGCTAAGGATTAAAATATCGAATAAGAACGAAGAACGCCAAAATATTTGTTCGGTGAAATAAAAAACGGTATTAGTCACTTTTAAGTAACTCTTTGGAAACAAGGAAAAGTATGTTTCTGACAAACTAGTGACAGCAGTATTAACAACAGTATACAATATGTATATGAGTGATTTGTACATTTCTTTGTAGTAATTTGATGTACTTAAACAATGATTTAGTGCGTAACTCAGTTTAACAAAAACTTCGTTTACATTGTTTCTGATCTCGTTGATTCATTAATATTGAAAAATCAGGTCACCTCGCAATTTTTCGTCGATGCCTTTACATACGATACATTTGCAAAAGTATTTGAATAAAAAGTCTGTGGGATTTTACAGTCGTGGTGTAAAGGGTTTGCATAGAAGTAAAAAGTTGTAGAACGACGAAGGAAAAGTGACTTCATGAAATTTTAGATTTGAACGTTGCAGAAAAACGTTCCTCCTGGTGGGAAACTTGTGCGTCGTACATCATCTCCGTTTCGGTAAGCAGTCCCCGATTGAGTCTGCGGGGCCGGAAACATAATTTGTTTAAAATGAGTTGCGTACAGAGTCAGGTCGATCAAATTTAAATACATTAAATTACTGCAAGCAAAAGTCGCATAGGGTAAGTGTATTACGAAAAAATGTTCGTATTCGAAATTCGAATTTTCGTATGAACGTATATTCCCCTTCTTACCAAAAATTAACCCGAGGAAAATACATAAAGAGCTGGCCATTGAGTGAAAACTTGATAAATCACAAAATTCGAACGCAGTGACTTATACGAACGTTAATACGTTCGTCATTGAACACTGTTGAAAACTTTTTTATGCCACCCAAAAATACGATGATGCACAAAAACACGACTGAATTGAAAAGAGCAGCGCGCTTAAATTTGAGTGTGCAATTATAAAAAGAAACATCTTCGCGTTTGAAAGCTCATGGACCCCGTTCGCTAAACTCAATCGTCAGTCTCACGTGTACTACGTATGTACTAGACAATCGTAATCGTCGATTATTTTATCCGCGATGCAGAGGACGCACTCCACGAAAATCGTGATAGGAAACGCGGCAACAGATCGAGGTCCATCAAAGCGGACAGGGATATCTCGATTGAGCTGACAAGCGTAATGGGTTCTCGTTTCGCGATGATTTTTTCGAAAAGGCTCGTATATGAATGATATCGAAATCTCGATCGGTCGAATTCCCGCACGCGGTACGTATAATTACATTCGATCGAAGATCCGTGAAGATAAAAGGGGTTGTGTGGGGGTGAAAGCAGGATGTCAGAAGACGAGAGAAGGCGGGAGGGTGTGGAGTCGCGTGCGGGCGCGGTCGCGTGTAATTTGGCGACGACAAGTTATCGATAGCCCTTCAAGCGACAACGCTTAACTCCGAGCGAGGCTCATTGTGCCCTGGTGACGGGTTCCGGACAAACAGCGTATATTTCAAAGGCGGCCGCGGCACCAGCTTCGAGGGGGCTCTCGACGAGGGGTTTTCTGTCACACGCACTGATCCACGCTTGTCTATAGATCGACCCGATTAATATTCGATTGATATTCGGCGGTTATTGCCGAACGTCGATAGAAATATCTCTCTCACCCTTTCCGAACAGGTGCGACGGAAAAATGTTGCTTTGAAGTCTGCCGTTTTTTAAGCGGAATAGTTACGATATTGGGCCACTTCGTTTCTGCGAGCCTGCTGCTGTTCCTTGTATATGTATGTACAGGGTGGCCCGTAACTAGTGCAGTATTTGGAAATGAAGGATAGCTGAGGTGATTCTGAACAACTTTTTCTTTGACCAAACTATTGTTTGAAGCTTCGTTTTTGAGTTATTAACGAAAAACACTGGCCAATCAGAACGCCCGTATAGCGCGCCCCCAGGCGCGTACCTCTCATCTGCGCTCGGTCGTGATCGAAGGTATCGAGGGAAACGTACCGCAAATGTTACATCGTTTTAAATTAAGATAGGCAAATCAGGTAAGATAGGTAAATTCCTGGACGAATGGGTAAGTTTATTTAACTACCTTTTTCTAACATTAATTATCCAAACAGTTTTTTCATTGGTAATTAAACACTTTATTCGTTTCGGATAACGAATAAAACTACGGAACAGTTATTAAACTACCTGCTAATTAAATTGTTATTGATGAATAACGAATAATTGCACATTATTCTTAATTTACGACAATGTAGCACGCTATGCCAATGCGTTGGTTCACGACCACGGCTGAGCTCAGCTCAGAGGTATGCGCCTGTGCGCGCGCTGTACGTGAATTCTGATTGGCCAGTGTTTTTCGTTAATAATTCAAAAAAGAAGCTTCAAACAATATTTTGGTCAAGGAAAAAGTTGTTCAGAATCACCTGAGCTATCCCCCACTTCCGGATCCTGCACTAGTTACGGCCACCCTGTATAATGGCTCGACGGAGAAGTTTCCTGCGATGATACGCGAATAATATGTTATGGAAACATTTACCGTGCTCTACGGTATTTGGCAGCCGTATTGCCACCGTAAATTGGGACCAGGGGTCACGGCCAAGCCTATAATGGGTCTACGGCTACGCGGTTCTTTACGTTCATCCTTTTATCTGGCTCAGGGATTCATATAGACTGGATTGACTCCCGCGTATTTGGTAACCAGAACTGGGCTGCTATTTACCCTTTCATACTTTTCGACGCTTTTCCAAAGCCTGTATTTTGTTCCAAACTCAGTTGCGATTATTCTAGTGGCAAGTTTATTTGTTTCAATGGAATGTTTCATTCATACATTGTTCGTACAAAAGTACTTCATTCATTTTACTTTTGCTACACGCCTTGTGCACTGCGTACATTCTTTTTACTTTGCGATATAATATTCTGCATACTTTCTCTTCGATATAAATTATTGGAGTAGACTTGTTTGTTTACTCTACGATGCAACGTGCATGCTGTGTCTTTGCTTTGATGATACTATTTCTTTATAGTTACAACGTTTTAACAAAGTAAACCATTTGGGCGATTGTAATAAGTATACTAGTTAATATTTAATGCCAATAATGCCAGTCTGTAATATTCTAAGAAAATCAATCGTGCATGCATTGTTCGATTGCCTATTCGTTTTACCTTTCGTCAGAATTGCAGTTATGTATTGAAACGTCGTCTATTTATGCAAAATATAATATTAAGTTCGTAAGTTATTATGAGACTTCTCTTTCTTCTATCCATCCCAAAGTTCTACCAATATATAATACATATACCTACTTACTTCTAGTATGTCTTTAAAGTACTTTGTTTCGTGTGACCTAGTACCCAATGCAATTTACAATTTACATCTACAATTTGAATAAGATTCTATCTGTGATTGTCTCAATCAATAGAGCATTCGTCGGTAAGATGGTGGCCAAGCGGAGAAGTTTCATTCAAGAAATTAAACAATTAATCATACAATTTCATAATGCTCAGGTAATTAAAAGAATATGACTATAAGTGTAATATAATCGTTAGGTAAGATATATTTCAGAATGTAAAGGACTGAAACTACTATTTAAACTAGTAAACCTATTAACAAAGAAAGCAGCATCAAGCAGTACAGAATTCTCTAAATACAAGTTAAAGCATTTTTTTACAAAACATGAGACAAATACGAGAAACGACAAATAGAATTCGCATTCATCTAAAAAAAACGAAGCAAGTGTTAAACTTTATGAGTAAGTATGTAACTATAATAATAATAGTGTTTTAACGTTTGGCAGCCTACAAACTGTTCTATCACGGTTTAACTTTTGCCAATGGTTTTCGTAATTTTCAGACTTTGTCACTTTTACCATTTTTCCTCTGAGCCCCACAAATTTTACAACAGATTAGTTTCCCACAGTTTCTAGAATTATTTCAAACTCGTTCCTCAAAATAGGAAAATTTAAGACGCAAAATTATCAAAAACATTGCTGTGGTAAGATAAATAATAACAAAATACAAACATTCAGGTACCTACTCTAGACTTCTGCATAGTAAGATATACTACATATTGTACCCAGATGGATCAAAAATGTCAGATTCTTCCAAATTAACGAAAAAACAAAGCTACAGTAATAATTGAAATAAAAAAGACCATGTTCCCCCATATTAAAAACTGCAGGGCAGGATGGGCTAATCTATTTAAAAAATAATCCCTCCTTTTGCAACAAAAAAACACACCACTTGCACGTTTCACGACAGCTACTAACTATCACCAACACTTTTCGTATGTTTCAAACAATTTGTCACACCGCGGAACAATTTTCAACACGGCATTTGACAAACGTTGCAATTTCTACGATAAAAACTGACGATTGCACTTAGGATCACGCGGTAAAAAGCAAAGTGCGATTAGACGCGATCGCAGGCGTGCAAACGAGCGTTGCGAAATGAAAATCCGTCCGTGAATGAATTGTAAGGCACATACCCTGCCCCGTGATCCAGAGAAGAACAGCCTTGTTCGGAAAAACGCGAACGAAACGAGACTGTCCCGTGCGTCTCAAGATTTAAACCGTGCCACATGGGCGCGCTCAAGAAATAGAGGTAGCTGAGAGTTGCGTCGAAGGTGGGCAAATTCGTAGAAACGGCTTCGGTGGGGACGATGCTTCTCGTCAAGGTAACCGACAAGATCGTGGTATTAATTAGCTTGTCGTTAGAGCTGTTGGCTCCTTGCATCAACGCTGAATCGCTATGACAGTCTGGAGTATCGAACTTCATTGTCCGCTCTGCGGCGTTACTCTGCAACTTGTTGCACGCGAACATTAAACATTTACTTTTCCTCTTGTTTTCATTCTTATGCCATTTCACCGATGTATATATTTGACAGCGCAGACAGCAAGTAATGTATTTTCGTGCGCTATACTTTTACCTTTACATTGACTGTATATTCGATTTGGAGAAATTCTTTGATACGATCGAAATGTGAAAATAAATTACACCCATGAACATTCTGGAGAATCAGTATTTTTTTATTTGTTTTCACTTTATTCAGCTTTAGAGTCTTGAAGTGCTTATCAAGGAAAATTTCTTGTTTCTAAGAAGGATTGTAATAGGCGGCTTTGACTTTCCGTGAATCGCACTTCCAAGATGAATTATTTGAAACATATACATTAAATATAATTTAGAAGGTGATACACGAGAACACGGATAACGATCGAAACCGCAAACGACCATGAAAAATAAGAGTACTTGCATAAGCAACAAACACCTGTAATGTCAAACCTGTTCTAACTAGCCCAATTGGTTTTCATGAGACCATTTTTCAGAAACCTTCAAACGTTGCATATTATTTTTAGAACCACGGAAGGTAGAGTGCAAGCTGCAACGATAAATTACTAATATTTATAACGGACATCGAGCTGGAACAATTTTTTTGTTAATTCGTTAATTTCTTATTTTGTTAAATATTAATTTTTAGTGCAAGAAGTTCGTTGCTACTTCTCAGGTTTCCACACAATTAGATTTATAGCGCGCCAGAAAAAATTGGACTGAAACTGTTGTTTACGACAAAAGGGATGTATACTATTGTCTAAACAAACTTAATACATATCTTTTGCAAACTTTGTCAGCAATGAAAACAAATTTGCCTCTTGTACGCAAAAGTTTTATTTGCTCTAACACGAATGTAATACATGACAATTATTTAAATAGTCTTGTTGATAAGTGTATAAACAGAATTAATATAATCTATATCTAGCTTCTTCTTTTTTTTTTAAATAACAATCTAGATATACTCACTGATTCCCATCCGGGCATACTATTTTTACTGTATTTTATATAACAATAATAATAATGAGAAGAAATAGAAGAAGAAGGAGGGCGAGCGAAAGAATAATAACGAGTAAGAATAGATAATCTTGTATATACTACACACTTGTTGCTAATGAAGATGAAATATTTGTTATTTCTATTTATACAAAATTTTGTTCCATTCCTTCTTTAGAACAGTTAATGTCACGCCGTCGCAGAAAAATGGAAACACTGGTAACAGTGTGTAATTTCTACAATATCTACAGTAGTAGCTTAATATAAATATTTTTAACTGCATGTAGTGTAAACTTTTTATTTAAATATAAACTAATACTCTGCACGTAATAATTGTATAATTTTTATAGGGAAAAGGGGCGAATTTTTGAAAGTATTTCAGGAAATTCTCATAGTACAAACGAGCATTCACCTTTCCTATGAATTTTTCGCCTCAATATATCGTTCTATCATCTACAATAAAGGTTCCATGACAAAAAATTAAATCCTTGGTATTAATAAAGTAATAACTAATAATAAGGGGGGACAAAATAATAATACACTACAATCTATACCGTGTACCTGCTTTGCTAAACTAAAAATGTTAAAAAAACCTTCAAACTATACAGAACGCTGGATTAAGGATAGCTTTTGGAACCTTTCACATTAGTTCCATAGGCAGCTTAATTGAAATTAACAAGCTATCTTTGACGCACAGAATGTGATTATTAGTCTTACAATATGACATAGCAATCTCGGTCTCCACTAATTCTATTATATTTAGTGTTCTTCTCCAAGAAACCAGTCTCGAGTGAATCAACTGTCCAACATTAATTATCCGTGGAAAGAATTGTCAACTAGTTCAATGAGCTAGAGTGCCACTCATCAGCCGTGGTAAAATGGGAAGTAATAAATCGTTTACCATTCCCACGTTGAATTGCTTAACTTTTCACGTATGTATGTTAAAGAATTTATGAAAGGAAAAGAAATCATCTCCTAATAGAATTGAGAATATTTATACTCAAATGGCTGTGTCAGAAGTATCGTCTGTTGGGCGTTTTCGTGGATGCCATAGAGTTGATTATTTCACGTATTCAATATGTACCAGATTTGTTCGCAATCTACCATTGGTAATTTTCCAAACTCCTCCTCTGTAATGCTGTTTAAATTTCTTTCAGATATGGAAGGGACTGAAATGAAACTTCAATTCGTGGAAAATAGTCATTTCTGCAGCTTCTTTCCATAACATCATTCTAGATCCAGAAAAGGACTCCATGTGTTATGTACACTTTATTTTCAGCCAATATTATTAGGTACCGTATAAACATAAAATTAAACCTAATACAAAAATCAAATGAACAAAGTACCTACATTATATGAATCTATTCGTAACTTTTGGGACATTAATTCATATCTTTCTACGAAAGTAAGCGTACAACGATTAGGTCGTTTACAATGAAAGTGGCCTACTGCAAAGAACAGAAAATTACAAAAATCTAGTTCAATTGTAAATTTCGATTCAATATATCAAAATTTGATTACATATTTTCTAACACGTTTCTAAGATAATTCATCCTTACCCCGTTATACGATAGCTCAAATAGTTCTTTAATTAATAAGGAAAAATAACGTTGTTCTCAACTGTAGACCAAATTGACCCAATTTCCCGTACAAGAGCCTTTAATTGCGACGCACAAGATATATAATACATAATTTACGTGCCATGTAACATGAATTTACCAGCTAATTGTATTATAATCGGCAAATGATAGACGTACAATCAGAAAAGAAGAAATTATTGCAAGGACTTGTGGAAACACGCTGATCTGCAGGCTGTTTACGAAAAAGTATACAAAGCTTAACAGATAATCATTTTGAGTAAATTGTGGCACATGGATATACACTGCTAGACAGAAAGATACTTTAATTTTTCATGCTGTAATTACGATGGCATGAAAATTGGGAATGCAATATGAATTCTACTTTGTAGGAACATGTAAACATAACTTCGCTCAGGAGAAATATAAACGCATAAATGTGCAGGGGCAAAATGATAGAACACTCCAATTGTATTCAAGTGCTATAAAGGCAGAATTGTTCCATCTCTAATAAGAATAAGTATGTAATCGGCAATTTTGCCTGAATACTTGCATTTGGATTGGAACAAAAGAAGTGCGGGTGCTTATGGAGAAAACAGTAAGCACAGTTCATTAAACACTGGTAGAAATCAAAATAGCATTCAAAAATGCAAAAAATCAAATCAGCAGAATAAGAAATTCCCTGTGAGTGATCTTTAATCTCATTATCAGTTCTGAAAACTTGGCAAACTTTCTAAACAGGAAGAATTTCTGTACTCTTATTTAGAACAGTTCTCTAATTCATATTCCTTCCGTGGAATATATTCCGGATATGGAAAGTCAAGTACCTGCCCCATTTCAATAAAAAAAAATAATTATTGTATAAAAAAAAAATAATAGACTGCAATTTATTGACAATGTACAACGAAGTTCCGAAATATTTCGTTATCGATGTTAGTACTCCGGTAAATACACTCGCCGGCAAGAATGAAGACACGAAGCAATTACTTGGAAATTAAGTAACAAAATTGGGCCGTCCCTTCTGAAAGTAGTGTAAGTCCAAAATTGGGGAAACTAAAAATTTACATATTCTATGTATATGTAACCGTATATTTATACTATAGATTTATATACCAAAGAAAAGTGGAATTGCGCCACTTTCAAAATAAACAGTTAAAATGTCTTACTATGTTTTTAGCACTACATAACATATTTGAAACGGTATTTATCACTTGTCGATCCACGCAGTCATATCGTTTTCATAGCTTAACTATTACTCATTTATTCCCGCCATTTAATGATGGATATTTACTGAATCAAATCATATTGCTGAACAGCAATAGAAATCGTAATGTAGAACATTTGAATGACACGCCGGCTTGGGTTATGTGTAGAGTCTTTACTTACCAAATTCTACGTCCGAAACGATTAACGAGTGAGACCGGAGATGCTGTGGCTCGGCAAGACACCTCGGCACTGACCGCAGATCTCTTCGGACCACACGACTCCCACGACGAGAACCCGCCACAGGGTCAAAAGTACTTCGAAACTCGTATCCGTCAGACCCATTACCGCGTCACTAACCGTCCACGAAATATTGCTTTCGTCCCCGTGTGAAAAATAATTGCTGAGGCGTGTGACAATTTCGAACTTGATTCAACGATTACTTATATATATCTGAAATCGAGTAGGAGTCCACTTTGTACTTCCTCCTGTTACTTTATAAACGTGACGGAATAAAGGACCATTGGATCGCGTGATTTATAACTACAGCTATTTTTTACGCGCGGGCACCTGTTTCAAATCGTTATGGGATAGTTTGCAGGAACTGCCGCCTCTAACGTAGACGGGTCGTTCCTCAAACTTTGAAAGCAGACGTACATCGGGCACGGCTATGACCCATCAGAAGGGTGATGTATAAATTCGAAAAGAGAACCACGTCGCAAAGGTTCGAAAGAATGAGTGAGGATGTTGCCGGCAGCAGGATGTATATACGCGCTCGGGTCACGTGATATTGCGGGATACAACCCAAAGACGCGGACCGCGTGTCTGCACATGCGCGGAATTACGCGACGGACGAAAATGTCGCGCGCACCTGTATACCCCGTGCGAGATGCGCTTATTCCGCTAACTGTTTTAAAATAGTTAGGTACAGGTACATAATATTTTTAAGAACTACAATGTGACTACGAAAGTCAAGTTCGTTAACTTGTTATGCGCATACTTACCTTTTCGCACTTACCATTCGCACGCGCATTTGAAAATTAGTTATCTGTATTTCAATTTCACACGCAGCTGTAATTCATTGGTGAAGTAAAGATTGTTAGGGCTATTTATGTGACTCTTTTCTAATTGATTACTTCTTATGAATTTTTGTTGTACTCATTCAAGTCAATTAAGAACTTTTCGATACAGTATATTATAATTTTCCTGTCTTCTTACATAAAATAACTATTTTTTTTAGATTATTAAATTTCAATTGATTGTATATGTTAGTTAAAGTGGAAACTAGGCATAGGTATAGGTACATAACATTTGAAAATGTATATGTTTTATACATTTCATTCTTACAATAAGTAATGATAAATACTGACACTTAATTCACTGTTTTTATTATCAGCAGTACTTGAAGATACATAGATACATACGTTAAAGGTGGGGCTTCAATGCGCCTTACAGATACTACCATATATCAATTTATGTAGCGCCTGTTGCATCGGGTTGGTCCGAAATATGGTGAACAGTGCTATCCCATTATAAAACGAGGATCGTAGGTCCAGCTAAAAGTTGGTCAGAAATAGTAGAAGTCCAATAGGCTCGACCCTAGAGTCGTAGGTCCGGCTAAAAGTTGGTCAGAAATAGTAGAAGTCCAATAGGCTCGACCCTAGAGTCGTAGGTCCGGCTAAAAGTTGGTCAGGAATAGTAGAAGTCCAGTCGGCACGACCCTAGAGTCGTAGGTCCGGCTAAAAGTTGGTCAGAAACATTAGAAGTCCAGTTGGCACGACCCTAGGAGTCATAGATCCGGCTGAAAGTTGGTCAGAAACAGTAGAAGTCCAGTCGGCACGACCCTAGAGTCGTAGGTCCAGCTAAAAGTTGGTCAGAAATAGTAGAAGTCCACTAGGTATGACCCAGGGGTAGTAGACCGCCGGTCGCCGTCGGCGACCGTCGAAAATTTTCGGAAATAGCGAATACCGCCGAGCGCAGCTGACGCGCCGGCGCGTAGCGGAGTGGGGAGGCTGGCGGAGTGTGGTCGACCGTCGCGCGGCGCGTGCCCCTTCTTTCTCAATTGGAGTGTCGCAGCGTAAGGTCGTCTACGGTGTTGATGGTTAGCGACATACCTCACTCTACAACGCAATAGCACCTCAGGCTTTACTTTACCATTGTGTTCGCTTCATTATTAGCCTCTATTAATTAATACGCGTTTAACTAACAATCGTTCTACTATCGCAACAGTACATTAAACTTTATAGATTATAATCTTTCTTGAGTTTCCTTTGCTGAACGAATATGAGATTAACTAGTCGTTTGTTGTAACATCGCGTTAACTAATTTATCAGTTTGATCGGTTTGAGCATGGGTATATGGAAATATACTCATGAGTAGTAACTTTTTTACTGTTTTATATTATATGAGGATAGGTCTTCTTGTACAACGCGTTTTTAAATAGCTTCATAATTTTAAAACAGATCATATATAGTATAAAATATATCACTATATATCTTTTTATAATAGAGTATTTAATTGAATACCTATGAAACGATATTTAAATAGTTATTAATTATGGAATGAATATAAAGTAACGTCCAGTATTCTACGTGCATTAGTTTGTAGTGGAGAATCGAATACCATTCGACTTCGTTTATTTGTCAATTGCAATTACTGCACAGTTATAATAGATTGTTAGTAAGCGTATAGTCGTTCCTCTTTTTTACTACTTTGATTACATGTATATAAAGTAAAGGTACTTACTTACCTTGTAAATTTGTTGGGACTATCGCATAATTTTATTATACGATATCCATATTAGTCTTTAGCGTTTAGAGACATCAATACGTTCACTTTTCCCGTACAAGATATTAATTAAACCTGAATGTACAAGAAGACAATACGCGAACCGGTAGATCTCGAAATCAAAGCAATCTACTTTAAAATCAACCGTGCATTTTAGAAGCAATGCTTTGATGACGGGAACACCGGAGGATGTTTCAATTTCATTCAAGGTATATTAATGTAGTGTCATTGAATAATTTCCCTAATAAAGTACAGTCATTGTACAATTTTTCTAATAAAGTAGAGTCATTGCACAATTCTTCTAATAAAGTAGAGTCATAGCATAATTTTTCTAATAAAGTAGAGTCATTTCAGTTTCTCTTTAATAGAATAAAATCATGTATTGATCGGGTATATATGTATATGTATACATGTATACATTTAGCCCGTTAGAAAATCAGTATGTCTTCATCATTTTTTTAGACGAGGATTTCCAGGTTTATCCCTTTCCATGTTCACTGCCCGGATCCCACTCGCGTGCCCCGGTGCTACTTGGGTGGGAAAACAGTGGTAGAGCACGATGATATCTATTTAGTTTATAATGATTTATTGTTGGCCACTGACAGTGCGTTTGGTGTATCGTGCACGACGTAATATCCACATTGTGTGTGTGGTTAGGCTGTGGATTTGCGTCGTTCCGTACTAAAACGTAGTTACTCTAACCAAGATAAGATGTCCATTAATTGAAAACAGAGACATCATTTTTACTATTAACTGCATTCATAATCCCTAATATACCGGGGCACGAAGTTTTTGTCATTTAAGATGACGGAGACCAAATTCCAAAGAGAATCGAATATACTTATCAATTGCTATCAAGTACCTTTTGTATCGGTGCTATTTAATTATTCTATTAAATATCTATTAAATATCTCAACCGCGACGTGGTATTTTCCACGTGAACGCAAAGATCCCAGCCACTGTCAATCGATTTCAGAAAAATGGTACGTACATTAGAGTGTGCAAGTTGTGCGACAGCACTTGGGTGTCGGGGGTGTCCCGGGACGCCTCCCTAGTGTAGGCTTTTGTGCCCAAGTGTTTGACTGAGAACCGTGGAGTGTCGCGTGTTGGTGTGTCTGTTTGCCATTTTTTAAATATAGGTCCAGGTAGGATAGGTAGCATACTTTCTGGTGTGATTGATAGACATAAGTAGGTAGGGCCGGGCAGGTTGACACAGTCTCCGATCGGGTAGGCACTATTTCGCGTGTTCAACCTGTTTCAGGAAATCTGATTTGAAAAGTCGACGGTGAAGCTGTGGCGCGAACGAAAATGCGTTCACCTCTGGCTTTGCCTATCGATTTTTCGAATCCTTCGCGGTCGTGGTCGCGATTTAGGCTCCGAAACGAAACGTGTTACATTATGCTCCAGGCTGCACGTGTGAACGAAGAACGATTATAGTTTTAATCGTAATCTTTGCGATTTTCCGTAATCACAATTTTACGATTTTATTTCATCGTGATTCGGCCACGTGTGTTCCATTTAGCTCCGCGATTTAAACTCTTTATTTCACCTTTATAAGTTTTTCTTTGGTTTTCGATTAGAGCCTCCAGCCTAGTTTAAGTTACAGCTGGCCTTTGGGTCCAACGAAAAGAAGAGGCTATATGCCGAAGAGGCCCGACAAGCTGTCACTCAAGAGGGCAACTACTAATGGCTCCCCATTCTTTTTAAGAATGGGGAATCATTCTTTGTTACTACTTTGTCACTGTGCTTGCATTTTCATTTGTAGAATTTTTATTTGTACTTGGCCGACGCACATTCCGGCCCAACGATGCAGCCCTCCCAAATATCGCGTTGTTTTAGAGTTGCGAGAAACTTGAGAACGGGTCGAATTAGAGTTGCGTTAAATGCCACGCGGTTTTTCAAGTAGTGTCGCGAAAAAGAAAACGTGTTTCGCGTATTCTTGGAGTTGCGAAGTGACTCGCGGTTTTTAATTAGAGTTGCGACCAAATGAAAATCGTGATTGATTTAGCGTTTCGCAATGATATCGCGATGGTTCTTGCAATCTTGCCGTGGTTATTGTTAGTTAAATTGTAGTATTTTATAATATATTTTACATATGAGAAAGTTTCTAGTGTTGCGGAAATTATTTTCGCGTCTTGAGCCGTCAGCTAACTTTACAGAGGATCTTCAATTACATTGCTTTTTGATATTACAAATAATTTACTGTTTGCTTTCTATCAGCCTTAATAAATAGTGCAGCGAAATGATTGCATCGCGAGTTCCCATTAGTGTTGCGTTGATTAAAGATCGTGTTTTTAATTAGAGTTGCAAATACCAGTCCCCAACTGCTTCCAATTGGAAGCCTGTTCATGAGCCACCCTGGAGTGTGGCACATCATCATCAGCCAAAGACCATAGCTGAATCTTGCGCGTTTAGTGTTGCGTTTAAAGAGACAATTGGTGCATAGAGCATCGAGTCATTCTTTCATTAGTGTTGCGTCCAATCGATTTTGCTGATTTTTAATACTATTAATGATTAACTTGAATTAGAGTTGCTATTTGACATATTGAAGCACCACTCGCGTCTGATTCTTACAAATTTGTGTTGCTATTGAATTTTCTAATGTTTAAAAGTAGTATACTAGCGTTGCGTTACATAAATATTCTTTAAATAATATAAATTTGTTGGCGGCCCTTCTGGCCACCTGGTACTTCAGGCATTTTTAAAAAATTTTTTATTTATTAGAGCCAATTCATTGTCAATTATTGTTCTACATGGTGTATTTTTTCTTTTCAGCGTTTCATTTTATTTAGTTTTCTTAATAATTATACTACCTGGAATGTCTGTTGATGGAAATACTGCTAAAAAATTGCATACATAATAGTATATTACCGTGTGGACGAAATGAAGGAAAAGAAAAGAAAAGGAAATAAATGATAAAAATGAAAGAAAAGAAAAGAATATAAAGAAATAATTAAAAGAAATAATTTGTAGAATCTTTGATAAATTTATAATAATTCTAGATAGTAGATTTCAATTATATTCAATACTAGTAACTGTTCATTATTGGAGTTTAACTCTTAAATATTTTCTCCTAATCGTTGCAATTGTATTTTTACCTTTGTTTAGTAGAGATAATTTTTATAACTTTTCGAGCTTGCTTTGTAGAAATTGAAATTCACTCGCGATATCCGATTTGTGAGTTTAAGAATTCATTCTTATAATGCTTTACTAATTATTTCGAGTTCGTGCATGTTTCAGAAGCATTGAAAAGAAGAGAATTCATGAAACAATGTATAATACCCCTCACCCCATCCCTGCCCCAAACCCCTGTCCTTATTAACTAATTACAGGTGTTAGACAATTAATTAGGCAGGCCCAAATATAAATCGAACAATACATTTAGCTCTTTATGTAGGTAGGATTTGTCTCAACCCACAATCTTAGATCTTTATACTGGCAGGTTTTACACGAATTGAAATTATTAGACTTTTAATTAGGCAGGGTTTATAAAACCAAATATTGTTGGCAGGTGCTGCAATTTTTTGGTTCGGGTTTCTGTCTGTTCTAGGACACCATGGACCACGAGAGATTAATACGGACTAACCGAAGAGGATTTAAGTATATGTATACTCATACCTACATGAGTATGGGATAGTATCTATTACAGTCCTATGTAGATAGGATGTTATTGAAATTGTTCTTTTATTCGAACTGTTAGATGTTATACTAGGTAGGGCGATTCTAGTTTTAAGTTAGATCTTTAGTCAGGTAGGGCGCATTTGAATTCAATCTAGTATTTAAGAAGGGAGGATTTATTTTTAACCTCAGTCTTAGTTTCTAAGACAGCAGCATACACGGCTGCAATAATATTTCGCTGTCTAATTTTTAAGATCATATGATATATTTTTAAGAAAGTTTTATTTCAGGAAATTGAATTCTCTTGCAAATTTTCTTTCAGGTATCCTTCTGATATTCAATTTAGCTTTCGGTCGTGAATTTACCAAGTACTCCTCTTGTTGGCTTACTTGTACTACGATCAATTACTGACCGTTCTACAAATTGACAATAATAGGAGATTTTTCTTTCTCACATGTTATATCAGAATTAGTTTTTGCGTAATTGGAGGGTGGAAGGGCCGTGGCTAGGGTGGGTCTCCATGCGCAGTAACCTCCACGTGGTGAGACCCGGGCAATCAATTATTTATCGTATAATTATTAAACGTTTAAGAGACGTTTGATAATTATGTGGAAAATAATTCGAGCGAATTGACTGCGCATGGCACTTTCCCCTCTCGTTCCCTTTTTTGCTTCACTCCGTTTTCTGTTTCCAGCTAAAAGTTGGCCAGAGACAGTAAAAGTCCAGTAGGTATGGTCCAAGGATTGTAAGCCCAGCTAAAAATTGGTCAGAAACAGTAGAAGTCCAGTAGGTATGGCCCAAGGGTCGTAGGTCGAGCTAAAAGTTGGCCACAAACCGTAGAAGTCCGACAGGTATGCTCCAAAGGTCGTAGGTCCAGCTAAAAGTTGGCCAGAGACAGTAAAAGTCCAGTAGGTATGGCCCAAGGGTCGTAGGTCCAGCTAAAGGTTGGTCAGAAACAGTAGAAGTCGAATAGGTGACCCAAGGATAGTAGACCGCACGGCCGCGGTCGGAAACCTTGAAAGATTTTCGGAAATTGCGAATAGGACCGAGCGCGAGCGAGCGCTACCGACGCGACGGCGCGGAGTTGGGAGGTTCGGGACGCGACGCGACGCGACGTCATTATCAGTTCAAGCGTCGCAGCGTAAGGGTCGTCTATGTTGTCGAAGGTTAGCGATGTACATCACCCTACAATTCAATCACATTTCGAGTTTTAGTTTACCACCGCATACGCTTGACTATTAGCTTCTATTAATTAGTACGCGTTTATCTAACAATCGATTTCCTATCGCGAGAGTACATTAAAGTCTTTCTCAAGCCTCTTTTCCTGGACCCTTGACCGGTCCACCGGTTGAGTATCGACGCGTCTTCTTCCGGTAACATCGGTTCTTTGATACGCGATTAACTACTCGTTTGTTGTAACATCGTGTTAACTAACTTATTAGTTTGAACGGTTCTTCGAATCTTTATTATATTTTATTCAGTCACTTACACACTGCTTTTGCGACTTCGAATTCGATTCTGATTTTAGCACAGGTCTATCACAGCTCCATTCTTTTTGTTGCAGGAATAATGGATGATTAGCTGGCAAAGAATAATATGTTTAGGCTGTAGGAATGGAGTATTGAGATACTGCGATGCATAACAATCAGTCCGATGACGTATGATGAAGGATTGGTAACATTTAACTTATTATCCCAACGGTTTACCTATATTTCTTGTTATCTGGCGATTGGATTTTGGCTCAAGTTCTTTTCTTTCGGTTGAAAGTTATTGAGCAGTTTAAACATTTTAAGTAGGACTTACAATATGCCATTCGCGATTGAAACTAGAGTCAGTAAATTTCATTAATTCTAAACGAAAAATTGAAATACTTTCATGTTTCGCTGCATATCGGTCGCGATTTCTATTATAGCTTCACTAGTATTTATTAAAAACTTTTATTATCTCTGTGACTTGGCACAAGTACGGTCAAATTGTATTTTCGATGCAGCATTGTCCGCGTACTTACGTACTGGTTGCCATGCACTTGAAGCATGATAAATAGTTTCGAGTCTTGATTTCTACAAGCAGCTACGAGAACTTATAAATGCGCGATATTGCTTACTAACTAAGATCATGATCACCTTTAAAACTCGGACAAAGAACAGTCACAGTATGCTTTTGATAAATCATTTATATTAATCTATAATAGTATATGTTGAATAGACAATTAACAGTAATTAAATCAGAATAATAATACGGTAGTACTTTATTAAAACAAAGCAGTATTTCCTCAACAGACGTTTGACAGGATGAAGAAATAAGAAAGAGACAAATAAAATCAAATGTGTATTGCTTCAATTTCTACCGCCTCACCCTATTTACTAACTTGTACAGATTCTCTTTCAGAAAATTTTGATGACCGCGCGCAATGCGGTCGGTAGAGTCAGTTCTTGTTCCGTCAAAGTTCTTTTTATTATTTTCTGAGCGAAACCGCTCATAATAATTATAACTAAATATAAATAACAGTAAAGATACGCGAAAGTAGAGTCAGTGTTTGCTTCGAAATATTGCTCTCGCGAAATTAGAGTCACTTTGTTCGTCGATCACAATTGACGTGCGCGATAGTAGTCTTTTATTTATTTATTTTTTCTTTCGCAATAAGTATTCCGGTATTAGAGTCAGCACCGATGCAGTTCGACGAGTTCGGGCATTCATCCATCAACTCGAAGAGTAAGTATCTCTGTATTTCTTTAATCTTATTTTACAATGGTCTTTGATAATTATCATGATCGAAAAGTACTCAAAACGCAAAGATTTCAATGTTCTCTGTTCTTTTGAATGTTTCAGAAGGTGCCATGAGCTCGATGGTATTACCATAACGATATTGTTGACCGCGCGCAATGCGGTCGGTAGAGTCAGTGCTTGTTCCGTCAAAGTTCTTTTTATTATTTTCTGAGCGCAACCGCCCTTATTAATAATTAAACATAAATAGCAGTAAAGAGACGCGAGATTAGAGTCAGTGTTTGCTCCGAAATAATACTCTCGCGAAAAATAGAGTCACTTTGTTCGTCGATCACAATTATTCCGTTTCCTTTTCCGTTCTCGGCTCGGAGGACTGATGGTTAGGGACTTAGTGTCAGCGAGTTACGATGTGTGGGGGCGTGATTGTGGTTCTGGACCCTGGTCACGAGGCCCTCTGTTAGACCACATATAATCTCTAATTTGGGTAGGTCATCCACCATTCTGGAATCGTGGTCGCGGTTCTTGCAATATCCGGGTTGCAGTGTCATCGGGGGGCGGTGTGTGGGGCTGTGATTGCTTTTCTGGACACTTTGGCCCGCCTAGTAGGAAATTCCTATGTGTTAGACCACGCCAAGCACACCTTGGGGTGGCAGAAGGCATACGGGTCATAATCTAGAATCGTGGTTGTGGTTTTGCATATCCGTGCCTTAATGATTTCTGTGGCTCGGAATCGAAACTGGTCTCGATGCTAAGTCGTTTTACTGTCCAGACTCTGAGCCGAGGACTCGCGGGCTGCTCGGTAGCAGTCACAAAAACAGTAGAAATACTGTCGCGAAATTAGAATCACTTTGTTCGTCAATCATAAGTGTTCCATTAGAGTCAGTGTCCTGTTCAGCGAGTTCGGGCTTTCAGCCATCAATTTGACGAGTAAGTATCTCCTTCGTTCTTTAATCTTGTATTGCAATAATCATTGATAATTAACACATTCCAAAAGTACTGAAAATACATAGATTTTAATGTTGTTTGCTCTTTTTGAATGTTTCAGCAGCTTCCATGGCTTCGATGGCGACGAGCTTGACCGCACACCTGGTGAGTCTGCAACCGGTGAGTGGCATGCTTTAAAGTTCCTCTGGTCACTCAATCATGTCGCAGGACGAAAGGTCCGAACCGACACGGGTGACTGGTTGTAATTACGTAGATTTTTCTGGCAAGCACTGTGACCATGGGTATATGGAAATATACTCATGAGTAGTGACTTCTTTACTGCTTTATATTATGTGAGGATAGGTCTTCTTGTACAACGCGTTTTTAAATAGCTTGATAATTTTAAAACAGATCATATTTAGTACAAAATATATCACTATATATCTTTTTATAATAGAGTATTTAATTGAATACCTATGAAACGATATTTAAATAGTTATTAATTATTGAATGAATATAAAGTAACGTCCAGTATTCTACGTGCATTAGTTTGTAGTGGAGAAGTCGAATACCATTCGACTTCGTTTACTTGTCAATTGCAATGACTGCACAGTTAGAATAAATTGCATAATTATTGCTGTTAGTAAGAGTGTAGTATTTCATCTTTTTCTACTTTGATAATATATAAAGTGAAGGTACTCATTTACCTTATCAATTTGTTGGAACTATCGAATAATTTTATTATTCGATATCCATATTAGTCTTAAGCGTTTAAAGATATCGATACGTTCATTGTTTCCGTACAAAATGATAATTAAACCTCAATGTACAAGAAGACAATACGCGAACGGGTAGTTTTCGAAATCAAGGCAATCAACTTTTAAAGCAATCTTGCGTTTTAGAATCAATGCTTTGATAACGGGAACGCCCGAGGATGTTTCAATTTAATTCAAAGTATATTAAAGTAGAGTCGTTGAATAATTTCTCTATTAACGTAGAGTCTTTGAATAATTTTTCTAATAAAGTAGAGTCACTGCATAATTTTTCTCATAAAGTAGAGTCACTGCATAATTTTTCTAATATAGTAGAGTCATTGCACAATTTTTCTAATAAAGTAGAGTCATTTAATTTTCTCTTCAATAAAATAGAATCATATATAGATCTGTTGTACATATATATGTATTTTAGCCCGTTAGAAAATCAGTATGTCCTTATCATCTTTTTAGACGAGGATTTTCAGGTTTAACCCTTTCCGTGTTCACTGCCCGGATCCCACTCACGTGCCCCGGTGCTACTTGGGTGGGAAAACGGTGGTAGAGCACGATGATATTTTTTAGTTTATAAGCCATAAAATGATTTATTGTTGGCGACTGACAGTGCGTTGGTGTATCGTGCACGACGTAATATCCGCATTGTGTGTGTGGTTAGGCTGTGGATTTGCGTCGTTCCGTATTAAAATGTAGCTATTATGACCAACATAAGATGTCCATCAATTTAAAACAGAGACATCATTTTTAGTATTATTTGCTTCAATAATTCCTACTATACTTGGGCACGAAGTTTTTGTCATTTAAGATGACAGAGGCCAAATGCCAAAAAGAATTGAATATACTTATCAATTGCTATCAAGTACCTCTTGTATCGGTGCTATTTAATTATTTTATTAAATATCTATTAAATATCTCAACCGCGACGTGGTTTTTTCCACGTGAACGCAGAGATCCCAGCCACTGTCAGTCGATTTCAGAAAAATGGTACGTACATTAGAGTGTGCAAGTTGTGCGACAGCATTTGGGTGTCGGGGGTGTCCCGGGACGCCTCCCTAGTGTAGGCTTTTGCGCCCAAGTGTTTGACTGAGAACCGTGGAGTGTCGTGTGTTGGTGTGTTTGTTTGCCATTTTTTAAATATAGGTCCAGGTAGGATAGGTAGCATACTTTCTGGTGTGATTGATAGACATAAGTAGGTAGGGCCGGGCAGGTTGACACAGTCTCCGATCGGGTAGGCACTATTTCGCGTGTTCAACCTGTTTCAGGAAATCTGATTTGAAAAGTCGACGGTGAAGCTGTGGCGCGAACGAAAATGCGTTCGCCTCTGGCTTTGCCTATCGATTTTTCGAATCCTTCGCGGTCGTGGTCGCGATTTAGGCTCCGAAACGAAACGTGTTACATTATGCTCGAGGCTGCACGTGTGAACGAAGAACGATTACAATTTTAATCGTAATCTATGTGATTTTCCGTAATCACAATTTTACGATTTTATTTGATCGCCATTCGGCCACGTGTGTTCCATTTAGCTCCGCGATTCAAACTCTTTATTTCACCTTTATAAGTTTTTCCTTGGTTTCCGATTAGAGTCTCGAGCCTAGTTTAAGTTTCAGCTGACCCTTGGGTCCGACGAAATGGAGGGAGAGGCTATATGCCGAAGAGGCCCGACAAACTGTCACTCAAGAGGGCAACTACTAATGGCTCCCCATTCTTTTTAAGAATGGGGAATCATTCTGTGTTACTACTTTGTCACTGTGCTTGCATTTTCATTTGTAGAATTTTTATTTGTACTTGGCCGATGCACATTCCGGCCCAACGATACAGCCCTCCCAAAAATATCGCGTTGCTTTAGAGTTGCGAAAAACTTGTGAACGGGTCGAGTTGGAGTTGCGTTGAATGCCACTTATTGCTATTCTTATTGCTAGTTAAATTGTAGTATTTTATAATACACTTTAGATTTGAGCTTCTAGTGTTGCGGAAATTGTTTTCGCGTATTGGAACTTTCAGTTCATTTTTCAGAGGATCTTCAATTTGCTTAATTTTGGATAGTACATATAATTTACTGTTTGCTTTCTATTAGTCTTAATAAATAGTGTTGCGAAATGATTGTATCGCGAGTTCCAGTTAGCGTTGCGTTGATTAAAGATCGCGTTTTTAAGTAGAGTTGCGACTACTAGTCCCCATCTGCTTCCAATTGGAAGCCTGTTCCTGAACCAGGAACTTTTTCTTTTCAGCGTTTTATATTTGCCTTTCTTTTTATTTTATTTTTCTTAATAATTATACTACCTGGAATGTCTGTTGATGGAAGTACTGCTAAAAATTTGCGTACATATTAGTAAATTACTGTGTGAACGAAATGAAAAGAAATGAAAAAGAAAATAAATGAAAGAGAAAGGAAAGAAAAAAGAAAAGAAAAGAAAAGAAAAGAAAAGAAAGAAGAAGAAAAGAAAAAGAGCAAAGTAAAAAACAGATATAATTTGCAGAATCTTTGATAAATTTATAATAATTCTAGATAGTAGATTTAAATTAGAGTTAATACTAGTGACTGTTCATTATTGGAGTTTAACTCTTAAATATTTCCTCTTAATTGTTGCAATTCTATCTTAACCTTTTTTTTAGTAGAGCCAATTTTTATAACTTTTCGAGCTTGCTTTGTAGAAATTGAAATTCACTCGCGATATCCGTAAATGTTTAAACAAAAATCCTTGCACGAAAAACGTTATTGGCAGTAGTTGGGTCTCGGCATGGTGATAGTTGAAGTTTGATATTTTTCTTCCGAATAATCGTTTGTCGCTTCTTTGTTGAAGCAAAATAGAATCAATTGTAGTGAAATGTGACTACTTCATTTTGGAGTTTTTAATGAACGTGATACCACCATTCAGTTTGATCTAGAACGTACAAAAGAATATATCACTTTGGCCGAAATCCAATTAACTATTGTTAACAAAAAATAACAGCATTTTTCATATCAATTCTGATTTATTAACTGCGCTAAAATTCAGTTATTACGAATTAAAAGCAGCTTCATTTCGATATAAAATGGGGAGGCTTGGGGATGTCACTAATCCAATGCTTGAGATTGTTACAGATTCACAGATGAACCGAAATATGCTATATTAAACAAACATAAGTACATACGTCAGAGGCTCAAGAGTGGAATATATAGAATACAGATCCAGAAATATTATCAAAGACACGATTGGAAACTTTAAACTTAAAGAGCCAGCCTCGTCGATTCAATTTGTGAGTTTAAGAATTCATTCTTATAATGCTTTACTAATTATTTCGAGTTTGTGCATGTTTCAGAAGCATTGAAAAGAAGAGGATTCATGAAACAATGTATAATACGAGCACACCCTCACCCCATCCCTGCCCCAAACCCCTGTCCTTATTAACTAATTACAGGTGTTAGACAATTAATTAGGCAGGCCCAAATATAAATCTAACAATACATTTAGCTCTTTATGTAGGTAGGATTTGTCTCAACACACAATCTTAGATCTTTATACTGGCAGGTTTTACACGAATTGAAATTATTAGACTTTTAATTAGGCAGGGTTTATAAAACCAAATATTGTTGGCAGGTGCTGCAATTTTTTGGTTCGGGTTTCTGTCTGTTCTAGGACACCATGGACCACGAGAGATTAATACGGACTAACCGAAGAGGATTTAAGTATATGTATACTCATACCTACATGAGTATGGGATAGTATCTATTACAGTCCTATGTAGATAGGATATTATTGAAATTGTTCTTTTATTCGATCTGTTAGATGTTATACTAGGTAGGGTGATTCTAGTCTTAAGTTAGCTCTTTAGTCAGGCAGGGCGTATTCGAATCTAATCTAAAATTTAAGAAAGTAGGGTTTATTTTTAAGTTATGTCTTAGCTTTTAAGCCCGCAGTGTTCACCACTGCAATAATATTTCGTTGTCTAGTTTTTAAGATCATAGGATATATTTTTAAGACAGTTTTATTTCAGGAACGTGAATTCTCTTGCAGATTTTCTTTCAGGTTCCCTTCTGATATTCCATTTAGCTTTCGGTCGTGAATTTTCCAACTACTCCTCTTGTTGTCTTACTTGTACTACGATCAATTACTGAACGTTCTACAAATTGACAATAATAGGAGATTTTTCTTTGTCACATGTTATATTAGAATTAGTTTTCGCGTAATTGGAGGGTGGAAGGGCCGTGGCTAGGGTGGGTCTCCATGCGCAGTAACCTCCACGTGGTGAGACCCGGGCAATCAATTATTTATCGTATAATTATTAAACGTTTAACCGACGTTTGATAATTATGCGGAAAATAATTCGAGCGAATTGACTGCGCATTGCACTTAGGATACAATGTACAATAATGGCCGCTTAATGTTCGTTTTTTTCCACAATTAATGTTCACGGACTCATCCCTACCGATTTTTGGACCTGCTCCGATGTATCGAGGATGTAGGTTGGGTCCGAGTTATCTCCACTTGTCATCAGCAATGGCCCTTAACAAGTTGAGTTAGGCCACACAGCGCGACCTGCGCGACGGCGCGCCGCGGCGTAGCTTAACACTATGATACCCCGACGCCTGAACGAAAATTTTAGTGTCAGTCACCGATGCCTGACGCGGCCTGAACGGGAAGTTTAGTGTCGGTCACTGAACGGAAAGTTGATTGTCAGTCACCGATGACTGACGCGGCCTGAACGGAAAGTTTAGTGTCGGTCACTGAACGGAAAGTTGATTGTCAGTCACCGATGACTGACGCGGCCTGAACGGAAAGTTTAGTGTCGGTCACTGAACGGAAAGTTGATTGTCAGTCACCGATGACTGACGCGGCCTGAACGGAAAGTTTAGTGTCGGTCACTGAACGGAAAGTTTAGTGTCAGACACCGATGCCTGACGTGGCATTCAACGTGTTAAATATATCTCACGCTGGTTCTCAGTACATCTCAATCCACTCCCAACACAGCCTAAACCGAGCGTGCCGAAAAGTGATAAGCATGAACAATTCCTTATAAATCACATCCCTGGATAGTGTTCGCTAGGCAGCTTCGAAGCAGCGAACATTAAGTGGGCATTACTGTCCACTGTAGTTATTTGAGCGGAGAGAATCTTAAGTTCTTATTGCAATTACTTTTGAGTTCGCGTTACTATCGTTGTATCTATCTGCAGCACTAAATATTGTGTATTATTTATTGCCCTGCTTCTTATGAAGACTCTTCTGTTTTCTGACGCTTTCGAGATAATTCATTAGTAACATAAATCATATATGTTTCGCCTAGAGAATTACATTTTCTTATTTCTCAAGAAGCCTTCTTTTTTATAATTGAAATACCCGTGTATATATCATTTAATTCATAAATTAATTAATATCTGCAAAGATATACTTGAATCTACGCGGGTCTCTGCCATATCTACAGTGCCTGCTATGGTCACCGACGAGATATAAGAATAGACAAGACATCTTATGGACTTTTGTGGCCCAACGTGACTGTCATACCGACTCAGAAATTCCACGCTGATTTGAGCGTCCTCTGCTCATGGACAGTGATCACTTGAAGAACTATTCTTTACTGAAGTAGCGGGGACGGGATTCATGCGATTGTTGAATATATGTAAATGCTTTGGGGGGATCAGGAAAGCTATTTCTCGAGCAACGTTTCGGTAGAAAAATTGAGCTACGATGCCTGGTCGCGCGATGCGCTTCGGCTCGGCTCGAGTTGGGTCGAAACAACATCGCGATGCATTGGGCGATGAAATTGACAGTGTCACGTCAAGCGTCCCGCCTGTGCTGTCCCGCATTCATTGCGCGGCAAAGAACAAAAGAATTCTTTAACGAGGATCGTAGGTCCAGCTAAAAGTTGGTCAGAAACAGTAGAAATCCACTCGGCACGACCCTAGAGTCGTAGGTCCGGCTATAAGTTGGTCAGAAATAGTAGAAGTCCAGTAGGCACGACCCTAGAGTCGTAGGTCCGGCTAAAAGTTGGTCAGAAATAGTAGAAGTCCACTAGGTATGACCCTGGGGTAGTAGACCGCCGGTCGCCGTCGGCGACCGTCGAAAATTTTCGGAAATTGCGAATACCGCCGAGCGCAGCTGACGCGCCGGCGCGTAGCGGAGTGGGGAGGCTGGCGGAGTGTGGTCGACCGTCGCGCGGCGCGTGCCCCTTCTTTCTCAATTGGAGTGTCGCAGCGTAAGGTCGTCTACGGTGTTGATGGTTAGCGACATACCTCACTCTACAACGCAATAGCACCTCAGGCTTTACTTTACCATTGTGTTCGCTTCATTATTAGCCTCTATTAATTAATACGCGTTTAACTAACAATCGTTCTACTATCGCAACAGTACATTAAACTTTATAGATTATAATCTTTCTTGAGTTTCCTTTGCTGAACGAATATGAGATTAACTAGTCGTTTGTTGTAACATCGCGTTAACTAATTTATCAGTTTGAACGGTTCTTCGAATCTTTATTATATTTTATTACACGATTATTCGGATTCGATGCGGTGTTAAGGTTGCGTTTATTTTCTTTGCAATGTCACTTACATACCCAGTTACATATGGCCTTTCGCAACTTTGCATTCCATTCTGATTTTAGCACAGGTTTATCACGTTAATATCATTCGCGATTGAAACTACAGTCAGTAAATTTCATTAATTCTAAACGAAAAATTGAACGACGTCCATGTTTCGCTGCATATCGGTCGCGATTTCTATTATAGCTTCACTAGTGTTCTTGTTGACACTTTTATTATCTCTGTGACTTTGCACAAGTACGGTCAAAGTGAATTTTCGATGCAGGATTGCCCGCGTACTTACGTATTTGTTGCCATGCCCTTGAAGCATGATAAATAGTTTCGAGTCTTGATTTCTACAAGCAGCTACGAGAATTTATAAATGCGCGATATTGCTTACTTACTAGGATCATGATCACTTTTAAAACTCTGACATAGAACAGTCACAGTACGCTTTTGATAAATCGTTTATATTAATCTATAATAATATATCTTGAATAGACAATTAATAATACAGTAGTACTTTATTAAAACACCAAAGCAGTAATTCCTCAACAGACATACAGAAATAAGAATGAAACCAAATAAAATCACATGTGTATTGCTTTAATTTTTACCTCCTCCCCTCATTTACTAACATGTACAGATTTTCTTTCAACAAATTTTGATGACCGCCCGCAATGCGGTTGATAGATTCAGTGCTTGTTCCGTTAAAGTTCTTCTTATTATTTTTTGAGCGCAACCGCTCTTAATAATTATAATTAAATATAAATAGTGGCAAAGATACGCGAAAGTAGAGTCAGTGTTTGCTTCGAAATATTGCTCTCGCGAAAAATAGAGTCACTTTGTTCGTCGATCACAATTATAAAACGCGCGCGACAGTAGTCCTTTATCTTATTCTTTTTTATCGCAATAAGTATTCCGGTATTAGAGTCAACACCTAGGCTGTTCGGCGAGTTCGGGCTTTCATCCATCAACTTGAAGAGTAAGTACTTCTGTATTTCTTTAATCTTGTATTGAAATAATCATTGATAATTAACACATTCCAAAAGTACTGAAAATACATAGATTTTAATGTTGTTGGCTCTTTTTGAATGTTTCAGCAGCTTCCATGGCTTCGATGGCGACGAGCTTGACCGCACACCTGGTGAGTCTGCAACCGGTGAGTGGCATGCTTTAAAGTTCCTCTGGTCACTCAATCATGTCGCAGGACGAAAGGTCCGAACCGACACGAGTGACTGGTTGTAATTACGTAGTTTTTTCTGGCAAGCACTGTGACCATGGGTATATGGAAATATACTCATGAGTAGTAACTTTTTTACTGTTTTATATTATATGAGGATAGGTCTTCTTGTACAACGCGTTTTTAAATAGCTTCATAATTTTAAAACAGATCATATTTAGTATAAAATATATCACTATATATCTTTTTATAATAGAGTATTTAATTGAATACCTATGAAACGATATTTAAATAGATATTAATTATTGAATGAATATAAAGTAACGTCCAGTATTCTACGTGCATTAGTTTGTAGTGGAGAAGTCGAATACCATTCGACTTCGTTTATTTGTCAATTGCAATTACTGCACAGTTATAATAAATTGTTAGTAAGCGTATAGTCGTTCCTCTTTTTTACTACTTTGATTATATGTATATAAAGTAAAGGTACTTACTTACCTTGTCAATTTGTTGGGACTATCGCATAATTTTATTATACGATATCCATATTAGTCTTTAGCGTTTAGAGATAACAATACGTTCACTTTTTCCGTACAAGATATTAATTAAACCTGAATGTACAAGAAGACAATATGCGAACCGGTAGATCTCGAAATCAAAGCAATCTACTTTAAAATCAACCGTGCATTTTAGAAGCAATGCTTTGATGACGGGAACACCGGAGGATGTTTCAATATCATTCAAGGTATATTAATGTAGAGTCATTGAATAATTTCCCTAATAAAGTACAGTCATTGTACAATTTTTCTAATAAAGTAGAGTCATTGCACAATTCTTCTAATAAAGTAGAGTCATAGCATAATTTTTCTAATAAAGTAGAGTCATTTCAGTTTCTTTTTAATAGAATAAAATCATGTATTGATCGGGTATATATATGTATACATGTATACATTTAGCCCGTTAGAAAATCAGTATGTCTTCATCATTTTTTTAGACGAGGATTTCCAGGTTTATCCCTTTCCGTGTTCACTGCCCGGATCCCACTCACGTGCCCCGGTGCTACTTGGGTGGGAAAACGGTGGTAGAGCACGATGATATCTATTTAGTTTATAATGATTTATTGTTGGCGACTGACAGTGCGTTTGGTGTATCGTGCACGACGTAATATCCACATTGTGTGTGTGGTTAGGCTGTGGATTTGCGTCGTTCCGTACTAAAACGTAGTTACTCTAACCAAGATAAGATGTCCATTAATTGAAAACAGAGACATCATTTTTACTATTAACTGCATTAATAATCCCTAATATACCGGGCCACGAAGTTTTTGTCATTTAAGATGACGGAGACCAAATTCCAAAGAGAATCGACTATACTTATCAATTGCTATCAAGTACCTTTTGTATCGGTGCTATTTAATTATTTTATTAAATATCTATTAAATATCTCAACCGCGACGTGGTATTTTCCACGTGAGCGCAAAGATCCCAGCCACTGTCAATCGATTTCAGAAAAATGGTACGTACATTAGAGTGTGCAAGTTGTGCGACAGCACTTGGGTGTGGGGGGTGTCCCGGGACGCCTCCCTAGTGTAGGCTTTTGCGCCCAAGTGTTTGACTGAGAACCGTGGAGTGCCGTGTGTTGGTGTGTTTGTTTGCAATTTTTTAAATATAGGTCCAGGTAGGATAGGTAGCATACTTTCTGGTGTGATTGATAGACATAAGTAGGTAGGGCCGGGCAGGTTGACACAGTCTCTGATCGGGTAGGCACTATTTCGCGTGTTCAACCTGTTTCAGGAAATCTGATTTGAAAAGTCGACGGTGAAGCTGTGGCGCGAACGAAAATGTGTTCGCCTCTGGCTTTGCTTATCGATTTTTCGAATCCTTCGCGGTCGTGGTCGCGATTTAGGCTCCGATACGAAACGTGTTACATTATGCTCGAGGCTGCACGCGTGAACGAAGAACGATTATAATTTTAATCGTAATCTTTGCGATTTTCCGTAATCACAATTTTACGATTTTATTTGATCGTGATTCGGCCACGTGTGTTCCACTTAGCTCCGCGATTTAAACTCTTTATTTCACCTTTATAAGTTTTTCTTTGGTTTTCGATTAGAGCCTCGAGCATAGTTTAAGTTTCAGCTGGCCCTTGGGTCCAACGAAAAGAAGAGGCTATATGCCGAAGAGGCCCGACAAACTGTCACTCAAGAGGGCAACTAATAATGGCTCCCCATTCTTTTTAAGAATAGGAAATCATTCTTTGTTACTACTTTGTCACTGTGCTTGCATTTTCATTTGTAGAATTTTTATTTGTACTTGGCCGACGCACATTCCGGCCCAACGATGCAGCCCTCCCAAATATCGCGTTGTTTTAGAGTTGCGAGAAACTTGAGAACGGGTCGAATTAGAGTTGCTGAATCTTGCGCGTTTAGTGTTGCGTTTAAAGAGACAATTGGTGCATAGGGCATCGAGTCATTCTTTCATTAGTGTTGCGTCCAATCGCGATTTTGCTGATTTTTAATACTATTAATGAATAACTTGAATTAGAGTTGCTATTTGACATATTGAAGCACCACTCGCGTCTGATTCTTACAAATTTGTGTTGCTATTGAATTTTCTAATGTTTAAAAGTAGTATACTAGCGTTGCGTTACATAAATATTCTTTAAATAATATAAATTTGTTGGCGGCCCTTCTGGCCACCTGTTACTTCAGGCATTTTTAAAAATTTTCTTATTTATTAAAGCCAATTCATTGTCAATTATTGTTCTACATGGTGTATTTTTTCTTTTCAGCGTTTCATTTTATTTAGTTTTCTTTATAATTATACTACCTGGAATGTCTGTTGATGGAAATACTGCTAAAAAATTGCATACATAATAGTATATTACCGTGTGGACGAAATGAAGGAAAAGAAAAGAAACGGAAATAAATGAAAAAAATGAAAGAAAAGAAAAGAATAAAAAGAAATAATTAAAAGAAATAATTTGTAGAACCTTTGATTTTATAATAATTCTAGATAGTAGATTTCAATTAGATTCAATACTAGTAACTGCTCATTATTGGAGTTTAACTCTTAAATATTTTCCCCTAATCGTTGCAATTGTATTTTTACCTTTGTTTAGTAGAGATAATTTTTATAACTTTTCGAGATTGCTTTGTACAAATTGAAATTCACTCGCGATATCCGATTTGTGAGTTTAAGAATTCATTCTTATAATGCTTTACTAATTATTTCGAGTTCGTGCATGTTTCAGAAGCATTGAAAAGAAGAGGATTCATAAAACAATGTATAATACGAACACACCCTCACCCCATCCCTGCCCCAAACCCCTGTCCTTATTAACTAATTACAGGTGTTAGACAATTAATTAGGCAGGCCCAAATATAAATCGAACAATACTTTTAGCTCTTTATGTAGGTAGGATTTGTCACAACACACAATCTTAGATCTTTATACTGGCAGGTTTTACACGAATTGAAATTATTAGAGTTTTAATTAGGCAGGGTTTATAAAACCAAATATTGTTGGCAGGTGCTGCAATTTTTTGGTTCGAGTTTCTGTCTGTTCTAGGACACCATGGACCACGAGAGATTAATACGGACTAACCGAAGAGAATTTAAGTATATGCATACTCGTACCTACATGAGTATGGGATAGTATCTATTACAGTCCTATGTAGATAGGATATTATTGAAATTGTTCTTTTAATTGAACTCTTAGATGTTATACCAGGTAGGGTGATTCTAGTCTTAAGTTAGCTCTTTAGTCAGGCAGGGCGTATTCGAATCTAATCTAAAATTTAAGAAAGTGGGGTTTATTTTTACGTTATGTCTTAGCTTTTAAGCCCGCAGTGTTCACCACTGCAATAATATTTCGTTGTCTAGTTTTTAAGATCATATGATATATTTTTAAGAAAGTTTTATTTCAGGAAATTGAATTCTCTTGCAAATTTTCTTTCAGGTTTCCTTCTGATATTCAACTTAGCTTTCGGTCGTGAATTTACCAAGTAGGGGAGACCGGGGCTGGTTGTCACAAAAATTGAACTTTTTAAATTTCGAAAAACACAGTACCGTCTAATGACATTTCGATTACACCATTCGAAACCCTTGTATTTCATGCATGTTTTAAACTTTGTAGATTGACCAATTTCTTTGAGAAAAATGACTTTTTACTGTTTTGAAAGATTTAGAAATATTGTGACAACTAACCCCACTTATGGGTTGGTTGTCACAAACAGTTGACTTGGTTGTCGCATGGAATAGCTATGAAAAATATAAATACATTTATTGAAAAAACATTACTCATCATCAAAACAATACTGCTGAAAAATCAGATTGGCAGTTTGTTACACATATACAACGTATACGTCATCATAACATCAGGAGGAATTTTCCCACGATTAGTACTCTTTTTAAAGTTCCTCACCATTCTATGGGGTAGAATTATTTCGTGAAATACAATTTAACTATCTACTAAATGGTTTCTACGAATGGTAGTCGGTTGCCAGACGAGACAACTAGCCCCACGTATGCTGTGACAACCAACCCCATTTGAAAGCGGGCCACGTTTTTTGTATGTAGAGTGATATCAAATGAATTTTTCAATCCTGCCATATATAAAAATATAAATTAACAGTCCACTATTAATAATATAAAATCAAAATTTAAAATAATGTAAAAAATTCTCGCTCAGCACGAAAAAGCTAATCAACTGGGGGAAAAAATAGTGTAGCGTTCAACAATATTTCGATTGTCAGAAAGCAACCTGACCAAGAAATGGACAAATATGCATGTGCCCTGACCCGCGTGATCAAGACACATGTACTGACGAACGTTTCACCTGATACACTTTATACAAAAGGAGATATGAACTTTGTGACAACCAACCCATGTGACAACCAGCCCCGGTCTCCCCTACTCCTCTTGTTGTCTTACTTGTACTACGATCAATTAATGAACGTTCTACAAATTGACAATAATAGGAGATTTTTGTTTCTCACATGTTATATTAGAATTTGTTTTCGCATAATTGGAGGGTGGAAGGGCCGTGGCTAGGGTGGGTCTCCATGCGCAGTAACCTCCACGTGGTGAGACCCGGGCAATCAATTATTTATCGTATAATTATTAAACGTTTAAGAGACGTTTGATAATTATGTGGAAAATAATTCGAGCGAATTGACTGCGAATTGACCCCTAGGCTCCCTTTTCCCTTCATAATTATTCTTCCATTCCTCCTCGGCGCGCGCGAATCTAGCATTCGACCCCGAGGTTGCCTTTCCTATCGTAACTATTTCGTTTCCTTTTCCGTTCTCGGCTCGGGGGACTGATGGTTGGGGACTTAGTGTCAGCCAGTTACGATGTGTGGGGGCGTGATTGTGGTTCTGGACCCTGGTCACGAGGCCCTCGGTTAGACTACGTTCTCTAACATGGGTAGGTTATCCACCATTCTGGAATCGTGGTCGCGGTTCTTGCAATATCCGGGTTGCAGTGTCATCGGGGGGCGGTGTGTGGGGCTGTGATTGCTTTTCTGGACACTTTGGCCCGCCTAGTAGGAAATTCCTATGTGTTAGACCACGCCAAGCACACCTTGGGGTGGCAGAAGGCATACGGGTCATAATCTAGAATCGTGGTTGTGGTCTTGCATATCCGTGCCTTAATGATTTCTGTGGCTCGGAATCGAAACTGGTGTCGACGCTAAGTCGTTTTACTGTACAGACTCTGGCCGAGGGCTCGCGGGCTGCTCGGTAGCAGTCACAAACACAGTAGAAATACTGTCGCGAAATTAGAATCACTTTGTTTGTCAATCATAAGTGTTCCATTAGAGTCAGGGCCCTGTTCGACGAGTTCGGGCTTTCAAAGGCACGTTTGGAAACTATAAAATTAAAGAGCCAGCCTCGTCGATTCAATTTCTGAGTTTAAGAAGTCATTTTTATAATACTTCATTAATTATTTCGTGTCTGCGTTTGCTTCAGAAGCATTGAAAATAATCAGCTAAAGAAGAAGATTCATGATAATACATACGTATAATTTTTTCGAACAGACAACCTTAGAACTTTATACAGGCAGGTTTTACACGAATTGAAAATATTAGACTTTTAACTAGGCAGGGTTTAGAAAACCAAAAATTGTTGGCAGGTGCTGCAATTTTTTGGTGTGTGTTTCAGTCTGTTCTAGGACACCATGGACCACATGATTAATATCGATGAATTGAAGGGGAATTAAACATATATGTACGTACTTATACCTATATGAGTTTGGTAAAGTATCTTTTACATTCCTATGTTGGTAGGATATTATTGAAATTATTCTTTTAATTGAACTCTTAGATGTTATACCAGGTAGGGTGATTCTAGTCTTAAGTTAGCTCTTTAGTCAGGCAGGGCGTATTCGAATCTAATCTAAAATTTAAGAAACTGGGGTTTATTTTTACGTTATGTCTTAGCTTTTATGCCCGCAGTGTTCACCACTGCAATAATATTTCGTTGTCTAGTTTTTAAGATCATATGATATATTTTTAAGAAAGTTTTATTTCAGGAAATTGAATTCTCTTGCAGATTTTCTTTCAGGTTTCCTTCTGATATTCAACTTAGCTTTCGGTCGTGAATTTACCAAGTACTCCTCTTGTTGTCTTACTTGTACTACGATCAATTAATGAACGTTCTACAAATTGACAATAATAGGAGATTTTTGTTTCTCACATGTTATATTAGAGTTTGTTTTCGCATAATTGGAGGGTGGAAGGGCCGTGGCTAGGGTGGGTCTCCATGCGCAGTAACCTCCACGTGGTGAGACCCGGGCAATCAATTATTTATCGTATAATTATTAAACGTTTAAGAGACGTTTGATAATTATGTGGAAAATAATTCGAGCGAATTGACTGCGTATTGCACTTAGGATACAATGTACATTAATGGCCGCTTAATGTTCGTTTTTTTCCACAGTTAATGTTCGCGGAGTCATCCCTACCAATTCTTGGACCTACTCCGAATCGGAGTATAAATTTTACTCCAATTATTAATTTGGTATTATATATTTTCAGAAAAATCTCGATTAGTACACTTCGCTCGGGACCGAATACGAACACTAATCGTTTGCAGACACGTTTATCGCAGGAATTGCCTTATATTAGTAAATGAGTTACTTCGTTTTTTGTTTTTTTTCATTAAAGTTTAACGTCGCATCAACACCAGGGTCATTAGCACTTCGTTATTGTTATTAGTTGAATATAAATAAGAAATTGCGCCTTTCATTAACGATAAAATTGCTCCAAGGAAAAAGATAATTAAAGAATTTGTCTAGTAACTATACAATTAAGAATTGTAGTATACAATTATCGTCACTATCTTTTTCATTGTGGCAACATTATTGTTTGGGTGTTAAAAAAATATACATCTCTTAGCTCATTTTTTTTTTTGTGAGTTATCAGAAAATAATGTAAAGTATAACTTTAAAAATTATTTCGTTTATTGATAGTACAATTGAAATAAGAAAACTTTTTATCATGTGTTTCTTTAATTAAAAGATTTTTAATTAACATTAAATGTTTCATATCCTTCGTTGCCTTTCATTGCGGCAAAGAACAAAAGAACTCTTTAAAATTATTTAATTTTCGCATTGTTTTCTATAATCTGTTGTTAACGTTGCGAGTGACTCGGAAATGGTATGGGTCCCTCAGGCACCCAGAAATTCGGGCCGAAAAAATACATTGGATGTCTTGTCTATTCCTATATCTCGTCAGTGCTATGGTTTCGCCATCGATACAGAACTCCTTGAAACCACTCGCGCTTGCTATGGTAGTTCCATCTATGCAGATCGCCTAAGGGAACTACTAACACCCCTTACTTACCGTAAGTGTAGATATGGCAGAGGCCCGAGTAGTTTGAGTCACGTCTGTATAGATGGCGATACTAATAACTCTTAGATAAAGCAGACATATTACAGTTTCGAGCAGTTCTGTATAGATGGCGAAATTAAAGCCCACTTTGAGTGTAGGTAAGACAGGGATGCGAGTGGTACGTAAATTCAAGCACTTGTTTACAAGTAGCGGTGCGATAATGTTGATAAAATTTGGTTATTTATGTCTTCATTCATCTAATTAAGTTAATAATCCTCGAAAACCGTTTCGTACACTCTTTTACATATCAATAAAGTGTCAGCAAACACAGTGTTTCAATCTACATAAAAATTAATATGTACGGTAACATTGCAAGTTCCAATGTTCATTATATTCTACAACAATCAAGCACTCTTTAGCACGGGTAAATGTATTTGTGAATATTTTTTCCTTTAAATAAATTTTCCAGGACTTAATAAATACATACTAATAGTGGTATTATTCTTTATTTCGGTCTCACAGGAATGAAAGTTTGGTTAGTGTACATATAACCTATCTTTACAATACTATCTTAACTCTTGCACTCTCATCTTCCGTTCCGCACTTCCTTTTCATACCTTCTCTGCCTTACGTATTACACTATTTCTTATCTCTTTATCGCACATCTATTATAAATCTTTTCCGTTCCTTCCTGTTTAATTACAAATTACTAAGTTAGTTTTATGTCTTATTGTATCTTTTTCCATACATTTTGTTAGCAGGTGCTCTTACGTTCCAAATTTTTGTATGCACAGGTCACATCTTTTATCCTTTTTCTACTCCCGATATTTATTTCATCCTTTAATGCTTTTGGATCTCGCACCTGCGTTGCTAATTGTCAATTGCGCCCTCGTCCGTTTTTACTTAAGTACCATAGTAGTGTTGATGTTCTAATATATTTAAATGTATCATTGTATCTTGCTTTCCCTATTTTTCTGCCTTGTTCCTGCTGTTGCATTTGATTGACTCTACTTTTGAGGATCTCCGTCAATTCCTTTACGTCCGCTTTTGTCGAAGTCACTCATACTTGACGCATTCCATTCCTTTTCAAATAATCCTCTCCTCTTTATGCTTCTGGCTTGCCCCTCCTTTCTTTCTTCTTCCTCTAAATATCTCTTAATAATCTTTCTCCTGTTACATACTTATTAATGTATTTTTTCTGTGTGCAGGTTTCACAGGCAAAGAGTAAGGAACATTGCCTGGCACTTCTCATCGTGCATAAATGCAAGAAAGAAGGTAGAAGAACTTGTGCAACATACTTTAGTTATCCTTTAGTTATAGTAAATTGGTTTATAAAAATAGTTTGTATCTATTAGCCCGTAAGTTTATTTTAGGACAATTGTGTAATTAACTGTTATGTTATCTATTATATGCTTTATTTTATATTCAGTTTATTCGGTAGATCTTATATGAACTTTAATATTACTTATATAACTATTACAAGTTCTACTGAATGTGCTAAATGTAAAATGAAAGATATAATAAATAATTGACATATTCACAAGTTACACAATTGCTGTAATTTAAATTTTATATGCTTCTACATATGAAGTACGTAAATTTTAGTGTATGATTTATCTGTAAGATATATTGTAAATTAACTTCAAAGAATAGTTTATAAGTATTAGATTATTTATGTTTATAGTGTTAGTTATATTACATAAATGTTGGTTTAGAATTGATACAAGATTTAGTTGTACGATGTAATGTAAATAGATATAAAAGAATAGTTAATAAGTATCTGTTTGTAAATTTAATAACAACATTTTTGTAACTTGTATATTCATTGATTAATTTAAATAAATTTGCAATGAAAAGAATTCCAGTGCTCTTTTTACTTTCATACCTTACCAATCCTTGAAAGAACCTAATTCCAATTCCTTATACAAGAAGTACCGTGGACGAACTTTAAATGCAAAGTCCTAAAGCGAGAAACTTGTCAAAATGGCCCTATACGTTATTAAAATAAGCGCTGAGAAATTCCTGGAACGTGACGTCATTTCCAAGAACTGATGCTATGAAAGACCTCCTCGCATATCATATTCTCCTGATACAAATCCACGATTTTCAGCGAAATATTTTTACCAAAAACCCAGAAATTTGACGCCCGGAAATTCCTGGAACGTGACGTCATTTCCAAGAATTTCTGCTATGAAAGACCTCCTCGCATATCATATTCTCCTGATACAAATCCACGATTTTCAGCGAGTTATTTTTGCCAGAATCTCAGAAATTTTGAGCTCGGAAATTCCTGGAACGTGACGTCATTTCCAAGAATTGCTGCGATAAAAGACCTCCTCGCATATCATATTCTCCTGATACAAATCCACGATTTTCAGCGAAATATTTTTACCAAAAACCCAGAAATTTGACGCCCGGAAATTCCTGGAACGTGACGTCATTTCCAAGAATTTCTGCTATGAAAGACCTCCTCGCATATCATATTCTCCTGATACAAATCCACGATTTTCAGCGAGTTATTTTTGCCAGAATCTCAGAAATTTTGAGCTCGGAAATTCCTGGAACGTGACGTCATTTCCAAGAATTGCTGCGATAAAAGACCTCCTCGCATATCATATTCTCCTGATACAAATCCACGATTTTCAGCGAAATATTTTTACCAGAATCTCAGAAATTTTGCGCTCGAAAATTCCTGGAACGTGACGTCATTTCCAAGAATTGCTTCGATGAAAGACCTCCTTCAACATCATATTCTCCTAATACAAATCCACGATTTTCAGAAGAAATTTAAGTGCTGAAAATCGTGGATTTGTATCAGGAGAATATGATGTGCAAGGAGGTATTCGTTCTCAGAAATAACGTCACGTTCTATGAATTTCCGAGCGCAAAATTTCTGAGATTCTGCCAAAAATATCTCGCTGAAAATCGTGGATTTGCATCAGGAGAATATGATATGCGAGGAGGTATCCGACATCAGCCGTTCTTGGAAATGATGTCATATTCCAAGCATTTCCGAGCGCTTAATTTTCTACTTCTGCCATCAAATGTTGCAAGAAATGAAGACCGAAAATGATGTCGTTTCCACAATTTCCTTCTTTTATATTTAATAACGTATAGGGCCATTTTTACAAGTTTCTCGCTTCAGGACTTTGCATTTAAAGTTCGTCTACGGTACTTCTTGTGTAAGGAATTGGAATTAGGTTCTTTCAAGGATTGTTAAGGTGTGAAAATAAAAAGAAGAGTGCAATTGTTTTAATTTAATATTTATTTAAACTAATGAATGAAGATACAAGTCACAAAAAGGTTCAAATTACAAGCTAATACTTATGGACTACTCTTTTATATCTATTTACAATACATCGTACAACTAAAGCATGTATTAACTCTAAACTAACATTTATGTAATATGAAAAATACATTAAACTTAAATAATCCAATAGTTATAAACTATTCTTTAAAGTCAATTTACAATATATAGCTTACAGATAAAGATTATACTAGAAATTATGTACTTCATATGCAGAAGCTTATAAAATATAAATTACAGCATTTGTGTAAACTTGAGCATACATACATTATTTATTATATCTTTTATTTTACATTTAGCACATTCAGTAGAACTTGTTTTAGTAATATATAAGTAATATCAAAGTTTATATAAGATCTACCGAATGATCTGAATATAAAATAAAGTATATAATAGATATTATACAGAACAGTTAACTACACAATTGTTCTAAATTAAGCTTATGCGCTAACAGTTGCAAACTATTTTTATAAATCAATTTACTATAATTAATGGATAAGTAAAGTATGTGGCAAAAGTTCTTCTATTTTCTTTGTTGCTCCTATGCATGATGGGATGTGTCAGTCAATGCTCGCTACTCTTTGCCTCCAAAACCTGCACACACAAAACATATATTAGTAAGTATGTAAAAGGAGACCGAAGAAAGAAAGGAGGGCCAAACCAGAAGCATTAAAGAAGGAGAGGATTATTTGAAAATGGGTCTCTTAACAGAGAATTTAATTAGATTGGAAGTAAAGGAATTGTCGCAGACCCTTAAAAGAATAGACTATGAAATACAACATCAGGAACGAAACATAAAAATAAAATAAGCGAGATATAATGGACGGTGTAAGTATATTGGAACAGCAACGCTAATAGAATACCAAAGCAAGAATGGAATAGGCCATAATCATCAGTTAATAGCACAGGTAAGGTGCAAAAGCATTAAAGCATGAAATAAATATTGGGAGAAGAAAAAGGATAAAAGATGTGACCTGTGCATACCAAAATTTGGAACGTATGAGCACCTGCTAAGAAAATGTACGGAAAAAGATACAATAAGACATAAAACTAACTTAGTAATTTGTAATTAAACAGGAAGGAACGGAAAAGATTTATAATAGATGTGCGATAAAGAGATAAGAAATAGTGTAATACGTAAGGCAGAGACGGTATGAAAAGGAAGAGCGGAACGGAAGATGAGAGTGCAAGAGATAGTATTGTAAAGATAGGTTACATGTACACTAACCAAACATTCATTCCTGTGAGATCGAAATAAAGAATAATACCACTATTAGTATGTTTTTATTAAGTCCTGGAAAAATTATTTAAAGGAAAAAATATTCACAAATACATTTACCCGTGCTAAAGGGTGCTTGATTGTTGTAGAATATAATGAACAATGGAACTTGCAATGTTACCGAACATATTAATTTTTATGGAGATTGAAACACTGTGTTTGCTGACACTTTATTGATATGTACAAGAGTGTACGAAACGGTTTTCGAGGATTATTAACTTAATTGGATGAATGAAGACATAAATAACCAAATTTTATGAACATTATCGCACCGCTACTTATAAACAAGTGCTTGAATTTACGTACCACTCGCATCCCTGTCTTACCTACACTCAAAGTGGGCTTTAATTTCGCCATCTATACAGAACAGCTCGAAACTGTATATATGTCTGCCTTATCTAAGAGTCATTAGTATCGCCATCTATACAGACGTGACTCAAACTACTCGGGCCTCTGCCATATCTACACTTATGGTAAGTAAGGGGTGTTAGTAGTTCCCAAGCGATCTGCATAGATGGAACTACCATAGCAAGCGCGAGTGGTTTCAAGGAGTTCTGTATAGATGGCGAAACCATGGCAGGCACTGTAGATATGGCAGAGACCCGCGTAGATTCAAGTATATCTTTGCAAATATTAATTAATTTATGAATTAAATCATATATACACGGGTATTTCAATTATAAAAAAGAAGGCTTCTTGAGAAATAAGAAAATGTAATTCTCTAGGCGAAACATATATGATTTGTGTTACTAATGAATTATCTCGAAAGCGTCAGAAAACAGAAGAGTCTACATAAGAAGCAGGGCAATAAATAATACACAATATTTAGAGCTGCAGATAGATACAACGATAGAAACGCGAACTCAAAAGTAATTGCAATAAGAACTTAAGATTCTCTCCGCTCAAATAACTACAGTGGACAGTAATGCCCACTTAATGTTCGCTGCTTCGAAGCTGCCTAGCGAACACTATCCAGGGATGTGATTTATAAGGAATTGTTCATGCTTATCACTTTTCGGCACGCTCGGTTTAGGCTGTGTTGGGAGTGGATTGAGATGTACTGAGAACCAGCGTGAGATATATTTAACATGTTGAGTGCCACGTCAGGCATCGGTGTCTGACACTAAACTTTCCGTTCAGGCCGCGTCAGTCATCGGTGACTGGCAATCAACTTTCCGTTCAGTGACCGACACTAAACTTTCCGTTCAGGCCGCGTCAGTCATCGGTGACTGACAATTAACTTTCCGTTCAGTGACCGACACTAAACTTTCCGTTCAGGCCGCGTCAGTCATCGGTGACTGACAATCAACTTTCCGTTCAGTGATCGCCACTTAACTTTCCGTTCAGGCCGCGTCAGGCATCGGTGACTGACACTAAACTTTTCGTTCAGGCGTCGGGGTATCACAGTGTTAAGCTACGCCGCGGCGCGCCGTCGCGCATGTCGCGCTGTGTGGCCTAACTCAACTTGTTAAGGGCCATTGCTGATGACAAGTGGAGATAACTCGGACCCAACCTACATCCTCGATACATCGGAGCAGGTCCAAAAATCGGTAGGGATGAGTCCGTGAACATTAATTGTGGAAAAAAACGAACATTAAGCGGCCATTATTGTACATTGTATCCTAAGTGCAATACGCAGTCAATTAGCTCGAATTATTTTCCACATAATTATCAAACGTCTCTTAAACGTTTAATAATTATACGATAAATAATTGATTGCCCGGGCCTCACCACGTGGAGGTTACTGCGCATGGAGACCCACCCTAGCCACGGCCCTTCCACCCTCCAATTACGCGAAAACTAATTCTAATATAGCTTGGGAGAAAGGAAAACCTCCTATTATTGTCAATTTGTAGAACGTTCATTAATTGATCGTAGTACAAGTAAGACAACAAGAGGAGTACTTGGAATATTCACGGCCGAAAGCTAAATTGAATATCACAGAAGGAAACCTGAAAGAAAATCTGCAAGTGAATTAAATTTCCTGAAATAAAACTTTCTTAAAAATATATCCTATGATCTTAAAAACTAGACAACGAAATATTATTACAGCAGTGTACAATGCTGTCGTGAAAACTAAGACACCGCTTAAAAATGAAACCTCCCTTCTTAAATACTAGATTAGATTCAAATGCGCCCTGCCTGACTAAAAATCTAACTTTAAACTAGAATCACCCTACCTAATATAACATCTAAGAGTTCAATTAAAAGAGAAATTTCAATAATATTCTGCCTAAATAGGAATGTAACAGATACTTTATCATATTCGCGTAGGTATAAGTATGCATATACTTAATTCCTCTTCAATTAGTCCATATTAATTTCGTGGGCCATGCCTTCCTAGAACAGACAACTGGCAACAATTTTTGGTTTCATTAACCCTGCCTAATTAACAGTCTAATAATATCAAATCGTGTAAAACCTGCCTGTATAAAAGGGCAGCGACAGGGGCACGGGTAAGGGCTGGGCACGGGCAGGGCAGGGCAGGGACAGGGTGAGAGTGTGGTCATATTATAACTATTTTAAGCAATTCTCTTCATTAGCTGATTCCTTTTAGTGCTTCTGAAACAGAGACAAACTGGCAGTAATTAGTAGAGCATTATAAAAATATTAAACTCACAAATGGGATCGACGAGGCTGGCTCTTTATAGTTTCCAGTCGGGCCTCTGATACCGTGAATCTGTAACAAACTGGTGCATTGAATTAGTAACGTCCACTCAAGTCAGGGAATGAATCAAACAGGGGTGAATGGGATGAGGAGGCGTAACGAAAGTGACTGCTACCGAGCAGCCCGCGAGCCCTCGGCCCAGAGTCTGGACAGTAACACGACTTACAATCAACACCTGTTTCAATACCGAGCCACAGCAATCATTGAGGAACGGATATGCAAGACCGCAACGACGATCCCAGATTATGTCCCATATGCCTTCTGCCACCCCAAGGTGTGCTTGGCGTGGTCTAACGGGGAGAAATATCCTACTTGGCGGGTCACCTGTCCAGAACCGCAATCACAGCCTCACACACTGCTCCACGATGACACTGCAACCCAAATACCGCCACAGGTGCCAAAAGCGCCTTACCATCCGGCCTACGGGCCGAGAACGGAAAAGGGAATGAAGCTAACAGTGGTGAATTGAATAAGAAGAAAAGTAACGAGAGTGACTGCTGCCGGCCGAGAGCAAAAAGGGAATGAAGCAGAAAACGGAGTGAAGCAAAAACGGAATGAAGCAAAAAAGGGAACGAGAGGGGAAAGTGCAATGCGCAGTCAATTCGCTCGAATTATTTTCCGCATAATTATCAAACGTCGGTTAAACGTTTAATAATTATACGATAAATAATTGATTGCCCGGGTCTCACCACGTGGAGGTTACTGCGCATGGAGACCCACCCTAGCCACGGCCCTTCCACCCTCCAATTACGCGAAAACTAATTCTAATATAACATGTGACAAAGAAAAATCTCCTATTATTGTCAATTTGTAGAACGTTCAGTAATTGATCGTAGTACAAGTAAGACAACAAGAGGAGTAGTTGGAAAATTCACGACCGAAAGCTAAATGGAATATCAGAAGGGAACCTGAAAGAAAATCTGCAAGAGAATTCACGTTCCTGAAATAAAACTGTCTTAAAAATATATCCTATGATCTTAAAAACTAGACAACGAAATATTATTGCAGTGGTGAACACTGCGGGCTTAAAAGCTAAGACATAACTTAAAAATAAACCCTACTTTCTTAAATTTTAGATTAGATTCGAATACGCCCTGCCTGACTAAAGAGCTAACTTAAGACTAGAATCACCCTACCTAGTATAACATCTAACAGATCGAATAAAAGAACAATTTCAATAATATCCTATCTACATAGGACTGTAATAGATACTATCCCATACTCATGTAGGTATGAGTATACATATACTTAAATCCTCTTCGGTTAGTCCGTATTAATCTCTCGTGGTCCATGGTGTCCTAGAACAGACAGAAACCCGAACCAAAAAATTGCAGCACCTGCCAACAATATTTGGTTTTATAAACCCTGCCTAATTAAAAGTCTAATAATTTCAATTCGTGTAAAACCTGCCAGTATAAAGATCTAAGATTGTGTGTTGAGACAAATCCTACCTACATAAAGAGCTAAATGTATTGTTAGATTTATATTTGGGCCTGCCTAATTAATTGTCTAACACCTGTAATTAGTTAATAAGGACAGGGGTTTGGGGCAGGGATGGGGTGAGGGTGTGCTCGTATTATACATTGTTTCATGAATCCTCTTCTTTTCAATGCTTCTGAAACATGCACAAACTCGAAATAATTAGTAAAGCATTATAAGAATGAATTCTTAAACTCACAAATTGAATCGACGAGGCTGGCTCTTTAAGTTTAAAGTTTCCAATCGTGTCTTTGATAATATTTCTGGATCTGTATTCTATATATTCCACTCTTGAGCCTCTGACGTATGTACTTATGTTTGTTTAATATAGCATATTTCGGTTCATCTGTGAATCTGTAACAATCTCAAGCATTGGATTAGTGACATCCCCAAGCCTCCCCATTTTATATCGAAATGAAGCTGCTTTTAATTCGTAATAACTGAATTTTAGCGCAGTTAATAAATCAGAATTGATATGAAAAATGCTGTTATTTTTTGTTAACAATAGTTAATTGGATTTCGGCCAAAGTGATATATTCTTTTGTACGTTCTAGATCAAACTGAATGGTGGTATCACGTTCATTAAAAACTCCAAAATGAAGTAGTCACATTTCACTACAATTGATTCTATTTTGCTTCAACAAAGAAGCGACAAACGATTATTCGGAAGAAAAATATCAAACTTCAACTATCACCATGCCGAGACCCAACTACTGCCAATAACGTTTTTCGTGCAAGGATTTTTGTTTAAACATTTACGGATATCGCGAGTGAATTTCAATTTCTACAAAGCAAGCTCGAAAAGTTATAAAAATTGGCTCTACTAAAAAAAAGGTTAAGATAGAATTGCAACAATTAAGAGGAAATATTTAAGAGTTAAACTCCAATAATGAACAGTCACTAGTATTAACTCTAATTTAAATCTACTATCTAGAATTATTATAAATTTATCAAAGATTCTGCAAATTATATCTGTTTTTTACTTTGCTCTTTTTCTTTTCTTCTTCTTTCTTTTCTTTTCTTTTCTTTTCTTTTTTCTTTCCTTTCTCTTTCATTTATTTTCTTTTTCATTTCTTTTCATTTCGTTCACACAGTAATTTACTAATATGTACGCAAATTTTTAGCAGTACTTCCATCAACAGACATTCCAGGTAGTATAATTATTAAGAAAAATAAAATAAAAAGAAAGGCAAATATAAAACGCTGAAAAGAAAAAGTTCCTGGTTCAGGAACAGGCTTCCAATTGGAAGCAGATGGGGACTAGTAGTCGCAACTCTACTTAAAAACGCGATCTTTAATCAACGCAACGCTAACTGGAACTCGCGATACAATCATTTCGCAACACTATTTATTAAGACTAATAGAAAGCAAACAGTAAATTATATGTACTATCCAAAATTAAGCAAATTGAAGATCCTCTGAAAAATGAACTGAAAGTTCCAATACGCGAAAACAATTTCCGCAACACTAGAAGCTCAAATCTAAAGTGTATTATAAAATACTACAATTTAACTAGCAATAAGAATAGCAATAAGTGGCATTCAACGCAACTCCAACTCGACCCGTTCGCAAGTTTTTCGCAACTCTAAAGCAACGCGATATTTTTGGGAGGGCTGTATCGTTGGGCCGGAATGTGCATCGGCCAAGTACAAATAAAAATTCTACAAATGAAAATGCAAGCACAGTGACAAAGTAGTAACACAGAATGATTCCCCATTCTTAAAAAGAATGGGGAGCCATTAGTAGTTGCCCTCTTGAGTGACAGTTTGTCGGGCCTCTTCGGCATATAGCCTCTCCCTCCATTTCGTCGGACCCAAGGGTCAGCTGAAACTTAAACTAGGCTCGAGACTCTAATCGGAAACCAAGGAAAAACTTATAAAGGTGAAATAAAGAGTTTGAATCGCGGAGCTAAATGGAACACACGTGGCCGAATGGCGATCAAATAAAATCGTAAAATTGTGATTACGGAAAATCACATAGATTACGATTAAAATTGTAATCGTTCTTCGTTCACACGTGCAGCCTCGAGCATAATGTAACACGTTTCGTTTCGGAGCCTAAATCGCGACCACGACCGCGAAGGATTCGAAAAATCGATAGGCAAAGCCAGAGGCGAACGCATTTTCGTTCGCGCCACAGCTTCACCGTCGACTTTTCAAATCAGATTTCCTGAAACAGGTTGAACACGCGAAATAGTGCCTACCCGATCGGAGACTGTGTCAACCTGCCCGGCCCTACCTACTTATGTCTATCAATCACACCAGAAAGTATGCTACCTATCCTACCTGGACCTATATTTAAAAAATGGCAAACAAACACACCAACACACGACACTCCACGGTTCTCAGTCAAACACTTGGGCGCAAAAGCCTACACTAGGGAGGCGTCCCGGGACACCCCCGACACCCAAATGCTGTCGCACAACTTGCACACTCTAATGTACGTACCATTTTTCTGAAATCGACTGACAGTGGCTGGGATCTCTGCGTTCACGTGGAAAAAACCACGTCGCGGTTGAGATATTTAATAGATATTTAATAAAATAATTAAATAGCACCGATACAAGAGGTACTTGATAGCAATTGATAAGTATATTCAATTCTTTTTGGCATTTGGCCTCTGTCATCTTAAATGACAAAAACTTCGTGCCCAAGTATAGTAGGAATTATTGAAGCAAATAATACTAAAAATGATGTCTCTGTTTTAAATTGATGGACATCTTATGTTGGTCATAATAGCTACATTTTAATACGGAACGACGCAAATCCACAGCCTAACCACACACACAATGCGGATATTACGTCGTGCACGATACACCAACGCACTGTCAGTCGCCAACAATAAATCATTTTATGGCTTATAAACTAAAAAATATCATCGTGCTCTACCACCGTTTTCCCACCCAAGTAGCACCGGGGCACGTGAGTGGGATCCGGGCAGTGAACACGGAAAGGGTTAAACCTGAAAATCCTCGTCTAAAAAGATGATAAGGACATACTGATTTTCTAACGGGCTAAAATACATATATATGTACAACAGATCTATATATGATTCTATTTTATTGAAGAGAAAATTAAATGACTCTACTTTATTAGAAAAATTGTGCAATGACTCTACTATATTAGAAAAATTATGCAGTGACTCTACTTTATGAGAAAAATTATGCAGTGACTCTACTTTATTAGAAAAATTATTCAAAGACTCTACGTTAATAGAGAAATTATTCAACGACTCTACTTTAATATACTTTGAATTAAATTGAAACATCCTCGGGCGTTCCCGTTATCAAAGCATTGATTCTAAAACGCAAGATTGCTTTAAAAGTTGATTGCCTTGATTTCGAAAACTACCCGTTCGCGTATTGTCTTCTTGTACATTGAGGTTTAATTATCATTTTGTACGGAAACAATGAACGTATCGATATCTTTAAACGCTTAAGACTAATATGGATATCGAATAATAAAATTATTCGATAGTTCCAACAAATTGATAAGGTAAATGAGTACCTTCACTTTATATATTATGAAAGTAGATAAAGATGAAATACTACACTCTTACTAACAGCAATAATTATGCAATTTATTCTAACTGTGCAGTCATTGCAATTGACAAGTAAACGAAGTCGAATGGTATTCGACTTCTCCACTACAAACTAATGCACGTAGAATACTGGACGTTACTTTATATTCATTCAATAATTAATAACTATTTAAATATCGTTTCATAGGTATTCAATTAAATACTCTATTATAAAAAGATATATAGTGATATATTTTGTACTAAATATGATCTGTTTTAAAATTATCAAGCTATTTAAAAACGCGTTGTACAAGAAGACCTATCCTCACATAATATAAAGCAGTAAAGAAGTTACTACTCATGAGTATATTTCCATATACCCATGGTCACAGTGCTTGCCAGAAAAATCTACGTAATTACAACCAGTCACCCGTGTCGGTTCGGACCTTTCGTCCTGCGACATGATTGAGTGACCAGAGGAACTTTAAAGCATGCCACTCACCGGTTGCAGACTCACCAGGTGTGCGGTCAAGCTCGTCGCCATCGAAGCCATGGAAGCTGCTGAAACATTCAAAAAGAGCAAACAACATTAAAATCTATGTATTTTCAGTACTTTTGGAATGTGTTAATTATCAATGATTATTGCAATACAAGATTAAAGAACGAAGGAGATACTTACTCGTCAAATTGATGGCTGAAAGCCCGAACTCGCTGAACAGGACACTGACTCTAATGGAACACTTATGATTGACGAACAAAGTGATTCTAATTTCGCGACAGTATTTCTACTGTTTTTGTGACTGCTACCGAGCAGCCCGCGAGTCCTCGGCTCAGAGTCTGGACAGTAAAACGACTTAGCATCGAGACCAGTTTCGATTCCGAGCCACAGAAATCATTAAGGCACGGATATGCAAAACCACAACCACGATTCTAGATTATGACCCGTATGCCTTCTGCCACCCCAAGGTGTGCTTGGCGTGGTCTAACACATAGGAATTTCCTACTAGGCGGGCCAAAGTGTCCAGAAAAGCAATCACAGCCCCACACACCGCCCCCCGATGACACTGCAACCCGGATATTGCAAGAACCGCGACCACGATTCCAGAATGGTGGATGACCTACCCAAATTAGAGATTATATGTGGTCTAACAGAGGGCCTCGTGACCAGGGTCCAGAACCACAATCACGCCCCCACACATCGTAACTCGCTGACACTAAGTCCCTAACCATCAGTCCTCCGAGCCGAGAACGGAAAAGGAAACGGAATAATTGTGATCGACGAACAAAGTGACTCTATTTTTCGCGAGAGTATTATTTCGGAGCAAACACTGACTCTAATCTCGCGTCTCTTTACTGCTATTTATGTTTAATTATTAATAAGGGCGGTTGCGCTCAGAAAATAATAAAAAGAACTTTGACGGAACAAGCACTGACTCTACCGACCGCATTGCGCGCGGTCAACAATATCGTTATGGTAATACCATCGAGCTCATGGCACCTTCTGAAACATTCAAAAGAACAGAGAACATTGAAATCTTTGCGTTTTGAGTACTTTTCGATCATGATAATTATCAAAGACCATTGTAAAATAAGATTAAAGAAATACAGAGATACTTACTCTTCGAGTTGATGGATGAATGCCCGAACTCGCCGAACTGCATCGGTGCTGACTCTAATACCGGAATACTTATTGCGAAAGAAAAAATAAATAAATAAAAGACTACTATCGCGCACGTCAATTGTGATCGACGAACAAAGTGACTCTAATTTCGCGAGAGCAATATTTCGAAGCAAACACTGACTCTACTTTCGCGTATCTTTACTGTTATTTATATTTAGTTATAATTATTATGAGCGGTTTCGCTCAGAAAATAATAAAAAGAACTTTGACGGAACAAGAACTGACTCTACCGACCGCATTGCGCGCGGTCATCAAAATTTTCTGAAAGAGAATCTGTACAAGTTAGTAAATAGGGTGAGGCGGTAGAAATTGAAGCAATACACATTTGATTTTATTTGTCTCTTTCTTATTTCTTCATCCTGTCAAACGTCTGTTGAGGAAATACTGCTTTGTTTTAATAAAGTACTACCGTATTATTATTCTGATTTAATTACTGTTAATTGTCTACTCAACATATACTATTATAGATTAATATAAATGATTTATCAAAAGCATACTGTGACTGTTCTTTGCCCGAGTTTTAAAGGTGATCATGATCTTAGTAAGCAAGCAATATCGCGAATTTATAAGTTCTCGTAGCTGCTTGTAGAAATCAAGACTCGAAACTATTTATCATGCTTCAGGTGCATGGCAACCAGTACGTACGTACGCGGGCAATCCTGCATCGAAAATACAATTTGACCGTACTTGTGTAAAGTCACAGAGATATTAAAAGTTTTTAATAAATACTAGTGAAGCTATAACAGAAATCGCGACCGATATGCAGCGAAACATGAAAGTATTTCAATTTTTCGTTTAGAATTAATGAAATTTACAGACTCTAGTTTCAATCGCGAGTGGCATATTGTAAGTTCTATTTAAAATGTTTAAATTGCTCAATAACTTGCAACCAAAAGAAAAGAACTTGAGCCAAAATCCAATCGCCAGATAACAAGAAATATACGTAAACCGTTGGGATAATAAGTTAAATGTTACCAATCCTTCATCATAGGTCATCGGACTGATTGTTATGCATCGCAGTAATTGTATCTCAATACTCCATTCCTGCAGCCTCAATATATTATCCTCCACCAACCAATCACCCATTGTACCTGCAACAAAAAGAAAAGCAACGTGATAAACCTGTGCTAAAATCAGAATCGAATTCAAAGTTGCGAAAGGACATATGTAACTGAGTATGTGACATTGCAAAGAAAATAAACGCAACCTTAACACCGCATCGAATCCGAATAATCGTGTAATAAAATATAATAAATATTCAAAGAACCGTTTAAACTAATAAATTAATTAACCCGATATTTTAATAAACGACTAGTTATCGCGAATCAAAAAATCGGTGGTACCGGATGACCGGTCAAGCGTCCAGCAAAAGAGACTCGAGAAAGAGTTTAATGGATATCCACGATAGTCAAACGATTGTTAAATAAACGTGTATTAATTAATAGAAGGTAATAGACAAGCGTATGCGGTGATAAAGTAAACCCCGAGATGCTATTGTGTTGTAAGCTGATGTACATATGTCGCTAACCTTCGACAGCATAGACGACCCGTACGGTACGACGCTTGAACTGATAGTGACACCGCGTGCGCCGCGCACCGGCATCCCCACTCCGCGACGCGCCGGCGCGTCGGTAACGCTCGGTCGCGCTCGGTGGTATTCGCAATTTTCGAACTCTTCGAAGGTCTCCGATCGCGGTCGTGCGTACTACTGTACTAAGGTCATACGTATTGAACTTTTTCGACTTCTGACCAATTTTTAGCTAAACCTACGATCCTAGGGTTGTACCTACTGGACTTTTACGTTTTCTGACCAACTTTTAGCCGGTCCGACGACTCTAGGGTCGTCCCTACTGGACTTTACCGGCTTCTGAACAACTTTTAGCTGAACCTACGATCCTAGGGTTATACCTACTGGACTTTTACGTTTTCTGACCAACTTTTAGCCGGTCCGACGGCTCTAGGATCGTGTCTATTGTACTTCTTCGGGTTCTGACCGACTTATAGCTGAACCTACGATCCCAGAGTTGTACCTACTGGACTTTTACGTTTTCTGACCAACTTTTAGCCGGACCTACGAGTCTAGGGTCGTGCCTATTGAACTTCTGCGGGTTCTGATTAAGTTTTAGCTGGACCTACGATCCTCGTTAAAGAATTCTTTTGTTATTTGCTGCGCAATGAAAGCGGGACAGCACAGGCGGGACGCTTGACGTGACACTGTCAATTTCATTGCCCCGATGCATCGCGATGTGGTTTCGACTCAACTCGAGCCCAGCCGAAGTACATCGCGCGACCAGGCACCGTAGCTCAATTTTTCTACCGAAACGTTGCTCGAGAAAAAGCTGTCCTGATCCCCTCAAAGCATTTACATATATTCACACAATCGCATGAATCCCGTCCCCACTACTTTAGTAAATAATAGTTCTTCAAGTGATCACTGCCCATGAGCAGAGGACGCTCAAATCAGCGTGGGATCACCGACGAGATATAGGAATAGACAAGCCATGCAATGTATTTTTTCGGCCACGATTTCTGGGACGCCGCGTCCCATTACCATTTCCGTGTCACTCGCAACGTTACCCACAGATTATTGAAAACGATGCGAAAATTGAATAATTTTAAAGAATTCTTTTGTTCTTTGCCGCAATGAAAGGCAACAAAGGATATGAAACATTTAATGTTAATTAAAAATCTTTTAATTAAAGAAACACATGTTAACAATTTTTCTTATTTCAATTGTTCTATCAATAAATGAAATAATTTTTAAAGTTATACTTTACATTATTTTCTGATAAATTACGAAAAAAAAATTGAGCTAAGAGATGTATATTGTTTTAACACCCAAACAATAAAGTTGCCACAATGAAAAAGATAATGACGATAATTGTATACTACAATTGTTAATTGTATAATTACTAGACAAATTCTTTCATTATCTTTTTCATTGGAGCAATTTTATCGTTAATGAAAGACGCAATTTCTTATTTATATTCAACTAATAACAATAACGAAGTAAATCATTTACTAATATAAGACAATTCCTGGGATAAACGTGTCTGCAAACGATTAGTGTTCGTACTCGGTCCCGAGCGAAGTGTACTAATCGAGATTTTTCTGAAAATATATAATACCAAATTAATAATTGGAGTAAAATTTATACTCCGATTCGGAGTAGGTCCAAGGATTGGTGGCGATGTCTCGGCAAGCATTAATTGGGGATATGAACGAACACTGAGCAGCCATTATTGTACATTGTATCCTAAGTACAATACGCAGTCAATTCGCTCGAATTATTTTCCACATAATTATCAAACGTGTCATAAACGTTTAATAATTATACGATAAATAATTGATTGCCCGGGTCTCACCACGTGGAGGTTACTGCGCATGGAGACCCACCCTAGCCACGGCCCTTCCACCCTCCAATTACGCGAAAACTAATTCTAATATAACATGTGACAAAGAAAAATCTCCTATTATTGTCAATTTGTAGAACGTTCAGTAATTGATCGTAGTACAAGTAAGACAACAAGAGGAGTAGTTGGAAAATTCACGACCGAAAGCTAAATGGAATATCAGAAGGAAACCTGAAAGAAAATCTGCAAGAGAATTCACGTTCCTGAAATAAAACTGTTTTAAAAATATATCCTATGATCTTAAAAACTAGACAACGAAATATTATTGCAGTGGTGAACACTGCGGGCTTAAAAGCTAAGACATAACGTAAAAATAAACCCCAGTTTCTTAAATTTTAGATTAGATTCGAATACGCCCTGCCTGACTAAAGAGCTAACTTAAGACTAGAATCACCCTACCTGGTATAACATCTAAGAGTTCAATTAAAAGAATAATTTAAATAATATCCTATCTACATAGGACTGTAATAGATACTATCCCATACTCATGTAGGTATGAGTATGCATATACTTAAATTCTCTTCGGTTAGTCCGTATTAATCTCTCGTGGTCCATGGTGTCCTAGAACAGACAGAAACTCGAACCAAAAAATTGCAGTACCTGCCAACAATATTTGGTTTTATAAACCCTGCCTAATTAAAAATCTAATAATTTCAATTCGTGTAAAACCTCTCACATCAGTATAAAGATCTAAGATTGTGTGTTGAGACAAATCCTACCTACATAAAGAGCTAAAAGTATTGTTCGATTTATATTTGGGCCTGCCTAATTAATTGTCTAACACCTGTAATTAGTTAATAAGGACAGGGGTTTGGGGCAGGGATGGGGTGTGGGTGTGTTCGTATTATACATTGTTTCATGAATCCTCTTCTTTTCAATGCTTCTGAAACATGCACGAACTCGAAATAATTAGTAAAGCATTATAAGAATGAATTCTTAAACTCACAAATCGGATATCGCGAGTGAATTTCAATTTCTACAAAGCAATCTCGAAAAGTTATAAAAATTATCTCTACTAAACAAAGGTAAAAATACAATTGCAACGATTAGGGGAAAATATTTAAGAGTTAAACTCCAATAATGAACAGTTACTAGTATTGAATCTAATTGAAATCTACTATCTAGAATTATTATAAAATCAAAGGTTCTACAAATTATTTCTTTTAATTATTTCTTTTTATTCTTTTCTTTTCTTTCATTTTTTTCCTTTTCTTTTCTTTTCCTTCATTTCGTCCACACGGTAATATACTATTATGTATGCAATTTTTTAGCAGTATTTCCATCAACAGACATTCCAGGTAGTATAATTATTAAGAAAACTAAATAAAATGAAACGCTGAAAAGAAAAAATACACCATGTAGAACAATAATTGACAATGAATTGGCTTTAATAAATAAGAAAATTTTTAAAAATGCCTGAAGTAACAGGTGGCCAGAAGGGCCGCCAACAAATTTATATTATTTAAAGAATATTTATGTAACGCAACGCTAGTATACTACTTTTAAACATTAGAAAATTCAATAGCAACACAAATTTGTAAGAATCAGACGCGAGTGGTGCTTCAATATGTCAAATAGCAACTCTAATTCAAGTTAATCATTAATAGTATTAAAAATCAGCAAAATCGCGATTGGACGCAACACTAATGAAAGAATGACTCGATGCTCTATGCACCAATTGTCTCTTTAAACGCAACACTAAACGCGCAAGATTCAGCTATGGTCTTTGGCTGATGATGATGTGCCACACTCCAGGGTGGCTCATGAACAGGCTTCCAATTGGAAGCAGTTGGGGACTGGTATTTGCAACTCTAATTAAAAACACGATCTTTAATCAACGCAACACTAATGGGAACTCGCGATGCAATCATTTCGCTACACTATTTATTAAAGCTGATAGAAAGCAAACAGTAAATTATTTGTAATATCAAAAAGCAATGTAATTGAAGATCCTCTGTAAAGTTAGCTGAAGGCTCAAGACGCGAAAATAATTTCCGCAACACTAGAAACGTTCTCATATGTAAAATATATTATAAAATACTACAATTTAACTAACAATAACCACGGCAAAATTGCAAGAACCATCGCGATATCATTGCGCAACGCTAAATCAATCACGATTTTCATTTGGTCGCAACTCTAATTAAAAACCGCGAGTCACTTCGCAACTCCAAGAATACGCGAAACACGTTTTCTTTTTCGCGACACTACTTGAAAAACCGCGTGGCATTTAACGCAACTCTAATTCGACCCGTTCTCAAGTTTTTCGCAACTCTAAAACAACGCGATATTTGGGAGGGCTGCATCGTTGGGCCGGAATGTGCGTCGGCCAAGTACAAATAAAAATTCTACAAATGAAAATGCAAGCACAGTGACAAAGTAGTAACAAAGAATGATTTCCCATTCTTAAAAAGAATGGGGAGCCATTATTAGTTGCCCTCTTGAGTGACAGTTTGTCGGGCCTCTTCGGCATATAGCCTCTTCTTTTCGTTGGACCCAAGGGCCAGCTGAAACTTAAACTAGGCTCGAGGCTCTAATCGAAAACCAAAGAAAAACTTATAAAGGTGAAATAAAGAGTTTAAATCGCGGAGCTAAATGGAACACACGTGGCCGAATCACGATGAAATAAAATCGTAAAATTGTGATTACGGAAAATCGCAAAGATTACGATTAAAATTATAATCGTTCTTCGTTCACACGTGCAGCCTCGAGCATAATGTAACACGTATCGTTTCGGAGCCTAAATCGCGACCACGACCGCGAAGGATTCGAAAAATCGATAGGCAAAGCCAGAGGCGAACGCATTTTCGTTCGCGCCACAGCTTCACCGTCGGCTTTTCAAATTAGATTTCCTGAAACAGGTTGAACACGCGAATGAGTGCCTACACGATCAGAGACTGTGTCAACCTGCCCGGCCCTACCTACTTATGTCTATCAATCACACCAGAAAGTATGCTACCTATCCTACCTGGACCTATATTTAAAAAATGGCAAACAGACACACCAACACACGACACTCCACGGTTCTCAGTCAAACACTTGGGCGCAAAAGCCTACACTAGGGAGGCGTCCCGGGACACCCCCGACACCCAAGTGCTGTCGCACAACTTGCACACTCTAATGTACGTACCATTTTTCTGAAATCGATTGACAGTGGCTGGGATCTTTGCGTTCACGTGGAAAATACCACGTCGCTGTTGAGATATTTAATAGATATTTAATAGAATAATTAAATAGCACCGATACAAAAGGTACTTGATAGCAATTGATAAGTATATTCGATTCTCTTTGGAATTTGGTCTCCGTCATCTTAAATGACAAAAACTTCGTGGCCCGGTATATTAGGGATTATTAATGCAGTTAATAGTAAAAATGATGTCTCTGTTTTCAATTAATGGACATCTTATCTTGGTTAGAGTAACTACGTTTTAGTACGGAACGACGCAAATCCACAGCCTAACCACACACACAATGTGGATATTACGTCGTGCACGATACACCAAACGCACTGTCAGTCGCCAACAATAAATCATTATAAACTAAATAGATATCATCGTGCTCTACCACCGTTTTCCCACCCAAGTAGCACCGGGGCACGTGAGTGGGATCCGGGCAGTGAACACGGAAAGGGATAAACCTGGAAATCCTCGTCTAAAAAAATGATGAAGACATACTGATTTTCTAACGGGCTAAATGTATACATGTATACATATATATACCCGATCAATACATGATTTTATTCTATTAAAAAGAAACTGAAATGACTCTACTTTATTAGAAAAATTATGCTATGACTCTACTTTATTAGAAGAATTGTGCAATGACTCTACTTTATTAGAAAAAATATTCAATGACTGTACTTTATTAGAAAAATTATTCTATGACTCTACTTTAATATACCTTGAATGAAATTGAAACAGCCTCGGGTGTTCCCGTCATCAAAGCATTGCTTCTAAAACGCAAGGTTGGTTTTACAGTAAATTGCTCTGATTTCGAGATCTACCCGTTCGCGTATTGTCGTCTTGTACATTCAGGTTTAATTAATATCTTGTACGGAAAAAGTGAACGTATTAATATCTCTAAACGCTAAAGACTAATATGGATATCGTATAATAAAATTATGCGATAGTCCCAACAAATTGACAAGGTAAGTAAGTACCTTTACTTTATATACATATAATCAAAGTAGTAAAAAAGAGGAACGACTATACGCTTACTAACAATTTATTATAACTGTGCAGTAATTGCAATTGACAAATAAACGAAGTCGAATGGTATTCGACTTCTCCACTACAAACTAATGCACGTAGAATACTGGACGTTACTTTATATTCATTCAATAATTAATAACTATTTAAATATCGTTTCATAGGTATTCAATTAAATACTCTATTATAAAAAGATATATAGTGATATATTTTATACTAAATATGATCTGTTTTAAAATTATGAAGCTATTTAAAAACGCGTTGTACAAGAAGACCTATCCTCATATAATATAAAACAGTAAAAAAGTTACTACTCATGAGTATATTTCCATATACCCATGGTCACAGTGCTTGCCAGAAAAAACTACGTAATTACAACCAGTCACTCGTGTCGGTTCGGACCTTTCGTCCTGCGACATGATTGAGTGACCAGAGGAACTTTAAAGCATGCCACTCACCGGTTGCAGACTCACCAGGTGTGCGGTCAAGCTCGTCGCCATCGAAGCCATGGAAGCTGCTGAAACATTCAAAAAGAGCCAACAACATTAAAATCTATGTATTTTCAGTACTTTTGGAATGTGTTAATTATCAATGATTATTTCAATACAAGATTAAAGAAATACAGAAGTACTTACTCTTCAAGTTGATGGATGAAAGCCCGAACTCGCCGAACAGCCTAGGTATTGACTCTAATACCGGAATACTTATTGCGATAAAAAGGAATAAGATAAAGGACTACTGTCGCGCGCGTTTTATAATTGTGATCGACGAACAAAGTGACTCTATTTTTCGCGAGAGCAATATTTCGAAGCAAACACTGACTCTTCTTTCGCGTATCTTTGCCACTATTTATATTTAATTATAATTATTAAGAGCGGTTGCGCTCAAAAAATAATAAGAAGAACTTTAACGAAACAAGCACTGAATTTACCAACCGCATTGCGCGCGGTCATCAAAATTTGCTGAAAGAAAATCTGTACATGTTAGTAAATGAGGGGAGGAGGTAAAAATTAAAGCAATACACATGTGATTTTATTTGTTTCTTTCTTATTTCTGTATGTCTGTTGAGGAATTACTGCTTTGGTGTTTTAATAAAGTACTACTGTATTATTAATTGTCTATTCAACATATATTATTATAGATTAATATAAATGATTTATCAAAAGCGTACTGTGACTGTTCTATGTCAGAGTTTTAAAAGTGATCATGATCCTAGTAAGCAATATCGCGCATTTATAAATTCTCATAGCTGCTTGTAGAAATCAAGACTCGAAACTATTTATCATGCTTCAAGGGCATGGCAACAAATACGTAAGTACGCGGGCAATCCTGCATCGAAAATTCACTTTGACCGTACTTGTGCAAAGTCACAGAGATAATAAAAGTGTCAACAAGAACACTAGTGAAGCTATAATAGAAATCGCGACCGATATGCAGCGAAACATGAACGTCGTTCAATTTTTCGTTTAGAATTAATGAAATTTACTGACTGTAGTTTCAATCGCGAATGATATTAACGTGATAAACCTGTGCTAAAATCAGAATGGAATGCAAAGTTGCGAAAGGCCATATGTAACTGGGTATGTAAGTGACATTGCAAAGAAAATAAACGCAACCTTAACACCGCATCGAATCCGAATAATCGTGTAATAAAATATAATAAAGATTCGACGAACCGTTCAAACTGATAAATTAGTTAACGCGATGTTACAACAAACGACTAGTTAATCTCATATTCGTTCAGCAAAGGAAACTCAAGAAAGATTATAATCTATAAAGTTTAATGTACTGTTGCGATAGTAGAACGATTGTTAGTTAAACGCGTATTAATTAATAGAGGCTAATAATGAAGCGAACACAATGGTAAAGTAAAGCCTGAGGTGCTATTGCGTTGTAGAGTGAGGTATGTCGCTAACCATCAACACCGTAGACGACCTTACGCTGCGACACTCCAATTGAGAAAGAAGGGGCCCGCGCCGCGCGACGGTCGACCACACTCCGCCAGCCTCCCCACTCCGCTACGCGCCGGCGCGTCAGCTGCGCTCGGCGGTATTCGCTATTTCCGAAAATTTTCGACGGTCGCCGACGGCGACCGGCGGTCTACTACCCCTGGGTCATACCTAGTGGACTTCTACTATTTCTGACCAACTTTTAGCTGGACCTACGACTCTAGGGTCGTGCCGACTGGACTTCTACTGTTTCTGACCAACTTTTAGCCGGACCTACGATTCTAGGGTCGTGCCGAGTGGATTTCTACTGTTTCTGACCAACTTTTAGCTGGACCTACGATCCTCGTTAAAGAATTCTTTTGTTCTTTGCCGCGCAATGAATGCGGGACAGCACAGGCGGGACGCTTGACGTGACACTGTCAATTTCATCGCCCAATGCATCGCGATGTTGTTTCGACCCAACTCGAGCCGAGCCGAAGCGCATCGCGCGACCAGGCATCGTAGCTCAATTTTTCTACCGAAACGTTGCTCGAGAAATAGCTTTCCTGATCCCCCCAAAGCATTTACATATATTCAACAATCGCATGAATCCCGTCCCCGCTACTTCAGTAAAGAATAGTTCTTCAAGTGATCACTGTCCATGAGCAGAGGACGCTCAAATCAGCGTGGGATTTCTGAGTCGGTATGACAGCCACGTTGGGCCACAAAAGTCCATAAGATGTCTTGTCTATTCTTATATCTCGTCGGTGGTGGGATTTCTGAGTCGGTATGACAGTCACGTTGGGCCACGAAAGTCCATAAGATGTCTTGTCTATTCTTATATCTCGTCTGTGCTTATATCTTGTCGGTTTTATGGCATAATGACGTTAGATGTCACGCTGTCGGATGTCCACTTTGCCAATTGTGTATTTTCACTAATGCCCGTTTGCCTACAATGGCGCTTAGATCGATTCGGAGTTGGCCTCGAAGGAGTCGACCCCCGCGACATTATTTTCAAGATATTTAATTACACAATAACGTGTAACAACTATAATTGTCTATAATACAGCGAAAGATATCATTGAAATTCATCGAAATATGAAGCCACATGAAGCATGATGGATTTATCAATGCAATACGTAAATGTTCAAAACCCGGAAGTAAATTGAAACGTAGTCACATAACATTGTATCATTGGCACACACTTCAAAATCTGCGTCCTTGCGTTATTCTCCGCGTGGATTCTAGAGATTATATAGAATCAAAATCCACGTGAAAACTATTAACTTCCCGGTGACGTGTCTGAAAATTGTTCAAGTGGTCGATGAGCGTTTTGCGTTACTTCCGCCTGCGCAAGTCACTAGTTTCGTCGCCATCATAGCGACGAGATCGCGACCGCTTTGGCCGCAGTGCCAGGAACTGAAATAATCGTCGTTTCCGACGAAAAAACCGAAGCAGAGCTTTCGCTCTGTTGCGAACATATTTGTGGTAATCGTAGTACAGTCGTATCGGCTGTGAATTATCAGCATCTCGAGGAATTTTTTCTCTACTTTTGACGATAAGGAAACATGGCTTATTGAAGAAAATGAAGGGCCTGCAAAAATATACTGTTTCTCCATACCGAGGAGACCGTAGCTTTAACCACTCTGGACTTCAGCACGAGCACATTCGTGCCAGAAATGGAAAAAAATACGAAATTCCCGCAATCCTCCGCAAAGGGGGTTCCTGCTGATTCTAAAAAAACTCAAGGTGCGTTCTACGAATGCCGATTACTTCGATAACGTCGTCACCTCGCCAACGTCTAACGTGTGTACCTTGTGCAAAAAAAGAATTTTCCTCCCTAATGATCACCCACTTCTTAAACAATTTCGTATTTCAGTTTTCACTTTTCTCGTCTACAATTCATGACATTAACTGCCCTTCAATTTTATAATGAACCGAATCCTCCGAGATTATGTAGTACATGCTATAACAATAACAACATAGTACGAGTACTTTACCTTGAATATTCTAATAAAAGATCATTCAAATAGTAAATATATAAGGAAGTTTAATTGAGTAGAATATGTAATTATTCCTCTTGAGAAACTAAACTAAATATGTAAAATCAGTAGTAGTAGACTACTCTAGATTCAAGTCTGACTGCAACAAAATGCATATATTTAACTATTTGTAGCTACCAGAATGTTCTTATACAAATGTTGTAAAACATTCTAGAGCAGCAGGAGAACTATTCTTTAGGGAAAGCATTAATGTGTTGATAACAATTATTCATACCTGAAACATGTAGAACCATTTTCTATAAGACCCATGATCTGGCATAAATTTATGCCAACCTATACCCTCTAATCTTTAACCATTCTAGAATGTGTGCAAGATTGCCTTCAATTTTTATTTTGTCTTATTGCCCTTTTTGTGTGCTTCAAGATTTTCGTACATCATGTACCTTTCTATTGGAGTTAGAGTTTTGGCCAATCAGGCTTACATCTCTTAATTATTCATATCCAAAACAAGAACAATTCAATTTGGTTTTTATTTTATTCATTTTTTATGTATGTACATAACCGTGCAATAACTATTAGCAGTTCACGTGAACCTCTATAGTGGCTGCACAAGTTTCATTGTTTATAGAACCTAAGAATTAAATGTTACTTTCCTTTTGCTTGCATTGCACATGAAATTTTCATCAATATCGCTCCTTTGTTTAATTAGATTTGAACAACAAAAAGAACATTTATTTACTGAGTTACCTTTAATTTATATAATTATGTAGTCTTAACTAATGAATATGTTTTATGTATCATTTTTAATTTCATGACAATCCTCAACATCCCCAATATTTACCTCGATCATCAATTCATTGAAATATAAATATAAATATATACAGCTGATGTTTACAGCAAAAATCTAACAATTGCAAATTATTTGCGCAGATGTCACAAACAACAAAGTATACCCAAAGACCTCGCGCAAGCGCGAATCTTCTGGCACCAGCAGTTTTTCAAAATTTGAACAATCTAGGAAGGGCAATGTACAGAAAACAAAAAATTTTGATAAGAGACCAAAACCTAAAGGACAATATCATGGCAGTTCAAAGGAGGATACCAAGGTTGGCTTCTGCGTTCAGCCAATATATGCGTCTTATGATTTAAATTAAATCTAAGTTGAGTACTTTAACTCGTAGGTAGTGCAAACAGAATTGGCTGTGCCTCGCTCAGTAACGGTCCAAGGAAGTAAACAGCAGAATTTGAATCATCTGCTGAATTTTCATTATGAACCGCGCAGAATGCAAGGTGGTTCACATGCATGGAGTCATGGAAATTCAACGAAGGGTTCTTCCCGTAACAGTAATAGATGGCTTCCACCAGTGCAGCAGCACAAATACAATAAAGAACAGTTTTTGCAAGCCAGGTTGGTCGCTCTATGCCATTGGTTATTATTATCTCTATCGCTGTTCCGTCTGTACATCATGCGAGAAAATTAGAGTCCCCTCTGCTTAGACCACACACTGTACAGCTCCATCCATTTTGGTTGACATTTATAAAAGACGCAAAAATAACAAACTTCTATTTCATTGTATGCTGCATACAAAGTCAGTACATTAAACTAATTATTCAAATAACTTTCAAAATAACAATCATTAAAACAATCAAACATTTTTTTACCGTTTTTTATTGTCTTAGTGGACAGTGGAAGGGTTAATGAAATATTAGCGATATCTGCAGCTGTCGCAAACAACTGATCCAAGTCATATTTCTTTTCCGAAAAAAGGAAGATTCAAGAACCTTCTGTAATAATATTTACTTAAAATGTTCTACAAGTTATTAGTTTGTTTCACCATTTCAACTTCATATTTTTTAACTTAAAATAACAAGGAAAGTATCTGGTTTTAAGGAACAAAATATGCAAGTGTATGTTGCACAAATATCAATGTGTTTTTGTAATGTAATCCTTTTTCAATTCATATGACTTGTCTCAAATATCTAAGTCACCATCCATAACATTGACATAACTTTATTTTATAATTGTACTTTGATTCAGCTGTCAGTTTGTTGTAACTGAGAATGGAAATTACACGTTGTATCTAAGTGATCCAGATATATTAGTTGATTGGAAACTAATAGAACAGATTGTAAGTTGTACATTCTTCCAAGCTTACTTAAAATCAGCGTTATAATTATTAATAATAATAGAAATATACGTTTTAGAAACTTCATAGTTCAGAAAATCTATCGTGCCCGATATGTTTATGCTCGCCGATTGCTGGAAAAATTACACGCTGTGGCCATGTTTATTGTTGGCCCTGCATCCTTCACTATTTATCACTCTCAGATAAATCCTGGCGCAAATGTCCGATTTGTTACGAACCCGTTCAACAATCTGATTTAAAAAGGTAATTTATATCCACGTAGTCTAGTTCAATTAGATTCCGGAGAAAACGGACAATATTAGATAATTTCATTTCAGTTTTACCGAGGTCACACAAAGTACATTAAATTCCGGAGATACTGTCACTTTATGTCTGATGCGCCGCGAAAAAGGATCACTACTGGCAGCGCCTGTGGGATCCACAACACAAAACCCAACAAACTTTTTCCCAGTTTCAGAGACCATTAGTAGCCAAGTATACTCGAAGCTACTAATTGCAAACACAGAAGATGTAAGTTGTTGAAACTTCCGGAATCCTCTAAAGTGCAAAGATTTAAATACATCAGCGATAATATATCGTCTCATAAATTACAAATCCAGGTCATGAATATTATTGAATGGGAACGTGTTCAATTGAAATTAGAACAATCGGATAATCCTGACTGCCCTGAAAATTGCTATATCGAACAGGCACTTGATGAACTTTTAAAAAGGGAGGAAGAATTGTTGGAAAAGGTAAACAATTTGATGCATTTTTGCCTACTAGCTACAAAATGAAATTGGTTCACAAATTTTAAAAACATATTTATCCGTAACACTCTTATATTATATTATTAGGTAAATTAGTTACTATTTTGTCGATGAAATTTGTCGTACATAGAATTTGGTCTTAGAGATAATTTATTTGCAGAAAAAATCAGAACCAGAAGTTGCTCGCGCAAACGAATCTATAAAACCACAAACTAGAAAAATTGATGTTGAAAAACAATTATTTCAACGAGAATCACAGGACTGTGAAGAAGAAACTACATTAACGAACAAAGATATAAAAAATGTGGAAGAAGGGGCATCAGGAGCATTGAAAAACGAAAACTCACCAAACGGCATACCAAAATTCTTTTACTTTTATCAAGGTTTGTATTTAATTATGCTCTTTCTTGTTTACTGAGAATATCATCCATTCGTAATTGTTAAACATTTTGGATTTCAGCCGAAGATGGACAACATTTATATCTGCATGCAATGAACGTAAAGATGTTGGAAATGCAGTATGGAAGTCTTGAAAATTCCCCTCACGTCATAACAGGAAAGCTCCTAGAGAAGGAGGGAGGAAGTCTTACAGAAGATCTAAGACGTCGATTACGATACTTATGCCATTTGCCACTGGCTTGCCCATTCGAGGTTGCCGAAATTGAATTAAAACCACCGATTGTTTCGGAAGAGGTTTTAACTTCATTTGAAGGTAATTATCTTATGCCCAGAGATCGAAATATACAGTTATGTTTCGTTTAAGAAAATATATGTTGCTGCGGAATACTTTTGAATAGAAATTTTATCCTTAGGAAGCACTTTAAAACGTGTTTTCCTGCAACAAATATTATAGAGTCTGTAGAATAAAAGTTTCATGGAAACGAGTTATTCTAGAACATTTATATTTAATTTAATTGTAGCATTTATTAAATATTGTTGGAGTGCCATTCATTGAATAGTATTCAATATTTGTTGCATGATTGAGAACTATGTATTAATAAGAATGATCAAAATATCTGTTAAAGAACCTTTCTTCATCTGTTCTCATCGGAACTTAAAATGTGAGAACGTTTTTTAAAAACGTCCCATAACTTTTTCGATACCTTGCTTTTGCCCGTAAAATGTATATCTACTTTCATTTGCGTCGGTATTTCAGTTAATAATGTTCTGGCCGATTTTACATTACAGATCAACTAACACTAAGGCACAGACGAAGACAGCAACGGGAACGCGAAGAAAGAAGACGGGAAAAAAAGATCACTGAAGAAGAAAACAAACGAATGGGAAAATATCCAAAACCTATTGTACACATTGACTCGCGACGACATTTTCCCCAATGGCAGCCGGAATCGTTATTTGCAGAGTATGTATATTATCGCTTTAACAATATACATACATGCTACACATCTAACTTATTCTTGTAGACAACATATTTCACTGGCAGTCGTTGTCCGCGTATTTAGTTATTTAAATCAAAATTTCCAATTGTACGTTGCTGTTAAAACAACAAAAAAAAGAATTTTTATAGTAGCAAATATTCAGAGACGTAAGGAAAATTGTATCAGAATTTTCGTTATTTAATAATATTATCTTGAACCTAACTGTTAATACTTTTACATTCAATATAAGCATAATATATGTATATCCCTATATTAATTACTAATAGTAATTCTGCATTGCATCGACGAATTAATCTCGTTACTTGAGAAATAGAGAACATTTAAGAAAGGTACATATCAGCTATAAATTTGGAAAATCAAGAACTGCTACAGCGTACAATATTATTTAAACTAAAATACGAATATATTCTTTATAGAGAGAACGTTACCTCACCACCTGAGTCTACGGCGCCAAGTGTTGCTAGTACTAGTGTTGCTAGTAGTCCATCTCAAAGCACATTCGACGAAATTGTTGCGTCCAGACAATCTGAAAGTGGTGCCCACGAACAGGGACCATCTTTTGCAGAAATGTTGCGAAATACCGGTACACGATTAAAGTCACAAACTGCATGGCCATCGATTAACTCCAGTTATGGGAAACAGAGTTCCAATATAACTGTGCAGTCGACCTCGAGAAACTACGACGAAGAAGAAGACTATGCTCCAGTACCATCGCACAGTCAGAGTTTCGGCGATGCTCTAGCAGCCGCTTTGCAGCAAACAAAGTTAGGTACGTTTATTTTAGATTGAAGTTTATTTACGCACAGGATATTTGGATACCTAGCCGCAAAATATGTTCACTTGCACGTACTATCATTTTTTCCTTTCTCTCTTTACAGAAACGAAGAAAAATGGAGGTGGGAGGAAGAAGAATGGAGGTGGGTCGTAGACGAAAGGAAAAATCAACCATATTGTTTGCAACTACTATGGCACATGAAGCTTAATTTCATTCATAATAACGCTTGCACTCTACATTATTTTTTAATTCAGTTACTTCACTACGTGCTATATTTCAGATTACTTCGGAAATGTTAAAAATCTGCTATGTCCTAGAGAAATCATAACTCACACTGTATCGTTCATTTACCGATTTTTCATCATTGTATTATCGATTACTAAATAATTGTTTTCTGTAGCATTCGGGTCTGTTGTGCTTGCAAATAAAATTTAACTTCATGGAAAAGGTTCCCGTCTCATTTCTTTGTAACTCTGACACGTTCTCCTGGTTTCAAGTTAAATCCAATATCTCTTTAGACAATTAGACTATAAGGAAAACTATTTATTGAACTAGATATAGGCCTCTATGATTATTATATGAAGATTGAATTGTTGCACATTGGTGGATCCATGAGTAAAAACACTTGCGAAATATTTAATAAATCTTAATTAAGTCTTTTAATTCAGTTAATGAGTATATTGTCTAGAACATCAGGTTTCTTTGGTTTTCGTTAGGTACGTATTCTTATTCTCTTTGATATGGAAACGAATAATTCAGAATCCTCAATGAACGAACGGAAAATTTGAAATTGTATCTGTCTTTACAATTTTAAATAGATTTTCTGAAACAGAATATTTGTTGCACGCATTCAGATTTCATATTTCTTATCAATTTATTATACAAATAATCAGTTCAATCTTTCCGGAGTGATTTTTACTATATCTCAATCTCTACAAGTCAGGGTAATAAATTAAACAGTCGTATAAGCCTCGGGGATCGTTTTATATTTTCATAGTCTTCTGAACATAGAAACTGTTTTTCGAACATAAAAACAACTGGTCTTTTATCTTTTATGTGCATCGAAATATAACCAGAATAAAGTTATATTTTTACGCATTCCGTCTGTAGAAAATCATTACTTAAATCAATCAGCATCCCAGTTACACTGGAAAGTGAATAAATAAATAATGTACTGGTTTTACAATGATAGAAAGGAGAAACCAAAAGCTAGATGAATTACACCGAGGAACGAAACACGTCCCTGTAATAATTCTGTTTTTCGTATTCTTTTATCCCCCTGTATGGAAATAAATCGTGGAGAGGGGCAGTGGCAAGCGATGAATGGTTTAGTCGACTTCCTCGATAGTGGGTCCAGATGCACCACCAGCACCTGGAGCAGCACCACCAGCACCTGGGAAACCACCGGGTGGCATTCCACCGGGCATACCCCCGGCTCCTTGATACAGCTTCGTGACAATAGGGTTGCAAATTCCCTCCAATTCCTTCTGCTTGTGTTCGTATTCTTCTTTGTCGGCCAGCTGATTGGCATCGAGCCACTTGATGATATCGTTGCATTTGTCCAGGACAACTTGTTTATCGCTTGCACTGATCTTGTCCTTCAGTTTCTCATCTTCTATTGTGCTCTTAATGTTGAAGCAGTAAGACTCGAGACCGTTCTTAGCAGCGATAGTTTCCTTTTGCTTCTCGTCTTCGTTACGATATTTCTCAGCATCGTTGACCATCCTTTCGATGTCTTCTTTGCTAAGGCGGCCCTTGTCGTTGGTGATGGTGATTTTGTTCTCCTTGCCAGTAGACTTGTCCACTGCGGAAACATTAAGGATACCGTTGGCGTCGATGTCAAAGGTGACTTCGATTTGTGGAACTCCACGGGGAGCTGGTGGAATACCGCTGAGTTCGAACTTTCCTAACAGGTTGTTATCCTTTGTCATCGCCCGCTCTCCTTCGTAGACTTGAATCAACACGCCCGGTTGGTTGTCGGCGTACGTAGTGAAGGTTTGTGTCTGTTTCGTTGGAATGGTAGTATTTCTCTTGATAAGTGCAGTCATAACACCACCAGCAGTTTCGATACCAAGAGACAAAGGTGTTACATCGAGAAGCAACAGATCTTGCACTTCTTCGGACTTGTCGCCGTGCAGGATGGCGGCTTGCACCGCAGCTCCGTAGGCCACAGCTTCGTCGGGGTTAATAGACTTGTTCAGTTCCTTGCCATTGAAGAAGTCCTGCAACAGTTTCTGAATTTTCGGAATACGCGTGGATCCACCAACCAGAACGATGTCGTGAATTTGGGCCTTGTCCATCTTTGCGTCGCGCAGAGACTTCTCTACAGGTTCCAACGTTCCTCTGAAGAGATCAGCGCAGAGCTCTTCGAAACGAGCCCTGGTGATCGAGGTGTAGAAATCAATTCCCTCGTAGAGCGAATCAATTTCAATGCTGGCTTGAGTGGACGAAGACAGCGTGCGTTTCGCACGCTCGCAGGCTGTTCTCAAACGGCGGAGGGCACGTTTGTTCGTAGTCAGATCTTTCTTGTATTTGCGTTTGAACTCCTGAACGAAGTGGTTGACCATACGGTTGTCGAAATCTTCACCGCCAAGATGCGTGTCTCCCGCTGTGGACTTAACCTCGAAAATGCCATCCTCAATGGTCAAAATTGAGACATCGAAGGTACCACCTCCAAGATCAAAGATTAGGACGTTGCGCTCGTTGCTGGTCTTCTTGTCTAAGCCATAAGCAATGGCAGCAGCGGTGGGCTCATTGATGATACGTAAAACGTTCAAGCCAGAGATGGTACCAGCGTCCTTGGTTGCCTGACGCTGCGAGTCGTTGAAGTAAGCAGGTACAGTGATCACGGCATTGCTGACTGTGTTTCCAAGGTATGCCTCAGCGGTTTCCTTCATCTTTACCAGGACCATTGAACTCACTTCTTCGGGGAAGAAAGTCTTCGCCTCTCCTTTGTAATGTACCTCGATCTTAGGTTTGCCACCATCGCTAACAACAGTGAAGGGCCAATGCTTCATATCGGCCTGTACTGTGGTGTCTTCGAACCGACGTCCAATAAGACGCTTGGCATCTAAAAGTAAATACCGTAAACATTAAAATTCAATTCCAAGTAGACTTCATTACCGTGTACTATAAATGATTTTCTCTCCACAATTGTACATCAGTTTTCAAATATCCCATGTTCCAATTCATCTAATATTTATTCGTTGTACAATTCTTGCGTTTTGTAATGCTCTTTTGTATTTAACCGTGTTAATTAACATGAAATATTTAAGAATTATGAACTGCATTAGACAAGTTTGATTTCGAATGTTTAACGAAAAGCCTTCTTATTAAACAGTACGCCGCGATAAGGGATATTGTGACAGCGTCCTCTATGAGTCGCGGCCCTAACTTGTGTATACGTGCACGAGTCCATAAGTATATGCGGCATTTTGTATCGACCTCCGCGACATTTACCGTGCTTACAAATATCCTACGCCCATTTGCAAATTTCGGTATAACATTAATCGCAATTAATTGCGGCTTAAAGTGCACAACTCATAGTCCAATATGGCACCCAAGTAATATTTCTAATATGATACGTCAACATTGCGAAATATTTCGATAAAATTTTACGACAATAATTAAACTTCTATAAGGACAATAAAATAAAATAATTTAGAGAATAGCACTGTCACACCAATGTTTGTGGTTTGATATTTTAAATGGCGGATAATATAAAATATTATAAAATTGCCCACTCACGTATAAAAGGCTTTTATCTACGTAAGACAAATTTCCACCGTGCGTCATTTTTACAAACATTTAGCACGAAACGTTTTTCATATATCGACTGACGTACATAATTACAAAATGTCGTTGGATTAACATTTTACGAGGAAACCTAGTCATACCGGAAGTACTTAGTCTACTCTATTCTCACACGTGCTGACCACGTTTATTTCGGAAATACATAAATTCAAATAAAAATATTAATTCACTCGTGAAAATTGTATAGAAATTGAAATTTTTGTTCCAAAAAAATGGTTCTCTTTAAACAACAATCACAAAACTACTTGGAAATAAAATGCGGGCAAATAAGTAGATTGAAATCACGCCACGAAAAATAGAAATAGTGGCTGTGTTCACGGACTCCTTTGTGAAAATTGCGTCGATTTCTAAGCGTGTAAGTTGTTTTACAAATAAATATTCTTACCGAAGATGGTGTTGTTGGGATTCATGGCAACTTGATTTTTGGCAGCATCACCGATCAACCGTTCGGTTTCGGTGAATGCGACATAGCTAGGTGTTGTACGGTTTCCTTGATCATTGGCGATGATTTCTACTTTTCCGTGCTGGAACACACCGACGCAGGAGTAAGTGGTGCCGAGATCAATACCAACTGCAGGTGCTTTGGCCATCTTTGCTTTTCTGTAAAAATGCAAATAAAAATTGAACGTCTGTAAGGAATGATGAAAAATTGATTCTGTTGACGGAAAACGTGCTGAATACAACCAGGGAAAAAAAAGAAAAATGGCCGTAATAGGAAACACACCTCTTTTTGTTCGTTCGTAAAAATTCTCTTGGTAGGACGGTGAAGAAGTTCTTCGCTCGACGATTCGCAACGTGAGTGAAGCGCCCGCATTCACGCCTCGATATATATTACTTTCCCAGAGGACGCTTCTGGAATGTTCTTCCCGCTCAAAAGCGTGGCAACGGCCAATCAGACGTGAGTTTCTCCTGGAACGGAATGCTTATTGGGCACGCACAGGGAACTACGTGCATCAATAATAGAATTTTGCTTGGCCATCGATCGATCCAAACGTATTTACATGTAGTAAAAGGTTTAAAAAATATGTTTCTTCCTGATTTTGATAAAAGTCGTTCTGTATTTTTTCCGTCGCACTAATTGAAAAGTAGGTGGGTGTATGAAATGTGTTTGAAAATAATTTACGGCTGGAACAAGAGATAATACGGAAGTGGAGCACGAGGAAAGCGTTAGGGAAAAATCTAGTAGCTAATTCTAGAAGGTGCGCAGTCACACATTGGCAACCATACGTGCAGTTTACATCCACGTATGGTTATGGATTGCTTGTGTTCAAGGACCTTTAATTCCTTTGACATCTATAACCTTTATAGTTTACGCGTTCAATTTGTCACGTGCTTGGGATTATATCAATACTTACCGTCGCGAAACTGTTTAAAGGCAGGACATTTACATACCATAGTAATGCATGCTAAAATAAATACTTTTGAAATAACAACACTTCACTTATATGCAAGCATCTCAATGAATCATCGTGATGCTGTGTCATTGTGGTCAATATAATGAACATTGCAGTACAATTGTTGAAATTTGTACCAAAGCGAAAGTTGCTTCCACGTAGGTTTGCATAGCTTTCGATGTGTATGCATGTGAAGTATATATATATACTTCACATTTATAAATCGAAATATTGTAAACATGATGAAATAAATAAATAAAAGAGTCGAACACGTGACATAAAATAATTTTCACATGACCTTTGTTTTCGTTTTCTTTAAATAAAATCGACGTTTAATTTAGATATGTAGCTCTTTTCTGTCATTTTTTTCACAGTTTTTAAAATGATATCATTACATATTATGTATACATACATACAGTAACGCAACAAGCATCGGTTACATAGAGCTTACTTAGTCGTCTATTTTCTTTTCAATTTCTTTCACGTTATTATTCTACTAAAAATACTTATTGGGAACGTGAAGTTTCGATGGAAGGAAAATTTGTAGATTTCCATTTATACCACACGTTTCCTGAAATCTACAATACGTGTGCAACGAATACAGACGCACACGTACTATACGCATGAAACGTGTATATAAACACCACGTATATACTTCAAGACTAACCGTGAAGATATCTGGGATTTAATTACAGTTACTACATTTAAGTACTTATTTAGACGCGCAATAAATGTTGCAAAAATTGTATTACCTAACCCACATCGTAGTATTTGATGGTTTAGTTATGTTTTAAAAGAAAATATATCTAATTCGTTCCATAGATTATATTTGTACATATGATGTACGTATATCAAATGTATATCAAAGAAATTAAGAAAATATAAATCAAATTATTTCATAATTAATATTTTTCCTATTTACCCTAAAAAAAATTATTAACAATACTTATTAAGCGTTTTCATTTGTCGATTGGATTTTCGTTTCATCAGTAAAGCGATGACAAAATGTGTGAAACAACCTAAAAGTAAAGGATGTTAAAGAAGTTGAATTAATACGTACTTACTACCTTGGGCTGAGATTCTTAGTTATAATATTTATTCGATCGTGTATGCTTTAAGAAAAAGAGCAAAAGTTCGCGTTATCATTGAGTTTCACGGAAATTCCTTTCCTGACGAGTGCAGCCTATGCGACAAAGCACAGTGTATGCAATCGATGACGGTAAGCATTGCAGTGGAGTTCACGAATTCTGTAGAAACTTACAGTATGCTCTCGCACAGTCAGGCCGCATCCGTTCAATACTCCGCTATTGTGTGTGCACGTGTTAATACATGTGTGCGTGCGTCTACCTTGCTTATTTTTTCCGTACTTTATGACTTGATAAAGCAACTTTTGCAGAACTACGCTTACGGTTGCATGTTTTCTATCGCATATTAATGTGTGTATGACTATGTGCGATAAAAACGGAACCACCTTTCTAACCAATAGAAAGCCCCGCCCTTTGTACTTTAAAATATTTGTTTAATTTAAAAAATTAAATCATGAGATTTCAGTTTAACTTGGCTCCAGAAGTAAACGTTCGTTGGTGCTTTTATTTCTCACAGAATTTTCATAGGAACATATACGGAATATTGGAAAATAATTACTGAACTATAATAAATAGTCAATAGAAACCTAGGAAAGACATAGCTGTGATAGTTAAAATGTTAAATATTTTTAAGTGAAGTATTATTATAGGCGTTCACAAGACTACACTATAATACTCTTTATAAGCATATTAAAATTTGTGATTAAAAAATAGTATTGTTTACTTTTCACATATAACTAAAACAAAGCATATTTCGATGTACAACTATAATGACAGGTTGTTTCTGAGGCTTCGAGCAACAAATTTGTTAAAATCAATTACTGATTGTTTTTATCCTATATGCCAAGTTTTTACTTCTTAAAAAGATTGTAAATATTTAATTAATGAACTTTACTAAATATACGTACATGCAGAAAACTGATATCGAATGTCATTAAACTAAAATATCGAATATAGTGAAATGCACAGGAAAATAATTGTCAATATAATAATTGTAAACTTCAAACATATAACTCAGTATTACGTGTCTTGCAGGAAGGAGTGTAGTTAGACCTCGATTGCTTATTGTTATTACATCAGCGAAAGATAATTCTCACGAGAATATAATGCATTGCATCGTTTATAAATATAAAGTCTCATTCGCGTTGTTAGCAATTTCAAAGGACCACGGTTTATGTATACATATGTACATGTCGTAGTCATTCTAAGGCTTCAATCTGCCAATGGAAAGGAGACGGTACTGGCAGGTGTGCAATGTTAACGGTCTTCTGCACATTGGCAAGCCGTATATATGTATGTACATACTGTACATATATACTTACATATGTACGCTTTCGTCAGTTTATATATACGTATCATATAGCACGAGCAGCACATTTCATGTTGTGTGTCTATCGACATAAAAGTATTGCAGATTTTATCGTTCCTCCTCAACGTATCGCGCAGTAAAATTTGTATTTCAGACGATTGTTAGGAACATTCGTAAATCTACCAAATAATTTCGATAACTTTGAAAAAGGTAACTAGCATAATCGCGCTTCGTGACATATTCTACTTTTGTGCTATAGCGTTTATTTCGTAATTACAATTATGCAATTATAAAAACTTCTGCTTTATCTGTGGATTGTACATATAATTGAGAAATAATTATAGAAAATATAGTTGCTTGACATGAAAATACAATGGAAGTCAAATTTACAATATATGTAGAAGTTATAGACAAATAAATGTACACAATACAATATTATAATTATATTTATTAATAATAATATATAGGATGTTATAATAATTGGTTTCGAATCATTTCTTTTCCTTCTTCTTTAGAAGTTGAAGCGCTTGAACTGGATGACCTTCAAGAAATACATAATATAACAACGTTATGTCAAAGCTACTATGATGACTTCCAAAAAAGTTCTACATTTGGTTTTTGCTGAATACAAAAATATCTAAATAACACCAACCAATTATTAGTAAACTGTTGGTAAATTATTATAAATACAGTTTTTGACAAATCATCTTACTTCTTATGTTATTTTTGAAATTTTTTTAATGTAAATTCATACAAAAGAAACTATACTATACTATACTATACTATTGAATTCCTTAATGAATCCAACCTCTTCCACAAAATTTAAAGTCATTGCGGAAGTTCGTCGCTAATAACCTCGATGTTGATGCGACGTAAAACCTCAAAAAAAAAAAAAAAAAAAAAATTTTGAACGAAATTCTGTTTTCCCAGTCGATAACAATCTGTGAAGTGTTCCAGCATTATTTAAAGTTATTTACGAATACTGTAAAATGTAAATGTTTGTGTTCAGCTTTTTTTAAATATATATGGTGAAATGTAATATACATATATGTTTACATAATTCAGATACTTTCCAAAAAAGAATGATTGTGGATATAAAACACCGTATTTTGTAGCACACTTTACGTTAAAGGCAGTTTCACATGTACCCTCAGCGTTGCCAATCCAGCGACGGACACCATTGACTAATCGACTAATTGCTATTTAGTAACGATATACTATCGACTATTTAGTCGATTTACGAGATAGTAGACAGTGGAGAACGCGATAGGGCCATCACAGATTTCAGATCTCTGTGAACTAGAAAACTCTAGCTCCCCGTTACCCCGCGACTTTCACGCGTTTTCTTGGATTTTTTCCCTTCTTCCCTTTTTGCACGCTACTTTCGATGTTTAGCACTTTCTCGGGTTTTCCCCTTTTTCCCTTGCGCGCGCACCCCTACGTCCTTACCGGAAAGCGACAACGTTACCACCTCTGCGCGTCCAAGGACGACCCAAGGCCCAGCAAGACTCAACCCCATTGGCCGCTACCAGAGGTGAGGGGGAAACCAAGGAACTCAGGAAGAAGAACCTGAGCCGTAATGGAAAGAAGAAGAAGCCACATTCATCAGAACTTCGTTATTTCTTAAACCCACAGTATCTCTTACGTTGAATCAATCAAAGAACGTCGTTCTTTCTAACTTTAAAATTTGAGTTTGATTTTTCCGCGCTTCACCACAAGCAGAGCGGTTCAGCGCTCCACGGGCTACCGAACCTGCACAAAGTCCCCATATCCCACCAATAGCTACTGTGGGGAAGGAGGAAGATTGCGTTTCGTCCTAGGCCTGCTAGTGGACTCATCAGTAAGGCATCCTAGCAGGCCCTGCCTTAGACACTAGGATAGTAGGGAATTTGTCAGAGGTTGTATATGTCGTGGTGACTTATACAACCACTTTCGGGAGCCGGATCATCGTGCTCGTCCCCTAGTGGCGTATGCGGGAAGTGTCCCCACAAACCACTTTCGGGAGCCGGATCATCGTGCTCGTCCCCTAGTGGCGTATGCGGGAAGTGTCCCCACATTACGCAACACTCTCCTCTACACATTTTCAATAATTTGTGTTGGCAACGCTGTGTACACTTAACCTAACCTAACGTAACCTCTCCCTAGGCACGTAATACATTGTACTAGTAACGTGATACAATCGTGTATGGTTGGAGCGCGTAATTCGTGACCCAGCGGTGATGATATTTGTTGACAAGACAGATAGGGTATAGTATTTTGACCCTATTGATCCCGGAATTTAATCTAATTTAATGACATAGAAGTTTCTTCATCCGTAACATCAACATGTTTCGAGCCTTAAATCTGTTTTCGCTTTAAGTGTAACTTCACTTGCCGGTCAGAAGGATTTCCAGCAGCAAGTTATGATTACACTTTCACTTGCGAGAAAGTTGGATAGCACTAAATGATAAGAAACATGATCGCGGGATGGGGAACGCATCTGTTGACAGTGTCAACGTTACTTGTTGTCTTCTGTGTGCAAAGTTTGCAAAGCCTTGAAGTAATATATGCAATAAATGCCGGGGGAGAAGCACAAGCTGACAGCTATGGAATTCGTTATACTAGAGATCCTCTAATGGGCAAAGTGGGAACAGCGTCCGATTACGGCAAGCAGTTACTCATTGGACGTGTAAATGCGGTTGACCAAATCTTGTACCAAACTGAGCGCTATCACCACAGTACTTTTGGATACGATATTCCCATCAGCGAGGATGGAGATTATGTTATGATACTGAAGTTTTGCGAAGTTTATTTCAATTCTCCTAATATGAAGGTAATAGATGTTTAATTAACACGTTCACTGTTGCATGAAACGTATAGGGCCTGTTACACGCCGTTGTCCTGTGCAATTCATTTCATTGAAACTTCGCTGCGCGAGTAGCCATTACCTCTATCACTCGTCAATTATTTTTACCATGATAAGAACTAATGGACTAAATTTAAGGAAAAAAGCCTGCTATGCTATACGCATTAAAGTTCAGATACTTTGTTACGCAACAATGTCTACACGTGAATCATTAAAATGTTTTTTCAGGTGTTTGATGTGGTATTAAATGGAGATCATACTGTTGTTACTGACTTAGATATTTTTGAAAGAGTTGGACGAGGTATAGCGCACGATGAATATATACCATTTAAAGTTCAAGCTGGAAAGTTGATATACAATGACGAAGAGTCTGACATCTTAGCGGGAAAAATCAGAGTTGAATTTATAAAAGTATTGCGCCCATTTCTGCTACCTATTTCATACAATTTGCCTCAATTGCAGTTTCATTGTATTACTTCATTTCTTACAGGGTTACAGAGATAATCCAAAAATAAATGCCATTGCTGTAATAAAGGGAAATATGGAAGGTATAACACGACATATCGTTATGATGCGCAAAGAAGCGGTCGGTATACATTATATAATCACCGTTTAATCATTTCTAGATATACCACAATTAGGCCCAATTCCTCAAGAGCCAGAAGAGTATCATAATATACAAGAAGATGAGGAAGAGTCTACAGTTCGTAGTCGGCATACAAGTGGCCCCAGAACTCCAGATCCTTATTCGATCGATGATTCCTCTGTAATGTTACCGGTTTTTGTAGCTCTTGGGGCATTTATTCCTTTATTATTTTGCCTATGTAAATTGTAGGCAGTAAAATCTTTTGCACATGAATGCCTTGTACTTAAAGAGTAATAGTGTTCTAATCAGCTTAGGTCAATTTAGCGCGCGGGAAATTGCCTATGTTGATCGTGTACATAGAAGAAGGGACATCTGTTTTTAAGCTACGTCGTCGCACTTTATTAAAGCTGGTTATCATTAATTTAGTAAAATGAACATATCTATATATATGTTTTTGTACAATGAATAATTTATATTAGAAAAGAAATTAGAGACTTAGAAAAAGTAAGGGGTCGTGCTGTCGTGGCTTTTTTTGCCATTTCGCTTGTGTTCATTCGCGAATTATTTAATTCTTTTTATATTAGGTGTTGGAGTAACAGTTTCCGCAAAACTGCACATATCTCATTCACCTTTTTCCTTTTAACATACGACTTCGTTTTTTTAGTACACTGCGGCCACATTATTTATTGATTTTAAGAAAAGCTTGTAACTGGTGTTCACGGAGAATGAGCTTGAGGTTCGAATGTGATTTTTTCAGAAGGAATGTACGAAAATAGAGAAGCAGTAATAATGCAATTCATACGATAAGTTGGCATATTTAATTTCGTTATACGCACACATAAGGTTTTCAATTGTTTTTTTTTATAGTTTGTGCGATATAGAAAATTGTTAGAATCACTGTTTCAATTATGTCTTGAGCGACTTTTATACGAGAGACTTTTCTACATTTATGTTCTGTACATCCTATTGACTTAAAAGTGGAGTCGAATCTTACAGTCCATCGCATACCAAAGTGATTTCAATAATTGCAAAACGGAACAAATAAAGCTGTTATTATTGCCCAACACAGTTGTTTATTATTCATATATTGTTCCACAATTTCTTCATTTATACAAGCTTTTTTTAATAGTTCTTTTTTATTTTCAAAGCAATTTAGGCCTAACACTTTTTTACTCAAGCAAAATCTGAGTTTATAAGCTTCTCCTAATTTTTAGTTGATTCATCTTATTCCAATTACGAATTGCGTTTATTTAAAAATGCTTAAATAGGATGTAGAAAAATGCAAGACTGACAAACGAAATGATTTTAATTAGGTTTAAATATTAAATTAAGTTAAATAAGAATATCGAAGAAAGTTCTACTGCCGTAATAATTTTTACGATATTGCTTTATATTTATATATTTAATATTAAATGGACTGAACGCCTAAGAATGATTCACTAGCAACTTTCCAAAAGTGAATCGTCGGTCCCGATACGTTATCGTTTGTAACTTTCTGTTTTTCGTTTATATGCATATAACAGAAATTTCGACCCCTCTAACGCTAATATGGAATATTTTATTTGAATATCGTATTTACATAGGGGAATTGATGTATATCACTCACTGATATCTTCAAGTTTCATCTTCATGTTAATACAGGCTTTAGTGTTTTAAAATAGATAGTTTTATTCAGAATACAACGATCCTTTTGTTTGCATTTTGTATAAATCGAAATATTCGTTTCGAAGCACCTAGCATTATTTGTCGTTAATATATTGCTGAAAACAAAGTTTATGACAATGTACAAAATGCGTATAGAATATGAAGGTAATGTATACTAGAGAGAATCGGTTTAATAATTACTAATTACGCAAGCCATTCCAACCGATCATATTGTAGTTTTAATATGGTAGAAAGTATAAGTAATAACCGTGGTAGCTAAATTAAATTCATTTAGACTCTTCGCATTTCCGATTCATATGCACGAATGCATTAAAAAAAGTTGGTTCTATTCGAAATTTACACGCTATTTTGTAAATACGTAAAATATCTTATGATGTCATATGAAACAATATTCGAATACATTGAGTAAACTTCCATACTGTGTTTGAAGTTGAATAACTCTATTACAAATTGTCATGTTTCGCGCCAACTATTTTCAGTCATTCGCGAATTCGTAATACTGTTGTAAAAGCAAGTATACTTGAATTCAAGCAACTAAACTCCATACAGGACCAGGGAAAGTGACGTTAGGAAAAGAAGAATATTTGCAGTAGCTATATAATTTTCATTTTGTGATTTACGAATATTGCTGTCCTTGTATAAATTGTAATTTTTATTAATACATTCCATTGTTGGCATCTATGATAGTGGCATTTATATATTGATGTACATTCTTGGCTCTCTGTTAACTGTTGAAATGAAAATGTGAAAGCCTTCAGAATGGCATCGAACTTCGTTGTTAATTACACATGTAAAGTATAAGAAATATTTCAGATACAATAATTTTAGTAATGATTTTGCAAAGTTTTTAATTAGTGAATCAAATTTTCAATCCCTGAACATTCTGTTCCAACAATTAAGTATAGATCTTGAAGTTTAAATTTAATAGAAAAATACGTTTCTAGCATTTATTCGAATCATAGAGGTTTGATAAAAATGCGAAATTTATGTTCCCTTTCCTCCACTACCATTTATATTTCAAAGTAATAGAGAAAAATACAAATACACGTATATTATCAAAGCTAACGTAACATTTATTTAACAAAAGTTATCGTCATGCATCTCTATTCGTGCGTGATTTCTCTCGAAACGATTGCATGAAAAGCGTTCAAACACGACTAGGCCAAAATGGTAATAAACATATCCTAGAAAAATAAAAGAAACAAAAGAGCAAGTGTGTCGCAAAGAAAAAGGGTTGAAAGGTGGAGAGTTTGGTCACGAAACGAAGTTCGCGAAAGTGGTTCGAGTGTTCTGTTTTACCACGAGCCCATCTCAGGATGCGGTTGATGATCGATCGTATGATTTGTACCGATGAACAGAAGAAAGCACTTACAACAAGTTCAATTGGTCGTTGAGTACTGCGAAAGGTAGTACGTGTGTACACATGTGTACGGCGACTGGCGTGTTCTTAATGGGAATAAGCTCATTCGTCCCATATGAAACGGAAGATCACGTGACCTCCGATCGTCTAGGCCTTTGATGTATGCTCATCACTGGCAATTAGCTATCAATTCAAGGCCGTGCTTGCGCCTCCGAAACCCCGAGCCCTAAAGTCTCGAGAGGCAATCATCCCTCGGGAATTAAGACGAAAACTGTCATCTCCTATTGGACACGCCTGGTCAATCGCTCCTTTCGAGAATTCGATGCGATCATCTATCTGCCACTACTTTCCTTCGTTTACAAACACTCGCGTTACGAACCGTCTATACGTATACTATACTGTATCATCACTACAGTGCCACGCTTTTCACAGATGCACAGATTGCACCTGTGCAGTTGCACAGTGCGATTGTTTTGTATCTTCACCTGGAACAGAGCTGTAGCCTTTTTTTTTTACCCACCATCCACCCTCAACAGACTAAACCCCGCTCACCCCTTTATTTTTTTTAATTTTTCAAGGGGTTCACGTCTGTCAAGCACAAAGATCCACGCTTGAGCGGGCATTACCTTACATCCAGCCTGGAATAGTATCCGGGGCCTGGTTCAGGACGCATTTAGTTTATGCCCACCCAAATAAAATAAAGAGTCGTAGCCTGGCTCAGTTACTGCAAACACCCCACACTCACAATTAGGTGTCCGGTGCGCCGCGGTGGGCTGATTTATCCAAAGGCTATAGCCGGATAAGGGGGTCAAATGTGCCCCTAAACCAAATTCAACTTGTGAGGTGCCATTCGATAGCTTATCAAGAAAAACCAATTCGTACCAAGTTTCAACCCTGTACCTCGACTAGGAGGGTAGTTACAGCGAAAAAACAAAAATATGGTTTTTGCCCAATATTTCCCATTTTAGCTAATACAAAATTTTGAAAAAAATCTGAGACATAGCAATTATGGAGGTACACATTGTACAAGTTTTGCAGATTTTTCAATTGGAAACCCGAGCTGCAAAAAATAAAAAACGCAAAAAAATGCTGTAAAATGCCGATTTTGTATTGAAGGAATCAGGGACGCACTATTATTTTTTTTTTGTAGGTACATATTAGTGATACTACTATTCTCAATTTTTTCAGATTTTTGAATTGGGTGCGCCGCAGTCAAAAAATATAAAAACCGATTTTTTCGTCGTTTTTTGCGTGTGTTCAGTACGTGATTCTGAACAATAAATGTATATACACCGGAGGTCTGTTTTGTTTCGTTGTATGTTGGTTTTTGGGAGCAAGAGTAAGTGCGATGTACTTTCTCAAATGCAGAATATGTTGATAAGTTATTCGTATGCGGTTTCTGCGACGGGTAAGGTACATATGTATTATAAAACCGCGGCAGTTGAGTGTCCATAGAGGTATATGTCCTGATCTTACCGAAACACAGTGTGGAAAAACGCCAATTTAGGCGTGCAAAAGTCTTCCTTTATGAAATACTTTTGATCTTCGCCCGCCCCCGCGCTAATTTTTATATACACATTAAGAACGGGATGTATACTTTACGCTCTATAAATTTTGGCTGCAGCCAACTGCAGCTGCAAAAGTTATTGCATTTTTTATGGAATAGTTCGATGCCGAGAACGTTCGCGCTGATGCGACCTACGGTAGACTCCCGGTGAACGGGCTCCGCTTTTTTTGTTGGCATGAAAACAATTGGCTAGAAGAAAAAATGATTGACATATTCCATCCTTGTTTACTCTTCGTCACGTTTGTCATTGTTTAAATAGCCTTTCTCTTACTAATTTTATTTCTTATGGATATCAAATTTTTGTGTACTGGATTCCGAACGTCTTTCTCTCTAGGATGTATATCTTGTGCGTTATTGATATAATTATATGTTAATTTTTGTTTAGTAACTACCTAGAAATGATAACTTAATTTTTAAAAAGGTTTATGCTCTCGAAAAATTTCAATCTTTGAAGATGAAGTAAGAGCTCTTCGCGAAGTAGAGGATCAATAACTTCGAACTAACAATTTTTCGATTATTCTATTCCAGTTTCCAAAATGATACATCACAGTTTCCGCAATGGGCAATTTCTGAAGCGTAGAAAATCATTTGGTTAATAGTTATTCAATGGTTAATTCTGCAAGTAAGTGGTATATGCAAGTAAGTAAGTTATATCCTAATATCCTAATTCTGCAAGTATATAAGACTTATATGGGATAATTGGAAGTTTAAAGTTAGATGAATACGTGGTCGATGGTTTACGAATTCGAATCGGGTGCTCTCCTTGTATGAATTTAAGTAACACAACTTGGGCACAACGCGATAGAAAAACGCGGTAAAATTGATCAAACCGGCAGAGTTTTGTACAGAAGCTAGTTTCTATACGAAAATTAAAGTAAAGAACAAAAGCATTAAGCGAGTAATTTATGCTACAACTATTCGATTCCTCTTTGCTTTTTAAAGTTTATCAGCCATATAACACAAATGGAGAATTGATAATACAATAGCGACAAGCACCGAAAAAGGGTTCCCTGATCACATCAAGTCAATGAAAAAGATAAAAGTAACCTAATAATTTCATTTCGAAACGCATCTTGAAATCAAACAAAATACAAGTCATCTGCTAATTTGGTTTTCGTTCCTTTTTTTCCAGCTACAAAAATGGGAGCATGGTTTTTTGAGAAATGGGTCTGTATATGCTTTTGACACATGTATGTGAGCTGCACGTGTACGTGCATCGTAAGCATTAGTAAATCGACATTAAACGACAAACAGGCTTTTGTTCACAGAATTTTAATGTACTCGTTAAATTTTGTATTACTTAATTTGCTCAGTAATACGAGCTTATTCGTGTTACGCAATTTACAGGTCCCCTTTTTGAAAAACTTTTACCGTGGCACCAAGATATAATATGCGCTATGAGCATATTGGACAAATAGCACATGCAAATGCAATACTTTTTAAATGATCTCACGGGTGATGTAAAAACACTCGAGACGTTTTGTGCCGCAAACAGATGCGATAAAAGGTTGTCCACAGTTTTGCGAATGATATTTTCGCCGATAAAAAAAGATAAATGGATCTATAGCAAAGTTCACTACGATAATTCGATATGACGCTGATTAAAGCGATTACAAATGCCGCTGCTGTCGGTGTTTCATGACGCTGAAATGTGACAGAAGGGGCCAACAACCAATAAACTAACCTTTGCCAATATCGTTTTAGGGTCAACGAGGGCCCGCAGTATTAAATTGGAAAGGCCATTCGACCTGTGAACATTGTTACGCGACAAGCAACAAACAAACACAAATCGCTTGCCTTATCGATAAAGATCGGGAGATATGTTATGTCGAATATGTAATATTGATCTGTAACGAATATCGCTATTAACTCGAAATCTGTAAAGAGATATTTCTGCAATCATTTTCCATATACTTTTAGTACTCCAGAAAGGAGAGAAAAGCAAAAAAATAGTTCTACGTTGTCGTTACGAGAGCATCGAACTCTTGCAAATTATCAAAGACTGTGATTAAACTTCTCACCAACATCTTTATTTAACCGTTGTACAAAACTTGTACAGTTTACAAGATTAATTCATTTTGAGTTACTCCGTATTGCAATTTTGCATAAAATGATTTTCTCAAAATTTCGGTTCGATATTTGGAGTTCTTATGAAATTTTCTACGACACCATTTCAAGAAAAACTATTATCTCAACTTTATGTTGAATCGACTGTACTTTCGGTACAAGGGTGATTATTTAATAACGAGTAAAACATTGTTACATTTACTTCCCATATTCGTACTGCAGTTTCTAACATATACATATAAGATGTCCCAAAAGTTATGGCACAAACAGAAACAAATCGACATTGCTGCATCAAATTTCTGCATACGAAGCTTCCTTTTCGAAAGATACAACTTTGAAAGTACATTTGAATTCCCTTTTCCAGGTGAAAGTTCGAGCAGAGTGTCATTATTTCCAACTGTGTACAATTTCATGATTATCTATAATTAATTCGCCTTTAAAAAAATTGACCTTTTTCCTTTTTGTAAATGAGTTGATAAACTCCGCGAAACAAAAGTTAAAACCTACAATACAAACCTACCGTACTTGTTAGAAATAAGGATATTACTTCGAAGTAGAATTAATCGCAATGGCTTCTGAAAGGGATTACCCTGCATTTAGCAGCAATATAAAATTTTGCACGCCTCATGGCGATGAATATAATCGGCAAGATTTATTTCACGTATAAAAAGTTAAGCACCGATTATCTGCGTTGGTATCAAAATTCGAAAAATAACAAAAAATAGCATGAATCATTCTGCCACCTGACCCACTCGAGAGAGAACGAAATACTAGTTACCTCACACGATTCAAAGTAAAATCATTTTCCTGAAAAACGAAGTGCCGAAAGCTTTCTTCCGCAATTTCGTCTCACTTTTCCATAATTAACCGCTCCTGTTTCGGTTACATCACCATTACTTGGACACCCTATACGTATATCTTAATCCGCGTTACCGATACAATTTGTAAGGAAAGTACACGATCGCTCAAACAACAGCGAGAAGGTCCAAGTTCCAGTCTCGAATCGGGGCACCGTAATCCCTATTCGAATCCATCAACGATAGACAAAGAAACGCATAATTATATTATATTCGACAATGCGCATCGAATAATAGATCGTGCACGTAGCACACGTACATCGGTGGATTTGTACGGGAAGAATTGCGTTAGAATTGGCGCCGCAATAAACGAGCTGGTCGCGTTGCACTATATGTGCCTGGACAACGCAGAGGCCATGTACATTTCACGATTAAGCGCGCGCGTCCACTTGGATTCATATACATACCAATACCCGTCTCTGCTGCAGCGTGTTTTATTAAAATCACAGACGGAGTATATCGTAGGGAACAGCAGCCAGACCGGAATAAACTGTGCATCGAACCCTGTCTTCTGTATCCCCGGCAGCGTTGAATCAGTTTACGTTTGAACTTGTGTAACGATAATCGCGAGATCGATGTTAGATCTATGCAAGATCGCCGGGAAAGGAAGAACGCACGGAACACCTGATCGATTGGTTTATTAAATTGTAAATAGTTATTAATTTTTCCGTTTTTAAGAATTAAGAACTGTCTCCTTACTCTATCCCAGTTTATTTTATTGTATTCTACTTTATTTTATTTTATTTAAATTGTTATTCTTTTCTGTATTTCTGTTTTTACTTTGTACTGTATATGATACTATTACTCTCTGTGTGACCCAATCCCCTGTATACTAAAGGGTTCACTAGCCCGTTGATTAACGAAAATATATTATTATTATTATTATTATACCTACCGCCCACCTTTGTTTCCCTGTTAGCAGTAAAATTTTCTGACCGCCCACCGGTTTACAGTAATGATGATTTTTAAAGTAGGAAAGTAACTTCACTTTATAAAATTTATGCAGCAGAGTTAGAGCAAGTTAAAGCATATAATAATAATTACTAACCAAATACTTTATGTCGGACTTTCGCTAAGTTTGGCAGAATAAATCTTTATAAAACAACTTACTGTAGTTAAATCTATCTTTTTAATTAATACTTTGCATACATAGAAGTATGAAGCCTGATGAAATTATATTTAATTAATTAAATTATTAATGAGATCCCTGGGGCCGATGCTGCGAAACTAAATACTGGATATCTACCCCGAAACTACGTACTAGGGATGCATTATTTTGCGTTTTAATTTGTGACTCGTTATAAAGTATAAACATTAAAGAATTTTATTTTTATTTAAAAGTTATTTAAAAAATTAATTAAATTAAGAAAAAGGAAAGTGCTTCAGTATAGGACCAAAACCTTACCGCCCACCCTGAAAGCTGGAACACCCACTAGTGGACGGTAGGGACCAGGATGACTACCACCGGTCTATTCGAAAGCCAACCTGATTTTTTCTCCCTTATATTCGAGTGGATAAAAGTTCGCCGCGTTGGGACCGCGCTTGCGAGGTGCAAACAGAGCTGAACAAAATACTATCTCAAATAGAAGTTACCCTAGTGGTACAAAAACATTGGATAAATATTTTTTTCCAATATTGAATAAATATTTTTTAAGACACACTTTTTAAGATTGAAGAGATATTGGATCTGATATTGTACACATGTACAAGAAATATAAAATAAATATTTAGAAAACATGAGCTAAATATTCATAGAATATAAAATAGATAGTTAAAAGATATTCAAATCTAAAAAAAGTTAAAAAATTATAACATTCGAAATTGTACGCGTTATGTACGAGTTCACACCAATCTTGGCCTTTATTGTACTGCTTACTCTCTTGAACAATTTTTCAACCGCAGAACATTTTTATTGGTGACGACCGGAATCGCGCGATAATAATGCGACTATAGTAACAATAGTTTATAATATTTTAAGTCACGCGCATAATTATGAAAATGAATTTTTTTTTGAAATTGTAATTGGAAATGGCATTTTATTCGAAGGACACTGAAAATAGCGAGGCTTACTTTATAGAGGTCGGTAAATTGCTACTTTCCATTGGAAACTGCAACCTTTACGAGAACAAATTCATTTCCAACTTCTCGTTGCGCGTGTATGAGTAGTACGAGCGATGAAAATTCTGAACAGTGCACCTTGCAGCATGCAAAAACTCGTACCTGAACTACAAATAAATCTGCTCCGCCAAGTATCACAGTTTTCCACGTTGCACTATAATCTCTTCTTTCAACTTATTTTCATCGCAGGGGCACACGTATTTGATGCAACAAGATTCTCAAAACAGAAACATCTCTTTTACCAAAATCTCGCGTCCTATTTAAGACATTATTTATATACTGTTATTTAAAACAGTATTTGAAATACTTTCCCACCTTTTACCCATCGCTTGTTGCAAGCCTGCCAATCTTGACTGGTTCGTCCAATTTGTTAATGCCCTACGTTAATTGCCTAGTTAAAGTAGTTAGTAGAGTTGACGAATAGACGAATGGCGGCCGACGTGATTTCCCGTTCCAAGGTGTCTCGGAGAAAGCTGCTAATAAGAGGAACGTTCCGGTAATCTCGTCGCCGAAACGATACGATAATCGCGGATAACGATTAATACCGCAGGTACGAGGTAAAACTGATTCACCGTTTGCTCGATCAAATTCCACGATGTTCGTAGGAAACGTGACTCGTGTAGCGTTTAACAAAAGGACAGGATTCTAAAGCGAATTTCTTTGCTCAACCCTTTCCGATCCATCGATATAACGCGTTCCTTTTTTTTCAAGAACTTTGGGTGATTCGGAAAAACATAAATCGAGATTGTTGTGAATACGATCTGTCCCCTTAACGTTATATTAATAGTTATACGTTATATATTATAAGTTATAACGTTATATAAAATAGTTACATATATGAATGCTTCACTTGCCAAATCGATTAACTCCATAAAACAAACAGATGAGAAAAATGAGAAATCATACAGTTAGGAGTCAATAAAGTGTTTTGACATTGAAATTTAATAAAATTCGGAAAGTGGAGTTAATCGATTTGGCAAGTGAAACATTCATATGCAAGTTCTTTGGCGAATCGAAGATCACGGCAGAGGTAATTATGCGATAGCTCTACTGTTCTGCAAACCATTTGCTATACAAATTGAAAACATAAAAAATAATGTAAACCTAAAGAAACTGCCAAGGGTGGCAAACCTAAAATGCTGCCATGAATGTAGGATCCGGATGCAGCTTGTACGTGTTAGATTGCTCCAAGTCACTTTGAATTTTTGTAAATTTTACTATCAAAGTACTCGATTGGTGCTGAACTTTTGACATCTAAATAGTTTTCATTGATAATTATGTTGAAAATCGGCAAGATGCATTTCGTGGCAGTTGACTGATAAATAATTTACTCCGGAAGCGGTAGATTAAACAAAAATATACTAGACGTCGTGTAAAGGCTACATTCGTAATACACGTACGCATAAGAGGAATGACAGAATATATATATATTCTATAAGAAATTTGAAGGAACAATGTACGCAAGTCAATAAATTTTCTCCGATTTTTGATTCGTGGGGTTGATTAGTTTGGCAAATCGACGGCGCACATGCCACACTTTACGACGAAATGTTTATGAAAAATAACGGGAATATAATTGAGATTCTAAACGCTTAAATCCCCAAGTGGAATTGCAAAATTGTCTCGGCCTCCTCCCCCGACAAGCTCGAACCCTTTTCACGTATCAAAGATACGGGCAACGATTACCGAATCGTTCCCATCGCCGTTACCAGCACAACTGCGTCGGTGAATCCGAATTTCCTTTCTGCAACAATTCACTCGGTCCGTACGAGGAATGCGCGAGGGTGTTGGTGAAATGACAAAGCGGAATCGCTGCCTCTCCGACCGGGTTCACGATAATCCGTTCGACACTTGTCCTGCCCGATCGTAGATTGCCGGTTGCGTTTGTGTGGGATCCACGCGCACAGCCACAAGTGCCCCCAGATGATCTTATAAAAGCGGCGGGACCAGCAGGATAACCAGGGACTCGCTGCTAGCAACAGCTACGTGTCGAACCGATCGGGGACTAACCGGGCTTGAGAAATGGCGCAGATCGTCGGCAAATACCAATACGTTTCCAATGAGAACTTCGAGGAGTTCATGAACAGTCTTGGACACGGCGAGCTGGTCGCACCTTTCCTGCACTCGAAACCACTCGCCGAGGTACGGAAGAACGGCGACCAGTGGACCATCCACGTCGACTCCAATGGACAATCCAGCACCAGCACCTTCAAGCTGAACGAGCCCTACGAGGAGAAAATGCCATCCTCTGATCGCAAATTCCAGGTTCGTTTGCCAGTTGTTTAACCCTTTCGGCGCGGGACAGATTGTAACATAGCACTCAAAGGGATTATCCACTAAGACTTCCTTTAGGATGTAATGTCGTTTTAGGAGCGGGGAACGATTTTTGCGGCATTGTTTTCTGATGGCATAGGTTTCTGCGTAGATAAATTGTCCCGAATATTTTTGGAAAACTGTTTTTACTACAGTTGTTATGTCGCACTCGAAGGGCTGCTACGGCAATACGTGCAATAATTAATAGGTGAAACTTGAATTGTAGTACGACTCTTAGGTGACACTGAAGTATGTATTTTTAAACGACACGCCGGGCTGATAAAAAAGATTTTGATCAAAAATGAAAGATTTCTGCGATAATTGATAGATTGGACGCCGATTTATATTTATATATTCTTCACTTACGAGTAAGGAGTAATCGCGATATATTGTATCGATTGCAATTCTCAATTCGTATAAAAACAAAGTGAAAGTAATATTTCAATAAAAAAACCGAACAATCTATCGAAGAAGTATTTTTAATTTCAATTATCGAAGTACTCTAGTTCTGGATAATATTTCTAACTTTACTCAAATTAATTGACTAATTAAAATTTGAGTCAGGTCAGCATTTGAAGAAAAAAGTTATTTAAATTTGCATTTGATTTGTGGCTTAATGTGGGACCGTTCTACAATCATTTCTTTTTGCAACAATTTATTCAATATTTGTATTCAAAAAGTGTTTATTCTATCGAATTTAAAATGCAGAAAACTCAAATACTTTTTGGTTTGATGTTTACCATTGCAAAATTCTTTCGCCATTTGCAGAGCGTCACCACACAGGAAGGCAGCAACTTCAGAACGGAAACGCACGTGGGAGACGTTCTTAAAATTGTCAGACTGTACGAATTCTCCGACACCGGGATGAAAGTGGTACGTGTTTTTGAAAGAGCAATAGCAAGAATAATTTCATTTTCAAATTCTATAAATATCGGAAACCTGGAGAATATAGTGGCTATGTTGTTAATGCGTCTCAAAATACATTATATTAAAAAGAAAAAAATGAATAGGAAACGTGAGTATGTTAACGACCTTAGATGCCAATTTGCCAAATGTGTGTTTTCACTAATGTCCGTTTCTTTACAATTGTTAGATCGATTTGGAATTGGCCTCAAATTTGATATTTAAACATTTTTTATGTGTGCGACGTTTAGCGTTTCTCATGATATTCCATTGCCAACTTTTGAATACACAAAAATAAATTATTCTTTTCGTAGAGGAAATTCACAATTAATCAATATCGTTTTAATCGATCGTGCTTCTTTTTCAGCATTTGTCTACTAACAAGGGTGACGTTAAGGCCATACGCACATACAAGAGGCTGTAAAATATAAGGATATTTAGACAAAGAAATAATATCACCTTTTTTACGGTAATTAAAAATAAAAACTTTTTCATCAGTCGACCCCGATTTTTTCATCCTGTGAATCTTCGATCTATGTAAAAGAAAAGTTGAGTATCTGGAAATTTCGAATAAATAATGGGTGCAACGATTCTAAACATAGTCTTTACGTAATATTTATTTAAGAATTTATAGTAACGCAACGGATGTATAAGAGCTTTTTTCTTCTTTTTTTCAAAAGTCCTTCAATTTAAGATTAGAATGTTTTGATGATCAATCAGCCCTTCATCTTATTTCTCTAAAACAAACACTAACATTTTCGTAAAACGATACAAATCTTTCACATTACAAATTACCATATATAAAGCGCGACGAATTCTTCTTATGCGTACGTGTATCTGAAAAGTCTAAGTACGTTAATGCAAAAAAAGAAAAAAATCGTAATAGAGATTCGATGAGGAATGAAAACGAGAAAAATCGTCGGCCTCTCACTAACGTTTTATGCCGGTTAAAAACTCTTCGTGGTTTCTGTTACAAATGGTTTAAAATTTTCTTCACTTCTTCATTCGTATTGTTTAGTGGCAGTAAAGATCGAGTACCTGTAGTTGATCGTATAATCAATAGCATCTTCAAGACCGTCAACGAAATGACCCAATCAGATAAAATGATTTTTTTCTCTGTCATGATCACACGTCCTCCGCCTTTCATCGCTGCTTCTATCTTCTTCCATCTCTCTCACACACACTCTCTCTCTCTTCCTCTCTACACAGCACACAAGTGGTCACTTTTAGTCCCAGCGATTCACGCGTGTTATACACACATATAAATTGTTCCTCCGTTTCGTATTTGTTCGAATTTATTTAATATAATATGTATCACATTAACTCATAAAAGTGCTGTACATAAATGGATAGAGAATACATAAGAATGGTATTAATGAAGGACAAGTTTATAATATTCTCTCACAGTATACTCAACTTCGGAATAGGAACAAACAAAAAGAAAATAAATATATGGTACTTGTCGTTCGCGTTTCGTGTTAACTGGTAGGCATAAGTATATTGTGTGTGTGTGTGTGTGTGTACGTGTTTCGTGTATGCCTACGTGTCTGTGTGCGTGTATGTATATATAATAAGTGTAATGTACGTCCTCTTTCGTAAAAAGTACGGCGGTTAATTATTATCAAGTATAATGCACATATAAAATTAAAAAGTATAAAAAGACCGTCCAGGCTCGCGTTTTACGTTTAAGAATATGTTAAGAAACCGACTACTCGCATGATCAGGTGTGACATATATAACGCTTCTCTCCGGATTTCTGTATTAAATCTGTTTGCCGGTTTGCTTGAAATTCTGCGCTGCGTGGTCAAGAGTGTCGTGTTTAACAGGCCAGTTACAGCACCAGGCGTTGGACATCACTCCGGCTAATATATCTCGGAGACCGAGTGGAAACGCGTCCAATTTATTTACAAAAAAAACAAAAACAACCGATATTACCTCAACCCTTCCACCTCTCTCCACTTCCTCCTTTTACCGTTACTCGCGACCATTTTTATTTATCTTTATATCATTTTTCGGCTCCAGCGAGACACACCGCTTTTCCAACACGACCGAAGCAGTCAAAAGCAATAGCATATATTTTGTTTTTTCTTTTTCTTTTTTTTTAAGAGTATATTCTCCCTCTTCCTCTCTCTCTCCCTATCACGCACTCTCATTCTCTCTTTCGCTCAATCTCGCTCTCACGCTATCTTTCCTCGTATTCTCTCCAGCAAAATGGATAAACAGACTCATAACTTCATCGTTACATATACACATTAATATATTATACTTTATATTTTACGCTAATTATAGTAAAAACTCCTTCCGGTTCGTTATATATTCCCTACAGAAACTACATTTTTAGCGGGATGTCCTTATGCTCCTTTCTCTGGTAAAGGAAGAAAAATAAAAAAAAAAGTTTATCGGTGCGTGATGTACGATCGACGTAAAGCTAAGATCGAACCCGGCCCTCAGTATTCGCTGCCAATTCAATCCGAGCTCATGATCAATTGGTTATCGTTCGGAGCGACCACGGGGGACAAATCTTTCTTGGGCACGTCATCGATTAAAGCGTTTATTTCGACCTTCCCGGATACTCCGTTTTGCACGATCTTCCCCTTATCGCCTGTCTTTCCACCTACGGAACTTTTGCCCGAGATTCTCGACCCCGGGGTAAGTTTCTTCGTCGGCGACGCCGTCGTGGTGTTCTTCGTCGCAGCGGACAAACGTTTCGTAACGGCCGTGGTGGAGTTGGTCGTGGAGGACAGACGGGTCGTCTTGGGAGCAGTGGTACTCGTTCTTGCCATGGAGATCTGTTTGTTGGCGGTCTCCTTTACTTGCTTGTCGATCATCGGGGACTTGGCGGTCAGCGTGCGCGGTTTCGTTGCGTTCCCGGTGGCTGGTGCAGTCTTAGGTCTGGCGGTGGCTGTGACCGTGCTGGAAGTGGTGCTCGTGGTGGACTTGGTCGTAAGGCTGCTTCTGGTCGCCATGGTGGCAGACGCACGTCTTGGTTTCGCCGCTGTCGTTGATCCAGTGGTCGCTCGCGTGGTCGATGTTTTTTCTAGGGTGGTTTTGGTCACGGGTGCTGTTTTGCTGGGGGGTTTGGCGGCGGTTGGTTTGCTCAGAGGCTTCACGTCACCGTTGGCAGTCGGTTTCTTGTCAGCTGTAGTTGATTTGGAGGTGGCTAAGGTGGTTGGTTTCAGTTTCGGGGCGACACCGGTGGTGGTTTTGCTGACTGTTTTCGTTGCGGCAGTCGAAGTCGTTGTCTTTGCCGTGGACTTTGGAGTTAATTGTTTGTTGGTCGTTGTATTGGAAACGGTGGACTTTCTCGGGGCGTCCAGATCTTTTGGGCGAGCTGGCGCAGCACCGAGTGGCTTCTTCGCCGCCGTGAGGGACGTTTTCGTTGCGGAGGTTATCGTCTTGGATGGAGACGTTGGCGTTGACTTTGTTGGAGCTGCCTTCGATGCAGCGGTTTTCGTAGATTTTGCGGCGGCTGGCTTTCCTTTCGTTTTGCTGTGCGCCGCGGCCGCGCCTGCCGTTACAGCGACGGTCGCAGCTGCGGCTGCCACTGCGAACGCTGCGACTGATTTCTTTTCCGATGTTTCGGAGAGCGTCTCTGGTTTCGGCTCCTTGCTTTCGGATTGTTTAACGTCAAGAACTTTGATTTCTTCAGGTTCTTTAACGTGTAGATCTTTCATTTCTTCAGACTCTTTAACGTCTAGATCTTTGATGCCTTCAGGTTCTTTAACGTCTAGATCTTTGATTTCAGGTTCCTTAAGGTCTAACTCTTTCGCTTCAGGTTCTTTAAGGTCTAACTCTTTCGCTTCAGGTTCTTTAAGGCCTAACTCTTTCGCTTCAGGTTCTCGAAGTTCTGCGTCCTTCAGCATTGGTTCTTTGGCTTCTAATTCCACGATCTCTGGTTTCTTCGCCTCTGCAGGAATTTCTTGGACTTCTTCCTTGCTCTCTTCTGACTTGGATTCCGCCGCCTCGTCGACTGCAGTTTTCAAAAGTATCTCTAATTCTCCGGCCGTTTCTTTTATTTCCTCTAGCTTGATTTCTTCGCGAACCACTGCAACAGCGATAGGTTCAGGAACCTCCTCCTCTTTGGGCTGCAACTGCTTCTCCAAACCTGTGAACTCCTGCATGGATTCGGACAAGTTCAAGGTTGGTTCTTTCACCGACTCGACCGGTTCCACTGGTTGCGCGATTTCTTGCGCCGGTTCTATCGCTTTTATAGTTTCCTCCATTGCCTTCATTATCTCCTCTTCCTTGTTTTCCACTACACTTGTCACCTCTGGCGCCTTTTCGGACTCAATTTCCCCCGCCACCGTTTCTTCAGAGGTGACGGAGGGCTTCAGAGGACAAACAAGGTCGTCCACAGTTTGAAGGAATTTCTGTTCGACTTGCTGAGGAGAAAGAGGCGGCGTCAGTTCGCCCTGAATTGCAGACGGTCTTGTACAAATATCCAGCTCTTCGGCAAAGTCCAATAGATTATCCTGCACTGGCGCCTCCATCTTGCACGCCGGCTCCTCGACCACTTTATTTTCAACCAACTTGGCTGTTTCAAACTCCTCGTCAGGTTTGGTAGCGAATAGCTGGCGAGCCGCGTTCGATTCCGTAGGCGAGGCTGGGCAAGCGTCAGCCCCTTCCGTAGAAGAAGACCGACAAACCTTGTCATCTTCCGCGCCAAAGGACGGAAAACTGTATTGCGCGGGCATGAATTTTGGACAATCCGTGTGCAACAAAAGTTGAGTTTTCTCGGACGATTCGGTCTCTGTGCTCTCCGCAGGCGCCATGAATTCGCTTTCCATCGCGTCAGGAACAGGAGACAGAGAAGTAGGTGTGTCAGCCTCCATTGGACAGGGTTCCTGTTGGAAATCGTTTTCAGGAAGAGCAGCCTCTTCGCTGGCTTCGTCGATAGGCTTCGTCTCGTCTATATCTGCGCTGGAAGGCGACAAAGGTTGCTCGTTGTTAACAGAGATGACTTCTTTCTCCGACTCGAATTCCGCGGAATAATTGTCGGTCAAAGGAGAGTGGTCGTATCTGGCAGCTTCCTGCTGCTCAGTTTCGGGCGACTGTGGTCGCAGGTTAAACGAGTCGTCGGCGCTGAGCTTTAGTTCGTCCGCGTGATCGATGAAGGTATCTTCACTGTCCTCCTGTTGCGAGGACAGGTTCACGAGCACCGCGGACTCTTCGGGGAATTCTAGCTTATCCACTGGCTCCTTTGCTTCCGGGGCAGCCATTATATCGGTCGAGTCGGATTCTAACCCTGGGGATCGTCGCACGAGGTCCTGCTCTTTCTCAATATCATCGCTCTGCTCGTCCAAGTCGGTGTTGCTCAAGTTGTGGACGGCGTTCAGGTCGATACCTTTCTCGAACGCAGCTTGGAAGTCGCTGGGCGTAAAGGACATCGCCATTGGATCCTTGGCGATGTCGTAGTCGCGTTCCGAGCTCGAGAACGATTCGTCTATCATACACATCCCTGTTCCGTGAAGTTCGCTGGTTGTTAAAAAACTGGCCGTCGATTCGTCCCCGAATTCCGCTTTCGTAGACGAAATTTCAGAATCGTCTAGATTTCCAGCCATGGCTGATACTTTCTGTCGCTCCGATATGAAGTCTGTGTAATCGGAACGCTGCAAGTCTTCGCCATTTTGGTACTCCTTCTCTTCCGCATCGACTTCCCTTGGCCGTTGACAGACTTCTTTGTCGAATTCGCTCTGAGTGGGTACTTGGATATCGTCCATCGGTTGGACTTGCTTGAAGGGCGAACCAGAAAGGGGATAATCGTCGACGAGATTATTCATTCGTGTTCCTATTAATTGTGGCGAGCCCGGGACGAACTCGGCCGCGTTAGGGTTCAGTTGAAAATCCATGTCGCTCAACTTGTCTTGCTCCTCTTCGCAAGCCTGCCTTTCCTCCTCTTCCTCCAGCTCTGCTGCTCTGCTCTTGGCGCTAATCTGCTGGCGAGACACAATTTCTGTGTTAAATTCGAGAGAAACACTTATCGGACTCGAGTGAAAAGACTAATTTACGAGCAGCCACATTACTCGCGTATTCAAATTCTTTGTCTTTTATTATCTTGAGAAAGTATCCGATTCTGATGTTTGTGGTCTTCCACGTTCGAGCCAGTGATTATGAAAGTTGAATAAGTCATATATTCTTCGCTTGGACATACTTTAACATTTAGGTTTGTATTCATTGAAATCTATTTTTAAACGATTGCATATCTACCCCTTTAAAGTAAGCTTTCCGTGCAATTGAAACATTCCACTATCAAATTATCGAAAAATTGATTTTCCGATATCTCGAACGGGTTAGATCACTTTCATACTTATTGGCATACATTTGTTAAAATAAGTCACACATTTTCAACTGCGGATACAGCAGGCATTTCTGATTGCAAACTGAGTCAGTTAACAAATGAAAACTGTAAACACTAGTGTAGCTTTCGGTAGACCACGTCTGTTCAGTTTTAATTCAAGTTCCAAATAATATTTTCTCCGAGCTTTTAAGGACAGAGACGATTGACAAAAATACAGTTGAATATTGATATACCTCTGTGTTAATAAGCTCAGGCGATTCCTCCTTCGGATTCTCCGATTTAACTTCTTGCTCTATGTCGTCAGACTGGATTTTCGATTCTGCGTCTTCGACGGGGTCCTCTGGAATTTTGATATTCTCCTCGTTTCTTAGTTCCTCAGGCTTGTCGACAGGCGTCGCGGTGTCCTTTTCTTTGTTCGGATCAACACGATAGTAATTCCACTCGTCTTCGGAATCCTCGCTGTCCGCTACATTATCCGCTTCGTGAATCAGTGCATGCTGAAGAGGTTCTGCAAAGGAATAATAGTAATTAGCAATGGTGCTTGTTCTGTTTAAATTATAATGGAATATTGGCAACAAAATTTATTTAAATTATTTATTATTGTAAATTTATTTGAGTATTCAACCATTCATCTGAAAGGCAAAAGTTATTGGAAAATGTGTGGAACTTGAACCGCCGCACCCCGATTTCAATGACTTTGTAAAACGTTGTAGAAATCCATATTTGGAACAACTTTTTCCTATACATTGGACCTATACATATTCCTATACAATATACATTTCCTATACTACTACATTGAATTTTGCCTATACGTGCACGCCGTTTATCTACTGTTTCTATCAACCCGTCAGAAGAATCTTTATATCGGCTGAACGTTTGGTATATATTTGTATCAGCTTGAGTCAGGTCTGGTTTGGGCGCCCGCGCTGCATCCCCAACCCGAAAAACATCTAACCCAACCTCATATTAGATTAAATCAAAATAAGATTTGGGTTAGATTTTTTCGGGGAGGGGCTCTGTCTCTCCATTGGGTGCGACAAACCTGAGCCAAACTGATACAAATATATCGTAAAAGTTACAGATATAATATTGTAATATACCCTTCCAGACTATCCTTAAGAGGTACCTTTTCGTTGAGCTCACACGGTATAAAGATTCATCTGATGCGTTTATGGAAACACTGGACAAGCGGCGATCCCAAGCTGACGCATATACATATAGCCAGGAACTACACGTATAGGCAAGATTCAATGCAGTAGTAGCAGCTTTTCGCGAATATCTCGGAAACACAGCCCGAGTGGCGCTTGACAACATATTTAAATCTTATAAAAATTAGTGAGGGGAATTGCCGAAAAAAATGGTTTAATTTATCGAATTCTGAATTCACATTTACAAGGGTGCTTAATACATTCTACCGGTTCGTCTTTAATATGACCTTAACGAATTATTTCTACATCATGCCCACTGTAAGCGAATCTTCGATTTAATTTTTCAGCCTTTCATTTCGGCCACGCGTGAGTTGCTCTTTCAAACTCTGCGAATTATTTATCCATTTCTCGTGTCTCATCCTACATCGAATGACCTTCAATTGTCGTATTAATTAATCCACAAAAGTTTCACTTTATTGCAGTAGGACAAAGTCCCACCTTCTTGCCCTCAGAGGGATGACAAATGAAAGACAGTAACACCAATGCGTACATTTAAAAATTTAACACCAGATGCATTGCAATTCGAATGGCAAGCAAGGTAAAATAGGGAACAATAGTGGCACACCTTAAAGCTCCAAGAAAGTTCAGACTTTGCCACTGCACTCGCCAAAATCGATAGATGCCTGCATTCACATCTGACTGCAAGAACTTCCGAACGTTTGCAAAAGCAGTAGTTAAAAAAATCTCCTGAACTTTAAACATTTCGACGTTTCAATGAGCATTTTTTTCATTATTTTTTAACAACCAGTATCTGAACATCTTCCAATACTAAACACACTATAGAACGTATTCTACGCGTCTTCGAACTAGGAAAGCAACGGAGCACAGGAAACAAAATGCTGCGGGTAATCTTCAAGCATGGACCCCAACACCAGTGCATCGATACACCGGCACGAGGGGTTAATCCGTATCGGGTAGCGACCGCAGGAGAATCAACCCCCGAGACAGAGGGAGAGGATGCCCAAAACGTAGGCTCGACCCTCGATTTGCACAGGTAGTAACTATTTCAAAGCAGTCTGGTAACCAAAAGAAAGACATAAGAAATGCACGAAAAGAGATCGATTCCACTTCTGCTTTCGATCCCGTCCTTCTCCCCGCAGTCAGGTGTACAAAGACGGAACGCAGGCAAGGAAAAACGTGAGAAGGTCTGTCGGCGCGGAGCACACGGTATGCGATGGTACTCACGAGTTCCTGAAGGAAGCGAACAGGATATCTAGCCGCAGGAGCGATCGTCGCCGACTAAGAGGAACTACGCCCGTCGAGAGATGCATTATCGATCTAGTCTAGAGCACCCCGGAGCACCCCCTTCCTCGACGGCCCTGCCACCACCCACCTGTACCATACCGTATAGCAACAGTCGCACCTCATCTCCGACAGGAACGCCGCTCCTGCGATTGGTCCTGGCCCTGCACACAAGGTGACTCACCCTGCCGTCGATGCAGGGAATTTCGTTTTACAAACGAGCAACCGGTGTTCCATCAATTTCACCCCAAACCTTCAGACTCGGGATGCCGACGTCCCTACGGTTGGTTAGCCCACCCCTCTCGGGTAGGTTTATCGAGATGCCGGAGAATCTGTGTTACCGGAAGGGTTCTTAGGGCCAGCTCTGGTGCCACAAGGGACACTTTACCTGGTGTTCGAATATCTCGAAACGACAAATTTATGATTTGAGCCATTTTTATAATTGTCGACTCGTGTACGAGGATGGAAATTATGAAACAACGTGAGGTATTCGCTTGGTTTTCACGTTCTCTGGCTACTGCAGCAGTGACTGGATAAGCTTGAGTTACTGGAAAAACCATGATGCAAGCCTTACGCTGTAAGGGGTTAACGAGATGAGTCATCGAAACGTGTTAAGTCAGCATGAACTGTAACGCGCTTTACGTTTATGAGAATTATAGGGCGATTTAATTCCAATTTGAAGAATACAGACATTTTGAATTATTCTTTCTCAACTTGATAGACAAATGATGTTCGACATCAACTTGAGATGAATGTATTCGTTATCAATTTAGCGTGAGGAATATAATTGATACTGATAGAGATCTGATTTCTTTTTTTAAAAAGAAGACGAAGCCGCAATAAAATACACATGTAGCGGCATGAAAGGCACATTTTTTGCTCTCACAGTGATGACACAAAATTGTTGTGATACATGGACAACGATATTAATGACGCAAATATAATGATAAAGATGTTATGAAACGATTATTGAATTGTATTTTAGGAGCACAAAAGGAAGCTTGGGACATTTTAAATAAATGAGTCTCCGATACGTAGGATTCGTATTAAAAATAGAAACTCAGGTATTTAGTAACTTTCTTTATTTTCAATCATTTATCATTTATTTACGTTGAGTGACATTAGTATTCTAAGTTACGTATATTTACGTAACTATTGGTACTAAAAGTACACACTACTTTCCAATACCTTTCTTTGCTGCTTACAGTTGTAACAATTGTAACAGCTGCATTGGCAAAATACCTTCTGCTTATTTAGGCTGTTGTCCAAAGTTAAACTTAAAAATTCGTATTGAAATATTTCCTTGCGCGTGGAAATATAAATACTAGGCTAACGAATAATTAACGCTATCATAATATTATAAATAACTTAGATGTAGTTAATTTTTACTCACTTCCGTGTTACTAGCTCCGCCATTTGAATTTCTTTAAAGTTTACTACCAAAGCGCTTGATCGGTGCTCAACATTTTATTATTAAAATAGATTTCCTTGATAAGCCAATGTGATTAATTCCACACGCAAAATGAAATTAGAAAATTCTATTCGCAATATAAAAGCTACATCTGTGATAACACATAGATATAGATACATATAGACTTTTTAGAAGAAATTTAATAAAACAATGTACAGTTGCTAACAAAAGTATTCGGCAGCTTGAAATCATTGAGGAATCTTTACTTGCATAATATTTTAGAATTGTATTAACATAAACACTTCAAAATACATGTTGAAAATAGACTAAAATTTACTTTATTTTTTACTAATATGTATAACTTAGTGCAAAGCTTACCGGGTATCTAACGTGACCAACTGTATATGAATTCATCAATTTTCTGTGCTTTTAATTTTTCGGAGTACATACATCGGTATGTACAGTCTGTTTCACAAGAGCGTGGACACGATATCTCTGTGTGAATAATTTTTTTTATATAAATCGACAGTCCATCTAAAAAGCTAATACGCATTTAATTAGTAGTGTGTCCAATCTCCATCATTTGCGATTATTGTTTGACAGCGTTTGGGCATACTTTCGACCAACTGTTCGGCGTATGGGACCAAACGTTTTCTATTGGATTGGCATTAGGGGACTGAGATGACCGATCCAACACGTTGATACCGTTACTCCTTTTCCATGGAAAGGCGGTTTCGGTGTTTCGGATCATTATCCTCTAGAAATTTCCACTGCCCTCAAGTTCCATCAGCCCAACGTTTCACTGACGTTAGGAGACCACTTTCATACAATTTGATCATCTTTGGGGCATTTAAATTATCCGTAAAGACGCATAACGTCCCAGAACCCCGAACGTTTTTATTTTGCACCGCGATTTGGAAAGTCATCGAGACACTTTGCTTCTTTATACCGTTGCACCCACGTAGCTCACTAATTCGTGAGAATTGTGCAGTTATTTTGCTGCATCCCTAACACTCATTTTGGGCCCTTTCGGGGTATGGATAGAAGAAGTATGGGTACTTGTAAGTATGGATATAAGAAGGTACAAGAAGTACTCATTTCGACATGAACTGTACTTTTCAATGACAGAAAGGATACCATTGCGTGTCAGTGGAGACTTCGTATGTTGACATAAATGAAGCTCCGCCACAATAGGTATCAAGATATCGCGTCCACATTCTTGTGAAACAGACTGTACATCACTTTGGCAAATGAACGGCTCATTTAGGAACCAATATAATTGCGATACTAATCTATTCATATGTTCTTTTAATACAATAATACTGCGGTATTAGGGACCAACATGCACGACGTCCATCACTGCTCTCAACATTGATCATTATTTTCTCTAATATTAGTACAAAGGCAAGGCAAATATTGCAGTGCACGTTCAATGTTATGGAAACTTATCGCGCGATATAATGGGTTGAATTAACTTTCTTTCGTACAGTACGCGTTTATATCAAATTTCTCTGAAGCTTGATCCACACACTTTATTAATTATGTTGAACATATTTCAAACATAAACTCTGTACCGTTGTTGGATTCGAGGAAATGAACATTGCTATCGTGGAACTACGTAAAACTAACTAGCCCTGTCAAGTAAGGACATCGACGAAAAATAATTTCATAAATAGGTGTACGTCATTATTTTTTGCGAAAATTTCTCAGAGTCGTTTAGAAAAGTTCTTCAAAGTGAAGCACCTGTTACTTTCAACAACATTGGTAAAAGTAAAGCTGTGTTATGTAATACATCCTGCAATTAAAATCCTGACTGCGTTCCAAAACACACCGATCAGTTTTAGCGAACCAAGTTCAATTCTATATTCTTCAGGCTGCAACAAATTGCATGTTCCAATCTCCTATATCCAGTTATCTCGCAACCATAATCATGAAGCGTGCATAAGCTATTAAGTTATATATAAGTTACTAATATTTCTTGCTAACCAGATAAATAATGTTGCACCATGCAAAAGTTTCACCTGGGGTAAGAAAAAGCCTTACAAATCGCTGAGAACTGATCAATAATTATTAACGAAACAATTCAGGCGCAAAAACTAGTTCGAGAATGTTTTCAACTGATAGCGAACGTCGCTCAATTTTCGCGGAAAACAAGAAACCGTCGTCGGTCGGCAAGCGATATTACGAAAATCGTCTGTGGTTAAGTTTCAACAGTCGCCAAGCTAACGTAATCGAAGGCTCTGGAAGCCAGAAGTGTACATAGAAACAGGCTTAAGGGATGCCAAAAAAAGGGCAACCCACGCGGAGAACGTAGTCTTAACCCGTTCCTAATTCTAACCTTCCTTTACCACCAACGCGAATCCGTTGAAACGATCACCGCATGCAACTTTCAAGATCTGTTCCCATGAAGTTTCCCTTCTCAGGATAAGAATTATTTTGGTTCGCCAGCTTTTTCGTCGTTCCGTTCCTCTAGACCACATTTTATCGTGCCTACCTCGCTACTTTTCAGCCGTAGGCAAACCTCAGTTGTTCTAGCACCGAATAACGTATGTTAATTTGCAACGTACGATGGTATAGAATAAACGAAGAAATATGTAATAGTTCTGGTGATTCCTATAATGCCACGAAGTACAGTGTTGCAGTTTCACTGCCTAGCTATTATCGTAAACAAGGCGGAGACAAGAAAGAAGAATAATATAGAAATCTACAGAAGCAAGGTGCGCATAAATATGTAATGCTGTGTGCGAATCATATTTAGAAAGGGATGAAGCAAATAAATTTCACATAATTTTAACAAAGGATCCAACGCATCTTTGTCTGTTTTATTATATATGTATATTTTTTTGTGATAAACTGTGAGTTTACTGAACGTCGTGCAAAATAACAATGGCGAGGCAATATTTATACATTTAATTCCAACCGTAATGATTGCACTATGTTAAGTGCATAATAATTATTTGTATCTTGCATTCAACACTCTGATTGCTTCTTTTAATTATCGACAAGCCGATCGAAAACTGTTCTTTCGCTAAAAATTTCTCTCCCACGTATTGGACAATTTCGCCGGAGGTGGATGAATGTTTCCACTATGTATTTTGGTTCGTCCGCAGAACCATACTGCCCGCAATGGAGACCTCCTCGTCCTCGAGAAGCTTCTGCCGTGTATTTATACTATAATACCGTGGAGCGAGTCCCTGCGATTCATTGGAACGAGGCAGAAAATGAAAAGACAACGAAAAAGTCGGGGAGGGTGGGAGAAAGAGAGAAAGGCTCCAAGAAGATTTGGAGCCGAAAGAGGATCCGTTGTGTCCCTACGCGTGTTTCCATTTTTACTTCTTTCTCTGTTCCTTCTCCTTACTTTCCTTTTCCTCCTTTTTTTTCATGATCCCGACCGTACGGTGCAACATACATATATCGGTTCAACGTGGCGTACACGGTGAGCAAAGAGGAGCTAATTTTAAACCGGCCACAGTAGAGAGGACCGAGACAGGAAAAAACGAAAACTAACCGAGACTCTCCCGCTATTCGAAGCGCGGGTCCCTCCCGACTGCACCTGACATAAGCTTGATTCGGCGCTGCACAGTGATGCCATTTCTCCATTTCAATTTTAGAAGTAATATAGCAGCTTTTTCTAGTATAGTAGACCTGTTGTATATATGTATATGTATATCAGTGCATCGAATGCCGCTTGAATTTTTTAAATATATTGATTGGTTACGCTGACATATGCCGCGAAAGTTGACGAAATTGCATAGTCCTTCGTGCCTTGAAGACTAGCATGGAGTATGCTTAATGTGTCAGGGAAAGTTGATCTTAAAAACATTGATACGCGAAACATTTTACCATTCAAGTAGTGTTATAAACTTAAATTTCCCATAGAAATAAAGTAACATATCTCCTTCTAATTTCCTTTTCAATGCGCATATCATAAATCTTAACCATATTTGAATAAACTGGAAGGAAAGGAAATATGTTATTCACCGAATTTTACACTGGGACCAGTTTCTTGATATAAAGTTGCGTGTCAACTATGATATCCAATTGAGGAAAGCGGTATTTACAGTTTGACCCACTAGAGCGTAGTGACGATATCTCGTGCAAAGCTTAATATATTTGTAAAAAATTATATATGAGTTAAAAGAATTTAACGAATAATAATTAAAAATAATAATAATGGTAGAATTTTGATATGGTGCTGCTAGTTCAATGCAGGGCCACTTCCGAAAGATCAATCTTTCTATTAGCTAATGATAGATTGTGATTGATATTAACTAATGATAGATTAATATTATTGTGATTACAATTACTATAATATACGGCAGCAATGTAATAATTATTATGTTGTTTTCCTTCTAGAAATTTCATAACGTTTACTATTATTATGAGTTATGTCAGGTTTATATTTGTTGCCATTTTTATATCTTCACTTGCCAAATTGATTTACTCCAAAAGTTCAATATATTGGGCAGCTTATTACTATTAATTCTAGATCTTCGACATTTCATTACGTGGGATCGAAAATGCTGCGTGACTGTTTAGAATGATTCCAAGGGGTGAAAGGTATGTGTTTGGAGCCGGGCACTTGAGATTCGGGTGGACGTGGCCGATTGTCGTCAAGGAATGTCTGCAGTGTGTATCCTAAATGAGTGAGAGCAAACGAGAAATAGAATGGGAGAGAAACTAAGAGTGAAAGAATGCATACGTATAATAGAGTGGATGATGCGTGCGCGAGGCAGCGTAGAAGAGAATTGAATCAGAGTTGAATTGGGAGAAGCGTTTGAGTATTGTTAGAAAGTCGTTGTGTTTTAGAGAGAGTTGTCATGTGTCGACATTTATATTAATAAAGTAGCTTAATGTTTAAGGGAGACTGAAGTCTCATTACCAACCCAATTACCCTGTCCTCTATTCCATATACGTGAGGTTTTCAGAAGATATTCTCTACAATTGCATAACATTCGTCTGTTCATTTTAATTTTATGGAGTTGATCAGCTTGACTGCGAAGCTGTTGATATGGGAATTAATTGCAAATGAAATTTAATTGCTAAATATGCTCAATCGTGCTCGAATTGAATTTCACAATTAAAAACATTTTTCATGTCGTTTGATTTCTCAATGGTTTATGATTTCGAACATCGTAGAAGAGAAAATTCAATATTTTAAGGAGCAAATGTGCTGTAAATAACCTTTTGTTGTAAATATAAATATCTGGATTCTAGTAATGATACTATGAGACTTGAAAGAGGAATTCTCGTAGTAGGATTTGCGTAATGTTTCCACTGTATTCCTCTATGTATTAAATGACCCGCGCGTAATTGGATGCAAAAGAAGCGTATATTCAGTTACGTAAAGAGTGTAAAAGAAAGAGGACGAAGAATGCGAAGACCAATACAGTCCAAAGTATTTTACGTAAAATATAAAAATCGTTAAATCAGAACAAGATTTAATACTCCTTTCGCAAATAACAATACGGTGGAATGCAGAATAATTATAGATATCCGGACGTATTTTAAGAACCGAATAATTCTTTCCTATTTGCTTATTAAACATACAACAATGAAGATAGCAATATAATATAAGATTCCTTTAATGCAAATTAAAGATGAAATAATTTGTCCAGTATCTAGCCAAAAAATTAATCCAATTGTCTATTATTAGTTATATATAATTATATAATAAGTTGTATAATCGATGAAAAGTTGGAAACAATTACAATTATTATTGTACTTTCCACTATTTACATAAACATGATCTTATTTATTCGCGGTTAATTTATATGTTTTTCAACATGCAGACAATGTAACCCAGTAAAGTAATCGAGATTAAAAGTAATTGTTCATAGATATCGTCGAACCCTTTTCCAGATATTATAAGAAAAATTAGACTTTGAAGGGAATAGTTTAACTGCACATTCAAATAATGTATAATCTAATTAAAAAAGGAAAGAAAAGGAAATTCATTTTTGTTGCTTCCGATCTCACCGATTCATTTATGCAGCATTCATTGGGACCTTCCTTTCCATACATATGTATGTGCATGCATTGTGGTTTCTTAAATTTATGACTGCTGACGTAACTGATAAGGTAACTGCCTTTATCTCGCGATTCTTTTAGAAAGATCTGCGCATTCAAATTGGATGGATCTTCTCTGCTGATATCGCGGATATTGCGATTTAACGCGAAGTTACCAAAAATATGTCTCATTCTATAAAAATTGAAAAGAACCTTCCCTCATTATCTTTCTTCGCTTGCTACTTTACATTCATTACATTAATCGAGTAATATTTTATTAATTAAATCATACTGTTTCAATAATAGACAGTATACACGGTCCGGTCGAATAACTTGTACAAACGATGAACGGTTATTCCTCATGAAAAAATAAGAAAAGTAGCACACAATTTGTTGGTCCGAGGTTTTGTTTTCGATAAAATCAAGTTTGAAAATTCATTCCGTTCAAGTTCAATTACTGCCACGTGATCCTGGATCGGGTATATCGGTGAGCTAATACTAATTCAACGACAAAACTTTGCTTTTTCTCATTCTTTTCTTATGAAAGTTTTACCTAGACATTGGTGACATTCTTCTGATTAAAATGTGTCCAAGCGCGACAAAATTTGGATCACATTTCCATTATTTGATAAGTGGTGCATAAGGCATTGTGAACAGTAAGTATGGTCCAAATGATATAGTGTTTAGTGTTACTTTAATCAGCAAAAGGTCACAAATCTGTTGGTCAAAGTTTCATAGAAAAAAAAATGAAAAAGTTCAATCGGTGCATTAAAATTCTCGCCCAGATACGCTAGATTTTGTTTTGCCTTGGACACTCGGTCCTTTTCTTTTCACTGGCTGCCCATTTTTACGTTCGGATTCGTTGGAAGTATCCGCTATAAGCGAACGTTCAGTCCCGACCGTTTCGCTTATATCGAGACTTTTCAGTATGTAGATGACTTAATTCAACGCATTTATTAAGTTGCAATAAAGACGGGCACAACTCTGTCCGTGGGGAAAGGGGATATCAATTTGAACAGTACTGTAACTGATAATAACACTAGAACTAGCGATACATTCTGGTATTATTCAGATAGCACACGTTAGACAGATTATGAACACGAAAGTCGTTGAATGGACATTAAATAGAGATATATAATTCTCATTCTGTCTTAGTAAAACTCATAATAAATTGCTACAACAACACCTATGTATATATTAATAATTCTAAAGCAAGAAATCTGAAACAAGTCATTTTGACCCCCTTGGTAGTCTACTGATAATAAATATTCTTGGCAAAATATCTCTCTGTTCTTTATTGAAACCTATAATTCAGAAATATCGTGTAGATATTATTCAGAATCGTATCTTAGAATTGAATCTCAACAGAACGGATTTTCAAACCTGATTTTCTCGAAAACCAAGCCTCGGTCGAAAAAATTGCATACTATTCTGTTCTCCTGATTTTTCCACGAGGAATTACCCTACGCCCGCTTGTACATGTCACTCGGTTCCCGTACAACACACGTAACAATATTACGTTCCAGGATTTCCAAACTTTCACATTTTCCAACAAAAAGATAATAGAACTGCTGGAGTTCTCATGGTCGTCCAAGCTGTTTGATATCCGGAGCACAATTTCCCGATCCTTTTAAATATCTGTATGCCGAACGGGACGAATATTTGAAATTGTCGAAATTCCCTTTGAATTCTCCACACGTAGCCCCAATTACATACATATGTTCAAAGCGGAGGATAGGTCTCACGAAGCACGTTGGAAAATCGTTTCTCAGTCTCCTAGGATATGAGAAGCCTTTCCTGCCTTGTCTCCATGTTGGTGACTTACTTTAAACCTGTAACAATGCCATTATGCGTACTATGCATACTTTGCAACTCAATTGTACGGTACAACGAACTCCTGATCGATGTTTATCTACGAGAAGGAACAGACTGAAAATGACTGTTTCAGAACAACAATAGGCAGTGCACGTTGTTTGGAGCGGTTCGTACAACAAGCTTAAACATGTACAACCCCAGTGATTCATCGATATACATAGAGCATAAGTTTAAAACCGATTACTAACTAGATTAATCGTTCGGGATTTATATAATTGCACTCCGAGTTGACTCCGTTTTGATGCAACCTGGAATTTCCTTTGTCCTGGATTAACTAGCACCTGATTTTTAGAAGAACAATTCGGATATTTTTGCAAGTTTTATTATAATTTATAATTAGTCATATTGATATATTAGTAAATAATAAACGAGTTCGGCATTCTTTAAAGGATCCATAAGCGGTTAAGCAGGATATTTCATACTTTGAAGTAACTTCCTAGAAACCGTGTTAATTACAAGGTGTAAGGAGTGAATATGAATGTGAAAAATGACTTGCCGAGACTGCGGGTGATGCGCGTGACACATACGTAAGTAAGAATTCAGTGCATGCATATCGGAGGTGACGCAGAAGGTAGCGATGGCGTTTATGGAATTGATGTAAACGAAAAGCCTTTACAGTTCTTAAAAACCACAAATCATTACCAATTAATCCAGTTAATTCAGTTAGCTAGACAGTTTCAATCAACATATTCTCAAAATAAAATAAATGAAGGTAAAATTGAAAAAGTAAACGTCTGAAAGAATTGAAATTTATCCTGCAATGTCATACAGTACAGGAAATACTATTGCACGGTTTTCTGATACCAAAATTCGGTGCATACACTTTGTGGTAGATACGACTGGAATATTAATGGCGTAACAATTATTTTATTATAAGCGATGCAGTAACTATTTATTTCCAGTGATCTATATTCCAATAACGCGAAACTGTTTCTTGTTTCGAAGTATCATAGATGGACATAAAATGTCTTTATAGAAATACAAGATATAGTTTAAATATGTATAAACAATCATATTACTTTGGCATTACATATTTACTATTCGCAATTTTTCAACTTGTTTTTAGATTTAAAACGGCTGCTTTCATTGTCTAATTATACCAAAGAGAAAACGTGAGTCCTCATCTATTCTAGGTACTCGGAGGGAGCCAAGAGAAATTCCTTTTAGAATGCAAAAGAACACAGAAGTCAACCCTAAAGTGACATGATCCTGCTTCAACAGAAATTACATTTAGACCAAGGGGTAGAAGATATGCGGTACAGCTATAGGGAATTCAGAAACTTGCTATAAAAATAGATTCGGTGTTTCGAAAGTTGGGAAAGATTACACAGTGAAACAGTAATCCCACCGATATTATCAATAATAAAATTAATAAATTATGTAGTCGAGCAGAAGTTTCTATTAGACGAAGCGGCAGACGATACGATACAGCTATGGAAAATGTGAAAACTGACCATAAAATTAGTTCCAATTTGAGTAACTAATCGATGCACTAGTGAAATGTTTGAGCATTTACAATTTTCTAAAAGAAAAATGAAATGTCGTTCCAAGTATTGATTTTACCTTGCACTATTTATACGTAAAAGGACACGAGGAATCGATTTATGGAAAAAAAACTTTGCAGCGCAACGGTGCACTTCCGGAAAAAATCGTGCGATAGACTATTGAAGGTTGCTATACTTTTAGTATTATACTATTAGCAAAGAATAATGGTTTTCGCTAAAACGAAAGTTAAAGCAATCCAAGCAATAGAAAGATATTTGTCGTACCGTATGCAGGCAAAGAATTAAATATCCCATTGCTTTCTAACCTTCCTTCGTACGGTAATGCAAATCCAAAGTTATACGGGGTCGTAAGGGGTCAAAGCAGGGCCCCTATATCACGAAAGCAACTACACTTCCAGATAAAAAGAGAGCACGCACTGTCTTCAACTTTTCATGTTACAATAATTACCATGATAGCGCGAAAAATAAAAATTGTGAATGGTATATAAATGCAGCCTTGTAAGAACACGCGATTGAAACTTTCATGAGTTCCCTCAGAAGAAATATAAACATATAAATGAACAAGAATACGCCGCATGCTACAATAAACGAGACAAAACACCAGCATACAGTGAGTGCTAACAAGGAAAGATCGCGAACGGTCAGACTTCGATTTTAATAAAACTTTGCAGTCTTGAAGATCTATCCAAAATATTAGATAGGTACTTTTCCCCAAAAGTACGTTAACGTCAAATGTGGTAACGCAAGTTCCAGGGGTGAAACTACCATCAAAAGTTGAACCTCTAAAGTGCTATCTCACAAACGGTTTGAGGTAGAACAAAATTGTTCAAATAAAAATTACATGGCTTTTCATGTTTCGAAAGAAAACACTACCAAAATTTGTCTACCTCAAACCGTTTCCAAAATAACACTTTAAGGGATTCAACTTTGGAGGGTGGTGTATTGGACCGATCCAGTTAATCTTAAGCGGTACATACAAAATTATTGCATTTTGCCAAACTTTCCTCATCCTTGCCCTTACCCTGTGAATCATCCCGTTTAGTCACCCGCCCTATGCTTCTAACTCCTGACCTATTTTCCCTCGTATTCATCCCAGAGCACTGCAGACAAATGGTTAATCCTCGCGCTATCTAGGGCGGGGTGTTTTGTGTCCATCGTATCGTATATTATATATATTTTTAGTAATCGGGCCAGTTAAAATTCGGAAAAAACTCATTACTGTTGAATACACCGTGCTTAAGCATATATACTTTATTGCGGTGTAATTTGTATGCCGTAGTTTCTCAGTGAGAAGCTTGCGGTGCACCGCGGTGGCAAAGGAAGATGGTGTTCCCGTGAAGCAGTTTCATAAAGAAAAGAATTTAATAAGCTAAGTAAAAATACAACCTTTTGCAGCCCGCGTAAAAGATATACACGTGGGAAACGCAGGAAAAAAGGATCGCCCGAACTCAATGCGAAACAAATACATCATCGGAACGGAGTAATCTACAGGGTCGGGCCGAATCTGACATCATGCGTTTAATGGAGGGTTGCTGGGGTGACCCTGAACAATTTTTTCCTTTACCAAAATGTTGGTTGAAGCGTCGTTTTTGAATTATTAACGAAAAACAATGGCCAATCAGAGCGCCCGTAAATCGCGGGCTCAACCACGTGGCCCTCAACCGCGCTCGGTTGATTGGCCAGTGTTTTTCGTTAATAACTTAAAAACGATGCTTCAACCAACATTCTGGTAAAGGAAAAAGTTGTTCAGAGTGATCCCAGGAACCCTCCATTAAACGCGGAATGTCAAATCCGGAGCCTGTATAAGAAATTTGACGCGAAAGCAAAAATTGTTTGTGAAATACTGTCCGTCTTTTAATTGGAATTAATCAAGAAGCATGTTTTCTTGGCAGCCGAGACGTTTATTTAACGTTAGGTCTGACATTGATTTGCTAGGTAAAAAATTGTTTCTCCAAGATGGACAGAAAACTTCCCACTGTTGGTAGCACGCGTTTTAAAAGATACCTCGCTAGTGCCAGGGTTAAGAAACGCCAACGTATTGGAAACGAAGCAAGACCACCGTCAGGTGACTTCGGTGCGAGTGAAACGTCACAGCTGGTTGCAGCTACGATAACAATGATTTCATGATGCAAGGGTTGCTGGCAGGCAAGGTATCGGCCTTACGCGAACAATGAACGAAACAACGTGCTCGTTTACTACGATTACGTTCGCTGCGAGCATAATACGCGATGATTGAGAGGTTTCCAATTGAAATCGCGCCGCTGTTTTCACTCTACTTCCTCTTGCGTCAAACGCGATTAGCAATTGCAATATCGAGCGTTGCGATGCTTTAACTTTTCCGTGATCGTTAAACGTGGAGATTCCAAGATCGCGGTTACCTCGCCCGATGCGATACTTGCAAATGCGCGAGTCTAGATTAGATAAGGTTTCGAGCAATTTCAAGCTACACACTGCATTCTATGCAATGCAATTAAAGATAGGCAGGTGTTACGCTCAAACGTGCAGGCTGTCTCAGCCTTTTCTTCAGATACAAGGAGTTTATTGTTTGGATAAAAATATGGGGAAAATGTTACATAGAGTTTTGCTACAACGTTAAGGAAATGAACGTAAATTTCGGATCCAACGAAGGAATAAATGATATTAACTAGCAATGGCGCGAAATTATTACCAAATGTGTAATAATAATTATTTTTTAACTGGAGAATAAACCATTAGTTTGCCCGGAAACCCGGGGATAGTGTGCACATTGCTCGCGTTCAGGGCGATTTTTTTTCGCAAATTGGTGTGGGATGTATCAATCTTATTTTTGCGACTGCAACAAGCTTCTATACGTTTGTAATATTTGCCGAATGATAAACGTATCGTCTTCGTGTAAGTGACATTTGGGACTGATATTTCGCAGCATGATAAGGATGAAGAAAATAACATTTAATAGGGCGTGTTAAATGTTTTGTAACGTCATAATTGAGTAGAAGATTTCGCCGAGTTGTGGTAATTAAAGTCATACAAGAACTATTCAAGTCATATTTCATTCTTCTTAAACATAAGATTTTATTTTTATTTTCTAATTAGGTGAATGTTATAATAATTTCTGTGCAGGAATATTGCAGCGATTAGTGGACGACAGAGATGTCGATGAAATATGATCGGAGTTGAACCGACCTTTTATCTATATTATAATACTTTAAACTTTAAGCAATAAAAGGTGTTCTCAGCTCGGATCTTTTTGTTCTAAAATAAATGACCAAAGTGTGCGTGTTACTAAATTTCTACCCGAAAATATTCCTAAACATACTTCTGACTACTGACAAATTGTTTCAATTGCACACGAGCTCTTTTTACGTATGTCGTATCTAATTCAATCTTCCAAGCGGAAACATGTTGCCTGATCGCCGTTGCAAGCTTGACCTTCGTCGAACATTTTTACCGAAGAATCGATCGACGTTTTTGCTATTGAACAGTATTTACTTTGCATCTGCCGATTGCTGCCACAAAGTTACTATTAGTGGTCAACGTGATTAACCACGTGCGCAGAAGAAGAAAAATTGTAAAAGAAAATGTAGCCTAAGCGTAGTCAATCCTCGCTCGTTCACCTCTACGTTCAATGACGTTCAATGTTCGAACAACACGTAATTCGTATAACGTAATCAGTTCATTATCATTAACTTGTTACCTTCTAAATGAGAATGTCTTACAAAGTCTTTACCCTCGTGCGTGTTCCGTAGTTGCATTAATAATGCATTTACCGCAGGAAGTTGAACGATCTGTAGAGGCTGGGCAGTCATCTGACGAAACTAAGGACTCCTCGCTTTATCACGAAGAGACTCGCACCAAAGAATATCTCGGGTATTAAAAATAGACCTAACCTTGGAACGTATGCATCAAAGGCCCTCGTGACAAAATGTCACTTTAATGGCACATAAAAAAGACTAATCTCTCCCCAAGATTCAATGGCGTTCACTTTCAACCGAGTTACCAATCTGTTCTTAAGGTTTAGCCGATACATTATCGATAACGTGCGTTTATCTCCTCAATGTTTTTCGTCCGTTAACTATTAATCGTTTTAGTCATACCGTTTAGCAGCATAAGAGCGCTTCTGGCTGTTACAAAATTATATGAAACAAATGGTCACGGCACTTAATAACAAATTTTGTAAAATATGTTTAAGAAATCAAGTCGAAGAGCTATTATTTATTCTTTCTTTTTTTACATACAGTCATTTCATAGTACGTAATTGTTTCCATTTTGATCTCAGAAAATGATATATCCCGAAGTTCAATTTAAGTTTAAGCTTAATCCTTTATCCACCGAGCAACGTTGGAATTTGAAAATAAAATAACGTTTTAATTTTTAATACACAAAGCTCCGTGACCGTATCAAATTCGAAAATAAGAAGAAAACAGGAATTATCTCGTGTGGGTACTGGTTCAGTGTCAAATTTCAGTCGCAAGAACGACTGTATGTACGAGGGAATACGAGAGCATGTAGTATCTTCTTGACTGCATGTGGCACGTGTAGAAGTAATTTTTTTATTAGAATGAGATCAAGTTCAGGCCGTACTTATACATAGTACAACGAATACACATCAACGGGATGCATGTGTACTTAGGTGCTTGTACACTGTATACTGCAGCACAAAAGGTTCGAGCACCTGTTACAAGACCCATAACTTTTTGATACACATAGAAATCGTTTTGCAGCTAAATTGATTGCCGCCGCTCTTTTCAATTTTCCGAATTTCAGCTGATTTGGATATTAACTTTTTATTAAATCGAGTAATTCTATTTGTAATCGCGATTTGCACAAAATCTTGCATCGCTGCTATATAATGAATAATTTATTTTCAAAACCATTGCGATTGACTCCACTTCCAAGAAATTACTGTTTCTAATGAATTCGATAGCTTGCAACTACATGCTACGTACGATAGGACTTATACTCGCATGTAGAATATACTTCTGCTTGGTTATACATATTTGGACCACCCTGTATATTTTGCTAAATGCACCGGTAATAACTGTAATAAGTAATAAGCATGCATGCCCAGTTGTTGTACCTGCAGTCTCGATTCTATTGTACAAATTACATTTCTCCATGGTACAGGGTTATCCAAATTGAGTGAAACATCTTTAAATTGAAATAAAACACAAATTGTTTGAGGCATTTCATGGTTTTTTATTGTAACATAAGGGACACATTATGACATTAATTATGGTACAACAAGACGGTGCCACATGTCAATTCAATGACGATGAACGAACTGAAAAACAATATCACAGCTTCCATTGATGGAATTGAATCTCGAATATGTAAAAGTGTAGTGTGAAACTTGGTAAAACGAGTCGAGCTGTGTTCCATAATCAGTGTCACAAAGTGGCCTTTATATAAAACAGGAAATCTCTCAAATATTTTCCGTTCGATTTCAATTTAAAGATGTGACACTCAATTTGGATAACCCTTATACGTACTTTGGGGTGATAAAGTTCTTCGCAACTGCTATTATCCTGCAAATGAATACATCTAAGACAATTCTTCCATTTTTAATATTCCTTGAAACTGTAGGATTCGAGCGTTGACCCTTATAATCGCGCTGCTATTCACAAGTGTGACTAATGTGAGTATCGACGAACGTAACGATCCTACCCTAACTAATCACTCGGTTAAACTTAGTTTATTGTAGACAGTTTGGCGACCGAATGTGTTCCTTCGACTGTTGGAACAATTCTTGTGACGTTTGTAACAATTCCCACTGAATGACGTGTGTATCTTGAACGTTTCTTGGCATGCGAGCTTCGTACATTGAATTCCTGCCAAGGAAGTGCATACTGATTGGTAGAAACATGAAATTCTAGTTCTCCAATCGGCACGTTTCACCTTTTCGTGAAAGAATAATTTTTGAAAGGAATTTTTCCTTCATCTATCGATCGTCGTCGTCGTGTCTGTAACTGACACATTAAATTTATATCAATTTTTGTTCGTATATTCAAGTGGGACAAAATGGGATTCGCTAGCACGAGAAGGCCTGTTAATCGGGGCTTGTCCCGTATATTCCTGTGATGCGCCCTTGGCGTGGTTTTCCCTTTAACCCCTTGACTCGAGATAACGAGTGACGTTCGTGCAACAGATTATGCTAAAAAATTGAGGAACACAAGTGTGATACGTAACATGGATAAGACACAACTATAACAAACAAGCACGTGTACGACTCGGGCTACTAATGGCGTTATATTGTATTCTATTAACCCCATTAATGCCGATCGGTATGAAAATGTCTGCCAGCTTTGAAATCATTTGTTCACTACACCAGGTGATGGTAGTATACAGGGTGAGCCGCATAAATTGTGGCAAGCTACCTTTTTTATTGGGTTAATCAGTTATGAATTACTGGAACTGACCCGTTGCCTAGCAAAGAGATTAAATAGTTCATTTCCGTCCCCGTAACAATGCGTAAAATTGTAGGGTTAACCGTTCGCCATAGATTTTTAAGTGCTCGATCTATTTGTACTCGTTCCTCTGTACTCTATACTCTATACCAAATACTCTGTCGGACACTGCCGTTGTATACATAATCTCAGTATGACTATTTGGAGCATACAGGGTGATTTCAACAAATAAGCTGAGCTGTACCTCTGCTGCATGTAAAAAGAAAAGAAAATTGGCAAAGAAGATGTAAACAGGACAGGTATACATAGAGCAGACACGCAGTGTATGAAAAATGTCTTCACAATTGTGACGATCGATTTTGGATACAGTTACAAAATATTTTCAATAGTCCCATTAGAAATCTGGGTTTGCGTTGTGCTTTCGGCTATCGGGGACAAACTAAATGAATTTCCCAAGTATTTAAAACAAAAGTAACCTGTTCTTCTCGATCGTGTCATAAACTTTGGCAACGTAGTTGCATGTTGTTTTACGCGTTGTTCCGTCACACGGTGGCCAGATAAGTTACAAGCTTGCAATTAGATCAAGTGCATACGGGGTCTAAAAATACACGCCTCGTTAGGGGGATGCGTCGGTTGAATCTATGAAAAAAAGTGTATCGATTGAGCGAGCAAATTTCATTTCTGATTTTGTCGCCGCAAACCAATAATTCTGGGCAACACTTTTTGCGAGGAAATACCCTTGAGAACTGAATTACCGGATATTCAGATAATAACTGATTGAACGTTTAATATTCGAGCATAGGGGAAATGTAATTATTTAAGTATGGGATATACATAGTTCAGTGCGAATAACCGGGGAAGCACAGTTAACCAGTTAACACTGTTTCAAAATGTAGCCGTAATTCAATGCTTTATGTTTGGTTAACGCAGCTGAAACTTTGCATTGTTCTTTCTTTTACCTACAGTTTACAAGAATAGTTGAAAGTTTCTATATAAGTAGACACTTTGATTGAATCAGTAATGCAACAGGAAAACTGAAACTAAATGGCAATGATTAAAAAGTTATCTCCTACCAAATGTACCATATTTCTATAAATGGAAAATAAATTTCTATAAATCTACGAATATTTTTTTATTAATATCGCGACAAGAACTGTGATAAAATAGTTGTAAATTAATGGTACTCAAATCGTACGTGCCAGAAAGGCGTACGAATATTCTAGTTTGACAGGAGTGAAATATCTTTGTAGAGGCAAAATATCGGACAGATTTCGTTACAAATTGCAATAACGTGTCCCACAGCGAAAAACAAGATTAAAATGTCCGTAAATGCTTTATCACAATGCTATGCCAAGAGGCACATTATGGGCGACAGGTAAAAAATTGGCGTAACGTACGCTACTGCCAATAATAGATTGGTGAAGGGGAACTGTTGACCTAGGTCACCTGACCTTACACCGCTAGATTCGTATTATATTTACCTTTAGGGCAGTGCAAAAGATAAAATTTACGACACAGAAGTATGCATGTACAATATATTCGAAATGAACGAATTAAGAGAATCGTTATTGCATTTTACGCAATTAGATGAAATCGTGACGAAGTTGGGTCTGCAATAAATTTGATAGTGCGCCAACACCAGGATTGTATCAATAAAGGTAGGAAACACTCCGATGTGCAAAAATAGTTTTGTTACAACTTGCTGAGAAACTATTTCTGAACTTTTATGATATATATATGCATGTTATTATTGATTTTAACTATATAAATACAAACAACTGTAGACTATAGGGAGTCTCTTTTTAATTTTTTAATTTTTTTATTTAATCATCAGGTATTATCTATGACAATTATGTGAGAAAAACGATATCTGCCAAATGACCACCACGACCATGTTTACAGACATCAATTCGAAAATCAAAATTTTCGATGACACTTTGGCATATTTGCTCGTTTCATTCACCAATTTCATTTCTAATGTTGTTTTTCAGGTCATGAATTGTTGCTGGTTTGCTGGCATAAACTTTGCTTTTCAAGTAACCCCAAATAAAAAAGTCCAATGGGGTGAGATCACACGAACGAGGTGGCTAATTCACATTACCATTCCTTGAAATTATCGACCATTGAATTTCGATCGCAATAAAGTGATGTTTTCACGCGTTGTTTGTGCTGTAGGCCCGTCTTGTTGAAAATAAACCATGCTTATGTCCATTCACTTTAATTTCAGCCATAAATAATCAATAATCATTTCATTATAACGTGCACCATTCACTGTAACTGCATCTTCATTCTCTTTTTCGAAAAAGAATGGACTGATTACGCCTTTCGACCAAAATCCACACAAACAGTAACTTTTTTATGGATGAAGTGATATTTCTTTAATGGCTCTTGCATTTTGATCCCCCCATATGCGACAATTTTGCTCATTTACGTGTCCATCCAATGTGAAATGCGCTTGATCGCTGGAGATGATGTTGCGTGAAAACAATGCATCAATTGAACGATGTTCTAACAACCAATCATCGAAATTTCTGCGGTGCGAATGGTCGCGTTCTTTCAATTCTTGTGTCAATTGAATTTTGAAAGCATGCAAATGCAAATCTTTATGCAAAATTCCCCACAAACTTCCATAAGAAATGTTCAATTCTTGAGAACGACGTGGAATTGAAGTTGATGGGTCATTAGCAACACTTTCACGAAAGGCAGCAATGTTTTCATTCGACCGAACTGTTTTTGGTCTGCCAGACTTTGGTTTATCATGAACAGATCTAGTTTCACCAAATTTCGGATTGTTTGCTCCGATGTTCGGTTATGTATGCCGAAAAAAGTCACATAATTTAAGATGGGTATTTTTTATTGAACATTGATTGTCAAAATAAATTTTAATAACTTTAACACGATCTGCAATCGTATACGACCCGATTGTTAAAATTGTCTATCATTGTAGGTTATAAATAAAAGAAAGTGACAAGAAACAAACATGCCGTTTGACAGATATTCTCATTCAACATCCTAAAGGTACATTTGGATAACCCTGTATATGGCATGCCATTGTATATTATTATCGTTTATTTAATTTTTAATGCAACTTTCCCGGTGTGCATCCACTTTGAGGTCAAATTGTAGTCTGCAAACATATTTGGAGAGGAGATTTCTCGTTTCTTCTGCCGATGACGTAAGGCTCCGTCGTAACAACGATACTTTGCGTCCCCCTGCGATAATACACTGAAGCAAAGTATCTGAAAGGCGTCATTTTCACGGGTTGCTGGTATCAACGCGTTCGCCAACAGCTTCGTAGCAAACTCAATGGTAACGTGTCTCGAGTTTAGATGCAAAATTCTAAACCCCACTCTCAACCCCACCCATCTTGCCATCTGTATGGTGAAGATCACGACCGCGAAGAACGCAACTTGTCGTACGTAGACCAGTGTAATTTGCTTAAGTTCGAAATAAGCCGATCCACCCCGCGTGCGTCGGGTTAGATCCAATTATCAGCTTGCAGCCGAGAGACCTCGCTAACGTCGTGACACGGAAAACGAAACCACCACACTATATGTATGTATGCTCTCGAGCTTTCGAAACTGTAATACGGTCAGTAGCGCGCTTTAAACATTATTTATTGCATAACGGAAACGTTACTGGGCGCAGTACACAAAGTTTTCTTTGTTTTATTAAATTAAGGGCAGTGCGTTTAACTTCTGCTCCGTTACACGCGAGTAACTTTCGTGCCCACCGTACGACCCCTCCACCATTTTTGTTTCTTACTTAATAAACGTCCTTCGCAACTAGTGCCCAAGGTGCGAAAAGATTATTGGCGTTTTAGCACAGGATTTTTTTTTATTTTGATTATCATTTTATGCGTTCGTAAAAAGTGTATCGGTAATAGGATTTTGTTACTCGTTACTGCATTTTACGCGTTCCAAGCTTGCTCCGATTGTACCGTATAAGTTTTGGAGAGTATGTGTTTTATTATATATTTGAAATAATTTTGGAAAAGTTACCGGGCGGGAAGTAACCCTTATCGGTGCATTGATTTTATTAGAGCGCTAGTAGGCAGGTCCAAGTTAATTTATAGAACGAAATAAGTCAGTTTGAATAAATGAAAAAAAAAATATAATTGTAATGAATTCACTTATTTGCTTACGAAAACAAATTCTAATTTAAAATTATTTAACATATGGTATCTTTTAAAAAAAATTCCTACGTGAATTGCAGGTTTCGTCGTACAGGTTTCACAAAAATATTGTGCTCCATTTCGTCCACCAACTATATTGCGATTTGAGCAGACGACGCGACGCAATCTTTAAATTTATTTTGCATTCTATTTAATTTTTCATCCTTATCGGAACTAGACGAATTTCTTTTAGTAAAGTTGTTATTATTCCAAAAATTTCCTACAAGTTCTGTTACCAAGTGTCTGCGAAATTTTTTGTGAGAGACTGGAGTTTCATTCTTATTCTTAACAGATCCCTTATATAATATATATGCATTTACCACAGAAGCCTCCAATCCCCAAAAGAACAGTTTCCTCCACCGTTTCAAAGTTTTGTGCATAAAGCAATAGGTGGCTGTATAATGATCTGCAGTTTCTACACCGCCCATGTTTTTTGTGTAATGAACAATTACACTTGTTTTACTTATTACCTCCTCTGAGCCACCTCTGACCATTCTTTTTACTATTTCCGATTCAGCCGTACTCCATTTACTTAGCATTGTCACAACACGCTTATCACGCCATACCAGTAATAGTAAATTTCCTTGCCGAAATGCTTTTTTTTCACCCCTTTTTTATTGCGGATTTTTTCACCAATGCAGGAAGATGTTTTCTATTAGGTATGATTGTTCCAGTAAAATGACACTGGACACTAGATCTATGGTAATTGCAACACTAAACTGATAGTAACAAGTTTATCGGTACCTCCGCCAATGGTAATCGCAAAACTAAACTGATGATAACAAATGAGTTTGAAAATTCATCCAAGATTATAAATATGGTAATAGGCCGTAGTGGGATTTAACAAAAATTTAGAAAGAACCGTTATAAGTATGTCAATGGAATATGTCCAGTGGTACTGGACCTGTTCAACCAAAATGTGATGTCCAGTGATACTGGATAGAGGACCGCAAAGGGTTAAAGAGCGGCAGCAAAGAGAGCAGAGCCGATGTAGCAATATTTGGAAATAACAGATGGCGTTAGTTTCACTGTATTCAAAAGTAATTAATTCGCTTGTTTCTTGACGAAATACTTTTTTCAAATTACGCAGTACAATAGGCATTCATTACTCGATGTTATGAATTTTTGATAACGAATGTGCAACATTTTCTCTATAATAGAGTCTAATAGAATCTATAATAGAACCTTCATTTTTGCATGAAAAAAGAGGACCGAAGATCCATGAAAATTCTTTAACATATGTCAATTAATGCAAAAAATGAATAGTGCTACTCTGCAGAAATTCAATGATCTAGAATCATATAATATCAAGAACTACTGTAAAGCTTTAGTAATGAGGTGAAATTACGGTGTTACTTCATACAGTTCATACACGCAACATCCTCTTTTAGAAACAAGCGATTTTGAGTCCGCTGTATATGTCGCGTATCATAATACGCAGTCAAAGAAGATTAAATGACGCTGCTGATACAGACGAGTATAGGGTGAGTCATTTAAAAGGATACACCCAAATTTACGGCTTCTCGAGATATGAAGTAAAAGTGTGATGCGTAATGCTGTATAGGCCGAAGATAGCGGAGGCGAACGTTATTTTTGTTACGCAATCTTACTTTCTTCGATACTCCGAAACGATAAAAATGTTAGTTTTCATAGATATTTGTGGACTGGCAATTATACAAAAATACAATAGGGATTTTCTTTTTTTTTTTCAAGGCTATTAAAGCATTATTTCCTACAATTTCCGTAAGAGAATATTATTATATATTTCCGTTTAACTGCCGTAAAAGTTACCGCAAGTATCTTCGAACACATTTTCAGTATCCAAGCAGAGCACAAAAATGCAATAAGGATTTTCTTTTTTCTTCTTCAAGGCTATTAAAGCATTATTTCCCACAATTTCCGTAAGAGAATATTATTATATATTTCCGTTTAACTGCCGTAAAAGTCACCGCAAGTATCTTCGAACACGTTTTCAGTATCCAAGCAGAGCACTAAAACAAAAGCAACAAAATGAGGAGGCTGATTTCAAACGTGGGAACATAAAAATTTATTTCTTGGCAATGTACTATGCCATGCAACTTATATACGATACTTTTTTTAATCTCCGATCGTATGTGACATAACTTGTGTAACACTTATCTCTGAATGCTTTTCTGTGTATCACCTGCAAGCGCAATAAGCAAGACGTTAAAAGCCAAGTCAAAATTTAGTCCAGATAGGTCAGTAAATTACTTGTCGCTTCTTCATTAAACGAAAAATGAAGCACCGTTAAATATTGTATGCTATTTAGTGTCCTTAAGCTTTAATCCGTTGTCAGAAGTGTTTTAAGGCTTAAATATAAATTTGGTATTCGTAATAATTAACCGATAGCAGTTGAAATAAATAAAGAAAAAATAAAGATCTCTGTCTATTTACATATTCAGTTTCGTTGAACTGTATTGAAATTCCATTCATTCGGTGACCTAAGTCACAACTTGTTGTTGTTTAAAATGCGCAACGAATAGTAAAGTTATTTAAGAATAAAAATACTTCCAAATAAAAATTAGGCAAACGGTTCCTCCTTTAGATATATCGGGGCCTCCATCAAAGAACACGGGGAACACAAGAACGATTAATTGCTCACCGAAATTTTTGTTCCGAAAAATGTAATATAACCGGAATGATGGAGAATTTTTAATTAATTTTCTCGCTTGGAAAAAGCAATTCGCGCTTTGAATGCACTGGAAAACAGATGGCGGAATTCCGTATTCAAATGAGGCGTTCACAAATGTTAATTATTCCAAGCATTCGGCTAAAAGGCTAGTGCATTGTCGATTACGGTGAATACGGGTGAAACGATAAAGAATCGCATTTCAAATTAAATGGTACATTGTCGTATGCCGTACAGTTATAGCGCTGAATTCCAATAAGCTTCTAAAATAATGCTCACGTTTGTGCAAGCTGCAAGCGCATGAATAATTTTCTTTCGACTCCAAAAATGACTACAATAGTATAATAAACTATGATTCCTCCATGTTCAGAGTCAACAAATCCATGCAAGTATACCTGCGTCCAATTCATCGCGTAATTTTGCTTTAAACGCGGGCACACAATTGATCACCGTTTCCGATAAGGAATTAATAATTTATGACCTTTTATCAATTTATACTTTTACGACAGTTCTACATTTAACACTGGACGACCAACAAGCAATTGAGAGTCAACATATTATTTTAAAGCTGAAGCTAATTATTAGTATGAATGATCATGTGAATATCTCGAGTGGAACTGTTATGGAACGTAATTTTATTCAATTGATAGAACAGTAAAGATGATGTCACAAAAACAACTCTACCACAATGAAGTGCCTAAATGAGATCGCAATTTCTGCGAGCAGTGATTGAAGAAGAATTCTGTTGCACCGACAATATTTGCTCATCTTGGTCAAATTTCATCAATATCGAATTATTCGGCTTGCACGAGTAAATTGATAATAAAGTCCAGCGAGCCAAAAGAAACTTTAGGAAACTTTTGGACCCGCCCTGGATATTTTAAATGTGCTTGAAATGTCAAGGTCATGCAGCATAGCCGACTTTTAATTTACCAAAGCAAAATTCCAAGTTCGTAAATATGCTTCAAGGGTTCCCGTTTGCTTCGAAGATGAATTACAATTAACCACCATACACCGTTACTAAAAATATATTGTCAGTTCTTCGTTGTCAATTTGCTACTATATTATCGTTAATTAAATTGCAAAAGTTCAAGTCGAATTTCTACAAAGAATATTTACAATTCGTTGCCAAGTTCGTATCAATATTATCAATTTGAGCAAAAATTGAAATTAAATTTCTGCATACAAATTATCGATAATTTGTGTAAACATATTTTTCCGGCATGTAAAATATTTCCCTATATTTAAAAACAGATGTAAACAAATGTGCTGCATTTTGATAAACGTTATTACTTTTGTTCCGCATGAATCGTTTCGGGCGTTCAAAATGATCGCTAAATTATTGCAACTGTAATTAAATTAGTATTAGAAAAGGATAATGCACTCGTAAGAGGTTCATGATATGTATTCAGTTTCACTGAAACCACCAACGTTTTGTTTACAAATTAATGCGCTCTAAACTTACGGCTATACTACCCGACGTTGCACGCATTCTGTATTATCGCAACAATATGTAATGTTTGTGAATGAATCATGGTGCTTGTACACGGCTCCAATAGAACGAGCTGTCAGTTTTCTTGCCTTGCGCCGTCACATATTTGTTTCTTTTTATAGCAATGACGGGGTTCACGAAACTTACTAACACTCGAACGAAACACGTGAAACATGAATTCTATCGATAAATTACGGTCCCGTAACGTTTGTCCGTTACTAATTGCAACTCTTTTTTTCCCGCCCTTCCACCTTCAAAAGACTACCCGGACACGCCCTTGGAGCTCACTCGGGTCCTCGTCTGTCAAGCTCTGATTTCTACGCTTGCGGTGGGCATTAATTACAACCTAGACAGCACTTAACCTTAAAAGTGCAACACACTATTGCATACTTCGCGTAGAATAAATATGTAGTACGTTTTTCGCGACACAGTTCGCGTTGGAGCGGTTTCGCGCGGGGATACGCGTATTGCAAGCTGCTACGGTTTCTTTCGCACGGCAATACGCGTACGATGGATACCGTTTATTCCAGCGAATTCACGACACATAGTATAGTGTGTACCACGACACTGTCTCAAAAACATAGGGGCAAATGGAAAAGCCAACCTCAAAATATATGAATGACAGGAGCGCGGAAAGAGCGCGCCGAAAATACGCGGTTCAATTTCGACTACTTCTTCAGCCACGAGAAATAACTTCCCCTGGCCCGGTTGCTAAGCTCCAATTCGATCGTGCCACGAAAGGCACGCGATATAATTTCGGAATCGGGCGATTTCGCAAAGACTGCACCGCGTGTCCATGAAACACAAATATCTGCGTTTCATCAGCACGCCTGAGAGTGTATACACGAAATGTCGCCAGGGGGCTCGAAACTTTTTTCCGCGAATCATTTTAGAAACGCATATCGCTCCCGCACGAATGCTCGACCTTCGAAGATCGACGAGGCACAGCTGCATAGATCGGCCGGGACCCGAATTGCGCAGCGGCGAGAAGGGGTAACGTGTCTAGAAATCCAACGTCCACCACGAAGTCTCGAGGAAAAAGAATTTCGCAGCGCATAGGCCAGTGGCAACGCGAAGCAGTTCGAATTCGTTTCTGAGAAATCCGGCCAAGCCCGTGACGAAGCACGGCCCTCTCGCGAGGCAAACAAGAAAACGTCGAGACGGTTTTGCGAGCAAACTAACGTCGCAGCAGCAACTCCTCACCGGCCTTCGAATACCCTTCGATAGTTTCATTAGCGACGAGCCGAGAACGAGCTAAGGAATCCAAAGAATGACACGAAATCGACCGGCGAGCGTTCAACGCCGGCCGGCATCCGTTCCAAATTTAAATTCGCCGCAGACACCCGTTCATGGTGGACGTGATCAACGTACCTTAGAGAACGCTCTCTCGCTGGCACCGTTCGCTCCTGAATGTTCTACGCAACTTTCGGGATTCCTTGACGACACACCGTCACGAAGGGAACAGTGGAGAGGCCTGTTATCAGGATGCACAATGCACAAATCCGACTGCGTTCGTAGCACGAAAACACTTCGAGCAAGATCAAAGGAGACGCACACTCGCTATCGTCAGGGGCTCGAGACCAACTGCCGGAACCCCCTTCCAAGCTGCCCACGCGGTACGACGCGCTATTGGCCGACGCCCGTCCACCCGTCGGCCAATAGAAATGCACTCCGCGCCAAGAAAACCAATCGTGGCGGCCGACGGCGATTCGAGATTCTTCTGCTGTCTGGCGGCAAATTTGACGGGAGTTTCGCGTACGTGCGTCTCTGACAGTTTATCAGCGATAATCGTAAAGGTCTTTATCAGTTTCGAGTGACAGTTTCCTCTAATCGGAAAGAGTAATACGTTTTCAAATGAGGAAGTTTAGCGAAATGATTGTTGTTGAAAGTAGTAAAATGATAAAACAGGCAGCGTACTTGAGTGATAAATGTGGAGGGGGGGTATACGACTAGTGCTAGGCATTATTAAAGAAATTTTCATTTAAACATCTATCTAAATGAAACTAAATGATTTAAAAAATTTACTTCACCATTTAATTATCATTTACTACGTTTTATTTATTATTTAAATATAGCTCCACTTCTGAATTCTCAGAAGAAAAATAGATGCTTGGTATCTATGCAGGTACTTGGTTGCTTAAAAGGCGAGTTGTTTTAAGGGTAATTTGGAATTGTGAACTGTTTACTGAGAAATAGCCACGTTAGATTTACAATTTTTCCATTGTTCAAAATGAAACAAGCAAGAGAAGGCGAAAAACTATTTACCATTTGTTGTTCGCTTAGATTCAAATGAAAAATCAAATTTTATTTGCAAATGAGAAACAATAAATAAATTACCCTTGCTATTTAAATTACTTTTATTACCTAATCATTATTTAAATTACTTTTATTTGAATTAAACAATTAATTCTTCTTTACCATTAAAATCATACTTTCACTTATTATATATTATTTAATACTTAAATAAAAAGTTGCCTAATTTTGATTTTCCTGAATTTTTGTTCAGTCACATATAAACATTGCTGTGTTCATTGCTTTAAATCAGTTTAGCTATAATTTAGCTAAACTGTTAGCTAAAGTACTGCTAAACTGTACAAGTGTTCAAAAATATTTATGATGCACTTCAGTTATTGAAGCTACATAGTTCCAAATATGTAATTCGCTGCAATGGTTTGCGGGGCCCACTCCTAAGCGACAACAGGCGAATTAATTCCTTCAAGGGTACTAACAAATGCTGTTTCCGACGCAGCCGCTTTATAAACACTTTATAGACAGCTATTTGAATGAAAATGTCCATTTTCGGGGATGAAAGTTTGTAGTTTTGATACAAAATCCATAAAAGCTACGAATGAAATAAAAATTCCACTAAGTCATGTGTTGAATGGTTTTCAAAATGAAAGTTTCAAAATATTTAAAGCTTGAGCAATGCATGGTAACATAAGCGGATGCCTCAATCTTGATTATCTGTATGTTCCAACTTTGTGCGAACTTCCGTCTCCAATATGGGAAACCAATCGCAACATATCATATATTAAAAATACATAATATACAAAAAACAAAATGGAATTTTTTGCTTAGCTAGGTGTATACCCATTGTAATTGTGGCATCAGGAAATAAAAGTACATTCACAGACTGATTAATTTTTACGTGTGCTGCTTCTCATGAATTTTAAACACGCATATACTGCGAGTAGTTATATGTATATGGGTAACTGGGAGTATAAATTATATAAAACTTGCTTATGTCAGCAAATCGTACTGAAACAACCGACTGGAATATTTCACTTTTGTTTAACCGCAAAAGTTTTTGGAAAAAGCTCGAACGGGAGTGGGGTTGTTCTAATATCAGTACCTTATGCCCATCAATAAAATTTTCATCGACTCGTGCACATTACTACTGGGAATGAATAAAGAGCTCTGCACGGGGAAAGCTTTATCTCATGGAAAAATTAGTAAGGGTTGGAAATTGCCAATTCCCCCCCTGGCGTCAATTTTCAAAATCAGTTTTGACAAAAGATATGACCATTGCAACCCCCATAGGATCACGAATATTATCGTCCCGTCGGGTTCAACTATTGCGACAAATTGCAGACGCCTAATTAAATATTAGGAAAATTCGTGCAGGGTATAGTGGAAGTAAAACGACCTTGCGACTGCGTGCTCAGATAAATTTAGATAGATGGAAAAAGAGGGGCGTGGTACAGTGAATAACAGCGCGCATACATGAACGGCATACGTGGCTTCTTTGGCACGTGAGTGTCACCGCGGCTCTCCTTTTTTTAATATAGCGCTGTGCTTCGAAGAAGACAGTCGGCAACGCTTTCCCGTTGCAGAGCGACGAAAATATTCAACGTCTCGTTCTTCTCAAGCACAACCGTTAGCAGGGTTCTACATCTTTATTGGAGGATAGTACATCTTTCATTGATCCCGAGTCTCACAATCAGCTTCTGTCTCTCTCCCCTTTCCTCGCTGGACTTTTATTTTCAATATAAATCAGTTTCTTTCAGTTCTCTTACGAACTTACTTGGTTCGTTTGATTGAGAAAATGAATTGCCGACTTGTAGAGATGAAAGACAAAGTACTGCAATGAAGCCCTGCTTTTTCGTTAATTATCACCGAGTGATTTCTGCGAATCTGGTAGCGAAGATAACTGGGATGATGTATTTTAAAGACAATACATTTTCGTATCTACTATACCCTGGAATTCGAGATACTTATAGCCGCAGAAATGAATTTCGTATTAAAAGATGTGACATAATAAATTATTAACATGCATTCGTCTGTCTTTTTTTATCTCAAATTATACGATACTGTAGGATTGGAAATATTGCATGACTGGGTAGAATGATTCCGATGTGTGTATGAAAGGTGCGTTCGGCGCTGAGTACCTGAGAAGGTCGTGTGCATGGAGGGTACAGCGGCCCAAGGGTTCGGGTGGTCAAGACCGACCACCACCGAGGAATGACTGCGGGGGTGTGTCCTAAATGAGTAAGAGCAAATGAGGAATAGAATGAGAGAGAAACTAAGAGTGCAAGAGTATAAAGAATGAATGATGCGTGCAAGGGTCAGATCTAAGGGAGAGTTGGAACAGAGCTAAGGGAGAGTTAGGGAAGGATCCAAGTGAAGAGTATCAAGAGAAGCGTGTGTGACTCGGTGTGTGTTTTAGTAACGTCGTGTGTTGACGTATTTTCATAATAAAGCTGGTGTTTTAATGAGAGTAACTGAAGTCTTATTACACCACCTGTCCTCTATTCCAAACTACGTGAGGTTTAGAAAAAATAACTTCTGCAATACCGTTCTATTGGGGATATTCTATCTCGAAAACAATTTTCCTCCATTTTCTGTTGTCAAGCGATTTGCACTTGCATTGCCATTCTTTTCCCATTTGTGCACTTTAAAGTATGTACATACACACATATGTCGGCGGAGACGTAATATATTTGGCATTCTAAAAATTTAGCGCGCAGCATTGTTTCATACGTGGCTTTAGGATGAATTATTTATTCTACTCCTATTAGTATTGCAATATGATTCATTTTATAACGTGACGTGCTTATACGTATACAGAGTATATTTTACCCAAGGTAATAAGAGAAATGCTCTTTGGATGATTGATAATTGTATTCACAGATTTCGCAGTTGTGCAACGTAATACAATGAAAGTGTAATCGTGTCACTTGTATCGAACTTATTACTGGTTTGATATCGAATGAAACTTTATGCCGCAAGGACTCAACTATTAACGAGCAACGATAATCGATTTCCCCATTTCGGAATATCGATATTGCATATCATGTTTATGCGAAATGATTTAACTGCAAACTCGATGTAAGTCGTCGGTAGATAAAATACAGGTGTAAATATACCAATGTGTAAGGTATAATAAATCTGAAAGCTAATACTATTTGCTTGTCGCAAACGATTTAATACATGCACGTGTTACAACTACACCGGCGCAACAAATGCACGTATACGCAAGAACAGGTGGACGCAATGAGATATAAAGGAGTACGCGCAATCAATAGATCTTTTAATTCATCCTTCAAAAAATAAATTTGGTTGCGGAATAACATTCGATGTTTTTCGCCTGACAAATTACATTCTCCTCAATCTGTTTCGTAAATTCCATCCTAATTCCTTCTCCGGTATAACAACGAGGTTCTAGCAAAAATATTTGATATTCTATACAGCACTGCGAAAGCTGAATCTTTGTTATTTCTAGCACTTCTGCACACTCCGATGAACAATAGCGTATCTTCGAAGATATTCCCTCAAGTTTAACTTGCCAAAGCTATTAGCTGCAATTTCGTTTCCTTTACTTTCATACGCTCTTATATACTACTAAAAGAATTAGTATAACACGGCTATTTATAAATAGACCGCACCTACGTGCTTATTGTTAGTTATTTAACGCAAAAACTACTAAGCTTGTTACGCTCTTTTACTTATTTCCTTATCCTGGGTAGGGAAGATTGTACGTACCGCTGAACATGTCTGAACAGATTAACGCTGAACATTTCTCATTCTCCAGGCACCTAAAACTACTACCCTTAAAAGCTAGGACAAAAAGTCAACCTAGTAAATGATATGCCAGCAAGTTATACATATACATACATCTATTACGTTGTATGTACTCTTTCTGATTGAACGCGTTTCGATACGACTATCAAGGGGCTCCCGTGCAAAGGATACGATCCATTGGTTGGTTCGCCAAACGACGCAGAATCGTTTGATGAAGCTGACGCAAAGGTTCGATAGGAAATAGCCGTATGGAGTGAAGGGGGGATACGGAGGACTCTAGTATAGGAAGAAGGCTGGTCGTTTTGCGAGGCGGATGACAATCAGTGCAGGAAGTGCAGTGACTGGCACAAGGTGGTGAAAGCCGAAGTGCAGCGGAAAGTGGGCCGGGTTCCTGAGCGATATAAAGAACGCGTAACAGTTCGAACGTCCCACGTTTGACATTCATATTTATAAGCTGAGCGGCTATAATACCGGATAATTTGCGGAGATTGAGGCTGAAGAAAATCCGATGGAAAGGGCGTTCAGAGCAGGCTATTCGAGACTGCTTCACAGCTGTCTGGGGGCTTTCAAAAATTGACAGGGCAAATATTTAGCCAGCTAGATTGCTCTAAACAGCGTTCTTACAATCTAGGCTAACGGACAACGTTACATATTTTTTAAACTAGTTGCCAATTTTTTGGATAAATGGCGTTCGTCGACGTGTTCACCCCTTGGCCTTATCACCGTCTCAGGTGTTTCTCTCTGGATTTGTCGATGTACAATCAATAACAAATGCAGAGCGGCAATTCGATAATAGAAATTCAGGGGGTATAATTATGATAAAAGGGTTGCACGCTACAAATGTATAAGGAGAATCGTACGCGCAAACAGAAACGGGAAAAGCAGTTTTTGCCTTCCCATGCCGGGGTAAAATGTACAATCTACAATACCCTTTGCATATTTACGAGCAGCAGTGTGTACACCAGTGTTTCCCAACGTGGGCCAATTTGATTGTTAAGGGGGGCAATAATAATTACTGATTATTAAAATAATATAGAAAAATTTTTAATTAAAATTGTTTCGTACTTGAATTTCAGTTCTCCATTATATGTTTTCAATATTTACTTACTGTGTTTCCTCAACAACTTCCTACTGATTTCTTCCCAAAGCCTATCATGTAAGTTTCTTCGGTGAACAGTTCAATTTTTGAATTTCAAAGACTATGTATATGTTACATAGGGGGCATAAGAATCTTTGTAAGGCTTAGGTGGGGCATGGCACAAAAAGGTTGGGAAACACTGGTGTACACTATTGTTCAAAAGTATTTGTCCATCTGTGCTTGCACATTATTTCTTTCCACGGTTGTCTTATCTTTATTACATGTAGCACTTGGAATAGGAATTCTTTATGAATGTACTGCGAAATTTTGTTGCAGAAGGTATTATATGAAAACTGTTAGAAAACTCGTTGTTAAACCCTCGATAATAATGCAGGTAGAGATATAAAGTTAGGCACACGTTTACAGCTCTTCGCTTATATTTTGATAAAAGATCATAAGCTTTGAGCTTTGCAAATCGATAGCGAGAAGCTATCCACACATTTAAATAATGTTCTCGAATTTCTATACTTATGTTTCCGTCAACGTTGCCAGCAATGTTTGATCTACAAATCTCATATATGGCAAAATGGACATTACACTTTTGCCAACCTAGTATAACGCTTTGGAGCAATGAACAACAGTTACTTTGGTGCAATATCTTATCAATTATTCAATTAACGGTACGTGAACCACATTCGAACGATCTCGATACAACATTCTACCTCCTACATTGGCATATGATGCAACGCACACACTCTCGTTCGGAAGTTTTAGAACAGTTGCTATTTACGGCAAATTGTTCTTAGATGACGTAAATCGTGACGTGCATTAGCAATATGCAAACAGGTGGCGCGGATATTGTTAATGCAACAATATACGCATGAAAACTCCTGATACGCATGAAAACGGTCCGTTCAATTTATTAGTTCTTAATTGCATTGCAATCGGATAACGGTACCTGACGTTCAAAATGTTAACAGAAGTGCCGACATAAATTACAATCGGATCCCCCTCGAGCCCCTCTACGCGATTGGACAAGAGTAGAAGTTATATTACTGCTAACAAACTACGTGGCTCCAGTTTAAACGATTACGTTTACTTTCCTTTCTTAATGAAAATAAATAATGCCTGTTAAATGTTACCGATAGCAGCTTATTAATGCCTAGAAGCCTATATGCTTCATTTTTTTGCTTCAAGATAATAAAGCAATAAGATACTGTTAGGATGAACATCCTGTATAGATAGAAACTGTTTTCATAACTGTATCTGATTGTAAGGTGAAATCCAATTTATAGATATGTGCAAACCTCCCCCCGAAATTTATAACAAAAGTAAAACCAAGGTAACAAGTACCTTTGATTAGCTACAAATGTAACAGTGGCTGCTAATAATCACGAAGGTGTATGCCAGCTTAAACAATTAAATTAAATTAAATTAATGTATGTAAACGTCCTAAAAACAATAGAACCAATTCAAAACACCGCACTGAGATTAAGTACAGGATGTTATCGCACAACACCAATAAACAGTATTCTCTTTGAAGCGAAAGAAACCTCACTAGAGCGAAGAAGAAAACAACTAAGTCTGAAATATGCTGCTAAACTATCCTCCACCCCTAATAACCCTAGCTACAAAAACGTTTTCACCCAAAGATATACACACCTGTACGAAAAAAGACCAAACCTCCCACCCCCATACTATTTAAGGTTTACCAAATACTCGTTAGCAACTAAAGTCGTGTCAACACCGACTATAGCACGGAACTACGGAAAAATTCCTCCCTGGACCACAAAAACGCCAGAAATAAACACAGATCTAGCAAACCTCCCAAAAAAACAAAAAAGCAACATAGAGCATAAAAACGAATTCCTGAACATAGATAATAAATATCCTGACTACAACAAAATATACACTGATGCATCCAAAACAGACCAGGGGGTTGGATTCGCCTTTATCTCTGACAAGACAACCGTAAAATACCGTCTCCCCAAAGCCGCATCCATCTTTACAGCTGAAACATATGCTGTCCTCGAAGCCCTCCAACATACACAAACAAATAACTTCCAACAAAGCATAATTTATACTGACTCCATGAGCGCAATTAGTGCAATAGGAAACGTCGACAACAAGACCAAACACGAAATCGTACGAAGCATCCAAGAGACGTACACAGAACTTAAAAGTAACGGGAAACACATCATTTTCACATGGATCCCCTCACACCGAGGAATAACAGGCAACGAAAGAGCAGACACAGCGGCCAAAGAGTCAATATCCCTTCCAGCAAACGAAATCAAAACCCCAATCCCGTACCAGAATCTTGCCAACACATTGCATACAGCCGGAAAAGAAGAGTGGAACAGAATATGGACTACATAAACAACAACAAAATCCCACGACATCGCACAAAACTTCTTCCAACAGATGCCCATCCAACACATGACTAGGAAGGAAAGAGTAATTATGACTAGACTCAGAACGGGACACAGCAAATTAACCCATGAACACCTACTCAAAAAAACGGAGCCATCTGCAACCTGTGCAACCAGACACTGACAATAAAACACCTCTTATTCGACTGCATAAAATACCATCACCAAAGAGCGAGATACAAGTTGGATCCTCACACAGCATTAACATCACAGGACCACTCAACAGGCACCCTCAAATTCCTAAGGGACACCAATTTACACCAGGATATATAACCCCACCCCAAGGAGTCGCTAAAGACTAAAAAGTCGATGCGACTTTAAAGAAAACACAAAAAAAAAAAATTAATGTATTTAACCTTTACATGGAAATTGGATCAATTTCACTCTTTGATGCAAGAATTGCTCTCGCTTGCTAATGCACCATTTCGAATTACCGTACACGAGGGAAAGTACAATAAGCAAGCCCACGATCAGAATTGAATTGTAGGAGCGTGTAATAATAGAAATTAAAATTAATACTTGTCCTTTTACCACCTGTCAGTCGCTGTGAGCTCGCGATACCAGACCGCTCTGCCCCAAGATTGCCGAATCTCGCTTGCATTTATTAATTTTGTTTACTAATTAAGTTAAATCTCTGTTGCACGCTATTTCATGGCACATCTCTTTCTTCGAAAGAGAAAAGCAATTTTCACCCATGCTTAGCGTGCGCCATCTATCACCCGACACCCTGCGTAATTTCAATCCTTTCCCCGCCCTGCGAAGAAAGGAGGGCCGCACACAAGTTTAACAAACTAGTGCAGAATTAACGGCTAGCGGAAGAAGAATATCCCCAGCGAAGCGGGGAAACCTGTGACTCGCCTCAGAAGCTCGAGTAATCGTAGACCGACACGAAGCTCAGGAGGACGAACTTCCCGAAGATGAAGACGCACCTGGTGATCCAGGACGGCACGGATCGTTCGTAGAAGCGCGGATTAGTTTGCATTTCACACTTACTGTTAGCTTGCGGCGAGGCTGGCAAATCGTCATAGTCCACGGGGCCGGCCTTGTCAACGGCGTCCGACGCGTCGTCCGTTTCATCCTCGAGCTTTACATCCATTTCGTCGCCCATGATTTTCCCGAATGCCCCACGAACCTCGTGAATATTTTCAGGCACCTCGACTTGGACCAATTCAGGTGCCATAATATCGCCAGGAGCGTCGCGATTATCCAGTTCATCGTCTTCGTCGTCGTCGTCGTCGTCGTCGTCCTCGTCCTCGTCGTCGTCGTCATCTTCGTGCACGTTATTGTCAGAGATCGGTTTGTACGTCGCGTTGTCGTTCGTCGTCTCGTCCACGTCCATGTCGCGGAGGATATTCGAGTCTTTGTTGGTCTGCTGTTCGTCGTGATTTGTGTCGTCCTTGAAAAACTCGTAGGAAAGGTTCCTGACGGGCATCGTTGGAACGTCGTCGATCGCGTCGACGTCGGTCTCCGGCCCTAGGTCCGAGTAATCGTAGTCCGCGTCACCGTTTTCGTGCTTCCCGTTGCTCGCCGCGAGGATGCCGTCGTCGTTGTGGCTACGCGGCTCCTGCGAGATCATCGTTTGCTTCAGGATGCTGGAGTTGATCGCGTTGCGCGCGTCGTCGATGTCCAGGTAGAGCGGTTTCTCCTTCGAGTTCATTTTCTCGAGTATATCATTCACTTGTAAACTATGGTACGGATGGGCGTATCGGGGCCTGGCTGCGATCTCGATGGCCGGGGTTAACAGGACCACAACCACGGTGATGTTGTCCGTAGAGCCTGCGTGCTTCGCCCACTGCAGCAGGATCTGGTGCGCTCGTTTAAATCCGTCTGAAACGTGAAAGGATGTCTTCGTTAGTGGATTCTTTCCCGCTTGTTTCAGTACCCCGCAACTATTCGGGCAGGAATTCCAGTGGCTTCGCGCCGTGGAAGAACAGGCCAGTTGCGGGCTCAGACTTTTTGCTCCAAAGTTGTTCGCATCGTGTACATTGTTCAATGTATGCGACAGACTTTGGAAATCACATTGATTATAAAATCTTAGATCTAATTTTCATCACTCTGCATTCACAGTGCGAGCTTCGTTATAATCTAACAACGATAGACAATAGTAGTTCAAGTAATCCCTCAAAGTTTAATGAAAATGCAGCCAGGCCTCTATACCCAATACAATACAATCTAGAAAATGACAACGTTGCTATCAACGTTGATATCATTAATTCTATTCACCAAACGTCTATTAATACGGTCTATTAGTACGGAGCAACGTTGTCATTTTTTAGATTTGTATTGTATTGGGTATAGAGGCCTGGCTGCATTTTCATTAAACCTTGAGGAATTACTTGAATTGTGTCTATCGTTGTGTGAATTGTGTCTATCGAATTGACTATTGTCTATCGTTGTTAGATTATAACGAAGCTTGCACTATGAATGCAGTGTGATGAAAATTAGATCCAAGATTTTATAATCAATGTGATTCCCAATGTGAATAGAATTAATGATATACTTGAAATTCTTTGGCAAACTAGTGAAAACGGGAAAGAGACATTTTGCATCGTGTAGGTATTGCGGCAGGAATTTATTACGAGCTCTAACGAGATAGAATAACAGTCATGTATCCCTATTTAATTCCCATTTAATTCCGCTATCATTTTCAGAAACTGTCCGACGTAGATGCGACTGTACGAATTGTGAGACACCAGGGTCTCGCGCTGTACACAATTCGGACAGATTTGACAATAATTGTAACTTATGTATTATTAACTAAGACTGGAACAGCCTTCTCGATTTAATGGTCTAATGAGCGGCTTTCGGTTGGCTACAGCGGACCGTTCCAACACGCGCACGTTGCAGTGGAATGTTACTTCGGTTTCATTTGAGATTTTCATAGAAACAAATCAGGGAAACAGTTTTATAACAATCGGCGCTTAAGCATATTAATAACGATTTGAAGTTCACTATGTTTTTCTGTGAGATACTATAGCAAAAAGTGAAATAACGAATTGGTAGCAATCTAACATAAGATTGTCTCATATTTACTACTACCACGTTTAAAAATTTATTAGCAAATAGCACAATAAATTCAGTCATGCAAAATGTAAGGCATATGAGTATAAAAAACGTGCAGCTTGGACGCGTATTTTTACTTAGTTTACTAAAGCTGAATGAATTACGTTCGCGTTGTCATATCTGACACTTGAATATACTGTTAGATACCTGACCGTCCACCCTGCACGTCTGCAGGACGTTATACCTGTAGAACCACAAAACCCTAACTCTGCACACATCTGGCAAAATCAACCATAGTACTCCTTCTCCCTTTTTATTACCACGTGTAATCGCATACCATCTGAAAACAATTGTACAGGGTGTCTGAGGTTCTTCCGGACAAACGTTGTCAGCGTATTCTGTGCACGAAAATAATAAACGAATGTTAGATGGAAGCCGATCAGTAAATCTTTATTACAGAGTTCTAACATAAATTGTAAAACTGCTTAATTCTTCCGCTTAAAGTGACGTCCACCTAGGTCCTAGTGCTGTCTGCGACACGGGGAACGTCTTCACGATTTCTATTAATCTCTGCAACTGCATCCTTAATTCGTTGTACCAGGGTATCGCGTGTAGCTGTTGCAGTTGCATAAACTTTTGTTGGATGACCAGCCCTTGAGTCACCGATGATTGTAAGGCCCGCGGATCCTGGCCTAGTCAAAGTCAATATTTTGCACTAGGGCAGTAGTCAGCGATATGACTACTGCCAAGGGCCAGACTCCGCGTCGGCTAAGGCGACAACAACAAGGGCTAAGGTCAGCCTTTCCCCCCTAAAAACCACAATATATATAGTAGCGAAATAACTACTGTAACCAGAATAGTTTTGGACGCGACCTACACCGTTACTCTGTCGCGCACACTCGTCACGGTACTCCTTATATATTAAAACTCTCATTGCAAAATTAATTGTTGAAACACGATTTCGTTTAAACCCCGGAATCCAACACTTTTTCTTTCAGGGATCCGCGGAAATAAAAATCTAATGGCGTAAGGACGAGCGTTCTAGGTGGCAAAGCAGCTCCCCCTCTCCCTCGTTCAATCCACTTTTGAGGGTAATGTTCATCCAACCAATTTTGCATTGCCTGATGAGGGAAATTAGGCGATTTTCCCGTTTACGTTAAAACTTTGTAGTAAAGACTATTTGCTGGTCGACTTTCATATAACACCATTGTCTTATTTTTGTGCATAGAATGATTGTCCGGAAAAACGTCGGACACCCTGTATAACCACTAAATATGTAGTTGGGCTACGTTTGAGATAAGTCGAGTGAATAGGTTACTTGTGTAGCCCGAGATATGGTATTATCGTGTAATAAGGTGACGTATTTCCGGTCGCTCCATTAGTACTCTTCCATTTCTTATGAACTTCTTCGTACAGTTAAACGTAACGTTCGATCCAGCTATTAACACTAAACGTACCAAGCGGGGTCAAATGACCCCTTTCAAAATTTACTTTAAAAAGAAAGTATACCAAAAAGTATACTTAGTTTACTTAGTATACTTTTATTTTATAAGGGGTCAATTGACCCCTTATGGTAAGAATAGGTATGTGTAACATACCGGTACGTTTAGTGTTAAAGCTTGAAAACTTTCCAACAATTTGCGATGAATATTTGCTTGTTTCCATATTATGCACTGTCATAAAGGAAGAGGGGACTGCGATCTTTGTGACTCACAGTTTCAAGCACTGCTAACCGGTGATTTAATATGTTAATATTTCGGGAAGTGGAATTGCTCATTGTAATTGTCTTGTTCCGCTAGAAGGAAAGAACACCGAGTCATAGAATGTGCTATCTCGTTGAAGCATTAAACGTTCTACTCTCCTGCTGATTTCCAATTGTAATTACGAGTCGTAACATATCTGAAACGTGTGATTCATCCGGCGATAGCGATCATGTTATAGCGAATAGAGATCTAATGGAATACAGTTCCGGTTAAAAGTCTGGAGTCATTTCAAGGAGGGTAGAAGCTTTTAGGATGAGTAATTTTCAGTTGAAAAGTTCAGAATTTTAAAGCTGCATTGTATCGAAACGAAGCAGATTTTATCGGAGATTGACAACATATGTTTTGATATGTTACAAATTCTAGGGGCGATTTCAAATTTTTAAATGGTGAAAGTAGTAAAGTTAACCAAATGTAAAAAATTTTTGCAGTCAAATTATTTTTCGTTCTTTATTTAAAACTTCAATTCCCGACCATATTTATTATAATAATACCAGCTTCTGTTTTATTTCAACCATATAATTTCGCGACGCAATAATTTATTCAAACCATTTCTCTTTGTTTTTAAATTGATTGTTTTTTTAATAAACACTAACCAGCAAGAATATCGAAATTATGTTTTCTACCTTTCAAAACAAACGTTTCCATTGGTAAAGCATTTTATACTTCTACTTTCAACCGTACACCGAACAGATTGCCACGTTGCAAATTTCGCTGCGATAAATACGGTCACTAATTAAACATTTATAGTCAAGATACTTCGTACAATTAAACGTTCTTTGCAATATTAATTTTGGATTGCTATGGCTTCGCAAAGTTCGTTCAGCTTTACATACTTTACACTTTACACACATATTCTGCAAATAGAACAAAATGTCTGCCTGTATGTTTGCTATTAATCCCTAAAGATTTTAATTGATTTTGCATAGTTACTGTCTAGGAGTCGGCACACTGCCTTCCCTTTGTTCCAGCCCCTTGACTCTTTGAGATAATGTAAGTTTAGTGAATCATTATACAAGTGAGGATTATGTAGCAATTAGCGAAGCCATCAATTTAAAAATATTATACTTTAAGGTAGCTGTCGCGAAAAAAGTAACAGGATGTCTCTAACAGCCAACTGAATTTAAGTTGATTATTATAAATATCTATGTTTTTTACGCAATTCTAACGTAAATATAAGAAATCGAGCAACGCCATATTTTCAATAATAACAGCCTGGTCGCAACATGGCCACTTTTTCACATTTGCAGTAGTCATCGAGTACAACTGTGATTCACCTGGCACGAACCGTCTCGAGGGAAAATGGCGCAATTGTAATTATTATATTACCTGTCTACCGAATGATGTAATATTACATGTGCAACAGTGGAAGCATAATGGAAGAATAACAATGGATACTGGTTCTCATGCAGCAATTTTCCTTGTGCAGTATTTTACAACTTAACCAGTGGCAAGAGAAGTATTGTACTTCTTTAGAGCTTGGAATAACGGTACAAGAATATGTTTAAAAACGTATAAGGATAATATAGGAAAGGGTTGGGGAAATGTACAGTTTAAGCATTCGAGCAATTGAAAACTGTTTATATAAATATCCGTTCTATTCCAGAAAAGACTGTGCTTAATCTCTGCACGGAGAGCACTCCCAATCTTAAGCCTTTCACCACGGGCGTTGCATATACGGGGTGGTTCAATAGCATTGACCACCTGGCGTATCCCCTTTATTTATAGAGAGATGAATAACTTTTGCGTACGAAAGTTGTACGATTTTCAGGGGGCCGTAACGTGGCGTGGCTGTAATCACTTTTTCAAAGGATAAACGCCATCTCCACTTTTCGAAATGGCGATCTCTACAATCTCTTTTCTACAAAATGAAAGAAGTGTCCATTCCCAGAATTATCTGCTTATATTTCACAGCCAATCACGAATTTCCAATAATTCGTCGGGTCGCTCATTCACGGTACTGTCACTTTTGCTGCCACATAATTTCTTATCACTCATTCATGTTCTGTCATCATATTTGCAGCTCCTTTCTAATTCGTAATAAACGATACGTGAGATAATTAACACTAGATTGCCGGGGCAAGTCAATTTGACTCATTTCAGAATTTGAAATACAAAGATTAATGAAGATCCGTGATTATTATATAATTAAATTAATTACATTACATTTCGAAATTAAGTGAATTAATTTTTTAAAGAAAACGCGCATTTTCATTGGCTATTGTTAATCGGAGGGAAGTCAGTAAAAATAAGTGTTCAAACTTGTCCGGCAATCTAGTGTTAAAAAAAGATTTACGCGATAATTTTACCATTAACACTAGAACTACCGATAGATTCCCGCACTATTTAGATGTCACACGTTAGACAGATTATGAACACGAAAGTCATTGAATGGATATTAAATACAGATATATAATGGTCATTCTCTCTTATTAAAAGTTATCATAGTTTGCTACAACGGCATCCGTATGTTAATAATTGTAAAGCAAGAAATGTGAAAGGAGTCATTTTCACTTCCTTGCTAGTTCTAGTGTTGAAATAAGAGATTCAGCAAAATATTTTTCCATCGCCTGTTAGCAATCTGTTATCATGTTTGCAGCAATAAATTGAATAGCTGTAAAACGTTTATCTCGCCTCTCAGCCTACGCCATTCACGATACCGTTCAACGGGCCACTCTGTATATTCGCCAAAGTACACTCTGAAGAACGTGCGTCCCCGAATGCAAGTGCGTTGACCTATGCTCCACGTCTGCGTAGGTCTCCTGCCCACCCTCTTCCTTACCCCAGCGTTGTTTCCTCTATTTTGCCCTCTACCAGTTCGTCTCCCCGATTTCGCTCTCTCGTTTGCGTCGGTGACTTCATTACGACGAAAACCATTCACCACCGCCCTTTCCCCCCTCATTAATTCCCCTCCGCTCTATTTTCCCATCGCACCGTCCGATCGGCCAACTCACCCCCTTATGAATTATTCCGAAGAATTTTCCGCGCGCGGTTTCGGAAATAATTTATATTTCGTGTCCGATGGATCGAGAGGAAACGAAGTCAGCGTATACCGCGGCCAGGAACAATCGAGGAAGATTCTGCGAAAGAAAGTTGCAAGCAGAATCCAGCAAGGAGACTGGACGGTTCGACTTTCAAGAATATACAGTGGCGGAAGGGTTCTTTTCACACCGATACTAATATTAAGATATTCAAGTTTAAGGGAAATCTTTGCATCTCCGATGTATCTTCTTAGGCTGCAACGGGAAAGCCAAACGCATTATGTATTCTTCGTTTCGAACCCAGAGAAATATTCCGGAAGGAACTCTTGCGTGGAATAACTTTTTTATATTCATCGAATCCCCATTCTTTGGACACTTTTCCGCCGATTTTAATAAACATTTTGGTTCGCGGCATGAAAGGGCGAGCGTATTAATATCAGAAGAATGATTATTTATCCCATAGATGGAGACATTAAGATATAGATTCTCATTAACATAAAGAAAATGCTTTCTTCTTTTTTCGGAGAAGATATTTGATATTAACTTGCACTGTTTCCTATATCATAGACTCAACTTTACTTTGAGTTTGCCTTTACAAAATGATCAATAAACAAATGGTTATACAGAAAATAATTTAATTAATTTATTCCGCTCCGGCGGACGGCGGATATACTATTCTGGGAAAACGAAGGATTGTTCAATTCCCAAAACGACAAAATCTGTTCGCAAAATAAGCATTCCAATGGGTATTCAAAAACTGGAACAATAAATTCGACAAAATCAGACACGATGTTATGATCTACTTGGAATTTATTCTCCGTGAAAATAAATTGTCGCTGTTAACCGGTTAATCTTATGTACGCGCAATTCCTAACAAGGAAGCTACTTATAGATTATTCAGCATTCATTTTCTGTTAAATGCCTCCTTCTCTAGGATATAGTCGTGCTAACTGCTATGGAACAGGTTGTAACGTGTAATCGCTACCAATTTCCTACTGTGATTCCAGCTCTTTACCAATGCAAATGGTGCGCCCGAAGATGCATCGACTTCAGATAGCAATGGAACAACGGAGAACACTGGACGAGAATATGTGTACGTCCTAAATTCCAAATAGTTTCAAAGATGGAATGGTTTCGAGCATTTCACGAGCAAAAACCATTTGTTACAATTATGAACACAATTTCGCAGCTTCTCGAAATGTTTTTAATTCTAACAAAACAAGATGTATTGCCCGGGCTATCACGTGAACACCTGCATTTCTGAGATACGTAACCTTTTAAGTTAAAAACCTATACGTAGACTTCTGTGGTTAACTGCAGGTTTAAATGTGAGTCGCATTCGAATTATAACTTATATAACATTTGTAAAAATGTACTAATCCTCCTAGATTGCTGCTCAAATCTATGGAAACTGCCTTTAATCTATGGATCATCCAAATTTACGTATCCTTGCAAACTATGACTTACCCTATCATCTCTGTTCCCACCACAAAAATCCTTCAAACTGTTTGTAACAGCATAAATTCTATGTAAATCAAAATTCTCTAAACGCGGTTCGTTATGGAGAGTGAAACAAGAAATGCGCGAACAGTAAGAACATAGGTTTAAAAGCAGACACTACTAGGAACAAATTTTAAATAACCCCCTGAATTTGCTAAATATTGGATCCTTAATTAATCGTTCATTATTTCCAAATTAATATTGTGTTGACTAACAGCAATTTGTCCCGGTCAAATATTTCTTAATTTGGAGGTGTACATCAATATTCAACGTATACTTGTTAATACATTCGAGATGTTTGATGATCGGAAACATTTGACCAGCAACGTATATTATTTAATTACTCTTTTTTGGATTTTGGAAACCACATTGATTATAAAATCTTAGATCTAATTTTCATCTCTCTGCATTCACAGTGCAAGCTTCGTTATAAAGTCGAAGTTTAATGAAAATGCAGCCAGGCCTCTGTACCCAATACAATACAAATCTAAAAAATAACAACGTTGCTCAGTACAGTAATTAATAGACGTCCGGTAAATAGAATTAATGATATACTTGAAATGCTCTGGCAAACTAGTGAAAACTGGAAAGAGACATTTTGCAACGAGAGAACGTGCTAACAACACGGTGAGAAATTACCTCTTCATCGTGCAATGTACTGCACAGACGAGACGAGTTTAGGTTACACGGAAATATTGTATTACATATGCCATGGTAATGCAACAGCGGTTGGACAATAGACGGCTGCGTTAACACCAGTCTCCTTTATTCTATATTATGTCTATGTAGCCTCCCCGTGATACGTTTCTGGAAAGTTTAAACCCGAAAGAAACTGGCGTGATAATGCTGTGAGTTGCGTTCTAATTACATAATTCTGATCTTGAAACATCGAATTATATGTAGCTGTGTTACGTCATAAATTTTTCATACGAAATATGGCGAATAACAAAAGCATTCGACCGCTGCGATACACGAATATTCATTTTTTTATAAACTATTACAAAGTATTATGATTTATTCAAATAAACTACCTACATATAGCAAGAATCTATTCAATGATCGTAATGCAAACTCGAAGACAAAATTGCAACATTTTCACAAAACGCGGAACACTTATTGTACCATTGTATCTATGTATGTGAATGGGAACAATGAGTATTTAAACGCAACGGATCGTTAATTATACCGCGTGTTAATATTTTGTTCGTCCACTTTTGTTAATAATAACATCTTGGGGATGATTTCCGATGGTAGATAGATACAAAATTTGTTAATAACATGTGCACCTATACATAGATTGCCACTCAGAACTTTAGGGCTCATTCACAGAACCGCTTAGTTTTTCAAGGATACTGGAACCCTTAGGCTGTTGTACTGTAGCATTGTCAGATCAATTCTAGAATATGTATCATTAGTCTGGTCCCCCTATTTTCATTCACATATTCGGACCTTGGAAAGTCGTCAACATAAATTCCTACGATTAGCCGCAAACCATATGGCATGCCCCATTCCTAAGTTTTCGCATAATTATGACCGCATTTTACATACACTAACAAGTAAGTCCACTAAGTTACGACCTTGTGAGTCCACCTACTTTAGGGTATAGAAGAAAGATAGCAAATATACTTTATGTTAACAAAGTGATAAATGGTTTGATAAACTGTCCGAATGTCATAAAGAAATTTAAATTCAATGTTCCATCCAGAAACTTACGGCATTTTGAACTATTTCATCTCGAACATCGTCGCACATTGTATAGATTACCTTAATCCATACAACAGAATGTTTATTAAAGCTAACACCGCTCACGTATCATCCAACATATTTAAGTGGCCATCTTCTTCACTCAAAATATCTTTGCGTAATGTTAAGTTGTAACTGTTTGCTGTCTGTCTCTAGATATTTAAATACACTGTACTTTGTTCTAGTACTGCGTTTTCTCTACTATGTTATGCAAGCATTCTTTCACTAATGGGTTAATACCCGTAAATAAATAAATAAGTAAATAAGTAAACCTTTATGGCTTGACGACGCTTTCTAGTAGCACTTGCGTATGTATGTTAAAATGCTGCCATGAGTTTGCAACTCGAATGCAACTTGTAAGTACGCGTTTGTTCTTTCCCTGCTGAAATTTATAATCAAGTGCTTGTAAATAATATTTACATTTGATTACTCTACAAGTATTTATGCCACATACATTTGTGTTAAAAAAACTACGTCAACATAGCACAGGCCTTGAGGGTTGAAATCTTATTATGGCATTAAAATTTCTAGAAAATGGAACGGATGGTTGCCAATATTGCTGCATTATCTTGCACAAAAACTCAATGTCTAACGCCCTTCTTTTGCACAGTGAAACATTCAGCACCCAGTATGTAGTTCAAAGAGCTTTGTCGAATCGTCTATTTAATTCGAACTGTGTAAATACATATATCGTAGTAGAAAATTTAATTCATTAAGGGAGCACCTTCAGCAGGCGTGACAGCTGTTGCTGCTCGTATCCTATCGGACCGGATGGTCATTCCACTGATCGATAACGGCGTCGTTCTCACGACTTATTCGTTCGCTTTATTCGTTCATACGAAAAGTGAAACGTAATTTGGGATTAGTCACGAAGCCCACGCGAAGGGTTCCTAGCGAAGGGTTGCTAGGGAAGGGGTCGAAAATTCTGATCAATCTGGCTAAATTATCTTTAGCCCGAATTACCTGAATTATCATTCATTTCGGTAACGATAGTGCACGACACGGAGGCTTAATATTTTTTCACCGCTTTCATGCTTTTGTGTAGAATTGAAGTTTATTCTTACACTATTCTTACAACCTGTTTTGTTAGTTTACTTGAACAGACGGTGCCTGAACAGGGCCTCGATTATTCTACAGTATACTGGTAATATTTATTCCGTCGGTTGAGTATTGAACGTGCCATCGCTAATACACTTTTTTATTATTAATGCTGGGAAAATAATGTTCGTTAATAATAAATCGCTTGAGAATTGAATTAGTAATTCTTTAAGCGAACAAGGCCTAATCTGTGCAACTAAAATATGACCAAAGAGCTTTCCTAAAATTATTATTACTGTTTAAAAATTTGGCTACCGAATTAGCATTGCGATCGAAGTTTCAATCTGAACATCCTCTGAAATTCTCGATGGTCAACTTATTTGAAAAATATTCGTAGAAAGGTGAACGCCGCCGCCTCCCATTAAAATATATACACAGCTCTACGCGTAACAAGATAAATATGTAATCCCAATTTACTAACAGAAGTATGATTTAAAAGTTATAGTAAGATTGTGTTACAGTAAGTGCTGCTAAAAGTGAATATTTTCTATATTATTATTATTATTATTATACACTACTACACTTTCTTCTCCGTTTCCGGGTTGTCACGCGGGTGAGACGGATCCTCGTCAAGTCTCATCGCGCTCCTCTATTTGGTTCAGGAATGTACGAACTATGTTGCATGTTTTTAATATGACGGCTCCCTGTATCTCTGTGTGTATGTTGGATGGTAATTGAAGTTGGGTCAGGTGTTTTTTATATGTGTTTGGTGTGATCCCTTTGGCTGATATGATGAGTGGTATTATGTATACCCTTTGTTGTTTCCAGATTCTTTGTACCTCTTGTGCTAGTGGTGTGTCTTTTTCTATCTTTTCGTTGTACTTGTTCTGTATGTTTCTGTCGTTGGGTATTGAGATGTCAATTAGGTAGGTTATTTTATCTGCTTTTTGAGTGAATGTTATGTCCGGTCGGTTGAATTTCACGGTTTGGTCGGTATGTATGGTTGTGTCCCAATATAGCTTGTATTCGTCGTTTTCGATAATGGTGGTTGGTGTGTACATATAGTATGGGGTGTTGTTTTGTTCTATGTTGTATTTGTTGATTATTGCCTTATGTATTATTTTGCTGCTATGTTGTGTCTGTTCGTGTATTCTTCACTGGCTAGTAGTTTGCATCCTCCTGTAATGTGGTCTATTGTTTCTGGGCACTGTTTACATTTCCTGCATTTGTCATCTTGTGTGTGTGGATCTCTGATGATGTGCTTTAGGTAGTTTTTGGTTGCTATCAGTTGGTCTTGTATGGCTATTGCGAATCCTTCTATCTCTGGGAATAGTTTACCTTGTTGCAGCCACTCGTATGTGTCTATTTTGTTTATTTATTCATTGCTCATGATGTATCGGTGTTTTCCGTGTAGGTGTTTTTGGGTCCATGCGTTCATTTTATTTTCTCTGTGTTCGGTGCTATTATGTGTATCCAGTATGTGGTTTTGTGCGGTGAGATTCAGTGGGGTATAATTTTTGTCTGCTTGCGCTATTGCTTTGTGTAACGCCCTTTGTTTGCCGTGGAAGTATTTGCGTAGTGATTGTATCTGTCTTGCATGCAATGAATATATGTCTATAAGTCCTCTGCCTCCTTCTTTTCGGTCTATTGTTAATCTTTCCTTGCATGATTTGGGGTGCAATTTGTTGAATTTTGTGAGTTCTGTTCGTGTAAGTATGTTCATATTTTCCAGGTCTGTGTCTGTCCATTTTATAATTCCGAATGAATATGTTAATAGTGGTATCGCGTATGTGTTTATTGCCTTAAATAGGTTTCTTGAGTTGAGTTTGGTTTTCAGGAGTGTTGTGAGTCTATTTTTATATTGCTGTTGTAGGTGTTGTTTAATATTTGTGTGAACAATTTTTGTGTTTTGTTGGAATCCCAGGTATTTATATGTTTCATGTTTGTCCATGTTGTTGAGTGTTTCGGTATTTAGCGTTCGTTGTGTTTCGTTCGTCGTCCATTTCCCTCGTTTAATATGTAGTGTTTTGCATTTTGTGATGCCGAATTCCATGTTGATGTCTTTTGTGAATGTTTCCGTGATGCTAAGTAGTCCGTTTAGTTGTGTTTCATTTGCTGCGTATAGTTTTATGTCATCCATATACATGAGGTGGTTTATCGTATATTGTTTTCTCTTTTGGTTTCTGATGTCAAATCCATGTGTTGTGTTGTGTAATAGGTTTGATAGAGGGTTTATGCACATGTTGAACCATAGTGCGCTGAGTGCGTCGCCCTGGAATAGGCCTTTTTTAATTTGGATTTCGTCTGTTTGTATGGTGTCCGTTGCAGTTTTGAGGTGTATGTTTGTTCTCCATGTTTGCATGATTGTGGTGAGGAATGATTGGAGTTGTTTGTTGATTTTGTATATTTCTAGTATTTTTTGTAGCCATGTGTGTGGTACAGAGTCGAACGCTTTTTTATAGTCTATGTAACATGTGTGGAGGTTCCTATTTTGTTTTGTGGCTTGTTTCATAATTATGCTGTCTATGATCAGTTGTTCCTTGCACCCCTGGCTATTCCTTGTGCATCCCTTTTGCTCTTCACTGAGTATGTGGTGTTCTGTGAGGTGTCTGTCAATTTTTCTGCATATGGTTCCGGTTATGATTTTGTACAATGTTGGTAAGCATGTGATGGGTCTGTAGTTGGATGGGTCTTCGGTATTCTGCGTCTTAGGTTTTATGTATGTTATTCCTTGTGTGAGGAATGATGGGAATTCTTGTGGGTTTCGTATTGCTTTGTTTATTTGTTGGACAAGTTGTGGGTGGGCCGTTGTGAATTGCTTGTACCAGAAGTTATGGATCTTATCGATTCCGGGGCATTTCCAGTTGTGTGTTTTCTGTATTGTTTGTATGAATTCGTCTTCTGTGATTGTACATTCTGATTGCTCTTTCAAGTGTTCATGTCTCTGTTGTTCATGGAAGATCCACGTTGCATATATATTGTGTTGTATTTGGTCTGACCATATTTGTTTCCAAAAATGTGTGATCTGTTCTTTTGTGGGGGGAGCGTTCTCTGTCCTTTGTTTTGTGTGTATTTTCTGATAGAACAATTTTTCGCTGTTTCTGAATAGTGTATTTTCTTCTTTCCTGCATTGTGATTCTTTGTATCTTCTGAGGCGAGCTGTGTAGACTGCTAGACTGCTATTATTATTATTATTATTATTATTATTATTTTCATCGAAAAAATAATTTTCTGTTCCCTTGACACTTGCACCATGGGAACTTCGCAATTACGTATAGAATTTTGGAAATGAATAAAGTTCTTATATTTCTCCAAGCCATCAGATATAAAAAATAGATTGTAACTCCTGCGATATAGCTATTGCAGACAAAAATACAGAAGATATGTGCCAATGGGCACATAATCTGCTCACTAATATGTACGATTGTTCTCCCATGCAACGATCTTTGCTTACTGGCACTGTTGTAACAGCTTGCAAGTAAACAAGGATAATAATTAAAGAAATGGCATTGTTGTTAAAAAATGACTTAATTGCCAGAAATTATTATCGAAGCAAAGTAAAGTACATAGATAGACAGATTTATCGAGAACACCGTTTGACTTCGGCCCATCGGGATGACAACTAGAGGTGTGACTATCGATTATCGATATCATATCGATATCTTATTGATACTTAACGATACATCGATAATATCGTTAAGATATCGTTAAGGCGAATAGAGGCAGAAGTGATGGAATTAAAGTGTCGGGCTTAATGATTTATCATTTGAATCTGCATTTATTTTTGTTTGAACTGATCACAGGTAGCATATTTGTTAGTTTTGGCTGCAATTTGCTTCTTCTTTCGGAAAGATATTGTATATTTTCCACTTTTTTGTCGAAGTCTGCCCATATACTATCACCAATAAATGCATCTGTTGCTAAAATATCGTTACTAACATCTGTTTGTATATCGCCACTACTTCAGTTATTATCATATTCTTGCATTATACTATGTTTTGCCTTTTTAATGCATTACAGCCAAATATTAATACAGCCAAAACTATCAAATATACTATATGAAATCGGTTCAAACGCAAATAAATAGATTAAAATGATAAATCATTACGCCCTACACATTAATTCCATCACTTCTGCCTCTATTCGCCTTAACGATATATCGATATATCAAAGTATCGGTAACATACCGATATTATCAATATCTGTATCGGGAGTCACTCCCCTAATCACAACGTAAGGCAGAAATCATACGAAGCGTCTCAGTTATTACAAAAAAAAAAGCACAAGTTTGCAAGACAAGCGATCTCGTCGGCCACGAAGTCTAGCTATCAGTAATCAATAACGAGTGATTCATTCAAATCAGCTTGTTCGTTAAGATGTGAAAAGAAAGCGGGCCAGCTCGGCCGCGATCGCAGGCAAAACTTCCTGCTGCGAAGCGTTTCTGCCTTCAAACTGTTACTGTATCTAAGCAATATGAATTATGTAGGTGGTGCGCGCATAAATCAAGCCCCGCTCGCGGAACGATCGTTGAACCAATGCTCATCGGCCCTGACCGTCAGTATCGCTAGCCTCCCGCCGATTTTTCCATGAAAATTTCACCGTGCACGGTGAACATCTCTTTCGTGCACGAATCGTCGCTATTAGGCGTGCTGATAAGTAATGTAATCGACTATTCCTTTGCCAAACTTTATTGATTTAGCTGTTTCGCTTCTTGCCTCCGCTTATTTAGAGTCGCATCGTCTACTGTGGTCATCGGCGACTACACATGTACACACTGTGGGCAATGGAATGTTGAAAATGGGTTGGAACATATGTGTAGAAGTTATTTTTCGTAAACCTCACGTAGTTTGGAATAGAGGACAGGTGGGGTAGTAAGACTTCAGTTTTCTCTAATTAAAGCACTAACTTTATTATAAAATATGTCGACACACGACGTTACTCAACAAACAACGACTCACACACGATACTTTCAACAATACTCTCAGCTCACGATACTCTTCACTTCGATCCTCCCTTAACTCTGGTCCAGCTCTCCTTTAGCTCTGACTCTTGCACGCATCATTCATTCTTTATATTCTTTCACTCTTAGTTTCTCTTTCATTCTATTCCTCATTTGCTCTCAATCATTTAGGACACACCCTGCAGTCATTCCTCGGTGATGGTCGGTCCCGACCACCCGAACCCTTGGGCCGCTGTACCCTCCATGCACACGACCTTCTCAGGTACTCAGCGCCGAACGTACCTTTCATACATCGGAATCATTCTACACAGTCATGCAATATTTCCAATCCTACACATGTGTACTAGGGTGGCCCTTATTTACTCGTGGTGACAATTCTGTTTTGGGGCAGCCCCCAGGTTAGTCCCAGTTCACAAAGATATAATCTGCGCAAAATTTTAAACTCGATCGGATAACGAGAGATCCTGCCCCCCCGGCCCTTAAACTTTCAAATAATTAATGAAATGCTCATAAAATCGATTCTTCTCGATTATCCTCTAACTCAAGGTTTCCCAAACTATGTTCCGCGAAAAGGTAATAACGCGAAAAGGTGTTCCGTGAAAACCTATTTTATGTGTTATGTTTTAAAATTGTAATAATTACTAAATAGATAATGAACGTTATTTCTCATTTTTTTAAATTTGATTGATTATGTGTTAATAGCTACCCTACAAAATGAACAATGTGTCCCGTGAAAATTTCGGGATTTACGAAGTAAATTATTAAGGAATTCTCAATTTTGTGAATTCTATTCCAAACGAACGACAACCTCGCAAAGATTACAGGGAATTTCTTGAATTAACAGCTATATTCCTTGGACAATCATCACCTCGTGGAATTTCGGATTGTCGCAATAATTTGTCTAGTCTGACTGCCTATAAACTTTAACACTTGCATCGTCAGAGTTGCGTCACAGTTGTGCAGTACGCGTAATTTCGAAGAAACCCTGCACACTGTCTACAGAGTAACTGCATTCCACGTGGCAACAAGTCGAACGAATTTCTTGAGAAGCAGGTTAAGCGAATTCAAAGTAGGGTTCAAAGTGCTGGACATAAAGAGTTTCAAAGTTGTCGACGTTACGACGCGACGGCACAGAGCTCACCAAACCTAACCCAAACCACCAGACCCGAGACGGATAAAGCGATCATTCAGCTTTATAAAAAGATTGCAGACCTTGCTTCTGCAATAAGCCAGAGATTTATTTGGCGAATAAACATGCGCGCCTCGGCTTGTCGATAGAGCATTCTTTGAAACAGTTTCGTGTCGGGTGACACGTTGCAAGAAAAGAAATGATGCCTCGCTTTTGCGAAAGCATATGGAAAAACAGTTAATGCCAGCTTATGGTGGCCATCGTATTGCGACTGGAATAACATAGCTCGCTGGATGATATATCGCAGTCACGTGTGTCGTTTCTGTCATTTAGTGCTATGTATTTAAGCTGCCTAACTTCTAATTTTGGGTTCTAATATTGTCTGCCGTAATGTTGCACTGATTCTTCTGGGAAAATTACAATTTCCTGTAGCAAAGTGATAAAACCTTGATCATTTGGCATAGAAAATGCCTGCACACTTAATTGACGCGCACTAATAACTGTTCTATAATTAATATAATCCATTTTTTGTGAGATTGCTAATGAAACGTGAGATATGTAAGTGTACTCTCGCCATTTCGCTTACCCGAAGTTTAGAATTAATCCTTATTCGGAAATATTTCTGCTCTCATATCCTGAGGTATTGTTCGAATCATTTAATGCAAGGGAAGCAGCAAATTATCTTAGAATTGCCTTGGAAGAAAGTTAAGGAAAGTTCAGCAATTAAAAATATTTGTAATTCAAGTATAATGTAGAAAATAAACCCGCCACTGCATGTACTTGCAGAAAACGAAAGTGAAATGAAGAATATACAACACTTTATTTCACCTACATTTGGAATTCTCGAACTTTTTCAATTCATTGCTCCTTTGCATAAGTTGAGAGATCTTTATCTACGGCCCCCTTAACCCTTTGAGGTCCAACATAGGCAAAAATATGTTTTCTTAAACGGCAAACGTTTAGGAAATATAAAAATACATATAAATACATTTCCTTGTGTCGAGACTCATTATATGTAATGCAACTGCCGAAAGAACGTTTAGAAATGGTGCAATTTGGTAGTGACTCTTTCATAATTTCTTCCACACTGTGGAAGATACAATACTGTACAATACTGTAGAATCTACAGTGTCATTCTTAAATTCGCTCGAAAAAGGCGTATGACTAATATAGAAGAATGTGACTACACGCAGACAAAAATGTATGTCAGGATAAACATGATAAATAGCTTGAAAAAACGCATGACGAGTCTGACCCGTCGTAACACAATTTGGCTCCTAAACGTGATGACGGATCAGACTCGTCATACGGCGCGAATGGGGTTAATGTATTAAAACAATCGCCAGCAAATCCATTCACACTAATTGTAAGAACTTCGACGCGTATCAGAGAGATGATTACGTTTTCCTGCACAATTTGAAATATCTCGAGACCACTCTAAATATGTAGTATGCTCCAGTTTTAGCACACAAATGTATTTACGAGGCTGCAATCTAACTAATGTAGGCACTGTAGGGTGTGAGGAAAGAGTACTTGTGTGTGAATACATATGTGAATCTATGATTGAATGTACCCGTGTGAATGAAATCATAAAAGGCAAAGAGAATGAACTGTCTTCAGTGAGCAGCGGATTTTGTTATTGTTTATTAATTTACCTGGTAACAAGATTGCAAATTGAAAAGCAGTCGCCATTAAATGTTCATTCTAATAGTAATCGTTGTAACAGAAACATCTATACAATCAGAATAAACTTATAATTCTTAACAAAGGCAGTACCACTAAATAATATTCCCACAGTACGTATTTGTTTTCTTATATCTTGCACTAGAAAATTTGGTCAAACTGGTAGAGTTTGCTACATTTGCGCTATTTGATACTTTGATACTTTGTTAAGGAAATAAAAAATAGAAAATGAATAATTAATTTGTTTGAAACGCGGTTTTGCTAGAGCCACCTGTAGCTTAGAAGAAAAAGTTATCGCAACGATTACATTCCTCCTACAGAAATATTTCCAAGCTGCGTATGAATAGCGTACAAATTATTCCAATGGCGATCTCTGGATGCGTTTGCAAAGATTTATGAATTATGTTGACCCACGCTCTCGAGAAGCGCGCGTACCAATATTACTAATAGCGTTTTCTCTAAGAATGAATGAATCACTGGCGTAAAGTAGCTGTAAATCAGCGACAAGGACGCACGCGACATACGCTTATGCGATGTTCTTGCGTGCTGAACTCGCTACTAAACTAATGTCAATATATTGTGCTGGGTGCTGTGTATTTTAGACGAACACAGTGTACAATGAGGCGACACATTATTAATAAATTGATCGTCGTCGCGCTAAGTTCACAGCGTTTCAAAAATCATCGGAACAATTTCAATGGCAAAATAAGGGATGACTTTAGATTTGTATTTGATTTCTATTGCAACGTGATACCACGAGCGATGAAATCATACAAAGGTGATCCTGCTATGTCAGGAATATACATATTGGAACAAAAGCGTAATTAAATCAGTAGTTCGAAATATTAAGAGCTTGTACGATTTTTCGTTTTTCTATTTGAAACCATGAGTCACCGGTTAATGGGTCAACCTATAAAACTTATTCATCTTTATTCAATGTTTGGAAATTTAAATTTGATAGTGCATTTTTCGAGTAAATGCAGAGTCGGATCGAAAGTAAAATATATTTCCGAATGAATGAATTATTGAGTTCAAAATATTGACGAATATTGAAAATTCATCCAGGTGACGAGTTAACTCTGTACCACCTGTTGTAGCATAACAGTTTTACCATCATTTCAGCAGATGAGAATGTGTTTTCTAAAAATGATCAAACACTCGGTATAAGAACGAATTTACAACACATTTGCAAACGCATTACTGTACAGTGCCATTTGAAACTCAGCAATCTACTATGAAAGAAGTAAAACCAGTTAAACTAAAAATTTAAGTTTACGGAGGAACAGTATATGAAGGCAAACAATTTTTGAAAAAACGAAAATTCATTTGGGCAGGAAAACGTTTATTCGTTAGATTATTCAACCCTTTCTCCAATAAAAACATGTTCAAAACAAATAAAATTTAAAAATGGTCCTGCATCGCCAGCCTCGTAAGTAATTGTAAAATAATTCTTTGCAAAATAAACGATGGTCAAAATTTCCATTAGATAATCGATAGTCAAAAATCTATAATCCAAAACTGTAAAACTATTGGGAATGCCCATAGAGATAACGTGTTCGTGCACGAAATAAAAGGCATGCACCTTCGACGATGGTTGCTATACCGCAAATCCGCCAATACCAGCATGCATTTCATTAAAATGCGGAGATCCGCTTTCTTTCCTGTTAACTGCGAGCGGAACGCGATACAGCACCGTGTGTTACGCTCTCATGTTAATTCTGGCAATAAAGTTGTTTGCTCTCGTTTCGCGAATTCCTGGATCGCGTGAAACGTTCCTTTCTGTCCTTTTTTCGCTTTTTTCGATATACGGCTGCTTATGAGACCGATTGATAAATCGCCCCGGGAAAGGATGCCCATCCTTTCCGGTGTCGTTATATTCGAATCTTCTTCAAGTTACGAAAAGAAACTTGTATCAACGGAAGCTACAGTATGAAGTTTAACTGTAAATTACAAATCAAATATTGAAACGGAATTACTTCGGCAGAAAAATTCCACTTTTCGTTTTGAATTTGATATAAATATTAAGAAACGACTACCTAATTATCGTTACAGAGATAGAAATCCCTGTTTCCGGTAATGTACCAAAGTAAAGTACAGTAGGATACTTGTTAGTGTTCCTTCGCGAACATTTCTCGAGAAATTTGATAATTGTTTATTTCTCATTTCTCGAGAAACTTAGGGTTTAGAAAATTATTATAAATGCCATTTACTTCCGTCTATGGATTTTCAGTTTATTGAAATTGTATGTTACTAGTCCATGGTGAATCTATAAACTATAAACTATCTATAAACTACAGACCACATGTTGATGCCATCGTATGTTACATTTATAATAAATGTTAGCAATACATGTCAAAGTGAAGTCGTGCGTTTGGTGCACTTGCGTTCGTTGCACGGTTCAATATGATAAAATGTTTAGGCGGCAAGAATCAGATTTCGGAAAGAATTGACGATCACTGTTGCTTCGCGCTCCAAAGTAATAATCGTAAATGCGTCAACGTTATTCCAAAAATATAAATGTTGCAATATTTTGTTAATTTCTCGAGAATTCTCTAAACTTCTTGAGAAATATAATCTGATTTCGTTTTTCTCAAGAAACGAGAAATATCGAGAAATCAGGAACACTAACGATACTGTATATCGGCCACAAGTATTCGGGCAAGCGATATCTTTCTCTTTTATACTTCTATGTTTAGATTTCTTTGCACCGAGTAAATTTAGACGCATTATCAAAACTCATATTATAGCTACGTATATATTACTAGCCAAAATTAACTCAAATGCTCACAGATTTGTTAAACGCGTTACTTAATAGAGTGCTAAGAATAGATGCCGGAATAATGAGATAATAATACGAGGAAAGACAAAAACGATTGGCTAAAGTCCCCTGGAAGTATTCTTTAAATGCCTTTAGAATTGCTGGTCAAACAACGACCCTATGGAAAGCAATCAAGACAACCAGCGCCATAGCTCGGACGAATACTAATTTCCGGCGTTGCGTATCCAACAAGCTACGCGTGCCAATGTATAGAGTGCTTAATCGGTTATAAAAATTCGGTACACGAAAAAGCTCCGTCAGAATATTATAATTCGAAACTTTATACGCAAGTAAATTTGCCGGTTAATAAAATTACGTAGACAGCTAATTCAAATGTTAAAAATATAACCACAGTTCTTCCTACTCTAATATATCTCACTTAAACATTCTACTTGAAAACTTGATAAGAAAACTAATAAAACCTGCCTGCTATATTTTACTTAACTGTCACTGTGTCGTTGAATTTTTCGAAATCATAAAATCGTGGCCCGGTGTAATCGCATTTTTCATATTACCGACCTAAATTCAGAGACTCGTAAAATTAGACACAACGTAGGTATTCGAAAGCAGCCAATGTATTTTTGAAGTCCCTCAATGACAATTTTATTACGCTTCCCAGGGCAGCCAGAGGCTTGCATAAAAACACAATCGTAACGCTGTTTCTTTTCATATCGGAACGCTTCCATGAGGCAGATCCACCATTTTCAAGACCACGATTAAAGATGAGTCCAAGTTGGTTGCGTGGTCAGGAATACGAGTCAATTTCAATTTTCCAATAAGTTTCATGTAATGGGATTCGCAATAAAGCAATAACGTTTCAACGAGTATACTCGCATCCAATCATTTTATACAACGTGGTTCCGAGCTCTAGAATGAGCATCCGCAGGCTCGAAAATGTTGTTGCAAGCAGTCCGATGTCAGAAAGAATCGAACCCTTCGCAAGTAGTGCTCGAATTCCAAGTCCGAGTGAGATGCGACTAGCTGATTAATATCGTTGCCATTCATTGGATTTTTAAAGTGTCTCGGTTCCCGCGGACTGATAAGTTACAAACAAAAGTCTATCGGCCAGGATTCGAATACTCTAATCAATATACACTTGGCAATACGATAAATTTGATCTCAGCGATCTCGCGAGTTGCTATTCGGCGATTTGCTCAATCAATGCCCTTATTTTCCCTTCATCAGCCTCAACTGGCCTTCCAGAACGTGGTGCATCCTCAGCATCAAAATTGCCTGAACGAAATTTTGCAAACCAGTTTTAGCACTGAGTTCTGTCAATACATCTTCTCCATGCACATCGAATAATTGTTTTCTTGCTTGTACAGAATTTTTACCTTTTCGATAGTAATAAAGTAAAATATGCCGAAAATGCTGCTTTAGACTTTCCATATTTGATAGGGCACCAAACAAAAACTACTACGCAGAATCAAACAAACTTTCTCACAAACAAGCCTTGCTATATCAGCTGTCAAAATATATAACGATAATGCGGTTTAAGTGTAAAAAATGCTGTGAAAAAATACAATTAAGTCCCCTGTAACTACCCACTGCTTTCCTTCTCCTATATTCGAACTTACTTGCGACACATTTTATCCCATCTCTGTTCACGATCGGTTTTTCGAACGGAGCGGCGCGACGGGCAGCTTTTTTTTGTTCTCTGTGCACGGTGTTACGTTACAGGGACCTGCGGCTTACCGCATTTTCTCCGCTTTCATTCCTGCCCTCTGGCACCGGGATCGTAGCTCTTTACGACAGCATAAAATGCAATTAGGCACAGCGTCTACTATCACTCTGCGGTCTGCGGAGTGCACACCTAGAGTTACCGACCGAGGAAAATTCGCGGCCACCATCGGCTCTCGATTTTACTTCCTGTTACACATTATGCCGGCCACGAGCGAGTTAATTGGCGAATTTCGCGAATGCTTCATGAGACGCGACGCCTCGAGGCTCTCCGAACTGTAAATCGTGAAAGCTGTGCACGCACTTCTTTCTTCGCCTTCAATCCACGTGGCATGATCATTAATAAGATCGATTAAAGGAAAACCGTCGAACACGAAGGAAGCGGTGTCTCCCTCTTGTACCGTAAATTCAAAATCACGCGAAATTGCAAGATGGCGCGGTCCTGTCGTGGGTCTAACGAGGGTGGGCTATCTTCTGAACGAAAATGCTGGTGCTTAAAATGTTGTTGCAGATGAATGTAAATAACCCTTTTGATATTATTTAAATGTTAATAAACCTTCCACTTTTAACCTTTTTGCTCCAATTTTTTATTATATAAAGCGCACTTTTCAGTAATATGCCACGGACAGAGAAATAAATTTATCTGGAATAAGGTTTTCGCTAATTTGTATTTAAAACTAGGATATATTTCGTTTAACATTGATTTTGAGTTACTGTGATGTAATATGCCCACCGATATGTTTGGAAAATATGTCCGTTCTAGTTTTTTACAATATGTATCGAGACAATAAGGCACTATTCATACAATTACTTGCTTGACAAATTTACGACATTTAACAAGATGTAAGTATTATTATATTTCTTTTTAACAAACTCGTTACGCCTTTTACACCTTCGAAGTTTCTTTTCAACAAATTTTATGTTAATACTACATAGGACGTTAAACAATATTGAACAGACTCTCACAGACTTTACGTGTGCACTTCATTTAAATTTAAGATTCTATGATTTGCGTTAATTATAACAGATGAAAAATATATATCATTTAAAGTATATAAATATAATGCAATATAGTGCAAGTCATGGCAGATGGACGCCGAATGCTGATTCATAAAATGTTTTTAAAATTATTCAAGAAATTTAAATGCTTAACAATTTTTTGTTGCTATTTTCTAAACAACCCGTATAGCCTGATACTGCGTACAGTAAACTAATTACATATCTCTATTAAGAAAGTAACATGAACTGAAGAATTTTTTAACTTTAAAATTTGCTTAAATTGTTCCTTCGATAATGTAACAATGGCATATTTGCGTTCGATATTGCACTATTGATTAGTGAACTCGGTCAATGATCAACTCCTACCTGGCAATAATTGCGTAAAACATAAAAGATTTAATTTTTCATAAATTCTAAAGATTAAATATGCAATGCACAATTGTAATACAAATAATGCAGCTAGCAATGCGCTGCTACTACAGTCGTAACTATTTTCTAGCGAAAAGCCAAAATAAAATAATGCCAAGGCATTCATCACGAGCACTGTACTTAAAATACACTTTTCAATATCAATTTGTTAATAAAATTGAAAATAACGAAAATCTTCAATGCGCATAGTAAATGGAAACATATGGTACTTTTGTGTGAGTTTACTAAAATCCATATGCAAGATTAATGAGAATTTCTTGTTATCTTTGTTCACAGTGTATTTCACTTATTAGAGCAATTACAAAGACCCTGCCAACAGCTAGGTCTAATAAAGCGGAATGGATTTCCAAACGGTAAGATCCAATACACCCGAATAATTTTAGGAAACGAAGTAAGATATTGTTTATAAAAATTCTCCCGGCAACGCACAAATTAAAAAATCTGTTGCCTTTCCTATTCCAAGTTCCTGTCTTTAAATACCAACACTAACTAATAAGGAATCTAAAAGTTTCGGAGCCCGATGAGAGTGTCGGGTTTTGAAGCAAATCATTCCAATTATCGAGAAGATAGAATTTATAGAATATCACTTTCATGTTAAACTTTTATTTGAAAAAAGTGCATACTTATGAAAAGAAATAAACGTTTTCACTATAGTTATGGTCGAAAATACAATTTAGTTACGCAAAAAGGGCAGGGCGAAGAATTTGGTTTCTAGATCGCTGTTGTAGGGATTGCTGATGTGAACGAACGAATGAATAAAAATCTCACAGCGATGCGCCTTTATAGTCTGCAGGTAATAGAAAGTGGAGGAACGAAGAAATCGCTGAAAATTGCTCAACCACTCGATACTTGTACAAAATGTATCGTACTCCTGATTTTGTTCAATCGATGGCGCAGCGTGATCAGAATGAATTCACCGGTGCGGTCGGCAACGTGACAATTATAGCTCCGTGTAACCCCTTTCGTTCTCGTTACCAACTGCTTAAATAGAGTAGGCGCCTTAAAGACGCGCGAAACAGCAAAACAACGAAAGCTGGGCCGTGGTCGAAAGGTTCGACAAAATTCGCCTCGCGCCGCGCCGTTGGAAACTACTCCGAAGCATCAAGCTCGAGATACATGTATACATTATGTACTCCGTTCCTAGTAACACCAGATTCCTCGAGCCACACACACCAAAATTCGCCGAGGGAACGATGAAAACAGAAACGTTACGAATCAACTCACTATGTTATATACCGGCACCGGGGGGTACGTGGTCCAAGCAGGTAGCCGTCACAGAACACCACTCGACGAAGAGCCGGCTCCCGGTCAGCTGGAAAAATCGTTCACGAGACCGCTTCGAGACGTTCGTTTTGCGTGCGCAGACTCGAGCCGGTTTCCCTCGCGTTCGTAAAACGATCGTACGAGGGCCCGTGTGTATCGAGGTACACAGACGAAAATGGAATTCTCGCGGATTTGAAACGGCGGGCGTGGCGTTTCGCGACCGACTGGCAGACTGCCGGCCACCGGATGTCGCCACCAGACCGTTGTCGATGACTCACGCCACCCTCGTATGCCTCTCGGCTTGATTGGTCCTTTCGCAACCCCCACCGTGAGTCTCGGTCATCGCTCGCCTCCCCCCTAGTCACGCTGGCTATCGTGCTTGCCGTCTGCCGCAAGAGCGATCCTCAAGATAGCGATCTGGTACGTAGCGTGCCAGGATCCATGAAATCGCTGGATCTTTCAACTTTCAACGACGAAAGTCGGAACAATTTGTTCACCGATCGAGAGGCGGATTTAAAAGGCTCTGAATGCAAATTCGGCAAGACTCACGGAAGCATTTGCTCGCGACCGGAACTGGTACGCGTATTTAGCAGAGATATTGCAAATGGTTTCGAATACTTTCGCGTAGATTCAAACGTAGACAAGATAGGTTCGAACTCTTTGCAAATGTTTTGAGAAACAACGAGTGACAGTAATGCAATCTACTAGAAACTATTCGCATCTCGCTCGCGCTGAGAATTCGAGTGCAACTTGCGAAGGGTTCGAATCTTCCTAATAACATCGACCTACTTGCAAGTACGTTTTCGTACCTACAGGTACTCATTTAGAGCTCGGAGGCACCTTGTGTAAAATGATTGCATTGCGAGTATACGCGTTGAAACTTTAACCCATGAAATGAGACTTGGGTATTGAAGTTGACACGGATTCGTAAGTACGTATCGAAAGCTTGATTCCATCCCTAGTACACATGTAGTCTGTTCACCGGTCGATGTTTTCGGGCAGACCTTTTCTACTTAACACATTGTGGGCTAAATCGAGAGAGAAAGTTAGGGCGCGGCGGTTGTTCGTCCTCTTCGCAGACACAAATTTTAGGGCAGCAATTACAATTACTGCGGAGACTATTCTAATTGTATCGTGATATGGAGTTACGAGTTAATAAATATTCGAATATTCGTGTAATGTCGAATAATAATGTCGTGTTTACAAAGGTATCTCTAGAACTATTAGCAAGTGGCATCTGTCGCCTTTGATGAATAATTCCATTGCGAGTTACAATGTTAGTAATATTTCAATTCTTGAGGTTCTCATCCGCAGTATTGCGTTTGTTACTTCTTGCAACATTAGGTGCTCCTCTGAGTAAATGAAAATGTACGGGGTCAAATTTACAGAACGCAATGTAATGTTGACTTCGTTTTACACGACCGAGAATCGTCGCGAGAAAAGAAAAATCTTTCATTAACGTTAATCGTTTCTGCATTAACGTTGCGTACAATAAATAATTGCAAACAATCTTATTCCGGAGATTCAAAATGGATTATTTGTAAATAATATACATACAAGCCCTGCCCATCATGTGCAGCGGTTAATACATAGTTTCATTCGCGATGCATAATGTTATAAATAATTAATTTAATGGCAGCGGGTATCGTCTCTACAGAACTTTCTGTAGATGGAATCAGCTGTTCAGGGTACTAATTATTACGGTATACGAAGACATTCGTAAGTGTACGAAGCACAAAGTGTTCGAGTGTCGAAAAATCGACACTACATTTGTAAGTGTAGGAAGCGCAAAGTTTTCGAGTGTCGAAAAATCGACAAGTCGACTCGCGGGACGGAAGGCGACCGGAACCAGGAGAGCCACGTATTCGATGACCATTATACTTCGTGCATATTGATACGTGCCGATATTCATGCAACTTTCGTCCATCCGCTGCTGCTGGATTAGCGTTCGACATTCTCGACGCGTTAGAGAAAATAATGGTGTTCCCTCGTGCCGCAAACCATGCGTCACACTGCCCCCCTTCATCTTTCACTACGCCGCGCGCCGCTGCGTACATATACCAGGCCCAACTATGTACTTTTTTTCATCCCCCCGCTCTGCTTATTGTTATTATAACGTTCCGTCTATTCCATATGCATTTACGTAGGCATGGACAGTTGCATACAAGCGTGAGACACGTCATCGGGGCGATAAGCTCTGTAAAATTTTGCGCTCGCCTTTTCCAATGATCTTGCGGATAAATTAATAGAGCGTGAGGTGACGAAGCATCCGTAATTGGCTTCCGTTACCACCAATGCTACTGGCTCTCTCGTACGATATATTGAAAACCGTAAATGCAATCGTTTCACCGCTGCTTACGATTGATGTGTTTCTGAACTTTTCTTAACAATTTCATCCATTCGTAACATGGAACAACTGAGATAGATGAAAGGGGCTGGGGCATCGATCGTGATTGGTATTTAACAGTCTTCGACTGTGGAATTTATGACAGAAGATGCGGTTGAATTAAATTAAACACGGCTTTAAACGTGTACAATTGGAATCTAGAATGTAAACCAATTCCGAAGTGAAAGAGGGTAATACTGTTGAAGATTGTATTATATGTTGTTATTAGTCACTCTTTAGGTGACGTTTGCTTGCTATGTTTTACAGTTTTCCAAAAGTTTCATGGGGAAATGGAAGTCTGGTAATATTGTAAATGTCTGGTATTTCTGATACTTAATGCGGATGAAAAAGATGGACGATTTAAATAGAGTAGGCAAGTCAGTCACGAAATTCGTCATCGACGTCTAGTACGAGAATTCGGAACATTTAATTCCCTGAGAAACCTTCTTCTTTCGTCAAATATAATTTAATCAATTTATTGATTTAAGGGATAATAAATAAACTTGGCTGTATAGTATTGTTCAAACTAGGACTGCAAATAAAAAACGACAAACTGGACGCCTGTATAGTATTCAATTTTTTTTTCATAATTTAGTATTCCTCTCATTATGTTTTTTTTATTTATGACAAATGTGTGCTCTTATAAGAATATTCGAATGTCTCTTGCTCCATTGCATTAGTGAAACAATCATCCTTGAGTTGCCCAATATAATAATAAAAAGGAGACAGCTGCTTGTAATTAAGCTTCGATTTTCTCATCCCCCTGTTATTCAACATTCTATTATCTAAAATCTCTGATGTCCAAGATTTCAGAAGATCAATAACGCAGGCAGGCAATATACGACACTACTCTGCAATTCTACCTCGCATATAAAGTAATTATATCAATATTTGCTTTCCTTCTATCGATAGTATATAAGAACCGATATAGGCAATATACGTCCTATCCAATTAAGAACGTAATTACTTCGCAATATTGGTTACAGAAGTTCTAGTCATATTTCGAATTAGCTATTCCATCGGATGGAAGAATATAGTTCTGAATCTTACACTTCAGTAGTTGCATCTTTCTCAGAGACAATTAAATCGTATAGCAAATAAAAACGTTCGATACGTAAGTAAAACAAGCCTTAATACAAGTCTCAAATTGTATTCCCTTTGTAAATCAAATGTTTGGCTACAAGTTAGAATATTGTACAGCCTTCTTATTTTAAATAATGTATGGCTCAACTATAATTTACTTGAAATGAAACGCTATAAAAACAAACATACAGCATGATCGGAATATTGTAATGAGGTTTAATTTATTAACTTGTTATTAAGTATATAATGCTTTTGAAAACTTCGGTACGCGTAACTTCGAGTATTACTAAGGCAATTTATCAAGCAATTTATAATCGAACGAGGGGATACCAGCGAGAAAGAGAGAGAAACTCTCTCAGGTAAAAGGGGAGAACGTTGCAGGAGAGTTTATCTCTCGCGTCTGAGAATCCTGCACTGGTACCGGTTTCTGGTCCTTGATACAGACTTCGTACGAAGAAAGCGAATAATGTAAAAGGCCTAAATTTTCTTTTGCCTTTAAAACGCATAAATAGATTTGCAATCGCAAAATTAACGAACAGCATTTAGACATTCTATTACTAATATTTGTGACAGATTACCGAAAAAATTAGAGGGATAATCTCCGATTGCACATAATTACTAATATCACACAACACCAACAAACAAAGTGAATACATGTTTTACTAATAATTTTCATATATATTATACAAAAGTTTACTTTGCAAGAGATATGAATAGCACTACATACAAAGAGCTACCACTATTTTTCCACCGGCAAATATGGAATAAAAAGAAATATTCATCCCAAACACTTCGAAACAAACACAACGCCACCTAAAGATTTCAAGCGGATTAAAAAAATTTATTCAACGGTGCATTAGCATTTGGGTGTTCCTCGGTGGTCATGCGGTTATTCACAGGTGGCACATGTCCTGGCCCGTGTTACGTCCAAATGTTTCGTCGATAAAGCTTTGCACAGTTGCACCAACAATGAGTCACTAACCCCATATGTTGAAAACCTGATCAGTTTCGACGAATCAATGCCGTCCTACGGTGAACTGTGCGTTTTAAAATTATGCGATGCTAGTATTCACTTTCTTCTATTGCTCTGATCAGAAACGTGATTCCTGTACTAGGTACCATTTAAAACTGATTTAGTCTAGCACGAATTTATTGCACAGAAAATGGGGACAAAGAGTACCTTCCTTTTATTAGTGCGGCCTCAGTATCATTATACGATAAACACTGTTGTAATTCGCAAATTTAATTCATTTGTGACAAAGAATGTCCCCCATTGTTTCATTTAGAGAATTCCTAATATCGACATAGGTGTTCTTTTACAAAAGAAATAACTCTTTGAAACCATTTTTGTCCAAATAATTTTTTCTCTTTTTTTAAGAAAATAAAATACCATTTATCGCGAAATTGATTTTTTACATTTAATACTAAAATTTGAAGCATTTAATTCTTCGCGAACAAACATTTCGCATACACCTCTCTTTACCAAATATATGTATTTTAATTTACTCACTGTTTTAATATCGTTCGCGTTTACATAATTGAATTAGTAATGCTCGTTTACGTCTAATGTAATTCCTAAATAAAGTTATTTTTGCGGTAATATACGGTTAATTTCAATATGTTACATAACTAGATTTTTGTTAAAATGTTAAACAGTTGTAGCGAAGAATTTGCATAAAAATGTATAACTCTAATATCACGCAATAATTCTACTATTTTCTCTTCCTTGCATTACCGTGAACACCCGCGAGGGCGCATAATTTTGGAAATATATCTCTATAGAGAATAAATCCTTCGTTTACGAGAACAGAACGAGAATTGTGCCCGAAAGTTGTGCCAGTTAAGTAAAAAGATCAAGGACGGAGCATAAAAAGTTGGTGCAAGGACAGCATGAAATTTCACAGGTTTTTCAGAGAGTTAATGCAAACGCGATGAATCATAACCACCAGACAAGAAACTACTTTCGCTTTTTAGCATTTCGCGCTGCTTACTGTCCAAAGTAAGAGAAGCTCCGTTAGACTTGCTAAAGTAAAAATTTCACGAGTTCATTGTACTTTTGCTGTAAAACGCGAGGGCGAGAAAATTCTTCTCCGTTGTCGAAAATCTAAAATGTGTAACTCGCGGGAACTCGCAAGGCAATACTTTCGCAATAGATACTCGATTAGCGAAATCAGAGTGCAATATCGAAAAGAAACACGTTGCGCAGAAACGTAGAATGCTACAGGAACTTATGGTCTGCTAAATAAGAGATCGGGTAAATAAAAAGAAGGGAAATCGAATGAAAAATTAATGTTTAAATTTTCATAGTCCAAACATTACAAAGCTTGCCTCTTAAACTTTACAGCCTTGTATAAATAAAAATGAGGCAAAGCTCCTTTACAAGTATGTCTGTCTGAGAAGTTAACAAATCGAACAGCGATAGCAAAACACAATAAGAACGACAAGAATCGGAGCTATTCTTTGTAACTTCCAATAGACTACAGAATATTGAAGCATAATTGAATGAATTAAAAAGTGGATGAAGAAAATAACGAAAGGATATAGAACTATTGTAAATGATAAAAAAAAAAAAATTGTTTTTTGTTGTTGTTGATATTATTTGTTGCTGAATTAATCTCGTAGAAATACATTTTTCGTTATTCACTGTATACACGAGTTTTATAAGGAATAAGATCGTTATAAATTTGATCATACAGTATGTTTATCCCCACTACTGCGGGGTATACCCCTTGAGTCAATTAGTGATACTAATTCAACTAATTCAACGATGAAACATTGCTATTTCTCATCCCTTTCTTATGAAACTTGTACATAGACACAGCTGACATTTTTCTGATTAAAATGACACCAAACACGATCTAATTTGGACTATATTTACTGGCTTAATTAACGGTTGTAAGTTTCGACCGCAGAAAAGGATAGCTAGTGAAAAGAAAAGAGAAGCTGCACGGGCATTTTTCTTCACTCGCTGTCCTTTTCTACGTTCGACGCTGTCGGAAAATTGCAAACAATTTCAAATATCTAGTATCCGATATAAGCAGTCGCTATCGCTTATATGGAGACTTTACTCTGTTTATCGATTTCAATAGTAACTTCTAATAAAACTTCAGGCAACTCGTGTTATCGTAACGGGTTTTCCAAAAAATTGTATGGCAATCGAATTTCAAACTAAGCAGGATCTAATTAAAATTGCGGCAACTAGTTTTCAATCATTCGCATTGCAATTAAAGATACACGATATTTTCAAAGATATGTCGTAATCTTAAACTCTGTAAGATTTTCGTTCCTGCGTTCCATCGTAAGTAGAATGCGCCGGCCTGGTCATATTTAATGGAAAAGAAAAGGTAAAATAAAAACCCGCTGCAAATCGAACCGCTGAAACCGTCTCGCCACAAAGGGAATACGACCTCTCCAAATTACGAAGATCCGCAAGAAAAACGTAGTCCAAAGGGATAATGATTCCCCGCGAAAGAAACAGAGCCGCAGTTTCCGCGAGCAAGAGCTGCGAAAGGGATCGTCGAAGCAACGGGCAGAGCGGGTCAAACGTGACGTAACATCCGGGCGACATCTCACGAGGTGGAAACGCTCGCAGGCTGGTAGGGAATCGTCGAAGCGTGTAGACACCACACGTCGATCGCTTCTTCTACCGTTCTCCGTTACTCTCGAGGCTTCCTCCACCGTCTAGCCTTGCTCCCCGGGTACATTGCCACATCGCATTCCCCCAGCATGAATCACTAGAGAACCTGACGTACTTATTGTTAGATACGCGAAAACGCCTCTCTCTCTCCCTCAGCCTCTCCCGCCGCGCCATCCGACGACTTGCCTCGAGGTACTCCAGGAACGCGTGCCCCTCGAGGAAAAAGATGCTTTCCCCCGCGAAAGCATCCTCTCACAATTCTAACTACTTACTCACAGGAGAGAAATTCCTCGTCTCGCCTGTCTACTTACTACTGACCAACGAGCCGCAGATTAACGCGTATACAGTGCCTTTCAAAACTTTCCAGCACCTGACGATTTCTCAACTTTTCGCGCAGGTTAGTTACACTGACGCGGCACAATTTGCAAGATATTGACAATTATTCGTTGCGACTGCTTGGAATACCTGGATGCAATATGTATATTTATAGACTAAGCGTCCTCAAGCTAGAGGTGGGACTCGCAATAGAATTCTATCCGTGTATCGAAATTGTGCAACATCGCGACCCATTTTCTCCGAAATTGCTGTAACAGTATCAATGAATTGGGTGAACAGTTTTTCTTATATAGCTCTTGGAAAAAAGTTGCACGATATTTAATAAATCATTTATAAACCGATGAATCATCCTTTTTTTCAAATTCCTTCATTCGATGTTGTATTCATTGCCTGGTTAAGACCTTATTAATCCATAGAAAAATATGATTATATTTACCGTTTTCGGTTCTAACAATATGAGTCAAATGTATAAAAAGTAAAACCTAAAAGAAATATAGCTTTTTTTCCTTTTTGTTTTTAGAAACTTACTTTTTGTGTTCACCAGAAAGATGTATACGTATACTCCGAATACCATTCGTTTGACACAGGAAATTCATATTATCGGTACTACATATAATTAAGTATAGCTTACATATAATAGTTGTCAATAGCTATAAACAGCACTCTTTTCTTTGACATAGTAACGGCTCCGATTATCTATATGTAATATAAAAAGAAGTGTCTACATGAAACCGTCGAAACTTGTAAGTACGCAATCCACATGCGTTGCGGATATATCCGGCCTCGTCATTTAAGGGGTTAATAACGGTACAGTATTGCTACATTGCGAGTACATACGAAGACGTAAATACCTGTGTAGTTATGTCTTGGTTCATTGGCTTTGGATTAGTTTTTATAACGTTTCTATTCATTTCTATGCTACAGGGAAACTGTTCGGCAATGCGTATAAAACATTTAGGATGTAAGCACCTGATTTCGTCCGTAAAAGTATCGATACATTAGTGAACAAAAAAATAGTCAAACAGTAAAATTCGGATCGTTTTTAATAAACACGTTATATTGCTTCCTTTTGACTCGAAATTATTCAATCTGTTGTGGGTGTTAGGAAATAATAATGCACACTTGCTATATAATATTTAATATAAAAGAAAGATATGCTACAATACTAAACGTTATATAAATGGAACCGAACTTTTACTGCACGAGATCTATGGGCGATCGAGATCTATCGGTCGTTAGCGACTGCCACTCCAGTAATTCTACAGCCTGGAGTAAAGCATTCTTAAAATGGTTAGATTTGCTAGTGCCGTACTGCAGTGTTATTCTAGCTGCTAAATTCAGTTTATTTATAATATTTTACTTGCTTATATACAAAAATAGAACTACAAATAAATGAATAGAAAATGGAGAAAATATACAATAAATACTTAGTAAATATATGTTAACCGGGCTCCTTATAATTCAAATAGAATTTTGACACACTTTTAATCAAACTAAATCAGCATGTACGAGTCATGGACGAGGTAATCTTATACAAAAATGTCACGATGACTGACATGGTTACGGTCTTTGTAGTGGATGAAATAAAAATGGGATAAAGCATTTCATGGTTTAAAAAGATGGCGAAGATTCAAGTTGATTTTCTAGACTTTCTTTTGCTTTCAGCAGAATAAAAAATTAGAAAAAATTAAGGCTGCTTTGGTATATACCTGCTATAGTGACAAGTCAATATATTTCAAGTCAATCGGACAACTAGATCTTGGGACATCGTGTCAGCCATGTCAGAAAACAGGGTTTCGAGAAAAACGCGTTGAAGTTATAGTTACTGTGTCGTTTACATGATACTTTACGCGTGGGATACATTTACTATCTGCAACTCCGTTATTTTGACAAATTCCGACATATCCTTTCACACAGATATTTTCAAAGATGCGTACTTAAAAAAAATCGTTCAAAACATAGAAATCCCCTTAATTACGTTCTATCTATCTTATGCATGTGGTTCTGTTTTGAATGGCGGCAAGGGAAACATTACGAACGAAGATCTACATAGGAAAAAAGGGAAATGCACAGTTACTTCGGTAGTGAGTGTACACATACTTTTTTTGCGAAATATTGGTGTGTGGATACTTATGGGCTACCGTAGAATGAATCTGCATCGAGGTCCATTGAGGTAATGATCTGTTCGTGCTTTCCAAGATAGTGATACATTCTACTGTTCGATCCTTAATGGGTCTCGCTTCAGTAGGAACAAGCGCCGATGACTCACGATGTAATTTGAAGAATTACACCTGCAGATATCGGTAAATGACCGCTAGAAACTTGTAGCTTTATATAAACCAATCCTATTAAAATTCATTTCATGCATACTGCTCTTTGAACAGAATTGTACAGAGTATTAGGTTCCAACTGAATAAATACATATGCAATTTTTATCGAAAAGATTATTATTTTATTTTCCGATCATTCTCCCAGAAAAATTGAAAATACCGTTTAAGATATCAGAGGAGTTAATACCTGTCCCACTTAGCTTGCAACCAGTAGGTATACGAGGTTTTCAGAAATCAGTAACTACATGTTTTGCACGCTAAAACTCTTTGATGTTGTTGAAGTTCGCGGTAAACATCGCGTAATTTATCCCCTAGAGGGTACCTCGGTTCCCTGCGAACCTACCTAGAGGCAAGGCCCTAGGGCAGTTGGGTTTTACCGATCTCATCTTGCTTTTATGCATAAGTATCCTCTGTAAGTATTATAATAACGATATATATATAAATACATGCATCGTAGTGCTCTCTGTACGACTACACGTCGTATCCCACATAAGAAAGTCCAACAGATGTATTGCTCGACCACGAAAGATCGAACGCTGACGCGATAGAGAAAATGATTTATTACTTTCTTCAACCAATTCACGTAGAAACGGTGAGCCGATGAAAAGTTTCAAATTAGATCGACAGAACTACAATTCATCTGCCTCGTATTTTCTGGCCTGCCGCGTTTCTAGTCAATTTAACGGCCGCAATGCTGTCTGTAATTTTCTTCTCTTTTTTTTCTCCCTTTTTTTCTTCCCCGTGAGTGTCGGCGAAGAATTCGAAAACGGCGGCGCATTCACGGCCGAGTGAGTAAGCTTGTCCGAGTTTAGATGCCTTTCTCTGTGCTGTCCAGTTTCCTATTTCCTGGAGCACACGCGCAACGTTGATAGATCCCTGCGCACGCTACATCTTACGAGGGGACGAATTTCACGGAGTTGATTTTAGGAAAGCGAAGCATTTTACAAACGTACACGAAGGTAAAATAGTGGATTAATTGCGCAGTAAACTTCGAATGAAATACGAGGGATATTAATAAACTATATTTTTAAACATCGATAGTAGTTCTATGAATAAAGTAGCATCTGTTAAAATTCTTCTATGACATTTGAAAAATAAAAAAGGCCAATAACGTGAAAGTATTTTTAGAAAGCCATAAAAGTCCAGCATTAAACGTTCTACTGCAAATGCATATATTACCTAAAGATATATTGATGTTAAAGGTTAACCGCGTATGCGCGATGGAAGAAAATAACGTGAACGTTTCGTAATACCTCCTTAGCAAACTATGATGTACATAGTATTTGTAATTGGGTTCGCAATAATTCTATTTGAAAACTATGATTCGAACAAGATCGAAGGAAACCAATTAGTACGAAATGGTGCCTTTCGTGGTCAAATAATTTATTAAGAGCGTGACAGTTTTGTTAACATTCTTAAAAATGAAAGTATGTACTTAGAAAGACGTTTTTGTCGTATATCGCGTGTTCTAAGTTTGACAACCGTATATTATACATATTCTTATTAACTTTCCTACGTTGCTTTTATCAGAAATAAACGTGCACGATACACGTGGCACTACCGCTAATTACTCGTAAGAGACACACCCCTGGTATGTCATTACAATGTTATGAACCTGTGCCTAATTACGTTTGGTAAATCGTTCCAACCCGCTGCGCTACTCTGAACCGAAATACGATTAAGGAACGGAAAATTGCACGTTTCTGTTGAGCTTGTATTTTAATATATTTCTTAAATAAAAGCTAGTAACATTATTCTTAGACTTAAGAAGATGGCACTTTGTGTGTTGCTATTTTTAAGGGTCTTCAGTATTATCGATATAACAAAATTAATAATATTTGTGCCGGTTGTATCACACGCTTCGCGACACCCTATACCTGCAAATCAGACATGACCATTACCTCAAATAAGAATCGTAGAATCGTAACTATTGTGAGATCGAGCGCCTCCATCAACGAACTTAAGAGGAACATAAGAACAGTGAAGCCTAAGAAGAGGCCGTGGCGTATATGGACTGATCAGTGCCTAGTAATACGGAAGGTCTCGGGTTCGGTTCCCGATGAGTCCCCTTCATTTTTATAAAGTTCCTACATTTGGGGGCTCAGCCGGGATGGAGGGCAGCACCGGACCTAGGGTGTGAGAAAAGAGTACTTGTGTGTGAATACATATGTGAATCTATGATTGAATGTACCCGTGTGAATGAAAGCATAAAAGGCAAAGACAATGAACGGTCTTCAGTGAGCAGCGCATTTTGTTATTGTTTATTAATTTACCTGGTAACAAGATTGTAAAATTGAAAAGCAGTCGCCATTAAATGTTCGTTCTAATAGTAATCGTTGTAACAGAAACATCTACACGATCAGAATAAACTTGCAATTCTTAACAAAAGCAATACCACTGAATAATATTCCCACAATTGTGGACTGATCAGTGCCTAGTAATACGAAGGTCTCGGGTTCGATTCCCGATGACTCGCCTTCATTTTTACAAAGTTCCTACACTATTATAAATCGGTAAGTCGTCCAAACGATGGGAAGGCGATGGGAAAATGTATTATAGTAGAAAACTCAGAAATAACTCAAAGTACTCGGCATCCCCTGCTGACGAGCAATGAATATTTACCAATACCGTTACATTATTATTTTTATATTTTCATTTATTCGTGCATTCACCTGACTGCGTTCACCGGCATATATTAGTTTATTCGCGTGAAGAAAGATCTTCCCAAAAAATATCCTACCATTGTATGATAATATCATGCATGGCGCGTCAGCAGGCTGCGAAAGGTCGATATAGCGGGGCAATATTTTCTGCAACGCTGTAACTAATGTAGTATATAATGCCCTGTGGTATTGTCTGTGATGTTCTAACGTCTAACGGAACCTCTTGCATCGATGATCATCTGGGGTTCGCGCGAAGAACTTTGTAGAAAGGCGTCGATGCAGCGAATGCACCACGTAGGTGTGGCGGACGCAGGCGATTCCCAGAAAATCCTAATTTTTACGGCAATATCCAGCATGATTGGAAGAGGGAGGGAGGGAGCAGCCTTTCTTCATGGCTAGGGAATGAGATTAGTTCCATGCATCGCGTGAAACGGGCAAAGATCAAAGGGGTTGGGCAATCTAAATGATCGGAATCCGCGGCAAGTGCAGCTGGCATTGTTACTGGGATCCGAGGGGCAAACGAAAGGTCGTGGGTTTAAGAAAGGGAGGATAGTGGCAAAAATAGTAGTGGCTCGAGAAATTCTATTATTATCGTTGTTAGACTGGCCGCGGGCTCTAGGAAATCGCTTTTGTTTTGCAAATAGTAATGCCGTTCCACAGTGTCATCGTTCTTAGGTAAACGGGGAGGCATTAGGTTGATGCAGATGATGAAAATACCAATGAAACGTGACAATTAAATTAGACTCGGTGAAACACGTTTAACTGTGGGAACTTAATATCTGTTTTATATACAAAATAATATAGTCGAGCCTCGATAACTCGAATCTCAAGGGGAGAGAAAAAAAACTTCGAGTTATAGAGGTTTTGTGTTATCGAGTGTTCGAGTAAGAGTAAGAGTTTGAACACACGAAAATTTGACTTATAGAGATGTATGGCGGTTAACTTTTCGACTTGCGAGGGCGGAAAGCGAGGCAAATTATTTTTTTTAGCATTAATTATATACTATATTTATTGTATGCACATATAAACGCAATCAGAAGACGAAAGTTAGATTTCTGTATGTACCTACTTCTTATTATTCAAAACGTCCGTAATTTCGCTCTGAATTAATGTATTAACACTATTTCTACCAAGAGATGTCAAAAGACACATTTCTAATTTTATCTTTAAATTATTCTCTAAGTACAATCATTTGTCCACAACTAATTCTCCACGACTAATGACTTTTAGTACCAGCTTTGATATAATTCACGAGGACCGAAAATTGATATACTTTATTGAGTAAGTAGGCTGCAAGTGCAGCATACGAATATTTGTTTGATTTTACACCTGACTAATTTTACCCAGAATTTGGCATATTGTAAGTCAAAGTACTCAACACTTTTCGCCGTTCGTGTTTAAACACGAGGTAGAAGAAGAAGTTAATGGAAAAATGAACTACGCAATACGCAGAACAAAACGAATGTGAAACGACATTGAATTGGACGTAACGCTTTTATTGAACGTCTACGATTGATTTAGACGGAACTACAATAGATGGAAGAGACTACCGGTTCAAATACAGTTAGCGTCCAATTCGTGACTGATCACTGATAAACACCCTACAAACAAGAAATACATACCAGCTATGCGACAGCTGACTATTTGTATTCCTATTCAACGTTATTCGTTACAACAAATTAAATGATAAGTACACTTGTATATCATTTCAGAGCCTCTATTGTAAATTATTATAGATCAGCTGATAAACTTCGTCCTATTTCAAAAGAAATTTCCCTAATGGAATTCCTAACAATATTAAGGATAAGGGAGAATTAACACAATATTTGTATCGGGGTACCAATTTTCCAAAAACTCTCCACTGCAATAGCCTAACATTTTTCTGTAGCTGAATATATTTTTATAAATTTTCCAAAAATTCTGCGTTCATTAATTTGTAAAGTGTAAATTGATTTCACAATTTTCGTTAATTTCAGTTAATAAATTTAGTTAATCCAATTTATATGGTAACTTTATTCAGCGATTATTTGATTGAAACAGCTAGCCAGTAGCTCCATTTCGGTATTCTAGGAGTGAACGTTATTACAATTTAATGAATGCCACAAATGCTTTCAGGGAACGAATGTTTGTCGCCACCAGATGTGACTTCCCTATTTCAGAGGCTGCCTCTTAAACTCTTTGGCTTTCTTACTAGCCCCTCTTTAACTCAAAATAGCTCGAAACTTCAGAAGAAAACTAAGGAAGAGGAGGCTGAAGTTTACACCGTGTTAATACAAGGAAGTAGTTTCAAAATAAAGATGGGAAACAAATAATTTATATATTTATAAATATCCGCCGCGTTACGATGCAAGTAATTGATAATTAATACACGTACAGGAAAGGTAGTTGCAATTGAAGTGATATAATAAAACCAAAATCACTTATATTGCCATTAGCTGTACCGGTAGGAAATACGCTATCCCATTTAGCAATTTTATTACTTAACAGCAAGACGTTCATCGATCTAAAAAGTTAATGGATGAGTAGTTCATTGACCATTGTATTAAAATTATACGAGATTGTTAAAAATGCATGCCAAATTGATTAATCATGCGTAAGCTTGTAAGATTAATGCCGATTAATTACAAGTCGAAGAAAATAGCCTTCAAAAAATATAACACATCAAAGCACCTGGATGACTATCAATATTAATTTGAACAGTTTTAATAACTAAAAAAATTCTCGAGTCGTTCACATAACTGAAACTATGAGTATGCATGCATATATTAAAATAGGGCTTGGGTATAGGGTATGACCGTTGAGGAACGAGTTAGGAAAATTGGTAAGAAAACAGAGTAAAGGAGTGAATAGAGTAATAAGAAAAAGTGAGTGCAAGGGACGGATGTAAGGCGTGAAAAATGGAAATGTCAGTTTAGGCTATAGCACAATTAAGTGTGCGGGTAGTAAGAAAAGTTACGAAGTAAAGATAAAATAGATTAAGTATAAAAATGGAGCAGAGTTAAAATAGACTAAGATAAATATAAGAAGTAGAAGCAGGTATGGAGGAGCGCGATGGTCAAAGGCGAGCCGACAAAAAAAGAGAGGTTAAAGAAGAGTAAGACAACAGTGGGGAAGAAATTTGAAAACTCCCCAGATAAAGAAAAAAGGAAGACAAGGGAAATGGGTAGAACCACTGCAAAGGCGGTCAGAAGCAAGGAGAGTCCAATAAATAGAAAGATAACAGAATTATGGTAGATAGCGGTGGCGAAGAAGAAAGTGAAACATCGAGTGAATTCCTCAAACAAAAGGACACTCACACTGAATCGAGGCAAGAATAAAGGAGGAGGAGTCAAAGGAATCTTGGACAAGTATCGACTTGAGACAGGGATGCCCACTTAGTCCGAAACTGGTTGCAATTTGTACAGCAGATATAGAGGAGGACATAAGAGAAGGGACTGATGTGAACAGAACGATGATGTAGGATGATGTAGGAACAGAACGATTTAGAACACTACCCTGCGCAGATGACATAGCCCTGCCAGCTACGGCGGAACAGGAACTAAAGGGAATTATGAAAAGGCTTAATTAAATGTGATAAAGTCGAAAGTCTGAGTATTTAGAAACGGTGGAAAAGCAAAGAAAACGGAATGGGAATGTAAAGAAGAGAGTGTGAAGGTGGTAAACCAGTATGATTAGTTACGAGTAAAATTCCAAAGAAATGGAGGTATGTCAGGACACATCGGGGAAAGAGTGAAGAGGGCCAACGTAAGGTTAAACCAGGTATGGGGCATAGGGGAGAAAATTCAAAGCGAATTTTAAGAAGAGGGTGTTTTTGTTCGAGATGTTGGTAACGGGTGTGCTAGTGTACGGGCTGGATCTGTGAGTGGTCAAAGACAGGGCAGAAGTGGAGAACGTGGAGATAAAATATATAAAATGGGTATTGGGCTAGGCACATTAGTACACCGGGACGCATTGTGATAGAGGAAACGAGCAGAATGAAGATGAGTTAGAACAGGCCAGAGGGTCTAGAAGTTTCATGAAGAGATAAGCAAAGCAGGGGGGGGGGTTAGTTAAGAGATGTATATTTATTAGTTATTTCATCCGGTGAGAAAGTGTAGGGAGATAAAGAGAGGGGTCAGAATAGAAGATGTGGCGAGTGGAAAAGGGGATGATAGGATCGAAGCATGGCTGAGGAAATTGAAGCGCAAAAGGGAGGAAAAGGAAATAAGTAGAATGGATGTGCAATAGATAGATACGAGATAGCTAATAAGAAATAGGACAGTACATAAGACAGAAAAGGTACGAACGTAACAAGGAAATAGAAGATTGCAAGAGATAAGTTAGTATCGTACACGTAGGTTCATTGTAAGCCAAGTCCAAATTTCGTAGCTGTGAGACCGAAATAAAGAATGTATATGGCACATACATTAAAATAATGGAAAATATTTCAAAGTAAGACTATAGGTACTATCTTCGGAACGGTTTGAATAATATAGTGTATCTATCAAACACTATATCACTTTCACATTTTCACACAAGTGTGCGAACAAAATAATATACTATAATTTTTGTTTATTCAAAATATTTACCATTTTGCTCAACTCGGCTTTAGAATAAAATGGAGTTCGTTAATGTAAAGTTGCAATTTAGTTGAGGAAGGGCGTCGTCAAAGCATAGAAAGTATAGTATAAAGGAGAAAATAATTACGAAACGATTGAACGCTCCGGGTGACTAATTAATACCTCACACGGTGTGCGCACTGCCGCTGTGTCAATAAAGTCGCGACAAACAATTCAATTTCCAAGCTTCGCCAGTCTCCCTTCTCATTAATCGAGGGAATTGCCAGACAATGAGGTGCGATATCCTTGTCGCAAATGATCCATTCCCCCGATGATAAAGCATGATATACTCCTTTTCGCTAATTGCGTATCACGTGATAATTAAATTACAGAACACGCATGCAAGGATATTATTTGGAAATGTTTCGGCGAAATATGTGGTAGTAAATTATATCTAAATAAATGCTGACAGCTGGAACTAAACATAACAATAAAAAGTAATGGAGAATAAAAGCTGAAAGTTATTGTAACGACTTCTTTTACTTCTTTCAAAAGTAGAATATGTGCATAAATATTCAATATAAGCGGTGGTAACAGTTACTCCGTTGCGTTATTTATAGTAAACGTTGGAAATTATAATGCTTGGCAAAGTCAGTTTGATCTAGTTTAGTAGAATCGTAATGATTATTTCAAACTATAAATGCCTCAAGTAAATTCATATTTTAAATTACAATTCGAAATATATGGAAATCTTAAATACCGGAGTCTCAAGGGTATAGCAATCACTAGGCAGTGAAAAAATTATTGTAGAATTATTATTTCAGAAAATTGGTGTAGAAGATTTTTACTTTAATACAATGGGTGTATTGTAGTCTTTGAGCCAGAAATGAAAAAGGTATGCACTTTGCAAGCGTGCAACTTATAATTAATGCAGTTGATGAAATAATATTACAAGAAAAACCCGTATCTGCGTATATTTTGAATGCATTTTCCATAATTTCACGCATTATACCTCCATGAGCCATAAATATTCGCAGTCTAGTGTTCACTTTTCTGTCGTCCTATAAAAGCCCGTTCGATAAAAGATATACAGTTTTTCTCGTTATCCAGAATACAATTCCCGTGACAGGGTACTACGTAGATATGTATCGTACATGCGTATGTGGAGAGTGATAACGGCGAGGGAATAAAAAACGTCCGTTGCTCTCCACGATTATTCCTGTGAATGATGTAACGCGGAATAATGCGCTACGCTAGTGCACTGACATGAGTCACTCGCGTACACGTAATTTTGCTAGATTTACACATTCAGGCCGTGACACCGGTGCAATTTTGCCATTAACCGATTAACACTTACGGAACTGCCTTCAGGATACACCTACCGCATGAAATTAATCACTTTCCTCCTTCCTGTGACGGACGTGTATACCTCGTGAAACGAGATTGTATTTCCGTATCCTCCTGCTTATCCTCTCGACACTTTAATGTTAATCATTTCGATTGAATCGTGTACAGTTAATGTTCATAGGAAACGTAGAATATAAATTTAATAACGCAATCAACATAATAAATATATAAATTTTAGGATATACTGAAGGCAATGATATTTCGACCGGTCTGGTTATAAATTTATTTATGATTGCCCAAGCTATGTTATGCCTGCAAAAATCGGGGGGAGGGTCGTCGAACCTAATAGTTAGGAAATATTCAAAGTATCAGTTTTGCCTTTTAAAATATTTTGCGGAAATGTTTTATTGTCGCTTATGATTTCAAGGTCGATATTTAAGAACTGATATTTTCCAAAGTTCAGGAATTATTATCAATTGCAACCCTTCAAGATCTAAATTATGTTGCCATATTTTTATCACAATTTTTATTCTAAATATGTACATACGTGAAAATTGACAAAACAAGATACCTCCCAAACATAAATATTTATTTAGAAACATTTCATTACAAATTGCAGCATGCTGGAAGACTTACAAAATATGAACTAGAAATTGCACCCGGATTCTGAGTTAGTGAGAGAATTTTCATACAAGGGTACTAAAAGAAGTGTTAACATTCCAAGTAGGTACTATACGACAAGGATCAAATATGAACACTGAACGTATCAAAGAGGAACGCAGTTTGGTCAATGTTACGGTTGCAATTATGCAACGCGTGAATTCAAGACCGTTGGCAGACTTTCGGGCACACAATGCACTTGGTCGTGCTCGCGTTACGCATTTTTGGAAAAGCCTATATTTTAAGCCGAGCCAGACACATCGGCGAGAAAAGTGGTAACGATGTTTGGCCAAGGCCCAAGCTATTTCCTGACTTTCCAAGTTGCGGTAGGTAACTCCGGACATCTGCTTAATTTATTGGAGAACGGTTCGTTGGACAGATTTTCCGAACCCTAAATGGAGCGTTATGGTTCCATTCCCACCAATATTGCACGCAATTTCCACGCATCGAAATACCTGGCAAGAGGACCAGTCTAATTTAATCGAAGGAGTCGGTTTCGTTGATTAAACTGCTATTCTGTAAGTAAGGGTTGTACTATCGAGTAGGGTAACAACGAGTAGGGTCGTTGTATCGTTTCAAGAAGCTTTCACTAAAAACTATGAAACTGAACCATCGTTGTACATTTTGCACCAATGTTTCTACACGAATAATCTTTATTCAGGCAACGTGTTCAATTCGAGCCAGGAAGAGATACGACAATTCACCTTGCACATTTTCGGCAAGCAAAACATAGATTCCATAACCAGGGGCAACCTAATTCCTAAAAATCTCTTAAGTGGTCGCAACCTACAGAAGAATCCACGGATGACAATGGGAACAGGAATTAGTGATGCAGGTGATAGCATTCGCCTGCGCGTTGGACTATAGGAAAGTGGGAACGAAGGAGTGACGCATTTCACCTGTCCTCTAGAGCTTTCAGTTGAGTAGGCCGATCTTCGGAGAAGCTACTTTACGATACCTGGAACGTGTCTCCGGTTGAGTTCACTTGCCAACAGATTGGTCGGAAAACGCGTGCAGGGTCGACGACCCGCCACTTCCTCGATGAGAAATGCCTGCCAGCTGTTAAAATCGTTCAAACGGTGAACGAAATGGTCAAGGGGGAATGGTGTATGTATCTGTGCCGGCGCCTGTATTTTCGGCACCAAAAAGGTACAAGGAAGTCGTCTACTACTAACGTCAATGCCACGAGTGGAAAATATGTAAATGAGATATGGGTGAACGATGGTGCATGCTCGTTTGAGAGAGAAAGCTGGCTAGGTATTGGAATATCAAAGCAATCGGATCGTCGATAAGTTGATTGCAGTTTGCGAGTGTAATTGTAAGAATTTCATTTTTATATTTAGACGTAACGTCACTGAACTGTTTTGACAAGTGAGATTGGATTGCGAACACTTTTAAAGAGAATTGAAGATTTACATAATTTGTACGCTTCCTGTGTTCTCGACCAGAGTAAACGAATAAATTTATTAGTCTCGAATGGATCTGGAATGTTGGTATAGATATTCTTTCTGTATTACCGGTGCGATCTTTACACAGTCGTCTGATTATTTACTCGATCAACTCATGGCACGATTGTTCCTTTTGGTCAAAGGCAGGTACAGTTTAATAGTAATTTTTTATAAATTGTACTAACTGCAAATGAGGTGCTCACGATTTGGTCGGATAGTTGAGCAACTTTCATTAAATAGTCACTTAACTGCTCTCCTGTGTAAAGCGTTATCAATTGAACAATAAATTTCATTCTTTGTTAGTTTAATATCAATATTTCCAATAATTAACTAAAACGATTGTCACACTACTCCTATAACCATTGATTATGCAAGCATATTATTTGAGATATGCAGGGTGTAATTGAGGTAGAACAGAAAAGTTGGCTAGCTCCGAGCGATAAAGTAACTCGAAATTGAAAGAAGAGAACTCTCGCGTAAGACCTTTATATGTCTTTCGAGAAAAATAATTCTGAAAACATACCGAAGGAGTGACTAACTGTGACAAGCCACAAGCACAAACATATTTTATATTACCGTAGAGTAACGTTTTCGGTCGCGGTTATGTTTCGAAACGAGGGCAATTTCGTACCTTATTATCGTTACTAATATCTTGTTCTCCTTCACGCCGCAACGCGCTGCAGTTGTTGACTGGATCGGTTCCATGAATGATAGAATTTTTCGCAAAACCGAAGCTCCATACCCAACTCATTTTCTTCACTTTCAACCTATTTATTCGCAAAAAGAAAAGACTCATTGCTTCCCCAATTGCGTGAAAACAGCGCAGGTTTGTCGAAGAAGAAAGTGTATAAATCGAACAGATACGGCGGAAACTCAGCTGCGTTAGGTTCTATTTGCAGAAGAATTTGCTGATTCCAAGCCCTCTCTTTGTCCACTCTTGTGGCTGTTGCTCTAACAGGAGCAACGTGGACGTAGCACGCGTATCTCCAGGAACCGGCGCGGCGCGTCGCGTCGCGTCGCCTCGTTCGTTTTTCTCGGGCAAAAATGAAATTCATCCGACAAGCGATGCAAGGAATGTCGCCGTGAGTCAGATGCGAGCGTGCACGTTCGCACGGCCGCTAAAATTGGAACTGGTTGGCGTCATAAACGTAAAAAGCCGCGTGGAAACGCGCCTTTCCACCACATTTTCAGTCCATCCGTAGTATTAACTCTTCCTTTCGAAGCGACGTACTCGACCGAACCCTATCTAAAGTGGATACGTCGCGTGGAAGAGATATAATATGATTTGTAATGGGAATAGCGTAATAGGGAAGGATAATATCGATGAACAAAATTCCAGGGGTCGAGGAGAGATTTATCCTTGAGCGAAATAGATTTTACAGCCGGCACGCGCAGAATGAATTAATTTTATTCTTTAAATATCAGTATCAGGAGCATCGAGTAAGTTAATAGTAACGAATCCTGCGATGTTTGAAAAATTTGCTCCGCATATCATGCGACGGAAATTTATTGTACATTTGCCAGATGAATCGTCTGCATATTTCAGGGTGATTCGTGTTCTCGTTTATTGTGTATTCACGCAGCGATTTGTCTTTCGCCATGCCTCTTCGGTGCCATGCGAAGGGAATTCGAAAGAGAAACACAAACAGAGTTCAAAGTGGCCACATTTTCGTCTCTGTCTTTTCAAATGGCACATATGCGCTCGTTATCGAACTGACAAAGGAAAAGGTGTGTTATACTATGTACAAATTTCATTTACAATGACGATTCCTGTTTAGAAATAGAAAGCTTTCAACGACGCACGCTATGTACTAGTTAATGGCAACTTATTCTCACCCCGACATATATGTGCGCTCATTGACTTCATAGTTTATCCTACAGGGTGTCCCGTAACTACCGTAACATCGGGAAATGAGGGATAGCTGGGGTGATCCTGAACAACTTTTTCCTTGACCAAAATGTTGTTTGAAGCTTCGTTTTTGAGTTATTAACCAAAAACACTGCCCAATGAGAGCACCCGTTACATCAAACTGTAACATTTGCTGTACGCTTTGCTCGGATACCCTAGATGCCCCCGTACACGACCGAGCGCAGTAGAGAGGTACGGGCCTGGTCGTGCGCTCTACGGGCGGTCTCATTGGCCAGTGTTTTTGGTTAATAACTCAAAAACGAAGCTTCGAACAACATTTTGGTCAAGGAAAAAGTTGTTTAGAATCACCCCAGCTATCCCCCATTTCCCGATGTTACGGTAGTTACGGGACACCCTGTATAATAATTAAGTTCATCTTTGCTCGCCTATGTGTAATTTAGAAAAATGCCTTGGCTCTATGGTTACCACAAATTTCTTACTTACAATCAAACCAAGCGTTACAATTTTCCAATAAATATTGTAGAGTATTGGGTTTACCGATTTTTAGCAAACGGATTAGGTTAAATTTGCTATAAAGTCGAAAGTAGTAGTATATACAGGACACTAACATATTCTTTCGTGTACTAACTCGTGTACTGTGCAATACCTTTGTCCATCACAGTTTTCGACATACGCGCCAGCAAAGTCTGTCAGACACCGTTCAAATAACCGAATAGAGTTTTCATCGCAGACAGCTTCCTGAATCGTTTCGTAGCACTGGAAAGTCGCGAAGGAAACGCGACGCTGGTCCAATTAAGAAACGCGGAGGATATCGCGAGACTGCTTTCGTTCCCGCGCCACGATTTTGTAGCAAGTACTTAACGGTATCGGCGTAAAAAGAAAACGACCGCGAAGCGTTTCGTCCGTAAACGCGTTCCGATGTACAGACCGCTCACGATACTGGCGACTGCAAACAAACCAGTCAAATAAGACCGATATACGAGATTCCCGGATTTAATACAATAGTTTCCGGCAATTACACTGCGCAATCGACAGTGAAGTCACGTTGATGAATCCCAGTTTCGTTAAATTTTGTCCTGCCTTACTTTCTTGCGAAACAATGTAGCGATTAATTAGTCGACAGGAATGAACGAAAACGGAGTGGGTTTCGAGTCGAGCGGCGAGCTTCTTGTGCGGCATCGCGACTATAAATTTATTCTAAAATCGGTGCGAAGGGGAATGAGTAACAAGCACTCACCAATTAATGTTGCCTGCGGAATAAAAACACGGAGGAAAGATTCCTCAAGAGCACGTCGCGGTTCAGCAAATCTTCTATTTTATTTGTTTATGATCTGCAAGGTCCGATACGGAACAGCTGATCGTCCAGAAAGTTCTTAGCAATTCTTTCAATCAATTTGCATACATTTTTCCGCTGAAAGCAGGATGATATGTCCCAAGTGCAATAACAATGAAATAACCCTGGACGTAAACGTGCCTATGGCCAAAAAGGTATCACTTATCATTTCTCATAGTTGTGTAAGCGTGATTCCGCCATCGATAACAAACGTCCCGTGAGTAATTCACGACTGCAAATTGAACCCTGGAGACTGGGAAGAACGGCTGTGACCCATTACTCCGTGAGTCACCTGTTACACTCAACTTTATGGCCCTATGACGTGATACCGAACACTTCTGTCAGAGTATTATATTTTACACTTTTATAGGTCACGTTTGTTTAGCCGCCGGAAAAATAGTTCGGTCACGAACGCTGGTCATTAAATAATTGCTTTTCATCAAGAAAGATAATAATTTTGAGCACTTCGCTTAAAATAAATGCTACAAATGATTGAAAGGAATATCAATCTCCCTTTTATTTTGCTCGCAGTAGAATAATTTACATTTTAATAGCTTAAATTTTATTTTTCCGGACGAAGAATAATTTTTCAATCCCAAAGAACAGTAAAAACAGTGCCAACCATTACTGTGAACTCACTGTACGCGAAACTTAATACTTGTCACGTAACACCTTCGTCCGCCGCACCCTTCAATGCCATAACATCTTCTCCCAAAGAACACTGCCTTCGAAAAGTCTGCTCGTCTCAAGCAATGTTTAATCGCCTCCGCAACACTTGCCAACGACTCTCAAGGGAATTCCCGATTAGGACTAGTCTGGACTTTTTCTGGACTTTTTCTGGACCTTTTCCGGGCTTGGCCGATCATTAACGAATGGAAAGTCGATGAGGAGAATCGGCGTCCGCGCATTGAAAGGGTTATTGCAACGCTGCGGGATTAGGCCGATCCCATCCTGAATCACAACCGATGGATGAGCGTGAAAAAGGAGCGAGAGAGATGGGGAGAGAGCGTCCTTCGGGTGATTCACCAGGTTTGCGGTTTCGTTACTTCAGTCTGTGCACTGGCAGACGAGTACGAACAAGTGGTTCTCATCGTTGATGCGAGATCCAGTGACCCTTCCAAGTTTACTCAGCAGACTAGTCCTGAGCTTCGCCTGAGTATCTTCGCCACGAAACTCTCCTCGAACGATATTTCACGATATGTACTTGTCGTTCCATGCGAGCGTTCAAGTATAGAGGGTGTTTGAAAATGGATGGACGAAACTTCGAGGGCGTACAATGGACCAAACAACGTGTTTGCACGCTCTGCCAGTGCGATTGCTTTCTTCGTCGTGTAGCTTCTTCTCTTGCTCTTTTTTCATAATCGAGCTCTTTAAATGAGCAAAGTGTGTACATGATTTTTAAGCGCAATAGAATACTAAAAGCCGGACACTGTGGGCTGTATTAAAACAAATGAAAAATGTTTGATAGCGTGAAACACAAATTATTCCATAATTCATTTCTACATTGTGTTGCAGTTTCGATTATTTACGTTTCGCTATGAAGGCATACAAAAAGTGTCGTCCAAAAGTTTCGAGGGGTCATTAGTTCCTTAAATATTTCTTCATTCACTAGTAAGAGAATGCAATGAACCGTAATCAGTTTTAAGACAAAATTACGTTCAACGAAACGGTGCTATTGAAAATAGTAAATAAGCTCTGTTATTTAAATTTAAATTTGAAATTAGTGCTATTTTATTTACAAATGAATACTTAATTTCTACCATGTTAAACAAACTATCCGAATTTCGTCTACCAAGATGGCATTTGCTCTTCGACCTTCGTTCATTATTAATCACCGTTGAGTGGTTCCTAGTTCCTAGTTAAGTCGTTCTATTGAAAAAGGTGTCGCTCGCTACCAATTGAAACGAATAATTGAAACGAGTATCGATCTCCATTTTATTCTGCTTGCGATAGAATCTTCTTCTGGAACCCTATAAATGTACAGTCAGGAATACCGAATGATTTTCAGTCAAGGGGTAACTGGTTTGAGAGAAAAAAACGTTTCCGTTGCCTCATTGGGGATTTAAAAAGTCATACTAAACTGATGTCAAAGTTTCTATAAAAAGTTCAACATTTCCCAGAGCACTAACGGTAGTAACGTAAACGAAAATGGATTCACTCGATTTCATCCGATATGGCCTGCTTAACACCAGAAGAAGCACGATGAAATGGCTAAAAATCAAAGGAAATATCGAACACCATGGTGAAACGTGCCGTATGAGTAATCGTTACGCCCGGCACGTCGACAGTTTTATCAGGAAAACAGATCTGCCGTGTCTCGATTGAGAGACTAGACCGAGACGAAGGAACAGGTCGTGATAGGTATTCCAAAAATCAACGCTGAAAGGTGGAAGGAAGAAGCGGGTTGTGAATGGACGACTCGACGAGTCCTTTCAAGACGAAGAAACACTAGAGCCGTTTCGCCTCAGTAACCGCGGTCTTGCTTCAGCTCCTCCCGGATTCCTTTGTTTAATGCCTTATTGCGATATTTTAACACGGTTCCGCTGTTGCCATGCGGCTCCACGCTTACCCTGCTCGTCGTGTGTCGCCACAGTCGGCCAAGAATCATCGCACTCTATACTAGCGATGGGCATAATCCTTCTCAATTAGTATCGATTCTTAACGTTCCGAGAGCCAACAAGTTCCAAAGTGTAAGTCAGTCGATGTTTTCCAAAACGTTCATACATGTGTACAAGAGATATGCTACATACAAATGCGTCGTCGAGATTTGCCGACTCTCGAAGGACAAATTTTCTAATGTCGTATATGTAGTACTTACAAGGGGTTTCGTCGTGCTGATTATGTACCATTATAATTACGAAGATAAGCTTTGAAAATTTCCACAATACTGGACCAGTATTGCGGACTAAATGTCATTATCCAGAGCTAACGGCATGGGTGCAGAAAATTTTTTAGCTTCGTTTTTATTTGTTATGTTTCTCTTTTTCTTATTTCTTCCTTGTCTACTGTTTTAGAGGTGTTTGAATTTTTCTTCAACTTGAAGCCACTAAAATGGACTCCGGCCATCTAAAGGTTAACATTCAGCCACGTATCCGAGACTATGTCGTCTATCTCTTTTCATGAATTTCAGTGAAATTACTGCGGACAAAGCATTTGCAATATGACAAATGAGAAACCCACTACATTGAAATAACATCGGTATAAATTGTAGAAGGGAACGGTTTCTAGAGAATTTAGGAAAGCAATTAGTTGCACGTGTCATTGGCGGAAGAGTCTTGGAAATAGAACGCGGAAAACCTATGGCCCGCTACGAAGAAATGATCGATTCCGTAGAGGCTACTAGGAGAAAAATTCATAGGCAAACAACTGTGTCAAATGAAAGACGAGGTAAATGTTTTACACGTATCGAAAATGGTGGCACGTATAGACTTATCTTTAGATGCAACGAGTGTCAACGGTATATACGTACATATGTAACCTACATTCTGTATCTCAAAATAGTTTACTGTGCGTACATTGCAAAAAGTAAATGTTGTTATTCATTCTGTATCAGGATTTTGTTTATATTTTTTTGTATTCATTATTTATTCAAATTAATAAAAAGAAGTGCGAATTACACCTTTTGATATGTATTGAAGGTACATATGAATACACATTATCAAAGAGTATCGATGTCTAGATGATACATACCCAAAAGTATCGATAGTTTTGCAATTCAATGTTTTCATTTGTTATTGTGCAGGCATTTGTAGTACAGACAGTTTGGCTATGTGCAAATTCGATTTGCAATAATATCGATACATTCGTTTTCGTCGCAACACCAGTAGTTAGAAGTTTGTTTTCATTTTGGCAAGTTCTACACCTTTCAAGACGATTCGAATGTTCTAAAAAATTATTTGATAACCGAATTGTTTGCAAATTGTGAGAGAGATTTGGATCACTCCCATCACTACCCCACACAAGCTGCAGTTATGCAACGAGTCGTTTCTTACTCGCGATTACCGCGCCTTTTTAGGAGAATCTTTCAGATCGGTTGTGAGCTCCGAAAAACACTCGATATCGTGTCACACAGAAAAACTTGTGTAGGGAGAAACATGTATTTTAATAGCATGTATATTTGTTTCGTTGATCTTTTCACTTCCTCAATAGAGAAAACTTTATGCACTGTTTATTTTTTCATAAGATAAACATATAAATAATTTAATTTAGAGTGCGAACTTAACACCTTTAATGATTAAAAGGCGCACGTGTCTTTCTTGAGTATTCTGGCAAAATTTTATGCGAATCTATCAAACATCAGAGATACACAAATGGAAATAATAAAATATAATTGAGTAACGAAAACAAATTGAAATAAAAAGGAAATAATTGGGTCACGAAAAGGTCAAGGGTCTGAATATGTTCGAACGTTAGAATATTTAAATACTTTCCCCAAACTATCCTTGGACTTGGACTTGAAGTTTTTAATTGAACTATATACGTATTTCAATATACATTTAATATATTATATTACTAAACCACACGTTAGAGATATTAAATTCAATTTGGTCCAATTTTGTTTTTATTTCTCTCGCCCCTGCTGCTTCCATTTAAAGGCAATTTCAAACTGGGATTCATATTATATTTGAGCGTCATATAAATGTGCCCTTTCCAACGCTAGTTTTATTATACTAATTTTACTTCGCATACTTGTGTTGAACAATGAAATTACCCAGCTAGTAACATAAGATCGGGGGAAGTTAGTATTCGGGCATGTAATATATTTACATATAACGTTAGAATTAAAGTGAATGGAAATTTAATCCCTACAAGGGTGTACAAAAGAGCTGCGAATACGTCTGTACTTGCTAGACTTCCTGAACACAGGCGTCGAGTCCTTAACACTAGATTTACGTACAAGTTTGAACACTTCTTTTTACTGACTTCCCTCAGATTAACGATTGCTAATAAAAAATGCGCATTTTCTTTAAAAAATTAATTCACTTAATTCAGAAACGAAATATAACTAATTGAACTATATAATATTAACGGAACTTCATTCATCTTTGTCTCTCGAATTCAGAAATGCGTCAATTTGACGCGTTCCGTAAACCTAGTGTTAAAAACATTAAAAGTAGAACAACTTGTTACTTGTATCGATTTGCATAGTATCATTCTGCCTTTGGTTAATTTAACTAAACACGATGTCTGTTGTTTCTAACTTCCTTAAGCTATTATACATAGATGCTACAAGGAAGAAACTTTTACTGTTTCGTGTTCGAATACTATGCTCAATTTGTTCTTTGCGTTCAATATTTGACGCCGCAACGAGGAATAGGCTACGCAACCATAATGAACAAAAAGCAAAATGATTTTTGGTTGATATCGAAATGTCTCATAAATATTTGTATATGTACCTTCGCACGTTTTATAATATAGTAGGACCTCAGGTATCTTAGCTAATATAGGTAGGATAACATAATATGTAACATATTGCCTATTGCTGCGTGCATATTTGCATAATTTAAAAGATATATACAATTAAGCAGCCTAAGCTAAAAAAAAGTAACTTAGATGAGGAAAAAGTGATTGGCAGAGTATATTAATACACACGGATCAAAACAATCAGAGCATCGCTACTGTAAATGTACGTACCTATACATAATACATAAATATAAGTATTGTACATACATTTAAATAGCTTTTTCCTCTTCCAGTGTACTTCCGAATCTCCCGGAAATTAGTAATTTCGGAGAATTGATTCCTCTTTTACGGTTGACAGTGTCATATCTTTGGAAAACGAAAATTTCAAAAGAAATTGGAAAGTACAATCCGACGAATATTCATACTAGCAAGAATCCCGTGATAGCATCGCGTGTTTATAGTACTATATTATTACAGAGTTATGTAGACCGTTATCAAATTAGAAAATGTTCCGCAAAGCGATACAACAATCTAGATTTTTATCACAAAACTCTTCTACATATACCGCAGAACCATGAAAAGTAGGAAACGTGTTGCAAGGTAGCATAACAAGATTAATTTTCTCTGAAGATGTGAACGGGAAGCTCACTACCTGTGCACGACTCTAATATCAGATCATTCTATTATTATTAATGTTCTATTCGTAAAAAATAATATAAAATTTATTTACTAACTTCGATCGGGTAACTTCGAAACCTTCAAAAGTGGAAACCATCGTACCTTGCATTTTGATCGTTGTTTAGACATATTAAGATGTTTATAATGTAATAACTACTTGGATCACTTTATTCGGGAGTCCACAGAAGTATGTTGCATTAAGAACAAATCTGAATGAACATCTGGGAAAGAAGTGGCTCGGAGATTTGTAGTCAGCTAATTAAAATCTTGAAAAAACTGTCTATTGAGGGTTACAAAATCAGATACGTGTTGAACGCCGTTGTTATTCACTATTTTATACATACAGCTATTTGCGTAAAATATGAATAAAGACCGTTCTCTGTTAAATATCTTAACGAGTCCGATAATTTTATTGAAATTTGTATAAAATTGTATTACGTGTCCTATGACTGATGTAAACGCCATAGGACGTCTGTCTCCAAACGTTTGTGGTAACAAATTGACATCGACTTCTGTTGAACTGTATAACAATTGGATGAAACAATTAATAACGAAATCGATGTTAATTTGATGCCTGTATTAGTTCTTTATGCGATAGTCTCATTTGATTTGTTAAAATCAAGGATTTCAATTTTGTCCTTTTGGCCACGAAATTGATGAATTTCCCCACTGTGCGTCGTTACTCGTGGTATCGCCCGATATTATACAACCTATCCCCAAAAATCGTTCGTTCGCCCTTTGCGAAATAAAGAAACAGCGATCCATCTCGTCAAATACTATCTATACGCCAAGGAAACCGTTGATTTCATAACACAAGTACGTGAACAGCGTTAACGAAATAATAAATGCACGAGATCCGCGGGGAACAGCCGACGGATTTGGTCGGTGCAAGTGCATACATACAAACACGTTCGCGCTAGCGTGGACGCTTTAATGTCCGCGCAACGAAAGCAAGAAAAGCAGGCTCCGAGTGACACCGACGTCTAAAGTGCAGCTGCAAGTGGATGAGCGTGCAGTGAATTCCGAGTGCGTCTAATTAAAAGTCATCTGCATATTTATGGAAGGGAATGACGGGGAGCAAGGGTTGCTGGATTAACGCACAGAGAGTAGAGATGAAGAGGAGCCGACGCTACTGCCGCGACAGCTACTGCTGATGGTGTATTAAAAATAAAGGGCACAACAAAGAAGCGGAAGAAACATGCGTCTGGTTAAAGTGGCCGTGTTTACTACTTTTATATCTCTCATTATGAGCCGGCGTTTTCCTTCCTCTGCGAATCTTTATCTCGCACCGCGCCGGCTGCCCTGCTCCTTTCAAACGGCCAGCAAACCAATTATCATGGATATGTGTATAAGCACATACATATGCATACACGTGCGGGCCAACGCAACGGGGGAAATGATTTCTTTCGAAAGTGAACCGAATAAAACGGCAACAGGAACGGAGATGTTCCTGCGCTAGCTGTAGGTGATCAGAGATCAGGCTCGTAGCTAAAATTAGTGGGGGTGCTGCTTCAGAAAATATTTAGCCTTTGCTTTAAAATTGTGTAAAAGGCAATGCGGGAGCGACAGTGCTCTATCTCCCTCGCAGCCTCTCGTGCAGCTTCCTATTAGTGGTGGAGAAATATCGATGGCATTATCGATCTTATCGATGGTTACTAATATCGAAAACTATCCATAGTACATTTTTACTATCGGTAGTTATCGGAAACGTGGGTGGATATCCGTAGTGCCGCGAATTTAAAAACGTTGGTAGCTATAATTTGATGATAGGCATTTGATCCATAGTTGACGGTAGCGATAGTATTTTGTCATTAAAGACTGTCTTTCTTTTAACAACAATTTTATATCCTTGTTAGGCTTTGTATACATTCCATCACTATCGATAACTATCGATGGTCGAGGGGGCAACTATCGGAAACTATCGCTAGAACTGACTATCGATATTTCTCCACCTAACAGTTCTTGACCTAACAGTCAAACACCACGCCGCTGGAACTGTGAAGCGCACAGTTCCATACAGAGATTTTTGTATCTTTTTCATAAACTGGGGATGGCTACTGACATTAAGCTTAACACTAAAACTACCGATAAGTTTTGGTACTATTTAGACAGTATACGTTAGACAAATTATGAACACGAAAATGGTTGAATGGACATTAAATAAAGATATATAATTGTCAGTTTGTCTTATTGAAAGACATCATGAATTGCTGCAACAATGCCTACATGTTAATAACTTTAAAGCAAGAAATCTAAAACCAGTCACTTTGACTGATAATTCTAGTGTTAAGGATTATATATTGTACAAGTATAAAGAAAGAATTAAAGAAAAAAAGGCTCATTATATTAAATAGTTCCAGTTCCACAGTGCCTATACACGAGCCGCCACTGTCAGAGATGGTAACTGTTGTAACCAAACTTTAAAATGTTGTGGTGCAGCAATTAGTATCTTAATTGAAATGATTGTGACTATGACTTATCAGAATAGTTGAAAACATAACTGGGTTCTTATTTCTGACAGGAATGTAGGAATGAAAGTGCCAAATTGGAAACTTTCATTACCATTAGCTAATATTAGAATCTGTGCAACAAGATTTGCGTCAAGGTTCCGTGGACACAGCCATTACTATGCTTTAGTTAAATTATAATTATTGTATCCAATAAGTGAATCCTTTCGATTTTAGAAACACGACGAACAGAGAAAAATGTTAAATAGTAATTCTAAAGTTACAGTTGGTCAGTCTGATTGGGTTGTGGAGAACTTCGGTTGTTTAGAGAGCTGTGTGTGTGTGTAAGAAAAGGTGTGATAGAGCGGGATGATATATGTGTACAATAAAATTAAAAAAAGAACGGTGTCACAGGAACGTTAAGTAATATCAGATATAATTAAATGTAAGTTAGTAGTATTGAACATTGAATAAAACATATATATATATACTTAAAAACAACAAAAAACGTACGGAATAGCATCTGAATCATTAATATAAGTTAAAGTACGTTCATTCACAGAATTTCAACTAAATACCTAACATTCGGATAATATAGTATGTACATTGTGAAACGCGAGAGCCTGAAATATTTTGTAATTTTTCCTCACTCTTCCAACAGTACTGCATCCAATTTGTAGCAAAAATGCCGAAATAAACTAGGCCAATTATTTATTTCCAATAGTTACACCCCTTAATCACTAGTGTCTTTAACAAAAGAAATTCTCGATGCTTCGAGAAAGTTACTCTCTATATTCTATATCGTCCAAGCACCTCTCCCAATTAGTAAAAAGTTGAAAACTCCTAAATCAAATGGAAGAAAAGGTGCCCCGGGCAATGTATTTCCTTTGATACCTTTTAAAGAACTGACGGGGAAAAAGTAATCAGAGCCAACGGAACCGAAAAGAGCTCCTTTAACGTCCTGTCCAGTAAGAACAGTAACAGTAAGATAATTACATGGTTCGTGACCGAGAAGTGTATTATCTTCACAGACGACTGTACCGAAGTTTCACGGAGAAAGAGATTTCCGGGCCGCTTTCAATGAACACCAGCATTCTCATGGTGAGAAAATATATTTCACACGACGATGATCATCCTTGCGTTTCTCTTCCTTTCTTCAACGCCGTCCAAAACTTTATCTTTATTTAGCGGAGAGCTCGGGAAGCAATAAATTATGCCAGAGCCGAAACGTATCCATTGCACAGTTAATCGTTCGATGTTAACCATGAGAAAGAGAGGATCTGTTTCTGTATATTCGAAAATTTAAAACATCATTCTATGACGCATTTATGTGCTGAACTTATTACTTAATAGATTTTTCGAAAAAGTAAATAATGTTGTTTTGTATTGCAGTACGATGCGTCGCTTGCAGAGGATATTAGCTAGCATTAAATAGTTATCAAGGGCATACTCGATAATCTCAATTTAATTCTAGTTATTATTTATCACAATAATAACTTTGAACTTTTTAAATTAAATCAATATATCATAGTTATTCGTCCATTCGTAAACCCATGCGTTCAATTATTTATCACATAAGCATATCTGTATACAACTATTCTGGATCTATTTGAAACCAACAGTCTGCTTATCCTTGTTTGCAAAATTGTATTGTCCGTAGAATATTTTACTTATATAGTGCAATATCTGAGCCTTTGCACAATTGTAGTTCATATTATGCTAAAAACGGAACAATTTTTGTTTCCTGTTAACAAAAAAGCAGTCCTTGGGGTGAAAACAGCCCTTCAAAGAAATTTTGACTTTCCATATTATCGCGAATAATGAAGAAACTGTTTAAGATACAGGGAAAAAGTTAAATTTCAAAAGTTGAATGGCCCTTTATGGTCTATAATACGGATGTGAGAAATATTTTTTAAATATTCGTAAAAAAAACTGTTTCCCAATTCTCCAGTTGCCGAACTTCCCTTGGAAGTTTAATACAGCGAGTTGGTCACGATTAACACTAGGTTTACGGAACCCGTCAATATGACACATTTCAGAATTCGAAAGACAAAGATTAAGGCAGATCCGTTAATATTATATAACTAAATTAATTATACTTCATTTCGAAATTAGGCGAATTAAGTTTTTAAAGAAAACGCGCATTATTATTGGCAATCGTTAAGCCGAGGGTAATCGGTAAAAATAAGTGCTCAAACTTGTCCGTAAACCTAGTGTTAATATGTATGATTGCGTTAGAGGTTGTAAATATTCTGTTGCTCTATTTGTCTCGACAAGTGGAAAAGTTCGTAAAGGGAACAACAATTTATCAAACTTTCCAGTTTAAATCGAGAAAAGGAGACAGAACCGACTGTGCAGATGATAAGTGTAAACATTAAAGTCTTCTTGACAACTTTGCGCCAGAAATATCCCATGCGACTCCTTAATTGCATACCGTTTTCTTAACATACAATATGTATGAAACGCAGGTGGCAGGTGAACGACAGCCGTGTAAACAATTTATTCGCGTCACGTGGTCACAAGCGCATAATTGCATGCCCTTTGCACGATCGTGGAATACGAAACGCGAGGGAACATTGTCCGCGAATTGTCGTCGATATTAATTGCAAAATTGGCAAGCACAATCACATTCGCAGGAAGCAAGGCCGAGAATACTTATCGTTGCATTTATCCAAAATTATCGGCCATCGAATAATCTTTCAACGAATGAAAATGTAAATTGCGCGGTCAATATAAATAGGCACGAATAGCTCGAAACTAAAATACAATTTGCCATACGTGTTTAGATTGACGTTCGTACTTTTCTTACGAACTTTTTCTTTTCGGGAAATACCGAATCAGTTTTTGTACAATAAAACTTGAACAACGTAAAATCGCCTTCCATGGAAGTAATGAATTCGCGTGTAATCGTAAAATATAATACGTTGCTAGGAAGTTCTTTTTAACACTGTGTCCGATCACGACAGTCGGAAGAAGAGCACGTTTAAGTAATTACTGCGATTAAATCAGAGGAAAATCTGAAATCTCGGTTAAAACCGCGTGCGTTCATTTGCAGGAGGAAATGACGTCAGGAGGAAGTCTTTCGATGCAACCTTTCTACCGGTTGCGTCCAAGGCACTTCTGCTAGTGGAAATTTATTTGTTGGAAATTTTCGATTATGTAACTGGGTGCATCTACTTTTCAAACTTTTCAGGCCAAACGATCAAATGGCGCAATTAATTAATGTATTTATTCCATCGCGTACAAACGTAACAGAAATAATCAAAATATGAAAGTTTCGAAAGAACATTTAACCTTCTATACGCTGGTGTAACTTTCATATCACGTACTGATAATCTATATTTTGTAAATCTCTCCTAATTCTTTACAAACAATTTGCTGAAGCGTTCTGCTTGCCTGTTGCACCATTCCATTGCAATTGATCTGTTTATTGCCTCCCAACTTTCATTGCGAATTCACCACTCTTTCAAATCTTGTCAACCGTGAAAATCAATTTCTCAACCGAAGAAGAATTTCAACGAGCAATATCAAGTCCATCGGACACCTTGTATGAAATGGAACGTTTTCGAAAATGTTCATTAGAAAAACAACGAATCAATCCTTTCCCTATTGAATTTACAATTAACCGTAGGAAACATTTGCAAGATAAGCTTCGGTAATTGCGAACGACAACCAGAAACGATCTCCCAGCGAACAAAGTAGATTTTCCAAACGGTGGAATACATATGTCGGACTTACCAACGCAATGCACAGCTATATCCTCTTCTTCCCGCTGTATCAGAGCACCACAGATCACTAACCCAACCACTGAACTCGAACGTCGAACAGTACTTAACGATCGACTTGCTGTTGCGAACGACCCGCTATTGTCCTCGCCCAATCTCCAAAACAAGCCACGAATCGAACACGAATACGAAACAACAAACTCTGTCCGCAGGGAAACGTCGAAACGTACGAAACGTTCGAAGAGTCTGTCCACTGTTTTCCAACTTGGCGGCAACTGGCCGATCGGTTTCGTTCAATTTCGTTCGGCGAGTTTGTCGGATCGCGAGCGCAACGAAAGATCGGCGATACGCCGACAGGAAGCCGAAGGAGGGTCGACTGCGAGTTACCGGGAGGAAACGTGCGACGAACGGAAAGGTGAGAATTGCCGGTGTAGTCTCCGTCGGACGAGTTCACAAACGAATGACGAACGAGCGAATGGTCGGAGGTCCTCCAGGCATCGACTCTTTTGCTCGAGGACGAAGGAAGAGGTAGACACTGAGGCACGGCGCGGGCTGGTGTTAGCGATGGGAGTGATCGAAATAGTTTTCTTCCAACTTTCAAGCAATTCGAACACTTGCATAGAATAGTCGAGATGTATAGTGGAAAATGAACAACTCGATAACTAACTACTAAAATGGTACTGGCGTTAAGACTACTGCATCGAATGTATCGGTGCTCTCGCAAACAGAATCAAGTGTCCGACTACTCTGCGAGTATCGACAAACTGTGTGTCCCTGTATCTGTAGTCGAAAAAAATGAAAACAATATCGTACTAACCCAATGCCCCTACTGTTATGTACAGAATTGTGAAACTATCGATACTATATCGAGGATCGATACTATAAACTATGCAGGATCGATTCTTTTCAGAGGCTGTCATTTAGGAATCGATAGTCATCGCTACTCGTATAATCGAATGCACTTTCGATACAATGACTTACGTTAATATAATATTATATTATAATATAATATTAATAAACTTATGTTAATTGGTTTATGTTGCGAAAGTTTCCAGTTTGTGAAATAAGTTTTTCGAAAGAGAATAATTCTTTTCGCATACGACACATTTAATTGTATAATCGTTTATTCAATTTGTCGAAAGCGTTACCATAACTTTTCATTTTCCCGAAGAAGTTGTTTAATCCTTGTGGAACATCTGCAAGTATGTACTATATATGTATATATCAGAATGAACTCACTCCAAGTCAAAATGATTCTGCCCAACGCATTTACACAGAACGAACATTAAATATTAAGATAATTCGGTCTTCCCCTAGAGGACAATGCTCGAAATGGTACATTAATAAATGAGAAAAGAATATAGGTACTCCCCGTTCCAGTCAGTTTAACCGAATTCTCTATACACGACTTAAAGACAAGTAGAAAGGAGTATAAGAATAAAATACGAGGACCATTCAATACGTAACGAGACAAATTGATATAGCTCAAAAACTGTTTATTCAATTAATACAATATTTTGGCTACTTTTCAATATAATCCCCCCAAACACTTATACATTTGTCCCATCGTTCCTCTAATTTTCTTATGCCCCTAGTGTAAAATTCTTTCGGTTGCTGTCGGAGCCACATTTGCACCTGAATCTTGACTTCTTCGTTGGAGCCGACTAAAAATCTAATCGCAGCACGTTGTTCTTCCGCGGTGCAATTCTCAATCGGACTTGACATTTTGACCTGACTGAATTATAGGTCAGGTTTACAAAATCTTGTCAAACAGCTGATCAGAAATCGTTACAAGGATGCCAACTTGAAATATAGAAAGTTTCCTATTGGTTCATGAAACCCTTTAGGAGCTATATTACTTTGTCTCGTTACTTATTGAATGGCCCTCGTATTTGTTGAACCAGCGCTCGATCTACGGGCGCTCTGATTGGCCAGAGTTCTTCGTTAATAATTCAAAAACTAAGCTTCAACCAACATTTTGGTAAAGGAAAAAGTTGTTCAGTGTCAGCCAAGCAACCCCCCATTAAACGCCGGATTAAAGATATTAAAGATATCAGACCCTGCACATCGTTTCGAGTAATCACGAGCGGCACTGTTTATCATCTAAAATTCAATCACGGTGATGCATATCGCCTGTCGACGCGAATTCTATTGGCGCGAAGAGGAGAACGCGTAAACCTGACAATTTCTACCTGCACATCCGGCGTCTCAACCCCAACGCGATAGAGCTTTATACATATGTGCCACCGCGACTCTTTCTGCTAGGATTCGCTCGACGGCCATGCTGCTTCAGACATTTCCATCTTCGTCCCTCTCAGACGTGCAGGCCGGCTTTCAATTTTATTTCGTTCCTCGATCATACACCGTACTTCGTCCAGAGATGCTGCAATGCGGCTCTACTGCCTCCCATCGATTCCACCGACACGACGCGACGCGTCGTTGCATTTCATCGTTGAAAAGGTATAATCGTGCACTTCAATGCACATATGTGTTTCCCTTTTCCAATGAATCCTGACGTAGCTTTCACAAAGTTGTCTGCGCACGTGTAGCTATTACGTTAGTGAACGAAAATCGAATAGAACTTTCTTCAAGGATCCGTCATTCAAATTGGAAATATCAAGAAGAATCAATTTGAATGTAGCAAATTGATAAACGAGTAAAAAACGAAGAACAAACCTGTAGGGGTTCAAGAGTAATATTATACTGTGACGAACAGCAACGAATCCTCCTCTAAACGTACCATACACTCACGCAAGATCGAAAATGTTTAAACAACGAGAGCGCTGAATACTGTTGTTAATAACAATGGTACTTGAACGATGTCAACGAGGAGGGTGTACAAGAATACACGAATAATGTCAAGTGTATTGTAAGTTGACGTGAAATGGTGTGATTTCGTAGTACGAAACAGCAACACCGGATCAAGATCATTTTCAACGGCACGAACTTTCACGCTCTCGCCAAAGACGACGCTTTCGTTACCTAATTGATTGTCGTGTCTGCTCGCATACGCCGTGCCACGATTTTATCCACTTAACGGTTCTTAGAAAATGCGAAATAGCAAGAAGTAAGTGTTCCATGGCTGATCAAAATTCTCCCCCGTGATCGCGTCAGCTGGAGCGTAGGTAATTGCACTCGACCAGATTGCGATACATTTACCGATGCTCAATTAAATGAATTACTTTCAAATAAAAATATTAAAACATCGTTCGCAATCGAGGACAGAAATGTTTTAAATATACAGGGTGTCTCCTAACATGGCGACCTCAAATAATTCGTAAGGTATTCGTTGCACGAAAAAATGTTTCAAACAAAAGTTGCATGGTATCTAGGGGGACATACAGTGCTCTAATCTGTTTTTTATTACCTTACTTTTTTATTGAGATATTAGGGTCACCTTCAGATTAGGTAAACACAGATTAGAGCACTGTATGTCCCCCTAGATACCATGCAACTTTTGTTTGAAACATTTTTTCCTGCAACGAATACCTTACGAGTTATTTGAGGTCGTCATGTTAGGAGACTCACCCTGTATATCGCGCCATAGTTCTGAATGGAAACTTGTATCGTAATGGCGGTATTCGTTTTGAAATTTTGTGACTGGCCGAAACATAATGAAGCTTGAGGTTGATCGCTGCTTCAACATCATTTTCAATTAAGCCTGCACCGGATTTCGTTCGAGACACTTTCGAAGTTGGTTTTATAAAGTCAGATTTGAAACTATAATACCAAAAGTGTATTCTTCCTAAGAGTGAAAAAAGTTTCCTTTCACGGGTATAAAGACGTTTTGCTTATATAACTACATACTTACGTACTAGTCCTGCAAGTTTGTCTTTATATTTTAAACAATTTACTACGCGCGCAATGATTTGTGCACAGCCTTAATAAAGTCGGGAATAATTAATAATAGGTAGATCTTCCTTTTGTTTATATTGTATAACCACCGTGTGCCACGGGCAATATGGTTTTACTCATTTTCACGTCCTGGGAGTTAGTTTCTTTTCTAATTTCGCTATTAATATTATATGTTCCCATTCTACCCGTGGAATCGTCCGCTGGTCGACTTGAAATTCTCTCCGCAGCTATCGCGCTTTCCAGGGCTTAAACATATGTATATCCGTAAATATACGCGACAATACACCCTCTGTCCCAAAAATAACCGGAATGGCTTTAAAGAAAACAAAATAGTGCAAAAAACATGACAAAAATCATTTTATTTATTCGAAATATTCTCCCTCAGCAGCAATACAACGATTTGCACGTTCAAGAAGTGCATTAAATGCCTTTTTTATTTCACTGATTGGAATGGTGTTCAGTATGCTCGTCGCTGTCCGTTGAATATCTTCAATTGATGAAAAACGGTTTCGTTTCATCGCCAAATGCAGCTTAGGGAATAGAAAATAATCGCAGGGAGCCAAATCAGGTGAGTACGGGGGATGTTGAAGCAAACAAATTTGTTTCCTGGTCAAAAAGTCAGTGATAATTGACGAACGATGAGAGGGTGCATTATCGTGCAACAATCGCCAACTGCCGGGTTCTCGGAATTCAGGGCGAACGCGACGAATACGGCATACCAAACGCTTTAATACACCAAGATAATACTGACCATTAACCATTGTACCACTTGGAACGAATTCTTTGTGGATAATCCCCTTGGAATCGTAAAAAGCAATGAGCATTGTTTTGATTTTTGACTTCTCCAAACGAGATTTCTTTGGATTTCCTTTTTCTGCTAACCGCCATTCAGCACTTTGGCGCTTGGTTTCTGGATCGTATTGAAAACACCACGTCTCATCACCGGTTACAATCGTTTTTTAAGAAGTTTTCGTCTCTTCGAGCTTCTCTCATGATGTCTTTGCAATTCCCAATTAGGCACAATTTTTGGTCATCCGTCAATCGATGTGGAACAAACTTTGAATTTAGCTTCCGAAGATCAAGTTTTTCGGTTAAAATGCGATGAATTATTGTCTTGGATATTCCAAGTTCCATTTCCGTAAATCTCACTGAAGAGTTTTTCGTAATTTTCACGAAATCACGCACTTTTTCGACATTTTCTTCGGTCATCGTTTCAATTGATCGGCCTGATCGTTTATCATCATCCACATCCTCCCTGCCTTCTCTGAATCGTCGATGCCACTCAAAAACTTGTGTTTGTGATAAACAATTATCTCTCCATGAGCGATTTTAAGCATTTGGAACGTTTCTGTAGCACTTTTACCGTTTGTAACACAGAACTTAATGTTGATTCTTTGCTCTTTATTCATTTTTCGACCGATGTATACAAACTAGTGTCACTTAATGCGTCGTATCTTGGCTTTTACTGAACGAAATCTGATGCAATTTTTACAAATTGGTAAGGAAAGTTAACACTTCATGAATCAATCGCATAACAATAGATAGCACCACTAATTTCGTTAAACTAGAGCCATTCCGGTTATTTTTGGGACAGAGGGTGTAGAACTATACAAATTGCATGAACGAAGCAGCTAGTATCTGACAATAAGTGTACACGTAAGTATACATACATACATACATGTCGATACTTAGCGAATTTTCAAACGAATATGTATGAACAACTTTTGTTCTACACTTTTGACTTATCATTTGCTCAAGAACCACCACTTTTTCGATTATACAACGATTTTCGGAACGCCCTGTACAATTTCAATAATTTAGATTGTACGTGCAAAATTTGTTGAAACGGACAAACGCCACTAACATTTTGTAAATGAAATTTGATCAAGCAAAGTTTGCCTATCTATTATATTTCGGACAGATCTAGGGTACTATACTTGGTCCAGTTCGAATGCTATGTATGTATATACCTACTCGAGAGAGGCTTATATCCATCCGTAGCTGAAACGCAGCTAAATATCCGACACGACGAAGGAAGCGGCGATCAACGATGTGTTCGTGTGCCACGTGCCCGCAACACGCTCCTGCAATTAGGCCTAGGAATCGCTATTGTGTCGAAGCTTGACCCTCCCAAATAGAATCTCGACAATGGGAATGCGAGCAATTTGCTGAGCGCGACTGGCCCAATTGTAGCACGATCATGGAATTGGGTAAACTTTGCCAATAGGATTCGCCAAATCGACATCCACGTCCGTTAATCAATTATGTAGGCGAACGTTCGTTGCTACACTTCGTTCCCTTTCAATCACCGTCGTATCGTTATTTCCACGGAAATTCAATTACCTGATCTAATTTCAAAAGTTCATTTCGAAAGAATTGTTGTACTCCGAATATCATAGAAGGTACGCAAAGCCTTTCGAAATAACCTGACATAATGTTACGCTTAATCCTTATAAATGAAAAGTTCGATGTAGGCTACTGGCCATAAGCGTGCACTTTCACATTATAAGGGAAACGTGAAGAATGCCTACTGCCTGCCATACCTACTTCAAAAGGAACTTTTCAATCCAACTTTGGCCAGTGTATTAATAACGATTGGTGGACAATATTTGACACCAATTAATTTAAATAAAGAGGGAGTAACTAGCATTGCTAAAGCTACCCTTCAAAGCTTTATCGACTACAAAATAGATTTTACGTAATATTTTGATTAAAATGTTTGTGTCGCGTACTTCCTCCTAACAAATCAACGTTTCTCCTTATCTTTCGACAATTCATTCACATTCGAGGAATATATTTAGTATATATTTTTCGGGTAGCTGAGAAGTGCGATGTTTGAGTGAAAACTTTGTATCGTGTAAAATAATCGAACAGTCGACGAACTTCCCTCGAGGAATTTCCATGGTTTGTGGAAACGGAGAAACTGTTTTTCTTTTTCTTCGGGAAGAATGTTCACGAAACGAGTGCCGAGCAATTTATTCCGATCTCCGTCCCTGAGGTAACGAGAAGCAGAGCATGACAGGGCCATGAAGAAAGACTGGACACAGTTTGTTGGCAGCCGGTTGTAAAGAGCACGAGTCATTAAGAGATTCGTCTTTTCCAGCGTGAAAATCTTTGCGTGACGGTATTCACCATACTTTCTCGAACGATCGGATGCTCGCATTCTGTCTAGGCATGGATAATTGGTGGAATATCGGGCTGCATAATTCCATAACAACCGAGACTGTTTAACCTGTTAGCTACGGCAGGACTTTGCGCGGAGCTGTATCTCTGCATGGTATCTCCACACGTAGAAAGATGATATACGCCAGGCACTGCCAAGCTTTTCTCCTCCAAGAGCCTCCGAGTCCCCACTACCAGTTAAAGTCGCCCTACTCCTTTGCAAAGCCGCAAGCCGTGGTAAGGAGCCACAAGTCCCTTGGACCCGGAAATAGGGCGATAGGGAAAGGAGCGACTCATGGCTCGCGAGCCACCAATTCGGTGGAGGTTGAAGGTCCAGATAGGGCGATAGGGGAAGGAGCGACTCATGGCTCGCGAGGTACCAATTCGGTGGAGGTGGAAGCTCCAGATATAGGGCGATAGGGGAAGGAGCGACTCATGGCTCGCGAGGTACCAATACGGTGGAGGTGGAAGCTCCAGATATGGGGCGATAGGGGAAGAAGCGACTCATGGCTCGTGAGCCACCAATTCGGTGGAGGTGGAAGCACCAGATAAGGCGATAAGGGAAGGAGCGACTCATGTCTCGCGGGCCACCCGTTCGGCGGAGGTGGAAGCTCCAGATATAGGGTGATAGGGGAAAGAGCGACTCATGGCATCGCGAGCCACCAGTTCGGTGAAGGTGGAAGCTCCAGATAGGGGAAGGAGCCTCAAATGGCTCGCGAGCCGCCGGTTGGCAGACCTGATATACGCGAAAGCCAGAAATGGTTACGTTTCCTTAACGTAACAGTATTGGAAATAAGAATTTAAGAATATGTGCATTTTCTATCATTTCGCAAGTATAAGACATAGACATTGTTCAGCTCTATAAAGGAGTTGGAAAATGAAAATAAAAGTAGATAAATGTTAGCCCCCTTTTAAACAAGCGACGAGCGCTTAAATAGGACGCTGCACACGTTTGCAATTTATAATCGTGAATATAATTAAAAGACGCTTTGCATAAACGTCTACTAATATGTGAACGTGTATCGTGATCAGCATTTCCACCCACATCGATCGCCAGGCAAATGTAACTCAATTAATAACGAGCTAATGTGCTCCGATAATTTCGCGTGGATCTGTTTCATCCCGAGCCTATAATTACTCGCTTCGATTGTTGCATTCGTGATACGCGAGTTTTCTCTCCGTGTCTTGGCAATAAATCAACCAAATTAATGGAATATAACTAAGTGCGCTGGTTCAACACAAAAATGCATAATTTTCACTTGATTTTCTCCACGCAGGAGTAATTAGTCAGATACACTGAAACAATTCCAGTTATTCTCTATACAGAGCGCCCGAAAAATGGCCTTATGGCAAAGTACCATTATCGTATTACCTCGCCGTTCTACCAGTATTTTTCGATATGTTTCAGTGTACGGTATTCCAGAGCGCAGTAACGTTTAAACACTCTGTAACTGCTCCCATTCGAAACAGTTTCTCACCTATTAAGAGACTTACTGTTGGTCGTAGAAAGTAAGGGAACTACAACGGAAGGGAAGAACGCAACGTATGTATATTATTACCAAGTGCAAAAGAAGAGAAGGAAGTAATTATTTCAACTATGTGTATGCCAACGACGCGGAATCTTTCAGGAATAATTATTTTTGGCGAAGATTTCGAAAACTTGAATAAAGAATCGCCATACGAAAACCGATTCAAAGGCCGAAAGTTACAGTTACAGAGTCCCGATATGCCGATAATTTTCAAGTATACGTTACAGCTACGTTAAAAATATAGAAATAAATCTTGGCATAGTTAATTGTCAAATGAAGTGCATTTTCCTTTGTGTATCTCTTTTCAGCTGCTTATAAGACGAATGAAACTTCCACGATTCTTCGAAACTTTCCTTGCAGAACAAAAACGGAAACGAAACCCAGAGGCTTTCGTTAAACAAATTAATACTCACTTGGATCTCGCTGTATTTCGTAGTACAAAATAGTCAGTATATCCGCAGGTTCCAAGTAATCTGTTAATCCATCAGTGGCAAGAACCAGAAAGTCCTCCGTTCCGTCCAACAGAACGGACTTAATTTCGGGTTCACCCGTTACGTACGGCTTATACTGTACGTCACCTGAAACAAAAGTATAGTAAATTAAAGCTCTACACTATACATATGTATTACATTTCTTGAGTGCGTCTTGCAGATCCACTTAAATCTGCACAGCCGCCCCTGCGGTTTTCCTTGAAGATTAAATAGAAAATTCCAGAAAACGAGCTCGTTATTGATACATTAATATCCTATTAATTCGATGTGATTAACTACCGTTTACAAATTCAATATTGATAATAAGTATTGAACATTTTAAAATACAACTGTATGAGTTGCAATGCAGTGCTATACATACAGTAGAACTTCGATAACTCGATAAACCTCTATAAGACGAAAATTTCCTTCTTCTCCGCTGCAAAAACCTCTATAAGTCGAAATAAAACTTACTTTGACTCGAATTATTTTTTGACTCGACATGTCCAGGTGCATGATTTTACTTCTGTAACTCGAATTTAGAATAGCCAAACCTCGGCACCTCGAAGTTTATAACTTTGTACCAGAAATGATTCGATTGTTTCCTTCCTTTCAATCGTTAGGATTCTCTCAGAATAAGACGGAAAACATAAAATGACCACGTGCTTATCCATGGAAGCTAATCGTTTTTCGTTAATTTTCATAGATAAACAATATGTTAATACATTAACTCAGAGTGAAATTACAGACTTTTTGAATAACAAGCTTGAATAATAAGTTAAATATGTATGTACTATAGTAACTTAACTTGCGTTTTCTGATTACTTTTATATACATATGTGTACAATAAACATGTAATTCACGAGAAAAAATTTCATTTGTCTTCCTTTCCGTCCTCGCAAGTCGGAAAGTTAACCGTCATTCAAAATCTCTATAAGTCGAATTTTCGTGTGTTAAACCTCTCGTACTCGAACACTCGATAACTCGAAGCTTTATTTCTCTTCCCTTGAGATTCGAGTTATCGAGGCTCGACAGTATAATGACATAACGATCATAAAAGAATACGATAAGTATAAGTACACACATGTACTAGGATTCTATCACTTACGCGGACAGTGAATTATTGTGAGTATTTTGGAAAATGAGGTCTTTCACACGAGCAAAAGTTTACTGCTAGAAAATGATTAATCTTACAGTAACTTACAAGGCAAAAGAATTTTTATAATCACATGCTGCCACGTTACGGGTAATTAAGTGGACAATTCTTATTTTCATGTTGGTAATAAATGTTGGCTTTTCTATCAAATTTTGACGGAAGATCTGCAGACTTTGATAAAGTTGCTCAACATCTGCACTAATTATTTGTTTCGTACGTTCCAGGCTAATTAAGTAATGTAAATTCGATAGCCTCGTGTTCTGATATTGTTCGAAGCAAAAAATGTTCACTTCTAATTAACAGTAGAAAGAAGAATTAACAATAAATCAACAACGACCTATACGTACTTCGTGTAAAGATTTTAACATTACACGCATTCGGCGCTTAGTATCTTATAATTTCTAATAATATTGCGCCTGCATTAATGGCCACCTGATTTAAATTCGATACTTCTGGACACAAATTCTGGAACTTGTTGATGAAGCATTGAAATGAACAGAAACACTTTAAACATTTTGATACAAATGTTTGATTTTTTAAAGGCATTTGAAGAAACGCCCATACGATTTTAGTTCACGTTGGCAAAGCTTAATGACAGAATACAAAAAATTGCGAATTGCAATTTCTTTCAAGCATCTTTCGAAAATCCACTTTTGCTTTCGTTTTTACAAAAATGAAAATAGTCGACGATATCAGAAACATTGGGGTCGCGTCTCTTCCTTTACAATACAAAATCATGGTAAAATCAACGATTTTATTACAATTTACAATTTATTGGTTCGAACTGATTTATTTTCCGATACAATAAACAATCCAAGATAATAATCGATATATATTTTTCAGAATAATGTGGCAAAGGAATACGAAGGGCTTCTATTTTCTTTCATTTTCTAACTCTCGTGTTTATTTAATTATTAACTGTACAAAATTTCATTCATGGTTGTAGTAAATCAATGGAAAAAAAACGAGTAAATTTTTAATAACCGGAAGCGTCCATGTTATGGTGGTGCCATTATTTAAATTAGCCACGCCATTCATTAAATAGATAATTAAAGTTAATTACGGTCTAGTTGAATACTGATACACCCCACGCTTCATCGTTGCGTGTTTTTCAGATGTAAAAAGCACCGCTTACGTGTAATGAATAACTGTAACAGTTATCTTGACGTCCATAAAAATGCATGCCACAGGGAATGATATTCTCTCTCTCTCCCTCTCTCTCTCTCCCAAATGGCAACATTTCATACATTCTAAAACCAGCAAAACCTACAAAAAGCTTAATAAAATCTGAATTTCTGTTAATCGTACAATGGTACAAAGAGATACTTTACCCAGAAATAGAAGGATCTCCGGTGAAACTTAATGACTTAATAAAATATGGCAAGAATTTGTTGCTTTCTTTTCAAATTTTGATCAAAGTTTTTAATCCGGCAATTAACGTCGATGGCAAAATACACTGCTAGAAGTATTATGAAATTGCTTTGTATTATAAAATGCTTTGTAGCATAGTATAGTGATAAGAAAGAAAATCAAAAACGGCAGTCCTTTTGATGTGCGACACTTTGAATTGTTTAATGCGCACAGCCCATTAAAGTTACATATGAGGATGAAACTTGAAGGTGTAAGCTTTGTGCAAAGTTTCTTTTCTCTTTTGACACTCTGCAACCTCGACTGTAATTTTCAAGCGGTGCATACATGCTTCTTTCCTGCGCTCGTAAATGCTGTTCATGCCATGCTGTACATATGATGAATTGTATTCTCAAAGTAACAATTTATTATTACTAATTAATTAATAAAGTACAAACCACTAACTAGTAGAATACTTTACAATATTGATTCATTCTAGTCAGAAACAGCTATTCATCTTTTCCTCCCACGTTACGTATAACGAGGTACCGTATTAATATAAGCAAGAATGTTACGATACAATTTTGTATTACTATCATTAAATGTAAATAAGTCTGATTCCGTGCTGCGTTTAATTAATATAGTCCTATCTTAATTTCCAAAAATGTACATAACTCTAGGAAAGCCCTGTGCGTGACGCAGGTCTGATAACATCAAACGAATGAATCGTAAACGAAACTACTTTCCAGTTTGGGGCTCAATTAATTGGATCTATCGCCAAAAGTCATTAAAACTGTGCCAATGTTTTTGTCTTTTATCTTTACAGAAAATTCCCGTATAGCTTTTGTTTCTCGTTTTATATAAATAAGCAGGGTATGTATTGCAGATGAGGTCCACGCAGAGAAAGGGGGAGATGATCAATTCTATGAATTATTTTAATAGTTATACGTACTTTCATACCGAATCGTGTATAGTACCTGTATAGTACCTGTGGTAATCGTATATTACGAGATACTACTCCGAAGATCGATTTCTTCCAAATGAAATATGTATTACGAAATCGAGCAGAACTTAAGTTGCATATTTAAAGCAAACGCACACCTATGAAATTGGACTCGATTAAACCTTTAAAGTGTGAATTACGTTGCCGTTACTTTTTCATTGCAAATTTCGATCGAAATATTTGAAAAAGTGAGTTTCATCCATGTTCCGAATTCATGGAACAGCATTCATGTAAGTGGTAATACAAAGTGTTAAATTCATTTACCGCAACAAATAGGACACCGAAATGTAGACCGATCTCTCCGATACAAATCAAGCTGTACGGTAATAACTATAACGAAAATTCGACGAACATCCTGAGCTGATAAAAAACGTTTTGTCAAAAGTATGACGCAAACGTGAATCGCCACAGAAATTTCGCGACGGCCAAGAAAATTTCTACAGACGACAGACGTCCGAGACACGCGTCTTCTCGCGATGCATAAACGGCTTAATGGGCTGTTAATTATTCCGGGCATGCGATTGTAAAAGCCGCACTGTAAAGCCTGCATCGTTCGAAGCATGGCTGCACGTACTATTGTGTCAGCGGCCGAACGGAACCAACAGGATACCCGACACGCGTCCAGAATTTGTTTCTTTCTTTTTCATCGCGATAATTGAACCATAGTTGGCCAGCTGTTGGTACACGCTGGCCAACCCTGTTTGGCTTCTTCAAAACAGCACCGGACATTTTTCCAGAACAAATTATCCCGTGAAGACGACTAGAATTCGGTCCATGGAACCTGTGGCGTTGATCCCTTCGATCGGCGTTCCCGCCAATATTCGACTTACTTTGATTCAAACGAACTGGGCGAAGACGAGTCAACGATTGAGGAATTGAAATGGCGCGAAGGTGAAGAATGCCAGAAGCAATGATTTCCCGTGTAAAACAACAAATTTGTGTTCACAAATCGTCACTTGATAAAAATTATGAGCTATTCTGGCATGTGCATGTTAACCACCGTATTCAGCACGCAATTTGCAATTTTTTCTTTTTCGAACCCGGTATTATCCGGAAAAGTAGTGTGCTGTTGTAAAGTAATATTTGTAAGATGGCTCGTTTAGGCGCAAAATATGTTTATTGGTTGAACGCTCGCAGGAAAATCAGTAATAACGACGTTTCTTAACAAAATCGTAACGCAACAACACATTTGTTCAAATCAATAAAAATATATTATGGCAATATGGCTTCAAACAATATTTTGGTCAAGGAAAAAGTTGTTCAGAATCACCCCAGCTACCCCCCATTTCCGGGAAGTCCCATAGTTACGGGACACACTGTATGTATATGAAAATATTTTAGATACCTGCATAAATCACAAAGTTAGGTACAATGTTTTTAGAGTACAGTGATGCTCAGTTATAGTTTATTGAGCTCATGTGTTAAAGCCTGGGTAGAGGGATAAACGATTCTGCTTCAGAAATTGGCTGAAAGGCAAAATGACAACTCCCTAAAAACATTATTTGCTTTTTCGGTTAGCCGCGCAAAGCTACGAAGCTCTCTTTTTATCTTTTTTACTGTTTCCTTTCCCGTGGATCTTCTTGACTTCTTTTATTTGTGAAATCGACTGCGGCGTAGGCCTGGCATGCATTGTATGCGCATGATAATTTACAGCGAAGAATATCGGATTTATTCTTCTCTGGTTTTACATCATAATCATGTTTTTTTGAATTTGTCGTGCTCTATTATTGCAGCAATTTTCTTAAATTAACAAATGAGCTACTTCATTATTATTACTATTAGTTGAAAATAAATAATAAATTGCGGTATTTCACTAAGCGCCCAAAATGAAAATTATTTTCGAATAAATGTTCGCCACGCATATGTACACTTTTTCTTCATTTCCGTTTTTTGCCATTTCCACCCAATCATCCACGCCGCGATTCACTAACCATGTCATAGATACATCGTTTATTATTACTGGCAGCAGCAGTGAGAGAGTCCGTCCACAGATCCATAGACATCTGTATTCTTACCTTGTATCTGCATCAAATAGCAGATTGGCGGCAGAAACCGAGCAGATCAACAACAGAATCTGCACGGTTTTGTTGCATTTCGGCCGCCAATTTGCTACAATAGCTGGATTTAACAGATCCTGCTTCAAATCTGTGGCCATTCTGTTTAAAAAAACCTGCGAAGCGGAATTCGACATTGCCGGTTTGGCAGACTGGGAATGTAAATTATATCTTTCAATATTATTTCGTTTACTGATGCTATCATTGAAATAAGAACACTTGTTATATAATGTGCCTTTTATTAACACGCGCTCTAGCGGTCGACGTGTTATGCCTTTCATTGCGGCAAAGAACAATTGCATATCTTTAAAATTAGTTAATCTCAATGTCTACGATAGGGAGCGCCAACATTGTTCTCCATAATCTGTTGGTAACGTTGTGAATCACATGGAAATGGTAAGGAGTATTCAATCTCGTCTGTGATTCAGTGCCCCGGGAATTCGGGCCGAAAGAATACATTGTACGATTGGTCTATTTCTATGTGTATCTCGTAGTGGTGTAGAAATATCGATAGTCAGCACTATCGATAATTTCCGATAGTTGGACCATGGACTATCGACCAAGAGCGCTCTCTCTGGCTGCCAAGGAAATAACGCTAGGCGCAGAAGAAGAGGAGCGCCCTCTTGAAAGGGCGCAAATACAGTTCAATCCTGAACAGAGGATATAAAATTCTTTAAATTGCAGATTCTTTCGTACGCAAGATCACACAGAAAGCCAGTCTTTAATGACAAAATACTATCGCTATCGTCAGTTATAGAACAAATGCCTATTATCAAATTACCAAACATTTTCAAATTCGCGGCATTATGAATATCAACCCACATTTTCGATAACTATCAATAGTAAACATATATTATCGATAGTTTTCGATAGTAGCAACCATCGATAGTTTTCGATAGTAGCAGCCATCGATAGTTTTCGATAGTGCAACCATCGATAGTTTTCGATAATAGCAGCCATCGATTGTTTTCGATAGTAGCAACCATCGATACTACCGATAGTGCCATCGATATTTCTCCACCAGTAGTATCTCGTCGGTGGTAAAGTGTCGAAATGAAGAAATGAGATAAAGAATAAATATTAAACTGTTCTACTTCAGTAGTACCAACAAACGTGAGTACCATAAATAACATAAATGTTAATAAAACCAGCTAAACACGATCATGTCTTGTAAACGCGTAATTGAAACTGTAAGTACAAATAAAATCTGTAAGATAATGAAAACGTGATACAATTTTTATCATTACATGTTAACAGACGTACTTCAGCAAGACAAACGATCATCTTACTTACAAACAATTGTTATTTCAAATTATTGGAATAATTATTATACAATAGAATGCCATTAATTGCAATGATATAATAACAATTTGTGAACCTTATTTCTGTTAACGATAGAACTTGTTGTTTAAATATCGAATTTTATTAACTTTACTACATATTTTGTTGCCCGCGCTACGATAGTGAAAGTATTTTTTTATCTTATTGATCTCTTGGATCAATTGTAGATAATTATCAAGTATTTATATTCTGCATTTAATAAGATAATCCGGTAGAAAAGACTATAAGATAGATAATTGATATTCTGAACATCATTTTATTTAATTCGCAACAACATTAATAGAACTTAATTATTTTGGTTCTTACCAAAGGTAATATCTAAATGAATAATAAATTGAATTTAAAGTAATATTGACTTACCTATTGCTCTTGAAACACCTAATATTCCATTTACCCGCATAATGTCCATGCTTCTCAATACTACACCACCCATTTTTTGTATCCTTTGCACTTCATCCTACGAAAAAGAATTAATATTCTTTCTACAATTCCGTCATAAATGTTTTACACAACACATTGTACCTATCAAATATCAATTGTTTTCCAAACAAAGTAACCAAAATCACATTTAAAATTTTCTGTCAAAAAATACAATATACCACAAGATTAATTTCAATATCATTAAAAACATTGTTATAGTCATTAACCAATTAAATCAAACATAAAAATGCCTGTGGTTGGAACACAAATATATAGTGACAGGCGATTATTGGTTTTCGAAACTTATGAGGATTATTTGGATTCTTTAGTAACGTTTGTCGATCTTGGATATCTAGGAAATCTTAGTATCGCGCGTCAGTTAGCGGAGCTTGGCTATCGATGCGCGGGAGAAACCCTTAGTGAAAATGCATTATATCGGCGTTTGAAGGCTGTGAAAGATTTAGTGTTTCCAGTTTATAAACCGTACGAGTTGATATCGGAATCAATAATACCAATTGGTACTATAATGCAAGAATTAGCGCTACGAGAGCGCGCCAATAGATTGAAAATTATATCCACCATTATATTTATAAGAAACCTGACCAAGCTACAGTTTGAGATTTCTGGATATATAGATTTTAGCGACAGACTCGAAAATGAAAATTGGCTTCCATATTTTGAAGGTAAAAAGAAATTGTGGCCATGCACCTCCGATCTCTCGTATTATCATTGGAGAACTGGAAAAACATGTTTGAACAGCACACCAAATTTTCAACCAATTATAGATCCTAAACTAGGTCTCCGATTCAAACACTGTCACGATAGGCATTTTATTAACGTCGATCCTGGAGCACCATCTCCAGGCATATATACGACTCGAGTAAGAATACATTGTGCGGAATATGAACATATAATACTATATGATCATGTTCTTCGGAGTAAAAGCTAAATATGGATTATAACCGAAGAAAGAATAATATATACTTACATCACGATGAAGTCTATGAGGATTCACTAACTGAACGATACTGTCACGTTTTATTAGCGTAGCTGTGGAGTCTCCTACCCAAGCAACGTACATCTTCTTGTTTAATATTAATGTGCACACTGCAGTAGTTCCACCGTTTACTTTCTGGAAACGTATAATAACGATATTGAAAATAACAGTTTTACATTGTATATTTATTTAAAACATGTATATTACTCCGTAAACGTTTGTTCTTTACTTGTGTCTTTGATTTCTCCACAATCTGTGTGTCAGTAGTAATAAAAGCATCTCGTAAGGCACGCTCCGGATCTGTAGGGTAATATATACTCTCAGCTAAATACTGATGCAAATGAGTCGCGCAATATACAGCCGCATCTTGTCCTGCATGTCCATCGAATACTGCATAGTAATTTGCTATGGAGTCACCCTGCAATTTACACCATGCGTCTATAATATTTCATTTGTATATATTTAGACAAAAGTGCTTGTCATTTGCATTTACCTGAATACCAAATGTCGTATGCAAGTCATGTAAAACCACATAGCGGTCTTCCATTTTCCTTCTGCAATTTTTGCTTCCACCAGCTATTATTTGAGGAAACGGCGTTGAAGGAGGTGGCAATAATGCCAATATACTATTGTCCAGGTAGCGAGTGCATATTTCGTTAACTTTGCCAGTAATAGCTTGCATTAACTTTAATGAAGTATATACTGTAAAAAAAATTATTTTAAAAAACCATTCGCAAGAAGGAAAAGAGATATTTATAAAACGACGTACTTCTTTCATGGGTCTTAAATCCACAATCTTCAGGCTGCTTTTTGCACATAGACTTGATTTCTTGTATTACTTGATGAACTAGATGTGCTTGCAAACTTGAGGGGCATTGCCTGGAATATTGAAGAGTCCTTTAAATATATCATTCAGATTTTTAAGAGAAACAGCTGCTTTATATTTTGAAAAGTGATTATCTATGTTAATCACTCTATAATTCTATGTATATAAGAATTACAATAAAACTTGTAAAATTAACTTTTATTTAACCTCCTAAACACATATCAACAAAAAAGCATCGGAACAACGATATTTTATTTAGAAATATTAATTTTTTCAATATAATTAATCATAAAAAAGATTTCAGTTTGATTCAATATACAGGGTGGCCCAAAACCCAGGGAACATCGGGAAATGGGGGGTAGCTGGGGTGATTCTGAACAACTTTTTCCTTGACCAAAATGTTGTTTGAAGCTTCGTTTTTGAGTTATTAACCAAAGACACTGCCCAATGAGAGCGCCCGTAGAGCGCGCGCCCAGGCCCGTACCTCTGTACTGCGCTCGGTCGTGTACGGGGGCATCGAGGGTATCGAGGAAAGCGTACGGCAAATGTTACATAGTCTTAAATTAAGGATAATATGGAATTATTCGTTACTCACGAATAACTACCAACCCGTGCGCGATTGATGAAAAGAATAATTAGTTTATTTCTTATTAATGAATAACGATGATAATGAGTAACATTTGCCGTACGCTTTCCTCGATTTTTAGTCCATAGGTCAATTCTTTTAAATATCCCGAACAAGTTAAATTTCAAATAAAGAGTTTGAGATATCCTGTTAAATATTAACATGCCTACATAATGAACACAAATTATTCAAAAGAATGAATCGATGTAAAAAATATATAAAAATACATTTAAAGTAATATGCTCATCGTTGGAATATCTTTAGAAAATTGGAGAATCCATAAGAAAATGAATATCCAAAAACCATTCAATGTTTACCTATCATTTTTGCATACTGCTATGTGTATAAAATTTCATTTTGTAAAATATGTATACGTGAATCTTTTGTGTATGCCTTATACATATACAATTATGCATATAAAACTACATATGTATGTATATCATTTTTCGACCACTTTACTTCCATACTTCTTTGCGCAGGATTATGACAGATTCGATTTATGTAAAAAATACGCATATCCATTTAATAAAACAATGCGGTTGTTAAATATAGATGCAGCGTTATTTGTAAACAAAAATATATTGGTTGTGGTGATCTTTTATCTTCGATCAGAAGTTTCGCTTCTGGATGGAATACGATACTCGATCTCTAGTATATTAGCTTTTATTTGAACGCGCTATTTCTCGTCCTTACTTTGCTCTTACTACTCGACTACTGTACTGCTATTACTATTGCACTACTGCTATATTACTACATACTGCGCGACGGCGAGCCACCGTTCTTGCGCCAACTCAGCCGCGAAAATTTAAGTCCCTACAGGTTGTACAAATATAATACATACTCTTCAACTGTTCATTTGTTCCCCTGAACATTACTTTTTAATTGCACTGATTGTGCGTAATAATATCCTGGATGTTGCGCATAAAATAATTAATTTCTAACAATAATTATTAGTAGAAATTATTAGCACAACGCATCCAGGATATTGCGAAAACTGATTCTTTAAAAGAAAATATACGCAAATAATGACTAAAGTTTAAATGGAAATGTCTACAGGATCTACCTTTGTCTATTACACATTACGTTTCTAAATACAGAAAAAGTAACGAATATTAAACAGTGATTTATTCTTTACGATTTTAAAAATATGCCGGGATCGGTGTTCATCGAGGCTAAATAAATTAAAATATAAATTGCAAGCAAACTTTAAACCTTATTTGCATAGATCTCTTTAGTTGTCATCAAGTGCCCCTTGTTTACTCCTATATTTTGATTACACTACCGCAATGATAACCTTTCAATTGAACATGCAGGTGCACATTTGAAGGGATAGAAAGGTGTTATGTCCAATCGAAAGCGGCACAAAAATTCTTATCGAGTCCACGGGGGAAAAAAGGCGCGGATCGATCGTAAATGTGTCTATCTGTCATTTGCAGCGCGTGCCCCACCTACTTTTATTGCCTGTCACGTGTCGCGCGGCATCAAAAAACGTGAATCAAGAAAAGTTGTATCGCAAATTAAAACTGAAACATTATAAGTAAAACATTTCGCACTATCGTAAAAACATAACGCAGCCTACAGTGAGTTTGGAAGTCCTATATCGTGTCTGTTTACATTTGACGCCGGCCGCCATACCAGCTATCACGAATAAACACATCTGATGCCAACCCACGCAGTGACATGCTGTAATACACATATGTATACGTGCATGTGTACACATATTTGATTTAAAAAGCACATTCACTTACGTCTGGTTGAGGTACTGTAGAGTCACGTTGATGATCTCACCGACGATCTCTGCTTCGGTTACATTACACGAGCTCACAGAGACGGGCAGCTGATCGTACGGGTTCACCCTGGCGACGAATTCGGAGAAAAAACGGCTATATGCTCCGAGATAATCACCGTCGGTGCAATCTTCCGCCATTCTTTGCCGTTTTCGTGAAACGCACTTCGTTTTCAACGGAAAGAGCACAATATCCTCGGCGGCTCGAATCGTTCGTAAAATGCTGACACGATACGTCGGTGGCTGTCTCTTAACAAGTCGAATTGGTAAGAATGAAATGAAGAGGTAAAGAGGAAAGGGGAAAAAGAAAGAAAATGCGTGGGTCTGCTTTTTGTCGTTTTTGTAAGTGAGCGCCCCTTCGATCGACCTATTCGTTGATAGGTGTTATTTGTATTTAGGTTACGTCACTCATTCAACATCGCGTACGCACGTAACACTACGGATCTGATCGAACGACGCGGTTCTCTATTGTGCGTCCCTCGATGTCCCTCGGTGGGGGGATTTGCCGCGACGTTTAAAACACTATCTCTCCCGCTTCTTTGAGTCCAGTATTACTTTTTGCCTTTTCTTTTGCCACTAGCCACTTGCGGATTGACTCTCGCGTAACGGAGGAAAAAGTGCGTAACGGAATTCACCGAGTGCCGGCGTACTGCGCATGTCCGACACGGAACCCTGCGCTCGCTGCTTCAACCGCGTATGCTACGCTACGCTTCTTCTTTGTTATGCGTAATTGTTGTTATTATCTTTCTTACGGGCTTGTGTCGGCGTGTGTAAGTACGCTTACGATTTTAATATTTCTTTCGAAATTAGTGTTGCGTCTATTACTGAATCAATGCTACTCCAGTAGCTTTCAACCGTATACATACATATACACAAGAAACTTTGAAGTAACGGACGTATCTAAACGTGCCATTGTTATTGTGACGAAATATTGCCGCTCTTGCATTACATATAATTGTTCATATTCTTCTGGCATGAAGCGTATCGATTGCCTTTTCTTTTTATTTTAACTATATAAGAAGTACCGTAGTGCAATGGCCCATTTGAAATATTCAGTCCTGGAGTTGTTTACTTCAATATAAAGGCAGATCTGCCTTTATATGCTCAAAATATTCGAATATTTTAAGCATACTCCGACTATCTTGTAATGCTCCATAAGTACCGCCTTACTAATACTTCAATCTTCTTATAGGTATTGTTCAAACATGCCGGCTATCGAAAAATTAATACGCGATTAAAAATTAAAAGTGGAAAATGTATACCTTGTAAAATCTCTATTTTTTGTTTTTATACAATTAACTACATTTTGCATACTGTAAATAATTTTTACATATTGTAATTGTATATGGGAAATACAAGAAAAAAAACGTAATTCAAATAAGTGATATAATGTTTTAAGAACATCTGCTATTTTCTTTGATATCAATTTTTTCTAAACATCTTTTATTTTAATAAAAATACATTCTATTAATGATTCTAATATAAAACTTTATATACTTACTTAATGAAATTGACAAACCAATCGCTTTACGATTTGTTGTTAGAAATGTGAGGACATTATACTAAATGTTGATACATATAAGCTGCATTTATTAGTAGTCGAGAGTAGTAAATAAGAAAATACGTTTTTATTGACCAACAACCTCTATTTGAAACACTGTTTCATACATTACTATTTTTCCATAGATATTTATAGCAATGCATTATGAAAAATTGGATACAGATGTAAGTGAAATATCTAAATCAAAAACAGAAAACAGATGAATATATTACTGTGAAAAATGTATGCGACCATATGTATATAAAATTTTTGTATAAAACCTGTATATACATAAGTATTTCACTGGAAACATAATGACTTTGATTTATATACTCTAATCTTGATATTGTCTTGCATTTAAAGCTTCCACTAAAACTAAATTAATTTATTCCCTGCTTTCATAATTTAATTACCTTTTTACAAGTTAACTTTCAACTAATAATCATGACCTACTAATCAAATTTTAAATTTTATGCGCTGCATGTATTTTAATATTCTATATGAGATTGAGTAACAACTAATTAATATCTTTTATATCATGTTTGACGATACAAAAAAAAGGCAAAGATCATCTTTGCATGGATTGTTCAAATTTGTAATAAAACTCAAAGTCCTTCGTTTCTTTCTGTTTATTCTTTATGGTACAATTTTGTAACTTATTGCGTACTAAGTAGTGATATTTACAATATACAAGCTGATAAACCTTTTTTACATTATAGTACAGGAACTTTTCTGTACTTCTTTGCCTGTTGTTTCTTTCAATTTCTCAGTTATACATTTTAAATATGAATTTTTATTTTTTTCGTCCATCCACTTTGGTAACGGTGCGTTCCAGTTCTCAGGTGGTTTATCTCTCCTCTGCCAAACATCGTTTTCATAATGAGCTCTTAATCTTCTTAGCCTGCGTATCTTCTCACTTTCTATTAAATCTGCCTGCATACAATACAACATTAAATAAAATATCAGATACTTGTCTATAAATAAATTGTATCAAATGTTTTTCCAATATCTGGTTTGTAACATACAAATGCTTCCGGAGATTTATAATTTTCCCAAAGATGACAATTGTTGTAGTCGGTTTTCCACTGTGTGCAATCTATTGTTTCTCCGTGTACAAAATATTGATGGAAGCGTGCTTTTATACTTTTACAGTCCCTGTATTCCTCTCTGTATGTATCGCATGGTCTTACCTAAAATGGTCGAAATAATAAACTGTCATTCGTAATAAGCAAGCTTTACCATATTCATATATTTTAGCATATGTATACATTATTAGCATATTGATTACATATTTCATGCTGAATGATAAATAATCTTGCACAGTACTATAATATATTTTATGGAAAAGAAAGTACAGATCTACATACCATCCATTCGAATTGTAATTCTTCTTCGGGTGTATTCTCAGATTTAGACATACTTTCTTCGTCTGGTTGGCTAAGTGGGAGCAGGAACTAATATTTTCGTTGAATGTACGAACGGCTACGATTATTTACGTTTTCATTTAAAAACCGCTGATATCCCTTGATTATTCAGAACATTTATTTTCAAATATAACTCGAAATTTCCAACAGAGTTTCAAATTGCGTAATATCACTGACGAAAGACATTTAGTGATATTTTAAATAGGGCCATAACCTATAAAAATAGAAAAGGGGGAAAGAGTAACAAGCATGCGTTTCGAAAAGCTTGTCATTTTTCGTTATGGGTACATTTATATGCATTTATGAACTCGTGTCTACACTCCGAAAATATGTGATCTTACACCTTAAATATTTTGTTTAATATTCTTATTTATTATTTATGCCAATGAAAGCAATAGGCCAAATGTTATAAATTGAAGGGAAACACATATTTTTCACCCGTTGGCGATGACAAATTGATATTCAAAACATTAAACGACTAGATTTCCAAAGTGGAAACATATGACTTACGCCGCATTGCCATCCAATCACAGGTTTCCCCATTGCGTCAGTGGTGCTCATGTTAAATACACGTGTAAATTTGTATTTTAAATTGTGTAGCGAGCCTAAAATAATGTTCTTAATGCTACCAAACCATCGTATCGTTGCACGTATGCATTTGTAAGCTTTGCAAACGATACCCGCTGTAATTTTTCTATACGCTGAAGGCCTCACTCCACTGTTGAGTGTCACTGATCTCCGCCATTCCCTGTGCGCGTATCCCCGTATACGTATCGTCTTGTTATGATTATACTCGTTGTTACTTCGAATCGGAGAACGTTTGCTATCCCACCATCGAAATTTGCGGCCGCTGTCAGTTTCCACACCCCTTCGGTCACGAATGTGCCGGTGTTTCGTGTTGTGTACAGTTAATAGTGACTTATAAACGCGTAACATGATGTCGCGATCTGTGCGTGCAGAGACTCGTAGTCGAGCCAAGGATGATATTAAGCGTGTAATGCAAGTTGTTGACAAAGTTCGCCATTGGTAAATCTCTTAAACATATTATAGATGCACGAGGAAATGTTAAAGGCTAAATGTAATAAAACTTTCTGGGCTTGAGAAATGAATTAAAATGTTATCACACTTGCGAGATTTAATAGAGATTTTCCATTACACTTATCGGCCTGTAAACAGGCCCCCTGTAGATCTGAAATGTTTCATAGGCGTTTATTCAATAATAGTGCTCTATGCCTCTGCTTTTTTAATGACAGTAAAGAAGGTAGCTTCTCTGTCTGTTGCTTCGATATTAACTGACGGAATGTGCCTTTCATACTGACGCTGTTTTAGGGAAAAAAAATGGGTTACAATAGGAGAAACCACCATGAAGATTTACAAGTGGGTGCCTATATCAACGCTTGATCAGGTAAATTGGAGTTATACAAGACGATTCTCTCGCCAGCAAACTCCAAAGCAATGCGGCTGCCTCAGCAATACAGGGAGAAATCCATACTTGTCTCTAGTGATCTATCGAGAAATAGCCTACTGCATGTATATGTCTGTTAGCGTCAGTATATTTTTAAAGAAAGGAATAGGGCTGAATGGTGGAGTGCTATTCGTTCAGTGTTTAATTTACAGTAGGGGCTTAGTTTACGGGTGGTCGGAGAGACTGTTTTGAGGATATGCAATCTGGGCGACAGACGATGGCTGGTGGCTCGTCGTCATTCAACTATTGAATGTCCTAGGATTGACTAATTTATGATAGGTCTGGAGTGTGAATGAATGGGTCCAAACATCCTGTCGGCGGGCGGTGGCTGTTGACTCCGTTGGGTCTTTCAGTTATCGGTTGTAGAAGGATGAACTGTTTAACCCTTTCGCTACGAGCGTCGCCTATAGACGACATCCGCACGACGACCTGTTTGTACGAACGCCGCCTATAGACGACATCCGCGTGATACCAGTTGACCATGAGACCCGCGATGTTTTTATTTTTACGCATACTGCACATCGATCACACTTGTCTCATTCTCTGGTTTGTTCACATTTTTTTTAAAGAAGTCTTGAATTAATCCGAGTAAAGTTATATTTTGAACGTCGACATGCACACTTTTCGGCGCACTGCTCCGTTCAGTGCCGCTACTCCGGCGGCACGGTGGCCCATTCAACGGTGTCACTCCGACGGAGCACACTACCGTAGTGAAAGGGTTAAAAGGAGAGAGAATGATCAGAATGTACAAGCAGCCCGACGCCGTATTGTTAATGAAGAGGGACTCTGTTCCTCTAGGATCTGGCCACGGAGTGGGGAAGGCTATGCCTTTTGGTAAAAGGACTGTGATGAACCCCACGGCACTTACCCCAGAACCTTGGAGTTTTACAGTCGTTTCTTGAGTGTTCGAGCGAGTATATCCTGTTTTAAAACGTGAAGCTAACATGTCTGATATCTTTCTGATATCTTTCAATTCTGGGACTATCAGTTTCATTTCACCGATATAGCATAGAACAGTAATAAAGCCTCTTCATTGACAGAACACGTGAGTTCCCTTAGAATTTTTGCCGATGTACTTGGGCGGCTTAGGCATTGTTTTGGAATGTAGTGACAAGAGCATCAACCTGTATTATGTATGCGGGAATAAAAAATAACAGTAACTATTGTATCGTTTAGAAGAAGAAGGGAAAGACCGTTGCGGACAAGGAAAATGGTTTACCAAGAAAAAGTGGATTGGAGTCTTCGAATTCCAATTTTGGACTTACAGAGGATTCGAATACATGTGAGTCGATTTTATGTACACTTATAGAATATCTACTATTTTTCAACATCAGCATTCATAAACATTTTCCACTGTGCTAGGTTTTTCAACGGTTAGCGATTCTCAAGGGCTAACTGATTTTTCTGCGCATCTGGGGTTCTCTGAAGATTCCAACTCACAAAATAGTGAACCAACTCCTAAAAGGTTAAAGACTGATTAAAGTTTATTCTATGCTTGTTATTTCAAGTATAAGATATCTAGGAAATCATTTACATCTTTTACGAATTTAGTCTATCAAATTATCTTAAAGGGGTGCACCACCGTGTAGGCCTAAAAAAAGTAGGAGCATCAAAAATTCCTATTCTCGTGTAAGTACTCATTAAAGCATGGTATTGCTTAGAAGGAGCTTAAGCAATATCTTAACTTTTTCCTTTTGTTTTTTTATTATTTAAACTTATAAGATGGCAGAGTTCTATAACATTGACTAGCATTATATTTTGATTATTTAAATTTCGACAAATCTTTTTAGCACAGTATTCTTCGTGTGTAAAATGTTAAAATTATGCAAAAGTAACTTTCGATTTTTTGTTATCGACAAGGTGGTGTACTCCCTTAAATCACAAGCACAAGTGAACGAATTAAGAAGAACAGTTTTCGTTTCCTACTTTTTTGTATATTTAGTAAATTCTATGTACCGAAGTGAAGGGTGGCTATGTGATGCAATTTGAATTGTGCTTAGTAAATTCATTTTGTCTCTATCTGTGAATTTCTTGCAGAGTCTTAAAGTTCAATTTAAGGAGCTAAGAATAATGATATTTTCATAACATTTGTATCGAATGTTCAGTCCGTTTTAAAATCTGAAATAGTTATCGTACAACGATACAAATATTAAGTTATAAAAAAAATGGTACAAACAATAAGTTATGGTACATTTGTTCTACCTCTAAAATACTTATGTCTAATGTTACATCTGTCATCGCGATATTTATACATCAAGCATAATCGCATATTCAATAGATTAATAACTGAATGTCATTGTACATATTTCAAATACCATTCTTTCAATTTAATATTCTAAATCTTGCATCCCGTGAAACGATATAATAAATAGGAGATATAGCGTGATCGTAAAATTAGCCAAACGACAAATATACGTATTGTATGAACAAATTTTTTAAATTTGACCCTCAATCTGTTGACCTGGCCTGGCTTTTAATTCAGATACTTCTTTTAAGGATAAATAAAACTGAATTATTTTGCTTTAAGATTTGCAAATTCGAATTCCAAATTAACTTGTCTTCCCTGGTTAAGAGACATGGGCGAGCCAGGCCATAGGTGAAAATTTCAGCCCAAGAAAATTTTGTTTGAATATTGTTTACAAACTTTCTGACTAGCAATAGTGATTCATGGGCTATTAAGATAGTATTAATATTAATATACATACATATAGCAATTGAGTATTAGTAACAATAATGTTAATCCAAAATAAACAAGCATATAGTGTATGAAGCATAAGCTTTTTATTGTATTTGCTTCTCTAACTGGATTTTGACGCTAGCATTTAAGAGCTAATATAGTAAGTAGAAATTCTGTAGAAAGGGTGTCCATATAACTGTCCAGATGACGGCAGGTTAGTTAACATTCTTCCCCATTTTATTATCTGCGACAGATACAGCTATTCGATGCGGTGATTTACGACCACGCTATTTCTCTGGACATACTATACATTTACCATTTTTACAGAGATTACTTAATTTAAAAATTATAATTTATGTATGATAATTGTATATATGAATTTTTATCTATTATTTTAGTAATCCATGTATGCTATAAAGTATGTACAGAAAAATATCGGTTTATGAGAGAAAGTTTAATGCAGTTTTTAATACCTTTGTTGTATTATTATTAATTAATACATTGACCCTCTCTGCCCTGGAAACAATATCGTGTGTGGCCGGCGAAATTCCATTTTATCGAAGAATACGTGTTAGTTGTTTATAAACTTCGTTGCATTGAACAAAAAGTGCCAGGTTGTGGTATAGGAGTTTAAGTTCGGGTATGAATATTTAAAACTAGAAATAATTTGAAAAATCTTTATTTATTGAAAAGATAACAAAAAATTGTCATCCGTTGAAAACGGAACAGCTTTGTTATTAATAAAGTGAAAAGAAGTAATGTGTAAAAATCAAAAAGAGTACATGGTAAGATCCCAATCGCAGGTGCAGTTGAATGAACCAAACTGTACCTTAAAAGTATATGTTCTTGTGCTTATTCTTTATTCATTACCTACTCTTTTGAACATTCTCCAAGTAAGTAAATGAAATTAATATGTAGTAGCAGAATAATTCTTTAAGATTTCATCAGAAGTTTTGTCTCAGTAGATGAAACCAAAACTTTACTGATCAAATAAGTCCAAAACATAATTTTACCCTACAAAATTTCTGTGTTTGTACGGAATATGAATTTGTAAAATTAAGTGTGAAATTTATACTAACACACTATACATTACATAGATTCCACATTGATACATTCTTTAGATGAACTGTTCATATAATTTTTAATATTTAATATGTTTGAAAAATTCACATGGTTAATATTTTCTAACAATTAAATCCAGAATTATTGCAATTTTATTGCCGTTTAGAAAAATTATATTACTCTTCTTAAAAAACTCATCAAGCGTAAGTAATAACAAAAGAAAAGATCGATAAATGTATAGAAGTTCCGATTTCGATGATTTTTGAATATGTTGCAGAAATAAACATTTTAAATAATTACATCCTATGTATTAGGTACCGGAAAAAGTTCGTGCGGTTCTTTCGGTAATTGTAACCATAAATCGATTTTCGTGTGGTAATTGGCAACTGTAAGACATGAGTTTGGTTTCATTTTAAAGCTTGATCTTTGCAGTTGGTATGTATGCTCTGTGAGTTTCAATTGTTTCGTTGTTGTGTAGTTACAGGAACAGCAAACATGAACAGCGAAGGAGTAAAAATTCGTGCTTTTATTCCTTAAAAGATTCAAAGAAAGAAATGAATCGCTAGATGACGAGCCGCGTTCAGGGCGTCCATCTGTCATCGAAGACGAAAAATTTATCGAGTACGTAAGTTCAAAATCAAGAAGAAGATCTTCAGAACTTGCTCAAGTATTCGAATGTGAAGAATCTACCGCAAGAAAGCGACTTCATTCACTTAATTTCCATTTAAAACAGATTTGAGTATTTGCATTTTGCTCTGAAAATCCGCACGAACTTTTCCCGGTACCTAATATATACCCGCCGTTCGGACTTAGTCTCCAGGATATTTGCAGAAAAGCTATTGCCACTGCATTCAATTTTGTCTATACGTGCAGACGTGCACGTTTGTAGCAATGTATGATGCGTCAGCATGGGACCGTTGTTTATCTGCTATTTCTCTAAACACATCCTGGCGGCCGGCAAACAATTTTTATGAACGTCGAAACCGCGGCTGATTGTTATGAATATGAAAGCAGCGCGTCGGCACCGTTTGGTGTATATGTATCTTTCTAGTCCATTCTTATGAAGTACCCTTTCGATGAGTTCACTTGGTATGCAAATTATTCTGATGTGTTTATAGAAACGGTAGCTTACATTGCCACGAACCTGCACGTATAGCAGCATTTTTTTGCAAATATGTATGTGGCTCGGAAAGTAAGGCTGAGCGGCGGTTATATGAATTGGAAAAGTTGTTCAAAATGCCGATTTCTACAGCATATTTAAAAGCCACTTCTATACATGTACCAAAAGATCAACTTTCTGCCTACCAAGGTACAGTTTTACCATCATACTGAATAAAGCATCCTGTGTGTTGCTCAGTTAATGTAGTTAGTGTATTCAGGATGCTCGTAACGCTACTATCGACATCCATGGGTGCATTACGCCCACCCAAATCGGTGCGTACCCATCCAGGATGTAAGGAAGCGACAAGGATTCCATCTTCCTTTAAATCTACGCTCATTGACTTTGTAGCTGCATTGAGCGCAGTCTAAAAATTAAATAAATATTATTGAGCGTATGTAATACAGAATGCAAGAATCCTTTATTATTATTCGCTACGCTTTAACCGTTCACGACGGAGCATGGTCGTAAATCGTATTTATGGCTCGTCGTCGGGCGGCTCTATTTTTTACTTGTACTTTGCTTGTATACAAAGTAAACGGAGAAGACCAGTGTTTTTCGTTAATAACTCAAGAACGACGCTTCAACCAACATTTTGGTAAAGGAAAAAGTTGTTCAGAGTCACCCCAGCAACCCCCCATTCAACGCGGGATGTCAGATGCGGCCGGACCCTGTATACAGTGCGTAACAGAAAGATAGATCCGCTTGGACTTTTGGTCATAACTTTGGAGCTAGCTAACTGATTCGGCTGAAACTTATTCGATATGTAGCCTAAGCACTAGGTAATATTTATGTAAATTTTCCAAAAAGTACTTGCGGAACATCTTGTACCAAATTACAATCAATGCACCATAATGCGACAATTCACGTTTCTGCCAGCGCTGGGCAGTGGTTGCAAGGAAGAAAAATCGGCACTCTCACCTGGTCAACGAGATCTCCTGATACAAACCCCATAGAAAATCTATGGAGTCAAGTTGTACGCGACGTGTATGACAATTGTCGGCAATTTAATAACGTCGCCGAATTGAAAACTGCGATATCGGAGGGCTGGAATCGCGTTACACCGAACCAGCTGCAAAATCTAGCAGAATCAATGACTATGAGAATGAATTTCTAAATGAAAAGTGGTGGAAAGTCAATCAATTATTGAAAACATTTATTCCTTTAAGTTATTATGTTTTAGTTAATTAAAGTTTTTGAGTTTCTGCAAGCGAAACTATCATTTTGTTATGGTCAAAAATTGATGGAAATCAGATAAGTGCTTACTGTTCACAAATGGGGCACTACATCAATACGAAATTTTACATAAGTACTCCCTAACGCCTAGGCTAAATGTCGAATAAGTTTCAGCCGAAACGGTTAACTAGCTCCAGAGTTATGACCAAAAGTCCAAGTGGATCTATCTTTCTGTTGCACACTGTGCCATTACGCACTGGCTCATCCATGCGTGAATATGTTATGAAAATTTGCGTTTGCTAAATGAATTACACGAACAGTTGAAGTCACGTCTCAATTAAATGTTACCTTGCTACATCTGTAAGGATAGAATCCACCCTGACTATTATCTGCAATACTTCCAAGAACAGAGGACATATTAATAACTGCAGACCTATTAACATCCATTTTTGACTTGTCCCCAGAATTGTTAGCCGCTGTCTTCAGTAGTGGTAACATCGCCTTGAATTTTATGAAAACAAATACTTTGTTTCTTATCTCATAAAAATTCAGAAAGTATAAAGTATTTATTGCATGCCAATAATTACAGTCTGTACCAAAAGAGCGTGTCGGCGATATTTCTGTAAATATTTATATATTTGTAAAAAAATTTATATGTATCTAATCTACACCTAAAACACTAATACGCTCTTACTTAGTAAGGAGTCCAATCTCCTCCATTAGCAATTATAGCTTGACACCGTTTCGGCATACTCTGGACTAAGTTTTGAGCGTAGGATACTGGTAGCGACCTCCATATCTTCCGGATATGGTGTACCAGTGTTTTTATTTTAATAATACGTCTTCCCCTCAGCTTGTATTTCATTAGGGACCACACATTTTCAATAGGGTTTGCATCAGGGGACTGCGATGGCCAAGGAAGTACGGTGATGCCGTTTTCCGCTTTCCATTGGGTACAGATGCGACTTCGATGTTTAGGGTCGTTGTCTTCTTGCAATATCCATTGGTCCTCGGTTTGATTGAACCAACGTTTCACGGATGTGAGAAGACCCCTTTCGTACAATTTCACCATTTTTTGTGCATTCAAATTGTCTGTGAAGACGCACAAAGTGCCGAAACCGCGTGCGTTAAAGCAACCCCAAACATGCACTTTTATGGGGTGTTTCACACTTCTTTGAATCATCCGTTTTCCATGGATAAACCAAGCACGTCTAATAGGACACCATGCCCAAAACGAAGATTCATCAGTGAATACTACATCACTCCAATCACGATCACTATTTTCATCAGCCCACGCCAGACGATTTTTGACATGCTTTTGTGAAAGCAACGGTTTCAACATTGTGCTCTGCCACTTGACACCAAATTCATCTAAACGCCGTTTCAATGTCATTGTAGAGATATTTATGCCTTTTTTAGCCAAAAATACTTGACCTTTTCGTAATGAAAGAGTCGGATTTTTTTCGAAAAGCCGAAAAATCATTTTATCTTCTCGGGTATCGGTCTTCCGCTTTAACCCTCGATTTGGGAAGTCATCGACATTTTTTGTCTCCTTATACCGGTTTACCCACTTCTTGACAAACCGTGTCGACTTATGCATACATTTAGCAGCACTCGTGAAACTCAATTTTGGCCCTTTTGGGTGGGAACATAAGAACACTGCTTCAAATCGTTTCGCATACGCGGCACTCATATCGGAAAGCGCTGTTCTATTCAATGTCTCAAACGAAACTGAAAGATATTCGACCAACGCGTAGTAGAGAAGTCTTCATTTGTTTATATTCTTTTTATCTCACTCTCGTTAGGTGTCAGGTTTCGCAGATATCGTGGACACGCTCTTGTGGGACAGACTGTATATAATAATTTTCACGTAATGCTGTTTCCACGTTTTGTGAATATACAAGAGCAGGAATATTTGTTGAATTTACCTTCGTCAATAAAATAGGTACTACTGTATTTACGAAGAATGTTTCTGTAAGTTGTTCCTCCTTTACAAGATTGAGTCTTGTAAATTTCGGGCTGACTCCAGCATTATTGAACAAAAGATTTAGTCCTGCATTGCCTACTTTCTTACTTATACTTTGCGCTATATTGTCGTAACTCTTCGTGTCAATTAAATCTTGAAAAAACCAAAGATTATTATAAAGTACTTAACTTCCAAACATGGTCAATTAATTGATTGTAACAGTAATGACTGAAAATATACCACCAATAAAAGTTGTGGCCCATTAAAGAACGAATTGTAGATAACATAACAAATAATTTGAATAACAATTGTCTATTTTATACAGCTTATACAATTACTATTGATTAATAGAATTGTGGGGGATCGGGGAATATTGGAGCACATGGTGCGGGATTGTAGGGAACTGGAAAGAGTGAACGTGGGTGTAGAAGAGTTAGTTAGTGGCAGAAAAAGTGAAGATAGTTAAGGGAAGTGGAAAATAAAACAAAAGAGAAAAAAAGAAAGACCAGGAAGGGCAATAGTGTGCATCAATCATACTTCTCTTTGATTCGGGCGACAAAAACGAATCGAAAAATACTAATGACACAGCTTCGGGACTGAAATACTATAAATGATTACTGTATGGCAACGCGAGAAATACCACACTCGACTATTTGATATTTAAAAACTTTATGCAATACCCTAAAATCAAGATATGGTGCTTTTGCAGCAACGGGTGCACAAAACCATGCTTCAACGTATACGTTGACAAGAAAAATTGCAGATATCGTTTTCGATAATTTCCTTCTCCGGTGCTAATGGAAATTTAACCATGAGCAAAAAGATTTTAAACTATAAATTGCCTTTGACATTCATGTCGCATGATTGATGGATTTGAAATTAGCTCTTCGCCCAAATACTCCACTCTGCGACGTACGGACAAAATAACTTTAATTCTTCAATTCTTAAAACGGAGAAAAAAAATTCTAATATTCTTCACATTTCAACAAAGTTAATAGCATATAAAAGACGCGTCTTATATAGATTTACAAGTTCTGTCTGACATATCTTCTAATATAATCAATAATTTAAAAGATAGTCGAAATTAATTGATTTAATTAATTATTTCAATGTTCAAGGGTTCGGGGACACGTTTTCCCATTATCCGATGGAGTTCAAGTTTGGACAGATTATTTTTTTGTTAATTGGAACCATTCTAGGGGGTGCGCGAACAAATTTTGGAAAAAATTGTCATCAAGAGTTAATAAGTGTAACCATCCTAGCAATTCCTATATTATACTCATTTTTTAGGTATATTTTTTAGTGTAATAAAGCAATATTTTTATCACATTTTATCTGTACCTATAGATGATAAATGTTTATTAAATATGTAAATTTAGTGGTTGCAGGAATAGTTGTATATTCTATACCACAAGGTATTTTCAGGGAATATTGTTCGATTTTCAAACTATAGTAACTGTTTTGGTCGATACATTACTAGTATATGTATACATATTATATTTTTCAAGTGCAGCTACGTACGGTAAGTTTGTTACATTTTCACTAAACTTGTCTAACCATTTCCGTATAGAAAATGTGAATTATTATATTTTATAGTAAGCGAGGCTTTCGTGACAACTGCTTTTACTAATTTTTTGCTACTTTTCTCTATCGTATCGCAATATTTGATTGAAATAATATTTTTTACGATGTGAAAATAATAAAAATAAATTACACGTACAATTAAAAATGTACGTGATTGTACATTAAACACTAAATGTGGAATATTACTTTAATCTTATTGTAAATTATTCCGATATGTTTCAAATGCGTACATCGCTGTCAAATAATATACGTTCTCCAGTTTCTGCTTCGTCAACTATCCGAATTTTTTAGATTTATTGATCTTCGAGTTTAAATTGTCTTTGCCTTCTTTTAATCATGCAAATTTTTACCTTTCCTTAGCATGCAGGTAAACACTTTTCAGTACAAAATTGATTTTCTTATATAAACTTCAAATTATTCGCATACTACTGGTCAAGGTGAGAAAACGTTTATTATCAGATATCGCAAGCACGTATCGATCAGCATGGTTATAATGAAATACCAACGATTTCGCGACAGAACACACAAGCTATCAATTTCTTGTTCTGCGTGCAGTGTAACATTACGATCATCCAATTTATAACAAGTTTTTCTATTTTCTCTGTAATTACACACTCTAATATGAAATCTCACAGTTCAAAGAAAAAGAAATCGTGGTGTCTGATTTGCCGGGAGAAACCGCAAACCATGGATTCAGATTTAAGCGAGGAAGAAGTTGAAAAGTGCGAAAGTTCTACGAATAAATTCATGGAAGTACAAAATGATTCCTCAGGTAGGTGTACAATATCGCTGCAATATATTATCGATATTTTTGGAACGTCTTAGCTTATTGTATAAAGTAATAGTAATTGCTAACTTAAAATTCATTTTCGGTGATGCAAATTTTATAATATATTCAAGAAATATATTTAACACGTTTAATTACTTTATATAGGATGCTTCCAAAGATAAGATGTGGCGGTATGTCTTCTTTGTGTTAAATTATAATTATAACAATGCGATGGAAGTGAATAGCCTACCTATTATAAATATCTATGTGCCATATCGCGTAATGAATTGTATCTTTTTACAAACTGCGTTTTTATATACATACGTATAGTCTCGCGCTTGTGAAATGGAATAACACTTTCCTTGTAAAACAAAACTATTATATCGTGAAAACACAAATCTATTTCTTTTGTTATTCTTTTGCTACATGTTTATTACTTTTGTGTAAATATTGGTGTATATATACGCATACTATAAACTGTTTCCCATCACAGCTCAACATTTCCTTGTGCAAAGTGGTAAGGGTAATCGATTTATGTTAAATAATATATACTAATAACTGTGAAGAAAGTTGAACTGACCATTATGGCTAGGGGGGCATATATGGAAGAAATAGGTCACAGGAACTTTATTTATTTCTATTATCTAAAAAATAGAATACCTTGGCTTTACATATATTCTCCAAGAATGAAAATTCTATTTTCCCGTGGAAACTCCACTGTTCAAGTTGTGCAAAAGCTCAAACATTCTTCTCTTAACTCGCTTTACGCAGTTCCAATTTAAAACCTAAAGATCCTACAATTCGATAATACTATTTTATTTATCATCAAAATTTACTTGGCAATGTTTCGTGTATAAACACGACACTATTGGAAAAAAATTTGTTGGGTTATTACTTGCGAGTTCTTCAACTGATTTAGTGTACGCTAGTGTTAATCAAATAATTGTTCATTGGCTAATAATTATAATTATACGACAAGAAAATAACATTGGTACAATTTAAGTTTTTTTTTAATTTTTAGAGTTGCCAAATATGTACATTATTTTTAAGGTTTGTTCCAAACTTAATTGGCCTCCGCTATTGGTCACGTGACAAAACATTGTGGTGATAAAAATTCACTGAGAAATAGAAAAACTTAGGATAGAAAATTATATACGGAGAGGTTTCTAAATGTTCTGATATTTGGTTGTATAAACATGTGATTCACACGTTCATAGTGATATAATAATAATAATAATAATAATTTAAATCTATTTATCAATTGTACAGTTAGATGAAACAATAAATGACCATATCATTTTTTTACAAGCCCCTTATAATTGTTATTAGCATTTAATACATTAGGGATTCGTGGAAATTCTTAAATATGAATGTTGTCAGAAGTGTTGCTAAATTCAGAATTGGCAGAAATTTTTCAGCGCAAAAATTGGATTTTTTTATTACAAAATAACTAATTTACACACAACCATATTTTCTATCAGAATAATATAATTGTTCGCAGTATATAGGATGTTCAGAGCGGCAATCTTCTTATTTGTGCTTTGTAATTGATAATTTTGTATGATAAACCGAGATTTCACAATTAAAGTTAGTGGAAAGTCTAGAATAGATCACTCGCGTAAGTCTACTGATAGGAATGATAATTTTGAGTAGTTTTATTTATCAATTACATGTCTTTCATTGAGAGAAATAATAATAATGTAATTGACTGCGATTTATATGGCAATATTTTCTATTATTCAATTGTTCATTTGAATTGTTTTTTAAATATAAAAAATTGTTTTACAGACAATTAAATATAACGCCAAAGCAAAAATAAAATAGCGCTAATTCTTTTAAAACTTCGATTCTTCTAAGCTATTAATTTCCTTATTTTAAAAATTGCATGTTCATCACAGTTGCAACAGCTATAATATTGTAGTGCAGTTTACTGTGAATTTTAAAGAAATAGTTAGATATACACGTATGAAAATTTATTTATAGGTTTATTTTAATTTCTTTAATTTTCAGCTTTTTATAAACATATTTTCATGTTTGAAAGTTTATTACTTAATCAATATGTTTCTGTATCGTTACTTACAATTAGATTACGCGAAACTTTATTAATACATGTATCTGAAGAAGATGAAAATGATAAACTCGTTGTTATTTAATTTGTAGAGAGATTTGGAAAAGAATGTCTAGAAGTTTTGATTTTGTTTTTTTGCAACATTTTCGTAGAAATGACCAATACTGTAATACGTTAGATTATAGAAATGATAAGCATAATCATCGAAGAGATCTGTTTAAAATTACAAGACATCTTATCGCTACGTACCTATTTCGATAATATGAATATTTTTCGATTTCTCAGCCAATGCAGTTAATTCCTGAAAAAATATATAAGCTTTTCAATTGCTTTCTTATAAATAATTGGCGATTGATTCGCAGGAACAGCTATCCTTGATATTTTCGCAATTTGCGATTAATTGAAGGAATTTATGAATTATTCAAGAACAACGTCATATGGCCACAAGTCTTAAGTTAGTGCAGTAAGAATTGCTCGAACATGTGCAATAAACTACAAAGAAGAATTAATAAAAATAACTACTCGAAAGATCTGGCGTTTGCAAAGAAGATACTTTACGGAATCTGTACCAATTTTCATGTATATATGTCGATAATATCGATCGTCCAAAACTAGGAAAAAAATCAAGCGCGGCGAGCAGGTTTTTTAAAGTTCGATCTATAACGAAGGCCACGGTGACTTGCATGTGGCACTTTTTTCTTGCGTAATCAAGCGACACGAACGCGTGAGTCACTATAAATCATACTTAAAACTCGTGCGCTTGCTGCAGCATATAACAGATGGCGGTAAACGAACGAAGCAAGCGTCAGTTGATTCTTGTCTTTTAGACGTACGAAACCGTCTCGGTTGAGCGCTATATAAAGGAGTTAACATTCCCCGCAGAAAAAAGCATTGTCCGTTACATTCCCTTAGAACGTGAAATTGAAAACAGTAGAGAGCAACGATGGCGCCAATTGGTAAGTGAATGATCTAGGGCGGTTCAAGCAGTTGCGTAATGTCTTTCCTCGTTTACTTTGCCACCAATCTTACCGTTGCTTTATTCGCGTCTCGGCAAGTTGCAAAGATATTCTCCGGCGGTTGCGGAAGATTCACCAGGTGTTTCACTAGACCCAGGCCAAGCCCGCGGTTGCAGCCAGTGATCAAGATTGACTTCATTTCTGATCGCGATTACTTTCACGGTTAACCTTCTGTCTGGTGATCGGCAAAGACGTTGCAATCCGCGAGCAATTTTATTATCGCGTAATCTTGTACCGTGCAACACGAGTGACATCGGGGTGACGTCACGTGGCCGTGATCGGCCGGCAATAATCATGGCGACGTTAACGCTACTCGCGAGGCTCGTGTCATTCCGCTCCGCTCACGCCAAATTGCTCGAGTTCCCATGGTCCAGCTGCAATGCATTCTCGTACGGCAGAACAGTGATGGCCTGCATTTGCTGTGAGTTGTCGGAATACTACGCTTCCTAGATGTGAATGCGGCTTAATTTCCGTGATATTACGTAAACTCTGCGTTTCATGCGACTGACAACTGCTCGGTGCACCGGTTAGGTTAGAAGTGAGCGAATTGCATTTAACGCGATACGAGGACAATTCGAGTGAAAAAAAAAGCAATGATCATTTCTTATACGACACACTAGTCACATTTGCCACATGACACTCTTACTAGATCGTATTTTTTTATTATGGGGTAAATCACAGTGGCGCGTAACCTCGCTGTCCGGCTCGTTTTTTTTGTTTTTTTTACAGACCTTGTAAATTTAGGTTTGTAGAATCGTTGTCATACCTACTTGTACATTTCTGCAGATGATCAGAAATTCCAGTACGATCTGTTGGTCATCGGCGGGGGGTCGGGTGGTTTGGCCGCAGCCAAGGAAGCGGTGAATCTAGGTGCCAAGGTTGCAGTTCTCGATTTCGTGACACCGTCTCCACAAGGCACCACATGGGGTTTAGGTGGTACTTGCGTAAACGTTGGTTGCATTCCGAAGAAGCTGATGCATCAAGCTGCTTTGCTCGGAGAATCTATTCATGTAGGTTTATTGTTCAACAGCTCATTGATTTATTCCACTCCAAACCTTTGAAGTGTTAACATCGGAATTGGATATTTGTAGGAATCAACCGCTTACGGATGGGAAATACCAGATGCAAAAAGCATTAAAAATAGTTGGGAAGGATTGAGAACAGCGGTACAAAATCATGTCAAGTCTGTGAATTGGGTTACACGAGTTGAACTTAGAACAAAGTTAATATGAATTTAATTATAATTTTTCAATACGAATACACATTTTCCTTCTTGGCTAAATCTCCATTATTGTTACAGGAAAGTCGAATACATCAATGCACTCGGTTATTTCAAAGACGAACACACAATATGTGGAAAACTGAAAAATGGAGAACAAAAGGAATTTACTGCGCAAAATATCTTAATTGCTGTAGGTGGCAGACCGAGGTATCCTGATATTCCAGGTGCTTTGGAATATGGTATAAGTAGCGATGATATCTTTAGTTTGGAGAAAGCTCCAGGAAAAACACTTGTCGTTGGTGCTGGATGTATCCTTTTTACGTACAAATCATTCGCGAGAATGTTTCAGTATTTCTTTTATAATCATTTAGTTTATGCATAGTCGTTGATGTAGAACTTTGTGCACGTTTAAACAATTGAAAAGCATTTCTATACAGATATCGGAAGAAGTGCGCACTAGGTGTTTAAGTAAAACAGTGAAAACATTATGTCGTATGTTCCATATCTTCTTGAATGAAGATTTATAAATTTTGTTTCTTCAAAACAAATGACAAAAATTGTCATCAGTGCAAAGTTTTAATATTACTTTATCCAATATTTATTTTTCCTCAATGAGTAAGTAGACATTGGTTTGGAGTGTGCTGGATTCCTAAATGGTTTGGGCTACGATGCAACGATAATGGTACGATCAATCGTTTTACGAGGATTCGATCAACAAATGGCAAATATTGTGGCTGGAGAAATGGAAAGACGCGGTGTATGCTTCATTTTTCAAGCTAAGCCAGCAAAGATTGAAAAGCAAAGCAATGGTCAACTTCTTGTACACTGGGTCGATAAAGTAAGTCTTATGGTCAAATACGAACAAAAGTCAAATTTGTATCACTTTTGTATAACAATGAATTTTCATTATTTCAGGAAGGACAAATGCACAAAGATACTTATGATACTGTTCTTTTTGCTATCGGTCGCAAAGCGCTCACAGAAGAATTAAAACCAGAGAACATTGGTTTGAAGCTTACTCCTGACACTGTAAAGATAGATGCAGTAAACGAACAAACGAATGTTCCAAATGTATATGCCGTTGGTGATGTACTTCACGTGAGTATGAAATTCATATTCCTGATCAGCTTTGTATTTCGATTTGTCGCTATTGCATGTAGATTTCTACTATTGAAATAAAGTAGTAATTATTTAATTTATTGAAACGGCGCAAGTAAGTATTTAACAACTCTCATTCTACATTGCAGAAAAAACCAGAGTTGACACCTGTTGCCATACACGCTGGCCGATTATTGGCAAGAAGGTTGTTCGGAAACTCGACGGAACAAATGGACTACGTAAACGTAGCGACAACAGTATTCAGCCCTCTAGAGTATGGTTGCGTTGGTCTCAGCGAGGAAGCGGCAATCGCTCTTCACGGAGAAGAAAAAATAGAAATTTATCATGCCTATTATAAACCAACGGAATTCTTCATACCACAGAAAGACGTTTCTAATTGTTACTTAAAAGTCGTTGCTCTCAGAGGTGACGATCAAAGGGTGCTGGGTCTGCATTTCGTCGGTCCTCATGCTGGCGAAATCATTCAAGGTTTTGCTACGGCTATTAAGTATGTCTTTCTCAAACTTGTAAACTCAATTCGATTACTTATGTTTTAATATTGTATATTTACCTTTATTTGTTCTTTCCAGGTGCAATTTAACATTTCCCAAACTGAAAGAAACAGTTGGTATCCATCCAACAGTGGCGGAAGAGTTTACACGTGTATCTATAACTAAACGTTCTGGGCTTGATCCTAAACCACAAAGTTGCTGCAGTTAAAGCATCCACAATATTAATGCTGATATTTGTGAATATCTTTTAAGCATGATCGACAGCAACTGTTTCCCGTGCTTATTTCGTCGATCATTCCCGTCGGAACAAATTTTCCGAGCGGAGTACTTTTCAACCGTAAATATGTTTTTTACAAAACGCAAGTAGGGGAATTTTTTAAGATATTGCAGTATTTTCGACTAGGAATTATGGAGCACTGTATGGCGCATTGCCTTGTACAAGAAATTTGCTTCCTTTTGAGCGCCTCTAATTAAAGTGAACTTACTCTGTATAGCCGCACTTATAGCCATTTTTATGAATGGATTTTTCCATTATCAATATAGCCTCGTGCATACATTCGAAGGAAAATAAACAAAATAAAGATATTTATATGTAGTAACTAATTTATTTCATGATAATTAATGTATTACTGTACTCAAGCATAAACGTTTAAATAATAAGTTATTGTTCTATCGCAGTGATAGATGTATGGTCAACATCATACTGCATCATAAAGTTTCGTCATATTTCCAGAACTAGTCTCCACTGGTAATAAACAAATGTTTATATGATTGAACAGTCTAAGGGTAAGGCAATTAAATGCAAGCATTCAAATATCCCTCTTGTTTACAGATACTCGTATATGGAAGAAATTGTTCAAAAGGTGAAGAAACACTAAAGTTATCGTTTTGCAAAATCAATTGTGTCCTTTTGTATTTTCCTTGACTTTTATTGATAATAGGAAAACAAGTTCATGGATATGTCATTCTTTTCTCTAACAATAAGAGTGTTTCACTTTAACCAACAGACAATGTTATGTTAATAATACTTTCATATTAATAGTGAACGAAATAATATTTCACACTATTATTAGTATACAATTTTTGTCAGATAAGACAAGCAATCTTCTATCAAGCCTTTTAGTTGCTAGACTATAGGACACAAAAACAGTTCCAGATGAAATAATTACCTATATAAATAAATTGCCTGTATTGAAAGTTGATTTCTGTATTTCTAACTGATATCAAATTTACTTGAAATATATTATACAGTGTCTGGGTATTCTGTGCCAAAAAATAAGATACAAATGTTATATAGAAGTCGATCAGTAAGGGTTGATTACAAAGTTATTGCAATAAATTGTAAAACTGCTTAAAGTGTGTGTGTGGGTTTGTATGCATGCAGACACCCTGTATATGGACATCGTTTATTCAATATTAGTGACAGAAAGTTAGATGCTACTACATTTAAAAAATCAGTTGATGGTACTAAAATGTATTGTTGTTAACACCAGGATACTTGTTTAGCAATTACAATTTTTAGCTGTTTCAGAAATGTTTTCATCATTCTTTCGTGCAATGCATCAATCTGCCTAATGTTTTCTGGCAAACCGCAAAATAATGCCGATGTTGGATGCCCATCTTCAACATTTCCACGAGTTACAAAACTTCAGACATAATAAACCAATGTATTTTTGACACAATCATTTCGTACCAAGAGTAACTTGAATAACTACATATTACCATAAAAGTACAAAACAATTGCAAACTTGAAAATTTGTAATTTCATATTTTCAAAAACCATACGTTCTGCACGCTAAAGGATAGTAAATACTATAAGAGACGGCTCTTGAAGTTTGCAAAAGCGAAATAAGTTAAAATTGGTCGAACATTGTAATTTCTATGTAATATATATGCCTGTATGTTCATAGTAATATGTAAGCACTACTGGGTTCCGGATACATTGCATCGTATAGTCATATGTAGTTAGTTTCGGGATCTCCATTTCTCGATACGCCTTTTGGGATCTCGATACGTTCGAGATCTCGAAACGTTCAAATACTTTCGAGAATCTCGATGAGTAACACATTTCCGAGACCTCGCCCGATTTTTCTCGACCCGACCCGAACCCGAAAAGTCGAGAACCCGCACACCCCTGTTCTCCAGCGTATAAATTCAGTCAATAGCTCGATGGTCCAAAGTCGAAACAACTAAATCAGTCGTTAGTCGATAGTTTAAAAAATCAGTCGACTGAAAATGGTAGTTGAGTACTATCGACTTATCCATAGTTTTTAGTCGATGGTGCTACATGGCCGTGATGGTGCCCATCGCTAGTATCGAGTGAAGTGAATTCATCGACCCAACTGTAACATCAGCTGTTAACCAAACTCGGTTGAGAGCCAACGCTCTCGTGTGTGAGCGCGCGCTGTACGCGCCCTCTGATTGGCCACGGTTTTTCGTTAATAATTCAAAACGAAGCTTCAACCAACATTTTGGTAAAGGAAAAGGTTGTTCAGAGTTACCCCAGCAAACTACCATTTCCGGGTGTTCGTGTAGTTACGGGACACCCTGTAAACACACGTAAGTACACCTTTTACTTTATATTTATTAAATTTCGACGACTCAATGTTAACTAATAACATTCGCGATCGATAAAACTCCAATGCCAATTTGTGGAAAACATAAGAAGCAACAAGTTGCGTACACATTGAACATAAAAAAGGAGCAATGAAATGTAATAAGAAGATTTTTAGAATAAACTCGATACGCGGGTGAATCGAAAAGAACAGAACAAAAATACGATAGTTTAGTCGAGGCATTGGTATTGCGAAAAAGCGCGCGTTCGTCGGTGCGATTCGGGGATGCTCGGGTTCAACCGGGTTCAACTGTTTGTGATTGGTCGCGGGTCGTGGCTCGCGGGTTGCGGATTACGGGGGCCCGAGTCAGCGAAACGTGAATCAGTCGGCGTTGACGGCAAGGAGCAGCGAGTTGGATTCCCGCAGCGGTGTGGAAACGAAAGGTTTTTGTAGGTGTGTGTTGCCGGTGAATGAAGCGGGCTAATTGTTACGTGCGATGGCCGCATGCTATAGCGAGCAGGTATCATCCGGCTCGGGAAACGTAACGAACAAGGCACCTGCGGCCGCCGCGAAACCGGTCTGTTGGCAACACCGACTGTTCGGTAAACAATTATCGCGGTGCAGTCAGGTTAATCAACAGGACACGAAACCGTGCGATGCTAGTGTTACACTCGGCGACGAGGACGGCCGGCCGACCTGCGAGGTGATCGGAGTGTATTTTAGTTTCATTAACCCTGGTGCTACCTGCGACGACTTTACGCGTCAGTTACTCGACCTGTACACGAATGTCAACTCGACCTCGCCGTCGTCGTCGCAGGCGGAGAATGACCGGGATGCAGACAATTCCAGCAGGGGTAGAGAAAGGAGGAAAAGGTTTGAAGTCGTGCACGTGGTACTTTGGAGCAACGCAGCAGATGTTCTCGAGTTTGAGGAGAGCTTCCGTGCACACGTTTCCGAGTTACCTTGGTTGGCCGTACCAAACTTGGATTACGAAAGGAAGGTAAGATATATGCCTTCTAATTCTCTTTTTCGTGTCTTTTTCGAATTGCGTTATTACACCTCGGGTACGTGTACTTTCTAGTACGACATAAATAGTTTTTTTAATTGCCTATTTATTCACTTGCTTAGCTAACTATAACCCTATGTGGGCAACCTGGGTAGTCGGAGCGAAATTTCTTCCGAATTTTGCTTTTTCCTAATTCATCCTTCAACATTCCACTTGGGCAACGATTGTATATTAAAGTAGGGACTGTAATAAGTGTCCCAGAATTTTCGATAGCCAAGAGCAGTAAAAAAACTAATTTAGGGCATACCCGGCACAGGCTGGCCACGGGTGGTGCGAAAAATATGCTTGCCTGTGAGAGATGATGATAATAATAATTATTATTACATCTGTAACACAATTAATCGCGATCCGACATTCGTCTATTGCCATCGCATCTTGGCTCATACAGATTGCTTTATCTTATACCCTTCTATTCTAAACATTTCTAAATCTATTCATTCCAGCGAAAAGCTTTTATTTTGATCTTAATCTGTAATGAAATAATATATTAGTGTTCTTTGATTTCAAATTCGTATTCACCGCATATCGCACATTGCGTTGTTTCTCCAATCTTGTAAAATATGTTGCGTCTATTATGTTCTTCTCTACCTGACAGACTTATTGTTAGCCAACTATCAATGCATGCTAACGTACAATGAGCCAGAACTAAAGCACGGTTTATATCCATACAGGGTGGTCCGTAAGTCATGATACAAACGGGGTCAGGAAGATTCTGTGGGGTGCTTCGTTTTCGAGAAAAGTGCATTAAAAAATCCAAGCTCTTTATATCTAGGTATGAAAAGCTGCAGTGATAATTCGTCTATTCGGACGGCGACGATTGGCATACCCTTCACGAGAGTAGCGTGTACAGCAAATGCATTTCCACTACGAACTTCCAATGCAAAAATCATCACTAGCAGCCTGTAGTGAAATCCATGACGCGTCATCGGTTAGGTGACCGCGTCGTAGATTGATTTTCACATACATTTTGTTCTTGACTTTCGTCTTACTTGTATTTCGAGCCAGTGAACCTCCCTGACTCCATTTGTACGGCGACCTACGGACCACCCTGTACAGATATTGCTACGTTCGATCAGTCATTTCGTTGATAATTTTAGGAGAAAAGAAAAAGAATACATATATAATTATACAGGAGTATTTTTTGCTTAATATTTTATCTTCTCCTCGATAGCTTCGGCTTGATGACTTTTCTTCTTCTTTTCAATGAGCAAAAGAACAGTTCGAAATAATTACACTCGAGTTGCTTAGCCTCTCTTTTCCGTTCCAAGCCGATGTCACCGACTCTTTATCGCTCGAATTGCGCAGCCACAATGTTCTATTAAATTCAATGAAATAATTAGACTCGGTTTTTAAGTCGAATAACGATCGTGCTCGCCGGGACGTCTGCATGGGGTTAATTAGCAAGCTCTTGAAAGATACAAAACGTATTCCCATTAATTTAAAAACATTTTTAGTTAATAATTTCAATGGCCTCCCTTGTGTTTTAACGCTCGGCCGCATCTTTTGGCCGAACACGGGGCATTGCACGATACCTACATTATATTTCCACTGGGTCTGAAAATTTTACGGTCAGACAGGCTATGATCAATTGAGACGAGCGTATCATTTGAAATTTGTATACACATGGCTGTCATAAAGTTGCGCGTGTACACATAGAGGGAGCACACATGCCGTTATACAGAAGGATCGTGTGCGCAGCCCTTTTTTTTATTTCCATCGGGTGTTTTAACCCCTCGCCAGACGTGCTATTTAGGGTCCGATTTTATTTGCACCGCACACGAGACAGAGTCGACTTTCACTAACTAAAAATCGTTCCTAATATTTTTTACAATACATCTGCGCATCTGCCACTGGCTGTAGCCGGTCTTTATAAAGGGGGATCGATTTTCATTTATTTCCTAATCGGTACTTGCATAACTCGAGTCTTTAAACAAATGTTCAATCAATTTTATTCTTGTTTGATTGTCCCAATTTGGTTTTGTTAATATCGGTTCTTTGTTAAATTTAAACTTGCGTTACTGTAGCCCAATAACGGAACAGAATATAGAAATCTATGAAAACAGCCGTGCAGACAGCTTATGGAAAGTTTCCTAGAAATCGAATTCGACAATCGATTCTTCTATCAAATGTATCCATTTGTGCTATTTTTAATTTTTTTAAGGGTTTTAGAAAAAAAGGATTCACTGCAATATTATTTATAATATTATGCCGCTGGCTAAGATCTCGGCAATAATAATTGAACAAACTTTTATATTGAAATTCATATTTCATCAAATGTAGTACAAAGATAGTACAACAGTTTGTCCAATTACGAAATTGTTAAAAAATATTATATTAATCACAGCATGTCATGTTGCACACTATATTTATAGATAAAGAATACCACTTACCTTAATAAGTACATAAAGCACTTATAAAACGACGAGAAGTGAACGAAACCCGAAACGGTTTCACGCGCTACATGTAAAGCAAAATTCGTACTAAACGAGAATATCAAAGAAAGGGCGGATCTGTAGAAAACACATTTCTTGGCACCACATTTCTGGGAACAGGGCGCACATGTAAGAATGTGTCGAGAAGAATAACTTTGTCCGAGACTCCTTGCTATGTAGCAGAACTTTTAGTTTAATTCAACTATTTTTTAATTAAACCTTATTAAACGATCGAATTCCATCCGAGACTATAATGTTATTCATGAAGATTGAAAGCAGACGGCAGGACGGCTTCGTACATTGATCTTTTCATCACCCACGCACGACGATAACACTTGTATCTCTTGTCCCAAAAGTTTGAGTAACTCCGCGTTATATGTATACTACGGCACTTGGCCAATCATAACGGTTACCCGTTTTCCCCTATACCTTTTATGCAAGCTAACGAGCTTCTAGTATAACGCTGGAATAACGAATTGAAAGAGAAAATAGAAAAAGAGAATAGGCATCGTGCAATTAATGTATTCCGTACTTCGAGATGTAGTGGCTTATACCATTCAATTCTTATTGGAAAATTTATGCTGCAAAATACAAAATTATTGAAAAATGATATGAGCGTGATAGATATGGCTCTACACGTCCATCTGATTGTGAGACGAACACTCGTCATACTTGTCACTGGGTGTATACAGATTAGCGGGATATATGTACGTATAAATAGGTAAGAGACGATCGGAGGTTGTTGTTCCCTGTCTTTTTTCCACGATCATTAGGCATGCGACTGAACTGCTGGTGTGTTTGTGACGCATATACGTACATATACATCTACTCAATAGTCTGATTGGTGAGTAAATGTAACGATAAGCGTCCTGCGCAATTAGCGTCAAGTAGCCTCGTGATTCTTCCTTGCTCGTTATTCCGCCTATCTGGCCGATCCACGCTGAGAATCACCCTCTTGAAATCGTAGCTCCTTTGTGCACTGTTCCATTCATTTAACAATGACAAGTTGGTTTATGGAACGTTGCGGAAAAGAAATGGTCAAATTCTCCCTCCCTTTATTCGTTAACCCTCCCTCCTCATTCAATATTTCCTTACTTCGTATGGAAAGCAAACAACAAAATCTGAGACTCGTGATATTTCCAACAGATGCCCCCAGCGAACCTGCGTTTCGATATTTCTTTATCAAACGTTTGAAATACCGAATGAAATGCTCGCGCAGATTCAATGAATGAAAAAGATTAACGTAATTGGCGGAGATTGTGCTGAATGCGAGCTATCGCACCGTTACCATGCATGCTTAATGCAGCGCGTATTGACATCTGTTGGCAGCTGATACTAGCCGAGACTAGTATCTCTTTTACACAGCTCCTTGGGACGTCTGTCCAGCTCGCCTGACGAAACTGAACGATTAGCGGTATAAAGCAAACGCGTTGGCGCTACGCTGCCTAGCCGCATGAACAGCTATAATAGAGCTTTGCTGCTCATCGTTTGTACGGCGTAAACCGTTTCATAAAGGTGCACGCCTTTACGGTCATCAACGTAAAGAGGCCCGGGGAAAAGAGTCAAGCCGAGCAGTCTTTGCATTCGGGGTGGCCGACCCATATCTTCCGCAAATAGCTTTCTCATTCGACCGGTGAGATCAAGAAAACGGCGAAAGATAGTGGACGAAGAGGGACGACAAATATATGTTTACGTTTGTGTATCTATGCATCAGTGGGAAGCAGCGGGTGAATCGGTGGCGATGCAGCTTTCCCACGAAACCGACTGAAACGCGAAGAAGAAAAAGGGAATGAGAGGAACGTTGGATTCTAGATAGAGTTTGAGGTAGTTCCTGCACGGATAGCCCGCACGTGGAGCTATGTAACCTATAGCCCCTCACCCACCTTGCCGCTTCTGTTTCTGTCTGCTATTTATCTGGCATATCGCATAGATTACCCACGACCTACTCGCCAGTGGTTAAAGGAAAAGTGGAGTACGTGCGAATCGCCCGAATAAATCTATTCCAATATGTATATGTTAGCGACAGCGCATTTTGAATGAAAGGAAAGGGACCGATTTATGATAGGGACCTAGCCTGGGTGCGTTTGGAGAGTGTTTTGCAAATGGGCAATCTGGACGGCAGACGATGGCTGGTGGCCCGACGCTATTCAACTATCGAATGTCCAAGGATTGACTGTTCATTAGGGATGTTTTGAAAGTGAATGAATGAGACTGAACATCCCGTTGACCGACGATGGCTGGCGACCGCATTGGGTCTTCCAACTATCTGGTGTCGAGGGATTGTTTATTAGAGTCGAGTAAAGAATACATGTGGCAATCGGCTTGTAGCCGTATTTCCAAGGAATAGGGAAACTCTTCCTGGAGGATCTGGCCACGGAGTGGGGAAGGTTCTGCCTTTTGGTAAATGAACTGTGATTGACCACTCAGTCTTTACCCCAGAATTGACCGGGAAAGAACTACCTATCTTACGCCTCTCTTACACCTCACCTTTAATATCAACAAATTTTTAACATATATGTAGACATATGTCTCGGAAACCCGCAGGAAAATCTACGAATGCTGTGCCGTCGCTGAACCAATAGTGCAGCGGGGATAACAGTGATAGAAAGTTACGCGAGAAAAGAATTAAATGTTCTCCGGCTTTTCGCCACCGATGTTTTGTACCCGCTTAATTCTTTTCGCGAAAGTATTAGGTACCGGGAAAGTTCGTGCGGATTTTCATAGCAAAATGCAAATACTCAAATCTGTTTTAAATGGAAATTAAGTGAATGTAGTCGCTTTGGTCCGGTAGATTCTTCACATTCGAATACTTGAGCAAGTTCTGAACATCTTTTCCTTGAATTTGAACTTACGTACTCGATGAATTTTTCGTCTTCGATGACAGATGGACGCCCTGGACGCGGCTCGTCATCTAGCGATTCATTTCCTTCTTTGAATCTTTTAAACCATTTCTGTGTGGTTCTTTCGCTAACAGAACCTTCCCCACAAACGCTACAAATGCGTCTTGCTGCATTTGCCGCTGTACTGCCAAGTTTAAATTCGTAAAGAATAAAAGCACGAATTTTTACTCCTTCGCTGTCCATGTTTACTGTTCCTGTAAATACACAACAACGAAACAATTGAAACTCACAGAGCATACACACCAACTGCAAAGATCAAGCTTTCAAATAAAACCAAACTCATGTCTTACAGTTGCCAATTACCACACGAAAATCGATTTATGGTTACAATTACCGAAAAAACCGCACGAACTTTTTTCGGTACCTAATATTTAGTCCTTCTTTTCTACTTAAAGCAACGATTTTCATTTTTGTAATTGGGTATTTGTATTATCGATGCAACACGGTGTGGCTGTTTTCTATACGTTCCGATGAGGTAGGATAGAGTATTTCAGTGACACTGCAATGCTGGAAATCTGTCTCCATTGTCATTCGTAACCCCTGCAACATTGATCCTTGACAGGATACGAGCTGTTCTTCCATGTTCATCCACTGTTTTCAAGTCGTGCTCATACAAACGTGCCCGTTTGCGTGCAATTGAAAGCGCGGTCGCCTTAAAGACGCTGCCAGGGCTGGCCAATGGAAACAGTAGTCTCGGCAGTCGCGGTCAGACGGGAGACGACAGAAGGCGATATCTGTATTTCCAGGGGTGCGCAACTCCAAATATCAGGGGGATGATACATTCAGCGGAGTATTTGCTCGATTACGTGTAAACCAAATTTAATCTGGCCTTCCACAGTATGAACGCAACGCGTTACAATCAGAATGCGTGAAAACTAGTGCGTGTTTTATAACTTCAAATATAATATGAAATTAAACTACACGCAAATATAATTATTTCTATAGAATTGAATATTCTATGCTTGCGTCAAGTACCGAACGTGATCGTGCAGATGCCATTCTAGTAGTATTTCAATAGAATCTCAGCAACTTTTAATAATTTAAACGGAGCGCGGAAATACAATATATGGTTCACTTGAAGATTGGACCAAAGTGATTTCTATCGAAGCATCACGCTCCGATCACCGGGCAATCTGTACCTCAGCGAATGGAGCATATTCCATGCATCAGATATAATATGTAGAGCTGCTAGAGGCAACACATTTGATGGACAGCAAAGCGTAGGTATATACGTTGCGCACCTCTGCCATTCACGAAGGCGATTGGAAACGCGCGAACGAGTCAACGGTATTCTCATCTCTTCCCCTCCATCGGACGTCTTCTGCCTGATGTCACGGTACGACAAGGGGGTTCCCCTTGCCCGTGAGGGACTAATATAAGCGACAGAGTGTCTGGTAGAAAATGATCCTCCATATCTGTAAAAAGCCTCTTCCATAGCCGTCCAGACAAAATAAGTAGTCAGAAGCAACATCGTTTTCCATTGTCGTTGCAACGAAGGGGAACGATGGAGACAATTCCAGCAATCTTGTCGATTCGAATGCACGGATACGTCGGGCCATCGAGTGTCCAGTATTCGGCTATTACTGTAGGAATTTGATCAGGGTCGTCTATTTGTACGGATCTAATCAGAGTCGCTCAACAGTATAGTAGTATCGCACTAGGACTTTTCGTACGAATTGAAGCCACTGTTGGGGGATGAAAGGGAATCGGCGAGGGTAAGCGGGCGATGGAGCAAGGACGATACGAGGGAACGAGGGAGCAGTAGCGATGGAAGTGGCGTGGTAGGAGACATACAGACCACCGGGGGAAATAACGATAGCGGCAGCAACGCCAAGGGAGGACGTACGCGTTATCGACCGCTCGAGACGGAGACGGCGAACGAGTGTATACATGTATACGCGGGATCGGAGGAGCGAACGAGAAAGCGCCGTAGGAAATGTACGAAGGGACGAGGTAATGCTACCCAGCGGAGGGTCGCGATAACGTACGACGTCGCACGTTCGGCTACCTAGAGGAGACCCTTCTCGCCTTATTCCGATGCTCACCCTCTTTGTGTTTGCCTGCAACACATTGCATCGTCGTACAATTTTACGTGTTTCGATTTGGCTCGATCACGGGAGAACGCCACCGTGGAAATTGGCGCGTTTCCAACGAAGAGAAAGTTCAGCTGCAGGAAAAAAAGGGACTGCCGAGCGGCGAAAGTTTCGAGGGAGGATCGATTTGTTTGGCAAGGGAACTCCGCGACAGGTGTCGACTGCGGAGGTTTATTTGAAATCTCGCCGGTTCTTTTCATCTCTGGCATAGACGTCCTTTTTGTTATCTCCGGAGTTTAACTCGCGCGACAGATATTCGATTCTGCTACTAGCCAACATTGCCGTCTTCATTTCAAACGAGACAGTCACGGATTCAGCGCAGTGAATATTCTTTCAAACGGTTAGGTATTTAGTCGGTGGACTGGTAGGGTTTGTATCAGGGATGTTAGGAATAATCGTATCGATAAATGCAACGAAACATTGGATGCAAATGGCGAGCAAGATATCATTAGATGGCGCTGGAAAAATTTTGAGCGATCGAAAACGCTATTTCGTCTCTTACTAAACTGCTCTTCGTCATCCGTTCTGGTATTAAAGTGTTCTGTCCATTGTGCTTCGATCTTCCCTGCTCCTTTTGTTCCTTAGTAATCAGACAGCTTAACGGGAGACGGTATTCAGTACTAACGAACGCGACGGTGTCGATCATGTTCGGGCAGAAGTGCCTCCTAGTAAGATCAGCAAAAATCGGTAATGCCTGTTCAATAGTATCCAAATATTGATTTGGAATTTCAAGCAGACCGGTCGATTGCCTGACGATAACCTGAATATTAACAGGCTCCGTGAAGTAAAGTGATTCTCTTGCACAATATTGAGGAACATATTTGTATTATCTGTAAAAATCATTTACACTAATCAAACGAATCAAATTCTGAGTATCCGAATCATTTATTCGAGTTCATCGAATTGTAGGTCGTTGATAATTTACCGAATACTAAATATAAGTACATGCACAGTCAGTCCCATAAGTTTCGTACGTTTAGAGGTAGATTAGATTTATATGTTTTTCTTACTAATTACTCAATTTTGGGTCAATTTCCTCTAAATAACCTCTATATATGTGTTCATTTATACTATAAATTTGATAGCAAAGAATTTATTGGAAATTCTCAAGCGCCTTATCCAATTTGAACCAATTTCCTTTATAGACAGTGGGGGTACGAATACTTATGGACAAATTTATTGCATTAGGTTTCCTAATACCTATAATTTATGTTTTCTTTTTGAAGAATAGCTTCAATCATAAATTTCAAGGGCGACGTCAAATGCGATTTTAAGGGCTAGCGATAAGAAAGGGAATTCATCGAAAATGCAGTTTAGGATCATCCCTTGCATTACGAGTTACCTGAGCATTGAATAAAACAATGGAGCGCCTCATAAAAACTGGGAACAGTATCGCAGACTTCACCCACAGTCTCCCAGTTTTATAGATTCATTTGGAACTGCGCGAAACTTGAACCATCCGAGTCGAGGAAAGCAAGTGTAGCTTGTTTTAGAATCGCCACAGAATTTCCGAGAAGTCTACTGCTTTCTAGACCACGATTCTCCTTTATCGCCAGGAACCTCCTCATTTCTCATCATCTCTGTTTTTACTGTTGATGCTACACTAAGCGTGCGGCTTACTAAAAGAGACGACGATACCTATTATTGACAGACCCTGTTCAATGTGCGCCCGCCGAGGCTGAGGTACTTCCTTTTTAAGAGAAGAAAAAAGAAAATTACCAATGCTTCCCTCGGCACGGCCGTGGCGTTAAAAGGGCTGGCTGCTTATCTAAGAAGAAACAAAAATCCGACCTCGTCTGGGTTAACCACCTATACATACTTTCCTCGCGCACGCCTATCCTTCCTTGTCTCCTGCGGCTTGGAAAACTTTCATCCGTTTTCTTCTATCATGCCCGAGCCCTTTCTCTTTTTGCTTCTTGTAGCACTGTAATCATGCAGCTGGGGACAGGGGGGATAGCACTCATTGTCAGCCGACATTACTCCCCTGTAGACACTCGTTGCGCCCTTTTTCGCTGTGCTTGAATTTCGCTGCGTGCTGGTGCTGGAAGGATAAGCGAAGAAACAGAGGCGGGTTACGTGTTTCGAATTTCTTAGTCGTGCATGCGCATATACGCGTGCGACGTTCTGTTTTCTACTCTACGCGTATTCCGCTCACGCTATTCGAAATTGACGGCTTTCGATCTGCCTTTCCCCCCTCGTTTTTGTATCCGCTTCGAATTTATTTTTGCTCTATCACAGTATCAGTAGGTAGATGTGTACATAGAAACATCTGCTGAGAGTAAAATTTAACGCTACAACTGGAACTGGCTAGTGAAAATTACGTTTTTCATGTTTCTTCCTTCAAAGTTATTAACACCATGTAGGTATTGCGGCAGGAATTTATGGTGTCTTTTAATAAGACCATACAACTGTTATAAGTGCATCCGAATTTAATTTACATCCAACCACTTTTATCTTCATAGTCTGCCCAATGCATGCAATGCGGGATTCTTTGCGTACCCCTAGATATTGCGTGGGTACGCAAGGAGAGCTCAAAAGTCAATTAGATCTGGTAACAGAATCGCTTGTGATATTAGTTTCAAAAGCATTTCTATTCCCATTGTTGTACTATAATTATAGTTTAATATACCTATACAAGGGGTGCGCCAATTGCATACACATTTCCCGTGGATTGGTGATGAATTAAACGTTTGAGGCGCACTGGTCTAACGCATATCAAAATACGTCAGTAGTTGTATTAAAAAAGTATTTGCCACGTGTTTTATAGTCCATTTAATTTATAAATGAATGATCTAATTTCTATCAAGTTTATTAGACGCGTAGGTAGAGGGTATTTCTAATGAGAAATATAGAATTACAGAAAAATATTTTTAGATTTTTTCACAGAATTTACAGACTGTATATGTATGTACAGACTGTCAATATGTATTTTTATATACTATGTAGCTTTAACACTAGAACTACCGATACCTTTTGGTATTATTCAGATAGCATACGTTATACAGATTACGAACACGAAAGTCGTTGATTGGACATTAAATAGAGATATATAATTGTCATTCTGTCTTATTAAAACTCATCATAAATTGCTACAGCGATACCTATATGTTAATAATTCTAAAGCAAGAAATCTGAAACAAGTCATTTTGACCCCCTTGGTAGGTCTAGTGTTAATAACAGAAACACAATTTTGTGTATATTATTGATATTTGTTATATGTACATATATGTAGATATGAACGACAAGGGAAACAGTCTCGTCAATGTGTAAAGTGAAATGGTGCATTGCACGCGATATCCGACTGTCTCGTTCGTACAGCTTAAGCGGTTAGAAAAGAACATTTTCCCCTTGATTAGCATTGTGTATGTATGTAGTACGTAATTCTCATATTTTTTAACAATCTTCAAAACTATATTATATTTCAATCAACTACTGCGTTACAAATATGATGATTATTTCAGAATTAATAATAACCGTAGTGCAAGCAATCGTAATAATTAGTTGCGCCTACATTTTCTCCATTGTCACTCGTTGCTAAAGTCAAGTTATTCTACAAAATTCGCGAGTTTTATATTGAAAAAATATTAACGATATGTTATACATATATAAATTTTATATTTTCATATTTTCCGTTCATTAATTTTCTCCTTTAAGCGTGAAACAAGCTCGTCGCATTTAATTTACATAGTTCAAGCAACCTAGTTTATATTCAACCTTATATCCATTTAACAAGCATTCAAAACTTCACTAAAATACAGCTCATTTCATCGAGATGTAACTCCGTTTACCTATTTAAGGTGTATGTGCACTCTACTCCCTCGTCTTTATTTTCTCATTTTATTGAGACATGTCCCGTTTCGTCAAGGTACAACTCTTCTTCTTACACAAACGGACACTCGAAAGCTTATATAATCCATTTTTTGCTCTTCACTTCATACTTTGATCAATAGTCGAGCAACAGAGCTTATTACAACTTGTCATGAATATAAATTCCTCGCTACTCGCGATTTAAAGCAAAGAGCGTTTGTTCTCGCGAATATTTATTAAGGACCTTCAAGGATCGCACGATCGATGTTGAAATACCCTTAGAGGCGATCAAGTATCTTTTTTACAGACCAGACTGACTCGGAGGTATCGGATAAAGGCCGGTGTACCGACTTTGATTTTATTGGACGGTTCTAACGGCTCGGTGGTAACCAGAGGAGGCGTAGAGCGAACTATCGGCGATCCTTGCGGGGCTGAATTCCCTTGGAAACCTCCCCATCCGAAGGCTGCCCTCGAGGATGGACCATTATTGCCGTGTGGGGCCCGCGATAGCAACGAACCTATGCTGCACGAAGAGTTGCGCCATTGCTTCAAGGGTGTCTACTTCAGTGCACATTGGGTACATAAGTATTCAGTTGATAATAAATTAATATTATTATATTAAGACCTCGATGAATCAGGCCGAAGAAATTGATATCTAAGTAGAAGCGATTGAAGCTAAACTTTCCCCAAATATTTCAAACATTTTCTGGCGTGAAGATACGTGAAAGGATTTGCAAATAAATTATTAGTACTATTCTACTGTACTTCTGATTGCACGAAAATAAGACTTTTGTGTAAACGTGGAAATATCATCTTCTTGAAAATACTTGATAACCATTCATTTATTTTATATTCTCCGCCATTATTAACGACTTCTTCTTAAATTTCTGTCACTTTCCTTACCATTGTTTCCTTTCACAGTTTTAGATAATAACTGTACGTACTTAAGTGGGCACACTACCATGTTGGCCTAAAAAAAGTAGCTAAACCTAACATATTTTTTCCTCGCGTCATTATTAAATAAAGTATCGGGGTTTTTTAAGGGTTTTTAAGTAACATTTTAATATATATTTACCTATTATATCTATACATACATTGAACATCCTGTTTTAATATTTACTTAAATCTAGACGTTTAATTAACTATCTTGTGTCTGATAATTGGGCTTACATCAGATACGACATGGCGTGCAGTGATTTGAAATTGTTCGAATCTCAACAAATTTTTCTACTACAGCATTCAGCATATACAAAATGCAAATTCATGCAAAAATAATATTTTCGATTATTTAAAACCGACAAGGTGGTAGACCCCCTTAACTCGCATTTACTGTAAAATAAATATGCGAATTACACAGAAAATAGTACACGTATTCTTCTGTTTACAATAGTGTCCACCTTGCAAAGCATTTACCCCACAACTTGTAGACACCTATCAGCGAATTCGAGAAAGGGGTCACGATTTCGAAGTGATTTTTGTAAGTTCAGATAGGTAAGTTGTTAAAGAAACTCGTTCATTTTTTTTATAACAACTATTCACAGGGGTATGTGTATTAAATACAGTCTTTCTTCCCGTTAGGAGTGAAGAATCCTATAACGTTTATATTGAAACGATGCCTTGGTTGAGGATACCTTTTGGTCAAGAGGAGAGACGACGAAAATTAGCGAGGGCCCTCGACGTACAAGCAATACCTACTTTAGTAATACTTGATCCTCGAGATAACATTGTGACTTTGGACGGTCGAGCAGAGTTAATCGAAGATCCCGAAGGGCTGGTAAATGAAAATTTTCTGCATTGGTTTTCTCTATTTGTCAAGGCTTCTGTGCTATTTTATATTCTTTTCAGAATTTTCCGTGGACGAGCCGTTTGGTAAATATTTTGACGGAAAAATATGCTACTTCGCTGCACGACGCGCCAGCAATTATTCTTTTTGTTGGTAAGTTCTGTATACATATAATAATTATATACGGGATGGCGTTAATAAAAAATAAAAAAATATATACGGGATGGCGAGGAGGATTGGCCAAATCTTAAGGGCTGGATCTAGTAATACTAATTATACAAATCGATATAGATCGTTCAAGTTTATGGAATACTAGAGTAATGAACTAGTATAGTCTGTACGCGTTTAATAGTCCCAACTATGATCTCCCATCCATTGACAGTGATTTTTAGTCCGTGTAAAGTTTGCCCTGGTATACTGTAGATACAGTACACCGTGTAAATACACCATGCTCTTAATATACACAGGATACAGGGTGTCTCAGCTGAAGGTGGCCATCCAAATGTTTCCCCTTTTCTGTATGATATAAGAAATGTTTAAAGTACAATTTGTATGGCTTCAAAGGGGAAATTAACTGGATTAAGAAGGTTTTGCTTAAAGTCATGTCTTCCGAATTATTTTTTAGATCACTCTAGATGAAACGGTAAATGAGAGCATGGCGGAGTCACGACATCAAAAAAGTAATCAAGCCTTGTTAGGCATCCCCCTTTAGAAGTAATTCACATTGCGCTTGGAGCAATTCTCATATACGTATGTCGTCAAAAACACTGGACATATTTACGTCAGGCACTCTGTATAATTGTCAACTGACGATTCTAACACGAAAATGTGGCATATATTTAAAAGAAATATTGTTCTGGTGGTCTGATACAGCTATTCATGGTTTGACTATAACAGTGGCTCATATTTTTTTCGAGATATTTGGAGTTTTAGAATTCTGTTTCACGTCACAATTGCCAGCTTAATTTACTGGTTCAATTTTCGATTATTTCGGAAAAATGGACCCACATTACTGTGACGTAAATCGGTGGAGAAGAAAATAAGTGGTACCTAACTCCATTTCTTTGATTTTTTACTTACAATTAGACCACTTTCATAATTACCGGCGCATATGTACCTGTATGTTATATGTATCATGTTAAGGTTGCTCTCTTTATATTGGGCATATATTTTTACAGAAGGTGACGACTGTGAGATTCAATTCGCTGAAAGCGTACTACTGCCAGCCGCACAAGCATACAGAAAAAATAGACCCGATTATGATCCAAACTATGATGATCCAGATGATATTTTACAGTTTTATGTAGCATTAGATGTAAGCACTAATATCATGTAAACGTTAAAGGTGTCATCAGTTCCAGTTTAATAAACGCTTCATTATCCAATCTTCCAGTGCGAGACGTCAGATATTCTTCGGGAGTTCGTCGGTTTGGACGACGCGGTGCCGCTGTTAACAGCGATTGATATACCTCGAGGAGATTACGTGGTAATGGAGGATGGTGCCGAAATAACTGTCGACTCTGTGCAACAATTTGTCCACGGTTTCCGCAATGACAAGTTGCCTACAAGTAAAATAGCCGCGGTACATAAAACTGCTAAAAATGATCATGTTTCGACTTGAATCTTAGAGGCACAATTGATTTTATACAAATGATCTGAAATCGTGTGAAGGAAGGAGCAGTTAGGTTCTTACGTGGTCATTATACAACCACAAAATAAAGAAACCCCATCCTCTCTTCTCGATCCTATCTCTGTGATACCATTGCTCCTTTCGTAGGGAAGATCTCGCGCGGAATCGCGCCTGTACTCGCACACCCCTTTGTGGAAGTAACCAAAAGACATGTATTATATATCATAGTCAATAAAAACTGGGCGAATTGTATTTTTAAGTGTACACATGCACACGTTAATATATTATATAATGTAATACATAATAAACGCCAAATGAACACATCGTATGTAACTTGAGTTATTAAGGAATGTGTAGGGGAGAGCGGGGGAATGCCGATCAATCAAAGATCTATAACACACATTTTTTTTAGACCAATCATTTCTTATGCACTCCTTGGCATTCGATCTAGTGGACTAATTTATAGAGATTTCACGTTATTTCGATGCAACGTTTATGAAAATTTGTCATGTTTTCGATATAACGTCTTGAAGAAAATAAGACGTCGCAAAATATTGCTATGACTTATTATTTTGGTCCAAGTTTTATGATATAACTAGAAAATAGTTTTACCATTTAGAAATCGTTTCATTAAATTTAAGGATATTTGTAAAACGTGCCCGTCGGGCAATGTCGGTCAAAGAAATGGAGGAATACTGGTTAGTCTCCGCGACCAAGGGTTTGTGGTACAATCGCAATACCCGTCATTTTTTTTTAGATCAACACAACAGAAAAGAATTGTACAGTGGTGCAGTTACCAGTATGACATATTTCGGGCGCAACTGACTTAGCAAATTTTGTTCAACTACTAGATTTACAGTTTATTTAATTTTGTAACTTAATTCCTTTATGTCAATGCTATTACTAATATATCGTATGCATGAAACAAACGTACAATTTTTCTTTCCCCGTTTAAAACTCATAGGAGGAAAACTGACCGGCATTACCCCATTCATGTGGAATACCGGTAAAGCTCATTTTTCGTTTTTCCTACTATTGCTTGTAAATGGTTAATTTTACGTACTACATATTTTGTCACGAGGAAAATAATATATTAAGCTGTCTATTTAAATAAAAATTTTAATAAATTTGACAACATAAGCTTGTTTTTTTAACGGCTTTCCTTCAGTGACTGCCAGTCGCTCCACTCTCGCCACTCCAATGACACCGATTTCATACAAATTCGTGTCTTAACTTAACAAAAATATTTTGCAAAGTCCAAAGTAAATGCATGTGAAATTTAAATACATTTATTGATATTTCTGTCGTTGAGTTTAAATTTTTGTTTTTTCTCGTAAAAACGTTTGTAATTACAAACTATTAAATTGTACATTTATGCAGCGTTAATTTATTTCTTAAATTATTTTTCAATCCTTGTGCTTTCCGAGTTTCGTTTATATTATTATTCGATTGTTGTTTACTTCCTCCTTAAAAAAATACTTTTAACTATTTCGTACATGAAAGAAAGTATCGAAACGTACATCGCGGTAATTTTACTTTTATACACATATCTACATTATGCTTAAAGCTATATATGTCATTAGTTGTAAAACAAATATTACTAACCTACCCATATCAATTACAATATGCCCCAAAAAATAAGTCATTTTTGATCCCATCGTCGTAGTTTTAAAAACATATTGTTATAATTATTTTGTACTATTAGTCTAAAAAAATAAATACTAGAAAGAAAGTCCTTATTTTCATACGTCAAACGAGTCGGTAAAATATTACGCTAGGAGAGCGGCCAGAGCGTCCAAAAATTTGGGCCTTTCCTCAGTTTTCAGTCTTATTACTGAAATAAAAATATTGATGCGGAAGGACTTAAACATTAAAAAGAAAGAAACAATCAATCCTTACTCGTAGTGTCGAAGTAGTCGGCTTCTAGATATGAATTTGTGTTTTTAGCAGCTTGTTCAAAGGCTCTTCCAAACAAACTAAATCAAACAGTATCGTAAAAATGTTAATAATAAATTGAATGATAATATTTGCATGGTTTAGTTCAATCAATTATTAATACTTACCTTCTTGGCTGATCTTCGCATACCGGTGGTATACCAACTATAAGACACGTACCCTCTTCTGCGTTATAAATCGAGGAAGCTACAAGTGGCCATTCTGGTGCTCGTCTATTTTTCGAAGAGTCTACATAGGCCCTTAGCGTAAACTGAGCTAACATTAACAACGGATGTGGATGCGCGAATATATGATTATCTACACTTCCCTCTGGGATAATTATGTATAGAAATGAACCAGCGCTTCGAATTTGTTTCATTTGTAAAATACTCTGCGCGATCTTGAAAATACTACTGAGCATAAGCTTTGCCCTTTCTATACCACTTTCTAAAATATCTTTCTTTGTTCGCGATAAACAGTCCAATGCGTCTAAAAAACAACGTTGTGGCAACTTTTCCTTCGTCTAGAAAGGAAAACAATGATTGTCACATAAAATCGTATAGGAAAATTATGTATAGACGTATACATATACAGGGCGAGGTCAAAGTTCGGACCACCTGGAATTATTTCCGTTATTTGTAATAATATAAACGAATGTCCGTTTTTTAATTTCCACGAAGTCATCCCCGCCAATTCCTGGAACTGCTCCGATGGGGCTAGCGTCCGCTTTATCGCTTTAACGCAGTGAACAGCTCATATCTCACTTTGGTTCTCGGTATGTCTCGTTCCGCACCCAACACAGTTTTACAAGGGACATCACCAAAGTGTAACCAAGGTTCTTCAAAAAAATATTTGGTTCTTCAAAAAAATATTTGTCACGTCTTTTTTTTTATCTGCCACGATCTATATCTAGAGGGTGATATTAGCTCTCAAAGGTGGGAATGAAAAACATATTTTCTTAAATAGTTTGCAAACTATTAGGTCTAGAAAAGAACGGTTTAAATGAAAATTGCGTATTTTTTAATGACAATCTCGTGGTCTTCAACCACGAAGAAAGCACTTATATCAGATTATGCAAACTTTCCCCATTATTACTGTGAGTAACGCAAATACTTCAGGTGGTCCAAGTCTATGCCCCATCCTGCACACGTGCGTGTATGCAAGTAGAAATACTAGCAACTTACAGAAGATTCCATTAAAGCCAGCATAGCATATACTATGTCCGAAGCGCAATATTTAAACCTATAACCATATTGTAGGGTAAAACTTGTTCCAATCACACTGTCTACTTTGTATTTTCCAGCTAACTTCTCAACCATTTGCCTAAATTCTTGTCTAAGTGCTAGATCCATTGCAGAAAATCGTTGCTTCGATTGGACTAAGGGCAAGCCCATCTCTGCTAACAATTCCCTCAGACGTTGCTCTCCTCGAACCGACCAAAGTCGTAACGACACTGCAGTTGGTATTGAATGCTTCAAGCTAGCTTCTACGGTCCAATGGCGATATAAAGCAAGTAATAGGCTATATATTTGTCTAAGGAAATAATACAAGCCTGACATAATGTATAGAAACATTGTAAGGTAATAATTCTGACTTTGAAGGATACTCTTTATCATAAGTAATCCGAACTGTACTTTGCTGTTGCTGCTTTTCAACATCGCCCCCTTGTTTATGAGTTAATCTAGACACATGGGCTTGAAGAGAACCTTCTTCGAGAACACTTAATCTTGATTCCACCTTACCAAGAATAAACTGTTCCGTGGAACCAACTATAGCCCACCAAACCATATCCAGATTATCCTTCGACATATGCCACGCCATTTCAAAAACAAGCATTGCACTCTATAAATAAAATAAGTGTAATTAAATTCTTAATTTGTACAATGCATAAAGGCTGAGATGATGTAGGGCGCATCCAATAATATAGTCAAATGGTAAGTAATTTAGTCGTGTACATTTTTGTGTTCGAACACAAAAATTTGGTGGAATAATTTAGAAAAACAATTTTTCTTTTCGAAGATTCAATAGTATTAAATTCGGACTACTTCTATGCACTAAACTATTTCGTCATAAATAGCTATTGCCACTTGATCAAATTACTGGATGTGTTCACCCCAGCTTTAATTCAGTTTAATTGTCACGCCGTTAGACGCAAAGGCAGTGTCGCCGCCTAAGCACTGCCGGGAAAATCCTGTGCTTCCTCATATGGATCTCAAATGGAATGTAAAATGCAGGTGAAAATACAGTCTACATACAAGTATACATAGCCTAATTCACTGTAGTAGGCCCTTCGGGCCCGATGTCCACGATGCGTCGCGTCAGAGATATACATATATGCTAGAGTATGAAATGTGGATGCTTACCAAGCGTGGTGTACTCAAGTACTCAACTTCTTCCTGCGTGAAAGCCCGTCGATATTTGTCAACCAACGGCTTTAAACCTATGTAGTTTTGACGAGTGTCGGGCGCTAGACGTCATAAAGATTGCAGGTCGCGAGGACAGTGGGACAATGACGTTTGGTCAACTGGTTTTTTACCGGTTTACTATTGTATGCAAAACTGAAGTGTGCAACAAACGATGTTTCTCTGCATGCGCATCGTGGATATAGGGCCTTCATTGCCCTGAGGCGTAGGACAGCTTTGCCTTTGAGACCACTTGTGAGAGAATCACCCTGTAGCTTATTATTAATTCATTTTAATGATACGTACCGATTTGCCATAGTAACTGTATTGTGTATAATTGAATAAAATAGTTGTCCTATTCTCAGACCACTTCCTTTGTTCAGCTCTCTTAATAATATCTTCTTCGTTTAACCTTCTTCTTTTTCGGTTAGACTCCTCGTTCTCTAGTCCCTCGACAATTTCATCTTCATCGGACTAAAAATCAGCAAGCACAGTTATATCAATGTCTTCATCATTTACTATAACATTATTGGCGACGGGTGACAAGAACCAGTATTTTGCATTACCGAAGCATGGATGACATTTTCAGATATTGAATATGCCAAACAACAATTTGCACAAAAAGAAAAACATTTGGCATAGTTGATAATTGTATCATCCAAGTTTTAACAGAAGATATTGGTCAATAATATATTTATATTGCTTTGAATAGATGTATGCATATTCCATGTATATCCCAAGAATCATTTTTGACATAATAATGCAAATAAAAATAAGAAAATACAAGCTTACTGAATCATCTTTGAAGATTTCATTGTATTCCGGAATTTCATCATCCTCATCAGCTTTTCCAAGTATACGCACTTGATCCTCCGAGTATATGTTGCATAAATCATATGGCCTATGGCTATCAAGAATATAAAATATCACAGATTCCACAGGTTGCAATAATTCCACTAAATCTATGGAGCCCCCGCAATTTATAAAAATGACATTCTTTATCTAAACAAAAAGCATATATCAGTATCGAAATTGATTTACAGAAACACATATGTATACTTCCATTCCTCATTCCTCTTACCTCTTCGCAATGTTCTTCGAATGCGCGAACCATATCTTGAACACCTTGAACAGAGACAAGTGTATATATCATGTTATCATGTTTAAAAAGTTGCTGTAAAATTCTGCAGGCACAAATGGCATCGACATCAAAGTTAACCAGTAAGAGGCATCTCTGCAACGAATAAACATCTATATTAATGTTACAGATTAATTTAAATTGTCTTTACGATTTCTTATTTAATAATTTGCTGTTGGGAAAATATGCGTGAATGTTATTCTATGTATTATAACAAACATCAATGGAAATTAATCGAAGAAAATGCGGCAAGGTCTCGTAAACAAGTTGTATATGTATATATACAATTGTATCACAGTGAAAAACAACATCCGCGGCTATAACAAACGATTTAACCTATGTGCAAACGTGACTCGTTCGTAGATTTTTAAAGCGCAGGTAGCTCGAAAATATAACTCACGTCATCTCGTATTGAACGGTAAAATCCCCTTTCTAAGTTTTCCACAAACATGATGCAGTAATTCTCGGCATGGGAGTATTTTGTATATTTACTACTCTTTTTCTACTTCGTTTTACCCTTCCCCAGTTTGCCGCTAAAACTAAATACAACTTTCAGCTTCCGACAGTGGCTGTCCGCAGCATCGAATACAAAGTATTCGCAAGGACTTGGCGGATAAATCTTGATGTACAAGTGAAAGAAGTAATTGTTATACAAAATCGCGGAAGGCTCGAATAAGTATTCATTTTGATACAAATTCAAATTCAAATCGTAACATATCTGCAAAATTTCGAATACGAAGGAGCTGACCCAATAATATACGATTAGCGAAGTTGAATTTGAAAACAAAAACAATCAATGCGTGAAGGAAACTAAAGGTGGGCTTAAACCATGCGGCTCATGTGAACGGAATATTCTCTTTATCTTCATGATACTGTAATTGCGTTTGTAAAATGCAATGAAATAATGTATGAACTTTTTCACATACATATGAATTGATACGTCAAAATGCATACAACTTTATTTTACATGTCCACTTTATGCTGTTTTGTTGTAGCACATCTACTCTATACTTTATTCGTGGATTTTCATTGCTAGACGCAGCTACTCCCGCGTGTTTGATGTCGCTTCGGTTGGTCAGGGTACACGTGTTGTTTCCACTTGCTTAAAAATGGCAGAAAGCGGTAAATGTTATTATTAATTCTTTGAATATATTATACTATTTAATGTAGTTCGTACTAAAATGCGCTGGTTCATTTAATTCAACGTTTGACTCTTGCGCATAAGAATGTACAAAGATGTTCTGTGTTCTGTTAGAAATATGCATCGGGGTTTAGCGGCAAACACGTGTTTTTGTAAAAAAGAAATTTCCACTGGACATAATGTTTCATTGTCCAGTAGTATGTGCACGTTCTATGCGTCTATTTTTGTCTTAATATATACTATTTTTCCGTACGATTGTTACATCTTACGGCAATTTCAAAGGTTATAATGGACGTAATTTTATAGGTTAACCTTGGTTTCTTTCTTTCACAGATAAGAGTAAGAAGAAAAATAAAAAGAAGTCCCTTGGAGAAATCCAGGCGGCGATGAAATGTCAAATTGAACCTTCAGATGAAGTTGTAAAGCTAGAATATAAGGATTGGCCCCTATTATTTAAGGTATATAATAAAATTAATGCTTTTCATGATACAAGTATGGTCTGTTCAACGAATCGAATCATCAGCTGGAAAAAAGCATGTTCATGGCTCGTACATGTTGCAATATTCTCAACGCGAGATACTTGAACTGACTATAATTCTGACTGAAGTTTTGCTGAAATGATATATACATCAATTGTTTCTCGTATCAATAATCATTTAGCATTTAACACTTTATCGACCGGTTGTGGTTGGGGCTGCCACTCAGTAAGGACTGGCTTAGTCGCGCGCGCATTTGCTCCCAGTACGATCTTTATCCATTGTAAACGGTAGAAAATATTATAATTCATAAGGATATGGAGAGATTAGTATACAGCTATTAACAAAACAGTAAAGAAACAAAAACCGTTGATAGCTTAAAGCCGATTAATAGGCTATCGGTCGATAAGCATTGGCAATCGAAAAGCTGATTAATAGGCTAGCGGTCGATAAAGTGTTAAAAATTAACTTTAGGATGTAGTTGTAACTGCTATGTCTGTTGCCCAATTCAAGCAGATGATTGTTTTGTTTATAGATGGCGACCCGACTCAATAAGTTGGGCGTAGCTTTCGATATAGTCACAGTTGGTAACAAATTATATTATTTCAGAATTTTGATAAGCTGCTTACGCGTACGAAGCATTTTACTCCATTAACTAGTGGTTCAACGCCACTACACCGTACTTTATCCGAATACGTTAAATCTGGATGCATCAATCTGGACAAACCGTGCAATCCATCGTCACACGAAGTTGTAGCATGGATTAAAAGAATTTTAAAAGTAGAGAAGACTGGGCACTCCGGTACTTTGGATCCTAAAGTGTCTGGATGTCTGATAGTGTGTATCGATAGAGCAACTAGATTGGCTAAGTCGCAACAATCGGCTGGTAAAGAATATATTTCCGTTTTTAAGTTACATTCAGCTCCAGAGAATCTTCAGAAGGTAAACACTCTACATATTGAATTTAAACTGCTCCGTAGATGTTATGTAAGGTATCGTTATTAATTATGAAACGATCTAGGTCAGTCAAGCATTGGAGAAACTGCGCGGCGCACTCTTTCAAAGGCCTCCGCTTATATCTGCTGTGAAGCGTCAGCTTCGTGTCAGAACAGTTTACGACAGTTGGTTCCTTGATTATGACGAAGAACGGAATATGGGAGTCTTCAGAGTCAGTTGCGAGGCTGGTTCATACATTAGAACTATATGCGTTCATTTGGGCCTCTTCTTAGGCACTGGTTGCCAAATGCAAGAATTACGTCGTAATCGTTCGGGTGTCCAATCTGAAGACGATGGAATGGTTACAATGCACGATATACTCGATGCCCAATGGTTATACGAGAATCACGGAGACGAATCTTATTTGAGGAGAGTAATTAAACCGTTAGAAGCCCTTCTTGTAAAACACAAGAGAATTATTGTGAAAGACAGTGCAGTATGTATTCATGATTTATATCCAACAACAATTTTCGATGGAAATACATGTATTGTCCGTTCGACAAGAGATGGCTACTGACAATTTACGCTCTCACTCTGCTGCTACCGCATGCGTTGCTGTTATTTGCTGAGGATGGTGACAAAGGTCGACGATCAGCATATCGAGACAGTGAAATAGTATGATTCCAAAGCATCGGCGTGGCCTCAGGAAATCATTTCTTAATACATAGTGTACACTTTGATTGGGAGGCTACGTCAATGCTCCAAAGTCATCATTCTATCTCAGTTTGTCTCGATATGCTCGTCGTCGTTCTTTGACACTGGCTATAGCCAATAACGACAACGCGTGTAGTGCAGGAGTTGGTGGAACAGAGTGAGAACGTAATATGCTGTCACTAGCCATCTCTTGGGGAACGCAGAGCACTTACTATATTATACAATTAAATTAATAGGTGAATGCAATTTGTTACGGGGCCAAAATTATGCTACCAGGTATTTTAATGTACGATGATGGTATAGAACTGAATCAAGAAATTGTGATAGTCACAACGAAAGGCGAAGCTGTTGCACTTGGTAAATAACTGATTTACTAAACAATCTAGGGGTTCGCATAGAACATTTGGTTATAGCTTTCAATGCGTCTCTTTGCAAATCTAATAAAATAATATGTAATTAACGTTTCACAATTTTCTTTTATAGCTATAGCGCTAATGACATCTCCCACAATGACAGCTTGTGATCATGGTGTTGCTGCGAAAATTAAAAGAGTAATTATGGAGAGGGATGCGTATCCGAGGAAATGGGGCTTAGGGCCGAAGGCTTCTGTGAAGAAGCGAATGATAGTTGAAGGCAAATTGGATAAATTTGGAAAGCCAAATGAGAATACACCAGCTGACTGGTTATCAAATTATACAGATTACACTACGCCTGCTATTAAGGTATACGTTACGCTTCCCGTTTTAAATATCATTCCATCTGATTAACATACATATAACTCTGTACTTTGTTTGTTATATAGACTGAGGAAAATGGAGTTGCTGATCCTACAGCTAAAAAACGTAAATGGGAAGAGACAGTTCCATCATCTGCTGCAGAAGAAGTTTCAGTAAAAGAAGAGCTGATGGAAGATCCGGAAACGGCATCGCCGAAGGAGAAAAAGAAAGATAAAAAGGATAAGAAGAAGAAGAAAAAGAAGGAAAAAGCAGAATCCGAAGCTGACGAATCGATAGCAGTGGAAGGTGTTTTATCCGAGGTGAAACAAGCTACATTTTACTATACATTTAATGCGTTGAAAAGTTATTAATCGTTCGAATATTATTGCAGGAACCGCCAGTCAAAGAAGAAAAGAAAAAGAAGAAGAAGAAGAAAGACAAAGACCAAGATCAAGAAGCACCGAGTTTGAATGCTTCAAGTTGAAATCTTTTCTGAATCGCGTTCTCGTTGAAGTAATGTTTTCCATACAGAGATCCATCACGCGCGGCGTTGCACCCTTATAGTGCATTGTATATTGTGCATTTAGATATCTTGCTCTTAAAACCAAACAAAATACTTTCATTCCCAGGAAAATCATTAGCTACGTACGCATGCTAATGTAGACGATATTGGACAAGTTCACCAAGATTCGAAGCTTAGTTCGAACAACACTGCACTAGAGTATGAATACGGTCTTTTTTTTCACCAAGGTGAGCGCGTTTACGGTACTGTGTAAAAGTAAAGATAGGTCTCCCATTCAAGGACTATTCTGATAAAGTATATACATATTTTACAATTTGCAATTTGTAAAATAGATATTCAGTTTCTTCAATATATATATATATGTCAAATATTCAAGTTATTGAATTAAGAAAGAAAGTCCCATATTTTCTGTAAACTTGTACAGATCGCAATTCGACAGTTGTATCTAGCAATCGATTAGATTATATTCGAAAATTCATTAATACTATATTACCTTTTATTAGTAAGTAAATAAGAATTGGATAATGTCACTGTTATTTGAGTTTTATAAGTGTTGCTAATAATGGAAATGTATATTGATACGAAATCTGGTATCAAGAAATGTAAATAGCGAATTAATTCCATTTGCAAATTATTTAAATAGTTTGCCAATATGTGGAGATTCCGGTATGATCGATTTATTGTAATAGAATTTTGTATGTTCCCTTTTTCAATATACCATGCAGTAGCATGCAGTATTTACATTTTGTATTACTAAGTACATATTGTCACCTACCATTTCATATTTGTTCAGACATGTGCATACTTACTATATATAATATAGAAAGATAATAAGTTTTATATAATGTCTGAACATCTGTCATAAATTTATAAATACATTTCGAATAAAAATGTAAAAACCTACTCATCCGTTGCTTACATTCTTTAATGTGAACACAAAATTATATGCAGTGGAGTGTCGATTATCCGAGATGAAGTGTACCGAGCCTACCTCGGATAGTATGGTGGAATTGGTGGGAGTCCGTGCATCATAAAGAAAAAGAAAATCATAAAAACATTTTGATAATATAATATTCTAAATGTGTTTAAGTGTAACTAGCTATTTAATCGATCTAAAGTTTGATTGACTGCCTTGACAATACTTGAGTATTTACACTTTTGTACTCTTTATGTGAAACTCTTAACTCTTTAATAACTTTTGAGGAAAATGGAATTAAAGATTCTACTGTAAATTTCAAAACACCTCGGACAATATGGAACCTCGGTTAAACCAGACTCTAAGAACCGAGACTCCACTTTATTTGTATACTATGAATAATCGTTTATGTAAAAGTTACATGTAGGTACGGTTTCGGAATCGTTCCGATGCTGGCATTGGTCATATGCAATCAAAAGTTCAAAATTGACCTTCGTAGGCTTTTCCAAGGCCAAATAACGGCTTCGCGGGGGATGGTTAGGTAGAAGTTCTATCTAAAACATTTTTTCATATTCGCATTTTTCAAGATATTTGCTCTGGGAGATTAAAATGGGAGACCCTGTATATTATACAATGTTCGCGGGACAACTTCGAATCTAAATACATATCTCGAAAATACGGCATTTTTGGAAAGAAGATAGTTGACCTTCAAATAACCTTGAAAACGTCAAACAAGTAAAAGGTAAACAGAAATAGAATAGTTGTATTTACTCTGTAAAATTTCTGAAATTAACATTCTTCTCGAAAATGCGTTGCATTCGAGATATTGTATAGATTTGAAGTTTTCAAATGAACTTGGAGGTATGAACTTTTCGAGTGCAGATTATAACGACATATATTTTAAAAAGATGTATATTTTTGAATAATATATTGCGAATTATATGTTTAGAATTAGTTATTTGAATACAACTGTATCAAGCATAGCTCCCAGACACTGAACGATGTTTGTAGACATAAGCGTATCCACTTTCTCTTCCAAATGCCGTTTTGGATCTTGTTTACCCACATTTTTTATAGCTAGTTGTTCTGGTGTCATCTTTTCTTCATCCTCTAACGCCTGTGAGAGTAAAATCGCAAATTAATATAATACGTTTACTGTGAAATATACATTTTTCGGTGAAACAGTATTTTATAATATAACTTGGCTAGTATACCTTGTTGTAATTTTTGGCAAGCTCAAGCATTTCGGATACAATGTTCTCATTAAGTTTGCTGTGCTCTGAATATTCGGCAAGTGTAAGACCGTCCATCCACGTCTTCTTGTGAAGGTTCAACAACATTTTCTGTTCTAGTTCGTTCTTGCGATAGTTAATGCTAATGCTATAGTAATGGCGATTTAAACCATGAATCAATGCTTGAACGGATGGCTTTTGTAGATGACCCAAATTAGATGTAGTTTGACGCGGTTCTTGCCCTAAGACCTGTAATTTTATATATCATAAAAATGGACGTGCATTGAAATCGCAAATATAAATGGTTATACTCGGAGCCACGATATGGCGAGGTCGTAATTTAAAAACTTGAGAAACGGCAACCGTCAATGTTCCAGTACCCAGATTCGTGCGCTGCACTCTTCTTTAGGGTTCCCACAATAAATTAATGGTAGTATGTGATTTCATAATTTCTTCGCAAATGTAAGTATTAGTTACTATTTGAAATTGAAATGCGAGGAGCATGAACTTTTACTTTTATATACAAATAATAATTATACAAGAAACATTGACACTGGCGAAAAGATTTCTTCGTAATGCTCTGACTATGATTTCAAGTCTTTAACATCTCATATTTCTGTCAATTCTTTTGTACTTCAACGTCTACTAGCCGATTATACGACCTCGCTATATCGCGGCCCGTGGAGTATACACAGTGCGATTCTCTCGCCAGTGAACACAAAGGCAATGCTGCGTCTAAATATCGCGGCGAAAACCAAATATCGCATGCCTGCCAACAGGGTTTTAAGTGTTCTATCGATGATAAGGCCATATCGTTATGTATTGTGTAGACCCACCGATCGATCGCTGTGTGCGTATATTTGTGAATTGAAAAAGAACAAACGAAACACAAATTGACAAGGACAATGTAGTTCACAGATATACGCACAGAGCCATCTCCTCTGTAGTAGGCTCTTCATCAAAAGACCAGTGTAGTCAAGCCACAGTCTTTAGACGGTTGTATGGCCTTCAAGTCCAGTAACAAGAGGACCACCCTGTACAAAATTTGTTGTTTACCATGGTGTTCGGATTTATTAGTCTAAATGCATCAATAACAACTTTTCCTTTCACTGACTGTATGGGATCAATGACAACAGCCACTGCCCTTTCGCTAAGAGCTTCGAATGATTGTTGAGTATTAATATCTACACCGGAAAGCCAACACCCAAAACCTGGATGGGAATGATACCACCCCACTACCATTTCTGGTCGGCCAGTTTGTTTAAGCATATCTAACATTTTTGCTTGAAATACTGGATCGACTGCTTCCACACTGACCCCCTAAGAAAATATATAATTTTAATAATTACTCCAGCAGATAAAAAGATATAACAACAAGTGTTATGATACGTTAAATAGATATGTTTCTTACTGTTCCTGTTTGAGGCATAGCAAATACGTCAATAACACGGACAGTGTAATCGTCAACAAATTCTCCAAGCATTAAGCCCATGACTTCCATAGGTACACCGGCACGGCCATGCTTCAGCATTTTCAAAAGGGCTAACGACGATATGTACACCTAATAATATTAACAATAATATAATAATAATAATTCATTGATAGACATCTACTTTTTGCTATAAAATATAACGCGAGTGAATAAAGATTAAATATTTTCGTTCAAGAAATGACAAAAATAATCGTATTATTTATCCTGTGGACAATCTGTGCGTATACATGGGTTGAAGTATTAGTTAAAGGTAGTTAGTTATTGAAATAAAAAGATCAGGCAAAATTAATTTCACCTGTTCTGCGGTGTCAACAACTGGAGCATCCGAAGGTGGTGGTCCTTGATTGAGGCCTGGCATAGCACCTCCCAATCTTAATAACCGATCCATTTTTGTTTATTTTATACTTTAAGCGCAATTCTAAAAGCATCATACAAATATTTAATTCCGTATCCAAAATATCAAATACGTTTTAAATACATAATCGTACGTTCACGTTAAACAAGAAGTGAATAACGAGGTTAATTTCATCGGGAAAGTTCGAAAAAAGTTCGTACTATCACTTTGATATCAAAATAGTTGCATTATTTTAAACGGTATGAAATAATCGTATTTACTTACATATTCAATTATATACCACCGATCGAAAATATAACAATTTATCAGTCATTCGTGGTTTCAAACAAACACTTCTTTTGCAGGCAATGTACTAACAACTCCCAATTCTGCACAATCACGAGCGCAACCTACAGAATGAACTAGCATTTATTGGTGTCACATTTGTACGCTATCGCGTTAGCTGGCCTTAATATCTAGTAATATCGGATCAACGATCGACAATTAGTGATGGGCACCATCGACTAAAAACTATCGATTATTCGATAGTACCCAACTACTACTTTCATTCGAATGATTTTTAAGACTATCGATAGTATCGGCTAACGACTAATTTAGTCGACTGAATGTAGTTACTTAAAACTATCGATAAAATTCAGTCGTTAAAACCATCGAATGATTTAGTCGTTTGGACTTTGGACCATCGACTGAATGTAGTTACTAAAAACTATCGACGAATTCAGTCGTTAAAACCATATCGTAAGTTCCATTGTTCATTTTATTCAGGAACAATCAAGCTCTTTAGCAATGGTAAAAATCATCTTTCAGCACGTAATAAATACATACTAATAGTAGTATTATTCTTTATTTCGGTCTCACAGGAATGAAAGTTTGGTTAGTGTACATATAACCTATCTTTACAATACTATCTTAACTCTTGCACTCTCATCTTCCGTTTCGCTGTTCGTTTTCATACCTTCTCTGCCTTATGTATTACATTATTTCTTACCTCTTAATCGCGTATCTATTATAAATCTTTTCCATTCCTTCTTGTTTAATTACAAAATCCTATGTCATGATTATACACCATTGTATCTTTTTCCATACATTCTGTTAAGAGGTGTTCTAACGTTCCAAATTTTTGTGTGCACAGGTCACATCCTTTTTTCTTTTTCTCCTATAAATATTTATTTAATCCTTTAATGCTTTTGCATCTTACCTGTGCTATTAACTGATGATTATGGCCTATTCCATTCTTGCTTTGGTATTCTATTATCGTTGCTGTTCCAATATATTTACACCGTCCATTATATCTCGCTTATTTTATTTTTATGTTTCGTTCCTGATGTTGTATTTCATAGTCTATTCTTTTAAGGGTCTGCGACAATTCCTTTACTTCCGATCTAATTAAATTCTCTCTTAACCACTTGCGCTAAAAAGACGTGCCACGCACGTCGAGATGCTTTTGTTCCAAAACCGCGAGCGACGTGTACACCACGTCGATAGGAGTTTGTCGCAAAAATGAAAATGACGTAGTCCACACGTCGCCTAACAACCAGATTGTTTATTTCTTGAGATATAGTTCCAGAGTGCACGGCGTCGCATAGTAATAGATTTATTTGATTTTAATCATTTCAATCCATATTGTAAAATGAAGAATAATAGTACACCTTGCCGCGTGTTATATTGTAGCGCACAGCACGCACAACCGTGAGTTAAATCGTAGCGCAAGTGGTTAAGAGACCCATTCTCAAATAATCCTCTCCTTCTTTAATGCTTATGGTTTGGCCCTCCTTACTTTCTTCGGTCTCCTTTTACATACTTACTAATATATGTTTTGTGTGTGCAGGTTGTGGAGGCAAAGAGTAACGAGCATTGACTGACACATCCCATCATGCATAGGAGCAAGAAAGAAAATAGAAGAACTTTTGCCACATACTTTACTTATCCCTTAATTATAGTAAATTGATTTATAAAAATAGTTTGCAACTGTTAGCGCATAAGCTTAATTTAGAACAATTGTGTAGTTAACTGTTCTGTATAATATCTATTATATACTTTATTTTATATTCAGATCATTCGGTAGATCTTATATAAACTTTGATATTACTTATATATTACTAAAACAAGTTCTACTGAATGTGCTAAATGTAAAATAAAAGATATAATAAATAATGTATGTATGCTCAAGTTTACACAAATGCTGTAATTTAAATTTTATAAGCTTCTGCATATGAAGTACATAATTTTTAGTATAAGCTTTATCTGTAAGCTATATATTGTAAATTGACTTTAAAGAATAGTTTATAACTATTGGATTATTTAAGTTTAATGTATTTTTCATATTACATAAATGTTAGTTTAGAATTAATACATGCTTTAGTTATACGATGTATTGTAAATAGATATAAAAGAGTAGTCCATAAGTATTAGCTTGTAATTTGAACCTTTTTGTGACTTGTATCTTCATTCATTAGTTTAAATAAATGTTAAATTAAAAGAATTCCACTCTTCTTTTTATTTTCACACCTTAACAATCCTTTAAAGAACCTAATTCCAATTCCTTACACAAGAAGTACCGTAGACGAACTTTAAATGCAAAGTCCTGAAGCGAGAAACTTGTAAAAATGGCCCTATACGTTATTAAATATAAAAGAAGGAAATTGTGGAAACGACATCATTTTCGGTCTTCATTTCTTGCAACATTTGATGGCAGAAGTCTAGAAAATTAAGCGCTCGGAAATTCTTGGAATATGACGTCATTTCCAAGAACTGCTGATGTCGGATACCTCCTCGCATATCATATTCTCCTGATACAAATCCACGATTTTCAGCGAGATATTTTTGGCAGAATCTCAGAAATTTTGCGCTCGGAAATTCTTGGAACGTGACGTCATTTCCAAGAATTGCTTCGATGAAAGACCTCCTAGCATATCATATTCTCCTGATACAAATCCACGATTTTCAGCGAGATATTTTTGCCAGAATCTCAGAAATTTTGCGATTGGAAATTCCTGGAACGTGACGTCATTTCCAAGAATTGCTGCGATGAAAGACCTCCTCGCATATCATATTCTCCTGATACAAATCCACGATTTTCAGCGAGTTATTTTTGCCAGAATCTCAGAAATTTTGAGCTCGGAAATTCCTGGAACGTGACGTCATTTCCAAGAATTGCTGCGATGAAAGACCTCCTCGCATATCATATTCTCCTGATACAAATCCTCGATTTTCAGCACTTAAATTTCTTCTGAAAATCGTGGATTTGTATCAGGAGAATATGATATGCGAGGAGGTCTTTCATAGCAGAAATTCTTGGAAATGACGTCACGTTCCAGGAATTTCCGAGCGTCAAATTTCTGGGTTTTTGGTAAAAATATTTCGCTGAAAATCGTGGATTTGTATCAGGAGAATATGATATGCGAGGAGGTCTTTCATAGCATCAGTTCTTGGAAATGACGTCACGTTCCAGGAATTTTTCAGCGCTTATTTTAATAACGTATAGGGCCATTTTGACAAGTTTCTCGCTTTAGGACTTTGCATTTAAAGTTCGTCCACGGTAGTTCTTGTATAAGGAATCGGAATTAGGTTCTTTCAAGGATTGGTAAGGTATGAAAGTAAAAAGAGCACTGGAATTCTTTTCATTGCAAATTTATTTAAATTAATCAATGAATATACAAGTTACAAAAATGTTGTAATTAAATTTACAAACAGATACTTATAACTATTCTTTTATATCTATTTACATTACATCTTACAACTAAATCTTGTATCAATTCTAAACCAGATTTATGTAATATAACTAACACTATAAACATAAATAATCTAATACTTATAAACTATTCTTTGAAGTTAACTTACAATATATCTTAAAGATAAATCATACACTAAAATTTACGTACTTCATATGCATAAGCATATAAAATTTAAATTACAGCAATTGTGTAATTTGTGAATATGTCAATTATTTATTATATCTTTCATTTTACATTTAGCACATTCAGTAGAACTTGTAATAGTTATATAAGTAATATTAAAGTTCATATAAGATCTACCGAATAAACTGAATATAAAATAAAGCATATAATAGATAACATAACAGTTAATTACACAATTGTCCTAAAATAAACTTACAGGCTAATAGATACAAACTATTTTTATAAACCAATTTACTATAACTAAAGGATAACTAAAGTATGTTGCACAAGTTCTTCTACCTTCTTTCTTGCATTTATGCACGATGAGAAGTGCCAGGCAATGTTCCTTACTCTTTGCCTGTGAAACCTGCACACAGAAAAAATACATTAATAAGTATGTAACAGGAGAAAGATTATTAAGAGATATTTAGAGGAAGAAGAACGAAAGGATGGGCAAGCCAGAAGCATAAAAAGGAGAGGATTATTTGAAAAGGAATGGAATGCGTCAAGTATGAGTGACTTTGACAAAAGCGGAAGTAAAGGAATTGACGGAGATCCTCAAAAGTAGAGTCAATGAAATGCAACAGCAGGAACAAGGCAGAAAAATAGGGAAAGCAAGATACAATGATACGTTTAAATATATATAAGACAATTATCTAATGCAAGGATCTTCAAATAAACTAGAAATTGTTTCAGTGTAAACAAGGAAACGACATTTAGAGTTTATTATACCACTTCTTTTCTTACACTCTAGGCGCTCTACAAACTATATACAAACACTCTACTCTCTACCACGCGCGAGGCGCGGTAAAATTTAAATTTAAGAAATACCATTTCTTTACATATATTAGAACATCAACACTACTATGGTACTTAAGTAAAAACGGACGAGGGCGCAATTGACAATTAACAACGCAGGTGCGAGATCCAAAAGCATTAAAGGATGAAATAAATATTAGGAGGAGAAAAAGAAAAAAGGATCTGACCTGTGCACACAAAAATTTGGAACGTAAGAGCACCTGCTAACAAAATGTACGGAAAAAGATACAATAAGACATAAAACTAACTTAGGAATTTGTAATTAAACAGGAAGGAACAGAAAAGATTTATAATAGATGTGCGATAAAGAGATAAGAAATAGTGTAATACGTAAGGCAGAGAAGGTATGAAAAGGAAGAGCGGAACGGAAGATGAGAGTGCAAGAGATAGTATTGTAAAGATAGGTTATATGTACACTAACCAAACTTTCATTCCTGTGAGACCGAAATAAAGAATAATACCACTATTAGTATGTATTTATTAAGTCCTGGAAAAATTATTTAAAGGAAAAAATATTCACAAATACATTTACCCGTGCTAAAGGGTGCTTGATTGTTGTTGAATATAATGAACAATGGAACTTGCAATGTTACCGAACATATTAATTTTTATGGAGATTGAAACACTGTGTTTGCTGACACTTTATTGATATGTAAAAGAGTGTACGAAACGGTTTTCGAGGATTATTAACTTAATTGGATGAATGAAGACATAAATAACCAAATTTTATCAACATTATCGCACCGCTACTTATAAACAAGTGCTTGAATTTACGTACCACTCGCATCCTTGTCTTACCTACACTCAAAGTGGGCTTTAATTTCGCCATCTATACAGAACTGCTCGAAACTGTATATATGTCTGCTTTATCTAAGAGTCATTAGTATCGCCATCTATACAGACGTGACTCAAACTACTCGGGTCTCTGCCATATCTACACTTATGGTAAGTAAGGGGTGTGAGTAGTTCCAATGCGATCTGCATAGATGGAACTACCATAGCAAGCGCGAGTGGTTTCAAGGAGTTCTGTATAGATGGCGAAACCATAGCAGGCACTGTAGATATGGCAGAGACCCGCGTAGTTTCAAGTATATATTTGCAGATATTAATTAATTTATGAATTAAATGATATATACACGGGTATTTCAATTATAAAAACGAAGGCTTCTTGAGAAATAAGAAAATGTAATTCTCTAGGCGAAACATATACGATTTATGTTACTAATGAATTATCTCGAAAGCGTCAGAAAACAGAAGAGTCTACATAAGAAGCAGGGCAATAAATAATACACAATATTTACAGCTGCAGATAGATACAACGATAGAAACGAGAACTCAAAAGTAATTGCAATAAGAACTTAAGATTCTCTCCGCTCAAATAACTACAGTGGACAGTAATGGCCACTTAATGTTCGCTGCTTCGAAGCTGCCTAGTGAACACTATCCAGGGATGTGATTTATAAGGAATTGTTCATGCTTATCACTTTTCGGCAGTCTCGGTTTAGGCTGTGTTGGGAGTGGATTGAGATGTACTGAGAACCAGCGTGAGATATATTTAACACGTTGTGTGCCACGTCAGGCATCGGTGTCTGACACTAAACTTTCCGTTCAGGCCGCGTCAGTCATCGGTGACTGACAATCAACTTTCCGTTCAGTGACCGATACTAAACTTTCCGTTCAGGCCACGTCAGTCATAGGTGACTGACAATCAACTTTCCGTTCAGTGACCGACACTGAACTTTCCGTTCAGGCCGCGTCAGTCATCGGTGACTGACAATCAACTTTCCGTTCAGTGACCGATACTAAACTTTCCGTTCAGGCCGCGTCAGTCATCGGTGACTGACAATCAACTTTCCGTTCAGTGACCGACACTCAACTTTCCGTTCAGGCCGCGTCAGTCATAGGTGACTGACAATCAACTTTCCGTTCAGTGACTGAAACTCAACTTTCCGTTCAGGCCGCGTCAGTCATAGGTGACTGACAATCAACTTTCCGTTCAGTGACTGACACTCAACTTTCCGTTCAGGCCGCGTCAGTCATCGGTGACTGACACTAAACTTTTCGTTCAGGCGTCGGGGTATCGCAGTGTTAAGCTACGCCGCGGCGCGCCGTGTGGCCTAAACGGAAAGCGTGGCAAAACCGGCGTGGCACTCAACGTGTTAAGGTCCATTGCTGATGACAAGTGGAGATAACTCGGACGCAACCTACATCCTCGATACATCGGAGCAGGTCCAAAAATCGGTAGGGATGAGTCCGCGAACATTATTTGTGGAAAAAAACGAACATTAAGCGGTCATTATTGTACATTGTATCCTAAGTGCAATACGCAGTCAATTAGCTCGAATTATTTTCCACATAATTACCAAACGTCTCTTAAACGTTTAATAATTATACGATAAATAATTGATTGCCCGGGCCTCACCACGTGGAGGTTACTGCGCATGGAGACCCACCCTAGCCACGGCCCTTCCACCCCCCAATTACGCGAAAACTAATTCTAATATAGCTTGTGAGAAAGGAAAACCTCCTATTATTGTCAATTTGTAGAACGTTCATTAATTGATCGTAGTACAAGTAAGACAACAAGAGGAGTACTTGGAAAATTCACGACCGAAAGCTAAATGGAATATCAGAACGAAACCTGAAAGAAAATCAAGAAGAGAGTCCAATTTCCTGAAATAAAACTTTCTTAATAATATATCCTATGATCTTAGAAACTAGACAACGAAATATTATCACAGCAGTGTACACTGCTGTCTTAAAAACCAAGATACAGTTTAAAACTGAATCCTCCTTTCTTAAATACTATTAAAATCAAATGCGCCCTGCCTGACTAAAGATCCAACTTAAAACTAGAATCACCCTACCTAATATAACATCTAACAGTTCAATTAAAAGAACAATATCAATAATATCCTACCCACATAGGAATGTAATAGATACTTTATCATATTCGCGTAGGTATAAGTATGCATATACTTAATTCCTCTTCAATTAGTCCATATTAATTTCGTGGGCCATGCCTTCCTAGAACAGACAACTGGCAACAATTTTTGGTTTCATTAACCCTGCCTAATTAAAAGTCTAATAATATAAAATCGTGTAAAACCTGCCTGGACTTTGGACCATCGATACATTTACTGAATTGTGTATATGTATATACGGTATATGCATGAATATTGGAGAATCTGCCGATAAACAGAATTTAAGTTGCGGGAGTTTTGAATAGATTTTATCATGAGGTTGAAGATTCACTATCAAATATGTGCCTTCGATAGCGGTATTGAATAATTAATTCATTAAGCATGTGTATATTCAATTATGCATAACGCAAACTAATGCAAACCTTTTAATCATTTGAAACTCAGAGCAATATTAACCGATTTTAGTAACATTTTCAACATGTATACTATTTACTGATATTTATAAAATGCAGTACTTTAATTTCTATTAAAGATATTATGTAATTTTCCCAAATATCTTGTAAACTAATCCTTTAAACTTTTCAGAATAAAGCAAATCCTTCCGTTTGATTTTAAAAAAAAGGGTGCGTGTACTTATGTACGCGCGTTAGAAGTTATACTTCACTGACGTGATTGAAATGATTTTTAATTTGCACGAAAAAGATTTATTGAAATAAAAGAATAAAAGGATTGGAGTGGCATAAGAAAAGAAATTTACAACATTTTTAAATTATGTCCACTATCATAGCTTCTTCAGGTGGTGACTGAATCGGCACTTCAGTTATCAGTGGCTTATGATAACTAAAATATGATACAAATAGTTTCGTACTAACGTCGTTGAGGTATCGTGTAAATACAGCATCTATGGTGGTACCGTGTTGTGTTGTTGAAGTCAGGGGATTATTATTCATAGTTAGATTCACATACTTTTGGAAAAAGTCAATAAGTGGACCAGCATCTTCTCGTGAAAAATTGACGTTGAAGTCTCCACTTAGAATCATCGGTAACTTGTTCAAAATGCAGCCCCTTTTATATAATTTTAGGGCACTTACCCCAACCAATCAGCGTCGAGCGGGTAGCGCGAACCGTTTTTTATGGCACACTCAAGTGCGAGTGCACAGCCGGGCGCGCCAACTACCCCGCTTGCGCTGTGCTCTAACCAGAGCATCTATCATTGAAACATCCCGGTACAAACCACATATATAATTTTTATTATTATTCAAATAAAACACGTGTTGTGCATAAAATTGTATAAATGGGGCTGCATTTTGGTACAGCAGTCAGTCGAAAACGTCAAGCCAAAAGATTATCGTTACCCGGACCTAACTTGTGTACTGATACGGTCATCCTGCGGACTAGCGAATTTTAGATAGCAGTCTCCCCTAGTAGCACAAAAACATTGGATAAATATTTTTTTCCAATATCGAAAAAATATTTTTTAAGGCACACTTTTTAAGATTGAACAAATATTGGATCTGATATTGTACACATGTACAAGAAATATAAAATGAATATTTAGAAAACATGAGCTAAATATTCACTGAACATAAAATGGATATTTAAAAGATATTCAAATCTAAAAAAAGTTGGAAAATTATAACATTCGCAATTGCACGCGTTATGTACGAGAGTTCACACCAGTCTTGGCCTTTATTGTACTACTTACTCTCTTAAACAATTTTTGAACCTAAGAAATTTTTATTGGTGTCGACCGGAATCGAACTCGGGACTCATGGATTACTGATCAACGTACTTTCCCAATGATATAATTGGGTTGGGTATGCAAATGATATGGTTGGATTCCCATGATATAATTAATCAGAAGAGGTAAAATAGCATTTCCTGAGCTTTGTTTACCCACTCTACGTTGAAGCGTAATTTATTATGTAGCAAAACTCGATGGTGATTCATATCGTGGAAATTTTCAAAATCAAAATGTGTCCGAGAACTAGCATTATGGTTTTCATAAATTATTCGATTTTGTAATATGTACCCTCTTCTGTCCATCTTTCACAGCTATTGCGACCTGTATGTCCTTTAATATTTTTTAAAAATAAGTATTACTGTAAAATAATCCATGCTCTAAAATATCATTTAATTCGTATATAAAATCACTTAAGACTTAAGTAAGCAACCAAGGAATTTGGTTTTGTATTTGTATATTGCTGTTGGAAAAGGAGACACTGTACAATTTTTTAATACTAGCTTGCACAAAATGGGCCAAAACTGATTGTTCGAACTTTTTGAAATTGGAATGCCATCGATATTAAAAATTATTCGAAACGTTAATGTCTCTTTCAGCTTGAATTATTGCCTTGTTGCTAAACGCAAATGGTCAATTATTAAATATTATTTCGTAATGCAATGATTCGCAATCCATACATTCCAATCCATATCTCAAGCGATATATTGAAAAGAGAGTACAAACAAATATTTCATATCTAATATAAATTAAATATTTTTTTCTAATATAAAGTGAATATTTATTTGTCTCTTAGACAAAAATATTTTGTTTCAAATATTAAATGAATATTTATTTTTTATTAGGCCGTGACATCAAATAAATATTATATAAATATTCGAAAAAAAATATTTCTCTCTGAATCTAGAATGCATATTGTATGTATATTTAAATATTAAAAAGAGATTCAATCTCTTTTTAATGTTGGATAAATAGGTATTCAATATTTTGTGCTCCTAGGGTCTATTCTTGGAATTGTTTCGCGAGCCCATTTGGTGCACCGAAACGGTTCCGAGTTTCAGACGACTGAGCTTTCGCATACGAACGAATAGAATTTGACGTAACGTTCAAACTCGGGGTACTTTCCGAAGGCCCGTGTCAACTATACACGTGTTTCGACGACGAACCACGACAACGTATCGCTCGCTATTTTTTTTATATTTTATTTTTTCAAAAAATTAAATTAAAATAAATATTCAGCATCCAATATTAATGTGAACATATTTATTAAATTAACTGAGATAAACATTAATTCATACTGAAAAGAAATAAATAATTGTAAATAATCAAATAAACCTTGATGAAAAATTGTATTTCAATGTCTCTTTTGTATGAAATATTAATTTATAATTTAATGACAACACGAAATTCACTGCACTGAATATGATTTATTACTCTATAATTCTTTTAATTAGTTAATATACTGTCGAATGATTTAAATAATATTTACCAATATTCAATATCAATCACTACTGTATATAATTAATAAACAGATATATCATTTTTATTAGTATTCAAATAAAACATGTATTGTGCATTCAGAATATGTATTCAAATAGTATAAATACAGTTGAACACAGCTATGAAACGCGACGCGCATGCCAACATGCGCGTGCAATGAAGATCTCTACTACTATTTTTTGAAGTTATTTAGTTGGTAGCCTTTTTCTTAAGGGGTTTAGCAAGCAGCTTCATGGTGTAGACTTTATCTGACGCGGTGCGCGCGCATCGCAAAAATTCACTCCTCATCATTTCTCCATAACGCGCCTAAAGAAGTATAACTTCAAAAAGGCATTTAGTTATTTACAGTGCACGAATACTTTCGTCCTCGCTTTTACATTAATAAGAAATAAGAAGTTTTAAGTATCAATAAGAAAGAAGATGAGTCGATTATAACTTATAACGTATATGGTATATGTATACTATACAATTTCAGAATTCGGCTCGGTCACTTGAAAATGTAACATCGAACAATCGAATGAGTACTGGAACAAGGGATGGTTTAGTATTTCTGACGAAAATAACGGTCATTCTTTAGTTCGTTTCGATGTTTTATATATTTTATATTTATTTGTCTTATATTTTATTGTTTATTATAAAAATAACTAATACTATGTTTATTATTAATTTTAATTGCAACATGAAATAAACGCACAATCAGCTATAAAATCCTTAAAATCCGAAAATACAACATTATTAAGTAATGAAGAAAATTATGAAAATAGATCGACAAATTCCTTACATTCCTAATACAGCAATATTTATATCTACCCTAGGAAAAAGAAAAAACGACTTAAATTTTGATGTAAAAACATTAATTGATGCCGTCATGTTAAATAACTGTCTATCTGATTTTAAATTTCAAGAACTGAGTAAAACCTTATATATAAGATAATTGATTCTCACAAAATATTTAGAACTGTTAATTTTTAAGTGCCGAAACAAAATAGTTTATGACAAATTGAAATATTATCAATTGGTTAAAAAAGAAACTTGTTGACCTTTTATATTTCTGAAATTCTAATTATGAACTGTAATAAATTTACGAAAAGTAAATACACCAATATTTCATGACATAGTTCAGACTCCAGACATAACCAATAAGCGAAAAACTATCGACTAAAAACTATCGACTAATTATTCGATAGTATATCGTTACTAATTAGTAATTAGTCGATAGTTTAAATTAGTCGATGCTGCCCATCACTATCGACAATATAACTGTAACTATCGATAGCGATAATAACTTAGGAGCGAAATTCGAAGTCGGAGGAACATACGCGATAAATAAAGCTGTATCTCTTAAACAATCTGTATCTTCTTGCGCTGAATTACAGAATAAATAGTCGTTCGTTTTTAGTTTACGATTTGTGTTTGATTTTTCCGCGTTTCTCCACAAGCAGAGCGGTTCAGCACCACGCGGGCAACCGAACCTACACAAAGTCCCCATACCCCACCAATCGATACGCAAACATGGCATTTTCAAAAAAACCGTTGCACGGGTATAAATAATGAAGGGAGAAAACGGAAAAAATCGTTTTCGTAACTGTGGGGGACCGCATAATTTGGGTAAATTTCAAGTAATAAAATGAATAATTAAATAAAATCAGTGGTTTAAGACCATTAGTTTCATTTTCAATCCGATGAGGTTATATTAATCGTTATGTGTCCAGAATACAGTAAAAGTTATTCTTCAGAGTTGGAGAATGTCTATAACTATTTTATTAATGTTATTTAAATGATGCAATAATTTGTATTTCGATTATTTGAATGTAAGGCAATCGGGAAAAAATACATGCTCTGCACAAAAACATACTTTACAGGGGATCCAGATGATAAACATTTGAGAAAGGTAGAAAAAGACGTACTTATTCCTCAGTTAATGCGAGATAAAGCGAAACAAGAAAAATGTGTTGAGGAAGTTGCGGGTAAATCAAGAGTTTTACTGCTACGTATATTTTGATGTACAATATAATAAGTGCATATCATTTCGCAGAGTTTTCAAAATGTTGTACAAACTATAACATTTTCATGGTATATAAATGCCAAGAACAAAATGCTGCATTAAAGGATTGTTTAGGATTATGGTATAATAACTCTACCTTTAGAGAAGCCTGTACTCAAGAATATTTGGAAGAAAGAAGTAGATATCGTAGAACCGGCATACCTAAAAGGTCAAAATACGCTCGAATGTTATCAACGTCTACATAACTTAGAGGTAATTTGTATGAGATGCGAGCAATGTATACATGTTTATTAGCATTATCGTTTGCTTAGCAAAAGCATCAAATGTATATATACATATAACAAGAGGAATAAATCTATGTGCAATCCAAGTTGTTAATATATTTAGAGAGAAAAGTAATGTTTTTCGATTTGTATGCACTAATTTATAAAACAGGACAAACGTTATAAGTGTACAATTAAAATGAATCATCTTCGTCCTCTTCTATGTCTTTAGTATGCTTAAGGTTCCACCTTCTCCATAATAATTCTCTCACAGAAAAATCGGTTAACATTTCCAAGTTTAACGAATTAGACGTCTTTGGAGCTGAAGATGGCCAAAAAACTTGGGCAAAGAGTATTTCCTATGTTAGAAATATAACATAGAGTTTGAAATGTATTAAATTGCATTTTTAAAAGTAATTCAAATGTAATCTATACACGTGAATTACCTTAGCAGCAGTTTCTGACAACCTTTCTAGTCCAAATAAATTATTCCATGTGAATTTACGCATGCATTGACTTTCATCTCTAGCTAAAGAGTCCCCATCTAATATATCTATGATTACAATATAGGAAGCATGATAAAACGGTGGGCCTTGCTTATATAACACTAAAACATTGAAAAGTTGCAAATATTTGTGATTAATATTAATAATTATTCGAATTTTGAAATTAATATTAAAATGTAAAATTATACGCACAAAAGTCTCCTCCATATTTAAGTCCAGGTTTCACTACCCATCCCTTACTTCGAAAGTAATGATACACTACATACTTTGGTACAAAATTAATGTCACTTTTGCAGAAAAAGTGCCAAGCACTATCGATGTCTAATAAATTTCCATCAAAATCCACTAAGTTTAAGCAACCTAAACTGTGCAAGAGAAAAAATGTCTCTTCGAACGTTAGGTGAAGGGTTTCCTGAATTGGATAACTTTCGCATTCAATCTTTGGTTTCACTTCTTTTAAATAGTTTTCAGTTTCTGAATCACTGTCGGGCAAAACGAGCAACTTGTTTCCAACAGCTGTATTGCTATCAAGAAAATATATGTCATCTTTTTTAAAATCGGAAGCTATAGTTCCACAAGGGCCTTTCTCATTCATTTTAATTAGTTCTTTCGGATTATTATCGATACTATCACATTGTTCTTTAATATGCTGATCTATAATAACCACAGAGTTACCCTCGTCTTGTGGATTGGAATTTAAACACTTCGGTTCAACCAGTTTATGAGTTTCCTCATCCTTCTCATGGCTTGCATTGGACGGAACAAAATTCACATCTATTTCAATTACATCAGGTGTACTTTCATGCTTTGGATAATTCAAACATTTGACATCATCCTCGTCAAGGTTTTCAGAATAGGAGTCATTGTACTTGTTCTCTAAATTTATAGGTTTCTTATTAGCTTCCATACTGAGTGTGTTAAATTGTTTTAACCATTCCTGCCTACGTATCCATTGTCTGTTCCTTATAATTGGTGGTGTTCCGTATCGTGCTTTACCAAAGGCAGGAAAACCGCGCGATAAGGAACCTTTTCCAAAAAAACCCTGAATACAAAATAGTTCTTAGCAAGAGTAGGTAAAACGAAAATATTAATTACATCTGCAAGTACTCGTTATAAAAGAATACATACCATAGAATGTATCGCAGCAATTTCATTGGCATCGATTACATATGATCCTACATCTGTAAGATGCGCTGTATAAGTGGTCCATTCATTTTTGTCTCCTAATATAATTGGAAATGGTAGTTGCTCTTTAAACTTGGGACGTCTTTTTTTCTTTGGGTCTCGTAAATTCATTTTCTAATTACGTTTAACAATACGAAGATAAATACATTAGAATATATAGTGTATTTTAGACTACTGTGCGTTAACGGTTAGTGTTACGAATACGTATTTCATTCTCGAAATTAAAATTACAATTACTACGTGTGACAAATACCAGATTATTTAGATACTATATGTGTGCTGCAGCATTTTATTATTTTTCAATAAATATTAGCTCTCCTTTTTATACTCAGCAAGCACAACACGGTTTATTATTTTAGTTCAGCTTCTGTTTTTAACATAATTTAAGACAAGTGTAAGTTTCCTGTTATTATTTACTAAATATTAAGTAGGAAAACACAGGGGCTGTCAGGAATCAACATGTATTAACAACGTTAAGAGGTTAACGACAGTATCTTGCAAGGCTCCTCCTTTATGCATATACATGTTTCTCCACGCATTTTTTTCCTATCCGTTGAAGGTCTTCATTTATAAAGATCAATATCGAAAGCAAGAATTGCGAAAGGTGTTCTAAAGTCTCGGAAGATATGTAATGCGTAGACACATTTTTGACACATTTCTATGCATAAGATTACAGGTTATGGAGTTGTAGCTTTCAAAATAAAGATTGTTGCATTTTCAAATGATATAAAATTATTTATTTCGATCATTATATTTACACAGAGTATATCTGCCACCGCAAAATCTGTATTTTATAGATTTTAGATCTTTTATAGATTATAGATCTTTCACAAGAAAGTGTTATATGTTTTTATTACTTTAATGCAATTTCCAACATTTCATTAGTATCGACTATCTTTTCTCTTGGTTTTCCAACTGCTTTCCCCCTTTCACGTTCCACCTTGTCAATTTCTTTCCAACCTGTGTAAGACACAGTAGGTATTCCCCTTTGATCGAGTATTTTAAATAAACCCGCTGAACCCGATTTAGTTTCTGTAATTGATAGTTCTTTACTTATTCGGGAACCAACGTAAAATGCATTTGTCATTGTTGACATTATAACTCCTATGGGACCTGTTGCCACCCACCCTGCGGCGTAAAGCTTGTCTTGAACCTTCCCAGCAAAATTTTTAACACAACCACTTCTTTGATCGAATGGTACAGATGTATCTATTTGAACAGATTTGTAACCGATACTACGAAATGCTAGGCCACACGATATTTCTTCGAATTGTTCAGTTGAAACTGCAAATTGAGTAGATGCATTATTTCCTTCAAGCTTATTTATGGATAGTTTAACACCATTTACGCTATCCGATCCCAAGAATTTCACTGGGCTTCTTAAAAATATTGGATGCAATTCTTTTGTTGGCGTTTCTGTACACAAAGGTTCTTGTTCCAAATGTTTCACCATAAGCTCGGTTAGCCTCCTCCGTGGTCTAGCTAATGTGTTTACTACTTCTTTCACATCTACAAAATCATCCGCCCGCCAACAAGTTCTGCAGCCATCTAATTTTAATATTTCTCGTAGTTCAGCAATTGTAAAAGCAGCTTGTAATGGTCCTCTTCTTCCCACTAATGTTACTTTGCGTACCTTGCTTTGTGACAATTTGTCCAGCGCATGCGCTGTTATATCAGTATTCTATGATAACACAATTGAGGATTAATTAAGGATGTTTGTATATCACAAAATATACTTTATACAAATTTATTGCATACCTTTAGTTTGTTTACTGGTGTTAATAAAATTCTAGCAATGTCTATTGCAACATTGCCTTGGCCTAATACAACTGCTTCTTCTGTATCTAAGTTAATACTTAAATTGCTATCAGCTGGTACTCCATTATACCAACCAACAAATTGCCGCCCTGATATTACATTATTTAAATTTTCTCCAGGTATATTCAGTGCTTTATCTTTCTCCGCCCCGTATGCCTGAAATGTTTACGCACAGTGATAGATACTTCCCAATGAGATAAAAAGGAACAAAATTATTGTGCGTACCAGTAGAACTACATGGTATATTTCTTGTAATTCTTTCAGAGTTATATCTTTTCCTATATTAACATTTCCTATAAATTGGAACCGCGAATTGGTTGCAACTTTTTCGAAAGTATGAATAACATTCTTAACTTCCGGGTGGTCTGGAGATACACCAAACCGCACTAAACCATACGGCACGGGTAATTTTTCCAATATATCCACTTTCACATTACTGGCGACCTGTACCAAAATTATTTTAGTTCAATCATGCACTGGTATATGAAATACGTTGCTCACCTTTAGCAATTGTTGTGCAGCATAAAAACCTGCTGGTCCTGCGCCAATAATACACACTTTTGGTATAATTTGACCAGTCGAAAATAAACGAGTGTAACTGTAAATTGTACCAAATTTCATAGTAGTAACTCTTATGGATCTAAAAAATAAATAAATTGCATCTTTCTCTATTATTCTGAATTGTTTGTACAAACATATGTTTTTGTAGAAGCCAGCCAAGGATTATTGTTTTCAGTTTGAAATTTCTTATGGTCTTAAATGATGAGCATAAAAAATAAAATTTAATTTTATATGAAGATTTATTAGTTTTACGATAATTGAGAAAAGAAATGCATAGATAAACAGTACAGATTACATCCAGATAACATTATCATACAGGTAAACAATAATTTTGTATTATATCAAAAATTTGGTACAATTTTCGCTTTTTGTAAATTATTATAGGTTTAGGAATTACTTTTTCAACTTATAGTACTTCTTTTCAATGTATGTAATACATAGTGAACGTAAGTTTTTATAACCCAATGATTCAAATCTTCCGATGAAGAGCACAAATCTTCGCAGCCTAGAAAAATAAATAATGTGAACCATTAATATTGCCAGGCACTATGCAGATATGCAGGGATCGCTATGTGACTAATTGTAAGAACTGTTTACCTTTATACAAAAGTAGCGGAGGAATTATTTCCAATACAGCTTTCTCTTGTTTTAGAGCTTCAATAGAAGCAGCTTTAATTTCATTTAGGAATTTTAATGCTCTGAGATTATAATTATAATGATGTAATGTAATTTTCAAACCCATATCATTACAAGCTGTAATTTTTACAGAATTAAAAGTACAGCCTAAAAGATACAGAAGTCCAATATTGAGATGCGTGAGGAGCGAATAACCGATTAGAACCAATCTCGCCCCGCTGTCAAGTTCCTGTAGCACGTCATAAATATCCGATATTATTTTATGACTGTCATACGTGTCTGTATATCGAAAAACTAACATTTCATGCCCTGGTTTATGCGAAACCATAGCTTCTAGTTTGTCTATACTTCCTATAGCAGGAAACTGTATTTTACGTTCCATTTTAACGAGAATGGCGTCAACACGATTTAGTATCTTTAAAAGCCTTTTGCTACAGAATTTAGAGCTACATATCCTTTGAAACATTTTCCCTGAACGAATTTGTAAGTCCTGTGGCAATTTATGGAATTTGTACTACAAAAAATATAAAAGATAGACTTTAATCATTGTGACAAGATTATTGTTCACTCAGAAAATCGAATTTCCACTATAACACGTGAAAAAGAATTAATATAAAATTGCTTACTTTTATATCACCAGTGGATAACATATATGGTTGAACTTTACAGGTATCGTTACAGAAGCTTTCTATTTGGTCTAAGAATGATAAATGTTGTTTTGCGCAACGTTCATTGTATGATCCCTGCAATGATTTATTATATTCATTGGTATTAGTAGTTGTCTCTAGTATAACTAGACTTCCCACAATTTCTCCTGATTCCAATTTTTTTAAATTATATCTTCTGATATACTTATCAGCAACCATACGTTGAATCTGTTTTATGTCGTGCAATGCCTTAGAATTATCAGATGCAAATGTATTAATATTGTTTTTTATGACTAGACATTGTTGAGATTTAAAAAATTCACTGCACTGTATAACGTTTTCTATAAATGCACACGGAATGTCTTCTCTGTTAAAGATTGCATTTTTTGGTCCATATTCGTAATGTTCTTTAAGTGTCTCCAAGTAAGGCAAGATAAACTCTAATCCTTTGAAGTTTGTGCATATTACATATGTTTCTGAATTCCCTTCTTTACTCGTTGCTGGTTTTATTAAATTGACGTTTGCAAAGGAACAAGACAATAAATAAAGCAAGCATATTGAATTACATTCGAAAATAGTGAAAATCTTCAATAAAAAGCTACCTCCGGTAGCTAAAAGATGCAACGCAGCTATAGTTTCGCAGTAATGTAGATGTATTAATACGTTCTCCTGTTCAGCTGGTACATCCGTGCAATCCATACTACCATCAGCGGTAACTAAGAATATATCGCGGCAAGGCTCCGCTATACTTGAAAATTCATTCAAATTTTTGACATTCATAAGATTTCCAGTATTATCTTCTCCAAAATACCAATGATTTAACGTATGTCTCATGAATCTGTCATCGTCTACCATAGCGGACAACGAATTACCCTCATAGTATGGATTTAAAGTCGTAGCGATCCAATCCCATTGAAAGTCAGATACATTTGTTTGTAACCAATGATTCAGGGAGGTAACAAATGCACCTGGAGCTTCGCATAAATGAATCGATTTAAACCGTTTATTGTTATTGCGAATGTGATCCACTGGTACTAAAGGAAAAGAAGATACTATTTCATAAAACTTGCACCATGCTTGAGTTAAAAGTTCTGGTTGAATATTGTTCCTTAGCCGTGTCATAACGTCTTTCGCGCTATTCCTTAGTTTTGTATGCATTTGCCATTTGGCAAGATCGTAATCGTTCAAACAGTTCTTCACGCCGTTCAATTCAGTTTTCAATTGCTGTAGTTCATTGACTTGCCACACACAATCTTTGAACATTGTCGACTCTTTGGGTAACGAATAACATTCATTGTTAGTGATTGAAAAATGCTTACTAAATAAATTGTTTACAACTTCATTAAGGGATGGTCTTTTATGTAAAGAATCAGTATTTGTAAATAGTGTTCGAGTTTTCTTCGAACCATATCCCTCCGCTTCCATTGTTTTATTTAGATCATTCATTCGATCGTTACTATGTGTAAGTACAGATGATTGGGCTAAACATCTGTACACAATTTTGTATCATTTCTTTACATAGTTTTCGAAAGTAAAGTAGGACCGTTTATGAGTATATTCAGACTTTTAGAAGGAGTTGCTTATCCTTTCCTCATTTTGTAATGTTAATGTACTTTTATTTAATAACCTCGGCTGACCTCTTATTTTTCACGCATGTAATTATTCCTCACCTTTTTACGGTAGTAGAATGAATATGATATTACAATTGTTAACCAACAAAAATTCCGTTACTTTAAGTCATAAAAGTTATGAAGTCGCTGCAATTGAAATGTCACATATGAGCACGGCCATCTGATATGAGGCGCAGTGCTGGAGAAATATCGATGACACTATCGATGGTTGCTACTATTGAAAACTATCGATAATATATGTTTACTATCGATAGTTATCGAAAATGTGGGCTGATATTCGTAATGCAGCGAATTTAAAAATGATTGAATACCTATCTAGGCATTTGTTCTACAGGGTCCGGCGGAGAATTTTTTCACGCTTTTAATGGGGGTTGGTGTGGTGATTCTGAACAACTTTTTTCTTTACCAAAATGTTGGTTAAAGCTTCGTTTTTCAGTTATTAACGAAAAACACTGGCCAATCAGAGCGCTCGGACGCGTGGCTCTCAACGGATCTCAACCTCGGTCGTGGTCGTCTTAAATTAAGAATAATGTGGAATTATTCGTTATTCATGAATAACAAATAAACTAATAAGTGTTCGATACGTTTATTCGTTATCCGAAAGAAATAAAGTATTTTATTATTTATGAATTATAACGCGCTGTTAAACAAAAAATAATTCATAAGTAATAAAATACTTTATCTCTTTCCAATAACGAATAAACGTATCGAACACTTATTAGTTTATTTGTTATTCATGAATAACGAATAATTCCACATTATTCTTAATTTAAGACGACCACGACCGAGGTTGAGATCCGTTGAGAGCCACGCGTCCGAGCGCTCTGATTGGCCAGTGTTTTCCGTTAATAACTCAAAAACGAAGCTTCAACCAACATTTTGGTAAAGGAAAAAGCTGTTCAGAATCACCCCACCAACCCTCCATTAAAAGCGTGAAAAAATACTCCGCCGGACCCTGTATAACCGACAATAACGATAGTATTTTGTCATTTCAGACTGGCTTTCTGTGTGATCTTGCGCACGAAGATCACACAGCTGGGCTGATTCTGAACTACTTTTTCCTTGACCAAAATTTTGTTTGAAGCTTCGTTTTTGAGTTATTAACCAAAAATACTGCCCAATTAGAGCGGGCTCAGGCGCGTGCCTCGCTACTGCGCTCGGTCGCGTACGGGGGCCTCGAGGGAATCGTACGGCAAATATTACATCGTCTTAAATTAAGAATAATGCTGAACTTTTGGTTATTCATCAATAAGAAGTAAACTAATTAGTCGTTTAATAACTGTGTTCGATACTTTTATTCGTTATCCGAAAGGAATAAAGTGTTTTATTACTTATGAAGGAATGTGAATTTTACGCGTAGAGTGAATGAGGCGTAGGAGATGCACGAAGGTAGATACTACAAAACAAACAAATCTGTCTACATACAGTAATTTCTGGATAAATGCCAGTCGAGGCCTACTGCATAAGGCAGGCCTCGGATTTAAGTGATCTTTCGGGCCGATTTTCAGAGGCAACGCCCCCTTTCTCCCGCCACGCGTCTTGGCCACGCGATCACCAATCGGCTCGAAGGTCTTCAGGCGCGTAGCATATGAACCGCGCGGTCCATGGGACATGGGACGATGTAGAATCCTATTGATACGAGTGTCACCCTAATGCGACCCGCGCGGTTACGCGCCTGAGGACCTTCGAGCTGTGACGATCGCGGGGGCCAAGACGTGCGGCCGGAGAAAGGGGGCGTTGCCTCTGAAAATCGGCCCGAAAGATCACTTAAATCCAAGGCCTGCTCTAGAAGAAATGTATGGATGGCAGAAAAGTGGAAATTCCTGTCTAATTATGCGTCATAATGCCACGCGTTCTTAAACGTGACTTGAGGGCAAGGCATTTTACTGTCCTTGGCTTTCAAAAAATATTAATTACGTATTGAAGTCTCTACTTTAATGTATATCTGTTCCGTCAGTTAATTGTTCAAAGGATTAGTGCCCGAAAATAACAATTCGGGAAAAGTCAATCCAAGACTGAACTTGCGGTTCGGTCATAAACAACCCAGGTTGACCGCGGAGGTTTATTTCAGGTCAACGTTTTCACAGAGTGCTAAACTGTATTGTATTGTATGCCCATTGTATTGTAAGATACCCATGATTATTGTAGTATGCTTTTATGTTTTTAAAGAATCAGGCAATTAAAGAACCAGGTGGTCAAAAGCGTTTCTCGCGACTACATAAATGATCGAAAAACGGTTCTCGCCTCTACCTGAGGATCGAAAAGCGTTTCTCGCCTCTACCTGAGGAACGAAAAACGTTTCTCGCGACTGCATAAATGATCGAAAAACGGTTCTCGCCTCTACCTGAGGAACAAAAAGCGTTTCTCGCGACTACATAAATGATCGAAAAGCGTTTCTCGCCTCTACATGAGGATCGAAAAGCGTTTCTCGCCTCTACATGAGGGATCGAAAAGCGTTTCGCCTCTACATGAGGGATCGATATTGTTGTTGATTTATTACGATATTGTTAACGTTTATATGCTTAAAATGAGACAACACGATCATATTTGCTTCATATTGCAACCCGTTTTTGTAATTTATTAACGCAAATATGATCCAAATTATATCGTGTTTGGTGTTATTTTAATCACAACAGCCTCAACAATAATTTAATAAAATTTGCAGAACGAAATAATTAACAATAAAGAAGTTTTATAGTTGCATTAGTGTTGTCTCACCGATACGTAGGTATCTGACCTTCTTTCACTCTCTGTCCCTTTCAGCGGCCGCCGATGTCGGTGCCAAATTTCTAAAAAGGCAAAGTTATCCCTTATCCAGAAATTACTGTACTAAGATATAAAGATACTACAAAAAACAATGTTTTTCTTTAAGCACCAGTGTAGGATTATTTTACAAGGGAATTGTGGTTGTCTTTCTTTTATGTTAATAATGTACTTTATTTCTAATTATACTGTATCTCAACTCAACTACACAATACTCAATTCTCAACTCTCACAACGATTCTCTCAACTCACTCACGACTCAACTCTACTATGCTCTCTGATTCAACTCTGTTTTTCGCACGCAACGTCCATTCAATATATTCGTTCACTCTTAGCTTTCATCTCATTCTATCCTTCATTCGCTCTCACTCATTAAGGCACACACCGACACACACATCCTTGCCACGTGTCACAATTCGACTACGGGTCACCATGAACTCAAGACTCCACATGCATTCCCCGAAACCGTTCGCTCCTTCGAAGATATAAACATTCACTCGATCCACATTCGACGTTTCCACTAAGGCCGGCCGTACACCAAGGAGGCATGCAACACGCAACACGCAACATGCGACATGCGGTAAATACCGCGCTCATACTAATACCGCACAGAACCATTTAAAATGTATAGCTACTTCTTCTGCCCTCGTACACCAGACATGCATGCTGCACATGTTGCGCGACACTACTGCGTGCGGGATTTTGTGCCTGTCTTGCCACGGTATTTACCGCGCGGTAGAGAAGACATTTTCAGTTTGTAGGAGATTTTACGTAGGGCTCTGGTTTGGCTCGGGCCATGATGGTTTATATAAGACTACTTTTTGGGTATAATTAGTCTATAAAGATAATACTTGTATTTATTGCAAATACACGCTGATAATACAATATTCAGTTTTTCTATTCTCGGTCCTATAATTTCCACCAACACTTTAAAACTCTCCTGGCTCATTCTATAAAATTCTTTAAATTTTTCATGATTGAGTGCGAGCTGCTCCTGGGTTACTATAGCTGGGCTATGCCTTAAATTATCACAGAATAGAGGATTAATCCAATATCTACGGATTCTATTTCCTCGTTCCCTACGTCGCAAATATTGCCAAGCGACCACTACGTCTTCCTCGGACGATGACATTGTAGGAACTGTTTCAACATTTGCTGCACTGGTGTACGCGGTGTAGCAACATGAGACATTTACCACATGTCGCATGTTGCGTGTTTCATGCCTCCTTGGTGTACGGCCGGCCTAACACTCTTCATTCACACCTCGCGGCTCATTCGATACTTCTCGTCACACGATCCATACAAAACCCTTTCATATCATTTCCACGAATTCTTGCACTCCACACCAGTACAGCGTGGCGCGATTTACAGAGTTATTATAAAAACAAATTTAATTCCATAGTACAAAAGCTCTTCGATTATGAATAGTAGTTATCGTATAGAGTAATTAGTGAATTAATGAGGAACGAGGAAATACTCTAGTAATAAATTAAAAATAATGGAAGTTGTTATTCTAATTAGACTATACAAGATCACCTAATAATTTAATACTGTAGACGGTATAATCAGTAAACCTCACGTCATGGAAATAGAGGGCAGGTAAGGCAATAATAATTAAGTTTCCTTTAACTGTTAACTAATTATAATATCAAAATATGTAACGTCGATACACCACACTCTCTCAAAGACACGACGACTCACGATACTCTCAATTCAACAAACGATCCTCTTCTATTCTGCCTCGCGCACTCTTAATTCCTCCCTCATTCTGTTTCTCATTTGCTCTCACTTATTTAGGATACATACTGCAGATATTCCTTGGCGACAGTCAGTCACGTCTATATGAATCCTTGTGTCGCTGCACCCTTCGTGCACACGATCTTCTCAAGTCCTCAGTTCCGAACACATATCTTTCACACCTTGGAATCATTATAAACAGTCACGCAGTACATATTTTCAATCCCACAATAGTTTGTTAATACAATAATGTATGAAAGATTTTTTTTCTCGTTCGTATATGTGCTTATCTTAATTTATGAAAAAACATTGCAATGCTCCTATTCTATTTACTATTATTCGTGTTATCGTTCCTTAATATACGCGGCGTATATCTTAATTCAGACGTGTCACACACTGAACAACTGTATTAAACTAGATTCCACGACCGACTGTTCGCGTAGCTCGCAGCCAAATGAATGTCGATTCCGAGACATACACTTCTACCAGCCTTTTTTCTACACAAACCTATCATTTAGCTTACTATTGTACGTAGAGCTTTTAACATGAATAATGAAAAACGCACTTAAGCTTCACTGTACAGGGGTCGTATGGCAGAACATTTTATGTTCGATTTAACTGCATGCCTACGACCAGCCCATCAGCAACAATATGCTTGCATGAATTAATTATTCGCAGCTATTACTACAGCAGGTGGCACTGTCGAGAAAATTCCCAGGTACTAGAGTACCAAACTATAATTGACTGAAGAAACAGGCGTCTAAAAGCATACACGACTTATTGAAGATTGGTAATCTTGTGGCAGCGTTTGCTGAAACGCTGTCTGCTACTAATGGAACAGCGTCTACCGATAAATTATTCCAAGGACTCTACCGAACTATAATGGAACGAAGAAACAAGCGTTCAAACGCATACATGACTTATTAAAGATGGTAATAAGGTGGGGTCGTTTGCTGAAGGGATGGCTGCTAGCGTCTACTGATAAATTATTCCAATGGCATTAGGGGGCGATTCTTCGTTGTCGACCGGTCAGTTTTATCGAACATGGATTTGCGAATACTCGAAGAACGGTATCTGTCATTTCCAGCAATATACGCCAGAAAAATTGGAGTATGGCCAATTCAATCTGCCGCTCAACAACGATATTTATGTACTTTCGTGTACAGCGTGGTGGTCGTTGCCTGCTTTACTCAGGTCTGTTATATTCAATGGATTCATTGTAATAATATTATCAGTGATACGTAGACAGAACGATTCGACAGACAAATCCTTTCTCTAATGCTTGTCATGCCTCAACTAACAATGCCTTTAAGTGTCTACTCGACCTTTGTATCTTCATTGTGCAGGGGAAATCGGAGTAAGATGGTGATACTAATCGAAAATAAGTGTAACTATTTTATTTCTTGTGAATGAAAAATAATATTTTACTATATTTATAAATATGATTAGACAAAAAAACATTACATCTGTTACCAAACACTAAAAACTGGCTTGTGAATATATTTTCTTACCCCGATCGACCGTATATTCCATTTTTTTAGTATTTCTCAAAGCAAATAATTTATCAGCTTGGTATGAATCGTAGGTGGCTAGAATTGTCAAACAGTACAGTCTAGATATCCTGTTGGAGCAAATTCCATTCTTAGGTGTGCCGATAATCGGAGGTGTAAAACATTACGGTTACACGCACAACAATACCAAGGTGAGGATTGATAGTGAATTACTGATAGAGAAGATGGGACCACCAGACGAGATGTTTTCTTGGGATCTTGTTAGTTTAAAGAATTGTTCGTGAGTATGTTGAGCGACTGGCAGAAGAAGATGACAAAGGATGAAGAACAAATTATGGAACGTTATGCTAACAGGGGATTATTGTATGCTGGTATATACACAGGTGAGATAAAAATATTCTTCACGTATTGCATAACTGGTTTTAAACATTAAATTCTGTGATTACTTGTCAATTATTCTGAATTATCCACAGTGTATTTTAATTAGCTTCATGGTGTATAATAGAACTCCATTTCGTTAATCCTATTGGAAGACAAGAAGTTTGTGTAATATTTGAAATGCGGGTTAAATATACAGGGCAAGTCAATCGAGGACTGTTATATTTAAATAATTCGGTTATGGTTATTATAGATGTTACAAAACAAAATATTTCAAATAAAATATGTAACATTTTTACGCCTTTCATTTATTGCGATATCAGTATTGAGATATTCGTGCCAACGAAGGACCCACATAATATTAACGGGGGTCTGATTTTGTAACTTTCAATGGGCGTTTCTTGTGAGACTTTAATATGCGAATCTCGGTTTTTCGGTTTTTACAAAAAAAATTGCAAACATCTCCTCCAGCTAGCCAACTGTTTCTCTTTCATCGCGTAGCATTTTCCTATCGCGTGCATTATCATTTCGCCACCCTCCTTACATATCCTACATCTCCTATCCTCTGTCTCTTTCCACTGTTGCTTCCCCTTTCCATCGTTACCACATGTATATCTAGCAATTAGGTTCCATTCCTTTCTCTTCATCCTTCCTTTAGATCAGTGGTTCTTAACCTTTTTACTGATCGGCACCCCCTTGAATTTAAAAATAAGTTCTCGCACCCCCTTGAAAAATCCACACGACATAACGACGCAACATAAGTGGACACAACAAAAATGATAATTATAATTCTTCATAATTTGCAGAAAATCTTTATGTAATCAACTGATCGTATCCGCTATGGCTTTAGTCACTGATAAATAAAAGAAAATTAAAGTAAAGTAAAAGTAAATTAAAGGAAAATAGTATTCGATTCGGCGTCAAACCGTCTCATTAACGTTCGTACGTGGTACATTAACTATGTTACAATAAAAACGGCGGTGTGACATTTTTTATTGCCTGGAATATACTCATTCTTTTCTCGAACGATTTCCCGAATATTTTTCGCCTACACTCCAGGTTTTGTTCATAGCGATTGTTGTTCGTCTTATTCTGTCCTGAATGTTATGTAAAGAGATATAATGTGAGACACAATGTAATCTCACATAATGTGAGAGACATAATATTTCTCCACTTGTTTTTCCTAACCTGTCAGCTTTCCTTTTTTTCCTTAATTTGCCTACTCCTCCTCCACTATTTTGCCAGCTTAGTTTCGAAGCCTCCCTTGCCTCGCGTTTCTATACCTTCACACTATACTTTCTCCAGTTCTTTGTATTAACTTGTGACTGTCCGTTTTTCCTTTCTGCTGTTCGCACACACCTTCTCACTCCGCATTCCAATCCGGAAATCCGCAAATTTCCTACTGCACTATTAGGATAATATCACTAAAATTAACTCGCCAATGGTTAGGGCATTTAGAATGTTAATTTAAAAGCATAGAAAATGCTCCTGACCAGTTTCTTAAGTACAATAATTCATAAAATCTACCCATGGTATTTCAATGTTCCAGCGAACGCATACTTCGTGGGTTTGGTATTCCTTTTCGTTCCATTCTTGCCATACATACTTGATTTTGTTTTACCTCTGAACGAGACACGTAAACGAGTACAGATGTACGAGGCCCACTACTTTGTCCAGGACCAGGACGATTATTATTATTACATCTTCGCGTGGACTATCTTCACACTGATGATGGCTGTATGCACGTTTATCGGAACAGACACTATTTTAATCTGTACAGTGCAACACTGCTGTGGATTACTTGCTCTCGCTGGGTAATTCTACCTGCTTAAATCTTATTCTTCAGAAGATCTATAGGGAAAAGTCGTACAGTTTTGGACACTCTAAGAGTTTATACTATAACTTGATAAAGTAAAAACTATCCTTGATAAAAATGAAATAAGTTAATTTATACTACAAATGACACACAATGAAAGGGGATAAATCATTGATAATAAATTTTATCTTAAAGATTAGTAATTCGCAAAGACCTAAGGAAGTTGTAATTTGCAGCGAACGGAAAATTGGCGTTCTGCACCAGCCAACTACTTATTGTTAGTGAATAGACTTTAAGGTCTAAGTAATTAACAATGTTAATAATATACATTTAAATCGAATAGAAGCTTTATTTACGCATGTCTACAAATATCTAAGCATGATTCTCTGCAAATGGTGCACTCAGTGATTTTTTTTCTTACTTATCTCTTCTCCTAATTGTCTACATAAATAGTATTAAGTTTAACGAGTAATATACAAAGCAAATGGCAAAAACTGGGGAATTTATGTATACGTAGTTGTCTAAAAAGAATGTACGCAAAATAACGAAATCATTTACATAGCTGAAAAATAAGAGTCAGCTATAAAAGATACCTTTTGTTGTACGGAACGCTTTTCTAAATGTGTAACAACCATTGCAGATATCGTTTGAAGACCAGCTTGGACAAATGGTCCTTGTCCAGCAGTAACGGCAAAATGGATTACAACAACATGTACAAAGCAGTCAGCTATGGAATTAGCACTCACAGGCGAGCCTTAGAGTTAGTATCAAATTGTGCGTCTATATTTTTTATGCACATCAGCTATTTACAGAAATATATTATTTCAAATTTGGATAGGTTGATGTAGATCTACTTCCAAGATGATTTTTCAGAGTAAGAAGGCCGCTGTGTGTTTTTTTTTTTAATATTTAATATAATACTTTTAACCCCGTGCCTTACGATTTTGTACATAACGATGCACGCCAACGTTGACTGTTTAATTCCTGCATTGAGTTTCATACAGTTTGAACAATTCATAACAGTTTTATGCATGCAGAAATAAAAGCTTCCACTAATCCCACTCGTATCCTTTGTATTTGAATCTTATCCTAGGCAGGCCTCGGATTTAAGTGATCTTTCGGGCCGATTTTCAGAGACAACGCCCTCTTTCTCCGGGGCCCTGGGCCCCCGCGATCGCCAAGCGGCTCGGTGCTCCTCAGGCGCGTAGCATGCAAACCGCACGGTCCATGGGACAATGTGGTATTCTATTGATACGCGTGTTGCCCAAATGTGACCCGCGCGTTTCTTATGCTACGGGCCTGAGGAGCTTCGAGGCGATTGGCGATCGCGGGGCCAAGGCGCGCGGTGGGAGAAAGGGGGCGTTGCCTCTGAAAATCAGCCCGAAAGATCACTTAAATCCGAGACCTGAGGTAGGGTAAACTGCTATTTAATGAATTTAATTTTTCCATACACTTTTAAATGGCCAATGCAGTCCATTAAATCATGCAAAATACTTATAAATTGACAGATTCTTGATTGAAATCGAAAGTGCCTACAAGCTGTCCCTCTTCCTTGTAGTTGGCGTGGCAAGTATAGGTTTTACTGCCACATTGGTGAAGGTAAGAAATATTAGATATCATAATCTTTTTAAGAAATTGGGTAATACTAAATAAAGTAGTAATATGCCAGGCTGCCACGGAAACATTATCCGCGGACACTTACCAGTTCTACGGATACGTGGTGGCTCAAGTAGTGCACTTGTTCTTCTTGTCGATTCAAGGCCAATTCGTTATCAACGTACACGAAAGTGTTTATCGAAAAGGGTAAGTATTAACAGTTATGTGCTTATAATATCATTAGCAATGAAAGCTTCTTAATCTTTCCACTACCACTTTTTAGAAATCAATTTGCACCTTTTGTTGCACAACATAGAAACCTGATGTTTTATATGTTTATATTTACATTACATAAACCCAGTGTTTATAGCATTGTACTAACGTAGCGATATCTACTTCTTTATTATTAAAAATGGTATATACTTTCCGTCCAAATTTATTCACTCCCTACTTGAATACATACATTTCATTAGTGGCGAAAACGTTAAGTTGTGGGTCCATTGACTGTCCAAAGTTTTTTTTTGCCTATGCAAAACACCGAATTTTTTAAATATTTAACGCGGCATATTATTTTAACAGGTATGATGCTACCTGGGACGACGCAGACTGTAAAACACAGGCCTTATTCATTCTGGTTTTGAGACAAAGCCTGACTCCACCTTTATTAACAGCAGGTGGACTCATACAATTAAACTTGAATACCTTTACGGAAGTAAGATAATTTTACGGATCAAGTATCAGCCCCTAACATTTCCACATCACTTACGGGATATTTCTTTCCGACCATAAAGGCTTCTGTTTCGTACTTTACTGTACTAAAATCGGTGTAAACACAGCCGCTTACATCCGCCTGTAAAGTACAGGGTGCATAAAAACAAACATTTTATCATCAATTTTCATCCTTGCACTCGTCCACCGATCCAAAAGTGTAGAGCCACACCTGAAACCTGTGACCATTACATTTTCTACACCCTGTACAAGCCTAGAAAATTTATTCGTCTACAAATGTGAGATGAATTGGTAGACTATAAAACCAGATGAACCTACTAGTCGACTGATACTCTTATTATTAGTTTTTATTCGTATCCTTACTACTGCAGGAACCGAAGAGAAAGGAAGGGCAGCCATCGGGAATCGAACCCATGATCTTTTATTCGTAGGCACTGATCATCAGTCCAACTAAGCCACGGCTCCTTCCCGTTCTTCGCTGGTCTTATTTTGCTTATGTTCGTTGATGGAGGCGCCCAATCCTATACTCGGCCGCCCAGCAGGGAAATTCGCTGTCGAATTTCGTCCCTGATCGTCTTTAATAACATCGTTTTTCGTCCCTTTTCGTCTTTGGTTTGCCTTTGGTTTGGCACCGACATGGTACGAAGTTAGTGGATTCCATACTGAGCAACCCGAGAGTCTAAAAAGATGATGGGGACACGTGATCTTCCATGGGAGTTCAAAGGTTCTTCTGAAGGGCCTGACCCATTGCGTTATCGCGAAAGGGGTGGCTCGACGAAAATGACGAAAGAAACGAAGAAAACGGAGGCTTCCTACGTAACAATACATTGCAGTATGATTCCTCTCCTAGGGGACTCCCGAGCGCGTGCACGCGTCACGTGGATAAATCCCAATAGTTACCACTGCAGAGCATTTTGACAAATCGGTTTGGAATTTTTGGACAGCGTTCTGTACTGCGTTAAAGATATCAAGTCCTGTCATTGTGTCACGCAAAGCCACAAAGTCCAATAGCTCCTTGACATACGAAAAATCGTTTTGTACAATTCGAACGAAAATGCTCAATTGACTCGTATACCGGTTATCGGTGCTTTCGTCCGGACACAAAGAAAAATAACAACATGAGCTTAATAATGCAATTAACTTCTGTTCGATAGATGTGCCATTGTAAAATATTCGGGACCTCACAGTTTTATCACTAACAATAAGGGGGATGCTCACAACTTCTTCAAGTGTTATACACTTTCCGAAGGCGTTCCGATAGCGTAAGAAGCTATGCGAGCTTTTTCGGAAGAAGAAGAATCCTCAGGGATATACGTACGAGATTCTTCATGAACTAATTTGAGCTCCTTTAGTAAAGCAAGTTTTTCGCGGCCTTGATACGATCCATATACTTGCGAATGATGACATGCAAAGTGACGTTCGATATTATTTTTCTTTACTAGGGTAGGCTGAAATCCGCAAAGAAGACACATCATACGATTACTAATTTTAGCAAATAAAAGTTTTCCCATACCTTGTTAAAATATGGACAGTAGGTCTGTTTCCAGACATCTTGTTAATAAATTAATTTCACTTAACAAAGTACCGTATATTTGTAATAGCACTGTACAGTTGACGGAAGAGTGGTAGATATGAACTGTTCGATGGTTACAAAAAACATGTCTTTTTTTCTGCAATGCTCAAAGTAAGCAGGAATAGGGGGTGGTGTGCTGCGAAAAGAAGTGCTAGTGCGTGCTAGTGATGGTTCATTGGTTGCACTTTTTTCTCATGTAAAAAATAGGAAGTGGTAAGAAAAGGGTAGGGGAGATGTACTAGAGCAGGCCTCGGAATTAAGTGAACTTTCGGGCCGATTTTCAGAGGCAACGCCCCCTTTCTCCGGCCGCACGTCTTGGCCCCCACGATCGCCGTGCAGCTCGGAGGTCCTCAGGCCCGTAACCGCGCGGGTCGCATTAGGGTGACACTCGTATCAATAGGTTTCTACATCGTCCCATGTCCCATGGTCCGCGTGGTTCATATGCTACGCGCCTGAGGACCTTCGAGCCGATTGGTGATGGCTGGGCCAAGACGCGCGGTGGGAGAAAGGGGACGTTGCCTCTGAAAATCGGCCCGAAGCTCCTCAGGCGCGTAGCTGCTATAGTAAGTTCAGAGCTAAATGAAAAAAGTGGTGGGGGATTCCCCACCCCTCTAAACAAACTACAAAGCTCGACCGCTCGTCGAATCGAGCAGGGCTGTGCCATGCCAATTTGAAATGGGTGCACATATACAGTATATGATATACTGCTGATCAATGTGTAAACGGTTTGAGACAGTGTCCGTGCCAGTAGCACGGCTCGCGGCTCGCTTTTGGTTGTGTCGCCAGGTTGTAAAGGAAAAACAAGGATAGAACGATGGCCGAGGCAGCCGAGAAATTTAAATGCCACCGTGTCGGTGTGATTACACAAATGCAAAACGACGCTATAATAAAATCGACAGCTTCGGAAATGTTCCCTTTCAACTGTCTCCAAATTAGTTCGATTGGGTTGAAAATGCAATAGTACGGTGGTAATCTTAATACCACATGTCTATTGAGCCTTGCCAGCTCGTCGATTACATACATTTTTTCAATTTTTATGTGCCTAGCACTTCTAGCAATTCGTCTTTTGTATAATTATCCTCGAAATATAAATCATGGGCTATTAAGAATTCTTGAATTTCAAGCTTAGAGCTTGACTTTGTTGGAATTTTTTCAACGCACCTTGAATGATATGATCCATTATCCATTAATATCACACTATTTGGCCTAATATTTGGCAACAATTGTTTCTCAAACCACTCCTCAAATATTGAGGCGTCCATGTTGTTATGATATTCCACGTGACATTGGGCTAAATTTTTTCCACACAATTTTAATCCATTTTCCACCCAGCCTTCTATACTACCGCAATGCAATATGATTAGTTATATCGTACCATGTTTCGTCAAGATAATAGATCATTCTATTTTCTTGCCGGAATGCTGCTACAGTATTCCCTCGAAAGTTGTGAAAGGCTCGGGACTGAACGTTCGCAACTTTCGTGTTGTTCCTACGTTGTTTGAAATTTTCCGACAGCGTCGAACGTAGAAAAGGACAGCGAGTAAAGATAAGCGGCCGAGCAGCCAAGCCAAAAGACGATCGCAGCTTCTCTTTTCTTTTCACTACCTATCCTTTTCTGCGGTCGAAACTTATTAACGTTAATTAAGCCAGTAAATATAGTTCGAATTATATCGTGTTTGGTGTCATTTTAATCAGAAAAATGTCAGCTATGCTGTGTAAATTTCATAAGAAAAGGATGAGAAATAGCAATGTTTCATCGTTGAATTAGTATTACCTCACCGATATACCCGTCCCGGATCGCGTTACACTGATCGGCAAGCGAGCTTCTAGACGCCTCTAGGGGTATACCCCCCAGGAGTGGGGATAAACTCTTCGCAACTTTTGCATACCTATTTTTCGCAACTTTCGAGGGAATACTGTATTTGTTCCAAATACTGGGATCTCCAGCTGATCATTCTTTCTTGATCCATAAGATCGGATCTCTTCTCTATTTTTTTATATTTGAAGCCCAACTTATGCAATCGCACGTATAATGTGCCCCTTTTTATTTCTATTCCCTTTCCTTGCAATTTTCTTTGGAGAATTTCGGCTGTCGGTATTTCATTACCGCGATAGCATTCGTAGATTTCGCTCCGAATAGCTTTGTCTACGTTCAATGTTTTGCTTTTTCCGAAATCTGAGCGTTTGTTCCGTTGTTTGATGCCGTTTTTTCTATTGCTGCTGATTGCGTTATCCTCTCATTAATTTGTTAGCGTTAGCGTATTTTAAAGGAAGAAATACGATCGGGTGGCGAAATACTATGCCTCCTGTGTATAGTTTATGATGGGGACGCAGTCCTACGGGTGGTCGAAGAGTGTTTTGGGAATCGTCAACCCGGGTGACAGACGATGGCTGGTGGCCCGACGCCATTCAGTTATCGGATGTCCTAGGATTGACTAATTTATGGCATGTCTTGGAAATGAATGAAACTAAACATCCTGTCGGCAAGCGGTGGCTGGCGACCGCTCTGGGTCTTCCAGCTATCGAGTGTCGAGGGATTGTTTATTAGATAGAAGAGTGAGAGTTTAAAATATGGCAAGTGAATTTGGTATGTGTGGTCTTTGTTCGCTACCGGGGCCCATAGTGACGAAAACCATGTGACCTCCCTCAGCGGGTGGGTCTTTTGTGGGAAAGCTTAAAAATAATGCGATATAAATTCTGACAAACGCAAAAACACTTCTTGTTGCTTTTTGTTAGAATATACTGGCTATATTTGTGCTTTCCCTTTTATCCTTTTCCCTAGGTTACGTTTCTGTTGCGAACTATTTATTTCTTCAGCTTTTCCCCTCATGGGAACTAGAATTACATTGTTGTGAGCTAATTTTTTGTTTTTTTCTATTTTTATCCTGACTACCTGAACGCATATACTCTTCTTCACTACTTGAAGGAATAGGAAAATCATCTGCATCTATTTCGTCTTCTTCTATCCAAGTAATATCCTGTTGTTGAAGTGGTATATCATCTAAGAAAGTAGAACGACCTTTCCTGACTTTTCTATATAATATATTAATCATCTCATGCCGATTATTTTTGATAAGATTGTTTAAATACTTTGTTTTGTTGCCTGTCTTACCAAAACAAAGGTCATGTAATTTTTCAAAAACAGAACAAATATTAATTCCTACTCCATGTAATATCTTGGATAAACCCTTTGGCGTAAAAAGTTCTTCCTTGGTTAAGAAATGATTTAAATAATTTCCTTTATTAAAACAAACTTTATGAAAATTTCTCAAAATAGAAGTGGCATTACTTCCTCCCATGGATAATATATTGGATAAATCACTCGACATAAAACCCACCTTACGGAATTGAGCTAAAAGCTGTGTTTTGTTTCCTGCCTCATCAAAACAAACATCGTGAAAATCTTTTAAAGCAGAACAAATATTCGCCCTTACTCCATGCAATATATTACATAAATTGCTCAGCGTAAAACCTTTTTCCTCATTTAAAAAATGGTTCAAATACTTTTTTGTTTCTCCTATAAAACAAAAATCATGAAATTTTTCGAAACTATCCGATGCTCCACTTAATATACTGCACAAATCACATGGCCTAAAACCTGCCTTACAGAAGTCATCTAAAAGTTTTGTTTTTTTTCCTTCGTCATTAAAACAAACGCTATGCAATCTTTTTAAGATGGAAGAAGTATGAACTCCTGCTTTACATAACATACAGGACAGATTGCTTGGCTCAAAACCTGCCTCGTAGAAATCATCTAACAGTTCTGTTCTTTGTCCTTCAGCATTAAAACAAACACCATGCAATTTTTCGAAAGCATCTTTAGCACTAGCTCCTACCCCACCCAAAATACTGGATATGTTATACATCGTAAAAGTTTTTTCCCCATCTTTTTTCTCACTAAAATGCTTTAAATAGTGCCTTTTATTTCCATGCTCATCAAACCAAAGATCATATAAATCTTTAAAAGCTTTAGGAGCATTAGCTCCTGCTCCACCCAGAATACTGAACATACTAGATAGGTTTATTCCTTGTTTGTCTAAAGTTTTTAAATATTGTGTCCTATTTTCTTTTTCATCAAACCAAAGGTTATATAAATCTTTAAAAGCTTTAGAAGCACTAGTTCCTGCTCCATGTAAAATACTAGATACAGTAAATAGATTTATTCCTTCTTTCTCTAAAGTTTTTAAATATTGCGTTTTATTTCCGTGCTTATCAAACCAAAAGTCATGTAAGTCTTTAAAAGCTTTTGCAGTACTAGATGCTGCTCCATGCAAAATACTTGATACAGTAAATAGACTTATTCCTTCTTTCTCTAGAATTTTTAAATATTGCGTTCTATTTCCTTTTTTATCAAACCAAAGGTTATATAAATCTTTAAAAGCTTTAGAAGCACTAATTCCTGCTCCACTTAAAATACTGGACACACGAACTAGATCTACTCCATTTTCTTCTAGTTTTATTAAATATTTTGTTTTTTTCCCGCTCTGATCAAACCAAATATCATATAAGTCTTTAAAGGCTTTTGCAGCATTAGTTCCTGCTCCACCTAAAATACTGGACACATTGGATAGATTTATTCCTTGTTTCTCTAGAGTTTTTAAGTATTGTTTTTTATTTCCCTGCTCATCAAACCAAAGACTATATAAGACTTTAAATGCTTCTGGAGCATTAGCTCCTGCTCGGTGCAAGATACTGGACATATTAGATAGATTTATGCCTCTATCTTCTACAGTTTTTAAATATTGTTTTTTATTTCCTTGCTCATCAAACCAAATATCATATAAATCTTTAAAAGCTTTAGGAGAATTGGCTCCTGCTCCACCTAGAATACTGGACATGTTAGATAGATTTATCCCTTCTTTTCCTAGAGTTCTTAAATATCGTGTTCTACTCCCTTTTTCATCAAACCAAAGGTTATATAAATCTTTAAAAGCTTTAGAAGCACTAGTTCCTGCTCCACTTAAAATACTGGACACACGAACTAGATCTACTCCATTTTCTTCCAGCTTTCTTAAATATTTGGTTTTTTTCCCGTTCTGATGAAACCAAAGATCGTATAAATCTTTAAAAGCTTTTGCAGCATTAGCTCTTGCTCCATGCAAAATGCTTGATATATTAGCTAGATTTATTTCTTCTTGTTCAAGGGTTTTCAAGTATTGCGTTTTATTTCCTTCTTTATCAAACCAAAAGTCATATAACTCTTTAAAAGCTTTTACAGCACTATCTCCTGCTCCATGCAAAATGCTGGATACAGTAGACAGGTTTATTCCTTTTCTTTTTAGAACTTCTAAACACCTTCTTCCTTCTCCTTTTACTAAGAAACCTAAGAACTGATAAAACATAGGCGTTCCTTCTCTGCCAACCACACTTTTAGCAAATTTTACTTCTTCGTCAATGTTTTTATTCTGAATATTCTGATAACTAGATCTATTGCTTTTTATATCTCCCAAAAGCTTTTCCATTATTCCTTTTTTAATAGGGCCAAATTCATGAGATTCTGACCAACGTAACGCTATTTCATGTAATTCTTCATAATTGTACGGAACTTTATTAGACTTATTTTCTATATCATTTTTTATAATGCTGTTTAGTTCTTCTCTATTAGGCTGATTAACTGCAAATATTAGTTTATCTAAAAATTTCTCTTTTATTTCTTTTTCATTCTCATCAGAGAGTCTTTCTTTTTCTTTTTCCCTTTGGAAAGAAGGCGGAAGCTTTAATAGACTTGAAACCTTTGTTCTTTCTTCCCGTGAAAATTGATAAAGGCCATTTTTATCTATACACGAACAATCTCTTAAAAGTTTATACTTCTTCTGATGAATATCTATACTATCAAGTTTTAAAGGATGGAAATCCTTGGATTGCCCTTTTTTTAATCCCTTTTCTTCTGTTAGATCTAGATCTGTATTAGTATAGATAATAAAATTATCTATACCTTCCCCTGACTTTTCAACAAAAAGAGTAAAAAGCTTATCAATAGAAAACATATTTTTCTGTTGTTTAGAGGGAAATAACTGACTATAATCAACATTACTATCTGCGTTATGAGCCTTTAAGTAAGTAATTCTACCTTTATAATTGATAGTAATATCATTACATACATCACTGCTTTTTCCTTCAAAATTTATGGAGAACATATTTTTATGCAAGAACATGTCGTGCAAGAAAAGCAATAATAAATTGAATTCATATATAATTCCAGATATATAATTGCCAAGTTTTTTATGTTCTTCTAAAGTACTTAATATTCTTTCTTGTAATGTTATATAATTGTAATTGTCTCGAACTTCACTACCCTTTTTCATTTCACTTTTAATAATCCTGTTCAGCTCTTCCCTATTAGGCTGATTAACTGCAAATACTAATTTATCTAAAAATGCTTCTTTTATTTCTTTTTCAAATCCCCAAGAAAGCTCCCTTTTTTTTATTACTTTCTGCGCAGCAGGCGAAAATTGTAATCGCTTTAAGAGTTCCTCTCTTGTTGTGTTATCTTGCGAAAACTGATAAAAGCCACGCCCTTGTGTGTTATTACTTGTAAATAAAAAGATTTGTAGAATGTCACATTCCTCTATATTTATGCTATAAAATTTAAAAGGATAAAAGTTTTTGGATCGTCCTTGTTTTAATTCCTTCTCTTCTGTAAGATCCAAGCCTGAATTAGTATAGACAGTAAGATATTCGACGTTACATAAACTATCTGACTTAAAGATTAGATGTTTAACAAAACTATCAAAGTAACTATTAATAGAAGAACTTCGTCTTTCTTTATTAAATAACCTAGCATAACTGATATTACTATCTATATAATTATCCACATTTTCAACTTGTATATGAATAGACTTCTCTTTATAGCGGAGAACAATATTACTAAACTTATCAATTTCAGAATCTTCGAACGCTAATGATAATGAAGGATATTTATGTTTATATGTAGACTCTCTAACTGAACAAAGCACCGACAAGTCTAATTGATACATAAGTCTAATCAGCTGATGCGGAACGCATCGATTAGTTTCATAAGAATTATGCAATTCATCATGTCGAGGTTCATCTTGTAGATCACTACGCAATTCTGAATCTTCATTACTAGTGACATTGACATCCATACATGCCCTTTTTGGTGCATTATTACCTTTGTCTGTAACAGAACTCCCACGTTTTCTACTTGTTTTACGACTTTCCTTACCTGGACTCCTTGAATGACTACCTTGTTTATGCGAGGAGTTCTCAATATCTTGCGATGATGTAGAAATGTAAGATTGAGAAATATTGTTTGAATTTGAACCTATCACATTACCGTAAGCTTCCTCTCTACAAACCTTTATGCTTCTCTTTATGTCTTTTTTAATACTACTAAGAAGTGGTACAAAATGGTTCCTGTAATGCACTATATAAATAATATTGTTACCTATACCTACCTTACCTTTAGCAACATGAAATCCATCTATCTCTTCATCTCTTAATTCTATAATCCTAACTTTTAGGCCATACTTTCCGCATATCATTTTTCCTTCAACTTCAGGTCTTCCCCATATAACATTTTCCAACTTCAGAATTTTTATTTCTGAACCAGAGCTTGTATTTTCAATGTCTTCTACAGTAAATTCAATACGCTGAATATATTCACAAAGATTTTCACCTTCCCCTTTTAAAGCATTACCCAACCATAAATCTTTTTTTGATTGATTAACTTGTTCTGCATATTGCTTACAACTTTCCCGCAAAGACTTTACACTAAACCCCTTACCACCTGCAATCAGACCTTTATCTTTTAGCTCGTTCAATCCTTGAGCTACAGAATCGAAGAAACAATCCCCCCCACCTACAGCAGCTCCTATCTTAAAGCCATCAGGCAATTTCTTTCTTAGTGTCTCCAAAAGTTGATTAAGCTTCTTTTTTTCCTCTTCATCCTTCGCATTTTTTATCAGACTAAAAATGTAAATAGGTTCTCTAGTAGCAAAACCTGACCCTTTTAAAGCACTATCATTGCCTGAAGGCATCTTTCAAATGATTTATTGATCAACACAACAACCTCACTTAACACTAAACCTGCCGACACTTCGTTTATACCTCTCCTATCGTGCCCGGTTAAACTGTTACTGAATGAATTGAAGATGAATAACTTGGATAAACTGACGACAAAAACGCAGCGTTCCAATCTATTCTCATTTGTTCTCACTAGCTTAGAATTAGCGATGGGCACCATCGACTAAAAACTATCGATAAGTCGATAGTAGCCAACTACTATTTTCAGGCGACTGATTTTTAAAACTATCGACTAACGACTGATTTAGTCGTTTGGACTTTGGACCAACGGACTATCGGCTGAAGTAGTTACTTAAAACTATAGTTTATCGACGAATATATCGAATATATCGACGAAATTCAGTCGCTTGAACTTAAACCATCGAGATTTTAACGACTGATTTAGTCGTTTGGACTGTGGTCCATCGAGCTATTTACTGTGCTATTTAATATGTATATAAATTGGAGAATCAAATATATGTTGGAGAATCTACCGATAACCTGAATTTACGTGGCGGGAGTTTTGAATAGATTTTATTCAATTCGGTATCGAATAATGAATTCATTCATGTGTATGTATATTCAATTGTTTTCCTTTAATTATTTGGAACTCAGAGCAATATTAACCGATTTTAATAACATTTTCAATATGTATACTACTTACTGATATTTATAAAATGCAGTACTTTAATTTTTATTAGAGATAACCCAAATATCTTGTAAACTTTTCAGAATAAAGCAAATCTTTCTGTTTAATTTTAAAAAAGGCATTTAATTATTACACCGCGGGAATACTTTCGTCCTCCCTTTTACATTAATAAGAAATAAGACATTTTAAGTATCAATAAGAAAGAAGAGGAGTCGATTATGACGGCGGGCGCTCTCATTGGCCAGTGTTTTTCGTTAATAACTAACAAAGGAAGCTGCAAACAACATTTCAAGGAAAAAGTTGTTCAGAATCACCCCAGCCACAATATTTATTTTATTATATTATGTCATGTACATACAGGGCGTTAATTTTAACTCGAGCATCTAAATTATTTCCTGTACTATTGAAAGTAACACAAAATTACTAAATAAGGTGCGCACGTGGTTTTAAGGTGTGCATCCGATGGTGATAAAAAGAATCCTGCGAAGGTGATTTTAACTGTTTCTCAAGGTCATCGGATTTTTTTGCATATTAATATGTATTTTTTATAAGGCGCTGTGGTAGTCGGCGTCAAGATGAGTTCAACGACCTACACGCCATTAATGTACTGAATGTGGAAGTACTTTTTCACACTTTATTGTTAAATTCCTTTTATATTTGCTTGTACTACACTTTCGTTCAAATGTTACATCTGATTGCTCTTTGGTAAATTTATCATTGACGCATGCCTGAATAATCTTTCCACGGGTGCCGAGGCAGGCATTGGAGACTCGATTGTTGGTTTCAGAATAAAGTATTCGAATATACAATAATCAATTATTTGAATAAATAAGAAGAAGAATTTTTATTACGAATAACAGATAATTACTACCCGGATAAAATATTCATCCAAAATGAATTTATTCGACACCATTCTAATAATGCCCATCTTTAACAGGTATATACCTAACACTAATCTTTGTATATAATAAGAAAATCGATAGGTACGTTATATAACCGAGGTTTGGTTAGGCAACATGAGCAATTTGTGAATGGCGGACGAATCGGGGTTTCCACTTCCACAATACCACGATAATGATTGCCTTGAAACTATTGAAATGAATGGAGTTCACACGCTTAAAAAACTTGTTGGCCCTGAAAAGGGCCGTTTGTGAAATCGATGTTGCGACTGGCGGCGCTTAACCTCCAAAACCGTAAAGGGTTCTGCCTTGACGTTTCAGAGCGTACACGACGTCCATAGCTGTAACGGTCTTCCTTTTAGCGTGCTCGGTGTAGGTCACAGCATCTCGGATAACGTTTTCCAGAAAAACTTTCAGAACACCACGCGTTTCTTCATAGATCAAGCCTGATATACGCTTGACCCCACCACGACGAGCAAGACGACGGATGGCAGGCTTCGTTATGCCCTGGATATTATCACGAAGAACCTTCCTGTGACGCTTAGCTCCTCCCTTTCCCAAACCTTTTCCTCCCTTTCCACGGCCAGTCATGATGCAACTAGTTCGGTCAATTCGACTCAAAACCGAAAGACTGAATGTGGATCGAATTACCAGAACCCTCCTTTTATACCTCCCCTACAGTTCTCCCCACTACTCGGCGCCCCGCCAATCAGAAGTGACAAGTGCTGCCACGGAGGCTATAAAATGACTGGCAGTTGGTGCTGGAGCGTTTCTTTCGTGTCGAGTGTATGTGAATTTTGTTGTTGTGTCTTTATACTTTTGAGAAGCAATGGCTCGTACCAAGCAAACTGCACGCAAGTCGACTGGTGGAAAAGCTCCACGTAAGCAGCTAGCTACTAAAGCTGCTCGCAAAAGTGCGCCTGCTACTGGTGGAGTGAAGAAGCCTCATCGCTATAGGCCTGGAACTGTAGCCCTTCGTGAAATTCGGCGCTATCAGAAGAGCACGGAACTCTTGATTCGCAAACTGCCGTTCCAACGTCTCGTTCGTGAGATTGCTCAAGATTTCAAGACGGATCTCCGATTCCAGAGTTCCGCTGTTATGGCCCTGCAGGAAGCCAGCGAAGCATACTTGGTTGGTCTCTTCGAAGACACCAATTTGTGCGCTATCCACGCGAAACGCGTCACCATCATGCCAAAGGACATCCAATTAGCCCGTCGTATTCGCGGGGAAAGAGCTTAAATAACTTTTGTTATATACAATCGGCCCTTTTTAGGGCCAAAATTGAATTTTGACGTAGTAACTCCAAGTTCAGTATAATGTGCCACTCAGAAGCTTTCATATGTAATTAATTCCATTTCAACCTTAAACCAACAAAATAATTCAATAACCGAATTGCGTATTCGTCGGTTCCAAATTTTCTTTTAAACAGCATCACGTGATTATAAGATTTACTGCTGCGCATGAATCATTTATGTACAGTGTACATTGTGCACTATGACCTATTGCAAGGCCTATGTTGAGTTTTTGCTCTTCTTTGTGAGTACTATAAGTCCTTGAAGTCTTAGACCCCTTTTTAAGTACCCTGTATATTCTGTGGCCAATACATTGCGCGTATTACCAATTCTCATTATATTGTGCGTTTCGCGACAAAATAACTCTTTAAAAGAATCACTAAACTATTGTTGGATTACGACGCGCAGGTAGTCGAATAAAAGGAAAGAGCATTCGGATCTTGGAACACTTTGCTTGGAAGATTCTAAAGGCTGTTTTATTACAGAACACAAAGAATTAACTAACTGTACAGACTAACGTTTGACCTCCGGAGGTAGTCGGCTGCTAGGGCGCATGGAAGTGGCAACGCTTCGCTAAGGGGAAATGCGGAAAAACCCGGGGAAACGTGCGAAAGTCAGAGAAAGCGCGCCAAAGAGTCGAGGGGCTCTTGAGAGGTCCCTTTGTTCAGCGGTAAAACATGTGGCGGCCAGAACAGGATATCGAGGGGTCTAACAACCTCCGGAGGTCGTACATGCTTTCAATAGACTTTAGACAATTCTTTATGCCCTGTAATAAATAACCTTTAGAATCTTCAAAGTGAAGTGTTCTGAGATACGAATGCTCTGACTTTCCTATTTTTCGACAACCTACGACTGGCACTTGACCAATTGACAGCTCTATTTATCGCGTATGCTCATCCGGCATCGAATTTCGTTCCTAAGTTATTATCGCTATCGATAGTTACAATTATATTGTCGACCGTTGGTTCGATACTACTGGATATTAAGGCCTGGTAATGCGATAGAGTAACAAAAGTAACTAAATTCCCCACCACTACTGTCTACTGAACCCATGATAACTCCTACTCTCTCATTTCTTGGATATATAATTGAACAGATTTCCAGATGACAGAACTTCTTTAGAATAACTAAGAAACGTGAGATATATATACATCCTCGCTAGAACCGCTTTCAATCGAATAACTAAACCGTCACTATAGAATATCTGTAGTACACAACATTGCATAGTGCCTTTAGGGTTTCGTATATCTGAACAGTCGAGATAATATCGTTTTGAAAAATTTGTGGCCCTGAAAAGGGCCAGTTGGATTGCTGTTTAATTACGCTTTCTTGTCAGTTTTCTTTGGCAGCAAAACTGCTTGGATGTTAGGCAGTACACCACCCTGAGCAATGGTAACTCCGGTAAGCAGTTTGTTCAGCTCTTCGTCATTGCGGATGGCGAGCTGCAGATGGCGAGGAATGATCCTAGTCTTTTTGTTGTCTCTCGCAGCGTTTCCCGCCAATTCCAGTACTTCAGCTGCCAGATATTCCATAACGGCTGCAAGGTAAACTGGAGCACCAGCACCAACACGCTCGGCGAAATTTCCTTTACGGAGTAGTCTATGAATCCGACCAACGGGGAATTGAAGACCAGCTCGGTTTGAGCGAGACTTTGCCTTTCCCTTAGTTTTTCCACCTTTGCCACGACCAGACATTTTTTACGGAAACTTGGACGCACCGAAATGAACTTGGAAAGATTGAAACGAGTTATGATGTTGCGAGATCAACTAGTTCAGATTATAAGCCCACTCTCGGAGCTAGGGCCAACCAATAGCGTCGACGTTCGCACCTGATTGGAGCGCCGTCTACGGCGGTTTGCATGCTATAAGAGCGCTGCTTCCCCCGTTGCGTCATTCTGTCTTCAATTGTTAACACGTGAGGGCTTCTGTTGAGGCTACGAAACATCTGCAAAATGCCACCCAAAGCAAGCGGAAAAGCTGTTAAAAAGGCTGGCAAGGCGCAAAAGAACATCAGCAAGGCTGGCAACAAGAAGAAGAGGAAAAGGAAGGAAAGTTATGCCATCTACATCTACAAAGTGTTGAAGCAAGTCCACCCCGATACTGGAGTCTCCAGTAAAGCCATGAGTATTATGAACAGTTTCGTTAATGACGTTTTCGAACGCATCGCTGCCGAAGCTTCTCGATTGGCGCACTACAACAAGAGATCCACAATCACATCTCGGGAGATTCAAACTGCCGTCAGGCTTTTGCTGCCTGGTGAATTGGCCAAGCACGCTGTATCTGAAGGCACTAAAGCTGTCACCAAGTACACTAGTTCGAAGTAAACGCAGCCAAATCATTACAATCGGTCCTTGTCAGGACCACTAATTATTTCATTACGTAGAACAAATTAGTTCTCCCACCAAACACCGTATTATTAAAATTTCTGCTAGATGTCCGACAATTAAACATCAAAAGGGTACAATTTATAACTGATTATATTGTATAACATTTGATTTTAGTATTCCTTATGTAAAGAACGAAAATAGAATAAACCAGGTAGAACCACGCGTACGCGGTTATAAAGATATGTATTTATTCTATGACGTTATTCTAAGGTTCGGTCTACGTACGCTCTAGTCCGGGCGACAGCAAACTACGGCCCGCAGCCTGATTTTAATCTGGCCCGTGAGTTAATATTATTTTGTACATGATAAAGTTAAAAATAATGAAGTATACGTAAAATCGCAATACAGATCATTATTAACAGATGACCATTTGCAAACTTTAATGTTAGGAAGTACTAACTTCGAAGTCCAGTATGATGAAATATTATCTTAGAAAAAACATTCACACTCAGCGCAATAGTACAAATTAAACCAGTTCTATGTATATACGTTCATTAATAAATGAAAATGTCAGCATGTGTATAAATATTATGTAAAAATGCCACTTCGTAATAAAAAATGTTGAACCTCTTTTTTTCTTGCTCCATGAGTAGAGTTACCCACATAAATATCTTCGAGTTTGCTACCTGGTCCGTCGAGGCTAAAAATTTTACGATCTGGCCCTTTCCAAAAAAAGTTTGCCCACCCCTGCTCTACTTGATTCAATCAATGTCTTTGACAACATCGTTATTTACAGTTCGATATATTAAAACCATTGATGTTTTTATCTAGTTGACAATTTCAGATCTATTCGATTTAGCGGAATATGCTATGGGGATGTATAGGAACAAATGGTACGGAAAACATTGAATCTATTGAAGGAAAGTATATTCGAATATTTTGAAAAGAAAATTGGAAACAATCAGCAGGCACATTAAAAATGCCAAGAATCTACTATTTCCAGCAGGATAATGATAACGACCCAAATCACTTGTGATATTTTGTACAATTGTGGTTATTATACAAATAATATATCAAAACTGCTAAAAACACCTCCACAGTCTCCCGACCTTAAACCCATTGCAAATGTTCAGCGAGAACTAAAATGTAGGATGATAAACGAGAATTTTAAGCACACGGAAGATATTAAACAAAAGTGAAAAGAAGAATGGGAAAATATTCCACCTTGTTTTATAACAAAATTACTGTTGTTTAGATTGCTTCCTTCATTCTCCATTGCATTCCATACACATTTCCCCCTTCTAGTCCTTATGTTTCTCTCTCATCAGTTTGACCTTTCTTTCTTATCATGTGAGGCCATTAGGAAAAAACCTCTTTTTCACCTATATCTTTTCTGTCATTATCCTAGGGATATCATTTTTCCCTTGAATGCATATCTTTCTATATCCCACTTTCACTTCTTTTCCTTCCACCACTTTTTCACTTGCTTTCTCCTATTTTTCCAGTTCTACTATCAATGGACTGACCTTTTCCGCAACTAATTTAGTCTCCACTATACTTATTATCCTTTTACCTTCCACCTTGCTTTCTAAATACTGCTGTACCATTCCCCTTCATCTCCCCCTTTTGTATCGTAACTTTTATGTCATCTTTGAGTCCGTCTCTTACTTAACTCCTACCTTTGACTTATCGTGCATCTTCTATAATATTTCTTCTACTAATTCCTTTCTTTCTTCCTCCTCCTGTAACCTATCCTTCCTCATATTTTCTTCTATTTTACTGAACATTCCTTCCATCTTCTTGCATAGTTCTTCTTTTTTATTTTCGCTCTGCATTCTATTATTTGTAGTCTCTGAGTTAATCAATTCATTTCTTTCCTTATCCCTTTTCCATTTCCTCTATTAACAAGTCTATCGTTCCTTGTGTCTATGGCTGTCTCCTTTTTCCCTTCCTTCCACCTGTTGCAATGTTTTTTTCATATCTATACTTTTTTAATGTTTGCCCGTCTCCTTTCTTATATCGGTTAGTGCTCTGAAGTAAGAAAGCATTTTTGTCTTTGCCCTTCGTTTACAATGATGTCTCGCGTTAAGATGATTAACATCAAAGTCTCGTTTTATCTTTCATATGCAATTACGTATTACAACCCTCGAGTTCCTTGGTCATAAACTTGTATTCATTCATTTCTATTAAACCTTTTCCTATTCGCACAACCTTGCAACCTTGATTTCCAAAAAGTCTTACAAAGGATCCCCAATGAATTGTCACTCACTTAAGTCTAACATCTCGAACAAGTCTCGTAGAAGAATTGCAGTAGTACCCAAGGAACTGTTATCCAACTGTTCTGTAGTACTTGTAAGATTTTGAGTATTACAGTTTATTTATGTTAGAAAGTACCATTATTTTTAATACTTTCACTGTTAAGTTGTCCTTCTCCTCTGTCTGGACTTGTTTCTCATAATTCAGTTCTCTTTTTGTTTAACTCTTTGCTTCTATATACTCATTTTTTCCACCAAGTTTTTTCCAACTACTACTTCCTTTTCTTGTAACCTTACTTTTCTTCGTTCCTTGTTACCATTAATTATTTACACGATGTGCACCTACTACATTTTCTTATCATTATAGTGTCCTCTACTTTACCTCGTTAACCTTCCTTTTACCAATTCCCCGTTCCTTGTCTCTTTTATTTTTTCTATTATTACATTCTTTCTTACCCGGTACATCTCCTCTATCAATGCTTTATTCCTAAATCTTTCCAAAGACTATTGTAAAACTGTGCTCTCACGACCGTAGCTTATACAAGAATGCATTTCTTTGGCAAAAGCGTCGGTCGTGAGGACGCCTACGTCACCATGGCCCTTTTTGACCATTTTATGCTTCGACCTGGAAAGCTGTGCTAGGAAAAGATACTGTGCATCGACGAAATGCATATGGCCGGTCTCACTCAACCGTTCACGTACTTCGAATATTCTAACATACATATACCTGCATCTTCTACTGCAAGCGAAAGAAATTTTAACACCACAGGGTTAATTATAACGGACAAGGAAGGTTAAGCAACTCTGAAATTAAAAAATGTATGAAACTTTGCATTCAAGTAAAGTATGTCATCTTTGGTACAACCCTATTTTTCGTTCGTGTCGCAATTCGGCTTCAAGGGGTGAAATCAGCCTTCCAAAAACATTCCGAACTTTCTTTTTCGAGAAATACCTCAAGAACTCTGACAATGAGAGATAGCTAAAAAAAAGTATAAACAAAACTTGCATCGCTTTATTGTGTTTACTACACTGCCAAAAGTTTCATCATTTTCTGAATTTTCGGTTTGCCTAACCTTCCTTGCGAGCGAAGATCTAGAATCTAGACTGAAATCAGAATATATGAACCTATTCATATTTCTAAATAGAATTACATGTTTATTAAAATATATCAAGTTCACTTTGTATATAAAATGATATCTTATGTTTTCAGTATCAAATTTTTCATTCTTCCCGATGGTAAAAATTATTTTGTTTTAGGTTGTCTAATTTTGAATATAATAAAGTAAAAGTGGTATTCAGTCCATAACTTATTACAAGGTTTTTGCACCCGCCATTGGTCTTCCTATGTTTGTTAGCATAATATCCTGTAAATAGTTCTTCTACTAACATTTGTCAGTTCACTTTATCAGCGAAGAATGATGTACAAAATCACGCAGGACAGAAAATATTATACTGTACAGTTGCCTCCGAGATATAGCGCGCCCGTAAAAATCAAGAGACGCTTTTGAACACTTGTTTTGACTGTAGGGACAAGAAAATTGTCAGAAATTCGAGAGGTTAAGGATTTGGGCCCATGGCCAGGGCCGTACGAGGACACTTTTCATCCAGTGTCAATGTAACTTGTATGCTGCATTATTTGTACATGAAAGTGAAAATTCACACTGACACTTCAATTTCAAATAGTAATTAATATGTATCTTTGCATTTACCAATTGAAGCACCACAAGCCATGCTATCATTAATTTCTTTCGAAACCCCAACATATTTATATTGCATATTTTTGCTATGTGTATATTCACGATATACATATATGAACAACTAATTAACAATGGGTACCACACTATAATGACAAATTTTTCTAGGCTATTACAGCCTGACGTTACATTGTTGACAATGCCACTTTAGAAGAAGACCTTATGTCTCTTTGAAACTTACAATCCATTTAACAAAAACTAAAATTACAAATAATGAAACCGCTAAAATCGTATGTTTGTAATGAAATGAATTGATATTCGAAATTAAATCATTTGTCGATGAATAAACAATTTGCAATTGCACCTTTTTTCGAGATGTAGACAGCACTCCCGTTTCCACAAGAGAAATAACATCGTGAAAATAGTACTAAGTAAAACAATATACACTAAAATTGTACTAAACGCGATCTTGATTATAAAATATCCAATAAAAATTTATTACACCAACGTAAACTGAATATTCCACAAATCCATGGAATTTGACAATAATTCCGGGGTAGAATATTTATGCGGTACGAAGTACATCACTATGATGCCAAGTATTATACGCGTTTACCTTGTACATCCTGCATATATGAAGCAATCAATGTTACAGATATTAGCATTGGTTCCTCCTTTACAGTTTTCTATATGTCTGCCATGTGAATTTTTCAACGAATATGTAGATTATTAACTTATTCTGCGATATATACTATCGTTACGAAATGGTAACATTAAATGAATGCAGGGATATATCGTTCCTACAAAAGAATGAGGACAACAACGTTCTAATAAATAAAACTACAAACACCCGTCTACATTGTCACATATTTGTTCTTTACTCATATACATACAGAGTTATAAAACAATGGTCGAAAGGAAACATTTATTTACCGCTTCTTTGCATTAACGGAATTATGGTGCCCGCCATATTGGTCGAGCCGCTCTCCGTGGTCCGTGCTTTAGTGTGAATACCCCGCGTTTGGGCGGCTCTGCCAAGTTCTCTACGAGCATTCGCATAGGGATATCTCTAGACATTTCTTATATTTCTTACCTGCGTTCGGCTATTCGGTAATAATGGAAGACAAAGCGAATTCTGGAAGTACTCTGATTGAGAGCGCAGAAAAGGCAACAGCCTCTACGAAGAAGATAGCGAAAAGCAAATCAAAGGCTCCTCGCGAGAAGACCTCGCGTCCGCCAACGTCTGAGATGGTGACTGCTGCCATCAAGGAATTAAAGGATAGAAAAGGGTCTTCTTTGCAAGCCATCAAGAAGTACATTGCTTCCACGTACAAAGTGGACGGAGAGAAGTTGGCCCCGTTCATTAAACGGTATTTGAAGTCTGCCGTTACATCTGGTGCCGTCGTGCAAACCAAAGGCAAGGGGGCATCTGGATCCTTCAAACTTTCAAGTGGAAAGAATTCGGAGGGTTCTAAAACCAAGGCAGCACCGCGTCCAGCGAAGAAGCCTGCACCCAAGAAGACACAGGCTGTCGAAAAGAAGACAGTCTCGAAGAAAGTCGCCGCAGCCATTAAAAAGCCAGCACAGGCAAAGAAAGCTGTTGCCGAAAAGAAAATAGCTGCACCAAAGAAGACTGCAGCCAAGCCTGCTGCAAAACCTAAAGCTGCTGCAGAGAAGAAAAGCATAACAAAAACGAAGAAGAATGCAAAGGCCCCTGCTGCTAAGACCCCTAAACCAAAGAAGGCTGTGGCACCAAAAGCAGTCAAATCTGCGGCAAAAAAATAATCGTCCCCCAAAGGTCCCATTCAACAAACTCAAATGGCCCTTTTCAGGGCCACCAAATTCTTAGTACGAGGAACTCGGCTCCTGTTTCACATGCATTTCAGACAAATTATTTATAGAATGGATTACGCTGAAAAGAATTTTAATTTGCTACTAGGTACAAAATAAATATGAAAAACTAAATTTGTAAGTACTGAAGCAAATTAACTGGTGGAACGAAATATTTACTCACTTTACGTACATTTTTCATTAAGCATTATAAATAATTGTTAGGTAGTGTATGGTATTTGTTTGTAGCTGTAGTGGAATGCATAAATTTATTATATTTATTTATATGCCACGTCCTCACATAGGACCGAAAAATATTTATCGGACCATGAGAAACGGTGCAATCTTGTGAACTATGTAGAAATAGGTTGTAGGTCGGTTAAACAATATTATTAGTAATTTTGAAAATCACTTCAGATGTATGAAGGGTGTACGAATAATAAATTGAAACCGCGAGTTGATAGTAGTAGTAAAAGCAAATCGCCAACTTGATGTTCCATAGAAGGCTGTTCGCAATACTAAATGCCCTAAGAATATGTAGGTGATTACCCAAATGCAATAGAGCCAGAGCTTCTGTATGCGCCTTACCTGTTTGTCTGACATCAATTTGTTAAATTTAGTTATGCACGTGCAAATATATAGGGTAAGGTTACCACAGCCATTATGATATGGAGGGTTCAGAAGCCAATCAGTATAAGTCATTAGCATTAAAAGCGAGATAAATAAGGTTTGTACAAATTACTTGGGAAAAAATGACAATGCTAGTACCGTCATCTATTTCTTACGTATGAACATAGTGGCTTAATTGATTTATCAACTGAAAGTTTTAACCGTAAAGAGGTTTTTTAATTGCGAAACTCATGCTCAGGTAAAGCTGGACTTACACTGATTGGCTTCTGAGCCCTCCACATATAATTATTAAACATAAATTGGTCGAACTTCATGCACTGTTTTGCGGATTATATTTTTTAAGGGTCAGTTAGATGTATTATAATCCTCATTGACAGGACCTTCCAAATTTTCATGCATCTTGCAAAAAGAAAATTAAAGAAAGAAATTTGTTGGCATTGAACTTAATAGACTAACATTTCTGTGTTATTCAAAACGCAAATCTATGGTGCATATTTGAAGTGCAATCGGTTAATTTGTTTGTTTCAATGTTATAGAGGTAGAAGAGTCGAATTTGCTTGGTAGCCTACTTTAGAATGTTATCTTAGTTAGTTTTTGAAACAGAAAAAATGTTAATTTATTATAGTTCGAATGGATAATTGGTAATAAATGAAAACAGACTTACATGATTGGTCTTTATTGTACAATACCTATCATCGTTGTGCGACTTGCATTAATTTTTGTAATTTATTTAATTAGCAACAAGAATGTGTGCATGATATTCTGTGGGTTAATGTGATGGCGCATGAACTGGTGACCCTACTATGTATGTCGTGAAGAGGAATTAGTTAACAAGCCTTATTAAAGTTTAACGTCGTACCTTTAACATAATTACTTCTTAGAAATTTTTAATAATTCTGTGTTCTATACTATAGAATCCGCCGCCTGGATTTTTGGACTAAAAAGTGAATTTAAATTTTGTACGTTTTTATACAACACACATCCATATTAGCATACTTTTTGTACGTTTTGTACCTACAAGTGTAAAGAATTAATAAAAATGGCATTGAGGGTTGCCATTAGATTCACCTGGAGCGCTCGTACTTAAAAAAATACGATATAAGGGATTATATGAAAATAACGGTGCTCTTGTATTTTTAATGTAATGTAAATGCATACAATTTGTTAGCTGTTTAAAGATATGTATTATTGGCCACTGTGCTCAGGTCTGCCCAAATGTAACGGAACCGGGAAATGACCGTATACTTACCTGCTTGTATTCTTTTCTGTTCAGGTGTGAAACCCCTTGCAGTTCTATCTCGCCACATATTATGGCTGCACAGTATAACGGCTCTGGTGTGTGAACAGTTCCCGCCAAAAGCAACTATTCAAGTGGCAGATGCACAGTCAGACCAACGTGCTTTGAACGCACATTGTATATGTAATATAAGAAACCGTTGACAGAAATGGCGGGAAACAAGCATTATATCATATCCATTGGAAATCGAACGAGGAATAATATGATTTAAATCAGTGTTTATTATCAATGCTTAATAGAAACGACAGTTAATATCAGGGTACTCTTAGAATAAAGATATTACAAGAAGTCCACTGAATCATTCCTTTTTGCGCTTTTGTATTTGGAAGCTAAATTTCATGAAACTAAATTTAATGAAACTATTAAATACCTAGTATAGGTATACATATATAATTGATTTATTTTATTTTATAATAACGCGTGAGTGGATGAGTGTTTTCCCGTTGGAACAATTGAAGATTGTATAGAAAGAAAACAAGGGCCAAAAGAAATGAAATAGTTAAAGTTTCTGTACATAACTTCTGGAGTAATACTGCTAATTCTCAAATTTTCCGGTCCCACTGTTCAATGATAGGACTTGAACAAAACAAGGTACGAGTCAAGTACTGTCCGGTATTTAATTACACGTTACACATTTTTTATACGCCCCGTGCTACAACACTACAAAGGTGCGCCATAAAGTGGCCGTGGTCAGAGCATGTGGCCAGAGCCACGAGCTCTCACCTGATTGGCGCGCAGCGTGTATCCCTCTCCGTTATATATACGGGGTGCGAACAGCGGCAGCTCACATTCATACCTGAGTTTCGGTAGTGCTAACATCTGGGACATTTACTTAAAATCAGAACAATGCCTCCCAAAGCAAGCGGAAAGGCTATGAAGAAAGCTGGAAAGGCTCAGAAGAATATCAGCAAAACTGACAAGAAAAAAAAGAGGAAGAGGAAGGAAAGCTACGCAATCTATATCTACAAAGTGTTGAAGCAAGTCCACCCTGATACTGGAGTCTCCAGTAAAGCCATGAGCATCATGAACAGCTTTGTCAACGATGTTTTCGAACGTATTGCTGGCGAGGCTTCTCGGTTGACGAATTACAGCAAAAAATCTACCATCACTTCGCGAGAAATCCAGACTGCCGTCAGACTTCTGTTACCTGGCGAATTGGCGAAGCACGCCGTATCTGAGGGTACCAAGGCTGTAACGAAGTATACCAGTTCCAAATGAACAGCATCATCATCATCACAATCGGCTCTTTTCAGAGCCACCAATATTCTCGATACGTAGACGATTCTCTTTACAAAACTTTCTTTTGTGTTGGACTGATAAAATATTTTGACTCGTTTCTATGCCTAAGTATGTAGGCCTCGTCTTATAGAAGTTTCTAGTAAGAGTGTTAGTTAACGAATAAAAATTCGACTTACAGTAGCCTTTTATTATAATTTGCAATTTTTGGATCTGGTTTTTTACTACAAAATGGTACATTGTTTTATATCCCTGCATTAAATATACAATTTTTGTAAATAAATTGCATTGGAAAAATTGGTTCCTAATCGATATTCTACGACAATACTAGTCAGCAATAGACGCGAAGAAATATCGATGGGCACAAAGCCGTAAAGCAGGCCCTTGAAGGCACTGCGTCGTGGGTCCGACGAGCCCGCCTTTTTGGCGGCAATGATGCAGCGTCGGGGCATTCTTTAGGTTAGTACGAACGTGGATGGGAAATTGTCCTACTATCACAGTTTTTACTCGAATTTGATTGTACTAATCGGCCATTACTTTGCAGCCTTAGATCATCTGGCAACCAGCAATATAGCCAGAAAATTATAACAAAGCGATTAAAAGGTGACAATAAAATCGGTGAAGAAGTAGCTTTGCAACAAGTTTACTTTAATGAAATATAAAATTTTGTTCTTTACGCCTGTAAATGAATTTTATTTCTAACGCAAAATAATAGGGTGTAAATTACACGTGTATAAAATGTATTGCATACCATAATACTATCACTATCAGTAACTATCGATGGTCGATTGTAGTAACGTGTAGAACGGTGACATTAACACAGAGGGTCGAAATATGAATACAGGGTCTACCACGTATCTTGCAACCCGTGCACGCGCGCACTTGTGAAATGGCAACGTCGCAATGAGTCGATATAGGCGTCATCTATGAACTGCTGGTGAAGGCATAAAGTCTTGTAGGTAAGGTTTGGAAAGATTGAAGGGACTGGCCTGAGATACGGTTTGGGTTGTAGAATGGGCGACCGGTTCGGGATTTCTTTACAACCCCAAACGGTTCACGAGCTATCGCAACAATATCCTGTAAGACTTACAGTAAGTAACTGCACTAATAAACGATATGAGTGGTCGAGTGGTTGAACAAAGTTTCAGGGTCAAGCAACAGTGGCAGCACGCATTTAGTATTACTCTGTGGTTTCTGTCAATCCTTTTTCTTCCAGTTGAAAGCTTAATGATTTCCAAGTTCTAAAAAAAACTACACAAATCGCTCTCATAAACTCTACGAATCCCTGCATAAAAATCCTACAAATCAATATTCCGCAAAATGTAAGTAAAAACCTGTTCTAGTCCTTTTTATGGTCCTCCCTTTGTCTGTTAAGGGGAAAGGGAAGCGCTCGACGTTACCGGATTTTTTGCTGGCGGCTTCATTGTCGCCACACTCGAGTTGAAGGATATCGCCGGGCCCTATGCCCAGTCCATAGCCTAACAATACACGGTCTTCCACGTATCTCGGAACCCGTGCGCGCCCGAACTTGTGTAAATGGCAACGTCACAATGATACTGGCGTCATCTATGAACTGCTGGTGAAGGTATAAAGTCTTGTAGGGGGCGCAAGGTTTGGCAAGATTGGAGACAGGTCTGAGATACGTTTTGGGTTGTAAGAAAGGGCGGGCGGACGGTTCGATGAATCGGTTCGAGCCGAGATTTTGATTCCTGCCGGACATAGCCATAGTTGCTGAACGGCTCGAAACTTCTTGGTATGTTCGATCCCCGTGCGGTATAATTTTCTTAAAACGATTTTTTTTTAATTCCTAACTATATAATAGTGATCAATATTTGCTTTCCAATATTTTTAAAACATTTGTTAAATATTTCAATTTAATATACGTAAATCTGAACTTGGAGCGCTTTTCGTGCTACCGTTTCACTTGCTCGAAACCGAATTTCATTGCCAGACCCCCCTAAACAAACCTCTCCAAATCCAACGTACGAAGGCCTAGTGAGACCCGAGGACAATGGTGCATCTGGCGGCAACCGTTGTCGAGCTCAAGCTGCGACGGCCATCTGACGTATAATTTGTGTCATGGCAATTAGAGATATCGCTCATGATGACGCTTTATCGGCAGACATTATTCGATTCATTATATTACATTGACCTAAGTACGTATCGTAGGAATGGATTCTGACAATTAGCTAGTATATTACCTGGGCAGGTTCAATACTACTCTTTCGGAAATTGAAATGCGTGCATTCGTGGCTGTCTTTATCACTAGACTATGTATACATATTTCTGGATCGCAAACATTTGCACTGAAGAACAAGTTACTACGTTAAAATAAATGTTGGCCCTAAAAAGGGCCGATTGAATATAACAAAAGTTATTTAAGCTCTTTCTCCGCGAATGCGACGGGCCAATTGGATGTCCTTTGGCATGATGGTGACGCGTTTCGCGTGAATAGCGCACAAATTGGTGTCTTCGAAGAGACCAACCAAGTATGCTTCGCTGGCTTCCTGCAGGGCCATAACAGCGGAACTCTGGAATCGGAGATCCGTCTTGAAATCTTGAGCAATCTCACGAACGAGACGTTGGAACGGCAGTTTGCGAATCAAGAGTTCCGTGCTCTTCTGATAGCGCCGAATTTCACGAAGGGCTACAGTTCCAGGCCTATAGCGATGGGGCTTCTTCACTCCACCAGTAGCAGGCGCACTTTTGCGAGCAGCTTTAGTAGCTAGCTGCTTACGTGGAGCTTTTCCACCAGTCGACTTGCGTGCAGTTTGCTTGGTACGAGCCATTGCTTCTCAAAAGTATAAAGACACAACAACGAAATTCACGTACACTCGACACGAAAGAAACGCTCCAGCACCAACTGCCAGTCATTTTATAGCCTCCGTGGCAGCACTGGTCACTTCTGATTGGCGGGGCGCCGAGTAGTGGGGAGAAGTGTAGGGAAGGTATAAAAGGAGGGTTCTGGTAATTCGATCCACATTCAGTCTTTCGGTTTTGAGTCGAATTGACCGAACTAGTTGCATCATGACTGGCCGTGGAAAGGGAGGAAAAGGTTTGGGAAAGGGAGGAGCTAAGCGTCACAGGAAGGTTCTTCGTGATAATATCCAGGGCATAACGAAGCCTGCCATCCGTCGCCTTGCTCGTCGTGGTGGTGTCAAGCGTATATCAGGCTTGATCTATGAAGAAACGCGTGGTGTTCTGAAAGTTTTTCTGGAAAACGTTATCCGAGATGCTGTGACCTACACCGAGCACGCTAAAAGGAAGACCGTTACAGCTATGGACGTCGTGTACGCTCTGAAGCGTCAAGGCAGAACTCTTTACGGGTTTGGAGGTTAAGCGAGCGATTTAGAACATCGAACTCACAAACGGCCCTTTTCAGGGCCACCAAGTGTTTTAAGTGTGGGACTCTCCTTTTCAACATTTTGTATTAGCAATAAGTATCATCCCAGTTCTGCAGTGTGAAACCTCGGTTATACAAGAAAGGCGAAATAGTAGCTTTTACTTACTTCCGTCATGTACGGCGTCGCGTCGGTGTGTCAATTTTTTTTCTCTTCTCTCTTCTTTTCATCTATGTTCTCCTCGTCTCTTTTCTTTCCCATCAATTCCTTCTCCATTATTTCCTTCTATTTCCATCTGTGATGGAAGTAACTTATGTATTGTTAACGTATTATTAATGATGTAATATATTTGCCGATTACACTGTTCAACCAATTTTTGTAAATCAAGGGAAGAGGCCAGACCTCACCGATTTCGATGGTTTTTGAATATGCACATCATGTACATCTCAGTATTCTGAACCACTTTTTCCTATGCATATAACCGCCGCTCGGCCTTAGTTTTCGAGTTACAGAACAAAAGAACGACCGAGCATGAAACGCTTCCGAACGATCGCTCCGAGCCCAGGCGAAAGGCTTTACGATCCGTCCGAGCCCAGGCGAAATGCTTTGGACCACCTGGTTCTTTAATTGCCTGATTCTTTAAAAACATAAAAGCATACTACAATAATCATGGGTATCTTACAATACAATATAGTTTAGCACTCTGTGAAAACGTTGACCTGAAAAAAACCTCCGCGGTCAACCTGGGTTGTTTATGACCGAAGCGACTTTTGACTTTTCCCGAATTGTTATTTTCGGGCACTAATCCTTTGAACAATTAACTGACGGAACAGATATACATGACGCATAATGAAATTAGGCAGGAATTTCCACTTTGCTTCCATACTCTTTTAGAGGATTAGTTGTCCTTATTTCAAGCAATCGTTCATTACTTCTTTAACGCTGAGTGTAAGCACAACGTTACGAAGTTCTTATCCGAAAACATATAAGTAAATATGATCCAAATTATCTCGTGTTTAGTCTCATTTTAATCACAACAGCTTCACGAATATTTTAATATAATTTTCATAGCGCAATACGTAACAATAAAAAAAATTAACGGTTGCATTAGTGTGGTCTCACAGATACGAAGACATTTAATCTTTCAAGGGTTACCCCAGGTATTAACCGCCGGGACGTGTCGGCTAGAACCCGGGGGGATCCCCCCCAGTGTTCGGGATGAAGCGCGACCCCTCTCGCCGCAGGCCTAGCCATGCACTCTTGGAGAAATTACTGTATTTGTAAAAAACTATAGCTACTACTACATTGAATTTTGCGTATACGTGCACGCACGTTTGGGACCACGGTCAATAGCACAGTTCGGCCGAAAAAATCAAACTCGGTTGATCGGCTAGCATATTCGGAGGAATAGATCGTATTTCTATTTATTTAGGACGAACCTATGATGAAAAAAGGGCCACGACCCTCGCTACGGGGGGGCCAGCCACTTCAGTTCGCACGAAAAAATCAAAAACCCGTCAAGTGTCTCGCGTCTTCGCAAGCATTCGGATCGAATACGTCCGTAGCATTTCGGCTCAAATTCGGTTCCACTGTACCCGCACCCTTAATCGTTGATCCGCAATTTCGATGGTTCATATGCTGTTCTTATGTGATTATTAGCAAAAAAGACTACAGACAATTATATAACACAGGAACGATAAAAAAAGCACAAATAAGCTACAAAGAGTGTAGTGCAGTATCTGTAGCACACAATACTTTTTCCTTGCAATGATGAGGTCGTTTGGTGTTTCCTTCCAAAACATTCTGAAGCTGTGTATATAATTCGCAACAGCAACCTTCCAATCTAATAATGACAAATCAAACTTGAATTCCTCCAAATCGGCAGCATTCATACGACTTAGAAGATTTTTTGCTTTATTCGTTTTTACAATCCAAGTGCAAGCAATGAATGGGTAATACAATTCGAGCTGTCTGGTTTTTGTCCACACCATATTTACTGCCCTGTGAAAAGTATATTATATGATAATTAATTAAAAATAATTCTTAATGTTATCTTAAAATAACGAGAAGCTTAGTCATCAATTAAGCATGATAAAACGAAACTTCAAGTATTCTTAAGTAAATACAATGTTTAGATTCTTCTTTGAAAAAAAGCTTACATTGCCTTTTTCATTCTAATGATACGAATTAAATCATATACCGCTGCGGGAGTCATAGTAAGCAGCATGTGAATCACAAAGAAAATGTGAATATTATTAATGAACGTCAGAGTCGGATACCACACCATCCTTCGCAATGGATATTCGCGTGATGTGTTTATTAGTAATTTGCGTCCCAGCTCGTAGCTAATAGGCTTCCAATCAGACGATCCATAGTTATACACTTCTAATTTGCATGATTTTCTGAAGAAAATAATGGGAACGTTAGAAATTATGTGAAGTAAATTATACTAAAAGAAATTCTTATTTTGTTAAGTAAGTTGAAATTTTGTACATTTTATTTGACAGTAACAATGACGCATTACCTATGCGTAACGTGATCCCAAATCAATGCGAGCAGGTAATTAACAGTCATGTCACCTGGAACATTGTCACTTATGACATCTCCAGTGGCTGGAATGACATGCAGCAAACCTAGACTAATGAACATGTTGGGTCCTGCCAAAGCATTCAAGTTTTGTATCCATGCTTGTGTCGGCCCCTCGCACGACGGTGCGACTATTCATAAAATAAATGAGATTCTTGTTATTCCATTATCATGAAATTAATAGTTGTATGTATTATTGCTCTCCTCTCAGACTATTAATTAAGAAGAAAAAGTAAGATTTGAAGTGACAAGGAAATTAAAAATGTGGTTAAGAACAGAAAAAGTTAGGAACACTCATTGTCCACAAAGGTTTCGGGCGAGTACCTTGTTTTCGGTTAAATCGGACTATGTCATAGAAACTTGACAATTTAATTTAATGTTCGGTATGCACTGGATAAATTTTAGTTCTGACAAAAGTTCCGGGACAAATAATAAAGTTATCACTATCTTCTATACATTGATTCTCTCCTTTTTGTGGACATTTATTTTCTATTGCTAATTGATTTCATCTTTGTGCCTTCTAGTTAACTTGTACCCTACTTAAATGAAAATGTGCAGTAGAATTCCGTTTATATTATGAACCCGTCGTGGGACACGTAGGTTCGTATAACCGAGTCGTTCGTATAATGTGAATCCGCATGATTTTCTCCACCAGCTGATATGTCGTTCAGTTGATAGGAATTCATGTTCGTACAAGAGTATCACACGAAACACTTGCTCTTAAATATCGCGTTCCCTTACTGTTAAAACTTCGACATTTATGAGTGAATCGACGCTCCGTGGTAATTCAGATAATACGAGCTCCGATAAAGTTAAGTTAATTGGGCATTACTAAAATTTCATTCATATGGATCAGGCCTCGGATTTAAGTGATCTTTCGGGCCAATTTCCCGAGGCAACGCCCCCTTTCTCCCGCCGCGCGTCTTGGCCCCGCGATCGCCAATCGCCTCGAAGCTCCTCAGGCCCGTAGCATAAGAAACGCGCGGGTCGTATTTGGGCGACAATTGCATTAATAGGATTCCACATCGTCCCATGTCCCGTGGACCGCGCGGTTTGTATGCTACGCGCTTGAGAAGCTCCGAGCCTCTTGACGATCGCTGGGGTCCAGACGTACGGCGGGAGAAAGGGGGCGTTGCCTCTGAAAAGCGGCCCGAAAGATCACTTAAATCCGAGACCTAATATGGATGAAGTTGGTATAAACAGAGTTCCACTGTAATACAGCTTTCATACCAATAGTCGGTCTAAAGATCATGCAAGGAAAGGATGCCGTTCTGCTATAATCCTGGACCACACCTTCGGCGGCCGCTTTGCTAAACGCGTATAAGTTACTATGCATTTGTAGAATATCGTCCAAAGCTTCGCCGCTAAGCCCAGACGCGTTTTCTTCATCAGCGCGTATTATGTCTTCTATGAATCTAAGATTTGCCGGAGATGGATAACACTTTTCCTCTACACACTTAATGGACGGATGAGAGTACGCCGTCGAAATGTACACAAATGCCTCGAAATGAGAGCATTCCGTTGCTAACTCGAGCATTTTCTGCGTGCTAATAACGTTTGTCTGTAATATTACAGACGGCTTTGGTTTAAATTGCACCATCGCCGCATTGTGAATTATTATATTCACGTTCTCCACCAAACGTTGACGATCTTCTGCGCAAAGACCTAGGGATGGTAATGCAAGGTTACCTTGAATGAGCACAACTTTTTCCATAAAGTTTGGATTAATTTTTCGCAGGCCGTTGAATACCTGTAGACAATAAGGCGAGGTGGAAATATTTTAAATGAGATCTCGATAAGATTTATTACTTAATTAAACAAATGAACAGTTATACTATTGTATTATTAATTCCCCTTTTGTGAGACGGATAGGTAAGAGTACAAAATATGAGTTCAGGTGACAAAATGACGAAAAGCGGGGCAGAAGTCATTTAGTTGTTAATTAAATAAATTAATGTGCACTTAACGTCGATTATCTCATTTTGCATTAATATGCGTATTGAATTTCCACGTTAGTGTTGGATTTACGTATTTATGCGGTGCAATAGTAAAATTAGGGTAATTCATAGAATATCTTTAACCTTCCGATTTACAAATTAATTTTTAATTTATGGGTACATATTTATCTAATTATGGTCCCCCTTCGATTATATTTAAACTACAATTCCCCAAACGTATTTTGCAACTGTTTACATTTTACATATTCAACGTGCATTGACGTTGGAACTTAACTACGTGCCCGTTTAATATTCAAATAATTTGTGCAATTGAAACTTTTAGAATAATATAGCCAACTATTTTTGTGCAACTTTCATGAGCATTACCGTCCCGTATCATAGACTTCAACACTTGATGTGCAATTATTTTAATTGCTGTAAACGTATCATGGTACTTACGACATTCTCAAAGTATAGCTTAATCCGTTCCCCTGCTGGTAGGCCTCTTTTTGGCCTAACGATAATGTAAAGTTTGGAAATTTCGGTGCAAACGCGCAAGAGTTTTTCCAATATAAGAGTTCCCAGAAAACCAGTACATCCAGTAAGCAGTATGTTTTTCCCAGCGTAAAATTTTCGTATTTCGCTGTCGCAATTGTCTTTTAAGATCTCTATCTCCCCAGATTCAAAAACGGTATTCATATTATCCATTGTGACCTTGACCCTCCTTATGCTTTTAATTTTAAGTACATACATTATTATGGTTTGCATAAAAGATAAGGCAGGTCGTACACCAAAGATACATCAAACACGCAACACGCAACATACGACGTAAGATAAATATCGCGCTTATACTTTTACCGCATAGAACCAATTAAAATGTATAGCTATTTCTTCTACCATCGTAGATAAGACATGCATGCTGCACATATTGCGCGACATCAACTGCGTGCGATATTTTGTGCGTGCCTTGCCGCAGTATTTGTCACGCGTTTGAGAAGACATTTTCAGTTTGTAGGAGATTTTGCGTAGGGGTCTGGTTTGGCTCGGGCCATGATGCTTTACGTTAGGGCGTGAGATTGTCGCGCCTATACCGCGACGGTTTTTATCGGGCGCCAACTAACGTAAACCATCTCATTCTATAAAATTCTTTATATTTTTCATGATTGAGTGTGAGCTGCTCCTGTGTAACTATTGCTGGGCTATGCCTTAAATTACACTGTTCGACAAATTTCAACTTTTTTTGATTTTGTAACCTTCTATATGCGTTTCTTATAGACTTTAATGTGCTGAATACGAATCTGCAATCCGTTTTTCTCCAGAACGTACCATTTTTGAAAAAATCAATCTTGAAAAAAATCGCAAATTTTCAACTTTGGAAGTGTTTTGTACTTTTGCGGTAATAGTTATTCAGATGCGCTTGGTGCCAAATGATTTTTTGAAGTTTCACGAATAAAATGGTATATGTTGTTATTAGACTATAAACATTTAAATATGTTTAAATAATGATCAAAGTGAAAGGGACACCGAAAATATACCCATTTTGGCTGATATTCAAAAACTAAGGGTCCAGGAGAAAATCTAACTATGCCACGCGATAGAGCAGACCTTTCTGCAAAGGAAAGCATCAACGGAAGTTACAAAATCATTTTTGTATTCGATATACAAGCGAAAAAGTTTGGCAAAACACGTGGCGGCGACAGTGGTGCTCTATGACGGCGCTCCCCGCTCATCGCTCTCAGCGTAGCGGAATCACTAAACGCGCAGTATGTACTTCTGCTGAGTGTCACTGTTGCCGTCGCGTGTTTTACCAAACTATTTCGCTTGTATATCGAATACAAAAATGATTTTGTAACTTCCGTTGATGCTTTCCTTTGCAGAAAGGTCTGCTCTATCGCGTGGCATAGTTAGATTTTCTCCTGGACCCTTAGTTTTTGAAATAAACTGAAAGATATCAGCCAAAATGGGTATATTTTCGGTGTCCCTTTCACTTTGATCATTATTTAAACACATTTAAATGTTTATAGTCTAATAACAACATATACCATTTTATTCGTGAAACTTCAAAGAATCATTTGGCACCATGCGCATCTGAATAACTACTACCGAAAAAGTACAAAACACTTCCAAAGTTGAAAATTTGCGATTTTCTTCAAAATTGATTTTTTCAAAAATGGTACGTTCTGGAGAAAAACGGATTGCAGATTCGTATTCAGCACATTAAAGTCTATAAGAAACGCATATTGAAGGTTACAAAATCAGACCCGTGTTGAACAGTGTTATCAACGAATAGAGGATTAATCCAATATCTACGGATTCTATTTCCTCGTTTCCTACGTTGCAAATATTGCCAAGCTACCACAACATCTTCCTCGGACGATGACATTTTAGTAAATGTTTCAACATTTGCTGCACTGGTTTACGCGGTTTAGCAAGTTGAGTCATTTACCTTACGTCGCATGTTGCGTGTTGCGTGTTTGATGCATCTTTGGTGTACGGCCTGCCTAAGTGTTGCCTCCTTCCTTTTGGTAGAAAGGTGGTAGAGGTAGTCCGATTTTGGACCTAAGCGGCACCGAAAGTTCTTAAGGAGTTCAAAATGCATACTGTAGCGCACTGCATAAGGGAGGTAGTGCACCGGGCGGCCGCCAGATCAGCGCCCCCGTCACCCTGCTTTGCCAGCACCCCCGCTGCCTGTTCCACCCCGTGTCCAACAACATCCAACAACCAACCGTTCCAATACTTATTTCTCAAGTGAAGCACAATAATCATTATCAATCCAGCAGGTATGTTCAGCAAGGTGTATATAGATGCCGGAAATATCCGAGGAATAATCCGCAGCCCGTTCCTAACGTTGCAACGTTCAATAATGTTTAATAAACAAACTGTTTTATAATTGTGGGATGCGAGAGTTCTTAGAAGTCGTATGTAAGGGCTTTGTATGACTCGTGTGATAAGAAGTATCGAATGAGCCGCGAGATGTGAATGACAAGTGGAAATGTCGAACGGTTTCGGAGAATGCACGTGGAGGCTTGAGTGCATGGTGGCCCGTGGTCGAACTGTCACACGTGGCAAGGGTGTGTGTGTCGGTGTGAGTTCTTAATGAGTGAGAGCGAATGAAGGATAGAATGAGATGAAAGCTAAGAGTGAACGAATATATTGAATAGACGTTGCGTGCACGAGTCAGATTAGAGTCAGATTTGAAAGAGAGTTGAGACAGAAACGAATTAGCCGATCTCAGACGTGGGAGAGCTAAGTAATATCAGAGACGTGTGTAATAAGCATATTACTTTAAGTTTATAATAAACATAATTAGCAGTTCGCCATTTGGTTTCATTTTACCCTGCTTCTGATCCGGTCGCTTGTCAAATCCCATCTTACATAATTATACGTTAGACATTTGCCAATATACATTAAAACGTGTTATTTACCATTAATCTACGTATTAATCTATACGTTTTACCGAGCTACGGGCCTGAGCGCACGCTCTACGGGCGCTCTCATTGGACAGCGTTATTCGTTAATAATTCAAAACCGATGCTGCAACCAACATTTTGGTAAAGGAAAAAGTTGTTCAAAGTCACGCCAGCAAACCCCCTTTCCCGGAAGTTCCCATTATTCGTTAATAATTCAAAACCGATGCTGCAACCAACATTTTGGTAAAGGAAAAAGTTGTTCAAAGTCACGCCAGCAAACCCCCTTTCCCGGAAGTTCCCATAGTTACGGATAACCCTGTATACATATAATGTTCACCATATTAGCGATATACTACACGTTGCTGAACATACCTGCCGGTTTGTTAATGTGTATTTTGTTGATAAATCATCATTCGAAGAAGGAAAAGACGAAATATATCAATTGGATGAGTTTTCTAGTCGGCAATATTTTAAAGCTTAAGCGCATTGCTTAAAACGTTCCCTTCATTTCCCGGATAAATATTGATGCATTTTCCACATCTTCTGACTTGTTGAAACATATTCTGCACAAAATTTTCGTTGGCGCTCATGCCGAAAATCAGTTATTTCCACCACTTAGGTACAAATAATTACAATAACAACAAATTTTTGTAAAACGAACCGCGTTAAATTATTATGGACGCTTGATGCTTCTTTGGTTACTTTCAATGAACAGATAAGGCTTGACTTATGCTTCAAGCCTTTTTATAATGCACAGTGCATTCATAGATGTGTATCATTTTTTATGTATGCATATTTTGTGAACACAAACCGCAAAGTTACGAAAGGTCAATATTAAATTACAGTTCACTGACTTAATCGCCTGTGGGAAATATTTGTTTAGAAGGTACTCGCTGAAAGGCGTTGTAGACAATGAGTGTTCTGTAGAATTTCATAAAGTATGATAACCCAGCATGTGTATAAGAACATCAATTTATTATGATATTATAGAATATAATGGTATTCAATACGACGCAGTACAACATACATCCGTGCTCGCGCTCAGACGGACCCTAGACCTCAGCGACTCCGATTAGGGTAGGGCAGGGCTCGGAATTAAGTGAACTTCCATGGGATATGGGACGATGTGGAATCCTATTGATACGAGTGTCACCCTAATGCGACCCGCGCGGTTCATATGCTACGAGCCTGAGGAGCTTCGAGCTGATTGGCTATCGCGGGGGCCAAGGCGTGCGGCGGGGGAAAGGGGGCGTTGCCTCTGAAATTCGGCCCAAAAGTTCACTTAATTCCGAGCCCTGGGGTAGGGAACTGAGCTTCGTTTTTGAGTTATTAACCAAAGATGTACATCGAGGGAATCGGAGAAAGCGTAAGGAAAATGTTACATTTGCGTTTCAAGAAAACGCGCTTCGGGCGCTGAGGAAGGGGGCGGCTACACCTTAGAAAAACGCGCTTATTGGTATTTAGACATTTTTCCAAATGACCAATCAGTACGCATAAACCCACTTCCAAGTCAACGTTATGGGAAACGTTCGACGAGGAAGTCAGTCTTAATCAAATAGTCGACCGCACAACTACAAAGGAGGATATCTCCTCCACCCCAACGAAACGGTGCATACAACATCGTTTCTCCAAGGCGTCGCACACCACGACGCTCATCATTTGGTCCTCTGGATCGCGGTCAATTAACTGGGCTCAACCGATAACGTCGGGAGAGTCAGCGTCCTCGAACATTGTCACGATTCAGCGTAAGCAGGATTTACGACCCTACGAAATTTTAATTTAAGAATTGCGGTGCGTGAGACGCAACACAAACGATGCATCGTATTTCTATTATTATTCTCTGGTAGAGGGTTGTTCTTTACCATTTGAATTTGTATCTACTTTCTTATACCGAACTGAAATGCAAAATATGTGCATTCGCTAGCCGAGAAATGTATTCTTTGAATAATTCAAAAGTGGGAAGTAACTTCACGTTGGATAAATTATTCATTATGATGCCTCAGCAAGATTAAAAGGGGGTCAATCAATGTATTGACCTAATTAAGTAACGATGCTTCACTTTTTAAATGAGCAATACGAACATCGCATCGCGCAAAAAGTGAACCGAAAATCGCAAAACAATATCTCGTATAGTATAGTTATATAATAATACCACGAATTAAATACAAACGAATCAATTATTTGGCAGCATTTAAAGTACATAAGAAGTATTTAAAGACATAAGTAACTAGACTGCAGATTTTTGTGCAGCTAAAACACAAAGCCAAACGTAACGCAAGATGAATGTAACAATTGTTAGAAAATAAATATCAATTGACCAACCATCATCTCATTTTATTTTTATACGCAAATTCCATTTCTCCATAACCTCAATGATTTTTATACAGGTTGTTACGCATGGAGAACATTTCTCATACGCTGCTCTTACACGTGCCGTTCGAGCTTGCATAAGAAGGGATGACGCTCAAAGATTCCTTTTGGGCATCGTATACAAATAATAGGGGGGCAAATAATAATCACAACTAGCTGCATCGTGACCGAGGTGCAGGCGCGATTCGAGGGGGCTCCGAGGTTTTACCTTATATGGAAATCTCTAATCAGTTCCCATGCATTTTGGGGTCTATACATATAAACCCTTTGGTTTCAATCAACTTCGGTTCAGAGCTACACAGTCACGCCTAGAGTCACGTCGTGTCACGCTCGTACAGAGTCGGTTGCATTCAGGGAGATTGGGCTTAGAGCACCTTTCGAATCACAAGTTAATCTGTTAGAATCCGTGAGTTCGGTTGAAGTTCTTTCGGCATACTCTCGTAGTCGTTCTCAGACACCGCATCGCCAGTGCGTCAACACCGTGCAACCATCAGTAATTCACTCACATATGATACTATTTAATAGTGACAATTAGTGTTCACCATTAAATCGAGTAAATTCGTTGAAACCTATCTTTACCCCGTAATCCTAAAGGCGGGTCCACACTTGTTACCGGGATCCGTACCTAGTCAAGTGGTTTAGAAGAGGTTTTGGGAACAAATGTGGAACTGTCGGTATAGTATCGACCGTATAGTAGACAATGCATACATTGACTTCATTACGCTTTTGCTGTGGCATATGTAACAAGCAAACGCTTCAGTTTTGCTCTGAGTCCACGTTAGCAGTCCTTCTGAGTAGCTGCCATCTCAGTACTGCCTGGACTAAATTTGTCACGTGACTTGCTCTATATTAACGGCAATATGGCAGAACTCGTCTGTGGGAATGCAATCAGGACTTTACATTGTTCGTCTTTATATGAGAAGAAGTTTGAGCTGAATAAAGGTTAATTCGAAAGAGGAATGTTCAGTGCAACACGCTGCACAGCCCGTTTGACCCATAAAATTCTTTTTGTGACCTAAAAATACATACTTGTTAAGAATTTGTTGATATTAAAGGTGGAAGAGGTAAGAGAGGCGTAAGATAGGTAGTTCTTTCCCGGTCAATTCTGGGGTAAAGACTGAGTGGTCAATCACAGTTCATTTACCAAAAGGCAGAACCTTCCCCACTCCGTGGCCAGATCCTCCAGGAAGAGTTTTCCTATTCCTTGGAAATACGGCTACAAGCCGATTGCCACATGTATTCTTTACAAGACACTAATAAACAATCCCTCGACACCAGATAGTTGGAAGACCCAATGCGGTCGCCAGCCATCGTCGGTCAACGGGATGTTCAGTCCATTCATTCACTTTCAAAACATCCCTAATGAACAGTCAATCCTTGGACATTCGATAGTTGAATGGCGTCGGGCCACCAGCCATGGTCTGCCGTCCAGATTGCCCATTTGCAAAACACTCTCCAAACGCACCCAGGCTAGGTCCCTTTCCTTTCATTCAAAATGCGCTGTCGCTAACATACTTGCATTCTGCGGGTGTATTTTGTCGATTTTTGCTTGAACACTCATATTATTAGATATCAACACAATCTCGTTGAACGGGCTGTGCAGCGCGCTGCATTGAACTTTCCTCTTTGGAATGAGCCCTCGCCGAGCCCAAAATCTTGTCATACAAGGACAAACAATGCATTCTTCTAACCCATGTTTCGGGGCCATATTGTGTCGGTATACAGCTCGCTGCATTACCCGTGTCTACCCCCTTAATGACATTTAATCAATTAAACAAATTCTATCCGCATTGCTTTGATTTCACAACATTGCAGTTTAAATTCCACGCGCGTTGGTTCGCACAACGCTCAATAGGGGGAGAATACAGCAAATTGAGGGCAGACACAACCATATAGGAAAAATCTGTGATACGCGCGTGGAAAAAGCCATAACAGAGGCAGTTCACTTGCTTTTTGGTATCTTGGAGAAGGTTGTCGGTACACTTTTCATTGTTAATATCGAAGCTGGTGTCGTTTGCGGGGATCTTGTCTGCTTGAATGAATGAAGGCTTGATGTCAATTTGGTGGAGAGGACAGATAATCGTCTTCGAGGTGTGGCGGTGAAACGAAAGGAAAATGAGAACACTTGACGCTTTTACCGACTCTATATTCTTGATTGAATATCAACGCTCACGCTCTGTCGTGGTTTACTTCTTTATCTCTCAAAGGCTTCTTTAATACCAAAAAACTACGTTAGGCGCTAATAACTAGATTTCAAAAATTTAAATGTAGTGTCATAAACCTAAAATACTTAAACAACTAGAACTAAAGACTAGTGTCTTAAAACTATCATAACACTAATTGTAAGTTAAAACTAGTAACGCCCGCCGACGGTAACACTGGTCGCGACTTTGCGACCAACGTCGGTAAACCCCGGTCGCCACAGAGGTAGGATTACTATTGCCATCTTGCGGACTAGATGGTGACTGAGGTGTGGGCATACAGCCAGCACACGAGCACAGACGAGATATAACAATAGACAAGACATCTTATGGACTTTCGTGGCCCAACGTGACTGTCATACCGACTCAGAAATCCCACGCTGATTTGAGTGTCCTCTGCTCATGGGCAGTGATCACTTGAAGAACTATTATTTAGTAAAGTAGTGGGGACCGGATTCATGCGATTGTATGAATATATGTAAATGCTTTGAGGGGATCAGGACAGCTTTTTCTCGAGCAACGTTTCGGTAAAAAAATTGAGCTACGGTGCCTGGTCGCGCGATGCACTTCGGCTCGGCTCGAGTTGAGTCGAAACCACATCGCGATGCATCGGGGCAATGAAATTGACAGTGTCCGTCAAGCGTCCCGCCTGTGCTGTCCCGCTTTCATTGCGCAGCAAATAACAAAAGAATTCTTTAACGAGGATCGTAGGTCCAGCTAAAACTTAATCAGAACCCGCAGAAGTTCAATAGGCACGACCCTAGAGTCGTAGGTCCGGCTAAAAGTTGGTCAGAAAACGTAAAAGTCCAGTAGGTACAACTCTGGGATCGTAGGTTCAGCTATAAGTCGGTCAGAACCCGAAGAAGTACAATAGTCACGATCCTAGAGCCGTCGGTCCGGCTAAAAGTGGGTCAGAAAACGTAAAAGTCCAGTAGATACAACCCTAGGATCGTAGGTTTAGCTAAAAATTGGTCAGAAGTCGAAAAAGTTCAGTACGTATGACCTTAGTACAGTAGTACGCACGACCGCGATCGGAGACCTTCGAAGAGTTCGAAAATTGCGAATACCACCGAGCACGACCGAGCGTTACCGACGCGCCGGCGCGTCGCGGAGTGGGGATGCCGGTGCGCGGCGCACGCGGTGTCACTATCAGTTCAAGCGTCGTACCGTACGGGTCGTCTATGCTGTCGAAGGTTAGCGACATACATCAGCTTACAACACAATAGCATCTCGGGGTTTACGTTATCACCGCATACGCTTGTCTATTACCTTCTATTAATTAATACACGTTTATTTAACAATCGTTTGACTATCGTGGATATCCATTAAACTCTTTCTCGAGTCTCTTTTGCTGGACGCTTGACCGGTCATCCGGTACCACCGATTTTTTGATTCGCGATAACTAGTCGTTTATTAAAATATCGGGTTAATTAATTTATTAGTTTAAACGGTTCTTTGAATATTTATTATATTTTATTACACGATTATTCGGATTCGATGCGGTGTTAAGGTTGCGTTTATTTTCTTTGCAATGTCACTTACATACTCAGTTACATATGTCCTTTCGCAACTTTGAATTCGATTCTGATTTTAGCACAGGTTTATCACGTTGCTTTTCTTTTTGTTGCAGGTACAATGGGTGATTGGTTGGTGGAGGATAATATATTGAGGCTGCAGGAATGGAGTATTGATATACAATTACTGCGATGCATAACAATCAGTCCGATGACCTATGATGAAGGATTGGTAACATTTAACTTATTATCCCAACGGTTTACGTATATTTCTTGTTATCTGGCGATTGGATTTTGGCTCAAGTTCTTTTCTTTCGGTTGCAAGTTATTGAGCAATTTAAACATTTTAAATAGAACTTACAATATGCCACTCGCGATTGAAACTAGAGTCTGTAAATTTCATTAATTCTAAACGAAAAATTGAAATACTTTCATGTTTCGCTGCATATCGGTCGCGATTTCTGTTATAGCTTCACTAGTATTTATTAAAAACTTTTAATATCTGTGTGACTTTGCACAAGTACGGTCAAATTGTATTTTCGATGCAGGATTGCCCGCGTACGTACGTACTGGTTGCCATGCACCTGAAGCATGATAAATAGTTTCGAGTCTTGATTTCTACAAGCAGCTACGAGAACTTATAAATTCGCGATATTGCTTGCTTACTAAGATCATGATCACCTTTAAAACTCGGGCAAAGAACAGTCACAGTATGCTTTTGATAAATCATTTATATTAATCTATAATAGTATATGTTGAATAGACAATTAACAGTAATTAAATCAGAATAATAATACGGTAGTACTTTATTAAAACAAAGCAGTATTTCCTCAACAGACGTTTGACAGGATGAAGAAATAAGAAAGAGACAAATAAAATCAAATGTGTATTGCTTGAATTTCTACCGCCTCACCCTATTTACTAACTTGTACAGATTCTCTTTCAGAAAATTTTGATGACCGCGCGCAATGCGGTCGGTAGAGTCAGTTCTTGTTCCGTCAAAGTTCTTTTTATTATTTTCTGAGCGAACCCGCTCATAATAATTATAACTAAATATAAATAACAGTAAAGATACGCGAAAGTAGAGTCAGTGTTTGCTTCGAAATATTGCTCTCGCGAAATTAGAGTCACTTTGTTCGTCGATCACAATTGACGTGCGCGATAGTAGTCTTTTATTTATTTATTTTTTCTTTCGCAATAAGTATTCCGGTATTAGAGTCAGCACCGATGCAGTTCGGCGAGTTCGGGCATTCATCCATCAACTCGAAGAGTAAGTATCTCTGTATTTCTTTAATCTTATTTTACAATGGTCTTTGATAATTATCATGATCGAAAAGTACTCAAAACGCAAAGATTTCAATGTTCTCTGTTCTTTTGAATGTTTCAGAAGGTGCCATGAGCTCGATGGTATTACCATAACGATATTGTTGACCGCGCGCAATGCGGTCGGTAGAGTCAGTGCTTGTTCCGTCAAAGTTCTTTTTATTATTTTCTGAGCGCAACCGCCCTTATTAATAATTAAACATAAATAGCAGTAAAGAGACGCGAGATTAGAGTCAGTGTTTGCTCCGAAATAATACTCTCGCGAAAAATAGAGTCACTTTGTTCGTCGATCACAATTATTCCGTTTCCTTTTCCGTTCTCGGCTCGGAGGACTGATGGTTAGGGACTTAGTGTCAGCGAGTTACGATGTGTGGGGGCGTGATTGTGGTTCTGGACCCTGGTCACGAGGCCCTCTGTTAGACCACATATAATCTCTAATTTGGGTAGGTCATCCACCATTCTGGAATCGTGGTCGCGGTTCTTGCAATATCCGGGTTGCAGTGTCATCGGGGGGCGGTGTGTGGGGCTGTGATTGCTTTTCTGGACACTTTGGCCCGCCTAGTAGGAAATTCCTATGTGTTAGACCACGCCAAGCACACCTTGGGGTGGCAGAAGGCATACGGGTCATAATCTAGAATCGTGGTTGTGGTTTTGCATATCCGTGCCTTAATGATTTCTGTGGCTCGGAATCGAAACTGGTCTCGATGCTAAGTCGTTTTACTGTCCAGACTCTGAGCCGAGGACTCGCGGGCTGCTCGGTAGCAGTCACAAAAACAGTAGAAATACTGTCGCGAAATTAGAATCACTTTGTTCGTCAATCATAAGTGTTCCATTAGAGTCAGTGTCCTGTTCAGCGAGTTCGGGCTTTCAGCCATCAATTTGACGAGTAAGTATCTCCTTCGTTCTTTAATCTTGTATTGCAATAATCATTGATAATTAACACATTCCAAAAGTACTGAAAATACATAGATTTTAATGTTGTTTGCTCTTTTTGAATGTTTCAGCAGCTTCCATGGCTTCGATGGCGACGAGCTTGACCGCACACCTGGTGAGTCTGCAACCGGTGAGTGGCATGCTTTAAAGTTCCTCTGGTCACTCAATCATGTCGCAGGACGAAAGGTCCGAAACGACACGGGTGACTGGTTGTAATTACGTAGATTTTTCTGGCAAGCACTGTGACCATGGGTATATGGAAATATACTCATGAGTAGTAACTTCTTTACTGCTTTATATTATGTGAGGATAGGTCTTCTTGTACAACGCGTTTTTAAATAGCTTGATAATTTTAAAACAGATCATATTTAGTACAAATTATATCACTATATATCTTTTTATAATAGAGTATTTAATTGAATACCTATGAAACGATATTTAAATAGTTATTAATTATTGAATGAATATAAAGTAACGTCCAGTATTCTACGTGCATTAGTTTGTAGTGGAGAAGTCGAATATCATTCGACTTCGTTTACTTGTCAATTGCAATGACTGCACAGTTAGAATAAATTGCATAATTATTGCTGTTAGTAAGAGTGTAGTATTTCATCTTTTTCTACTTTGATAATATATAAAGTGAAGGTACTCATTTACCTTATCAATTTGTTGGAAGTATCGAATAATTTTATTATTCGATATCCATATTAGTCTTTAGCGTTTAAAGATATCGATACGTTCATTGTTTCCGTACAAAATGTTAATTAAACCTGAATGTACAAGAAGACAATACGCGAACGGGTAGTTTTCGAATTCAAGGCAACCAACTTTTAAAGCAATCTTGCGTTTTAGAATCAATGCTTTGATAACGGGAACGCCCGAGGATGTTTCAATTTAATTCAAAGTATATTAAAGTAGAGTCGTTGAATAATTTCTCTATTAACGTAGAGTCTTTGAATAATTTTTCTAATAAAGTAGAGTCACTGCATAATTTTTCTAATAAAGTAGAGTCACTGCATAATTTTTCTAATATAGTAGAGTCATTGCACAATTTTTCTAATAAAGTAGAGTCATTTAATTTTCTCTTCAATAAAATAGAATCATATATAGATCTGTTGTACATATATATGTATTTTAGCCCGTTAGAAAATCAGTATGTCCTTATCATCTTTTTAGACGAGGATTTTCAGGTTTAACCTTTTCCGTGTTCACTGCCCGGATCCCACTCACGTGCCCCGGCGCTACTTGGGTGGGAAAACGGTGGTAGAGCACGATGATATTTTTTAGTTTATAAGCCATAAAATGATTTATTGTTGGCGACTGACAGTGCGTTGGTGTATCGTGCACGACGTAATATCCGCATTGTGTGTGTGGTTAGGCTGTGGATTTGCGTCGTTCCGTATTAAAATGTAGCTACTATGACCAAGATAAGATGTCCATCAATTTAAAACAGACATCATTTTCAGTATTATTTGCTTCAATAATTCCTACTATACTTGGGCACGAAGTTTTTGTCATTTAAGATGACAGAGGCCAAATGCCAAAAAGAATTGAATATACTTATCAATTGCTATCAAGTACCTCTTGTATCGGTGCTATTTAATTATTTTATTAAATATCTATTAAATATCTCAACCGCGACGTGGTTTTTTCCACGTGAACGCAGAGATCCCAGCCACTGTCAGTCGATTTCAGAAAAATGGTACGTACATTAGAGTGTGCAAGTTGTGTGACAGCACTTGGGTGTCGGGGGTGTCCCGGGACGCCTCCCTAGTGTAGGCTTTTGCGCCCAAGTGTTTGACTGAGAACCGTGGAGTGTCGTGTGTTGGTGTGTTTGTTTGCCATTTTTTAAATATAGGTCCAGGTAGGATAGGTAGCATACTTTCTGGTGTGATTGATAGACATAAGTAGGTAGGGCCGGGCAGGTTGACACAGTCTCCGATCGGGTAGGCACTATTTCGCGTGTTCAACTTGTTTCAGGAAATCTGATTTGAAAAGTCGACGGTGAAGCTGTGGCGCGAACGAAAATGCGTTCGCCTCTGGCTTTGCCTATCGATTTTTCGAATCCTTCGCGGTCGTGGTCGCGATTTAGGCTCCGAAACGAAACGCGTTACATTATGCTCGAGGCTGCACGTGTGAACGAAGAACGATTACAATTTTAATCGTAATCTATGTGATTTTCCGTAATCACAATTTTACGATTTTATTTGATCGCCATTCGGCCACGTGTGTTCCATTTAGCTCCGCGATTCAAACTCTTTATTTCACCTTTATAAGTTTTTCCTTGGTTTCCGATTAGAGTCTCGAGCCTAGTTTAAGTTTCAGCTGACCCTTGGGTCCGACGAAATGGAGAGGCTATATGCCGAAGAGGCCCGACAAACTGTCACTCAAGAGGGCAACTACTAATGGCTCCCCATTCTTTTTAAGAATGGGGAATCATTCTGTGTTACTACTTTGTCACTGTGCTTGCATTTTCATTTGTAGAATTTTTATTTGTACTTGGCCGATGCACATTCCGGCCCAACGATACAGCCCTCCCAAAAATATCGCGTTTCTTTAGAGTTGCGCAAAACTTGCGAACGGGTCGAGTTGGAGTTGCGTTGAATGCCACTTATTGCTATTCTTATTGCTAGTTAAATTGTAGTATTTTATAATACACTTTACATTTGAGCTTCTAGTGTTGCGGAAATTGTTTTCGCGTATTGGAACTTTCAGTTCTTTTTTCAGAGGATCTTCAATTTGCTTAATTTTGGATAGTACATATAATTTACTGTTTGCTTTCTATTAGTCTTAATAAATAGTGTTGCGAAATGATTGTATCGCGAGTTCCAGTTAGCGTTGCGTTGATTAAAGATCGCGTTTTTAAGTAGAGTTGCGACTACTAGTCCCCATCTGCTTCCATTTGGAAGCCTATTCCTGAACCAGGAACTTTTTCTTTTCAGCGTTTTATATTTGCCTTTCTTTTTATTTTATTTTTCTTAATAATTATACTACCTGGAATGTCTGTTTATGGAAGTACTGCTAAAAATTTGCATACATATTAGTAAATTACTGTGTGAACGAAATGAAAAGAAATGAAAAGAAATGAAAAAGAAAATAAATGAAAGAGAAAGGAAAGAAAAAAGAAAATAAAAGAAAAAGAACAAAGAAAAGAAAAGAAAAGAAAGAAGAACAAAAGAAAAAGAGCAAAGTAAAAAACAGATATAATTTGCAGAATCTTTGATAAATTTATAATAATTCTAGATAGTAGATTTAAATTAGAGTTAATACTAGTGACTGTTCATTATTGGAGTTTAACTCTTAAATATTTCCTCTTAATTGTTGCAATTCTATCTTAACCTTTTCTTTAGTAGAGCCAATTTTTATAACTTTTCGAGCTTGCTTTGTAGAAATTGAAATTCACTCGCGATATCCGTAAATGTTTAAACAAAAATCCTTGCACGAAAAACGTTATTGGCAGTAGTTGGGTCTCGGCATGGTGATAGTTGAAGTTTGATATTTTTCTTCCGAATAATCGTTTGTCGCTTCTTTGTTGAAGCAAAATAGAATCAATTGTAGTGAAATGTGACTACTTCATTTTGAAGTTTTTAATGAACGTGATACCACCATTCAGTTTGATCTAGAACGTACAAAAGAATATATCACTTTGGCCGAAATCCAATTAACTATTGTTAACAAAAAATAGCAGCATTTTTCATATCAATTCTGATTTATTAACTGCGCTAAAATTCAGTTATTACGAATTAAAAGCAGCTTCATTTCGATATAAAATGGGCAGGCTTGGGGATGTCACTAATCCAATGCTTGAGATTGTTACAGATTCACAGATGAACCCAAATATGCTATATTAAACAAACATAAGTACATACGTCAGAGGCTCAAGGGTGGAATATATGGAATACAGATCCAGAAATATTATCAAAGACTCGATTGGAATCTTTAAAATTAAAGAGCCAGCCGCGTCGATCCAATTTGTGAGTTTAATTCATTCATATAATGCTTTACTAATTATTTCGAGTTTGTGCATGTTTCAGAAGCATTGAAAAGAAGAGGATTCATGAAACAATGTATAATACGAACACACCCTCACCCCATCCCTGCCCCAAACCCCTGTCCTTATTAACTAATTACAGGTGTTAGACAATTAATTAGGCAGGCCCAAATATAAATCGAACAATACTTTTAGCTCTTTATGTAGGTAGGATTTGTCTCAACACACAACCTTAGAACTTTATACAGGCAGGTTTTACGCGAATTGAAATTATTAGAGTTTTAATTAGGCAGGGTTTATAAAACCAAATATTGTTGGCAGGTGCTGCAATTTTTTGGTTCGGGTTTCTGTCTGTTCTAGGACACCATGGACCACGAGAGATTAATACGGACTAACCGAAGAGGATTTAAGTATATGTATACTCATACCTACATGAGTATGGGATAGTATCTATTACAGTCCTATGTAGATAGGATATTATTGAAATTGTTCTTTTATTCGATCTGTTAGATGTTATACTAGGTAGGGTGATTCTAGTCTTAAGTTAGCTCTTTAGTCAGGCAGGGCGTATTCGAATCTAATCTAAAATTTAAGAAAGTAGGGTTTATTTTTAAGTTATGTCTTAGCTTTTAAGCCCGCAGTGTTCACCACTGCAATAATATTTCGTTGTCTAGTTTTTAAGATCATAGGATATATTTTTAAGACAGTTTTATTTCAGGAACGTGAATTCTCTTGCAGATTTTCTTTCAGGTTCCCTTCTGATATTCCATTTAGCTTTCGGTCGTGAATTTTCCAACTACTCCTCTTGTTGTCTTACTTGTACTACGATCAATTACTGAACGTTCTACAAATTGACAATAATAGGAGATTTTTCTTTGTCACATGTTATATTAGAATTAGTTTTCGCGTAATTGGAGGGTGGAAGGGCCGTGGCTAGGGTGGGTCTCCATGCGCAGTAACCTCCACGTGGTGAGACCCGGGCAATCAATTATTTATCGTATAATTATTAAACGTTTAACCGACGTTTGATAATTATGCGGAAAATAATTCGAGCGAATTGACTGCGTATTGTACTTAGGATACAATGTACAATAATGGCCGCTCAGTGTTCGTTCATATCCCCAATTAATGCTTGCCGAGACATCGCCACCAATCCTTGGACCTACTCCGAATCGGAGTATAAATTTTACTCCAATTATTAATTTGGTATTATATATTTTCAGAAAAATCTCGATTAGTACACTTCGCTCGGGATCGAATACGAACACTAATCGTTTGCAGACACGTTTATCCCAGGAATTGTCTTATATTAGTAAATAATTTACTTCGTTATTGTTATTAGTTGAATATAAATAAGAAATTGCGTCTTTCATTAACGATAAAATTGCTCCAATGAAAAAGATAATGAAAGAATTTGTCTAGTAATTATACAATTAACAATTGTAGTATACAATTATCGTCATTATCTTTTTCATTGTGGCAACTTTATTGTTTGGGTGTTAAAACAATATACATCTCTTGGCTCAATTTTTGTTTGGTAATTTATCAGAAAATAATGTAAAGTATAACTTTAAAAATTATGTCATTTATTGATAGTACAATTGAAATAAGAAAACTTGTTAACATGTGTTTCTTTAATTAAAAGATTTTTAATTAACATTAAATGTTTCATATCCTTTGTTGCCTTTCATTGCGGCAAAGAACAAAAGAATTCTTTAAAATTATTCAATTTTCGCATCGTTTTCAATAATCTGTGGGTAACGTTGCGAGTGACACGGAAATGGTAATGGGACGCGGCGTCCCAGAAATCGTGGCCGGAAAAATACATTGCATGTCTTGTCTATTCCTATATCTCGTCGGTGACACGAGTCACCTGGTGTATTTCCTTCATTTTGGGCGCGTACATACATATCTTGACAGTTGTACAGGTAACGCAAGGACAGGAGTAGTTTCAAGCACATCTTTCTAGATGGCGATACTATAGAATCAAATTTCGAGTGTAGGTAAGACAGGGACGCGAGCAGTTTCAAGCACTTCTGTATAGATGGCGATACTATAGAATCAAATTTTTGAGTGTAGGTAAGGCTGGGACGCGAGTAGTTTCAAGCACTTCTGTATAGATAGCGGTACTATAAACCGGAAAAGTTCAATTTCTATTTACAAAATCAAATTAATAAAGCTTAAAAATCATTTAGTTATCTGTTCATATTATTCTTTGTATTATCTTTTTCAAAAAATTAATTTACAATGCATCTTGGAACTAAAACTTATATTAAAGTGTATGTATATGTTTAGACGCTTTATGAGTACAAATAAGCTTGTAAAATTAAATTGCAACTATCGCATAATTTGTTTCCACTAAACGTTACTTTTAAAACGTAATTACCACTATCAACGGAATCATTCAATCCTCAAAAATGGCATGTGGGTTTCCTTCTAACTACTCATGAGAATTTAAAAATCGTCACGATAAGAGCGTCATGTCTTGCGCCCAATATTTTAGCGTTCAACAGGAGGAGATGAAAAGTCGATCTAACGTTTTGCTTCTCTAGGTCGGGATAGATGAAGATAACATCTGACGTCTGTTGAACGTAGACTGCGGGGGGTCCGTTCTCTCGCAACAGGTCTCATGGTATGTTCCTACCTGTTACTAGTGTTCTCTGGGGCCCCGTCATTATAATGTTAAACGATTCGGGAGAGGATCGTGATCGATCCTTGTATCAGCTGCCAGATACAGTTCTCTCTATATAAAAGTAGAGCAGAAGTTATTTCCCCTCTGGCTTGATCGTGCGTTTCTACTTGTTGCCCAAATGTAGACACTCTTCGACATGTGCGTTTCTTGCACAACGATCCACCCGTTCGATTATTGATTTATTTCGTAAGCCTCCTGACAATCGGTTGTTTAGCAGTGTCCACTCAAAAGAAATTCTTTTGGTTCTATTCGGTTGTTCTGCTTTTCATTAGGTTATTTATGTTGTAACTATCTACCACAAGCTTGTGATGCCGAAGATAAAGATGCATTGCAAAATAACTTGCGAATACATAGTTATCAGTGGAACAAACTCAGTGATTCATCCAGAGCAAATTAGCTTCATACCACTGGTTATCCAGCAAGATAATAACGTGCTCCGCCACTTTCCCTATCGCTGAAGGTTTACATTGCTCGAATAATTACATTTCAGGGGGCTTGTTCCCTGATCGATTAAGCAGGTTCTCCGAGTCGCGACACGCCGAAATCAATTCCACGCTGTATGTTTACGTGATTCCACGGGGCCGACATTTACTTTTTTCATGCAGCGAGATATCATTAATTATTCAGCATGCGTGCGTGACGCAAGTCGATCGCGACACACGTTGTTGTCCAGTGTCTAGCAAGCCTTAGCATGCCATTATCCAGCATGATCATTGTGTCACGAGCAAGCGGCAATTACCCCCGTGTTCCTGATTGTCACACCGCGATAATCTCTTAATCCGATGACATTTTGTCACAACGATATCCAACGCGTTTTTTTTTTTAATTAAAAAGTATCTTCTCTCAACATCGTCGAATATTATTTTCTTTCATGCACATAAACAGTTGCCAAATTATTCTTTTCATTGCGACCATTATAAAAGAAATATCAATTTTATCAGCGTTTATTTTATTACATTTAAATAAATGCATGAATTATTGTAATGTAAAATATAATAGGCATGGAATTAATTCGATCTTTATTTTGTATTCCTAATGTTCCTTTCATCCTCGATTACTCTGCTAGCTATATCTAATCTAATTACTTCCAATGCCTTTTGTGTATTAAGTGGAGCAAAAAAAGCTCGGCGTTATCCTGTCACGATCTTAAAAGCGATCAAAAGAGAAACTCAAAACCGCCAAGAGAAATTAAAAAGAAAAAGAAGAATACGAATCACACGTGCGTCGCAACGCGTGCACGTTATATAAGTTCGTGCGGGTGTTTGACGTTATCTGATTGTTTCTGTGGTTCTGGCCAGAAGTCGTTTAGCGAGAGTTACACGATTGTCATTACGACCTGGTACGCAAGGGAACGAAGCAAAAAGAAAAACGTATCGCTGTGATTGCGCAAAAGGGAGGCATCGAGACTAACCGTTCTTATACTTATACCACGCCTTTGATCTCGAGGAAAATGATTTTCTTCAATGCTCCGGACTGTAACAGGAGAAAACAAGAAACTAGCTCGTGCATCCACATATCTGTCAAGATAACAAGTTGCAAAATTTCTGTAAAATATTTAGTCATCAGTCGTATATTATTGGTAGCTGAAATTATGTTTCACGAGAAATTTCACTCGATGCCTCTTGTTTCGCATCGGGCTAAAAGTTTTGTTGTAACTTCAACTTGCTGAAATTCATTCGGTGGATCGTTTCACGCTGGATAAATTGTACTCATGTTGCTGTTAAGGGGAGAAAAATGGTACAATTGTGCTGGCCAATGGACGTGTCAAGCAACGATGGTGATTTCCCAACCTGACTTACCTAGAATTTGTAAATCAACGCGACGTGGCTGGTGCGTGTGATGCAAACGCGTCGCCCGACCTATTCACGCCCACATACGTGGTCATAGCTGCCAACTATAATTGACTTTGTATTGAGATTTATTTGGTTCGCGGCGATCCCTCGGCGAAAAATTTCCACGGGCTTTATTGCAACAGAATCGTTCATGATCACAGCGCTGTGTAATTAAACCAGCATGATAGTTTACGATCTAACGCGGCGTGATCCGTTTGCTAGGGTAATATCGACGATTTGTTTCCTTTGGAATAGAGATTTTAGGAAAATTAATACCCGCTTCTGTCTGCCGTATCGAGAAAACGCGTCGCGTTCTATAAATTAATTTCTGCTTCATTTACGTGCTCATATTTTCCAATAACAGCCATACAAAAAGTTTCATAACGGAACAAATGTTGTACGAAACGAGATTCGATGTGAAATACAGAACAAACGTTCCACATATTGTAACTGAAGCTTGTTCAGCGACTTCACCAAGATTCATGGAAAGCGAAAGAGTGAAGTACAGAAGGAAGACGGTCTATTAGACGACGAAATTAGTTCTGCACATAAGGCGAAGGTAATGCAACGTACTCGCAAGGAGACGAAGTGAACGAACGGCGAACAACTCTCCGCTGCTGACCGTGGGTCGCGAATTTATGACCAGCCTGGTTTTATGCCTTGTTTGCAGACGAAGCGCACGGAAGACCCTTTGATTATTTCCTAGTCCGCTTTTACGTTTCAATTTACCTTCTTTCACTACGACGGCTTTGCTAGAGTCTCACCGAGCAATCGGTTTTACAGACGAGTTATGGAACAGTGGGATTCGTTGGATTGCCACCACGCAACGTGCATTCTTTGAATAATTCGGGCTCACGATCACGAAACAATTGTATCCTTTCGAAGGTGGGTGATTATGATCTGATGATAGATCGCTAGATCAATTCACCTGGCTTTCGAACCTGGACCAATTTGTAATACGACTATTAATTATTTCGTGGAAAGTGTTTTTCTTATCGCAAGATATTTTATCTCATACGACACGCATTTACCCTAAAAAGTATTTGCTGTTGATGAAATCAATTACAGCTTACATTCAGAAGTGTTAGGGTAGGCGAATCGGATCATTTTTTATTTGACGGTAAAAAAAAAAGTAGTTACAATTTCGAAACGCAATATTTTATTATAAATTCGTAACAAGTACCCATTTAACACGAACATTCATAATAAAAGATATAAACAAATTATAAAAATCCCTCTTTTATGGACGAAAAACGAAAAAGTGGAAAATATCCGATTCGCCCCGAGCCTGGGGGCTAACTAATTAAATAAACAAAAAAAGAGTGATCCGATTCACCCGATATAATAATAATTTTAAAGTGAATAAAATACGTAAACAAAATATGATATTATAGTGAAAGTTATATAAAATATTATTTCTGGACACTATACAAACTAATAATATTAAACACATTTGGATGTTAAAGCATACATTTTATTTTTAAATAAGAAATTGTAAGCTATGTATTTTAGATCTGCGCCAAAATTATTACGTTCGTCGGCGTAAAGCAAACTTGAAATGCGTGTCAACATTAAACGGTATTGTAAAATAATAAAAACACAATTGAAGGAGGTGCATAAAGAGGGTGTGGGGAGTGTATGTACGACCTAAACGATTTTTTCCATAGTAACATAACAAATTTCAACTAAATTCTTATTTCGATCCGATTCGCCCTGTGATCCGATTCGCCTCGGTCTACCCTATGTGTTCCAAGTATAAATTTCAATTAGAATTCTCGTTATTATCTTCGTTAAAATCGGCAGAATAAAACACGATCTGTACCGGGAAGAAGAACGACGGTAAAAGCTTCCTCGAACTCTTTCCTCGTTCCGCGCGATTTTTCCAAATTTTTCAACGTGTCCGTGTCGCCGCGTGGGCGTCGCTGCTTTCTCTTCCGTTTATAGACCGCTCGGCAGAAGAGACACACACGGGTGTGCTCGGTCGTCGGCGACCTGTATAAACGGGAGACAAAACTAATTAGCCAGGATTATTAGAGACAATATGGCAAATTGTGCTTACTCACGGCCCAGCAGCACGATCGTGCGCCGCGATAGACAACACTCGGAGCGTCAGCACGATTCAGTTCATTAATTATACCCGGCTTACGATTACAAGATCGCTTTAATTGCAATTACGCAATCGGCGTCCCGATCGATATATATTGCTCCACGTCGAGCCTTGTATCGCCTGCAGGCTACTTTTCTGCCGCGCGATTAACACACAGCCCGTGCGAATAATCCTCTTTTCCTGTTTTTTCTTTTTCCTCTTTTCTACCACACGGCTGCGCGCGGAGTTTATTAAAACAACGGGCAAAAGGTCCTGTCGGGTGGATTCGACGAGTGCTGCTAAATGATTCATTAAATAATACGGGGAACGTGTTTGGTACGCCAGACTGTAACTACGACGGGGACCTTTTAGTTTCAATGGTTTCACTCGTAAATCACAAGCGTCGAACCATTCCTATTGTGACGTTTATTTTATTAGTAGCAAGTGATTCCGCGTGAAATGTCGTAAAATGTGTAACGAGTATTAAGAACGATGGTGAATATTATTTATCGTGCACTATGTTAATACATTGGGACCTACCATGTCATTTGGTAATGTCCGGATTACGAAGATGAACGCAGAGTGCTATTAGTATTGCTCCACAAACGCAAGCTTTACATCCCTCTTTGTATTGACTCTTTCTTAACCGACTCGGATATTAGGGTGTTGAAACCTATTCGTGGTTTTCTAGAGCAATGCTCGGTTACAATGTAATTTAATTTAATTTAATTTAATTTAATTTAATTTAATTTAATTTAATTTAATTTAGTTTAGTTTAATTTAGTTGAACATCATTTGTTTCGAATACTTCTTGTAAAACTGTTTACTAGATCTTAAAAAGTCTGTATGTATGTTTAGAAATATGTTTAAGTACCACACTATATGTAATGCATTGTATTTGCTATATAAGCCATCTTATATTTGGTTTAAAGCAATTTAATTAAATAAATAAATACATTGGGACCTACCGGTAAGTTTTGTCCGATAATGTCATCATTTTCTTTAAATTCAAAAACGAACAGAACTTTCCGATGGACCTGTTATACGTAAGGAAGAATCAAATCCTCACAATCAGAATCGCAAGAGAAAGTCTTCCTTCTTCTGTTGAATCAGGTATAATCAAAATTTGGTATAGAGATAGGTCTAGCGAAGTTTTGTCCGTTTTAGAATTCAAAGAAGATAATACGTTTATTAATATTTACTGAATAATATAATTTCCATCGTTACTAATGTAATTTGGAAATGGTAAAAAGAGGCAGCCATGAAATATTATCCTACAGAACTCTCCGATAGACCTAATCTTATCGACTCGAAGAATACGTCTACTTCATTATAACTATTTAATTCAATCCCAAATTTTTTTTATAGAAAATTTGCAGACACACAGAAGAAAATAAAATTAACTGATAATTAAATCATTTCCTTGCGAAAGGTAATAAAGTCTGTCCATTTTCTGCCTCTCTTAATCTTATATTTTATTGTTACTGTTTTCCTTGGAAGATCTTTTCCTGCTTCTCATTCTTTTAATTTCTCTGGTGGAAATGTATTGTTTCTTTAATTAATTGTTCGTCCGCTTGCATATGTCATCTCAGTGCAATCTTGCACAATCGCGAGTTAACATCCTCGATGGACAATGCTTCACGTCAGTGGCTCAAATGAGTCAGAATGACCTCTCCCCGTTGTCGAGATCCAGTACTGTGGATCGAATGTCCACCACCCACGGCTGTCGATCGCCGATAGATCACACCTGATCGTAAATAGATCACCCGCGCCTGTTCCCGGCCTGTAGGCGTACCTTGTGATCCATGCCTATGGTCCAAGTGATTTTCAATTTTGCCTCGAATCAATGCCACCGATCTCATTATAGATAACCCGTGAAAACTTATTGTCCCGCCACATATTTCCTGCTTCTTTCTCCATCTTCTCTGTCCAAGTTTTTTATTGCGTCCATTTCCGTTGAACAGTCGATACCATACACGCCGCGAAGCAAATAAACGTGAAAGATTTGCCAATAAAGAAATTAATTAACTTACTCTATGCTCGTCCAGTTTTGATAGCTCTCAACAGTGTGAGCTTGACGTTATCTATGATGTATCGTAACGTTCGCACACTGCGCCAATTAAATGGCAATAAGCATTGATACGATTTCATCGATATTTAATAAATGTCTGCGTTTGTGAATAAGCGGTACATGACTGTCAAATTTATAATCGATCTGCCGTATTGAAAAATCACCAATGCGTGATATAAAATAGAAAGCGATTAGAGCACGGTTAAATTAAAAAGCTCTGGAAATTATGTTCACGAATGACATTTCTCCAAACGAGTAGGTTTTACCGGGCATTCGATCCAGATATCGACCGAGATCGTCCCGGATCGATCCCCCCGGGAAATACATAATATCGCGACACGCGTTCACATTGAGGGTTGGCGAAAATGATTATTCAGCGTTAACGACCTGCGGATAAGGGGATTGTTTACGATCGTCGTAAGTTAGCCATTGTTTGCTCAGGAGAGAATATTGTCTCTCTATCGTTTGCTTTATGGTCGTTCTCCTGGATACTCTGCGTGCGCATTGTGGCGCGCCGCAAGACTGCAAGGGGGGAAAGGATTCGAAGGGAAAAGGGAACGAGCTTCTCTGGGATATCGAGAAATCTCGTATCCAAGAACGTCGAACGCTTCTTCTCCTGCTCTCTTGCTCTCCCCTTCTCTCTTCGTTGATCTTCTGTTGCATCTCTGACTGAATCCAAGGAAACGTAAGCACGGCTTTTTTATGTAAGACTGCCTCGTGGAATTTTGTCGATCGTTTTTCATTTCGTATAGTGAGTGTCGAGTAAAGTGTAAGTTGAAGGGTGCCTTTTGTAAGAGGAGCTGAAGGGTTGATTTTTATTCGAAAGCCGTTTAATTGATAAAAATAATGGAGTTTAAAATAAATGTGAGTGAAATAAAAATGATATTGAATTTAACTTTTGTAATATTATAAAAATTGGCGGGTGTAATTTCCTGAGATATTTTAGTTCGGCGAAAAATGAGAACCGTCTGGCATAAAATCTCCTATTGGTGTCTTGTAAAAGATTGCAAAATTAGATACCACAGCCCAACCACTTTGTTTTATTCTTTGTAAATGTCTATTAACTCCAGCGACAAGTTCACGACATACTAAGCGGCTCATTAACGCTCCTAATTATACGACACAATTACGGAAGTGCTCCTCCTGCACACAGTATCGTAGAATTTTTCTATCCGAGCGGGGGCCAAGTGGCACCGGTCTAGAAATTCAGGTTCGCCATCGTCTTCGTTTGAATCCCGGTTTCACCGGTATGCACGTGCGACAAATTTTATCACAGGTAACAGGGGAGTCATTAACGACGTATTGTCTTAATGCGCGGAGCATTGTTCGACGTTTCTTGAGCGGTTGCAAGTGTGTGACGCATTGTCTGGACCCAACTGAGGCGCCAGGAAGCTGTAAAGGTAGATTTTTCTATCCCTCACATTTTAGTTTATGACATTCGTCCAAAGAACGATCGAATGCTTTACAATAATGGCGTCGTCGCGTATAGAATATTTTCCCCACAGTCTTATTAAAATCTAAAGACTTAACTAATTTTGGCACACCGTACACTATGCACTGACCAATGCACACTTTGCTAAATATATATTTTTAATTTCTCAATATTACTACGAAACATTTGCTATTATTATTTCCCATCTGCCTCTCCTTTCGTTAATAATTTTCCATTTGCAATCGTAATCGATTTTCAGGGATCTCTGTCAACGCGATCAATGATAGTATGTAAAATGCCGATGCAAAGGGAGAGGTCGCAATGTCGACAGTGCGGTGTATACCTTGCCACCGCGGAGGTGGTTTCAAACGTGAAATAATCACGCGTGGTCGAGCAAACGACGTCGAATGAGTCACGCCTTGCGATATTGTAAGCGAGTCGCGAGCGTTACACCACCACGATGATCGTTGGAGGGAAAAAGAAAAGCCGATTGCAGAGGAAAAGCGGGATTAATTGATAAACGGAGAGTCTCCGTCGCAAACGCAACACAGAATCATAAATTTTGCGGCATTTGCATTAATTCTTGATTGATATATTCAGCGACACAATTGAAAATAAAACACACTTTCCCAATTAACGAATAACTTTTATTTTTCAGATTATGGTCACCCGACTTCCAATAATTTTTGTGCTCTTTGTAAAATGCTTGTAATATTAAAATTAGATTAACATTAATCGTAGAAATATCTTTGTACCAATTAAATGTTTTCCAAAAGTACAGTTCTCTCTTAATCGAACAAATCTGCAAGCAACTGATAAACATAATTACTAGTTATAATTAAATATGTGAATATAAGTATCAACCACACGATACATTGATTCAACAGAATTCACGACAAAAACGGGATCGAGCAACAAAGCAGATCAATGGGGAACCATGAACGTACCATATCAGCAAGGGGTAAATCGCAGCTTAGCAGCGATATCACGTCAGTCTTTGTCAATGGGATTTCGCGGAAGCAGCTATAAATCTGCAATTAGCGTATCCGATCGTGCCGTGTCGGATCGATCGTACACGCACTCTGGATTTCCCCTGGAAGACACGATCCACCGGCAACCGGTACGTGGGTGTTCCCATTAAGATTACCGATCTTCCTGACCATCGATCGCGACAAGTGTCCCGTGAAACGATCGGGGAACGCGAAACGATTGTCCTATTGAAAGAGATTAGATTGCGAGCACACTGATCCAAGAGGTTCACGATCGTGAAATACCTTTATTTCCACAGGGATCCACGACTCTTTGCCTCGATCGAATCGCGCCGATCCTGTCCAGGAGTCGCTCATAAACGAGATCGTTATCGATCTCGAGTTATCGTAATCGTCTATTCGCGGTACACGTATAGCTACCGATCGTGATACCGTAGATAGACCCCGATGACATCCTCCACGGGGATAACAATAGTGATAAGTATATGTCTAGTATCGAATCACGATCCGCAATTGTTGTTCCACGGCATGGCCGTAACTCGTTGTTTAATATATACGATCCGGCCATGGGGCTTAATGTTGATGAGTAACATTGACGTCTGACATTTCCCACGTGTGTGTCTGCCACGGCGGGCGATCGTAATTCGACGATCTTTTACGACGATAATCCCGAAATGTCACTCTCATTAAACAGTGCAGAACGATACGATCGCAGAAATTCGAATCTCTTTTTTTTGCAGTCTGAACGAGATCTTGCACGGTGTCCTTTGAAGAGGTTCGACAGGTTGGACGATTTATCTGGTTGGGGCTCATTTTCTGTTCCTGTTATTCTTCAGACAGATTTTGTTCCTCATGAATGTTTGATAATGTTTTGATGGACAATTATATTTAATAGCAGTGCATTCTTCAGAAACATTCAGGACATTCTTGTTCAACGTAATAAACTCATTTATTTGTTATTTCATTAGCTATTTGGTCCTAGTTTATCGTAGATTTTTCAATTACAAAGAACTTAATTACGTGACTAACTGATAGGAGATTAACACAGACAGGTGTGCAGTTTTCGTTTGAAAGGAAATTCATGTAAAATCATTGGAACGTTCGTTCTAAAAGGTGCACTACACGCTAGGGTATACATACACGTGGTAAGGTGTACCAGAAGGACTACTACTCTTAGACTCCGTACCACGCCGTCATTTTCATAATGACAATGGACCGACAGCCTACACGAGGTAACCATGATGAGTAGTTTACGGTGTACGGTTTACAGTGTGACTCCTGCCACCTTCGCAAATCTCGAGCCGGTCGAGTCATGGATCCCCGTCGACCGACTTACTTGTTGAACCACAATCTACCTTAACGATTATATTAACAATTTCAGAATTGATTTCCTTGATCATTACATCACACACTCTCGCTATATGTCACCATTGTATCCATTAGCCGACTGTGTGATTCACACTGTCAACAATATTACATTGCACACCATGGTCTTTGCATTAAATCAATTTTTTACTTAAACCTCTAAGCATATTATATCTGTTCTATATATTATTATATATAAATTAATTAACTAAACGGCAATGATCCTACATAGGTAATACAATGACTCAATTACCAATACAGTAGAACCTCGATAACTCGAACCTCTATAAGCAGAAAATTTTCTTAATTCCTTTCCGCTCCGCTGCAAAAACCTCTGTAAGTCGAAATAAAACTTACTTTAACTCGAATTATTTGCCACATGTCCAGATGCATCGTTTTACCTCTGTAACTCGAATTTAGAATAGTCTACTATTCGAAGTTTACCTCTAGAAGTCGAACTTCTATCGCTGCTGCCTCTGCAACTCGAAGTTTATAACTTTGTGTCAGAAATCATTCAATTGTTCCCTTCCTTTCAACCGTTAGGATTGTCTCAAAGCATTAAATGACAACGTGCATATCCATGGAAGCTAATCGTTTTTCGTCAATTTTCATAGATAGGCAATGTGTTAATACATTAACTCATAGCAAAATTACTGACTTTTTGAATAATAAGAAGTCGGTACATATATGTATGTATAGTGAGCTAACTTTCGTCTTCTGATTACGTTTATATATGTATACAATAAAAATGTAATTCACGTGAAAAAATTTAATTTGACTTCCTTTCCGTCCTCGCAAGTCGGAAAGTTAACCGTCATACAAAGCTTCTGTAAGTCGAATTTTCGTGTGCTAAACCTCTCTTACTCGAACACTCGATAACACGAAACCTCTATAACCCGAAGTTTTTTTCTCTTCCCTTGAGATTCGAGTTATCGAGGTTCGACGGTATCTGATTTAACCCTCGTCCTGCCAGAAATACCCTGATAATTGCGGTTTTGAACACATTTATTAAAGTTATCATATCTTTCTTAAAAATAAAGTTAAATCTCCACTTTTTATTTTATTTTATTAGAAAATCTATGTAGTTTTACGTAAAAGATAGAACAAAATTATTTTCCATAGGTATACGTTTGTAATTATAATAGTGGACAAAAAATCGATTTTCTCCGGAAACACTTTTATATTATGAATCAAGTGAAAACAGTTATATTTTATGAAATACAACAACATACAAATTTATTTGTTTCCGTGGCTAATAATTGAAAAAGTAAGGTTGGAGAAAGAAATTAAAATAATCAATAGGTGTGATGTTGGGTTCACCTTCTGTTACACTCGCTTCAGCCCATTGCATTTCGTTGCATGTAGCTATTTCTTCTTCACTTTCGCATGATAAAATAATTAGACGACTTCTCAATAATGGAACTATTATGCTTTCGTCACTTTCACTTGAATTTATAATTCTACGATCCCTAACTGATGGAAGAACTATGCTTTCATCATCGTTTGTATCAGAATCTGTAGAATGGCCCAAATCTCTCATTCTATTTTGGCACGAGTAAATAAATTTGCAACTACACTGTCCACTGTTTGACTTCAAACTGATCGTATCCCGAGCCTCGATATTGTTGCTGTCGCCTAATCAAAGCGTAAGCATGCCGCTTTTCAGTTAGCCGATGAAGGAACCGCATGCATTGATCTTACAGCTGTTGTATAGAATTCTTCACATATACATACATACTCTTACAATAATGTCTGAGATAAAACTCGGCGAAACATATATTATTTTATAAATTAAGTATTTTATAAAAATAAAGTGCCTTTAGATGTGTTAAAATTCTATGGAAAACGGAAAGCCGAAATGTCGGCTCAAGGTATTTCTCGCGAGTCCCGCAAAGCCGATATATCGGGTCGTGCGTACTAAGAGGGTTAAGGGTTGAAAGAAAAACAGAGTACCCTGGATTCGCCCTCTCAAAATTTGTTTCAACAATGAAATGTTTCTCACGTAGCACATTATATTGCATGTTATCGCCTGGACCTATGTATTTCGAGGTCGACCGAGCTAAAGTGGAGGAGCGCGAGAAAGAGGGGTACCCGAGGCTTTCTCGATTTGCATTCTGCGTTCGGGGAGGCACGTGGGCCTCACTCAGTGTCGGTGTGACCGCAGTAATGAGTCGCGTTTATGCATACAACCAGTGACACCTTCCCCAGCAAGAGAAGTGTGAATCATCGGCCAGCTCGACCACGAGAGTTTCTCTCTATTCTGTCTTCCTTCGTGTCTCACCTACCTGGCCGCTTTGCTCTCGGCTCTCTGTCGCGGCGCACAATGCACGTGCATCACGCGGCGCCCCGGCAACTAGTTATTATAACGTTAAATTATAGGTATCCACGTAGGTGACATGCAACGACGCGTCGCGTCGCGTCGGTGCGTGAGCCAGCCACGATTTATTCGACGCGTTTTGTCTCGCGGCGCCGAACGCAACAAGTGGGCTGGGAAGATTCACGCTCTGGATAATTAATTAACCGAACACCGCGTGAACGCTCGCACTGTGTGGGCAGATTCATCGATCGTACTATAATTTTCAGTCCCGACGGTTACCAAGGATCATTTTCTTTATAGCAACTCTTTCGTCGCAATCAATTCGAAGGATCTGTTAAACCATTTCAAAAATCGCTTAATAGCATTCGCAATATATTTTCGTATTTGTTCTTTCTTCATCTCTTCAGGAATACTTTTAACCGCGACACCTGTGAGTAATTACTTCCTCCAGTCTTTCTTCGAAACAAACATTGCTGCACCAAAGATACTAAATACAAAACGAAAGTAAAGGATACGGGAGGATGAAACAAACATGCTCTTCCAATTTTTCTACTATTCACCTATTCAAATATACGTATTGTATATCTCCCAATCGACAGCCAAATTACGTTCCCAGCAGGAGCGTGGCAATTTGCTCGAAAAGAATCCAGCATTCCGCGATTAATCGTACGAGATCTCGCCGGCTACAGTTCGAGGTTCAATTCGTTAAGGGGGAACCTGCGCCCCCACCCAAGGCTCATTGTGCCGCGGAATATTGCTATCACCGCGGTACCATCCGGCGAACAAAGCACCTGCGTTCAAATAATAAGGATCTGGAAAGGAAAGGTCGTCGATAGCCGTTAGTGTCCGGGTGCGCGAGGTTATCCGTGCCATGGATCGGCTGCCGGTGTTCTGAATTCCCCCGCGAGCACTGATCCATTAGAAAAGGAGGATAAATCGCGGGGAAACTAGGGATACGTCGCGTCACAAGGAAAGGTGGGACACGAAGACAGGAATAGAGCGAGAAAGATACAATGCAACACCCACTTGCGTTTCATGCGACCGTGGCCCGGGTAAACGTGTAATAATGTGCCACGAGCAACCGGATCGTCGTTGCGCGGTGCATACGCGACGGGGTGCAAGGATGCATATAAATCGAGGTGACATAATTTGCTTAATTCGCCGGGGGAAAGGGAACGGAACGGGCTCACGCCGTTCCAGGCGTCAGCCTCCGTGTGATAAGGAATTAGACTGGTCATACCTGAAGCATTTCCAGGCATTATGCGAGCTCTCGCCTCGGTTAATTGATAATGCCAGCCGGATAAGGCTATTGAAACAGGCCTCTAAGCTTGATGTACGAGTTCCATGGGACGGAGGAGTTTCATGGAATTATACAGAGGATTTTCAGTTCGAATAGAAAGACCGAGTGTGACTCAGTGTTAATTTTTTAGGTTTTCCATTGAATTAATGTCCTCCTGTGATATACAATATTTTTAAACAATGCTACGAAGCATTGAAATGCTCGTTCCAAACGATAAGATCGGTTAGTCTTGTGGCACGAATAAATGAACCCTACGGTGCTGTGGTATATATCATATTTTTTAATTCCGCAATTTTTCAATAATAAATAATTAATAAATAACTGTAGTCGCGCACGGAAAGGTGAAAATGAAAAATAAGTGCAGATAGATAAGATATGGTGAAAATCGTTTGTATTATTAATTGCGCCCATCGACCGAATTAAATACCAGACCGCGAGGCATTAGCCAAGCACTGAATCGCGTCAAGTAGCACGACGGCCACGCAATCGGCGATCAGGGACGAGAATAAAGCCCGCAATTCCGGTAGTGATCGTGACACAGGCACGCACAGGGCGTCAATCGACGATCATTACGTCGACGGCGTAATGTCGCGGCTAGTTCGTCGAACGATATCCACGTTTGTGTTCTAGCTTCTAGCCATGAATGAATGTGGCGCCAAGTGAATGGAGTGCGTCTGTGCCAACATGCCTACGCACTCGCGACCAGCACGCATTTCTTGCGGGGATCGTAGATTAATTTGCACGCACTTTACCTGAACACCTTCGTTATTTCCAAGTTGTCCAGCAATAAATGAATCTACATCGAAGCCCGCTGATAATTCTCGCCATAAATTTCCACCTCGATCTTCATTTTATTCTTAATTGAATACCGCGATAGTTTTTCGCTCCGAGCGTAAGGATTTTAATATTGGCTATTCGTTTACATTCCAGGACCAAACGATTCGATTATGGTTTATTAGTACCTGCCGATTCTTTGGCGAATACGTTCGACGATTCTTTAATCGCATCGATATGCATACACGAGCATATACGTATAGTCGATGGCTGCAGGCGACAGCCTCAGTATCATGGCAGCGAAATGCCAACCAGTTGATATCTAAAGCCTAAGCGGTCGAGCAACTTTGATGTGACGTGGCCAAATTGATTCATGGCTCACTGTCACGCACGGGCACGAGCGATTGCGAGCTAATTATTTGCGACGCTGCGCTGTATGGAACGATTCTTGCGGGCTTGTTACATACATTACGGGGGTGTATCTTTCGTTCGTGATTCCCTGTTTACTTGCTACATACCACTCTCGCTTCGGCTGCTTTCGAGATACATATGTGGCTGTTCGTTGTAAATCGCCACGATTGGAGCGTTATCGTGTGTTCGTATATTAGCGGCGATAGTAATGACAGCGTTTCGTGTGTTAAGTTGACGCCGCTATTAGCGGGAATACTAATGATCGCGTTATTGGGCTGGGCTTCGAAGATTATCAGGTGCGTTTCTTGAGTGATTAGGCACTGACGCGACGTGGAACGGGAATGATTGTTACGTGGAAGATTAAAGGCAGCGATATTGAAAGAAGTTGCGACACGATCAGCTGTATAAATTCTTGTCATTAATTAAGGTTATTGCGAAGATTGACCGTGCAGTTGCCAGGATGTTAAGAATTTGTAATGTACCGACCCACTTAATCTTAAGCTATACACCAAATATTATTGCATTTTGCCAAACTTTCCTCATCCTTGCCCTGTGAATCACCCCGTTTAGTCACCCGTTATATGCTTCCAACTCCTGACCTATTTCCCGAACTATTTTCCATTCCTACTTTCGACCTCTCCTATCACCCCTACTCCTATATTTCAGATCCCTTATAAACCCTTGACCATTCCTCCTCAAGAGCATTCTTATTTCTCAAAATCCGAGTTACAAGTCCGTCATCGTCGTACAAGTATTTTATAATCTAAAATAAAGCCAGTCTTCGAACAAGGTTGTTCCGACATTATTTTCACGTGTAACCCATCCATTACAAATTATTTTTATGCAATTCTACTAATTTATGCTAATTCCGTTTATACTAGCCATTTCGTTACGCTACATTTAATATTAAAAATATCTTCGACGCACAAATCCGGAATACTTAATCAAACTTGCATAAACAATTGTCCTATTTGAAATTAAAAACAAAAAATGCATTTTAAAAATGTTTCATCTCATCTTTAAGAAACTTTCCTTACAAACTTTTTGCTCGCCCTGTACATACTTCCTAACGCTATTAATTACACCACCAACACACACCTTCCCTCAAAAAACAAATAGCCTCAAAAAGAATGCTCGTTTGCAAATGAAATAAACGGCACGGTGAACGAGTCGATGAACCATCCATAGTCGGCGGGACTTCTAATAAAAAACATCGACTCCCTGCTACCTGCTGGACAGATAAAGCCAACCAAGGGAGGCCTCACGAAGAAATCGACCAACCAGATATACATATACACATTTAACGATTGCCCGAAGGAGGCTGGCCGGTGATCTTATCGACGACTGGCCCGTGGTCGGATGACGGGCAGGAATTAGGCAATTACGCGCCGCTTAATTGCTAATTACTCAAGGGCGCAACAGACCGGACACTAATTACTCCTGCTGACAATTTATATCGCGTTCGAGGTTGAACGCGCGATAATTGTCACTGCTACAAGCCGACACACGGTTCACCAGAAACGATTGCACATTTCCTTCTTCATCTTTCGAATAGGTTTACTCGAGGACTTGGATTACACGAGTTTAAACACTGAAAGGACGATTCGAGCTGCGCAGCGATTACGGGGAATCGTCGAAAATCGTAATTCATCGATCACGATCGCGGGAGAGGCACGAGAGCCCCTGTAATCTTTGCGATTGCTGGTTTTTTGGAAGAAACGTGGACGCGGGGTCAACGAATCCCGACGAAACGAGTCTGGGAGGTAACGAGAATTCCTTGTACACTTGGAGCACCAATTGCTCACCTGGCTCGCTGTTTGTCTGAAAATTGTTTTAACGACAACTACATACTGAGAGTTGGTAGAGTTTGACTGATTTGGTAGTTAGATCAGGGTAGTAGTTTGTATGGATGGTAGATTGTTGTTACGTGTGATGCAAGGGCAGGGAGATGTGTGAACCACCTGTCGATCAGTGTTCATTGATAATACTGACGTGGTAATAATGTAAAGTTGTAAAAAATTGTAATGTAAACTTTTAGTTTGTAGGCAATTTTAAATAAACTTTTATTAATTATATGAAAACTTTTACATCCTTTGCTATCTACGTCCAGAAGCAGTCTGAGGCTTGCTGTTTACAACAGCGTTACTAAGAGAATAATAAATAACCTAACTAGTTAACATTAACAAAAAACGTGTAGCTAATCGATACTCAAAACGAATACACAAACGTTACACACATTAACTCTACAATCACACAGCCACACATGTTACATACATTACAATACTACAATTTGTAGTCAATTTACTGGATTTTGTAGTCCTTTAAATCATTTTTCATTCAAGAAACTTGTGCGAATATTATTTTGGTTTATAAGATACGAATGAAGTATTTTGTAAAAATTGAATGAAAATTTCTTGCGTAAACCCCGTTTTCAATATTTCTAATATTCTTTCGCATTTCATGATACTGTCGCCATTCAACTATTATAACTACAGTGTGTAACATAATGATAGGACCACTTGGATTTTTTGCCATAACTCTGGACCTAGTCAATCGATTCGGCTGAAACTTATTCAACATGTAGCCTAGACACTATGGAGTATATGTGCAAAATTACATACTAATGCAGTGCCTTATTTTTGTAAAGCAAAGATTTATTTGATTTTTGTCAATTTTTGACCGTAACAAAATGAAAGGTCCACTTGCAGAAAACCGAAACTTTAATGAACTAATACATAATAACTTAAAACTATAAATGTTTGCAATAATTTATTGCTTTTCCACGACTTTTGGAATCGCATTACACCGCATCAACTGCAAAATTTAGCACAGTCCATGACGAAGAGAATGCATTTATTAATAAAAAGTCGTGGAAAAGCAATAAATTATTGCAAGTGGACCTATCATTTCGTTACGGTCAAAAATTGACAAGAATCAAATAAATCTTTACTGTACAAAAATGAGGCACTGCATTAATATGAAATTTCGCACATATACTCCATAGTGTCTAGGCTATATGTTGAATACGTTTCAGCCGAATCGGTTCACTAGGTCCAGAGTTATGGCAAAAAATCCAAATGGACCTATCATTATGTTACCCACTGTGCTCCATGCGTTCTTTAAACTTTAACACCCCATAACGACAACTTTTATTTCCCTTTCCGCTTTCCATTTTTGCCGTGCAACGAAAGCGTAGAACAATTACGATAGGTCACTGTCATGGTCGGCGCGATTGAAAAGCGGCTGATGGTAGGAAATGGAAACGCCCACGCGATATTAGCACGGTCTCCTCGTGAATTGAACCTCGTGAACGTGAACGCGTGCTGCATTGCGAATTCGTGTACATACACGCGTCGTGTATAACTTGGCTACGCGTGTATTCCATTAACGTGATCCATTGCGTCACGTGTAAGGATACACGCATCGCGGCTACCTGGCTCTGTTGCACCGCGTTATTTATGTGACGTCCCATTATAAACTCTTAATTGTTTGACTAATGTGCAGCTAAGTGTGCCGCCATGCCCAGCTACCGAGCGCACGACCCTTTTTTATTATTATTAATTTTCGCCTGCACGATTCCTGATTACGAGCGGTCCCCCCCTATCTTTGTTGACCAATTAAAGCAACGAACTTTGGGGACTGCAGTATCGTGTCGGAACGAAATTGCGCGGCCATCGGCCGACGGAAGAATTCATAAACATTGTTTAATGAACGATTAACATATTTATGGGACACGCTTCTGTTCTGCGACTTCTAATTACCAGCCCGTGCTTACTGTCTAATGGCATGGTGAGACTTTACGGATGGTATTTTCCATTTCCTGATTGCTTCGCGGAGGCAATCAGAGAAATTGAAGATGATGAATGTGAGGAATGTGCTTGGGCAAAATTGTTAATTATTCAATTTTGAAAAGAGGGACGAGGCAGTTTAAACAATTTGTAGTATGCCATTAGTTTCTTGATCTTCCACAGAAATGTTAAATAAAATTACTTGAAAAGAAAAATATATAAGAATGTATAAGCAAAAGAGGGTTTGTTTAATATTTAAACAACTCTGATACATGTATAATACGTTACACGAGTATAAGTTTAACATTGCTGTAATAGGATTAGTACCCCAAAAGGGCTCCATTAATTTCGCATTAAGGATCCGCTACAGGTAGGTCCTTTTTAAGGGTGCGAAAAATGGGAGGTGCTGTAACTTCAAGAAGTCAACGAGGCATAGATCCTCCAAAGATAGACGGCCAATTATCCGTTTCCTCATTATTTTTTGGCGATCGTTATCGACCTCAATCTGAGGAACCCCCAACAAGAACAAAAGGAGTCGGGACACGAGGAAGAATGAAACAAAAGAATACTAAGATACCCCACGGCGATGGATCATTACTTTTTATTATATTTATCCATCATTTGAAATATAACGCTCCGTGGTTTTCGCACCTGGCTGACAGATTACAGCCCCTCTGGGTGCTCGATTAAATATTGATTTTAGCTAGAACAGTGGAATTTAAAGAGGGGGGGAAGATGACGAACAGCGGGAAACTAAAGAGGCGAGGATGCTTGGAGGCACCTGCCAATTTTGGAAGATGACTTGGCGACCGGTTTCCAAAGCCATTGTTTTTGCGATCTGACCGACTCTGGCGCCCCGTGGTCTCCTGCTGGTTAATATCCTTATCGATATATCGATAATGGAGTGTGGGTGCCCCGTCTTCCCTGGCCTCTATCCTCCGCCGTGACCTCGCTTCGTTCGTCCCTCGTGCGCCAGGTAATAGACCATTGAATATGTTGATGGAACGTGTGCTCGTCGATACACTGTGCACCGGGCGCGTGTGCGCGAACGTGGCCGCGCAAATATGTGTGCGAGGCAGGGAGTAAGAAAGAATTCGAATTAAATTGCAAAACGTTGCTCCGGTGGAAGTGGGCAGCGAAAATAATTGAAAGACTAATGGGCTTCGCCGTTGGCGAGGGAAAAATTCACAGGGTCATTAGAATTTCAAGAACCTAACTGAACCGCGGACCAATGGTCGTGTACAGGGAAATGCGGCGGAGGTGGTAAAGCTTCTTGAAGATGTTACGGGGTCAGAATGATTGATGATCATCGGGTATCAGTGTTACCCGATTGCCTTCTTGTTTCGATCGCCGCCGTCAAAGAGACTGTTGATTTTCTATTCTTTTTTTTCGGGGCAGAGGGGGGCTAATAGTGTAATAGAATTTGGAGCATAAAATAGGTGCCGAGTAGTTGATTGTCATCGCATGACAATGCCTGGATCACCGCGTGAAATATAAATTGAAATAGATTATTATTGTAATTGTAATTAAAATTAATGTATTTTGGAATTGCCATAGCATTGCCCGGCATCGTGAATGAAATTAACTGCATACGACTTTAATACTTCAACGACTGTACTGTACGCTCTAGAGAGAATGAAGAAAAATATCTACGCGATGCATATGATCCAGGTGAGAACGAGAATACCTTAGAACGTTGCGCTTGTGTTCGTAGAAGAAAGCCTTGCTCGCTTGCCTTTCGTTTTCAATTTTTGTGTGGCTTCAGGGCCGACTATTTTGCAACTGATCTTCGATCGCCCTCGGCACTGGATCTCCTCGACAGGTGGGGACGTGTAGGACGATCATGGTTTATGGCAATAGTGCGCGAGCCTCGCCCATTATGCGCCATGATGCATTCATTCGTTGAATAAAACACCGATTTTACATACAAGGAGACCGGCGGTTGTCTCTCTTTGGCTACTGGAAGGGGCTGTGCCCGACGATGATAATGCCATTAAATGTTCGGAAATTCATTTTGAAATGTCGTTGAACAATTGGTGGAATTAATTCTCGGCCACCCAATTTTAATTGCAAATATATTAATAGTTTAGAATACATTTGATTTATTTGGAGTCCAACTACATACATTCAAATATTTTAGTACGTTTGTATCAACACTGTGAGAAACTAACAGGCGTTTATTAATTTTTAGTCACGCGACTATAAAGGATTTCCTGTTGCAAAAAAATAATTACAAAAAATTCTGTTTCGTTGCCCGTTGATTATGAAAGTGGAAATTGATCATTTCGACGAGTCACGGACGAACTGCAGTTTCACTTCCTCTCTGCTCCAGGATCTCAGGGATGCACCAGGCAGTCCTGTATACCTTTCAACAGAATCAACGAGGCATGCGTGAAATCCTTCTGTCAAGAATCGATTTCCCATCTTGTGACGAGGGACAACTGATTTCAGGGTTTATTCTCACGTGAAATTCGAGTCTCATAGTTGGCTTATAGAAATTTCTCTCACGATCGCCAATTGAATGCAATAAATGCATGATGATATAAAAAAAAGTTGCAGGTTTGCATTCAAACCTTTTCCAAACATACGAGTGAACAAATTTGGCAGTAAAAAAAATCTTCCGTGCCATAAGTTCCTTATTTAACAAAGTCTGCAATTTAGCAAATTTCAAGGTTCAATTAAATTTTCCACGAATCTCCTTCAAATCTTAATTTCTGTGAATTTACTCCGAAACGACGAATCCAATTATTTGCAACGTTTACCAGCCACAAAAGTTATTTTTGGAGCAAATATTCAGGCTCGTCGTTGCGGTGAAAACCCGTCGCGTCGCGTCGCGTCGAATATAATACGACGGCCACGGTATCTTGTCGATCGTGTGCGGTTTGGGTTCGGGTTTCCGGGTAGCGTGTCAGCCTTGACTCCACTTCGATAAGGCACGAAAACAGGAAGGGATCATGGCAACGTTGACCCAGACCCGATTCCGCAAGGCTAAAAGGTAGCAGAGTATTTTAAACGCTGTCTTCGATGCGACCGCTGCACAAATGATAGAGCAGAGAGATCGTCGATCGTCGATCATTTTCCACACGGCCACGCGATTGCACGCGGTCGCAAACGGTGAAAAGAATGCGAAGGATACGGTTGAACGATCCCGACAATATGGCTGTTATTACATCGTTTTGTTATCTATCGATCGTTGCATAGAAATCAGTCGTGAGCGTGGTTCCAGAAGCTATATAAACGCGCCTTAAAACGCGCGCCAGCATCGACCGATCGTTTTGCACGATCGGCCAATTCAGCCGCGATGGAATTGAATTTCTAATAAACTAAGCGCAATGAAGACTGCGATTTATGCCGCACTCCGTTCTTATCCCTCGCATGAAAGGCGGCGATTTAAATGCGTCGACGAACTCGGTCGCCCGGTATGAAACTTTCGAAATTGCTCTTTTCGCCGGTGTCGTAAATTCTTCTGTAAAAAGAGACGGTAACGAGCGGAGATCAACGTGTTACCGGTGTCGATTTCTATTATGATTTTATCGTAAGCCATTGCGGTCTATGATTTCGCAAGCCTGCTTCGGTTGACGAATTCTCCCGGCTTCTGATTTTAGAGGTAATTTTAATTCACGATTTCTGGAAAAGAATTAATTCTTAACAGTTATGTTAGCAACCGGGTATCCATTTCGATATTTTCTTTAATAATTTTTGTATGTTCTTGATAAAATATCGCAAAATCGCTTTAGGTCTCGATCCTTTGAACAATTTTACGTCAACTCACGTTTCGTGTAAACAACTTTATGTAAAATATTTTAAATAACAATGCTTCGAACTTTTTGACCATTTTGGTTGCTAACAGTGTAAGTGTTAAATAAAGAATTAATTAAGTGGAGCCTGGGATTATTTTAGAGAATTTTTATCATCCCATGTGGAGTGTGTTTTTGAAGCTGTTACAAATAAATATTTCTTATCTTAGAGTCCTTTAAATTTGCTTTGCAATTTACCACGTCTATTGAATATCGGTGAAGGGGATTCGTTTTGTGGAAGGGTTTACTTGACGAAAAATCTAATTGCACAAGGCCTTCGTTTAATTATGCAGGCTTTATCAGTGGACCGATAAATAGGCACAGGTGAACGACGAACGATATCTTGTTAGCCGTAAGCAAACGTTTATCGGAGTGTTAGTCAGAGGCAAAGAACGTCACTGGAAACACCTCATGAAAGTGATGTCCAGCAACGTTGAAGATTCGCGAGGAATTTAATCTGCTGATATGCGTACGTGCTCGCGCGATCCCTTCTCGATTTCATGATGTCCTCGACGTCATCGTCGCCGTCTCGACGGTATGCAAACGTGCAACTTCACTCAGGGCTGGTCGGGTGGTTTCCATTGCATTGTAGAAAATCCGCGAACGCAGTGAAACGAAAATGAAAGAGGATTAAATTTAATATAAACGTCTCTCAAATACACAATACAAAATAAAACATAAAACCGTCCCCAATTTTACTCCATCTCCTCTCAAGCTCAGGATCGAGCTTCAGCATCACGCGGTACAATTTTTAACCCTTATGTTAGCAACCGAAATGGAGTAGAAATTCGAAGCTTAGTTATTCAAATTATTTTGCATACATTTGTTTTCAAAAAACGCGAGATGACGTGAAATTGTTCAAAGAATCGAGACCTAAAGCGATTTTGCGATATTTGATCAAGAACATACAAAAATTATTAAAGAAAATATCGAAATGGGTAGGGTAAAGTAGCCTAATATGAGACCCATTTTCTTAAAATATCATAACTCTCGATTAAGAACACTTTTATTAAAAATCGCTACATGTTTTAATAGTACAATATGTATTCTTTTGAAACCTATTGAAAAGAAAAGTAAAAATGATTCGGTTTCTTAAATGATGCAATAAAACCGAAAACGGTAACAAAACACAGGTTAGAAAAATGAGTTCCTAATATGAGACCCAGTTCCTTTTTCATTTTTTCTGTCTTTTCTCACACGTTGGGCATGTAAAATCTAATCCATTGTTCATCATGTACATCTGAAGAGTAAAAACCAGTCCAAAACAAGCCTTCTCCATCATAATTTTCTTCATAGTCACTGTCATCATCCAGAACAATATCAGTCCAGAACATCAGTTGAAGTATCACTTTCTACAGTTCGTTTTTTGGAATTGTCTTTTCTCTTAGGCTTAGTATTACCGCTTTAATCGCCAATATGAGGATCCACCTAAAACAACATTGGGTACTTAAGATGAGACCGGTCTCATAATTGGAACTTCCTAGGGTCCCATATTGGGAAATAATAACACGATGACTATTAAATAGATTCAAAGTTGTGCCTTCGTTATGTAATGGCAAAGAACTATGAAACCTTAAACTTCATTGCATACACTATACAACAGTATTTATGAAAATGATTATACGCTTACCATTTTGGAAGTATCTGTAACTTAATCGAACACTTAGAAAAACTTTCAGTAATGTATTTCAGAATATGATCTCTCAAGACGTTTCGTTACTTTCAACGACAACGGGTGTATAAAATAACTAACTAACGGTTACTTACGGAACAAAATAGCATCGCTACAATACATTGAAGAGTTATGTATCGGATATAAGCAGGGGTCTCATATTAGGAGAAGTCTTTTATTAGGCTACCTTACCCTACCCGGGTGTACCCGGTTGCTAACATAAGGGTTAATCCAACTTATTACGAACATTCTCCTGTTCCCGGCCAAACATTTAACCAATACAACCATATCCTAGAACCGAATATTCCATTAAACGACTTCGCCCAAACTTTGCATCAAACATACCTCATCTAACGATCCACTTTCCAAATCTCTTTCACCGAACCACGCGAGCACCCTCTTGTCATTCGAGTCCCCGCGTCCATTATCGGCCTTCGTCCCAGGGAGATAATTGAACAAAGTCCCCGGTAGGGAACACGCATCGTACGAATCGCGATGCATGTTCTCGAACGGTGTACATTGTAATTGATCCCATATAACGATCTGCCCTGTCAAAGAGGCGGCGGATCGAGGCGACGCGGTCCATGCCTGCATAAATGCATCTGAAATGTACCGGTCCAGCCCTGGCTGCAGGTAGAGAGGAGTGCAGCAGATAAGAGGAGCGGGAATCGCCGTGTACCGAGAATGCCTCGTCGAGGACATTCGATCCAATCTTCAATGCCTCGTCGGATACGTTCCAGCCAGCGGGGGAAAAACGGTGCCAAGAAGGTGGCGATAATCTGCACGTGTCGCGAATATTTCGCGGGCTGGAGCACGCGCGAACGAAACCCGAGACGATGCACCAAGGCGCGAACCAGAGGTGTCGTCGCCGTTGTAAACACACCACAGCAGAGGGTGGTTGAAAAGGAAGAGAGGATGGCCACTCGTGGACACCGGCGAATACAGGCTCGTATGACACCTGGACCCGTGGCCGGCGCGCACTTTAACACGTATGCAACGCGCTTATCTACGACGCGTATCGGTGGGCACCGCGCATTATCATTCGGATTTATGCTGATCTATGCGTTGATCAGCCCGAACTTGTTTATTCGTTTGACGGGGCAGCGTGCAGCGCGAATTTCGAACAGACGTTTGTTAGAATATTCGCGGTACAGGAATGGCCGAGGCGGGACATGTGCAATTTTGCTGATGTACGCTGTCTTTGTCTAGCGTGGCTTTCCTTTGGGGCGAACCCTGAAATGGTTAACCCTTAGAGCGCTATGGACACATATATGCGTCCGGCGAAAGCGATCGGTGTGGACTATGAGCGCATATATGTGTTTGGTGAAAGTCACCAGCAGGAACGATGGACGCATATATGCGTTGGTCAATTTTTTTAGGTGTCCCATGTAATAGTATTAAAATTAACTTTATGTGACACAAATATATGTGTGTTTCTTAGCAACAGCAGTAAAAAAAAACAAATGATGGCTACGCGACAATTATATTACCATCTATTTGCGATACCCTACAAAATGTCGCGTAATACTGTAGAGTATATTACAAGAAACTGTATTCCGTCCACAGCGATCGCCAGCGCTGAGCGCGCAGTCTCTCCGGAGCGCATCGGCAGAGAATCGTCCGCACGCAAAGGGTTAAAAACGGCCATGGTGACGTAGGCGTCCGCGCGACCGATGCTTTTGCCAAGGAAAGGCATTCTTCTATAGACTACGGTCGAGGGAGCACAGTTTTAACAAACAGAACACCTGTTAACATATACACGCCTACAAAATAATTGTAATACCTAATCGAAACAGAGAGACTCCTCTCCGGTCGATTATCTTAAACGTTTGATTTTATTTAGGAAATACCACTGGGTGGTATTTCAGTTTGATCTCTTCGATGGCGTACTTTGGCGTTGGAGGTATCGTGTTGTTGGATGACTAGCCCCGTGCGACATCGATAAGAGCAAGATACGCCTTAGTCCTCCCTTAGTCATGACAAGTATTAGAATGACGGAGTTTGCCGTCCTAATGGCCAGGGTTCGTGCTTGGTTGTGATGTACCAACAAGGGCTAAGGTCGTCCTCACCCCTTCAAATTCAGGATACAAGTATCGTCGCAAAATAGTCAAGAGAAGACTTACACTTGGTGAAACACTTATAAAGACAGGTCGCCAACGGTCAGACTTCAATTTCAATGAAACTTTGCAGGCTTGAAGGACTATTGAAAATATTAAATACGTATTTTTTTAAATCGCGGTAATTCAAGTTTAAGGGGTGAAACTACCCTCGAAAGTTAAACCCCTAAAGTGCTATCTCAGAAACGATTGGAGATAAAACAAAATTTTTAAAATAAAAATTACATGGTTTTTAATGTCTCGAAAGAAAATACTACAAAAATTTGTCTATCTCAAACCATTTCCAAAATAACACTTTGGGGAGTTCAACTTTGGAGGGTGGTATCACCTCGTAAATTTGAGTTACCGCAGCTAAGAAAAATACGTTCTAATATGTTGGACTGTTCTTCAAGTCTGCAAAGTTTTATTAAAATCGGAGTCTGACCGTTCGCGACCTTTCCTTGTTAGTTGGCAGTTCGACCTGTACATTCTTATTCTTATTCTTCAAACTGCTGCGTCCAAAAAGTTGTATCCAGGAGTGAGAACGGGATTAAGAATTGTAAATATATATTGTATTATTGAGCACAATCGGTCTCATCCTGCGCCCTCGGAATTCATCAGTGTTTAGCGTTAAAAATTTAATATGGAAAGGGATTTTACTTTTGAAAGGGCGTATAGACCTGGCAGGGATTTACCCCTGCAAAGCGGCAACCCTTAAACCACGAGTGTCCTCGGTGCTCCAGATGGGACGAATTTTATTCATACGAAAGGACATATTTAATTGCTGTTTAATTCAGTATTATTCTGCGACTCATAGTGAATACAAAGATTGCGTAAATGTCCAACAAATTGTAAGTTAAATTAATATTTCCAATTCCGAAGCAGCGAGCTAAAAATATCGCAGCCCCTTTCGAACTCAAATAAATCTGTTGACAAAAAAAGAAGCTTTCCCTTTAGGCTGGTTCACGAGAGCGGCCCGACCGCGAAAATAATGTTTTATGCATCAGAGATCGACCTCGCAAACTTTCGGCCCGTTCTATTTTCGTTTCGACGCGTGGTCACCGAGCGTGGATCGACTTCGTTCGATTCGAAAGAAAGTAGTTGAACAGTCGGTGGTGGTTTTCGTGGCGTTCAGATTAGATTAACGTCGCCGCGAACACCGATGTTGTTAGTCACTCTTGCCCGTATCTCCTCTTTCTTTCGTTGCCTACCAACGCGCCTTCTAATGTATGCAACGCTTACTCCTTTACCTGCATTCAGACGCGAGCACGCGGTGCGTGCAGAGTACTATCTCGCGTGGCCGGTTTCGTCGCAGGCGAATCCTACACTTCTGTATGCAAACGATGGATATCGCGGATTCCATACTCATAAGTAAGCGCTGTTAACACCTGACCGAGCGACAAATGAGCTGGCTATCGAATTTACTACGCGGGGCGTCGTGTTCCGTTAGCCGTTTATCGGTTCGTCTTTAATTGGCCGAGCTAGAAAAACATTTAGACAATCGGCATTGTTCGAGATTTCCCCGTGACAGATTAATTGAAGACATATTAGTTGCGCAGAACTGTGGGCGAGTCGAATCGAAAGCGGCGATCTTTACGAATTCGCCGAGGAATCGTTTCGTCCGCGGCACAGAAATATACTATCATTGTCATCGAGGACATTTCCCGGTAATTTACGAACGGATTGAAACAATCGAACGCCGACTATTCGGACAAGTGCCCCTGCAGCCAAATTGGATAAAAACATAAACCATACATTCCATTCTACACGTGTATATAAAAATTAACGCGGATGCGGGTGAATATCGCAATTACTCAATAAAGCTTTTTATAAATTATTTAAAAAGTTCCGAAAAAGTATCGTTTTAGACATACCTAATCCTTGTTGGTGCAGTTCCTGCAAATAGAAATACCATCAAGGTCCTAAGCATCGTTATATTAATTTTCCAATCCTAAATTGGTGTTTTGCCCCACTGTGCCCCGCGTCGACACAGCCTATCTACTGTAAGTACGATAGTGCATACGCGTGGCGCTGATAATTGCCAGAAATTGATTTCCAGGAGAGAAATCTCGCTCCTGCAAATTTCCCTTTCACGTTTCTCTAAAAAGGGTGTAAAAGCCGGCGCCCGAGACGCTACCCATCGAAGTGGCCGTCCGTTTTATAGCCGTTCCAGCCACACGGAATGAAGTAATATCGTCGAACGACGGAAGCCGGTAACCGTCTATAAATAATAAAATTATTGATCAATTAATTAAACCGGGCGTCACGCGGCCGAAGAAAAGGGGGGGGTGGGGGTGGGAGGATCCTTGTACAGGTTTTACGAGCCCGTAGAAAGCTCCCGCCTCGGCCGTTTCAAATATTCCCCGCGTGTTTTCTCTCTCGCAAATTACCACTGGCACTATCCGGCTTTTTCTCGCCGGACGGACATTCTCCGGCTCGTATCATTTTCACAGCGGCGCTGGATTTACCGTTACGAAAGCACGTGCGACTGCATTAAATCTCGCGCGAGCACGATCAACGGAACGGTGGTAGGAGAAGGAAGACAGATCGTAAGGTGCAGCCATATAGCCCGGCATGCATTGCCCACGCCTCGTGATCCTTCACTGTTCTTCAACGTCGATATTCAAATCAGCGCCTCCTCCACCCTGTCCTTTCTTACCCGCGACCATACAACGTCCTCTTTTTACCACCTTTTCGTGCGGCAATTTACCGTTACAAAAGTCCTCGCCCACGTGTCCCTCCTCCCTCCACCTTGCTCCTCTTGCAATCTCCCCACCGTCAGATCTCTTTTTTTTTTCCTCCGCCTCACCTTCTCCCCGTTGCTCCGTCTTATATCCCAGACACAATCGAAGAAGGGATCGATCCGTCGATTCACCGTTGCCATTGTGCTGGATCTCGCATCGTCTTCCCCCGATCCATGATCGCGTGCAACGACGATCCGGAACGCAAACGTGGCAGGTGCCAGTGACCAGGATGAGCATAGGCGAAGAATCCCCGTGTCACGGTCCTTTGAATGCCACGGCAGCAGGTATATAACCCTTTGAACGGCGAAGGAACGCTGATTAGCACCGATTCGGGATTGACGAGCCGAACGATTGGCCGGCGTTATATTTTTCACCATCGTCGCGTTGGATCGCGAAGAATGAAGCTGCGGGACATGCAAAGGACTCCCGAGCTACCTGTGTTCACGGACGTATCTTTGACTGATACTTGCCTGCTTAGTGTCGGATTAATTCTGGCCGGGGGACGTGTTCCGAGAGACGGGGGCAGAGGGTGATCGTTTGTAAGTCGTTCAGACTAATCGATTTATGCTCGACGAGGTATAACGACGAGGCGAACGACGCGACGGTTGATTCTCCTTCAGATTCAGGTCCGCTTTCCGGAATCAAATTTTATTTCCAGCTTATCAAATTCCTTGATAAGCTCTCTTTACCTTCCACCCCGGCCTGCATCAAGTTTATTTCGAGAATAAAAATATAATACAGAAATTCCAACGCTCCTATTCGCCATAAAATAATGAACCGGTTTGTAGCTCCGGTTCAAACAAATGTACACAAACAATTAATTTCTCAGGTATCTCTCCCCTCCTTCCCTCCTGATATTTCGCCGAAAATTCGCCCAACCTTTCACCCATCTCACCGTGCCGAATAATCGCGTGCACCCGCAACTGGAAATTGCCTTGGCCGATTGAATTTCACAGCCGCGGTCGTAAACGCGGGAACGTTTAATAAGAAACGCGAACCTCGTCCCTGCCGGGTCCGCCGTGCGTTTTCACTCGCGACAGACGGCCGCCCTCGTCTGTCACTTAACGACCGACAGCCACACCTGTACACGCGGGGAGACGGAAGACTTCCGGTAGTGGCGGCAAACGATACAGGCGAAACTCGTCGCGGTCGTTAAACGCCAAGCAAATCCATTCACTCCGCGTGGCGCAAGGGTTCATTCAGGCTCGTAAGCCGCCCGCCCACGTGTCGCTATTTGCATAGATCCGCGCCGTATGAACGCTGCGGCGTGCACGCGCGCGCAAGACAGGCCGAGGCGAGTTTACGTGTAGCCTAACATTTACCATCCGGACGGTCGATCGGACGGCACGAGCAGGCGAAAAGCCGAGCCTCGCGGTTATTTACATACTAGATTCGCTATCGGGAACGCGTCGTACGACTGCGGGGCCCAGGGACGGCCCTGCACACTTCCTTTGGGTATGGTGAACCTTGCAGAATTTCGGTGGTACCAAGACATTCTAGGCTGGTTCATTACTTTTCATTTTATGGTGAAGTTTTAAGCTTTCAGGGACGAGGTCGCGCCTCTTTCGGAACGAACTTTGGGGTACTTTGTCGAGTTCATGGGATTATAAATAAATTATTTGGGTTGTTCGGAATGTAATTTCGTTTTTCCCCAACAGAGGACTTAATTGTATTTTTTCACAGCATTTTTTACACTTAAGCCGCATTATCATCATATATTTTGACATTGTTGTCAAAAAATCAAGAGAATCAAGTTTGTTTGATTCTGCGCAATAGTTTTTGTCTGGTGCCCTATCAAATATGGAAAGTCGAAAGCAGCATTTTCGGCATATTTTACTTTTTTACTATCGAAAGGGTAAGAATGCTGTACAAGCAAGAAAAAAATTATTCGATGTGCATGGAGAAGATGTATTGATAGAACGTCAATGCCAAAACTGGTTTGCAAAATTTCGTTCAGGCAATTTTGTTGCTGAAGATGCATCAGGTTCTGGAAGGCCAGTTGAGGCTGACGAAGGCAAAATAAGGGCATTGATTGATGCAAACCGCCAAATAGCAACTCGCGAGATCGCTGAGAGATCAAATTTATCGAATTCAATAAAATATTTATACGCTATAAGAAAATCGTCTTTCCTTTACACCAAAAAAAACCGAAATTACTTTCCGAACAACCTAAACCTGGATTCTATACGGGAAGGTTTGAGGGATGTTGTGAACCTTTGTTATTCATTTGATGGATTTTTTAATTAAATTAAAACGAATAAACCCACGCAGGAGTAAACACCAAGGAAAATAAATGTTGTTATGATAGTTGCAAATGATAATGACCGCGTACTTAATTTTTGATTATTCAGGTAATGCTTGATCTTTGTTATTCATTTGAAGGATTTTTTAATTAAATTAAAATGAATACCAAGGAAAATAAATTTTTGTATGATAGTTGCAAATGATAATGACCACGTACTTAATTTTTGATTATTCGTGTAATGCTTGTATCTGTTAGAATGTCATTGTACACTGTACGATTAATTATGTTAAGGGCATTTTCGGGTTTTTTTTTTGTTTATTTTATGGTTCATTTGAACATTGTGCAGATGAAAGTTTCGGCAGTTGCGAATATGTTCAAAGCCGGCCCTGAACACCGAGAATTCTACTCCGCAATCTCGTCCCGAGTACAAAACCGATTCCTTCGTCGCGGGAATCTCGAAGTTCAGTCGTGTGAATAGCTCGTTTAGATGTAATAGAAAAGTACGGGTTATGTCATAGCCGGCTACGTCTCGGGCATAAGCCGCTGTCTCGAAATTCCTATTGTGACATTAAACCATCGACGTTCCCTGTCCGCCGCGAGATAGGGACTAGCTGTATTATAATGCCCCTCTGCTTAACAGGAGAATCGAGTTAATTTCGCCGGGGATATAAACGTTTAGGAGGAACGTGGATATTTTTACTGTCCGCATGGTCGATCGCGAGCGAGAATTTATGTCTGACGCTACTATCGCGCATAATGCATCTGCTGCAATAATGCCCACCATGCAATTTACATACGATTCACAAATAGTTCTCAGAAATAGTTACCTATCTAAGAAAAATCCTGTCACCACGGGCTGCTAGTAATCTCAAAAAACATGATTAAAAAAAGGTAAACTTCAAGTGACTCGCGAACAGCGATCTCTCAAATAGAATATTAAAATATTTCCGAAAAATAATATTCAACTGTTTTTCTCTCATATTTTTACACCGCTCTGTTACACATATTTCGTTGCAAAAAATCGACGGGAAAAATTCCGCAATGACATTACCGCGTGAAAAATAAATTCCAACCATCCGTCGAAATTAATTTAACCAAATTCACCCGTGCAATCCCACCTGTACGCTTCCCACCGACGTGCGTGCCACCAGGAGATCCGCGGGGATCTCGATCGTGAACCGATTAATTGCCGCGAATCGCTTAATCCGAGCCGATAGAATCGATTCATCAGATCGAGCCCATGGGGGCGAACGATTTACGGGGTCGGATAGGTGTCGTAATCGCGACGAGTCTTCGCCGGTGCACATTCTTGTCGGTCGGCTTCTCTGGTGACCCGCGACAGCTGGGAGGAGCGTGTGTAAGCTGCGCAGGCAGCTGATTGGCCGGCCGGGGTGCACCAGAGCCGGTAGACAGCGAGATAATTATCCAGGTGCGATAAATTAACCCGGTGTGTCACCCATCGCGTGAAACCTGTCCCCAGACGGCTGTCCGGTCTGCGGGATTTCGCGCCGACCAATCGAGGCGCTCCAATGGCTCGAACCGGTCGAGATACGTCGCACCGATCTGAACTTTATCGATTTATAACGTCGCCAGAGACCCGGCACGGCGAGTGGCTGGCTACCGAGAAACCGTACGCCCGAGGAATCTCGACGAAGGGAAACGAAATGCCTCGTTCGATAGATCATTGCTTGGTTAGAATGGTGTCCATTGGCCGGTCAGGAGATAAGCGGTTCCGTTTTGGAGTAATTGCCCAGCTCTGGATGTTATTCAGGTGTTGTGGATTCAGGCAGAAATTTCTTCGTTATGTTTCTTTTGGATGCTTTGGAGTCCGGTGTTTGATGATTGCTAATTTCAGTGGCCTTCTTTCGTAGACCGAGTTGCAGGATTCAAGGCGTCGTTCAATAGATTAATAATGGGTCAGAGCACTGTCCATTGGTAGATCCAGAACTCTGGATCTCATTTAGAAGTTGTGGAATAACATTGATATTTATTCGTAATTTTTCCTCGGTTCCTATGGAGTTAGGTTTTTGATGATTGCTAATTTCAATGGCCTTCTTTCGTAGACCGAGTTGCAGGATTCAAGGCGTCGTTCGATAGATTAATAATGGGTCAGAGCACTGTCCATTGGTAGATCCAGAACTCTGGATCTTATTTAGAAGTTGTGGAACAACATTGATATTTATTCGTAATTTTTCCTCGGTTCCTATGGAGTTAGGTTTTTGATGATTGCTAATTTCAATGGCTTTCTTTCGTAGACCGAGTTGCAGGATTCAAGGCGTCGTTCAATAGATTAATAATGGGTCAGAGCACTGTCCATTGGTAGATCCAGAACTCTGGATCTCATTTAGAAGTTGTGGAATAACATTGATATTTATTCGCAATTTTTCCTCGGTTCCTATGGAGTTAGGTGTTTGATGATTTTTCGATACAGTGACTTTTTCGCAGTTTCGTTGTTAGGATTTCAATTAGATTTATTTCGGGCCTTCGCACCTGTACTTTACTATCCAATCTTATATAACATTTTAGGTATTCAATTATTTGTGGTATTTTCATACCTCGCTGGTTAAATATTCCCTCCGAATATCAAGGAAACAAAAAATGTATAAAATTTCCTTTTTATATCATACAATACGGGTTAAATTGGTCTTCAGTATCATGCAATTGAGAAGGTCGTCCGCATTTTTTAACGACAGCTCGTCCGAAGAAAGGGACTTGCCTTTTCTCGAAAATTCTATTTCGCTGCCAACTGATACGCGGAGACACGTACGACGAATACAGCAAATCGTCCTCCCTGTTGATTTGCACGATGATCTTCGAAACGTTTCTCGAACCGTTATCATCGAGGCACGTGTCAACGTGCGCCATTGCACAAGGTGCATAACGTGCACCGTTGTGTATCGCACATAATAATCCACGATGTATTCAACGAGCGCCGCGGCTACAACAGGATCGTAATCATCCAGCGTTCTCTGTACATTCGATGGATCGCACGTCGATATTGTCTACGTTCGAAATTTCTCCAACGCCGATGATAAATGTCCTATCTCGGGGTTAATAGTCGGGTAATAAAATGTTCGACTGGTGGTTGGACACTTCGCTTCGAATGATAGTGAGCGCCGTGATAAAATGACAGTCGTATATTCATATTTATAGGTGGGTATTGAAATCTCGAATGTGTCGTACCGTAGGTGGAAATTAGTAACGTGACAAATCATACTGGAATCTGGGGTAGAAGAAAGTTGTGTTCGATGGAAAATTATTTGTTGCTTCTTTCATGGTTATAAAACATATGCATATCCATGTGTTTCAATTCAAGATGGAAATACTTTCTTGGGTATAAATCGTGGAAGGTTGGAAAAATTGATAAAAGAATAAATAAAATAATTGGGATTTGGTTTGGCACTATTACGATATTCTTGTATGAAACCGAGGGTATTCCTTCTGAACCGGATACGCAGACAGGAGTCTCGCGCACGCTTGAAGGAAATAAGGCCACCCCTTTGTGGGAGCATATAATACCATAAGGAACGATCAAATCTTGAATGTCAATTATCGACATCGATGGTTAACGGTTTATTCCAACCATAACTGTCGGTATCCTGCATTCGAGCACCCAGGAAGTTCGTCCCACACTGGGTTTATTAATATTTCTGCCCCTCGTCTGATGCGTATACCTTGAATTTGACCCACTTTTAAGGAGCACCGTTCGTAGTGTATTAAAAGTAGGTCCTTGTTTCGCGCCGGATGCGCTCCTTTAGCGGCTCTCGTTGCGGGTGGCGACGAACTTCCGGTACGGAAGAAAGCGACGAAAATAGGTCAAAACGATCCCGCTAGAAACCTTCCGCTAGATTCGTAGGGGGATCCTTAACCAAATAACGGAGAAACAGGACAACGAATAAAATACCCGAACAGGTCGTGTCGTTCATAGAAATTAGCATACAGTAGAGCGAGGCATAAAGTGACATTAACTTTATTACTCTTATCGCAAAGAATAATTCTACGATCCAAATCGATAACAGTCACAAGACAGTCTCTGTGTAAGCAGCAATGGCAGCCAGCCAGTCCTAACCAGTCCGAAAAAGAGTGCGCAGGCAGTAGTAACATGAAAAGGAAAATGCTACGCAAAGTTGTACAACCAATCTAATCGTGTTCACGTACGAAACAACGCTGCCCCGATCTGGGTGAAAAGAATCGCAGAATTGCAAATGAACCCATCAACGACGGTCCACTGAAACGCTACTCCGACAAACTACAAACATCGCACGCGCTGAAACACGAGTCAACTCGTCTCAGCCGGTTAAACGTGTCTTATTTATCTGAATACAAGGCCCGTGTACAACCGCGACAAGCGTGCAATATATCATACATATATTCGACTATCTTTTTCTATATCTCTGCGTATCAATTCGACGTCGTCTGTGCCCGGACGTTTATGCGAGTCGCGTGTGTTCCATGGTGCACCGAGCTGCCCACGATCTGTGTCGTATCACGAGTGAACGACACGACAGAAATATCGTCACGCTGCTGGCTGTTGTCCTGCGAGACATTCTTTTCCAACGATGTTAAATCTCATTGTGACAGTTCGTGACACGCGGGCCATTAGCAGGAATTGAGAAATTAGGAAATTTGTTGAACCCAGCAAGAATAATTGCTATTTAAATTCGCGGCTTGTCTCGTATGAATCGCGATCTTCGGTAAATTATCCGATGTATGAAAATCGAAGCCTGCAAATTCTTGTACAGAATTGAATTATTTAATCGTAGCTTGCAAATAAAAATATCAATATTGTGGGAGTGCGAAGCGCCCAACGTCCAGGTACAGGGCGTTTATGACCATGCTACCTGGGACACAGACGTTCTGCAGGCGTGCAGCGATGGCCTGCAGAACCGTGTGCCCTGTTTTCTAGGTTTTAAGGATGTGTCTTAAGGATACGAGAGAGAGAGACGAGAATGACTGAGGACGAATGGATGTATGAATGGAAATGACAGATTAGATTGAACTGTGGAGGAGTGTAGATCGCGGAGCAGAGTAGAGTAGAACAGTGTAGAATAGCGTAGACAGTGCAGTACAGCGTAGAAGGAATAGTTTAGTATTTTCTTAATAAATATATAATAATCTAAAGGGGACACGGTTCTGCAGGCCATCCTTGTTAATTATATCACACTGACACCGGCTGGATTTCATTGAAACTTCCAATCCCACAATATCCGGAAAGGATAAAGTATCTTCGTGCGAAGTGGATCGAAATTTTCCAACACTTTTCCGAGATCGCGAGGGATAGCTACTTATCGTAGAGGGGGGAGGGTAATGCACGTTTAACGAAGACTGGAATGACGGAGAAACGGTATCAGATACAGTATTGCGGTATAAATAGTGTTCAGCTAAAATCGGCCGCTGTCACCGGGTCATTGTGTCGTGTCGTGGCGATAAGCCGGCTTTTCTTTGTGCGCCAGAAACAGGTACGGCGCCATGGAATTGATCGATCATTCAACATCCTGGGCGCGAGTTGCCTGGCTGCCGAGTCGAGAGGTAGCTCGCTGAACGCTCCATTTAGCCCGGATCTGTGGGTGACTGTGCGAGCACGCGTGCCAATTTTTCCCCAGCTTTCTTAGAAATTATAATACCCACTTGAATATACAGTAACGATGCAACTATTCAAAATAAATATGTCATTGGGAGACAGTATTACTGTCTAAGATCCGACAGAAGAATTTTAAAGTACAATTTACTCCTCTATGTCCTATATTACTATTAAGGGGGGACACTCAATTCTTTTTCTATAAAATGTTAGTTTAATATCTGAAAAATATAATCCCAAAGTTTTATGGCGAAATTCGAGCTCTATTGGGTGCTACAGCTGATAAACGTCACTGATGTCCGCTCGGCACCAGGCAGCCTTCGAAACTTTAAACGCGTTTTCCCAAAACCTGTACATTTCAAATTGGTGGGAAAGATAACTCAAAAACTATTTAACCGATTTCATTCAAACTTGGCACAGATGTTTATTACACTATTACCTTCTATTTGAACTAAAATCATATTGAAAATCGTTCAAGAAAGTACTTTTTTATTGCAAAATTACTGTGGAAAATTGCACATTTTTGGTTTTTAGCCTGCCATTTCTGTAATTTTTGCATTTCACACAATCTTTTTAGTTCAAATAGGAACTACAAGTATTAACTACTAAAAAAAATAATTTCATATATATCAGACGAACGATGCGGTCGCTAGAGTTCCCGCCTTTTTGGAACTCACGCCGCGACCTGCCCGGAAAAATGTCCCGAAACTCCGCCATTTTTAAATTTTGTCAAGAAACAAAAATATTTTGGTGACACTTAAATATATAATAAATAAGCCTCTAAGTTACAAAAAGATAGAACAATTGGTATTCTATAAAAAAAACTTTAAAAATCTCCTAACTTTCATGCTTCTAATTGAGTGTCCCCCCTTAAACCCTTCGCACCGGCGGACGAGATATCTCGCCGCGTGATTTCGTTCATGATATGCTATGGACGAGATATCTCGCAACGCAATGACTTTCATGCGATGCTATGTACGAAATATCTCGCGATACAAAATCGTTCATGCGACGCTGTGTACGGAATATCTCGCGAAGCAACACCGTTCGCGTGCTGCTTTAGACGAGATACCTCGCGTTCGCCTACCCGTTTTCAATGTTTACAACTGAATGCCACATTCATAGTGACCTACGAATTCATTTTGATCCAAATCGTTGGACGAGATATCTCGCGCTGTAATAGAAAGGCTTGCGAGATATTCCGCACACAGCGTCGCACGAACGATTTTGTGTCGCGAGATATTTCGTACATAGCATCGCATGAAAGACATTGCCTTGCGAGATATCTCGTCCATAGCATATCATGAACGAAATCACGCGGCGAGATATCTCGTCCGCCGGTGCGAAGGGGTTAATGTCCCATAATTAAAATTAATACTAAATTAATGAGACATTCAAAGCACTCTCTAATCAAACCTTCGCGTAATAAATCGTGGACGATTGATCGATTCAGGTGCTGACTAAACAAAACCGTAGGTGGGAATTATAATCAATGTATGTATGTGTGATTCAATTTTAATTTACCACGGGTGAAGTTTGTCGATCGTGGTCTAGCCGGGTATCGATCGCCAGTGGATCTACCGAACGATCGAGTTGCACGATTGAAACGCACAGCCAGGTAACGTGCGTGTCTCTCGGCAATTGTTGCCATTCTGAACGGTCCACTTAACCCGAGCGTATTGGCATTGGAGATACCGGTGTTCGATACCGTCTCGCACATTGGTGTACGCGATTTAATTATCCAACATCGCTTGTCGACTTGCCCCCGCCCCCTAAAAGGTCACCGTTGTTCCCCTGCGGCTTTTCTTTTCCACATCTTTCGTGGAAAGTCGTGTACGTGATGAAATTCGACGAGGGAAGGGGTTACACGGATTCGGAGATACAAGCCTGGCGTCTTAATTATGAAACAATGTTGCGTTTCCACGGGGAAAGGAGACTTTCTGGTTTAGCAGCCGGATCTTTCACTGGCTACGCTATTGTTCTGTCAATTGAATCGTTTAATATCACCGGTTACGAAACGATGTTAATCTTTTCGTTTCACTAATTGCGCTTTCGGTAGATTGTGGTAAATCATTTTTCAGAATAGAAATTTCTTTTGGCTTACATTACTCGCATGTGGGCTGTCAGACGTTTAACATTTATTTTCAACATTAGACTCATAATAAATGCAGGTAATATTAATTTTCCTTTTATATATTTCACTAAAATGCCTTTATAGGTTTAACGATACCGATAATATTGCAGATATTCGCAGGGAATATTGACGTCACGAGGGTACCATAAATCAGTAATTTCTTCAGCATGCAATATCCGAAGGGAAGATGGTGAACGAATGTTGAGGAGGCGGTAGCAACAATTTCAATGGCCAGAATTGCAGTTCGTTTATCCATCCTAGCCGCGTACCAGAGGTTCGTCTGATGGGAGTTATGGTACTGAACGGTGTTTCCGTGGTAACTGGGAGGTGAAATTTTCAAGGGAAGTCGACGGGGCAAGTGATTGACTGCTCGAAGGTGTAAGCGGTCCGAAACCACAAGGCGCTGGAATCAATTTACGCGGTTATAAACAGCCCTCGACCGTCATTAGGATAATTTCTGTCCCAAGGCGTGTGGGTGGCAGATGTACGGGGCACCGTTACGAAAGCAGATTGCGTAAATCGTGAATTAACGACCAAGGATTTCGCGCCGACCGATGACCCCACAGGATAACGGGGGGGAGAACGATTGATTTCCAATGAAATCGCCCCCAGGTGATCCCTCGGGCGGGATAAAAATCGCTTCTGAAAGTACCCGTGATTTTGCCTGGAAATAAAATTATTTTAGACACCCTGTTCATTTTCTGGCTACACGGAAATATTCTTGCGATATCAAAAAGACAAATGCTACTGGCATTCGGAGTACATTGGATACTGTAACGAAAGGGTTACAATTTGGGGGATATGTATCAAGAAGGATATGCAATAGGGTGATAGATACAAAAATAATGCAGGTAGACGCGAAGGAAAGATGACGCAGGAAATGGTTTTCAAATATTTGCAGGCAAATAACTTTTTGTTTTCACTCGATCCTTTTCTTTCTGTCTAATAGTAGGTACTGTTCGTGCTAGTTAGCCACGCTAATTTAACGATAATTCGAAAGTTTAGCGGCTCCGTTGAGTTAGTAACGAGTTAATTGTGAGCACGTGCAAGCGTGCTATTTAATGGAACGGCTTAGGGTCGGTGGTTCGCCGTAATGAGAGGCATTTCTTACGTGTCGGCCGCGAGGCCTCTTTGTTCGTGCCGCTCACGACATCGCCGTGCTCGGCACTGCTTGTAATTATTACAAAGTTGAAGAAAACGCGCCGGACCGGGGAGGGAAAAAGGGGTTGGAACGCTGGGACGACTGATTAAGATAATTGAGACATCCGTCTACCTTTCCGAGGAATTTTAGTCGCTTATTTCTTAAATAACAGTAAATCCGTGATCTATAACTCATTCACCCTGTAGCCCAATATATAAATAAAAACTGTAATTTTAGAATTATCAACCATGTAAGTATTTCCGTTTACAACCTGGAAATTAAAACTGTTCTCTTTGTATTTATGAAATACCTATATCGAACTTACACTCAATGGATATTCGTATAATGTTCTCAACTATAATAATCATAATTGAATCTACTCCTTAATGCAGTCAGCGTTACAACACAGAGTCCTTAATCCTTAAAAAAACGAGAGCTTAAAAGGTTATCTGTCAAATGAGCGAGGCCACTATTAATTTCACGAAGCGAACCATTCATCCCCTCCTTTCACTTAACTCGCCCGAGCCACACAGATCTACATCTTCAGCCCTCTCGAGTACCAGCTCTTTGACCAGAGATTACGCGACGATCCAATGGACGGGGCATCGATTATCCTCGATTATTCGCACGCTCGAGTGGACTTCCGTGGCGAGCTGATTGTCCACCGATTAGCAGCTCTAAACCGAGAGGAATCTTTGCACTTGATCCTCGTCAAAATCTCCATTATACGATTCACACAGAAACGCTCCACCTGTCTGGCGTTCGACAATAAATCACGCCGTTTTTAATACCGGACGAACCAGGTGAAAAAGTAGGATGTAAAAATTTGGAGAGCCATAGGAGGTCTGGCGAACATGGACGAAGAAGGGATACTGTGATCACTGCGCTTGGAACGAGGAGGACAAGGGAGAAAAGAAGGAGCGAGGTCTGCCTCTCTCTTTCGCGAGACGATGATCACACGGCGATTCACGACCTGTGTATTCAACGATGATCATTAACCGACTATTATACGCTCCTTCGAGAGGGCAACGACTAGTTTTTTCGTACAGTCACTATACGGCTGCCACTCGCTGCTAGGACGGCCAGAAGCGAGATAGATGAACAGGCAGAAGAATATTGGAGTATTCAGGTGATGCGTTACACTTGTCGGCCTCGCTTTGTTCGGAATCGCACGCCGCATTATGCCGGTCATTATTCATTCGAAGGGATTGCCTGGCACGGATTTGTTCCTCGATTTTCCCCAATTTTTGTTTGGAATGGAGAAATGATTGGGCAGAGGCGGTGTTCAACGATGCTTAAAAGGGTACGCGTTTCAGCTATTAATGGTTTTCATGTTATAATACAGCCTGTAATTGTATGAACGACCGAGATGCATTAATTTGATATAAAAATTATTGGCAAATTATATAGAGACGGTAGGGGTAAGTAGATATTTCAGGAAATTGAAAGTGAGACAAAGGTTGGTGTATTACGGGTCTACTATTGCAAAATTAATTTTCTCGTCGAAGCACTAATAAACGATTGTTACTCATTGTTCTCAAGAACAATGAGTACCACGTCTATCGCTAGAAAATGATGAAGTATTATCTGTTATCTACATATGTATGTATATACTGATTCATTCAGTCAATGCTGTACACGCATCTGGGGGTGGGCAGCAAAATTAATGAAATTATAAATACACCGATACATTCATGGTATCAATGCTGACAAAAAAATTGAGATAATTCTTTACAAAATTTCATTCATATTCTACGATCAAGTGGCTCATTCGTTCGTACCACACGAAATTAACACCGTTTCGAATGTACAGTCCCACAAATCAGAAACAAAAATTGACTCATAACCACCGTCGTATCTCATCGCGTAATGATCGTATTTATTTCGAAGATGACCACCTTGGACCTTACAGAAAAGCATTCCCCACAATTCCTATTTTTTCTAAGATCTCTGTCCGAGATTCCAGGAGAAGAGCCAACGTAAATGAACGCTGCGCGCTCCTCGGCAGCTTTTAAGCATGCGTACGTAATGACAGGGTGCGGAGGGCTGCCAAGGCCGCACATATAAATATCTTGGTCCAAGTCGAGGTAATGATTTCGGGAGCGTGTAGGCCCAGCCATAAATTCTGGGCCCATTTACGGGACAGATGCGCCGATAACTCGAACGTGGCCCCCCCCCGTTCGTCAGCCCTTTTCGAATTTGGATCTTCGGGAAGGCCACGTTGAATCGAACACCGATAATTATTAAGTGACGGTTAAAACTTAAGAGAACGGTGGTTAAAACGCGGCTGTCAAAGAAAATAGCCTTGTGGTTTGCGCGTGTTGTTTTCAGGCGGTCAGCAAGGTTCGAACGTTTTCATTACGACGCTGTCGAACATTTTCGTTCTTCGGTTCGGCATATTCTCGTTGACATCACAGTAGTATCTGTGTAAAGAGAAAATTAATTACAACATTAATCGTTCTTGGAAAAACATTCTAAAAATCTTACGATTTATGACTATTTATTTTATGACTATGGACTACTATCTATGTATATAGATTTGTAAAAAGAAAAGGTATTAAAAACAGGGCAGTTCCTGGGTTATTGGCCGCCCAGGTGCAAAAACAATACCGCCGCCCCTATTAATTTAATATTATTTAATTAAGAATTTGATATGCAGTATTTAGTTTTATATCTATATATACATAGTATTAAACAGTTATCGTGTAAAAGAAATATTTCTTTATCTTTATTTTCATAAAATGAAGCAAAGATGCTTAAAAAGTAAATAGTTTTATTTAACATTTAATTTACACAAAGTCATCAAAGAAATAACAAAGGCAACTATCAGTAACAAGTATAACGAAAATACAATTAATGTCCGGTCGTATAGGCTCGTTTTTGTAATAATCATGTTACAGTTGTAAATATTGATCATTTAATCCAACAAATGTAGCTGAATACCATATACTATTTTGGGCTGTATATAAAACTTAATTAGATTAAATTACTAATTAAATTAAATTACTATTGTTATTAGTCAAAATTTTACATATATTGAACGGTCTGCGGTCGCCCCTAAATTTGGCCGCCCAGGTGCGGGGGCACCTTTCGCACTGCGGCCAGGAACGGCCCTGATTAAAAATGTAATATTATTGCCGATCCGGAATTTGCATTAATCACACTTTCGTTTATAATAATCCTTCATATTATTTCTCGTGATGATAATCTGAATGATTTAATTTGCAGCCAAACCTTCGATTCAACCTACCAATATCGAAACAGAATTTCGTTTCCTGTTTCGTTAAGTCTTATCTTTCCTCATTGTCAGCCAAATACACCGTAGTAATCGCAGTCACGAAAAAGGAGAGCTCGAGTCATTAATAAGCGCAACACCTTCATCCGTTCGACCCACGTCTTCATTAGCAGCGAGTCGAGCGTGGCCCATTAGTTTTCCGTGGCTGCGACACGTGCACCATTAGGAATGATATTTAATTAAGCGGCGGAATAATTGGAAATATTCCAGGATGCTCCATGTCGAATCAGGGGGGCGCGTCCCGGGCCACGTTGGCGTAATTAAAACTGTGGGATCGTTACGCCTGCGTTTTACCTTTCGCCTGGATAACAGCACGTGTACACGTGTGCACGCGTGGCAGGCGAATTTTTCCGCGGTGACTCGTCGATGCCGATGTTGCGTGGGACTCGCGCAGGTGCATCTTCGATTGGCCGTTCTTTGTTGCAAACTCCTCAACGACGACACTGGGAAATCAACGTCCACGGACATTTCCGTAGACCTCTTGCGATGATTTGCATGTTAATTCAACGTTGATCAACGTGTCGTTAAACGCGTGATTAATAACGTCTTGGGACTGCTGTCGTCGTGGGTTGTACGATGACAGTGAATGACTCTGCTCTCTGAATGAACCCCGGGGAAATTAATTTATGGACATGTTAAGAATTTGTTGATATTAAAGGTAAGGTGTAAGATAGGTAGTTCTTTCCCGGTCAATTCTGGGGTAAACACTGAGTGGTCAATCACAGTTCATTTACCAAAAGGCATAACCTTCCCCACTCCGTGGCCAGATCCTCCAGGAAGAGTTTCCCTATTCCTTGGAAATACGGCGACAAGCCGATTGCCACATGTATTCTTTACTCGACACTAATAAACAATCCCTCGACACCAGATAGTTGGAAGACCCAATACGGTCGCCAGCTATCGTCGGTCAACGGGATGTTCAGTTTCATTCATTCACTTTCAAAACACCCCTAATAAACAGTCAATCCTTGGACATTCGATAGTTGAATAGCGTCGGGCCACCAGCCATCGTCTGCCGCCCAGATTGCCCATTTGCAAAACACTCTCCAAACGTACCCAGGCTAATTCCCCATCATAAATCGGTCCCTTTCCTTTCATTAAAAATGCGCTGTCGCTAACAGACAGGTTTCATTATTCAATCGGGATTAACATCAGAATTGAAAATATTTTCCAACGAGCAGAACTATCAGATATTCTTCGTTCAATTATACAGAACGGATGGCATTTATTTTTTGAAGACACTTGAACTGTGTTTCCTAGATAACAGTTTCAGAAATGGGGCTACTTTTTTCTGGTAAAAAATCCTGTTGATTCAAGTCTCTGTACCACCTATTAATTTAATTTGAGCGAGGAATGTCTGAGGGCCAGGAAAATATTATTCTCAAAATAAATTCTGTTGAACGTAATTCCAAAATTGAACATCCTGACAATATTGAACAAGCCTTCAAACCAATTATTATTAGCAATTGTCCATCGTGTTGTATACCAACTTACTCACTACTTTTAGTCAGCTTATATGACAAGCTACGAATTAGTCATAGCGCCTGCTAGTTTTAGATAAACAGTACTTTCCACTCCGATACCAAACTTTCCAAGTATCCTCGCGATACGCAACAACCCCAACCTTTACCCATTAACCATCCTCTGATCCCTGAACTTCAAACTCCCTTTTCCATCCTTTACTAAACCACAGATAATTCCTACTCCCCCATTTTTACAATCATAAATATATTCGACCACCATCCAACAGAGCCAGAGCTCCCTTAGACTAGAGTCCGCACACCACGTACATAGTTCTACTCGAGCAAAATTGTTACGGGAAATACCAGCCGTACTTCGCCGCTCCGTTGTTCCGTCTAAGTGTCCGTAAAGCTTAATTGTACTTATCCAATATAATAAATAAAGCTCTGCGGAATACAACAATCGTCCTAGTAAATCCTGGATATATTCGTCCTCGCAATCAGCAACCCTACGGTGATTACGAATTTCTATCTCACGAGGAGCAAGCGAGACTAATCCCCGATATGAAAAGGCACAGAGACAGTTCGAACGGTTCATCGTCCAAGACCCGTTCGGTCCGTACGAAATCGATAAAAAGTCGAAGAGCCGTTACACCTACCGGTAAGCGGATTGGTATCTTCGCTTCCCTGTCAGCTCCACCTTCCCTTCATTTCCTTATTGTTCCAGGAGGATCTTCCTGCATGGCCGTGCTCGTGGGCCTCGCAAAGAACCGAAGGATTGCGTGCGCCGCGAAGGTGAAACTAATAACAGCGGCACGCCGTTCGCCTCTCGGCAAACACGCAATTACGCCTGGATGGTGCGCCATGAATCCAGCTACCGCATTACGGGATCCACCGAACGAAATCACGTTCCACCATCGCACGCACAGGGAAAAAGCGATCGTTCGTCCCTTCCGCCATCGCGTCGCGTCGGGCCAAAACTTCAACGTTTCCCTGTCTCATTCTCTCCCTTTTGCCTGCCGTAAAGTGTACCTTTAGTTTTGCCACGCTTCCATTTTTCTGCCCTTCGCGAGAAGGGCAATTAAAGGTGCGTGTTTAACAACTTATACGATCACAATATTGTGTGACTGACAAGGGAGTTTCGGCAACTCGAAAATTCAGGAAAATTGGAAACTTTGCACAAATGTAGTTCATGTTACACTAACACTGAGACAATTTTTCTTTTTTGCTGAAGAATTGTCCTAGGGATGAAAACACCCCTCCAAAGAAATCTGGACTTTTCAGGTTATCGTGAGTAATTAAGAAACTGTTTAAGAGAGTTGCGAGAAATAAAAACAAAATTTATTTTTACAAATTTTCAATAAGTATTTTTTTTTAATATCTTACACATACGTATTACAGACCATAACGATCTATCCAACTTTTAATTTAACTTTTTTCCTGCATCTTAACACTTATGTTAGCAACGCGGTACCCGGGTACCCATTTCTATGGGTATTTGCTTTAATAATATTTGTTTACTTGATAAAAATCGCAAATCCGCACCAGTTCTTAATTCTTTGAACAATTTCACGTCAACCTACGTTTTGTGAAAACAAATTTATGCAAAATATTTTAAATAACTAAGCTTCGAACTTATTCACCATTTTGGTTGCTAACATAAGGGTTAAACAGTTTCTTAATTATTCACGATAATATGAAAAGTCAAGACTTCTGGGTGTTTTCACTCCTGGAACCGTTTCTCAGCAGGAAACAAAATTGTTCCATTGTTAGCATAATATGAGCTACAACTGTGCAAAGTTTCGAATTTTTCTGAATTTTCGCGTTGCCGTGTTTTCTTTTTGATCGGTCCTACCACGTTAATACAGTCACGTAAAATTCCTGACCGAACAATTTATTGCGGCCACGCTCTACGGTACTCGAGGTATCTGAAGAATTCTCGAACTTCCATCGAGAGATAGGATCTCGGCGAGAGATCGAAGCACAGCCTCCTTAGCTCGTCCGTTATACTTTTCCACGGGGATCGGTTCTAAGGCACGGTGAATCACGAATGTGGGTGATTTCCTCTTACGAAATGAACATCCCACGTACAGTTATTCGCGGCATGCATTTAACAGGGCGACATTTAATCCGGCCCCCGGCCAGGTCAACCGTCTGCTATTGCATAATGCACAGGTGACATCGCGCGGTGCCCTCGCAGCGTGCCTGCGTTTAATACGTACGCGTTTCTTCTCGTCGCGTGCGTGTATGTCACGTCATTACCATGCTCGCGAGGAGACCTCACACTCGACGCTATGTCGCGCGATCTCCGCGTGGGCTAAAACTATCTGCAATGTGATGTCGCATAATACGGGACTCGCTGATCTTACGGACATCACGTGAGCCTCGTTTCGAAACGGCCGCCTTCCTTCCGGTTCTTCGATAACGGTCCTCCTTGACGAACGATCGCGATTGCGCTTATACGATCCCTCAAACGCGTTGGAGAGAATTTGTGTTGCATTGTGATCGCAAACCTTTGTCGAATGCAATGACACCAGAGAGAGCTTTGGAACATACTAAATACCATAACAAAATCGTTAATGCAATCTTGTAACCGTAAAGAAAAGTACTGAAATATTAACTATAAAAATATATGTGCTGAAAGTGTAACACCTGTTGGAAAGTGTAGTATATACCTACGTGAAAAACTTCCATAACGGGAGAATTTACACAAATTCCTTAAAGGATTCGTAAATCGCTAATAAGCAACGATGTTTTAGAGAATGGTTAATAAAGAAACGCGTGCCATCAAATCTGTTAACTTTCGACGACGAATGCTGCTCCCCGAGTTCATAAATAAGAAAACAAAAATTGACACATTGTTCCTCACATATCCATCTTTCTCAGACAACCAAAATTTTTGTCTCTTGCAAAACTTTGAAAATTGACTTTTGTCCGCTTTTTCGGGCCAAATAGAGCACTGTGCAACGGATGGTTGCGGTAAAAATTGTGCAAACTGCGGAGGATTGGTCGCGATCATGGATCTTAATATTGGAATAGAATTTTTGTGAGGTTTAATCCTTGGATGAAATAAATAAAATAGATTGATTAGATCCATACAGCTACGTCATAAAGCCGCAGGAGTTCAAAGATCGGCAATTTTTCGGTCACAATAGAGTGGTCCTTTAATTAATTTTTGTTGGGCAGTGTAGTTAGTCTGTTTTTAAAGTTCCAGAAAGATTATCGGAAATGCTTGGAGAACTTAATCTCGAAGCAGATAATTTTCAGGTTCAATCGTTCGAATTGAAGAGTGATCGTCTATATGGAGCAAGGTAAATCGCAGGTATCGTGTGATGCGTTTCCAGGGCCAGGCTTATCTGCCGTGGTTCGATAAATCGAGGCGGAAAGCGAGTCTGAATAAACGAGACAGCCTCGTAATACACGCTCCACCGTCGTGCTCGTGGATACGCGAAATAAACGATCCGCGGGTTAGGCATCGCCAACATCGGTGTGTAGGCGACTTACGTGGATTAAGTTATGGTGGACCTTGCTGCGTGCATGGTGCAACACCAGTGATCTTTTGCACCGTGTTGCTAGTCGATACCTCGGATGCTCGTAGATCGATCGTTCGCGATAGCTCGTTTCCTCTGCTCGCCCCTTCTTCACTGTCCAAGTGAAGGAAAGCAAGAATGAAATTTCTCTGAATGAACACCTTGAATCGGAAACTTCTCGCAGAAATATCTCCGACAATTATTTCAACGAAAATAAGATAAATGGAAAATTAAAATATTCTAATAGATACAATTTTTCCATGTGATTCCTATTTTTTTAAATACCTAAAATATTTTTATTTACCATCTACAGGCTGTCGAAGGAAAATTCGAGAAATAAAAAGAATAGTAAAATCCCATTTCCCTTTCCATTTTCCATAAAACGTTTTCCTTGAATTTTCCATAAGCGTACCCATCATAACGAGCGGAAATGTGATCCAACAGACAAATGCCGCAACGCATAGGCAGCCTGCTCTTAGAATAGCATTACAATTCTTTGGCAACTAGTATCAGCGTAAATATCTCGTGATTGCTTTCCTTAATAAGCGAACGTCCAGTTCGTTCCGGTACAGGGGGATCGCTTATATCGAACGAAACGAAGATTCCTGAGACACTGCTGATATTTCGCTTTGTTCCATACTGTTCAACCATCGCGCGTTTTGAAAGCTTCACCTTTTGCGCCGGGGAATAAATTACTGACAAATCACCTGCACGGTGTTTGCCGCGAAGCGAAGAAAAGCGTTTCGTATACCGTACACTCTCCAACGCCTCTATCCGTTCGTTCTGCCTTGTAAAATCTATAGTGGAAGTCAATTGCGTGTTGTCAATTGCTCCACGTTCCCGACGGTAATTAAAATAAATAATAAACACTCGGGTGGTTAAGCGTCGTAATAAATTCCCCTGCCAGGTGTCGTCTTAAATAACCAATAGCTCGCGTTGCGAACGTGATCTTTATTAATTAGAGAAATTTCTGCCGCTCGTCGCATTTGCAAACTTCGTGAACTTCGAGCGATGAGTATGCAGGTAACGTGTATGTAATTTCCTATTAATTATCACAGGTATTATTATCGAACCGTCGAGATTGTTGGCAGGTCAGAACTGCGATCGTTTCGCAGATTTATTTGCACTGCATTCCCAAGCTTCCTCTGGGTCGCAGGTGTGATCGAGAAAGTCATCGATCGGATCGATAGGCATCTCGTGGAAAAGTTCAATTCTCTGGCGCCACGTATAGTATCTATCTGCGCGCACTGTGATTAGAGGTGGGAGTTAAACGGTGAACACGCACGTTTCACGCACGCAATACACCTTGATCACCGGGAGGCGTATGTATAGGATAAGCATGAGACACCTGGGTCACGAAGCTGTGGCGCTTTGGAAAGGTAACTCGCGAACGATGATATATGTCGAGGCAAAAGTTGACCGCCCAGACGCCAGTAGACGCCTTTTGAAAACAATACGCGCCGTCTCCTCGGTGTTCCCTTTATTTCTCTATCGTAGACATCGTTTCTGAATGGGCCCCTCGAGAATACACGCTGGCACGCGTGGGCAGATCCTTGGGTCTGCCCAGTCGTTTAACAGCAACGTTGACTTAATTTCACTGCTTTGACGCTGAGAAATTTATTGCTAGATGGGAAATTCTGAAGGAGTATACAACGTGGACTGACGGTATCGCAGAGAAGACGAGACGTTTGAACATTAATATGTTTGCAGATATAAACATTGTAATAAATGAAGAATGTCGACGTTTATTATTTTGGGAATTCAAAAATTCGAACCTCCGCGTGCTCAACGTTTCGAAATATTGCAGATTATTCTATGTGCGCGTGGGTTTCGTTAAGGATAAGTTTGGCCTCGTATTTTGGCTCTAGATAAAGATCTAATTAAACATATTTTTCTTCGTGCGTGCTCGAGGCGAAGGAGCGCTTAGGTTTAAAGGAGACACATCACATGAGGGGTATGTAATAAGTTCCTTATCGCGGTCGTGTATCTCTAGAATACCGCAATGCCCTAGAGTCCTTAACCTTGGCGCGTTATGGGCTCGCGATTACCAGCGTGAGTGGTAAAGAGAGCACACAGAATGGTATAAAACATTGGCGTTCAATCTGAAATTACGCAGTGCAAAATAGGCATACGCTCGTTTTATTCTTTTTGGAAGCAGTACTCAAATTACAGTAATTTCTATTCCATCTCATATCAGTTATAAAATAGAACATTCTCCATCTACTACTTTCTAAAATTATTTCTAGCGCTGGTCACTTTAACAACCTTCAAAAAGTAATTGGAAAAATTGTTAAACACAAAAGAAGCAATTCTTCAATAATTCAAATGCTTGATTTTGATCCTCCATTCACTAATTAACGATCGAACAATACCCACCTTTATTTCTCAGAATAAAATAGTGTAACGATAACTGGAACCTCTAGAGCTCGGAAACCTCTATAAGACGAAAATTCTTTTAATTCCCTTCCGCTCCGCTGCAAAAACCTCTACAAGTCGAAAAAAAACTTACTTTAACTCGAATTATTTGCCACATGTCCAGATGCATCATTTTACATTTGTAACTCGAATTTAGAGTAGTCAAACCTCTACTAATCGAAGCTTACCTCTAGAAGTCGAACTTCTATCGCTGCTGCCTCTGCAACTCGAAGTTTATAACTTTGTGTCAGCAATCATTCAATTGTTTCCTTCCTTTCAACAGTTAGGATTGTCTCAAAACATAAAATAACAACGTGCATATCCATGGAAGCTAATCGTTTTTCGTCAATTTTCATGGATAAACAATGTGTTAATGCATTAACTCATAGCAAAATTGCTGCCTTTTTGAATAATAAGAAGTTGGTACATATATGTATGTATAGTGACCTAACTTTCGTCTTCTGATTACGTTTATATATGTATTCAATAAAAATGTAAATCACGCGGAAAAATTTAATTTGCTTTCCTTTCCGTCTTCGCAAGTCGGAAAGTTGACCGTCATACAAAACCTCTCTTACTCGAACACTCGATAACACGAAACCTCTATAACTCGAAGTTTTTTTCTCTTCCCTTGAGAATCGAGTTATCGTGGTTCGATTGTAATATACACTTCGATACATCTATCGGAGTCTTCCCTTCGCTTTATAAAAATAATGGAGCGGAAAATTGAATCCCCGAAAGTCGACGCCGCTGGCAAAAAGTTCTAGCTCTGCACGAGGTCTCCGGAGGCCCGTTATCGGCGCTATCGGGAATGATAGATTGCGGGCGGCGGCACGATAAATCACTGGATCGCACCGCGAGGAGGATCTACGAACGATCCACTCCGCGGCTGGGCTGTCGATCAGCGGCTGGAGCGTGCTCCTCGCCGATAACCATCGACGACGAAAGTATTAATTATTATTTGCTAGCCGCGCTTTTCAATTTGTTTCGGCCGGAACGCGGCTGGTACCGTTTCACTTTGCACCGCGAAAGTGACGAAACCCCGCTGGAACGATTTCACTTGGCGCAGATAAATCACCGCTTCAGGATTCCACTTTTACCGTGCTGCCCCGCCGTCGATGATGCACGGCGAGGCGCAGGTGTCGAAAGTGAAAGAGAGAAGATTGTTCAGGTGTCAGAATTTAATGGGGTTGCATTCAGCTATTCTGCGATACCGTTCGGTGTGCAACTATAATAATGTTGCTCGTGCAGCAAATAATCATCGTGATTATTTGGACATTTTATTGGTGGAATGACTGTATGGAGTAATTAATAAATAAAAAGAAACGAGATTTCAATGCATATTTAAGTTCGAAGACGATAAGGAATTTATATAGGGTGTCCCAAATTTCACGCAAGATTTCAACTTTGCGCTACTTGTGCGGTAAAGTGTTGGCAACGAAAAAGAAAGCCCGCGTGACAGCTGACAGTTCAGGGTTATTAAAAATGGAGCGCTGCACGAAAGAACAACGGGTTTTCATTGTTGAGCAATATTTTAAAAATAAAGAAGTCATTTCCTGGTCGTGTAATTTCCCATTTTGGTGATCAGAATTGGCCAGATCGTGCGATTTAACGCCGTTGGACTTTTTTCTTTGAGGTTTTTTGAAGTCTGAGGTTTATGCCAACAAGCCCACGACCACCCACGCCTTGAAGGAGGAAATTGAGCGCTGTATCAACGAAATTCAGCCACATTTATGCAAAACGATCATGGACAATTTCAAGAAAAAAGTGCGTATGTGCCAGCAAAGCCATGGAGGCCATTTACCCGATATTCTATTCCATAGATAAACCTGTACTGTGTACTTTATGAATCAATAAAAAAATTACAAGTTTTAATTATAAACCTGTGTTTTCTATCAAAAATACTTCTTGCGCGAATTTTGGGGCACCCTTTATGTAGGAAGGTTACCTTAGAGCTTCATTCCAGAGCTTCCGATTGCTACTTCTTTAGTTCGTAGAGCGTGAACAAGTATTCTAGGTGTAACACTTCATGCCTGCAGCGACATATGAACACCTTATAATTTTGCAACGGCCGATTTTTAAACCTACATTTAATAAGACCCCACTTTTACAGACGCATGTCCAACTTCGACGCCATGAAGAAGAAAATGGGTTAGAATTTAGAGAAACGATATATCACACGTAAATACGATAAGGTCAATTACAAGCGTGACAGCGGCAAAAATGAACATGTCAAAGAGAATTCGAGGCTCAGAATATAAACCCGAGTTTCTAATTGCTGTATAAAGTACAGTCGCATATTGCCACCTGGCGCCAGTTCACGTGAACGATTCTACACCATATAATTTCGTCTCGACTGTTGCAACTCAATCTTCACGCCACAAGGGGATTAAGCTCATAGAAAACATCGTTTTACGACTCTTGCATTCACTGTGTACCAACTCTTCAATTAACAAAATGGAACTCTGCGAAGAAATTCAATGCTTTGTCTTCTTAAAATCGATTGCACGAAATCATTTTAGAACAGACGATTGCAATTCAATACGTGAATTTGCTAAAGTACAGAAAAATTGTAATCTTTGCGAGACATTGAAACCCAGGAATGCTCGTCCTGAGCAGATGTTTCCCAGAGAATTATTAACCCCTTCAGCGATGCGTTTCAACAGCGGCACTTTTATTACTGCCTTCAAAGCTGGCCTGGCAATGTCGTCGTGGTGATTTTCGCTAATTGCACGTCTAAAATCCTCCGAGACTTAACGACATAATCGTCCGCGTAATGACAGGTTGAGTGTGCCGAGTCCAAGCAACACTGACACTGTTACGGTGTTTATTGAATTAGTTAATTACATAGAGGCGCTGGCTACGTTCGAGCAAGTGGTGCTAGGCAATTTGTTCGCGTCAACTATTTTGGCAGGTCTACAGATGCTCCCTTCTTTTTATTACTACGTCTTAATTCGTGGGTTGCACCGATTTAAATTGTTTGCCCTAAATTAACGCTACGAATTTTCTAAAAGGGAAGGTTCGGCACCTGTTCGGTTTTATGGGGTGAAATCAGCCCTGGAGAAAAATTCAGTTTTGTAAACGTAATAAAGCGGGGCAAGTTTCTATTTTACGTTTTTTAAATATCTCTCAGCGTTCACTGCGGAATATTTCACAGGAAAGAATATTCTGAATTTTTTTCAAGGGCTGATTACACCCCTTGAAATCGTATTATGGCACGAAAGGAAAATAGGGTTGTATTACGGATGACGTACTTTACTTGTATGCAAAGTTTCATAAGTTTCTGAATCTTCGGGTTGTCTTGTAAGGCAATTAAAATTTCCAAAGTGATACATTTACTTTCCTCTCGCGATAAGATTAGTAAGTTGATTTTGTCTGGAATGAGAAAATATAAGAAAAATTCATGAATTTCTTTCGAACAGCTCTGAAGAAGCGATTGCTTGGCTGAAGTATGAAAGGAGTGCCTTTTCCAACAGGATACGTCACAATGTTCTTAAGAGATCGTCAGGATCCACTCGATTATTGCTACTCTGTTATAAGTGTTATCACGCCATTAGGTCGCCATTCTGTGTCAAGTAACGTTTATTTAACCCGCCGCGTGGAGCATTCAAAGTATGTATAGAAGTCTCCATGAAGGTGAAAGAATTGTATCGAAATGATTAAAAAATGATTGTACCTATTATTACAAACTTTCAGTCACGCGAATTCAGTATAATTTTAGTTTAAACGCCAAAGTCGAGAATCAAAATATCTCCGCTATTTGTAATTAATTATTATTTATATATCCTGCGTAAATTTGATGTTTAGAAAATTGCTTTTCAAAGTAAAATCGCAAAGAACCACACAATATACATTTTAGCTCCGCATTCAGCCTCTCGCTGCCACTAAATCCACTGCCCTGACTTTGCAAACAAAAAAATTGCATGAAGCGACTGCACGTATAACGAGATATCAATGGATCGTCGATTATACACAGGGCTCCGAGCAATCCCCCCGTTTCTAATTCCCCTGTGACGGCGACAACGAAGGATCGAGCGTTGTTCCGAACTCCTACATTCGTAATCCCGTGTTCCTCGATGGTGGTTCACCGTCGTTCCGCACGAGCGACCTGTACACGATCCAGTTGTGCTTAGAAAAAGGTGGTCAGTGCGCGCACGTAGGAGGTAAACACGCTGCACTTCAACCGGGCCACGGAAACCGACGGTCAATTCACAATTGAGCTTGCAAAAAGATCCACTAACAATCATAGGCTGAATCAGATGCACCACTACCACAACTGGCAATCGAATAAACGTATCGACGCAAGTCGTTTCTACTCATATTTTCATTGCCGAGAAAATGTAGCAAGTATATCATTGGTATCGCTGTTAACAAAAAAATTACATGTTTAAAAATAATGTGTGAAATCGCTACAATACTAAATTGAATAATTAATGTACAGTCGCCTCAGAAAGTAAGTTAACGTTCTTATCAATAGTGTAATTGTATAATAATGTAGAGGGATAAATTGGAAGAGAAAATGGTTTATTGCAGAAAATGTAATTTATGTAAATACATAAATTATAAATTATAAATAAATTATAAATATAATGAGATTCGATGGCCGTCTTTCACATTCAAGCGTCGGTTGCCAACTAACTTATTTGTTAATAACTCATTCGCCGTTTGTCAATGTTAGGTACGTTTCCTTGGAAACACTCGGCTAGTTTCACTCTCTACAATAATAATTATAATGTATATATAACTATTATAATGTATGTTTACATGTTTTTATTTATTCTTTATAGTACAAGTACATACAAAAATAAGTTACAACAATTTACATACATCGCTTCCATTTGCATAAAAATGCCAATCGTTTACCTTACTCTGCGAGGCGACTGTGTACATTATTTGAGTGGACGAAGAATTACGCAGGATTATTGATTAAATATCAATTCACACTTTCGTTCTCCACTGAACGGGCGTTTACTTTTGCACTCCAATAATCGAGCTACACTTTTCCGTCGACTATAAACGCATCGCGTTCTCAATACACGTAGAAACAATCTAATTGTTATCGCGCACTTTCCATCGTCGGCTCTCCAACGTTCCCCGCAAAGAAAACTTACGCAACCCGAAAGTACACCGCCTGTGCACGTCCGCGGGCGTTAAAAGCTCCGCTACCACGGCCCTTCGATCTCTAAAATCCTACTCCCCCGTCTAATCATTGAAATCTCCTCACACGAAACAACGAACCGTTCTAAACCAAACAAAAAAAACACACTCTTTCCAACTACGCGTTTACCATTTCCATTTTGCTCGTGCTCGTCCTTGCTGCGAGAAAACCTGGCGAACACAATACGAAACGGGGATCGCTTACGCTCGAACGCGTACGGCGTGGAAAGACGCCCGGAGGTCCCCATTGTGCTCGCAATCTAGATCGGGGATTACTTTTATCATTGGCAGGCCAGTCTGGCCGTTCGTTAGGCGCTCGGCCCGCGTGTAACGATCGCCTTTATGCAGCGTGAAAAGCGCACGCGTAACGGTGCGTGCCGGAATAATAATAATAAGAACGGTTCGCGGCCGATAACTGTGCGTTCTCGCGGAAATTCGTTCGCTCTCCAGGCTGGACAGAAAGAGGGAGGAATTTGGGTTACGAAATTCCGAATCAGACGCGGCGAATAAACATATCTAGCCACGATGATCGACAGGTATAATTCGCGAGATTTCTCGCCGCCCGAGAAATTCCAGCACCCCTTTCGAGCGATACGATCGGTATCGCTAAGTGGCCCTAATATCGAGGCGATTGCTATATTCCCGACCCGAAGATAATGACAACGATGAAATCAGAAATAGGTATGTACATATTGGTCTGTATCACAGTCGCGTTAATTCGACTGCGAACAGGATACCATGGGAACTTGGATGTGGAATACCGACACGTATCGCGACTTAATGGGTGGAAATGAGCGGAATGCTGCCCGATCTGTGAAACAGGTGAATTGTCTGCTTTTGTCGGAATAGTTATTGTCCAGGTAATTTCATGCGGCTGGTAGTCATTTATCAGTGAGTCACTTTGCGGGGGATAGATAATTGGTGGCATGTATGCGGAATACTTGCTTGGAACTGGAAACCTCCATTCTCTTTCCCTCGAACGTTTCTGCCTGAAAATCCACGTGGAACATTTTTCACTCTACTTCCTCTTACTTATCGGCCATATAAAATTGGCAAATTTTCGAATTAACGAGATCATTCACGAGGTTTCACTTTCCCCGATAGAAAACGTGACTTTATATAAACCGTACGAAAAAACGAAAGCGGAAAAAATGTCTACGTGATCCAGAAGCCCGTTGCAGGCCAATTAAGGGTTAATTCACCGTCTAATCGCTGCCATCTATCTCTTCGCCCCCCTCTACTTAATAATCGACGAAAACGTACAAAAGAAACAAACACCGGTCTAAGTATCCACATCGCGCCGACGTGTTATCGCGAATATCCAGAATGCTGATCGATTATCGGCGCAACGGTGAGCGGTTGATTATCACCGGCGGGGTTTAATTAATTTTCTGGAATCGCGGCAACGACGTGCCGCGATTCGTTTTCCATGGGGGACAAGCCGCGACCCGCGCGTGCACGCGTGTACAAACGCAAACGGAGACAGACAGACAGAGACAGAGAGGGAGGCGCCACGCGGAGGCGGAAAATATCGCCTCCTGGCGAAACGGGTTCCTCAGATTAACCCACACAAACGTTGCACGCACGCGGATCGATCTTTTGCGAAACGCGAGCAATAATAACGTCCACTGGCCGCACCGGACACTGTTACACATCCGTTTCGCGTGCAAGTTCCAGCCCGGTTACGAAAATAATCGCGCCGGCAAAAATCGACGCCGGCTCTTTTCATCGTCGATTAACTTTAACCGATAGACGATCGATCCGTGACAAATCAATTATAACGTTGCTACGGATAGAAAGTCGCTCAATACAGACTGGACCGTAGAAATGTCATTGCCGGTTAACGTTTCGCCCGCCGGATCTCGTAGCCGGATTGTCGATATGAATTTTGCCACCTTGCTGCCACGAGCTAGGAATTTGTGGCCAAACCTTTGTAAATAGTTTTCCTTGCCTAGGAGAAACAACGTTTTATAATGTATTATTCGATATACAGTCAGAGGCAGGAATGGTTGTGATTTATAATTAATAAAGATCGTTATTGGATTCAGATTAAATGTCTCGCATTATTTCTGTAAGAATTAAAAGGCAAAATTTAAGTTTACTTAAGGGGGTATTCTAGTTTGACGGATAAAAAAATCCATTTTTTTTTTAACATTTTTTCAAATTAGATGTTATAAAAAATCGATCTGCAATAGGGTTTGTCTGATTTCATAAAAATAACAGGGTTACAGAGGTCGGAACGTCCAGCTTTGGACTAGGCCAGGCCTATTTCTCTAGTTTTGACACTTATTCATTGGCAGTTACTGGTCATTTGTCTTGACAAAACTGTCCTTTTTGTTTTACAGGTCTGTAGGGCACGTTTGTATCCTTCGCACCCTTTTACAGGCTAAAAAAGACGAAAAAAATAAAAAAAATCGATTTCGAATTGCTGCCATTTTAAGAAAATTTAATATTTCAATCCAAATCTGCTACCGGCGATAGCCAGAGCCATATAATTTCACAACCCTTTTGAATTTTTTAGTTCCGATGACCAGAACGAGCTGAATCATGGAAACCAATCAAGTCATTTTTTTCGAGATGGTCTACTTCTGTGCGGTGTAACGTCATCTTTACTTCATATTTATTAATAACGAAAAATGTTACATTATAGTTCAACATGTAGTAAAAACACAGTACAAAGTTCAATATAAAAATCTTTCTCCAAGGCCTTAATAAAAATTCCTCAAGATAATGGAAAAAATCGCGTGTCACACTAGAATACTCCCTTAAGAAACATCGATAATATTACGCGATCTCATCTTCGGTCCTATTTAACCCTTTAGAAGTTTAATAAATCTAAAATAGATACCTAATAAATAAATATAAATATAATAATAAATAAATAAATATAAAATAAATACCTAAAAAATAGTAACAAAGACTCTACAAAGCAACACTCTACAAAGACGTACATTACTTTAAACATATTAACGTCTGCAATCACATACAAAGTATGTACCTTGTCATTAACATAATGTAGCATAAAGCATAAAGCACGTGCTAAAGATACCATGTATAATTGTTCGCGTCGAACACTATTCATTTCTAATAAATAACGCGCACAGAATGTAGATCATACTAATAGAATAATCAACGCCGAATCGGCCATACCGTTGACTGTTGTAATTTTCCGATGACGAGGATAACGCGGTAGATTATAATGATTATCGTATCATCGGTGTTTCGTCACGCGACTCGATTCTACCCCCAGGCCGTTCGTGGGCGGGTTTCGATACCGATCGAAATCACGATCAGATTAATTATCGCTCTAATCGTATTATCGGCCGATTTGTCGAACGGGGCGTTTCAATGCTCGCGTTACAACGCCGACGCGTACACGCTCGGTGCGTTGCGCGCTGCACCTTGTTGCGTAAAACGCATTGCGTCGCGGGCTCGACGATTTATGGGACTCCACGGTTCAGCCCGGCTAATCGACGCCCGATATTCCAGGAATCGCGAGACGAACGCGTGGTCGTGCCGTGAAACACCTTTCCTGAGAGACTGAAAAACTTGGCTGAAATGCCAGCCAGTCGAATGAACGCCCTGGAAACGGCAGCACGTTGGAGAATTGTAGAAAATTCAGAGATGAACGATCGCACCTGTGTTTGGAACATTCCAGGAGGCGATTAGAAAAAAGATATTTTTGGTAAGAAAAATTCTAATATGTATGTAGGACGAACACATACATCTGTCTCTGTGCGTGTGCTTCTAAAAATTAGACAATATGTAGTATTGTAATGTATGTAACATGTGTGGTTGTGTGATTGTAGAGTTTATGTGTGTAACGTTTGTGTGTTCGTTTTGAGTATCGATTAGCAACACGTTTTTTGTTAATGTTAAATAGTTAGTTTAATTATTATTCTTCTCTTAGTAACGCTGTTGTAAACAGCAAGCCTCAGACTGCTTCTGGACGTAGATAGCAAAGGATGTAAAAGTTTTCATATAGTTGATAAAAGTTTATTTAAAATTGCCTACAAATATGAGAGTCAATTAATAAATTCCTCCTTGATGTAAAATAAAAAATTGGATAAATCTGTGTTACGCAGAATGAACGTTTTAAAAATTTCATTTGAGTGTTTGAATACTTAAAATACTTTACCCCTGATATGTTGAAAGCTTTTTACCAATAACGATCCGCTGTTAAAATATTGTAGTTTTATCGCAGAAATAGTGGAACATAAATTTCGTATCTTTTATTAGGCTGCGTTAAAAATATCTCAATTAAATCAACTTATTATGGATTGCCCTCTGTCTCTTTTCCTTCTCCGACTGTTAAAACCACAGTCGAAATTTAACTGCCCCCTTGCCATACTATTACGATCGATATTATTCATCTCTTACGCCACTTTAGGCGCGTCAGATACCGATGAAAGATATACCCTGGGCGGGTCGTTGCAGCCAGAAAAAATATTGCAACGAAATAGCCACGCTTTTCATATTGAAATCTACCTAATGTCTCTATCTACGCAACATAGTAAAATAAAGGCATTCTCCGCTATGAACGTGTTGCCAATGATTTTCTAGCCGCGTTATAATGCCAATCTTGGCCTGGTCGATAATAATGCTAGACGTCCGATAGCCACTTATATGCTAAACAGGTGACGATAAAAATTCAAAGTTGAAAAGTTAATCTCTCTAGAGAGGGGGAGTTGACGCGACGGCGATTTCCAAGTATGCACCATAGAGGAAAGAGCACTGTACGTTATGTATTAGAGATCGTGTGTGTTGAAAGGATGTAATGAATACACCTGTAACTGCAAATTAAATTTTTATTTTCATATTACAGGTGTACCAAGCTCCACTTTAATTTTTGCACCGCATAAAAAGAAAGTTCTATTTCTTTTATTTGCAATATCCTGACATTTTATGCAGTATTTTTTACCAAGATAAGTTGTTTGTTATAATGCTAGAAATTAGCCATTACAAAGTGAGTTTTACGAAAATTTTGCAACACTCTATTTCACAATAAATTTCCATTTACAGTACTGTACAATACTCCAGAAAAGAAAAAATTATTTTTCTCCAATCCTACGATATTCCTTCCCAAAAACAACACCTTTCCTACAACATTACACACTTCCTCCGATAACCAAATACACAGGTATTTTTCTAAAACTTCGGAACAATCTTATCTACAGTAATACCCTATTTCACCCTGCATTATCCCACAGCGTTTTGCTATTTAAAACAACAAAGGAATACTCCAGTATACCGAAAGTCTCCGTCAGAGGTGCAATCGAGCGTTTCTCTTAACAATCTCCAATTGACAACAACAGAATCAATATCGAAGGTGGGGTTAGAATAAAGGAACAAGCTGGGCGGAAAGAAACGGGCCTCTCGCGGGGAAACAGTTTCTTATGTGGGTATCTGGGTTAATCGGTTTTCATTGGCCGCGGTTACAGCGGCTCGCCACCGAAGTGTGAAAGTAAAATAGTGATACAATAAAGATAAATAAACCCTGCGAGCTTATCTCTGTTAATTTCGCCCCGGACTACAAAGAGGGTAATCAGGGATTTTTGTCGGGCCACAATAACGCGTACGCTACAGACAGGAATGAGACGTATGGGTGCACGGTGTGCAACGGTGGGCCCATGAAAAAAAAAGTGCTGGTCTTACTCAGCATGCGGTATCATATCGAGACCAGCAACCTTATATTTTCTCGTCATATTAAAGTACACTCGCTGCCGGCAGATAGGGACCATTATTCTCTATCTGTTACGACACGCCACGCGGATTACGTGGCGAAACCGTTGCTTCTGATACGTACGAGTGTACATTTCTAAGAAGAGTTGGAGGAAAGGATACTAGGCGAAAGGGACTTAACGTCCAACGTTTATTGCCTACGAAATTTTATTAAGGGAATTAGCATTGGAAATTGGAAAAAGGGTAATTCAATCATCAATTCACAAGAAGAATGGTTTTTTACTTTTAATTTTATTGCCGGCAGGTTTAAAAAGCTAACGAAATTAGAATTAACCTGGGCAAATGTCGAAGATCTCAATATATTTCAATATTTCTCTCAGATTCTATCAAAATAATTAAGCCATCTATATCATTGACAGACTCGTTCCTTTTAATGTTTCCAGCCGGTTGTCGCCTGCAGCAACCTTCGAAGAAGTAACCAAGCATCGGCGCAAAAATTGTCTGGCAGTCGAGGGTGAAGGAACGAGCCGGTGCACCGCAGTGGAACGACGGAGAAGAGGATACGATGGGGGGAATAAAAAGGAGTCACCGCTATGCGAGCAGATCGTTCAGGCAGATCTGGCCCTTTATTAAATTTCATTTCGAGAGAAATATTGCCCGGGGGAGGACGAATGAAAGAAGCGATCCACGATTGTCCCGCAATATCTTACTTCGATCGGTATCCGGTAATACGTTCTTTCGCTACAACCGCTCTCGGGGGCAGGAGGAGAAGAAAAAAACGAAAAAAGGGGACGGAGAAGGAAAAAGAGGGGAGGGGCAGCGAAAAGGAGGGAAAAAAAATATGACGGCGCTCAGTGTGTGGTATCTGGCCCGCGACCTTATATTTTTTTATTATGCTACAACGCCGGTGCACTGCTGCTGCAGATAGCGACCATTATTCTGCCGCTTACGAACGACATGCGGACAATGAGAAACATGGGCCCACCCGCGGTTTAAGTGTCCCCCCCATTCAAACGTGCAAATTCTCTTGCGTTACTTTTACCTGCACTTGGCAATCATAGACGCTCCAATTACACTGTTTAAAGGGGGTATTTCTATGTTCAACTTTGAAAGAATCGATTTGTATTTTTTCACACACAGAGTTTCACGCAAACGACACAGAAACTTTAAAGCGTTTTTTATGGAATCTATGTTTCCTGGCATGGCTGACACGATATATATAAGGATCTAGTTGTTCGATTTACCTGTTTGGAGAGGTTTTATAGAAGGCCTGCCGCTATGCCAGGTACCCGAATTTTTCAGCAATCTTAATTTTGTCTAATTTTGTTTTATGCTCCAAGTAAAAAAAAATCCAACTTCAACTTTTACAGTGTCGCCATTCTTTTTAACAATGAGATCTTTTGTCCATTCTAGTAGGGGCTATAACCAATTTCATACTGAAGAAAATAACACCTCGTTTTTTTGTCTCGGTCTACTACAAAGGCTGGAATCGTGTCAGCCATAACGGCATGCTTTTATAAGATTACCTAGTTTTAACATATTTAAGTAATACAATTTGAATATGTGAAAGTCGCTGTGGAATGTATTTCTACGTTGCACTGATAGTATTCGGCTATTTGATAAATAAAGCAGGAGTAGTTTAGTTCGTGGAAATTAATTTGTCAAGGATTGTAAATACGAAAACTTTCCTAATAATACGATTAATTCTTAGAGTGTCTGCGATATTCTGTAAAAATGTACAGCAGTGCTTCATTAATTATCGCAGGTTGCAGCGTAAACTTTCTATTAACTTGTCCGACTACAAGGGTAGAAATATCGAACAGATCAGGTACAACGTGGCGTGAGCAAAACCTCGAACAAGATTCGTAACGCACCGGCAAATGATGCAATCAATACCTGACCCATAAACGATTTTATTACAACGACACGGGGCATTTGTTTAGCGGAATATGCCGAAAGGCAAGCATTCGATTCGCTGTACGACCTCATTATGTAGAGTCTATGCACCCCGACGCGAGAACTATGCAAGAACACGGCTCTCTTTGATACACAAAAGTCTCCTGGCAGTATCGCCGGCCCAGAATGCCCCTTGAATGGACCCATTTCACTCCACGGGGGTCACCGGTAATACGCGATCATCTTAACGGACGCACGAGCCACGGACGCGTACGATCACGACGAGATATTACGTCCGTTATGTTATTCCGTGTCCCGAAACACGAGGACGAACGAGTTTCGTTAGTCGAGTCGACTGTCCTTTAAAAAAGGACCTGTACAACTCGTAATTTCCACTTCCAATGTTTTAATTGATTCATTTAATTGTACAATTATTTTAACAAAGATCTAGTTGCAAACCATTTCTACATTGATGGATAGACTTTTTTTCAGTTGTAATGTATTCGCCCCCAAATATCTATATTAGTCTTACGATATATATTTCTGTATTATTCTTTAGCTCTTTACCTCCGTATTATTCTCTATCTCTTTACCTCTGTATTACTCATTATCTACTAGTCACTTAAGGATTCATACGTACAAATATTTTTAAGTTCCGACATCACAAATACTCATCACGGAACCTTATCACATCACCGCTTCCAAAACAACTAGTCATACTACCTACAATCCCTACCCATCCGCAGTCCTTTGGAATTCGCCCTCAGCATCCCTGCTACATCCTTTCCAACACCCTTTAAAAACCCAAGGTTCCCCGACTCCTCGCTCATTATCATCATACAAGTCCAAGTTCGCTCATTATCATCATACAAGTCCAAGTTCGCTCATTATCATCATACAAGTCCAAGTTCGATCAGTATCATCATACTCTAAGTCCAAGCTCACATCATACAAGTCCAAGTTCGTTCATTATTATCATACTCTAAGTCCAAGCTCACATCATACAAGTCCAAGTTCGCTCATTATTATCTTACAAGTCCAAGCGCATTCATTATCATTCTCACAAGTCTAACAAAAGTGTTAATAAAATCTCTTAAAAACCGAAGTTGGAAGTTCAAATTTTCTCTGTGTCCATTACACAGTTAAAATAAAGCTTGGCAGAAATTTGCAACGCGATACAGCTGGCGGGAAAGTGTCGCCACTTCCAAGAGTCACGAATATGAATCATTATTTCACATTTGTTACGTTAGTGAAATAGTCGCCACGGGATCTGCACGTTCGTGGCCATGTTAACCAACTGGTTCTACGTGAAGAATCGATAATCTAGGATGCAAGTGGCCGGAGAAGGACGAAACGATATCATTGCTCACGGTCCCGTAAATCACGAAGCGCGGTTGACAGTCGCAATTAACCAATGAGATAGCGCTAAGCCAAGAAACCTCTATGCACGTATATACCATACGCTGGCCTTATATCGCCAAGAAAATCCAGGAAGAAACGACGGCTCGTGTATATCTGCGCCTGTATATTCAAATTCGTCTGGGCAAACTGGCCTCCGGCTAGATTCTAAAATCGCGACAAATATTCCATTTGCATCGAACTATTCTTTCTTGCTCGTTTCTTCGTGTGGAAGATGCGTTTCACGATCGTAGGTGTTTATCGCGCGAGCGTATTCGATTCGAGTGAGCCGCGCGTAAAATTAAGTGGCGAGTATAATGATCGGGCTGCAATTAATTAGTATGCGAACGGATACCGGTAATCTTCGGCCCGTGCGAGAATTATCAATTTACCGCGTGAAATACTACCACCGTCCTGGCCAGTAAATCATTAAAAGGATATCGGCTGGACGATCCTTAATGAGCTGACGATATTCGTGTATCGGTTCAATATTATTGCGAGCGAAATTGGAGGCGATTTTTCTGCGCGTGGGTGCCGGTTTCTGCGGCTCATTAGGAGATCCTGATAACAATTTCAGTGAAACTCTTTATCTTGCGCAGTGATTAACCCCAGGGCTCCCAAGGGGAAGAGTGGAATTGCTCGAACCCTTGATTTAATGACATTAAATTCAGACTATATTATTTCTTTAATTGGCAATGACCCTGCCATCTTAATGCGACGGTTACCATTACTAGAAAAATTATTTATAGATAAATATATTTATGCTTGCCATTCAAAATTTTCGGTTAAAAAGGGGAGAACAGTATGGAAAATGAAAAATGTTATTTAAAATGCACAGCAGTACCTTGCAAAGTTTAACTTTCATTATTATTTCAGTATTTATCTTATCGAGGCAATTTTTTCTATATGCTTTATTTATAATTCGCTTCGATACCCTGGATAATAATTGAATTCAATTTTATTGTTCACTTAATTGGCTGAATATTTAGAAATTCTTGGGGACTCCAATTTTATTAATGGGCTTGCAATAATTATAGCATCGGTACCATTGTCTTGTACGAAATTGCGCCTCTGTAATAGGTAACACATTCCTTATGTTCCCTCGCGTTGCAAGATTCTTTTATAATCTTTAAGACTTCCAATAAAGACAGACTTAATAGCCAGGTTTCCAGCAATTATCCTGCAGCCAGCATGCAAGCGTACAATCGTTTCTGGTACAATGTGTCTGCCGTACAATACAAGGTGCACGCTCGCGAAATTCCCGCGTGCAATCGTAGAAACGATTTCCTCCGTGGTAGACACGTTCTCGAGGCAGCCACGTTATCCTTGACTCCGTGGCCGGATCGTGTAATTAATATAATAATAGAAATAGCCGCGACACGTAAGCACGTAATGGCGGATACGAGCGGCACGGCGGTGTGCACGATCGCCGTGAAATTGCACCGTTGGAATTTGGAGCAGGTGAAAGAGACACCTGAGCCTGGAAGAGGATCGGTTCGATAGTTTCAACGGGCACGCGCCCACCTTCGATCCCCGCGAGTGGAATAGAGAGATCGTATACGTGCACACACGCCTGCAATACCGGCCTGCCATCCGCATCCTTCGTCCTGGAATTATTTTCATACTTTCACGTAAAGTGATTGTTTCCTGCTCCCTCGAGCATGAACGGGTCCCGGTAATTAAATTTATATCGTGTCGATGCTGGAGCGTGGCCGAGCGCAGACATTCGACCGCGTATGCAGGTACGTGTGTGCTTGCTTGCTTCCTGCGTCCATAATGTTCTATCGACGCGCTGCGTTTGACGAAAGGGAACTTGGTGGAAAATTATTCTAACCCTCTTAGTACCGAACGATTTTCCACGGTCCTGCCGGAAAGAATAATTGAAAGAGTGATGTTGGAGAAAATAAATTAAAATAGTCAACAGGTGTATTAGCAGTTGATGGAATATGTTTTGGTCCACAGTGTTCTAAAAATGGATGGTTCGTTTCACCATTTTCTACACTCGATTCAGCCCATTGCAATTCGTTGCGTGTATCAATTTCTTTATCACTTTCGCCTGATGAAATGATTAGACGATTCCTCAATACTGGAACTACGAGGGCCACTCAATAAGTAACGAGACAAATTGATATAACTCAAAAACTGTTTATTCAATTAATACTTTTAACATCCTTGCATGGATCTCACTACCATTAACACCTTCTGCGACTAAAAATCGTTAGTTACAAGGATGCCAACTTGAAATATAGAAAGTTTCGTTTCGGTTCATGAAACCGTTTAGGAGCTATATCAGTTTGTCTCGTTACTTATTCAGTGGCCCTCGTATTATGCTTCCGTCACTTTCACTTGAATTTATACACAATTCTCCGATTCTTAACTGATGGAAGAACTATACTTGCATCGTCGTCTGTATCAGAATCTTTAGAATGGAAGAAATCTCTCATTGTATTTTGCTGCAAGGATTCAGCCATGTTTATAGTAAGATACAAATATACGACTACACTGTCCACTGTTTGACTTCAAACGATAAAGGTTCCGCATGCATGGATCTTACCGCTGCCGTATAGAATTCTTCACATGACTCTTGCAATAATATCTGAGATAACACTCGGTGAAACATGTACATATACAGTAATTTTTCGAAGAGGGATCGCAGCTCGGGGCCGGCCGCGATCACTTACAAGGAAGGTTGGGCCACCCGAAGATTCAGAAACGCATGAAACTTTGCATACACGTGAAGTATGTCATCCGTAATACAACCCTATTTTCTGTTTGTGCCATAATTCGATCTTAAGGGGTGATCAGCTCTTGAAAAAAATTCAGAAAGCTCTCCTTCGTGAAATATCTCAAGAACGTTGACCGATATTTAAAAAAAGTATAAACAAAACTTCCATCGCTTTATTGCGCCTACAAAACTGCGTAAAAATTATTTTTGAAAAATCCACGGAAAAGAAATATTAAAAAAATGAAGGCTTTTTCAAAAAATTTGTTTACGCAGTTTTGTAGACGTAATAAAGCACTGCAAGTTTTGTTCATACTTTTTTTAAATATCTCTTAGCGTTCTCGAGATATTTCACGAAAAAGAACTGTCTGAATTTTTTTCAAGGGCTGATTTCACCCCTTAAAACCGAATTATGGCACGAATGGAAAATAGGGTTGCATTATGGATGACATACTTCACGTGTATGAAAGGTTCATGCGTTTCTGAATCTTCGGGTTGCCTAACCTTCCTTGTTAGAGTGTAGGGATAACTTTGCCTTTTTAGAAATTTGGCACCGACATCGATGGCCGCTGAAAGGGACAGAGAGTGAAAGAAAGGTCAGATACCTACGTATCGGTCAGACAACACTAATGCAACTATAAAACTTCTTTATTGTTAGTTATTTCGTTCTGCAAATTTTATTAAAATATCGCCGAGGCTGTTGTGATTAAAATAACACCAAACGCGATATAATTTGGATGATATTTGCGTTGATAAATTACAAAAACGGGTTGCAATATGAAGCAAATATGATCGAAATTAAATCGTGTTGTCTCATTTTAAGCATAAAAACGTCAACAATATCGTAATAAAATTTGCAGAACAAAAGAACGACCGAGCATGAAACGCTTCCGAACGATCACTCCGAGTGGAGGCGACACGCTTGTTCTTGTGCTCAGTAAACGTGTTTTCTAATATAAAAATGTGTCCTATAAAAATAAAGTGTCATTAGATGTGTTGAAATTCTGTTGAAAACGGAAAGCCGAAATATCGGCTCAAGGTATTCTTCGCGAATCCCGCAAAGCCGATATATCGGTTCATGGGTATTAAAAGGGCTAAATAGGCCCTTTAAGCCTATCGAATTATAGACTAAGACTTGTCTGATAAATAATCACTCTTGCATAAAATTTAAGCCCGCAATAACTCGTTTGTAATACCGCTCGCCAGCAATCGGCCCACTGACCGTATAACCCAACATGCACCCCTTATCTCGATTATTCCTTTATTCCAAAAGATTTCCGTTATCCTTATTTGACGGATAGCCGCTTGGTGGCTCGTAGGCGTGGATGTTCCTCGGTGAACGCATCGTTGCGCCTCTTATCTCTTGCAGCGCAACGATAAAGGCGACCGTACCTTAAAGGAATTAATCGATTCAACTCGATTGATCATCGATCCTCCTGGTCCCAGCCGGCTTCCGCGATACGACGCGCACAAAGCAGATGTAAATAAAGATAGAACCCAACAATTTATCAACGATCTCGCTGGTACCGCGAGCGTGAGGTTTAATGGGCTAACGAATGGCGCGCGGAATAAATTCATTCCAGAGGGAAGAACGAACTGGAAAGTGGTAACGGAACAAAAGTGTTTTATGCCCGCTCGTCTACACGTGTTCCCCGCGTTACCATTATACACATAGAATAGACGGCCGGAGAGGGCCGTGTGTCCTCGATGAAAAATATTATGAAACAATCAAGCAGCGCGGCGCGATAGTTACGGAGGGAATTGCGACTGATTTATCTTCGCCAGGGGAGAACACCGGTAATACGTTCCGCGCAGCGTGGCTCGAGGAGCGGAACACTAATGCCGTGTTTCACGGTAAGTGAATACGAAAAATGATCGAGCCCCTCGGACCGAACCTTGATCGTTCGTATTAAAAAACCATCGACGGTCTTACGCTGGCGTGCAATACATACGCCATGGGCGTTCGACGGTTTTTCTTTCTTAACATTACCTACGTGTACCGTAAGTCGCGACTGAACTTCCCAGACGGAGGTTCGAAGGGTTAGAAGCTGGGGTAAAAGTATAAATTTGCCGAAAAATAGTGTTGACACTCTGTAGATTAATCCTTGCACATATTGTTGTATTCTTTTGTTCAAAATATCTGAGACTTTTGCATAGAGGTAATAATAATTTTGTTTACTCAAATTTGATATTATTATCGTTATGAATCTATCTTTCAATTTCTATATTCGTTTCAGTTACTTTTTGAACTCGTTGCATTAACTTTCTGTTCGCGCACCCGTTAAACAACAGCGACCAGCAAGTCACAATGCTTTAGCTTACCGCCTAACAGATTGTGTCAAATTGATCCAGTGCAGCTATACGTGTGCCTGTGGGTGGATGTTGGTGTGCCTGGGGAACGATCTTATTTCTATCACGTGTAAATCACGTTCTCTTGGTAGTATCGACTATCTGAAAAGTCGATCGACTATCGAATAAATTGCCACGCTCGCGGATATAGCTAATGATATCCAGGGTTATGAGGAAACCTATCCTGTTTACCCATTGTTTCGCCATTAAAATTGCCCGCTTGCGGACCATTTTCAAGGGTTACATTTCATTCAAGTTGCAGCCAGCAAATGTGTCCACGCGAAAAGGAAAAGTAACGCAGCGAAATTCTTAACACGGATGAGATAGAAACGAATTGAATTTAATGGAATAGTTCTCTAGAATGGCAAAGTTCCTTGGTTTCGCACGCTGCTGTGACATTTTACTTATTTCCCTATTTATTACAGAATACCGATTCTATTGATCCCTGGTACCATTTAAGTGCAAATTGACTTCGACTCCATTGTATGCTTGAAATCGTACAGAACATTTAACTGCAATAACACAGAGATCGTTCAGCACCGCTGCGAAGCATCTCGAAGGAAAATGTTCACCATGAAATTACTTTCTTCCAGCGTGGATTTATCTCGATAGATACCTCTGCGCAACAGAATATCCGTACTTTTATTCACCTCGACACTGCCAACGTCTGTTCAGTATCTCTCCGAGAGTCTCTACAAACTTCTAATTTTACAAGATCATATGCCAAGACCGGACAGGTAAGGACTCAATAAAATTTCACCGTTTTCAACCACAAAACGGCCATTGAATCATCCTTTTAATCGTCCATTTAAGATGGAATGCGCCGGATAGCGGGCTAATTGAGAGATCCGCGATATTTTCCCTCGTAAAGTCGCTGCATAAGAGAGGAAGTGTCTCGGTTGTAACGCGGTTAAGATCGAACTGAAACAGGTTGAGTTTAATGTCCGCCGGCGGCGGTAGGAATCGAATGAAATGCCGTTTGGGCTTGGCACGTTCGTCCGGCACTGAATCTTCTCGACGCCCACCACGTGTCGTCGATGCACTCGTGGCACCGCTTCCCTCCATCCCTTTCCAACTAAACGGGGCCCGTCGCAACGTTAGTCGCACGCGTTGTCTATTCCACGAACGTCGTATAAGTCATTTTGACTCGTTCGAGGCGAGCCGCTAATTTCCTTCTCATTCAACCTCGGGGGAACACCCCGTGAAACTCGCCCATTAACTTATTACCTCCTCTCGCCCGTTCACGGACGTGCACGAAGAAAACTTTTTGACGTTGATGCACCTGGGAGCGTCCAGCTAATCGATTGCCTCGCCGTTTCGGTCTTTAAGGATAACGAGTTCCCCTGCGATTTGGAATTCTCTGATGGAGTGCACGGTTCATTGGTGATCTTAACCGCAATACAAATGTATTCCTTTGGTATTTACTTTAACAGTTTCTATGTATAAATTGATATCATTTCGGTGATAATACGATGCTATGGCAGATGCTTGCAGAATGCCATATCCTCCAATAATGTTTGCCAATACTCTAGAACAATTGATATAACTTTAATCGAACCTCCAAATACATGGTATCCTATTGTGTCAGAAACCGCCCCCACCTCTGTTTCCTTCAAAGAAACCGTTCCTCGCCAATAAGGACGAGCTACACCCCCGCAAACGAGGACTTCACAAGAAACGCGACTTTCTAGCGCAAAGATCGGCCGATTCACCCACGCAGACGGCGTGAACGTGCCGCGAGACGGTCGATTTCCAAGTGTAACTCTAGTACTCCTTGTGTAACCGACCCTTAACCGTGGCGCCATTTACACGTCGCCGATTGGAGACCACAAGGAGGGACAAAGGATGACCGACGATCGTTTGGTGTAACGAGGATCGAGACAACCTGCGTGTGTCGGCAAGATCGGTATAACGATTCGCGGACACTCGAGAAAGAGAGAGAGAGAAAGAGAGGGAGAGAGAGTGAAGGAGGGAGAAGGATAATACACGCATTGCTCGCTTATCGAGCTCTAGTCGCGATCTGACACTCCTCTGGGAAAATAATGAGAGTTGATAGAGTGCACTTAGCCAGTCCTCCTTATATGTTACACGTCTCTATATTTATGCGCATACTTTCCATCGAGATTCCTCTCGAAATCGTTCCGATCGCAGAGACAGTGGTTTCCGGGAACGAAATGGGACATTAGGAAATCGTTTTTTTTTAGCTTTGATTACTGTAGGAATTATTTGATGGCGAACCATGGGTGATACAGAGTCAGAGTCATTTAAATAATTATTTTTAGTCACAGAAATGTACCAAATATATTTATTCGGTATATTATTTTAGGGCTGAAACGAATTAACTGACAAGGGAAGTTCGGCAACTCGAAAATTCAGAAGAATTTGAAACTTTGCATAATTGCAGTTCGTATTATGATTCCGGGGTTTAAACGAAATCGTGTTTCAACAATTAATTTTGCAATGAGAGTTTTAATATATAAGGAGTACCGTGACGAGTGTGCGCGACAGAGTACCGGTGTAGGTCGCGTCCAAAACTATTCTGGTTACAGTAGTTATTCCGCTACTATATATATTGTGGTTTTTAGGGGGGAAAGGCTGACCTTAGCCCTTGTTGTTGTCGCCTTAGCCGACGCGGAGTCTGGCCCTTGGCAGTAGTCATATCGCTGACTACTGCCCCAGTGCAAAATATTGACTTTGACTAAGCCAGGATCCGCGGGCCTTACAATCATCGGTGACTCAAGGGCTGGTCATCCAACAATGCTAACAACGGAACAATTTTTGTTTCCTGCTAAAAAGCAGCGCTAGGGGTGAAAGCACCCCTTCAAACAAATCTTGACTTTTCATATTATCGTGAATAATTAAAAAACTGTTTAAGAGACAGGAAAAAAGTTAAATTAAAAGTTAGATGGCTCTTTATCAGAATATCCGTATTATAGACCATAAAGAGCCATCGGACTTCTAATTTAACTTTTTTCCGGTATCTTGAACAGTTTCTTAATTATTCGCGATAATATGGAAAGTCAAGATTTCTTGCGGGTAGTTCCAACGCTAGAACCGCTTTTCTTAACAGGAAACAAAAATTGTTGCGTTGTTAGCATAATATGAACCACATTTTTACCAAACTTCAAATTTTGAATTGCCGAGTTGCCGAACTACCCTTGTAAGTTTTAATCACTGGACTGTTAGAATATTTGAGGTACAGGAACGGCCGAGGCGGGCCATGTGCATTTTGCCGATGCACGCTATCTTTGTCTAGCGTAGCTTTCTTTTGGGGCGGACCCTAAAATGGTTAAAAAGGGCTATGGTGACGTAGGCGTCCTCACGACCGACGCTTTTGCCAAGGAAAGGCATTCTTGTATAGACTACGGTCGAGAGAGCACAGTTTTAATAAACAGAACACCTTTTAACATATACACGCCTACAAAATCATTGTAATAAGTAATACCTAATCGAGACAGAGACTACTCCTCTCCGTTCGATTATCTTACAGGACGAATAAAATGAATAATGCACAAATTGTATTAGCGAAAAACGAAAATGAATAACTCCCCTCCGTTATCAAAAAATATCAAAGTACATTCCCGTGAAATAATTTCATCCAAATTCTCCAAACCAATACGAAACTTGTATCTCAAGCATCCATTAAGATGACGTCGGTTTTAACCGCCTATTGAAACAAAATTATCATTCCCGCGAGATAAGGTTCTACAGACAACGCGTTGACTCGTACATTACCTGTCTGTTGTAATATTTAAACTGTAGATTACAAAATTTTTATCGACCGCTTTCAACGTGGCCAACCCCGAAACGATTATCGCGAACCTTTCGTGGGTGTTTGTTCTGCATACGAGGCGCCTATCTTTGTTAAGGGATTCCGGTCATGAGAGGAGCAAGACAAATTGTCGGCGCACGATCCCGTCGGCCGGGAGATCGAGATCGTGATCGTGACGGCGCGGCGCCGACGACGTTTGTAAATCAATTAAGCCGTGCAGCCGATTACCACGGCGTTAATTAAGTACCACCGTCGGCAGGCCTGTCGAACTGTCCTCTAATTTCGTGCCTGCCTCTCCAACAGGGCCGATAATAAAGATCGTTGCCTGCTAAATGCCGGCCACTTATCTCGTCCAGATAGCGACCGAACAAAACAATTTCGCGTGAGAAGAATAATGATTCTGCTGCATGCTACTTTGGCAAGCTGGAATGACGCATCGAATTTGATAGGTTGTGTAGCGAGGACGGACATGGTTCGCTTTTTATCCAAAGATACATCAGGAGTTGATGGGTTATTTAGAAAATGCTGCTCTCATTATCCTTTCTGCAATATATTGGGATATATATTTTTTTTTAATTTTAATTACTAATGTACAGAGGTACACCATCGGCAGGTTGCACAGTTTTCGTTCAAAGTGCGATAAAGTGGCAAACAAAAATTGTACGTCAACTTTTCTGCGGTCATTGTAAAGAGGAGACTTCAATCTTCAAATCAATAGCAATTGTAGTTATAAAAAAAATTTCTCGCGGTCCGTACAGATGTTCGACTTCGCAGAAGTTTCGAAAGAAAAGTACCCTCATCTTGCCACCACCTACATGATGCACAAAAAGAACGAAATGAGCGCAGCAATGTCAAAGTAAAATGCACAGGTAGTACTCTTGTACAATTTTTGTCTCACAAAGCTGCAGGAATTGACAGATCGGCAATTCTTCGGTGAAAATGAAAGGAGTATAGTGCTTCCGAAATTTAATTTTACGATACTCGCCGGTACTCATCACTCGGTCCAACGTTCGCGATTATCCACGTCTGTCATTAATTCATCTGTCCGACAAACGTTGAGTGCTTTGTTTGACGGGTTGCACGCACGACCGCGGTGCATGAGTTATGGAATTGCTACAGAAGTGGCGCTAAGCTTGACTTTTCCAATCGTTAATTTTGACGCTCAGTCCCCTAGTAACGAATAGCCATCGTATATCTTCAGTGCATACAGTGAACGCGTTTATGGGGAGTCGACAAGTGACACCGTGAGTACCGTTAATCCTATTAAAGAAGGACTAGCTCGAACACAGCACGGTAGTACACTGAAATCGATACCTATACCACGGGGTAATCGTATTGGATCCTGAGAACGCGCCTGTTATACCTATAATCCACCTGCAGCTGCGATATCTGATAGAAAATCGAGTACAGGTAATACTCTATGTTCCGCGCCTTTGATTTTCTTCGCAGAGGAAGTGTATACAAATGTGGGCCAGGATAAATTATGATCAAATTGAAATTATTCCTATTAAAAAAAACGCGACAGCCGGTATCCTTTTGTGGTTAATTTAGACGGGGTTTGTAATTCTGGAATTAATCGGCCGTCATTGCGAAGAAAAATCGGGCAACTTGATTATTAATTATATTCCCGGTTGCGTTTGAAGTCTATGAGAGGCTGCTTCTACAGGTAGTCAACAACTTGCGAGATGGACTGGGATCATTTCAATGAAGCCCTTGATTAATCATCTCCGTTGCAAAATAAAAACGGGGGAATGAAATTCTTTTGCAAGAAATCGCCCCTTCATATTAATAAATTCACCCCATTCGAATTTCAAGTGGGCTGGCAAATAAAAATCAGCACCAAGTTGTCGTAAATTTTTTAGTTTCTGTGGCCGTCTCATCTCTTTCTCCGCGGACAGACTGCAATGCTGCAGCAACCTCAATAATAATTATCGTAATTAAATATTTCGGACGAAGCAACGGACGTATGCGCTTTATCGCCCCTTTCAGCGATATTTTTCTTTTGATATTACCGTGCACGATGAGCAATGGCCGTATATCAACCGACCGTGGGTCGGTGTTGAAACACGTAATTAAAGAACTCGCGCGAATATGGTGGCCTGCCGGTTGCACGGTCTGCACCGTCAACTTATTAGGGTGCTCCAGGACACCATTGTGCATCGTGTACGTGCACAGTAATACAATGGACACGCGTGCCCGCTATGTTCGTTATGCGGGTCACCGCGCTAATAACGTTAATATTGCGACACAAAAATTGCAATCTACTTTCAGAGTTGAACGTAGAACTTTTCCATGAACAGGTAGCGTTCGGTTACCAGCAATATTGTGACATAAAAATCTGTATGAACAGTTCATGGTGTCTATAGTTTTATTAACCGTTTGAGTCCCAGGGGGTATTGAAAAAACACTGTCGAAGAATCCCAAACAGCGCAACCGCGCTTTGTCTAAATGAGTACGAAAAGACCCAAGCAGCGCGATAGCGCTTGTTTCATTTTATGTCGAGAAATACCAAGCGGCGCGATAGCATTATTATTATGCATTATTATAGTATTATTCTACCTATTGTAAAATGTACTATTTACATTAAAAGGAGCTGTTTGATGTACTTCCGTCAGTAAATCTGAGCGCACGACTGCGACAATCGGTAACGCACCGTCAGTTGTCCACAATGCTCGGATTGTGCTGGGTTTTCTCGACATAAAATCTCAACAGCGCGATCGCGCTGCTTGGGATTCAAACGGTTAATATAAATTTTAACACAATTGATAATTCAACATTCACCACTGCAAAGTATTCTGATTTTATTTCTAAATCACTATTTCAAACACAGAAATCGTACATTTTCCCTGGCTCTAACAATAATTTGTTCAGCCACTGCAATATACATGCGTGGCTCATTCGATAATCGAGTATGTACCTTGAATTCACCATGTTATGTCGAACGAGACCGTTTTGAATCGATTCGTCACGGTATCATCGTGTTTAGAGCAGCTTGGAGCAGAAACGATGTGAAATGCTCGTCTGCTATCGACAATGATGAATCGAATGCACCCTGCGCGAGATGTATACGCTTCGTGCGTGGGAGTGTTACATTAGAAAATATTACGTGCAGCGTGGATATTATGGTTCTTTTGCGTCACGAAATACGCGAGTCATCGTCGTCGTGTCGTCAGGTGGAAAATTTCACGGGTAACACGAAGGGACGCTTGTGTCTGTCGATTAAATTCTCTGAAACGAAATGAGTTACAGTTGCAATAAATTACAGCGGCCAGCCTGAAGGAAATTTATTCGAGACTGTTAACGTTCCACTAAATTATCCGCTCTCGACAAACGATTCAACAGCTGCGCTAAAAAGGGCTCGCTATTAATTGCTGTTAATTTTTGTTCAATTGCACGTTTATTTTCTAAAGAGGCAGAGCTTAATGAAAGTCAAAAGGTGTTGAGATGGATGGGGGATAAATGGATCCTCGTTACTGCGATTTTTCTTCTTCCTCGCTGCCGCTTGGCTCCTTTAACGCCGAGCCGACTGTTTAATCGAATTTAAAAGAGCTTATTCGCATTAGCAGCCGCTGCCGCTGACGCAAGATCAATGCAGAATCGAGAGTGGGTTACATTCGTAGCAGCTGTCACTTTCGAATGTTGGAGCAAAGAAGACTGAGTCGATCAATCTTTATTTAAGTTTTTAATAAAGCATATTTTTGGGGTGGATGGTACGTGTCGTCGCGCATCTACTAACAACGATTTATCAAACTATAAAGTTATTCCATGTTTCTGTGTTTTATTTCACGATCATTTCGGAATACAGAATTTGGAATACCGGAAAAAGGATTTATATTAAGGTGTATAAATAAGTTCCTGCGTATTTTTCTGACAGTATTTGTATTAACAGAAAACTTATGGTACATAAATCTTAATCTAAGAGATCTACTACTTTTTGCCATCTCTCAGGTAGCATATGAATGCCGCGATGAAATATTCTTCATCTTTTGACGCAGATACAGTCGTCGATAATTAAAAATTTCGATGGATAAAATACTTTGATTAAAATTTATGTATCATAAGTTTTCTGTTAATACAAATATTGTCAGAAAAAGATGCAGGAACTTATTTATACACCCAATAAAATGATTTCGATAATGAATAATCAAACATTAAAGTTGACGTCGATTGTTTTCTTCGCCGCAGTCATTTCTTTTTACCCTTGTGGTATTATCAAATGATTAACCTGTGAACGGCGATGGATATCATCTTCCTAAATAATTTTGTCCATTATCTTGTAATATAGTGTTTCTCTTCGCAGTGAAGGAAGCGTTGAAACGCCGGGATATAAAGTGTACTGTGTTTCGCAGACGGGATTCTTTCGCAAACTTCTCCAGCCACGATTTCCGCATCGCGGACTATCAATCATCGACCCTCGCGGATGCGATTCTGAACTACTGATTGGTCCGAATCATTCACGCGTCATTAGTGCACCGCGGCTGTTCGTTCTAATTAATTGTCGTACGTCAAGATACCATCGTGCGCATTTCTACTCCCGTCAACTGAGTTCATTACACAAAGAACTCTTTTCCTTGTTACATGAATCGCTGTATCGGACAGCCTTAAGCAGCACTCTAATGAATTTCGTAAGAAAAATGCTAAAAAGAATTAATACCGATTTTATACCGAGCACACTGTATACTGTATATTACCTGTTAGTCACATTTTACCTAATATTATTATATTTACTACGATATAGAAAGTTATGTTCAAAATAATGACAGTTTGAAAATAGCTGAGGAACAATTTTATAAATTTTTGATAATGATCTTGTTACTAATCTGGTCATCAAAAGGAATGACCCCTTAATTACTGAATAAATTAATATACTTATACAATCCCCGTGATCTCGAGACGAGGATAACCTTATAAGAACTTGGATGGTTTTTAAATTCCATTCCGTGAAATCGTCCAACCACAAAAAACACGAAATTCCTCGATTGGCCATTAATATCAATTGGGACAAGTTGCGTTCCTGGAAGCTACCTTATCTCCCACATAATTGCGCACTCGTTTCATTCACCTTTATTAGAGAACCGTTTTGGTCAATTTCGTTCAATCAAACTATACGGGTCCACCTCGATCGTTATCTACTAATCTGTCGTTCGATGTCGAACTCGACAACGCCAATGGACCACACCTGGACACATGCGGGCCGATTCCATTGAGGCGAGCTCGAGAAGGAATTAATTCGTTTACCGATGCTAACCCGCAGGTAAGTATGCAGGTAGTCTTACAGAACAATTGCTGAAATTCCTTTTCGTTTTTTTGTTTTTTTTTCCTTCAGATCAAGTTTATCTTTCCTCGAAGGCGCACAGGTTATCCCAAAAGAATTTTGGTCAGACATATTTCTGTCGTTTCACAAGAATACAGAATTTATTGATGTAGAAATTTATTAAGAGAAGCAAAGTACTGTTACCAGATTTCATTTGTACAAGGATTCGAAATAAAGAGCGGGTGCAAAATATTGATTATTATTCAAACTCTATGAAGAGAAACATAAAGGTATATTTCTCTACCTATTCATCGTGTGAGGTGGTCGTCTATTCAAGGATGGACGAGTGTTTTCGAAAAATATTCACGAGTATTTGACCCCCTCGAAGTTTCCCATGCTGCCGCCAAGTAAAACGGGACTCGATAATACTTGTGGACCGGTTTTGGTTAAAACCTGCCACCCTCCCCGTCATCGTCAGGGTGGAAACATCATGGTAGAGATGGGGGGCTTGTGCAATATGCCTCGTGCTAATATTATCGGTCGCCTCCCTCGCACAGTGAACCTTAACGATCAGGCACGATGATGCACTATAGTCCCACGCTCGTGAGGTCACGTGCCACTTTCAGGGACCTGCATGGTGCACCAGTCCGTGTGATTTTACGAAAAACCGTTTCCACCGGCTCCAGCATCCCCTTCTTCACCACCAGTCACCCCTTCGTTCACTGAGATTTATTGCATCCCTATTTGCGACTGGTTCTAGTACTCCTTTGTTCGACTGATGACATAATAGAACGCTGCCGTTTAGCCCTTTCGATTCCACACTCTAGCGTAGGTACGTTTATTTCAGAGAACGTGGAAAATAATAACACGAAGGGGAAGTAAAGTAGAATTTCCATTACTAGTTACACATAATGTTTCTACATTTCTAATATTCCTATAAACTACCCTACGCAATATCAGCCACCAATTATTATATGTACCGCAATTTTGTTCCCGAATTCTCCAATTGAATTGCTCGACAGAAACTTCAGGATAACTTTGAACCGGAACAAATGTTCATTCCCATTCTCACTGCAACACTTTCTACTTACAGTCTTATTCAAAATCGTGCTCGATTCGACGCAAGATGATCGCGTAATAATTTCCAACTTCGCGGCACTGTGTCCCAGAAAAGGTGCGCAACGAAACGTTTATTAAGCCGGCCCGGTGGGCGGCTACCGGGAAAGCTTCTGTGCATCAAAGGAATTGAACGGAACGATCTAACCAATATCGACTTCCGGCGTGTGATCGCGAGTCGTACTCGCGTTACGTGCGAGCTGCAAAGTGAATCGCAGTTAATCTATCAGCCACCCTGCAGCCGAGACGGGTCGAAGGGAAAAGGGAGTGTTGGGGTGAGGCGTAGAACAACCAGCTTCCGATTGGTACGAGTGGCTGGCTCTCTTCGCCTTCTTTCCCCCGTTGGTTCTCGCTCGCCCTTACACGCAGAGAAAGAGATGAAAACTCGCGCAGATTCGTACGAGAGGCGTCTGATTCACCGGCGGATGTGCGTCATAGGAGGATTTCTAGACGATTGAACTAAGTGCCCGTTCCGCGACGAACAACCTCGCCCTTTTCCTACGAGAATTTATCCCGCGTCATTTGTCAGGCCCGGTCGACTTCAGACGGGGGGCAAATGCGTCCATCAATGGAGGAATCAATTTGTGCCGATAGCTCGTATCAATTAGGTTGTGCGTACGGATTCGATTGGGAAAATTAGGGTAAAATTAAACAGAAATTGTTAGGGTCGACTGAAAGATTCGTGTAATTACAGTAAAGGGAAATTGATGTTAAGAAATTAGAATTGTACGTCTGTATAAGTGTTTCAGTTTCTATTAGTACCTCGCGTTTATTTCCATTCAAACTTTCCACTACTTCCCTTTTACTGAAACTTTTATTTGTATTAAGGCGTTCATAAATTATTTTATTCAGAAATGTCGAGCTTCCGTAACTTCGTTACCGTACATCCCAGCCTACAAATCATGTTAATACTGGCCCGAAATTCCCCATGACAATTCCGTCCAAATTGGTCCCACACCGCGGCTGCCACACGAAGATTATGTGCACAGTCTCAATCCAGACTTATCGAATGTCAGCTATCGAATTGCCTGGGACGTAGGAAGTTCAATTAAGACCACAAACATTTTTTTCACCAATGGGAATATCGGTCGTTATCGTGGCAGCAACAGCCACGAAATTAAAAGAACGTCCCCCCAGGGGCCCGGTTTTGGATTCGATTTCAGGGGCAGTTTGCAGAGAGGCCGGTGTCGTCGGGCATATGTGGCCCGTCGCGTCGCGTGTATCGTACGTCCGCCTTAAAAGCAATAATGAGCACAGAATCCGTGGTCGCGTGTGGGAAAGGTATACACCGTGTTCCCGTGGGGCACACGGCGATGGTCCGACCGACTGTCAAACTTTATTAGATAGCTCGTGTTACGAGGGAGCTTCTGTGCGTAGTGTTGTCTTCCTCAAATAGCTCAGGGGCCGTGTACAGAGAGGAATCTCGTAGTGCACCGTTGCCTACGAAGATGAGTCAAGGGAACCTGTTTTCTACCCCCTTGATTCCCTACGGGGGAATCGAAGCTCTAATTTCATGGCGACGCTGCGCGGTCTTATGTGTATACACTTATGGTGAACGTCGAGGATGTGCATTGGGGTTATTCATAGTACGTGCGAAAACATGGGCAGAAGTCAAGAAACTGGTTCCGAGTGGACACTGTGTTTATTATTATAATAAGCAGGCCATTGAGTCTTGACTTTGATTCAGTTTGGATTGTGGTGGTCCGTTCAACGGGGAGGGAATCTCTTTGAGATATAGGAGATAGGGGAGGTCTACCAGTTTGATTTATTTTTTTACAGAAATTAGGGGTGTTAATGCAGTACGCTATACTACAGGACAATTAGAATCATTGTGTTCCGCTGAATTTTTTAAATTCACCATAAAACAGCAATTGCAATTTCGACAAAGGCTATAGCCGGATAAGGGGGTCAAATGTGCCCCTAAACCAAATTCAACTTGTGAGGTGTCATTCGATACCTTATCAAGTTTGCAGCGGTTTACAAGTCCGACGCTTTACCGCGGGACCACCAACACCGTTGAAAATATGCTAAATAGATTAGAATATAAGGTACGAAGAAATCGGTTTTTAATTTTTTTAACTGCGGCGCACCCAATTCAAAAATCTGAAAAAAATTGAGAATAGTAGTATCACTAATATGTACCTACAGAAAAAATATAATTGTGGTCAAAGGATTCCTTCAATACAAAATGGGCATTATTCATTCTGTTTTGACGTTTGTTATTTTTCGCAGCTCGATTTTCCGATTTAAAAATCTGAAAAACTTCTACAACATGTGCCTCCATAATTGCAATGTCTCAGATTTTTTTCAAAATTTTTTATGCGCTAAAATGGGAGATATTGAGCAAAAACTATATTTTCGTTTTTTCACTGTAACTACGTTCCTAGCCGAGCTACAGGGTTGAAACTTGGTACGAATTGGTTTTTCTTGATAAGCTATCGAATGAAACCTCACAAGTTGAATTTGGTTTAGGAGCACATTTGACCAAAGGGGCCTTTGTCGATGAAAATTCAACGATCCTTTACTTTTGTGCAGTGTACAAGTGTCTCGCAGCTAAATTCTATCGGTATAAAAATTCAAGCAACGCGATGTACAGCGGGGAACTTGTATTATAAATCACCCTGAATCACACGGTCGTGACTGCGGAACGATGATGTTCGCGAAAATGGCCGGATGGAACCCGCGAACGCACGTGCACCATGGTCGCGTGCCTATGGCGGATGTACGGATCGTTTCCGCGATTTTTCTCCATGCCAGTTACGTTCCGGCGCGATAAAGGCAAACAATGCCATCGAAATATGGTTCTCAGAGGGATCCAGGATTTCGCTATTATTATTTGCTTCGATTCCCTCTACGCATCCACGTGGTGCGCGGTCAGAATTGAATTATAGCGAATCCAGCCACTTCTTGCCACGTGCCGACATGCACGTGATTCCTGCTAACCTATGGCCTATCAGCAAACAATGGGACGAAGATAAGGAATACCCTTGCCAAATCGAGGAAGCTGAACGAAACGTAACGCGTGCGACACCCTCGAACCACGCACTTCATTTTCCACGCTTGTTCTGTACACGGATTATTTATTTCAGTTTCGGAAAGAATATTTATCTTGGGTCAAAGAACGCGTTAGTGTTGCAACTGGTTTAGTAGTTTTAATGTCGTCCGACTGGGACCGTTATTAGAAGTGCAATGCGAATAAAGTTTTAACAAATAGTTTTAAAGGAATAGAAATGTTTCCTAACTAATACCCTTCTACTAGAACTCTTATTAACTTATTAACGATAAAAATAAAAAAGATCGACAATTCGTTACACGAATGATCTTTCCTCTTTACATTAGATCGTAAAACGACCCCATAACCAAACACCGTTACACCTCACTTCATTCTCAAAATGTTCCCCAAAATATCAATTATGCAGTGACTCACCGAATGCCTCGAAAAATCGCGAACGATCAATCCCATCTTTTACCAACAATAGTCCGAAATTACATTTCAATCGACGACAAGAGACTCAGGCCTCTCATTATCGTACCTTTTTTCCTCTGAAAACCCAATTAAGGGCCTCCCTTGAAATAGAAAACCATCTAAAATCGTTCACACGCGAGATCACGAGCAACAATTCCCTCTCTGTCCGTTTCATCTGGTCACCGTGCAACGGGGTACATAGTCCACGTCACAATTACATAATTCGATGCACCCCTACGCCGTCGAGGACCTGTGGCACACGCAACCCCATGATTGCACGCGTACCCATGGGAACCAGTAATGAGATGGTGGTCACGGTTTCCCAGCCTGCGAAGGTGGACGATGGGGATGCGTACGATGATGCTGTCGGTGGGCGATTGCTCTTTAGCATGGGGATGATACGGGCCCGACGGACCCCCTATGGCCTTTGTCAACAGCGGCAATATGCTAGGCGTTCCATGAAGCGACGATTTATGCGAGCGGACCTGTGGGAACCGAGGTGTCCCGATGGTTTCGTTGCTCTGCCTCGATCCTTGACACGAATCGAACTGACACGTGTTTCCATTAAGTGGTGCCGTGAGTGGGAAAATAGAATTTGGTACTTCGTGTCGAGGAGCGATAAATGGACTATTTTGGGGGCAGTTTCGGGTGTTTTCAGGGTCGTGAAAAGGTATTCGCTTGGAAGGACAGTGTGGGACATTTCTTGAAACTGGAAATGCGGTTAGCTTTGTCGCGATTTTATCTGGCAGATGAAATTCGGGAGATTCTGAATTCCTTTAACTGCAAGCACACGTGAGAAATTGGGGGAAGAATGTTCTATTTTCCTTATTGTATTTAAAGAATGGGATCTTGGAAAGTTTTAATAATGGCAATCATTTTCGCCAGGTGCTTTCGCCGAGAATTATCTGCTTCCTTCAATGTTAGTGAAACAGGATTGTCGAAGAAACGATTCGCAAGGAAATTCGGTACGGAACAAAGGGTATGTCTGCTAACTTGCAATTTGCGCACGAGGGGAGAAGAAGGAGGAAGAGAAGAAAAAGGGAAGAGAAGAAAGGCGAGGTAGACATTAAATAATCGAAATGCCCCGCGGTGCTCTTATTATGACTTCTCGAAAAGCGGTTCTGCCAGAACAGAATTCAATGAGCATAAATTAATTCAGCTCGTTAGTGACTGTCTGGCACCGCTGCTGGTTTCTATGTGAGCGTTACCACCGTCGATGGGCCTCTACGAAACGAACCGGGCCTCTCGATGTATACTTTAGGCCTTACGTACACTTGCTACAGAATGTCATTAATTTTATTCGATCCAGTCACGGAATATTTATGCACTATGTAGTCATTTAATACATTAGTTAAGGATATTTAAACGATGAATAAATTAAAACTTCCAGATTGGATTTATTGATAGTGCAAGTATACATATCAATTTATTTTCCAATACAAAATTGCGGCTGAATATTTTTCTATTCAAATTCTCATTTATTTTAAAAGAATCAGCAAACGTTTAGTTAGAGACGATATGACATTTAACCTGTTTCGCCCAGAGATATTATTAGAAATAATTTTTTAGCACTGTATTGGAAATTTGGCTCGAATAATTATAATACAGGGACCTAAAAGAATGTGATAATTAAATGTTTATTTATAAAGGAAGCTTTTACAAACTTTCATTAAACATTTACACATTAGCTGCGCGTACATTTATTCCAGACTGCAAGTGTATACATGGCCTTAAGTTCGAGAGTGAACGCGTTGGTCGTGGCGCCATACAACGAATTAGAAAAGGGCCGGCTCCCAACTGGGTCATATTATCGGGTTAATTAGCCTGGATTACGTGTGTGTTACGATCGATCTTGGAACGATTGCCGCGCAACGTATATCGATACACGATTAAAAAGTCTTAGGAATACCGTGTCGACTGGTGAACATAGAATGCGACCATGGGGTACTTGTGTGTCAATCAAGTTCCACTAATTAGAAAACTAGAATGGGAAACAATTGCAACATATCATCTAACTCCTCAGACCCCGCTGAAAACAATTGTGAGAATGAAATAAATTAAATAAATTGAGTAAAGCTTCAATAATATCTAAAATCAATAATTCTCCGCATTCATATTCACCCTGTACTAATTATTTCGAAAATATCGCCCTTCACGAATGAATGTTTCGAAATTATTTCAATTTACCAAACACTAATCCACTAATTAGAAAACTAGAATGGTAAACAATTGCAACATATCATCTAACTCCTCAGACCCCACTGAAAACAACTGTGAGAATGAAATAAATTAAATAAATTGAGTAAAGCTTCAATAATATCTAAAATAAATAATTCTCCGCATTCATATTCACCCTGTACTAATTATTTCGCAAAAATCGCCCTTCACGAATGAATGTTTCGAAATTATTTCAATTTACCAAACAAAATTTTTCTTTCACAAAATTATTTAGAATCATCCCACGAGTAACCATAGGAGCTGGGTCATGGCTTGAAATGAATTGAGGCCCGTTACTCCAACGATCTCGCAAAGGACGGCTAATGCAGAATCGATATTCGATCGAGAAATCTCTTGGCGATATCATTAACCGGTGCAACGCGTTGTAAGACAACCGTTCGACCCTACTGTCAACCGATATATCGCCGGGGCGCTAATGAAGCTGTATTAATTAAAAACGCCGGCCGGCTGTGTTGGAACGATCCAGGACACGCTGTTAAACGATGTCTTAACGACGACACGAACCGTGTTCCTCTTCCGTTCGACGATTCGTTCAGATAAGATACGAACGACGCTGGTTTTTCGCGCCGAGGATCAATCGGCTCGCGATTCACTCCATCGGAAACGAGACCGTTATGGCGCCGCGAGTTTGCCCCCCGATAATTTATAGTAACGATCCCGCGGATCTTTACGGTGTTATAAATCAAATTAGACTATTTACGGGAAAATTCGAAAGTCACGCTCGTTGCCCGCGATAGATACAATCTGTGCTCTGTGCCGCGCGCAAACAGGATGGAAACTTGAAGATGTCGAAGAATAAATTTTGTTAGATTTGCGATACCACGCGAGAAACGTCACATCGTTTAGAATATACGCTTCATTTTGTTACACAAGAGTGTTATTCTAGAATGATGTTTCGAGTAGGTATTGTACTATCGAGGAGATTGTGATGTTTCAGTGATTAATAACAATTAAAAGGCGTGTATTGTTATGCACACGAAATTTTGAGAAGGAGATGAAGATTAGTTTTACCCTTTGGGAAATCCACTGTAACGTGATGTCTGTGTGATTAATTTATTTATCGGGGCAATAATATTTTTAGATTAAAGTGCTAAGTAAAGTTGTCTGATAACACTTATCATTGCGCAACCCCCGTTTTCTCACCATTTAACTACTCTTTCACTGCGAGATCTTGTAAATCACACCAAGTACGTATCATGAACAGAAACCTTTAACTTACAATCGTGCAAGTGATACGGTCGCTGCTCCTGACGTTTTCGCAGATATAATTTGCGTTCGAGAAGACTTCGCGTGGCTCGATCCTCGTTTGTTCTGTCACGTGTCAGACAGAGTCAACTGTCATCCACAGCACGCGATAGCCACGTGTCCATTGTCGTGGCACGAGACCAGCCATACCCTTTTTCACAACTATTGTCTGCAAATCAGCGCCGATCAACCGTCATGAGACTAGCCAACGATTGCCTGCGTGTGTGTCGTTCACGATTCTTCTTTACATTGCACGGATTCTTCTCGTTAGTCGGTGCAACGTGCATTGAAATCGTGCTTAACGAGGGATTTTAATAAAAAGTGTAACAAAGTGTGCTCGTGGTCCGAAAGTAGGCGAATATTAAAATAGAAAATAGTTTTAGTAACTTGTAAAATTTTGCCGTTAAAATCTTCGACAAACGCAAAGTTTTTTTTGCCATAAAATGTTAGTACATCTTAAGAATATGCTCCAAAAGTTTTAAAACGAAATTCAAAGTCCTTCTGACTATCGAAATACCTTTTATTGGTTTTTTTCTGACCAATACAGCCAAAGCTAGAGCTCCCTCTTGTCAAACGTCACAAGACGCGCACAACCTTCCCGAAAGACCGTACGATAGCTCTACCATTTTGAAATATTTTGAAACCAAAAGAATACGTTGCAATAGGCAAACATTATAACAAAGGATATCCAAAGTTGCAAAAATGTGAACAAACCTTACACTTCCAAAAAGATCATTAAAAATCAGCTAATTTTCACCCGCCTGAAGGTATTTCCCCCCTTAATTTAGATTTGAATGAAATATCATAAATTATGTGTATCATTAAATTTGACGAGTTTATTTTAATCAAGTACAACAGTGCCTTACATCTGGCAGAAATATTTTGTCCATTTAAATATAACAAAACATTGATCCTGACAGTAAATACAATTTTATTCCTCGCGAATAAAATCATCCAGTAACTTTGTAAAACGATCAAACCGTCTCATTTCTGTGTTTGATACACGTTTGATAAACGACGACTACGTAACGGATTGCATTCGTCGTTAACCCACATTCAATTATCTGCCAACCGAGCGAACCTGCCGAGACAATGTATAATAGTTGCATTCCCGCGTTCGTCTCGCGTCGATTTCGAAACGCAGCTTAAAACCCGCTAAACACACGTTCTAGCCCGTGCAACCCTGTAACCGAGCCGCGTAATTATATTGTTCTGAATTCAATAAAATTCGCGTTATTTATTACGGCACGCGTTGCAATAATATGTAATGACACGGTATCGCGCAAAAGATTCGTATCTATCCCCGTCCCTATGAGCGCACTACCTGTCCGCAAATTGCTCCATCACGAGCCGGAGGAAAATTACACGTGCGCCACTGCATCGTGAAAAATTGCACCTGGCAACGTGCGTGGATTACCAACAAAAACGCCGGCACGTCCGTCGGCCACGATGGAAACGATGAAAATTGGACAGTCCATTCACAGGAGTGGTGTTTGGGGACGAAGTATATACAGTTTCGGGGGTAGCATATGGTTTTTGGTCCATGGGGGAGCAAACGCGGGGACGATTCACACAGCAACAGTCTCACCTGTGGGAAACAAACCCTCCCTCAGATTGGTGTTACATTGTGGGAAAAGTCGTCGACGATTTCGCAATGGTTTCGGTTGAACAATCGAAATTGAAACCTGGAACATCCCCGAGTGGAGTAGATCGTGAAAATTTCCAAGACCTTCAACTCCCACGACGATTACACGACGGTGGAAGGAACGCATCTGCCTCGCGCGTAGTAATTGAGAATTTTCTCTCGCGACGACGTTTCGTGTCTCGAGGCGCGAAAAAATTCTGCTGAACGATCGGTACGGCTGTAATTATCCCTGTCTAAGCTCGTTTCCTCGGTGTAATTTGCATAAATAACTGGCGGGAGGGGGAGGGAGAGAAACGAACAGACAGAGTGGCTCCTCGTGATGGATGTCATTGCGAAGAGAGACTTATAACGCGTTACCGCGTTTGCGGCCGCGTGATGAATCGCACCCACTCGTTTGATTCTCGACCTACCCACTCTTGACCACCTTTGTCCACAACTTTGTGCTACCCACTTGGTCAAGTTTACGGTTTCCCAATTTTTTTCCCCGCTACCTTTTTGCGTGCATACGTGTAAGTACAGAAAAAATTAACCCCTGTGTTTCGTTTCTTTCCAAATATTACTTTTACATTCACTGTAATGTTTAATTTTATATCCAAAATAATTTTTTAGGAATTAACGATTATTTTTATATTTGGATTTGGGGGCAACGAATGATGCTCATGTTACTTTGCGTTCAATTAATTGTCTATCACTGATTTTCTACAGAAGTGGGATACCTTAAACGTGTGTCATGTTATTAACAAGGTGAACAATTATTTTTTCATCAGTTGTCTCCGTCTGGATGTTAAGAAAGCTTCAGCTCCGGGACTGTTGAATTATACGTCGCATCGTCCAGACGCACAAATCTCGAGCGGCTTGGTAACCTTCCGCTTACAGGCCGAGTAATTTTAACCAACTAACCGGTAATTACCGTGAAATTAATCATTTCTGTGCCTCGTTACACGAGTCACACGACGACGTCCCTAAATCAAGTCTCCTGCCTTGTATCACCTCCCGTAGTTGCCTTTGCTTTCTTCGAGAAACACAGAAATTACGTGGCAGCGCGAACGCGGATGTGAATTATTTATTGCCCGCAGTCTATTAACAAAAATCTCGCGAGAGGTCGTAAACCTACTTAAATTTCAATTAAGTTTGTACCGCTTAAAAAAGACTGCCGATTCTTATGGCGAATAAAATTGCAAAAATACAGGAATAATAGAATCGACTGAGAATTTATAATCGTGCCGCTCCAAGATTTTTCCACGGGAAATTTTCCCATTCAAAGTTACGCCCAAGTGGCACTAGACAATGCTGCACAATCAACAATTGACAGCCAACGACCCGCGCTTAACAATGCAAGCCCGATAGGAGATATAAACGCCAAGCGAGATAACATTCTGAAACCCACCCCCGTTCAACCAGGGATCGTAAATCACCAAAATAGTTTTACTAAATCAACGACCGATGCAGAGCGGCCACAGTACAGTTCAGTAAAGTAAGATTTAGCCACGAGCCGCTATCAAGCGCTGACAAATATCGGCCATTCACGAACAGCTTTACCGTCATTTGCCTATGTGAGGTCTAAACGGAAGCTTTTCTGTCTCGAGGCAGTGTTCCCGCCGACTACTTGATAAATCAGCATAAAGTCACTTTCCAAGCACGTTGCCGGGCGTCTCGACGCGTTTCTCCAACCGACATCCAGCGTCGTGTGCGACGTTGGCAAACGACGTTTATCGATAACAGGCGCGAGTCGATGCAACGACGTTTACCACGGCCCTCACAATGGACCCGTGGCGATATACGAACATTACGACGCAATATTATTGTCTATATTACCATTCGCACGCAATAGTAAATTATTGGTTTCGTGGTCGATCGATGGTTAACGTGGCGCCAACTTGCAGACTCACACGTGTGCCTGCGTAAACGCACAGGCGACATCGTTTCCCTCACTGTGTTCCAGCCGTTGTAGTTTATAATGCAAAGCACGACCTTTTATTCTTGCAACTCGACCAATCGTTTAAAATAGACCTGCTCCGAATCTTATAAAAAAAGTGCCAATTGAGGGTGCTTTGAAGATGTAATGGAGAGAATTGTTTCTTAAGTTATAATGCAAAGCACGACCTTTTATTCTTGCAACTCGACCGATCGTTTAAAATAGACCTGCTCCTAATCTTATAAAAAAAAGTGCCAATTGAGGATGCTTTGAAGATGTAATGGAGAGAATTGTTTCTTAAGTTATAATGCAAAGCACGACCTTTTATTCTTGCAACTCGACCGATCGTTTAAAATAGACCTGCTCCGAATCTTATAAAAAAAGTGCCAATTGAGGGTGCTTTGAAGATGTAATGGAGAGAATTGTTTCTTAATTTATAATGCAAAGCACGACCTTTTATTCTTGCAACTCGACCGATCGTTTAAAATAGACCTGCTCCCAATCTTATAAAAAAAGTGCCAATTGAGGGTGCTTTGAAGATGTAATGGAGAGAATTGTTTCTTAATTTATAATGCAAAGCACGACCTTTTATTCTTGCAACTCGACCGATCGTTTAAAATAGACCTGCTCCGAATCTTATAAAAAAAAGTGCCAATTGAGGATTCTTTGGAGATGTAATGGAAAGAATTATGTATTTCTTAAGTTATAATGCAAAGCACGACCTCTTATTCTTGCAACTCGACCGATCGTTTAAAATAGACCTGCTCCGAATCTTATAAAAAAAGTGCCAATTGAGGGTGCTTTGAAGATGTAATGGAGAGAATTGTTTCTTAAGTTATAATGCAAAGCACGACCTTTTATTCTTGCAACTCGACCGATCGTTTAAAATAGACCTGCTCCTAATCTTATAAAAAAAAGTGCCAATTGAGGATGCTTTGAAGATGTAATGGAGAGAATTGTTTCTTAAGTTATAATGCAAAGCACGACCTTTTATTCTTGCAACTCGACCGATCGTTTAAAATAGACCTGCTCCGAATCTTATAAAAAAAGTGCCAATTGAGGGTGCTTTGAAGATGTAATGGAGAGAATTGTTTCTTAAGTTATAATGCAAAGCACGACCTTTTATTCTTGCAACTCGACCAATCGTTTAAAATAGACCTGCTCCGAATCTTATAAAAAAAAGTGCCAATTGAGGATTCTTTGGAGATGTAATGGAGAGAATTGTTTCTTAATTTATAATGCAAAGCACGACCTTTTATTCTTGCAACTCGACCAATCGTTTAAAATAGACCTGCTCCGAATCTTATAAAAAAAAGTGCCAATTGAGGATGATGCTTTGAGGATCTATCGGAGAGAATTATTACTTTGAAAATTGTTCATCCGCATAGAGCTATGTATGTACATATGTATGTTGAATTGTAAGGAGGAACGATCAATTTTATTTTCCATTACCGCTTAGATGGACAATGTTTAAAAGCTCCCAAAGCAATTCGGAGGGGGATGTTTTCTAGATCGACGGTCGTAATTCAACCGCGGATCCCTTAAAAACGCTTAACGACTTCCCCGCAATACAACTCAATTACCGTTCTACTTTCTTGCGCGAAGCCATCGTAATAACTGCCACGCCGTAAACCATCCAAATCTGTGCCAGCCAAAAGAACTCTAATAAGCAGCCTACAATTTTTTGCGAACGTTTTACGGTTTAAACTATCCGAGACAGAGCAACGACAGGGATTAAATGCAAGGACTTTACGACGCGTGTCAGAAGCCGATCAGAAGCCGTTGGTTCTACCCGCGAGTCGGTGAATCATTGTTCGAGCTGTCAATAAAGATGGAGATCGAGAATGAACAAGAGGCTGAAAGAGTGTATTTTATGTTCGAGGGGATGCGTATTCGCCACTGGAATCGATAATCGATAACGATGGATTTCGTGGAGCTTTTGCCATCGATAACGGGCTCTCCGGTTTCCAGCTTCTTCCACGGAACCACGGATAAAGGACGGAGAGGAAATATAAGATAAGAGTAAGAGGGGAAGAGGCTTTACGGGGTTCAGGGTCTTCCATCGACGGGCAGAGGCCGCTTTTCTGACTGTAATAACTCGCTACACCCATCTAGATACTATCTCGACAAATAGCAATGCCTACCGTCGTCTACCGTCCCTCTCGCGTACACTTGCACACCCACAGAGAGGATTTCGCATGCTTCTCGGCAGTCACGTGTTGCTGCCTTATTCCTCTCTCATCGACGTGTCGTTGGATGCATATATACATACGTGTTTCGCGGGTGCATGGCTCACGGTGAAACCTGCACGTCGATCGGTTTACAGAAGGGAGCCGAGCTTTGAGGCAGACTCTTGTGGAAAAGGAAGAATCGATGGGGATGGTGTGGCGATTTTTTTTTATTTTCGTCGAAGTGAAGTTACGTGTCACGTACGAAATTAATTTAGGAAATGGAGAATATTTCACGTCAGTCTACAATGTTTGTGGAAAATATCATTGAAACTTTTTGGGGGGAATTTCTCGTATTAAATATAAGAAGTTGAATTAGTCGTAAAGGGTCCAAGTTCTTTGACGTTTTGGTGGTTAAAGTTTGAAGATTGTCATTTGCCTTCCAGAATAAAAATCCCACCCCTCCACAAAGTCGTTACGAGAAACACTAAAACTACCCCCGGATATTAAAACCAGACTAAATGATAATAAATTCGAAAAAAAATATAATTAATTTCTTGGAACAAACAGACCTATTAAAAAAAATGTAAACTACCTATGTTCGAAGGTGTAACGATCACCATTCTGTAATAATTCAGTCTGACTTTTAACAAAGCATGTATGCACATATTATGTACCGGAAAAAGTTCGTGCGGATTTTCAGAGAAAAATGCAAATACTCAAACCTGTTTTAAATGGAAATTAAGTGAACGAAGTAGCTTTCTTGCGGTAGATTCTTCACATTCGAGTACTTGAGCAAGTTCGGAACATCTTTTTCTTGAATTTGAACTCACGTACTCGATGAATTTCTCGTCTTCGATGACAGATGGACGCCCCGGACGCGGCTGGTCATCTAGCGATTCATTTCCTTCTTTGAATCTTTTAAACCATTTCTGTGTGGTTCTTTCGCTCACAGAACCTTCCCCACAAACGGTACAAATGCGTCTTGCTGCATTTGCTGCTGTACCGCCAAGTTTAAATTCGTAAAGAATAAAAGCACGAATTTTTACTCTTTCGCTGTCCATGTTAGCTGTTCCCGTAACTACACGACAACGAAACAATTGAAACCCACAGAGCATACATACCAACAGCAAAGATCAAGCTTCAAAATGATCCAAACTCACGTCTTACAGTTGCTAATTACCACACGAAAATCGATTTACGGTTACAATTACCGAAAAAACCGCATGATCTTTTTCCGGTACCTAATACGTATACACCCTCTGTCCCAAAAATAACCGGAATGGCTCTAGTTTAACGAAATTAGTGGTGCTATCTATTGTTATGCGATTGATTTATGAAGTGTTAACTTTCCTTACCAATCTGTAAAAATTGCATCAGATTTCGTTCAGTAAAAGCCAAGATACGACGCATTAAGTGACACTGGTTTGTATACATCGGTCGAAAAATGAATAAAGCACGATAATGCACTTTCTGATCGTTCGTCAATTATCACTGACTTTTCAACCAGGAAACAAATTTTTTTGCTTCTACTCACCTGATTTGGCTCCCTGTGATTATTTTCTATTCCCTAAGCTGCATTTGGCGATGAAAGGAAACCGTTTTTCATCAATTGAAGATATTCAACGGACAACGACGAGCATACTGAACACCATTCCAATCAGTGAAATAAAAAAGTCATTTAATGCACTTCTTGAACGTGCAAATCGTTGTATTTCTGCTGAGGGAGAATATTTCGAACAAATAAAATGATTTTTGTCATGTTTTTTGCACTATTTTGTTTTCTTTAAAGCCATTCCGGTTATTTTTGGGACAGAGGGTGTATTCTGTAAAGAACCATGTATTGTACAAGATGCAGTGTACAACAAACGTAGTCGCTAATAGCTTCCACAAGCCGATGCAACCATAAATAAATAAATTAAAAAAATATCCCAGTAAATATAACAGAAAGAGTATCACATTCGTACCACCGTTTAATTACTTCTGCCCGATCGAAAACCAAAACTCGCAACGCTATACAATCCATCCGACGCTGCGTTTCCATCGAACCCGGAAATCGCACTACCTTGCACAACCGTTAAACCAGCAAACAGTAATTTATAGAAATCCCCTTAATTACCCGATTCTCGCTGACCAGGACTTTACCACCGTCAATCCTGTTGCTGCCACGTACGTACGTACGCGTCGCTAAATCATTCCCACTCTAATTCATCCGTCAGAGGAACGTTTCATTTAACGCGAAAACGCCGTTGCCGGCGGCGCGACGCGACGTTTCCGCGTGCGGATTACGAACACATGCCTGTACATACGTACGATTTATTTCCATAGAATGGCGGAGTTTCTGAGGCTGATTGGCGCGAAATCACGGCGTCTACAGAGCGGTTTGCGCGCACACGTGGACATGGGAAGAAAATCGCTTGGCACCGTGGCTCGGGTGAGGGGGTGAGGGGGCACCAGGCCGCGTATGGGGTTTTGTGCGGGCCGCCGATTACCGATACCGCGTAATTTATTGCTCCTTATTCGTGAAACGTGACGCCGGGCTCTCCGTCTCGTAAAGTGCTTCCAGTTCTGAGTCACGGGGCCCGGCGCAGGATTTTTGTCCAATCGGGAATGTCGATAGCTCTGTGGAGCGCGCGGCCGCCGCGGCACCGTTCGACTCGAACGAACCCCGTGTAGAACAGCCCGGATATTCTATGTATACGTTGGGCCCGCAGACAGGCGCGCGGGGCCTTACACGGCCCGATCGTCAAAGATAAAGACACAATAACTTTCTAATATTCGCCTAGGAACGCTCTGATTCTGCCGAACGGCGATCCAATGTTGATTCAATATATTGTCCCGTCGGTGGCGAGAAAAAAGGGTCGTGAGGCGCCAACAATTTTTCCGTAGGTCAATGGTTAGACTGTGGATACCTTGGACGAAGTCAGACTATCGCAAGAAAGTTTTGAGGTCATTAATAATTTATATGCAATGATAATATAAATAATTGTACCGCTGTCCTACCCCTCAGTAAATGGTCGCGCTATTTCAATCTAAAATTCGATAATTTTTGTACAAACACAGCGTTCTGAGATATAAACATCGAATTATTAATTAAAATATCTTGCACTTCGATCTCCTTTCTTATCTATATACTCCATGCAACTATCCCCTCTCCCAAATCAATTCTGTCGTACTTCAAATTATTCCAAACCTCTTGAATATTTACGCATCCGCCAGTACCGTCGTTAATTCCGCGTTCATCCAGCCCCGGTATAAATAGAAGTGTTAGCCGCCGATACGTTCGGTATCGGCGGAAGGAAGAAAAAAGTTCTGGGCCCGAATAAAAATAGCGTACACGGTTCGAAAGGGGATACAGTGTCGGGTGTTGATCTAATTAAAATTACAGGCAGCCTATTAGCTCCGCGAGTCCCGGAGCAGCTTCGATACCGGTAACAACGCAACAGCGAGCGCGTAGAGCGCAGCCGGAGCAACGAGAGCCGGTGGTTAACTTATGGTGGCGTGCCACAGAGAAACGCCACGGCAACCGGAGAGCCAGCGGTGGCTAACGAAGCGGATTTAGTAATTGTTTTGCTGGATATCGCCCGCAGTGCGGAGCCCTGCTCGACGCGCCATTACTGGTTCTACATTGTAAAACACTTCTCATTGATAGCACGAGCCTCTTTGAGCCTGCCTGATGACGCTCGACCTGCCTACCTCGCTATCCTATGCAACCCCTGTGCGTGCGTGTATGTGTTGACACAGCAGCGAGTCGATTCCTCGATGATTCCGTCGATGTTTTAATGGAACCGGTGGATTGACGCTACGGTTTAATGGCGGGAAGCGTGGGAGTTGAAGTGGACTTGCTTGGAAATGAATGCATATGTATTATGTTAGTTGAGAGGGGACGCGAAATTGTTAAGAATTAAGTCACTTCGCGGTGCTACAGTCGAACCTCGATAACTCGAATCTCAAGGGAAGAGAAATAAAACTTCGAGTTATCGAGTGTTCGAGTGCGAGCGGTTTAACACACGAAAATTCGACTTGTAGGGGCTTTGTATGACGGTAAACTTTCCGACTTGCGGGGACGTAAAGGAATTAAAGGTAAATTGAATTCTTTTCACGTGAATTACATATTTATTGTATACATGTATAAACGTAATCAGAAGACGAAAGTTAGGTCACTATACATGCATATAAGTACCGACTTCTTATTATTCAAGAAGTCAGTAATTTTGCAATGAGTTAATGCATTAACACATTATTTATCTTCTAATGTATTCGCCCCCAAATTTCTATATTAGTCTTACGATATATATTTCTGTATTATTCTCTATCTCTTTACCTCTGTATTACTCATTATCTACTAGTCACTTAAGGATTCATACGTACAAATATTTTTAAGTTCCGACATCACAAATACTCATCATGGAACCTTATCACATCACCGCTTCCAAAACAACTAGTCATACTACCTACAATCCCTACCCATCCGCAGTCCTTTGGAATTCGCCCTCAGCATCCCTGCTACATCCTTTCCAACACCCTTTAAAAACCCAAGGTTCCCCGACTCCTCACTCATTATTACCATACTCTAAGTCCAAGTTCGCTCATTATTATCTTACAAGTCCAAGCGCATTCATTATCATTCATTATCATTCTTACAAGTCTAAGTGTTAATAAAATCTCTTAAAAACCGAAGTTGGAAGTTCAAATTTTCTCTTTGTCCATTACAATCTATGAAAATTGACGAAGAACGATTAGCTTCCATGGATATGCACGTGGTCATTTTATGTACTGAGACAATCCTAACGGTTGAAAGGAAGGAAACAATTGAATGATTTCTGACACAAAGTTGTAAACTTCGAGTTGCAGAGGCAGCAGCGACAAAAGTTCGACTTATATGTAGAGGTAAATTTCGAGTTGTAGTGGTTTGACTATTCTAAATTTGATTTACAGAGGTAAAAATGCGTCTGGACATGTGGCAAATAATTCGAGTTGAAGTAAGTTTTATTTCGACTTGTAGAGGTTTTTGCAGCGGAGAGGAAGGGAATTAAGAAACATTTCGTCGTATAGAAGTTTTCGAGTTATCAAGGTTCTACTGTATTATGGGGGATTTATTTATACGATTCTGTTCAGTCTTTTTGATTCATTGATCCGGCAAATCGTACGGAAACATTGAATTTTCTAAAATTATAACTGGGATAAACATTCTGTTAAATGAATTTTATGTACGTTCATTTAGTACTTAGTTTATTGGATTCCATTAAGTTTTTTTAAAAGGATTATGCAATGCAATTTATATCTGTATTCCTCGAAGATCCACCCTATGTTATCTCACCTCTATACCACATTGTCTATGACTCATGTGGCTCGGGTTTAATTCTTTGTTCGCTAGACCAGGTGTCAATCCGTAATGCTATTAATTGCCCACGTTTCCACCCTTATACATACTTTAGTCGAACGATACTATCGATTGTCCGCTATCCAGGCCCCGAATACAGCCTATCCGTGTTTTCCATGGTGAAATGTGGCACGTGCAGGTACTCTCGTCTCTTCGACTTGGTTCGATCGTGCTCCGCTCGACGTTTATATTCGCGAAAGCGTTTAATATGGGTACCTGCTCGGTTATGAGACCTCTTCGTCCGTGAAACGAGTCGATCTTTGGATTTATCGTGCTATTAATTGAACCACTCTATCCAATGAAACTTAATGCACGACATTACGTGTTTCGAGAGCGATTGAACATTAAGATCGCTAGTTTATCGAGGCTGTTAACTCGTCAATCATTTTTTTACTGCGCCAAGAATCTCCAGGAAATAGTATGTACAATGATTGAGAATGCACGCGATTATATAATGGTTAAAAAAATTGCGTTACGCATTGTTAATTAAGTTCTATCTCGGGTAAGTAAATTTTGTAATGCAAATACAGAAATGTATTTCGAATTGCTAAAATTCAAAAGAACTATTCTCCAATCATGATCCACGAAAGTCTAGATTTATATAATTCTTGAATTTGTCGCGTGCGCACATAAAATTGCCTTCGCATAAAATTTATTTATTTCTTAAACGGGTGGAACTCTTTTTACACAGAAGTTACGATATGTTGGAACTGCTTACATACTAATGGTGAGAACTTATGCTAATGTAAGGAGAAGACGCTCGATAGTCAAATTCACTAATATTTTAAGCCTAGACAGTAATATAATAGGTCGAATAAAAACGCATGTAAAGACGCTACGCTGGGCGTTCAATCATTGAGACGCTAACGATATTGGAGGGCGTGTGATAAAGGTCTTAGTTCTGTACCGGAGATGTAGCGGTGAGAGCTCTATAGGTATCGGTTCTTAATTTATCAATTAAATCTGCGAACAAGTCGATATGTTGTTGGAATTTGTTAGCTGTATTACATATTCTTGAGATAGTGTATAAGTACCCATATCTTGAGTAATACTGAGGTTGGTAGAAAAGATTTGGTTGCCTGATTGTGCGTGGAGGAGCGTGGAGTTTAATGAGTTGGAGTAGGGTAGGACAGTCGGTCCTGTTTGTTATTATTTTGAGAAGGAACAGGATTTCGGATACGATTCGTCTGTGTTCAAGTGATTTGATTTTGAATCTGGACATGATAGGATTGTAATTGTGATTGGTCTGTCTCATAGAACTTCCGACTTTAGTGGATAGGAAGCGGAGAAATTTATGTTGAATACCCTCCAAGAGGTTGAGAATACCCTCGAAATTTATTCAATCCGTAATAAACATACATCCCTCGATTATTTTCTTACTTCCGGAGGTATGAAATTTACATCCAGGTAAAAGTTCGTAAACGTCGAATGGACAGTCCGGTGGAAATTTAAAGTTCGCGCAAGAACGTGGCAACGTCTCTTACGAAACGTCGGATAAATCAAACGATTTAATTAGTAAGCCACGATGGGGCTCGATATGATCTCTATTTCATCCCGTTCGCAGCACTCCCGTTTTAATCGCGGATATTTTATGCAGTCGATAATTTCCATCTGGAATATTTTTATCATCGCGATACCTAATAACCCTCTGACACGGCCAGCCAGTTTCGCCGCCGCGACGGAATCGAGAAACGAAATCGATTCGGCCGAGCACCGGCGACCGGGGCCGCGATCGCGTCTAATCGATCTCGAGCGAGATTGATTTCATTTCTAACGCCGCGCAGCGGCCGTTCCTTCGGGGTTAATAAGCCCCCGACGCATTAGACAGTAATTAAATATGGCTAGCGTTGGCGTGCACGAGAAAATAAGGCGGTCGATAACAGACGATGATTCCGATAAGAATCGGCGTGGACCAACCTCTCTCTGATCTAACTGAAACGTTCGTAACACCATAGATAATTGGTCGACGATAATTACAAGGTGTCAGTGTAGCACCCTTTTTTACCGTGGATCGATCGGAAATGGATCCAGTGCCTCCTTGTCGCGAATGTCCAATTTAACCAACCAGTTACGAAAAAAATTATCGCTCCGATCTTGTTACATCATATACGCGCGTGTAATGATATTGTTGGCGCGTTAGTTTGAAAAAGATGGAGGATAGGGACTGGGCGTGGTCCGAAGTTAATTGCTGATAAGAAAGCTGGGACTAATGGGTGAAATTGTTGCTTTCAAATAAGTTAATCGAACGTGAGTCAGGTGTGAAGAAAAGAACGTGGCAGGAACGAGCGGATGGTGTAAAGAAAAATCTGAACCTGTCAAGTTGCCCAACGATCGGGGAATACGATTCGATTGACATTTAGTGGGATCGTACGAGGGATAGAGGGGAAGAGAGAGAGGGAAAAAATGGATAGAAACGTAAAGGCTATTAGCATTTTACGAGCGGCGGGTTTAATAAGAACCGCGGCACAGGAAACCGAGACTCGCGAATATTTCACAGACAAGCACGGAAAATGTGATATTTATTGGCGAGTATCTCGTAAATCGTTCAGCGTTGAACGCGTGTCAAACATGAATCAAACATTTCTCAATTCTCTACGCCCCAACAAAGCTTCGTTTCACTCGATGCGTAACACCTGATATTCAATTATAAATTGTTCCATTCCGTGTGCTTCGAGCCACTCTCAATCGCAAACAAGCCGTCAATTTTTTTCCTCGGTGAAATAATAATCGTGAACTATGCGCGAGCACGTGGCAGCCAGGAAGATTAACATGTCCCAACCAGTGTTCACGGGAGTGGCTGGGCGTTTTTCTCTTCTTTTCGCGATCGGTAGAGCCCGACCGGCCAGGTAATTGGAATGTAATCGATGTAATTAAGGAATGAAAACGGTAGATTGCCGATCCTGAATGGGGAGGCCGGAGAAACGCGTGTCAAGTGGCGTGGCTCGTGATTTATCGATCGAAGGATAGCGCATGTACCGAGGAAGGGATGAGTTTTAACCAATCTACAGCCTTGGCTAATTATTCCTTAGCGGTAGAAAAGAATGTTACGAAATTATTTTAGGAATTTAGCAAATTAAGGGGGACAATTATGTCCTGAATTTTCTGTGCCTGTAGTTACATTACACTGTAATTACATACTCTACATTAGTCTGTAACGTAGTTACTATTGAAACACGAAATTTGAAAATTGGTTGAAATGGACGAGTAAAATTTAGAAAAGCAGAGAATCACTGAGGATCGATTACTTAAGGTTCTAAAACAGTTTCTTTGAAACTAAAAAAAAAATTGGACTTCCTTCCAGTATAAGTTCCTTTTATACTCTAACACCTAGTTAAATAGTAAATCGTTTTCAGTGATCAAACGTCCAGCCATTATTCGCGTAATGACCAGGACTCACGTCACCTTAATCGATCGAGTCAGAAGCACGATCTAATCCACTTAAGGCCAATTCAGCGGCAATCTAGGCGGCGTAACGAGGAAACAAGTGACAACAGACCAACCGATCGTCCTCGTTATCGCCACCATAGCCGGTCGTCCTCGCTGCACCGATCAGGATCTCCACGGTCCTTTTCGCCCGCGCTCCTATATTTAGAAATCACCGCGCTGGAATCGAGGAATCTAATAAATTCTGTGAAAGACGTTCATGCACGCTCGTTCTACATACCCTGTGCGCGTACGTGCACATAGTGGAAACCCTGGCGGCAAATGTCGTGCAGCAAATAAAATAATTAAAATCCAACTACGATTCGTAACGCGTCCAACGGAAGAAACGAGCAAAAAGTGTAATAAAAAGAGGGACAAAAATGAGAGAGCAGGCTGTTTAAATGATATCCTCGCGACGAAACGAAGGACAAGTAAGTACGTACAGAGCACGGTGAAAACGAGATGGAAACCTGGATATCGGGCAGCAGTGAAAGGGAGACGAAACGATCGGGAGGACAGAAGAGGGAACGAAGAACACGAGGCCCGCTATCTCGCGGGGGAGTAGTCTCGAGTAGTACTTACTCAAAGAGCAAGTCAACAGCGGCAGCTCGCCGCTAACTTATGAGAACCAGCAGATCCTCGGACCGACTACTAATGGGACTAGTACTACCAGTATAAACTCACCACCGCGCCGAGAGGAGAGACAGACAGAGCTAGAGGAAAGCAACGTTATGTTACCTACTCCTTTTATTTCTCCCTCTCGAGCCCCTTTCCACCCTCTACTCCTTCCTGTCTTTCAATTTCTATCTTTCTTACACTATATCCGGTTTCTGGCGTTCTCCGTTGTTCCTCCATCCACACTTCTACCTGTGTCTACCTGCTATTTTAATAAATACGCCCAACGACGCGGCGCAACGCTCTACAGGCACTTTTAGAAACGTAACAAATGGTTACACGTCAGGCACAAGGTACTTAAGAAAGGCCCGAGCTGCCGCACTAAATCATAGAAATCGTACGGTATAAATTACGCGCTCGCGCGGGTATTGTGTGCGCGCGAGCGGACTCGTACGAGCTCGCGTCCGCTTACCGCCACCCGGGGAAGCGGCTCCGGAAAGCTTCTCGCTCCGATAATCCCCGACGACGAACCGGCTGACCTGTTCTGCAGAATTTAAGTACATTCGTATCAGGAAACTCGAAGCTGTACCACAGTTTCGTGACTTTATGTGTCTGGATGGGAATGATACCCCTTTCTCGAGGGGTGAAAAGTATTTTATTATAGAAATGTTAATATGGCTGCGTTGCAAAGAAATATTGGTAATTGCAAGTACAGTAAACCCTTCTATAACACGGTTTCGCTGTAACACGATCGTTTTTTGGAAACCCTCGTACAATACGGTTATTTACAACGCGGTTTTATATATGTAAACATTTAAATTTCTTAACTTATTGAAGGAGGATAATAGACCAGTGTTTCCCAACCTTTTTTGTGCCATGTCCCACCTAAGGCTTTCCAAAATTCTTATGCCCCCTATGTAACATGTACACAGTTTTTAAAAGAAAAAATTCAAAAATCGAACTGTTCACCGAAGAAACTTAAATGATAGGCTTTAGGAAGAAATCAGTAGGAAATTGTTGAGGAAACACAGTAAGTAAATATTAAAAACATATAATGGAGCACAAAATAATTTTAATGAAAGATTTTTCTATATTATTTTAATTATTAGTACTTATGTATTGCCCCCCTTGGCAATCAAATTGCCACCCTGTGGGGCGTGGGTCCTACGTTGGAAAACACTGCAATAGACTGTCGAATCTCCGCGCGTTTCGTAGTGTCCACGGGGTGTCCACGTCTCATACAACACGGTTTCACATAGCACGGTATTTTCTAGGAACCTGTTAACCGTGTTACAGGAAGGTTACCTTTATTTCGAATTTTTCAAAACAATCTTCACTTACGGCTAAAAGGAAAATGTCAACAAATCCACAAAATCCTCAGCAAACAGAGACGCGTTTGACCACAATACACAGTGAACCATTGCGCTAAAATAAAACCATCCGATTCGGTGAACACCTGATCTTTTCCGGCGGGACCCGCGAACATCCATACGGTTTCCTCGATACTTGCCGTGCAACGGATTGCGTGTGCACCGATCGCGCGTGCCTCAGGCGCGGGTGTGCCCTCTCGGCGCGTTAACGTTCACGCAGGTACGTGTGCGTGGCACGCTCGTGCCCGCACCGGTAACCCACACGCAATGCCGCGGAATCGAGAAGTATGTATTGCCACGTATCGTCCACGTCGAGATACCGTGGCCGTGGTGCTATAATAATTTCAACCGAGCATGCTGCCTCCAGTGTTCTAGTAAGACAGCCTCGCACACGTGTTCGTCATTTCCGTACGCGTGCACTTGCATATATGTACATACTTCGTCGGTATCAAGCTACAATTCGATCATCGATCATTGTTCGTATCGATAATAATTGTCGATTTTGTTATTCGTCCATTGCAATAGGAACTTTAACTGCAATTAATAAATTTGTATACAGGGTGAGGCACCTAACTGGACCACCTCGAATGGATTCTAAATTATGCGTTGCACAGACAAATTGGTCCTCCTGGTATCGAGAGGGACATCACGCGATGTACGCGACTTCATTTAGGAGATTCGACGGTCAGTTTCGTTCCTTTAAATGGAATGCCCTATCCATTTTTCGACAGTGCGAAAGCTCATTAATTCCCAAGTAGAAAAGTGTTAAACATTGTATGTGTTGTAGTTAATAATTAACGAGATATTAACGAAAGTTTGCGATATTTGTCAGCGTAAGTAATTTTTGCTCGCACGTTTTCACCACACGCACCGTGCACTAAAAGCATATCTAACTTTTCACCATTACTAAATATCATTTGAAACCCCGTTCCTTCGACAATACCTTTGATAATGGAATGATGGCAGTGAATCGCGGAAACGACAGCATTGAACGGATCAAACTTCCGTTAATATCTCCCTAATTATTAGCTTCAAGGCAAGCAATGTTTAACACTTTTCTACTTGTAAATTAATGCTCTTTCGAACAGCTGTAAAACAGATACGGCATGCCATTGAAAAAAACGAAATTCACCGTCGAATCTCCTAAACTCTTCCTTCCACAATGAAGTCGTGTACATTACGTGATGCTCCACTCAATACCATGCAACCTTTGTAGAAACAATGTTCTTGTGCAACGCATAATTTATACGTTATTCGGGGTGGACCAGTTAGGTGTCTCACCCTGTACATTTATTTACTTTATAATTTCTTCGTTTTCAGTGATCTTTAATAATCAATTTTTTTCAGTACTATCTGGCTAGTAACGCGTGAAATAATTTACATAATCCGAAAGTCTTGATATCGGGAGAACGTGGCAGGTTCATATACCACCTTCGTACACGGCCACTATCAGATCTTGTGTTAAACGACCGATACATTATTCGTTTTCGCTAGTCCTTGAAATTGATCATTCTCCTTTCCTCAATTTCTCTCTCTTTCTCACCGTTTGTCTGCGTTAGGATCTCGACTGCACGCGGGAACAAGCGTGCAACGTGAAATGAACTCGTCACACGGCTCTCATTAGAACCGCGAGAGAAAGTCGCCGGTTTGAACGAATGTCTGGCCCGATCTAATGATCCAAACTGATACTTTCTAACCGTGAAACATGCGCGTAAACCTGCATGAACTTGTAAATCTTTTCTGTGTCCATCAATTTTTCTACAGACTTATTGGACAGCCTGTTATTATTATTATTCGTTTAGAATACCTTATGGCGATTAGGAAAATGTGAAATCGACAAGGCGTACATGGTCATACGGGCATTCCTATTGAATAGCTTTCACCTTTCTGTTAGAAATTTTATTGACCGAAAGCACATCATTCCCTGCTTACCTTGGTCAACAATATTCAGTAATTAATAAGCTATTACAAAATATTCCAACTAAGAAAAATGATATATTTTTTAAAATTCTCAATACAATTAATATTTAAATTACGAAACGAAAAAAAAGTCGTCAGTAGTAGTTAATTATTTTCCGCATCCTCTATCAGTAATGAAATTAGTGATTACTTTAACCTTTTCGTTTCACTATTTCCACGATCTTTCAAATGAAAGACTCTGTCTGAACAACATTTTGAGTCTAGAGGAAGTCTCACAGATTCAATCTCCACGCGTTATTCGTTTCCCTGACGAATCCGTCGTGGCGAACGCCATAGCAAGGACATAGATCGCGCATACTTGCGTCCAATGCTCGATATCCGCCGGCCACTCGACATCCACCGTGTACGAGCACTGTAAGAACGAATGTCACCGTCACACCAGGTCCTCCAAACATCCTTCGATTTAAATCGACTCGATATATTTTTGCTCAACAAGTCATCGCGGCGACGATTAATCACCGAAAAGTTGAATAATTGATAAATTATTGAAATGATGGGCAAAGGCACGCGGATACACTTGGCTGGTGGTTCTCTTGAACCTGGTTAGTGGGATTATGAGCTCCTTGTATGGAAGGTATCGTGCTCGTCGATCTTTAACGCTGCTGTCGAAGCACCGGAGGCGACCGATCGGCCAGAAGCGATATACACCAGCCGCGATGAAATAGAATCTGCTGCGATAGAAACCGTTACACAGTGTGATACTAAAACGGACGAGGAAATCGGGATGTATCGACCGGTCTGGAGCCATTGTTCCTGGAGTGCACAGGGAGATAGGAATATTGGCAGGTAGTTAGGTGCCCCGAGATAGAATTGCAGCTTTCTTCGGAACGGAAAAGAAATATTTGGCGGGCGAGTGAATTTAATTGACAACAGGTCTTGATCGTCCGGGGGCTCTCTCTGTTTCAATTTGGAAACGCTTTATTTTCAGACGCCAGATTTGAACCGGCGAACAGCGACGTCGAGTCGCCATTAATTTTGTGCAACACGGAATAATTGCCGCGGGAGATTGTACAATTCTTAAGGCGTGTTGACACGCGGGGGTGGGGCTGGATTTATCGTGATTTTAAAGCGGATTACGCCACGCCGCTTAATTACCATGCAAGTCGCGCACCGTTTAACGAAGCCGCCGTTTATAAGCCAAACGAGCCGGCCACGGTGTCGATTATCCTGATCCTTTTTACCTGTGTGCTCGCGAGCCTAGCGGTACATACACGGCTGTAGGAGCCTTGAAAATCATTTAAATTCAACTTTCTAATTCGTGTGTATTATACAATTTCACTTGGACCGCGACTTTCTTCGGCAGAGAAATATAAAAATTGATTTCCCTTGAAAAATATAAAAATTGCATTGCATAAGATTTCGCATAACGAGATAGTAGAATAAAAATGAGACATATTGAGAATGTAATAATAACTTCGTAGTCGGGAGTTGATGAAAAAAATGATTGCTATATCAGTCCTCGCAGATTCTAGTTACGTTTATTTCACGAGGTTGGAATTGAGGTAATCAAATTTTAACAGCGATTAATTATGTGCAACCGACGTTTACGTTTATGATTTATGCGTATCGTTCGTGTAATTCTTCAATAATAATTAGCGCTCCCCGGAATTTCATTTCCCCACGTTAAACGATCTAAACTGTTTCGATCGCATTTCTCATGCATAGGCGGGCAAAATAAAATGCTTCAATTAACTCCCATATACCGCACACAAGTATCTAATTTCTGCCTCCATTTATCTCTCTGGCTTTCAATCACACGAGCACTCAATCTCGACGTTACAACGTGGCAAAGTACTATTCGATATAAAATTCCCCGGCAATTATGTTCAACCCCCCACGACCAGCCTCTCTATATTCTCGCTCCACAATCGCAACCGTTTCCCACCGTTTACCTCCAACCACGATCGAACCGAACCATACATAAATTCCGCCATGCATATCAACACACAATTCTCCGCGTAAAACTTCCGCTGTTCACGTTTCTGATTCTTTCCAATTTCTCCCCCGACATTATTCTTCGTGAGCGTTACACGCTCCGATCCGGTATCATAGCGTTTGGGTCGCGGATCACAAAACCTCCACCGCTTGAGGTTAACTTCTGGGACTTTCGATCGCGCGTGAGCCGGTTTGTCGGCCTGTTGCATTGTTGTTATCGGTGATAATAAATGCCCGACAGTTTTGCATAATGGTCAGAGGGAACGGCCCCGGTCATTTCGGCGCGAGACTCGCGGAATTTATCGGACGGATCATCGGCGAGGCAAGAAGGTCGGGATTAACGGTGGTCGCGTCCAGCACGAAAATAAAACGCTCCTTAAAAAGCCACTACTCGCTGACCCGATGTGTAAGCCGCCACATTGAAAAATGCTGCGAGCACCGACGAGACCTTTACGGGCGTGTTATCGTGTCGTCCCTCCACCCCCCCTGCACTTGTGTTCCATCACGTAATTAAAAATCGAATTACCACACGATCAGATGTGATCTCGCGATCGGCCGATACCGCACGTCGGTGTACGAAAACGTTGGATCACCATCCTTTTAGGGGAGGCAAAGACGATTTTGCTTTCGAAAGTATGTATTGTGCTGGTGTTAATATTATCGGCGGAGTTTTATTCAAATAAAATGCAATTTCTTTTCACTCGTTTAGTTGAATATTGTCCTTCAATTGCATTCCATAGTAGCTTAATTCATAGGTGCATGATAGTGTAGATTGTCCGAATAAATCGTGAACCTAGTACCTTCGCATTCGACAGCGGGTCTACCAGAAGACGTTATAGGCTGTTATGTAGAGAGTTCCGCACCGCGAGGGAATACACGAAATCTGACTAGTTTTACAGAACCGAAGGAAAGGCAAGGAATACTGTATTGTCTAAACGCAACGAAACTTTCGACGATGTTACACATCAAATCCTCGACTCCTGCTTCGGTAGCCCTTTTCTATCGTGTCTTATCTCGCACCGCTAACGCCACGTTGGAGGGTCCGTTGTGGATCCTTTGGACTTTCCAACTAGTGCTCCTTGGTCCTCGTGACTCAAGGAACAGCAACGCGTCATCGGGCTTTACCAAGTCTATGCTTGCGTATTACTCATTTAATCAATTTTCTAATGCGCGTTTCTAGTTCTCTGTAGCAACGTCCAACAATGATCTTGTTGGACAACAATGATCTCAACCAATTCTCCCCCTCCTTATAAAAACAAGATACAACCTATCCAACCCTTTAAACCCGTCTCGTATCTACCCTGGCCCATCCAATCTTCGGTCCCCTTTTCGCCGTGAAAATATAAATACGCTCGAACGGCAATCGAATATGACCGAGCCATCAGCAGACAAAGATTCAACGCCCCGTGTTCGCGGTCTATCGCGCGGCGGCCGTCTCGAACGCATTGTTCGATAATACAGTGCCGCTTAAATCGCGGCGCAGAGGCCCGATTTCATGGGGGACACATTCCCAGACGGTCGGTGGTCTTGGCGCCCGCCTATCACCGGCCAGCAAACCGTGGCGAATAACTTATCGGGCGCGAAACCGCGCCGCCAGCAGCCAGGACACTCGCGCCGCGTATCGAGAATCGAGATTCGAGCGATCGTTGTGAAACGAGAAGGGGGGATCAGGGGCACCCTTAGTCACCCGAACGCAACGATAGCGTTTCCGTCTTCTATCTCGCCACTTCCATTCTACCTGAACCACCGCCGCTGCTGGCAGCTCCTTCTCCTCGAGATTTGCGATACGAGCCCTCCTCGGATACGAGATTCGTACGCACCGTAGCGCGTGCAAGGCGTGTCGACGAGGAGAAGAGAAAAAGAATAGACGGACCGGTCGCTCCGAGAGAACTGGATCGATACGGATTCTGGTTTATTAATTGTCCGGTTAAAGCTGGAGATGACCGTCGAGATCTTAAGGAACGAGGACGCCAATGTTCGGTGGATTGTAGACGGTGATAAGTTCGGAGGGGAAGGTGGGGAAATGTGAGGGTGATCGGGTTGTTCCTGCGATGTTAGAGAATTTTCGCTGCAATGTTGAATTTAAATTATTTTATCGGCTGAGGGCTTGAATAAATTCGTACGCTGTTGGAAAAGTATACACGATGATCGAGTGCTGTACTTTACACTCTATGAAGCCATAGGTTTACAAAATTAATGAGTTCACTTAAAAATACATCAAATTTCCAATGTCTCTAAATCATGTTGTATTTTATAGTCGTATTTAAATTATTTTATCGACTGAGGATTTGCATAAATTGGTACGTCGTTGGAAAAATATAGGGTAGACCGAGGCGAATCGGATTGAAATAAGAATTTAGTTGAAGTTTGTTATGTTACTATGGAAAAAATCGTTTAGGTCGTGCATACACTCCTCACGTCCTCTCTATGCACCTCCTTCGATTGTGTTTTTATTGTTTTACAATACCGTTTAGTGTCGACACGCATTTCAAGTTTGTCTTACGCGGACGAGCGTAATAAGTTTGGCGCAGATCTAAAATACATAACTTACAATTTCTTATTTAAAAATAAAAGGTAAGCTTTAACATCCAAATGTGTTTAATATTATTAGCTTGTGAAGTATCCAGATATAATATTTAATATAGTTTTCACTATTATATCATAATTTGTTTACGTATTTTATTCACTTTAAAATTATTATTTTATGGGGTGAATCGGTGAATCAAAAATGGTGATATTTTTCGCGGAAAAATGTACGCGAAAATCGAGTGCTGTACTTTACACTCCATGAAACCGTACGTTTATAAAATCTTCGAGTTCACTTAAAAATACATAAAATTTCCAATGTGTAGGAGATTTAAATTAAACTTCTATTAATTATTTGTAACTTTACATCCTTTGCTTTCAACGTCTAGCTAATCAATACTCAAAACGAACACACAAACGTTACACACATTAACTCTACAACCACACAACTACACACGTTACATACATTACAATACTAATACTACAAATGTCTCTAAATCATGTGGTAATTTATACTCGTATTTAAATTATTTTATCGACTGAGGGTTTGAATAAATTGGTACATACGCTGTTGGAAAAACACCCGAAAATCGAGTGCTGTACTTTACGCTCCATAAAACCGTACGTTCACAAAATTGTCGAGTTCACTTGAAACACATAAAATTTCCAGTGTCCCTGAACCATGTTGTATTTCATACTCGTCTAAAAAAAATTCACCTTCGAGCAGCGCACAATTCGCCAATTTCGTTCAAAACGTCACCCCGCTTTATCCTACGATCGATACGTGATCTATTTCCGTGAATCGAAATTGGAGTTCGCGCGAAGGAAAAAGAGGGAAGAAAAACGAGAAGGACAGGTCGTCGACAGACCGGTCAAAAATACGAGGCGGCACTTCCTCCTCCGGTTGGCCGGCCGCGGGACGCGCTCGAAGCCGGTTCTCGCGCACAATGGACGCGTTACGACACGCGCGCGATTATACGCGCGGCCGTCGCGCGGATACGTTTAACTGCCACGTTAATTTATTCCCGTTGCTGCCTATCGAGGGCGGCCACGCGAGTCCGCCACGGGATCGGCGAAAAATTCGCGCCGATCGGACGACACAATGGGCCATTGAGAACGAGCCGCGCGTCGCCGCGCCGGGCGCCGATAGCGCTTGTGCAGGCGTGCAAGTCGCTTGGAAACCGCTCCCGACCGATCTCCTCGTCGCGTACTTTTTCTCCCCCGTCGATACGCGTGAAACGCGCGGCAAGGCATTAACCGGATCGCCTCGGGACAATCGAGCTGTCACCAATTTATTTAAACAATACCGCCGATAAAGCGAATTCGAAATTGCGACTCGACGGAGACGCGTGCACCGATTTTTATTCGTCGATCTTCGCCGGCCCCGATGGGCCAGAAACTTCCTGCAGACCGCTTTCGTGTGCTTGTCGCGCTAATAAAATATCGTGTTTATACGGCGAACCGTACACTGTAATTGGGGTATACAAGGGGCCCGCGGGCACGCGGTAGGCGATGCCTACAAGTGTAATCCATTAAGATGCGCCCACTTTGTTTCCTGTCTGGTGAACGATCCTGCGCGGCTGACAGCGTTACCGGTAACGTTGTTCCATTGGCGAGCAAGTTCGTGCAACGATGTTCCCCGATTCTGGGGAGTACTGGTGGGGTGGGTTGCGAGCTGGTTAATCGAGGGTGAATGAAATTTGAATATCTCGCGAGGTACGCGAGGAAAATTAAAATAGTTGAATGTTGGAAATTTGTTGGTTTCGTTTGAGCACGTTCGAACGATTTTACTTGAGAACGGAGAGGCTGTTATGAAGTATAGAGAACGTTGTTCGAGTGGGCAACAATGTGCGCTACCCATGCACCGCGTCTGTACACTCGTTCGTGCATAGGCGTGAGCAGGTCGTAGACGGCGAAGTCGTGTGTCAACGTGCATTGCGTTTCGCAAGTTTCTAGTAGACTGTGTCTAGCACGGATCCCTTGTAGTTGAATGCCCATGGTCGTTAGTCATCCGGTAACACAGCGTTCCATTCATTAAATCTGTGTAACCACCATCAAACAAACTCTACTTCGATTGGCTTCTCGAAAAGTTACAATTTCCTTTTTATCACGGATGTTTAAAAAAATATGAAAATTCTACAAATGGAAACTATTGGAGCATAATTATCAGGTGTTCTTAAACAATATCTATTATGAAAAGAGGAACATAAAATTCAACAATAACATATTAAATGATTAATACGGAGCGTAGTCACCATCCACTTCAATAACTGCTTCCCATTTGCTTGGAAGACAGTCGATTCCGCGGGCAAAGAAGTCGCGGTTCTTGGAGGCAATCCATGCTTTGACCTCGGTCACTAAGTTATCGAAATCGTCATAAACTTTGTTCACCTGCCAGTTTTTCAGCGATCGATCGACGTGGTGGTCCGTAGGCGCTTCTGTGGGAGAATATGGCGGACGTGGAAGCAGTTACCAGCCCTTATTGGCGATGCATCGACTTTCGCTGATTGTTCCTTCGCCAAGAAGTTCGTTGAGATCGCGAAATTCACTGCGCTGCTTTCCATCCTTTCTCGAAGTGGTAAAGCATAATATGACGAATAAATTGAATGATTATCGACACGCATATTTATAACCGAAAAATAGGAGAATATTTTTATTAATAAATTTATAAAATACTGTAAATTTTTATTAAAAAATAAGACGCCAAAAAACACGCCTGATAATTATGCACCTACCTAATATATAGAATTAAAAATATCTTTGTTGAAAAAAAGATAAATAATACAAATAATAAGTACAGCAATACCTCGCATAGTCTGGCTTCGATTAGCACTAGAACTACCAAGGGGATCAAAACGACTAGTTTCAGATTTCTTGCTTTAGAATTATTAATATGTATATAGGTATTGTTGTAGCAATTTATGACGAGTTTTAATAAGAGGGAATGACAATTATATATCTCTATTTAGTGTCCATTCAACGACTTTCGTGTTCATAATCTGTTTAACGTATGCTATCTGAATACATAATACCAAAATGTATCGGTAGTTCTAGTGTTAGTCCAGTTTCACTATGCCCGGTTTGAAGGTACCAAACAAAATTTGTTTTACTTGGAAAGAACAAGAAAAACACATACATTAATATTACCCTCGTTTTATTTCGTGAAAAACAGTTTTTTTTATCGTTTTTTTATGTACTTAGTTCCTCGATTAGATTGGTTTCTAATAGTCTGGCTAATTGGTGGAGCCGATTACTTTAGCGAGCTATTGCTGTATACTGAATAAATGAAATTAAAATTAATTGACGTCGAGAAAATCATCTTCTTTTAATATATATATACATCAGTCTTGAGAAGCAATCCCAAAACACTAAAATAAATTCCCCCGTAGGCACGAATATACGAATCACACATATCCAACCCCAAAGTGGTACCACCGGCAATTAGGCGTGTTTTTCTCCAGATCCGTTTGACAAACGTTCGCGACAACGCTCCGAGGGCTTTTACAAGCTGGCTAACGTCCAGCCCCGATGAATAGTGGGCCTGTACACCAGGCGTGTAAAGCGTGCACGAGCGGGTCGAAGCACATATTACAGTCTGGTACGAGCAAAGCGGCGTGGCGCACGATAAAGAGGATACCGTGTCGTTCCACGACAAGCAAAGCACAGTGGCCCATTTTCGTGACTGTTACAACTCGGTTATTACCATTATTACCGTGCCCCATTACCATAACGGAGATGTTATTTAAATAAGTCGCGAGCCACCCCGCGAGCGATGTCCTTGCGGAATAGAGTCGGTTGCTGGCGGCTTCTGAGCTCTCGCGCACGAGCCTGCGATTCGAGCAGCGAAAAAGAGAGAGAAAGATGGCGGAGGATTTATGTACAACTCGCACCGGGGAAGGTAGGGAGGTTTTAATGAGCCTGCTACAGCCTGGACCGTGAAAAAAATGATCGCGGGAGGAGAGAGAGAGATTCTTGTTAATTGATATCGTATTGCGGATTCGAGAATTGGATACAATTTTACACGTGTTTAACTTGATGGAAGCTTCGTCTTCCTCCGTTGGCAATAGTAAACGATGCTTGAAAGGCTATTGAATAATTACGACAAAGGTTGCTTCAGTCATTTTTGTTGTGCCTTCGTTTCTAGTTAACAGTAGAACTACCAGGGGGGTCAAAATGAGTTGTTGCAGATTACTTGCTTTAGAATTATTAATTGGTTGTCAAGTTTCATCTCCAACCGTGTACATAGAGTTAAATTTAACAATTCTTTATCCGACGTATTTGTTAACTGTTCCGGTGTTCCACAAGGTTCACATCTGGGACCGCTGTTATTCAATTTATTTGTTAATGATATTAAGGAAGTTTTTGCGCACACCAAAATTTTACTCTATGCGGATGATTTGAAAATATACCGACGTATCGACTCCCTATCAGATGCGCATCTTGTTCAACTTGACTTAATCAAACTTGAATCATGGTGTAAAACTAACAAATTGCGATTCAACATATCTAAATGTTATATAGTTCGATTCTGTCGTAAATCTACGAATCACTTATTTGAATATACTCTTAACGGTGAATCCTTAACATCAGTGCAATGTATTCGAGATCTAGGCGTACTTTTTGACAACAAACTAACCTTCGAGAATCATATACAGTCAATTTTATCGTCAACCTGTAGATCACTCGGATTTATCTCCCGTAATTCCAATCATTTCAATAATATACACACAATTAAACTGTTATATATTAGTCTGGTACGTCCTCATCTCGAATACTGCAGCACAATATGGTCACCCTACATGAAGAAACACTGTTTGGCTGTCGAACGTGTACAGCACAAATTTCTTCGACTAGCTAGTCACCACATAGGCTATACTATGTCTATGAATAACCACAATTATTCGCCATATTTACAAACACTGAGGTTAACGACCCTTGAAAACAGGAGAGTCGAAGCCGACCTATGGTTTTTATATAATGTGTTAAATGGTAAGATCAGCTGTCCAGAAATCCTTCAGAAAGTTAATTTTCTCGTGCCTTCAACTTACCTACGGAACAACAACCTTATAGCAACTGAGCAACACTCCACTAATTTTGGTAAACATAAGGCATTTAACAGGGTATGCTCGCTCGCAAATGTTTACCATAATGAAATTGACTTTTTTGGACAGTCACCTAGAGAATTTAAAAAATCCATTCGCAGCATGCTATCACATTATGGATAGCTAACATAAATATAATTACTATTATTATTATTTTTCTTATATATATACAATCTACTGTAATTATTGTATGAAATGTCCTTTATTATAACTGTTTATCATGTAGTCTAAAGGGGCTATCCCCGTAAATAAACTTATTATTATTATTATTATTATTAATATATATGTAGGTATCGTTGTAGCAATTTATAATGAGTTTTAATAAGACAGAATGACAATTCTATATCTCTATTTAATGTCCATTCAACGACTTTCGTGTTCCTAATCTGTCTAACATATGCTATCTCAATAATACCAAAATGTATCGGTAGTTCTAGCGTTAATAAAACAGTGTGAACGAAAGAAGATATAGCAATATTTTTGATCCGACAACTGATTATAGTTACCTAAAAAATGGTTATTTGTTGCAGTCAGAATTTCTCTTAGAAAGTTCCAATCCCGATTTCGATACAATTATTCGTTCATTGAAGGAACTTATCTGCCATCTTCCTCCAAATTTGTATTTCCCAAAGGTCTCGAAACTTCGTTAATTCTATAGAAGATTTCTACGAATTTCATTGGAAGATAATTTTTCGAGCCGTCTTCTGGGTGTATCGAGTAGAAAAGAGCTGCGGGGCATTTTCATTGAAAGTGAAGCGGTTTCGAGGACGCCTCTCCGTGTCTCGTTGCACAAGATGCGTATCGTGCGTACACGCGCACGCGGTTACGTCGCGCACGCCCCCGCAAACTGAAGAGATGCCAGATTGCAGGCCGGCTTCGCCCTCGTGCAACCGAAAGATTTCGTCTTATTGCGGCTAGCTGCAAACCGGCGACTCGATTACGCTCGTTCGTTAGTAAAGGCAGCCACGAAACGATCGTTTATAAAACTTACGTTCTATTTGATTGGTCGTTTCGATACCACTATAAAAAAAATACAGTGAATAGTCCAACGACAACTGTACCCAATAAATTCTTCAAATCCAAATTCAATCATAGACAATGACTATACACAGACTATTCTCCATATTCTTCCAATTGTTGTCAATCGAGTAGTCGTCAAAGGGTTCGAGGATAGCAAGTACAATTCCGCGAGGGTTCTCTGCTCGCGGAAGACCAAGGGGGCAAGGTTCCAGAGGAATGCATCGGAGATAAGGAGGAACCACGCGAGAGCTATTCCATTCGTCTTGGTCAGACTAAGCGTCGAGAACTGTTGCTTTCTTTTCCCCCCGGGTCTTTCGAGATCGCGGCGATGCATAAAGCGATTTATTTGAATTAATGAGCACAGGCACGGTGGTGGAAGGCGAGCCATCGGGGCCGAAAGTCGTCGATCCGATCTACCGTGTACGAGAAGGGGGCGGCCGCCTCGTGACCATGGGGACCTTAATAAAACGTTCGTGCACACGCCCTCTTCTCTTCCTGTCGTGGCCGTCGTTAGCCGTACGGTTTCCACGGTTAGAAAATCTCATTACCAGCCACCTTTCCGTTCCCCTTTTCACCGGGTTCGATCGGTTCAGGTCGTGAGATCATATCCTATTTTTCTTCATTCGCCCCGCCAATTAGCTACCACGGTTTCCCCTATTTTGCCACGTCCGTGACTCTTTAGAAAGTCAATTTAGCGCCGCGAAACGACGAAAAAGTCGCGATATTATTACGGGGAATCGCGGGATCTTGGCGTCGAGGTGAAGCCCTAGAACCTGCTCCATATCCAGCGCCACCGAGCAGATACTGTGCGCTTGCGACACGCGTCGCGCGCCGTCCGATGTAAACCGTTGATACAGGATTTATGTTTCCCTCGCGGTACACCAGGTAAATTACCGATAAATCAGCGACGGAGGCGGCTGAGCACAGTCTCGTTCCGCCGATAGAAATCCCTCCAAATTTGGAGGACAGAGGCGCTTGGCCAATCGAGCCGACGCGATTGCACCCGGGAAGGTTTAGGTCTTTTCTCCCGGTGCTGCTGTTTCCTTTAATAAAGCCGTACCGGTGCGTTCGAAATAAAATCGTCTTCCATTCTTGGATTGAATTATTGTTGCCCGCGATTGCGATGGATTATGCGAATTGAAAATCGATGGGATGCGGCGAGGGAGCCAATAAAATATTCAATTCCTTGACGGTGTTCGGAGATAGATTATATTATGGGACGCTGAAATATTTTCTCGGAGGGGACAGAGAAATTGAAATACAGTCGAGCCTCGGTAACTCGAATCGCAAGGGAATGTTCTGTTATCGAGTGTTCGAGTAAGAGAGGTTTAACACACGAAAATTCGACTTAAAGAGGCTTTGTATGACGGATAACATTCCGACTTGCTTGGACGGAAAGGAAGGCAAATTAAATGTTTTCACTTGAATTACATATTTATTGCATACACATATAAACGTAATCAGAAGACGAAAGTTAGGTCACCATACATACATAGGGTAAAGTAGCCTAATAAAAGACCTCTCCTAATATGAGACCCCTGCTTATTTCCGATACATAACTCTTGAATGTATTGTAGCGATGCTATTCTGTTCCGTAAGTAACCGTTCGTTAGTTATTTTATACACCCGTTGGCGTTGAAAGTAACGAAACGTCTTGAGAGATCATATTCTGAAATACATTACTGAAAGTTTTTCTAAGTGTTCGATTAAGTTACAGATACTTCCAAAATGGTAAGCGTATAATCATTTTCATAAATACTGTTGTATAGTATATGCAATGAAGTTTAAGGTTTCATAGTTCTTTGCCATTACATAACGAAGGCACATGGGACCCTGGGAAGTTCCTATTATGAGTCCGGTCTCATCTTAAGTACCCAATGTTGTTTTAGGTGGATCCTCATATTGGCGATGAGGGCGGTAATACTAAGCCTAAGAGAAAAGACAATTCCAAAAAACGAACTGTAGAAAGTGATACTTCAACTGATGTTCTGGACTGATATTGTTCTGGATGATGACAGTGACTATGAAGAAAATTATGATGGAGAATGCTTGTTTTGAACTGGTTTTTACTCTTCAGATGTACATGGTGAACAATGGATTAGATTTTACATGCCCAACGTGTGAGAAAAGACAGAAAAAATGAAAAAGAAATTGGGTCTCATATTAGGAACTCATTTTTCTAACCTGTGTTTTGTTACCGTTTTCGGTTTTATTGCATCATTTAAGAAACCGAATCATTTTTACTTTTCTTTTCTATAGGTTTCAAAAGAATAAATATTGTACTATTAAAACATGTAGCGATTTTTAATAAAAGTGTTTTTAATCGAGAGGTATGATATTTTAAGAAAATGGGTCTCATATTAGGCTACTTTACCCTATATGTACCGACTTCTTATTATTCAAAAAGTCAGTAATATTGCTATGAGTTAATGCATTAACACATTATTTATCCATGAAAATTGACGAAAAACGATTAACTTCCATGGATATGCGCGTGGTCATTTTATGTTTTCCGTCTTATATTTTGAGACAATCCTAACGGTTGAAAGGAAGGAAACAGTTCAATGATTTCTGACACAAAGTTATAAACTTCGAGTTGCAGACACAGCAGCAAGGATATAAGTTCGACTTCTAGAGGTAAACTTCGAGTAGTATAGGTTTGACTATTCTAAATTCGAGTTGCAGAGGCAGCAGCGATAGAAGTTCGGTTTATAGGGGTAAACTTCGAGTAGTATAGGTTTGGCTATTCTAAATTCGAGTTGCACAGGTAAAATGATGCATCTGGACATGTGGCAAATAATTCGAGTTAAAGTAAGTTTTATTTCAACTTATAGAGGTTTATGCAGCGGAGCGGAAGGGAATTAAGATAATTTTCGTCTTATAGAGGCTTTCGAGTTATCGAGGTTCTACTGTAGTTAATTTGGAATCTAAAGATATCCTGTCGTTCCACTTGTTCCAAAAATTCAGTATCGAAAGATTCGGAAAAGATTTCAATGCTTCTCCTATCCGTGTGGATAAAACGAAGAGGACGAAAAATAATTTATCTGGAGGATAATCGCGAGGATTTAAAGACCATCAAAAACCGCGTTTCACTTTCGACGCCCACCGATCGCGATCCTGGGGCCACAGTTCGCGCGCGCGCAATACGAGTTTCCGGGAGAGCCTCGAAGAAAGAGCAGGTTCTGTTTTGTTTCGGTGGATTCGACTTGCCGGCACGGCTGAACAGATTTACGATTTATGCAACAACATACATTTAAAGCGTCCCTTGCGATATGGCTATACTGAACTTTCGGTACGCCCACGCAACGGTCTAACACTGCGAAAGACTACGTCGTCGATCGTGTCGATTTCCAGAAGCTGCTTTTCCCGGCGAAATCTCTGAATTTTTTGTTTATAGAAAAGCACCTGACTTCTGGTTCTTCGAAATCATAGTTTCATCCTTGATTGTTTTATTAAATATTTTCTTTTATTAATTCTCTGTCGTGGGTACTATATCTCTGAAATATTAGGGGGACCGGAAAGTAGTCGTTTTTTTACATTAAATTCAAACAACAACATTTTTAATCAATGATATAATCATCTAGTGTGAAAATTTTCAGTGCCGAATCGATAAAAATCAATTGGTTTTTTAGCAAAATATATGGAGATGGCATTTTTGATATCATCCAAATTTTCAAATTTTTTTCCACATAGAAAGCGTTGAAAATTAATGAATTGGGGTGGGGGGTACTGCCTCACCCACAATACTCGCCCGGTGTTGCACCCTCGAATTTCCATTTATTCCGATCGCTACAACACTTTTCATGTGACAGAAAATTTGAAAATTTGGATGCTATCAAAAATGCCATCTCCATATATTTTGCTAAAAAACCAATTGATTTTTATCGATCCGGCTCTGAAAATTTGCACACTAAACGGCAAAAGGTTGTTGAAAGCGAGGGTGATTACATCATTGATTAAAAATAAAAACTTGTTAGAAATTTATTTGTTCGAATTTAATGTAAAGAAACCACATTACTTTTCGGTCTTCCTGATATATAACATGAAACTACAAATATCATAGACATTACCCTCTGGTCCTATTAACATAAATTTCCAATTACTAAGACAATACCGACTTTCTATAAACGTCAGTGCAGGACACAAAAGAACCGGCCTGCCAGAAAAAACAAAAGTCATCCGAAAGAAGTCGGATGATCCATTCAGCGACGATAATTGAAGCATTGTTGCGCAACAATATTCATATAATGAGGATTTCACTCGTCAGCGTTTTCGTATTCGAAAATGATTCGCGAGAAAGATACTGCGCAATCGTTTAAACTAGGCATTGTGCGTGATCGTTCGCGAAGAAAAGTAGGTACAACTCGCAGGTCCATCTTCTTTTTATCTTACACACGCACTCTTTCCCTCTCCCTTTATCTTTCTCTTATTCTGATCATTCGCGAACGTCATCGTGCTCGCCACTCGATTTGTCGATTGCAATATATGAGCTCCATAGATCGACGGATGGAATCGACGGGACCATCGGTCGCTACATAGGCCGTAATTGGATCGATCGAACGATTGAGCAATGACGAATGATCCATCGGTCCGGAGGTGTCCATAATGGGGTCTCCTGGAGTTATTAGAAGTCCACGGGTCCATCCGCGGGCATCTTATTGTTAGATCCATTAATTTCGTTCGCTGCCGCGCCGTTATTCGTGGCTATCTTACGGCCGGACTTTTTCAACGTCGTAGAATCGTATGGAAGAGATAAGATTGAGGCGTGGAAATATTTCTAATTCATTAGAGCGCGTCGACGTCCAATAATTACAAATAAAATACGTTCGCAAAATTAATTAGCGGTTACTATAGAAATTGAAGCAGGACAGCTTTTGGAACTCTGTGAGCACTAAATTTCGAAGATTCGGGAGTGCAGCATTGCCGAAATATTGTGAGAGAGTCCAATGAAAAATATTCCCCAATACTGAAACGACCTATGTATGTAGGAAACAAAGGAGAATATTTCTTCTTTAAACTACGATACTATTTAATCCTGCAAACCCGACAGATCATCGTCGATTCTTAAGATCGATAAATGGAGAAATGTTCGTCGATTCCCTATGGATCTTTTTGAAAATGTCCACTTTCCATGTCGCGACCCGTGTGGTTAGAGTTGACTCGAGGAACACGCCGACATGGCGGACACGTCGGGCAATGTGTCGTACGTGGGGGAGTCAATGGCGGTCAATGGCACGAGCGAGCTCGATCAGGTCCACCAGGAGCAACATCTCACCGGCTGGCATAGCAGGCGGCACCTGGACCGGACTTAACCCGACTCGGCGAATGCTGGGCACCGTTAACCCGTCTTCACACCGAAAATCGTTCTCTATGATCAGTTGAATTAATTATGAAATCAATTTTTCTATCGTCTAATTTATTGCGAAGAATGCCTGGACTATGTATAGACGAACGCAAGCAAATTGCAATTTCTGCTAAACAATGTCTCACAGAAAATTGTTGCATACACTAATTCCTAGGAAACGCAAGTACACTCTTATTTTCTGTGAATTAAATTTAAACGTTTATATAATTATCTATGAGAAAATAGATCTAACGAGGACGAATAAAATAACTTGTGGCGATTGTTGAATTAGCTAGAGTTCGTGCTGCTTCTTCTTGCATGCCTACAACATTTATATTCATTATCATTATAAAGAAATTAGGCTATCGATAACGTCCTCCACATATAGTGCCACTTGGCCTTTCCATTTAAAATACCGGTCAATTACAATCCAGCCACCCAGACGCAATCGTTAACGTAACTGGCTAGGGGACAGGAATCCCTTTTCCAAAACGTGGCCGCGTGTGATTAATAGTTCGTCAGGCCTGAGCCTGGTGGACACCGGGAAACGACGTCGATAAATTTTCTTCTATTCGAGGAGAATTATTGGGCCACTGTGGAGGCTGCCTAAGGCGACACTGAGCGGGCCCAGAAGCATCGCCGCTTCATGCTTCCGAGAACATTACTGGCCGTGATAATCGGCGCATTCATCTCCACTCTCCGGAGATCTTGGCCCTTGTGTTTTCGTCGATGCTCATCTCCTCCTTTTCTTCTTATTTTTCACACCGGCTAAACTATCTTCACACTTTCAAATCGTCGTCATTTCTTATTCGACGTGCGTAGAAATTCCAAGCATCCCTCTTGGAATCGATCGTTGGTCCGGGGCGAGACCAAATAATTCGTGGACTGTCAATTAATCGTCAAGAGGCAAGGAAGTAAGGGAAGATTTTCTCTGATCGATTCAGCGACGAACTGGTTTGTTGGGCCACTGCTTGTGAATTATCGCACGTGGACCGGTAGAATTTTTATTTGACCAGATGCATTGAAAGGGATGCTGGCGATCATAGCTGCTAAAGATGATTCAAAGTGTTCGATACAGGGTATGGCAAAAGACCAGTTTCGGATTAAGCCAGAAACAGTGCATTTCTTGGACCTTGCGTTTCCTCCAAATAAAATAATAACAATGATTCTGAACAAGTTGGGTGAACCTGCGGCGCAAAAGTTTCATAAGCACATCTCAGTTTCTTGCACAAAATAAAATTACGCAAATAATTCCAATCTGTTCCATACCAGAATCCCTGCTTGAAACCTGTTACAAGGCTGTCCAACAAAAAAACATGGTACGTACGCTACGCAGAGTGTCGTCCATCGATTATCACGACGTGGTTACGAAAATTCCAAACAGTCGAACTACCGCTAGAACAAGTCAGCCAGAACTAGAATCCCGGGCCCGCGATTAATCTCGACATAATCGTTTCGTTGTTCCGAGGCAGCGTTGAAGCATCTACTCTAACCGAATCTTCCCGAGGGGAGCGTCGAAAGTTAAAAGAGGAAGGAGGGGCCCATTTGGTGGCGCGGATTATAGATCTTATCGTTGGCCACGGTGCACCGTTGCGCCGCACGCGGCCAAACAACAGTCCGATTTCCAACCGGGGCCCCGTATCGTCCGGCTGGGTCAATTATTCTCCCGTGCTCGAAACGGAACGGTATTAATGGAGGCTACCGAGGTGCCGGAGGCCTCGCGCGTGCTGCCGCTCTTGCCTTCGAATTATTCTAATGCCACGATACCGACGCGACGCTGACATGCTCCCGGCTTCGGATCGTGGCGATTTATAGACGCTTCTAATACGTCCACGTCCGCACTTCTCTTTGGGAATGCGGCGTGACGCGTATACGCGCTCACGTGGAAGGATACTCGATCGTGCCTCCTCGAAACGCGCCCGCGGTGGAATTGATTTGAGGGAATTTTTTATCGAATGGCATTGCAAGCATAGTCCACTCTACTTTTCATGCGACACGCAGGTACGTTCCGAAGGTGTAATAGGAGGGAATTTTATGGGGTGAGTGGTATCGTGCTGGGGTGGGGGTTAAATTCGAAGATTGCGGGGGGAGCATTGAAGTTCTTCAGAGTCGCGTTAAATGAAAATTATGCGAAGGTTTGGGCTTTGGAGGGGTGAATTCAGTGGGGTGCAATAGCATAGTTTGCTTTATTGAACTGTGCAGAAGGTGTTCTGATTATTTTCAGAGGCCGGGATGTATATTTTCTGTGATGAATATTTCGAAGATGCAAGTTATACAGCAATTTTGTAATCGATATTTTTGAATGGCGATAGGATAGAATGGCGTGGATCAAAACGAGACATCCTACTAAATGTCGTCATCATTTTTCAGGGGTCGTAAATATTTTTTCTGTCACGCAACTTGTAAGAAGGTCGGGGAAGAGAATTCTGTTCCTTAATAATAACTGAAAACTGCAACTGTCATTTGGTTTGGAAATATGTCACCCTCTTTGTGAAGCACCCTATACATTCAGGCCAGCATGCTGACTGGCAGGTTTAATTTTTGAAGTAGCTACAGTGAGTAATCCCCCGTCTTGGCTTCAAGAAATATTAATACAGAATTTTATGTTCTTTTTTTCTGGATGCGTGTCCAAGAGAGGCGAACGACAATGGCGTCGCGCGAGATAGAAAGTGCAACACAATGTTTCCATCCGTTGAATTCATATTCGGTGGAACGAGCCTGTAGCACGCGGTCCAAATAGGTCGCTCGTAAAAGTCCTGCTATAAATTCACCCCAATGTCTCCGCGATGTCTCCGATCGAGCTTTCACGGAGGGTAGCACGATCGTAAAAAGAATCGCCGCGATTCTACATGTTTCGAGATCGTCCTCTCATCTTCACCAATCGCCTTTCCTGCTGAACAGATTTTCTTCAAATATGATCCTTAAACTCGAGTTCAGTAAGATCAAACGGCAGTAGATTCGAGCAAAAGAATTAAACAGAAGAACTGAAAATCCAAATGTTCGATTTAAAATATCCGTATCAATTTTTAATATTCTACTATCGATAGAAATTTGTCGTACTCATTGTTAGCCAGATAAATCCTCGGTCAAAGTGAAATGAAATTTTTGTCTGCGGCCGTTTTAACACTAAACGTACCAAGCTGGCTCAAATGACCCCTTACAAAATTTACTTTAAATTAAAAAAAGTATACAAAAAGTATACTTACTTTACTTAGTACACTTTTATTTCATAAGGGGTCAAATGATCCCTTATGGTAAGAATAGGTATGTGTAAAGTTCCGGTACGTTTAGTGTTAAATAATTTTTCTTGAAGATCGGTATGTATCTGGAGATACGAAAGAAGTATGCACTACGGTGTTGACTCTGAGCTCCGGAACATCCATTGGTATGCGATACGTCGAAATACCTGGTTCCGGGAACGTTGTGTTTTCAACGTACCGGAGGGTAGCAGCTGACGGGGGAATGGCACGCTTCCCGGGGCAGCCAAGAACCTTAGGGGTTGGAAGGGAGGTCTTTATGCGCCGAAGCTATTGTGTCGCAATCCTACAGGGTAGGATAAACGTAACGCGACATGTGACCTGCACCTGAATCGAGATTCGCTCGCGACCGTGCAAGGGCGCAGAATCAACAATTTCCCTGCCCCAAAGAACCGCCATAGCGTCAACTAAATACATACATTGAACTACACTAAAATATACCCTTCACCAGCTAATTCTTATTTAATATTTTGTACTATTTCCACTCCTCCTCAATGAATATTCTTCGTAAAGAATATTAAACCATGCAACTATTCCACAACGTAACATATAAACATATCAGGCCTTAAGAATTGCAACGACAAACTTAGACTTTTCCTTGACAACTGAAAATAAGAATGAAACAAATTGTACTTCGTTCATTCAGACAATCAGAAATCATACACCGTGACAGGCTGGCATCGAGAGATGCATCACAGTATAGAGGATAGAGAAAAAAGCATCGGACCTCCATCGTGATCGAACTGAGGCCAGGTACGACGTTCACGGAGACGCCAAGAAAAACAGACGTCGGCCATGCGACGAAAATCTCGGTGTAAACGGTCGTTCTGTTCCTTTTAAACTTTAAAAGCGGCCACCACGCACACATACGGGTCCCGGTATTCCTTCGGGGTAGCTTGGTGCGCAGCAAAGCCTGGCTCCGTCAAAGACGCAACCTCCTGGGCCTTAACTCGATCCATTCAGGATCGTTCCTCGTGCAGGCACTTTGTGAGCCGCGAGCACAATGAAGCCAGCCGAGCCGAAAGGTACCTGCCATCCGTGTATATACCTTTCAGCCCGTGGACACCTGCGCAAGAAGACTTTTGATTTTTCTCCTTGCCCGTGCACCTTGGCGAATTTGTCATTCATCCGGCTCTGACATGGTACCAAACGATTTGCCCCGCGACTGCGCAGTTATGCATTTAATCTCTTTGTTGCTCGCCCCGGAAATCGGATCAGCATTGAAGATAGAAGATCGAAATTATCAATTACTTATTGGCGTTTGATAAAAGAAATTCAAGGACAAAAATAATCACTTCTCTGGCACTTCGAGAAACATTTGATAAACCTCGCGTATATTTCCTTATTGGAAAAACAAATAAGATCCGCGAAGTTTCTACATCGACCAGCATTCGTCAAGCAAAATTCCACGACCCTATTTATCGGCTCTAAATTTTAGACGATCGAAAGAGCTGCTCCAAAAAGATTATCCTCTATAAGCAATTAATTGTTCGTCTCTTAATTTTCATCGGTTGCCAGGAACACCTTCCCGTGCACCATAAATCAACCTTCACCGCGTATCAAGCGTGCATATCGCCGGTTTCAAAAGTGGCGAGCCGAGAACAGATGAAAGAGGAACGGTCCTCGCGCCACGGCTATACGTAACCGCCTAATCCTTTTGGGTTCCGGCCGGAGTCAATGGTGCGGGGCACGCGATAGAAAAAAGGGGTGAAGGATCGGCCTAGCCGGAAGCTCTCGTGTGTACACGTGAGGCCCAGGTCATAATAAGTTTCGCCGGCAGGGCCCCTGTGACGAAGGTAAAACGTCGTATGTGCCGACATTAACCAAATCTGAACAAACACTGGATCTCGTTTCTATTTGTCTCTCTCTCTTCCCTATTCTACCCTCTTCTTTCTGCCGCGAACAGCTGGTTCAAGTTTGGAACAGGGGCTTCATCATCCATCCCCAAAGGTCGACCCCAGAGGTACGGAATAAAAATGACGACCCGAAAACGGTACATCGGGCTTCCCCTCAATGAAACTCGTGCCTTGATAGCTTGCCTGGCTAGGGAACCTGGTGGAACCCGAACCTGATGCGCCTGGAAGAGCAACTGGTAGTTTTCGAATCAAGGTGTTCCCGTTTTGTGAAGCTGTCTCTGTTTCGAAACCTTCCGATTTCGAATGGAATGGATAATCGTGTTCAATTAGTATTATATTACAGAATTCTTTGGTATACCGTGAACAAAATTTACAATCGCACGGGGAATATTATATTATAGAACGTACAATATTGTTCTTCATAATTACTCTCCACTTTTCAACTGGAGATTTTATTCCTCGAAATTGGGGCTGATCTTTAATAATGGCAATCAATGGACCATACCGAACCGATGCCACGGAGATAAGGGCAAACAGTATAAAGGATGCCCGTTAAATCCTAAGGTTTGCAGGGGAGGGGGCGAGGTCATGCGGTACGTCGTGCAGGAAGAATCGTAATTACCCGACACGTGTACCTGTACACGAACAACGACGGCTGATATCGGCACCGAGGTCGCGATCTCCGCATAATGGGAGTAACCAACGCGAAGAATGCAGGTCGACCCTGAACCTCCTCCATTCCCGTCCTATAACAAAGATCAAGGTGGTCCAGAAAGGAACGCGTCGAGCACCGATTGCTAACGCATTTTCACAGTTATGCAATTGGAGCGCATGCGATTGGATTGACGCACACAGGCCGTAAACGAGCATGACTTTCATGAACCTGTCGCCTTTCTGTCTCCTTGTACAGTAGATATTCTCAGGCTACGAATATAAATGAAACAAAAACTAGCAGGGTAGTTTGTGATAGTTTTTCGAGACTCGATAATGAATTTTTAAACTTCGAATGCCTCTGCACAAGCTGCATTAAAAAACCTTTCGTTAAAATAAAACAACAATTACCAAACGAGGCCAGTATTCCCTAACTAGGTAATAACTACTTGTCAGAACGGCACTGTAAATCACTCCGCCACAAAAATTAAAACGTACGAAACTAATCAACCATTACCCGAGGTTCGGTATCGATCCAAAATTTAATAGGCCACATCTGTTTCCCTCCTCAAATATTCCATTTCACTCTCGCCCAAGTATCCACGCCGGCGAACGTATCACCGATGGCTATTTGCAAATTTACGTTTGCGCCGCGCCACAAATTAATTCGCGCGCCGCGGGGACGCGCATTCTTCTTGGAAACAGGACTAGATTTATCGTGGCCGTTCTCGGTCGCGTTTATCGTTCGGCAACGCACAATGACTCGGGGGGATCGACAAAGACGAGGAAAGGATGGCTCGAGGCGAGTCGATATTCTTCCCCTTCATTTCCTCGTGACGTCGTTCCGTTCCCGGCCGCTTCTTCGTCTTCGTTGCCGCGGATTGATAATCCTGATGGACGTCACGATAGTATTAGCGTCATGGCGCTCGCCGCTCCTGTCGCGAGCTGACGTTCATGCAAAGAGCAAAATAGGAAGGACACGACCGAGAAGAAGAGGAGGCCGCCCGTGTGTCGGCCTCGGGAACCCGATACCGGCGTGGTTTTATGAACGAGAGTGCAGGGAAAGACGCATCGACGTTCAATCTCGTCTACCCCGAGCCTTTTAAGAACAGGCGAAATCGATTTGAAACGTAAACGAGGCCGTACCAGTTTGTTAAAGTTGGGAACGAAAAGTGATAGAACGTTCTTATCGGTGTTTTGTGCACCACTGCGTCATTGAGTAATTGACAAATTTACGTCGCAGTCATTCTTCATTTCATGGTTATCGAGGATCAATAACTGTTTGATAGTACGGTGCACTTGAAATGGGGTGGTTCAATAAGTCTCACCCTCGTGAAATCGAACACCCTCTGGGACTTACTGAGAGGAGACAGGAAAACCTGTTTGAACATGATAAATGTTCGGAGAAGTGTACTAACTGGAACGAGTCGCGAATAAATCTCCATCTGTTTAAAAAATTAGGTGCCATAGAAAAATTCGACCGCATTGAAACATACGAAATTCGCAGAGACCAGTAACACAATCAAATTCATGCGACTTCAAAATATTTTATCCACAAAATTCCAACGAGTCGTTTCAATCTACGCTTTACGAAATGCCGAAGAGCGCCGAAGAAAGATCGGTGAAGAAATACAGAGGAATTGAGAAAAATCGTAGGCATTCCCCGGTAGCGCAGGATCCGGACGAGAAGAACCAGGTGCTAGCGCGGGGCGCGTGTCCAGATTGAGGTAGGGGGCAGGTGGGCCCCCTGCATTGTCAATCTCTGCCTTTCTGTACCTCGTGGCTGCCTGCCTGGCTGCGTGTGTGATCGTGTTTCTGTGTCCCAACGAAGGGTTCCCCTGTCGACACGAACAACGTTTGCAGTTGTGTAAGTGTTACACACACGCGCGCGCACACAACGAACGAGCCACGGGGCTTCAGAGGGTGCAGCTAACACATAATGAGGATGTATGCGGCAAAAGAGGGGTGCTAGCCTCTCGGGATGGCAATGGGGATGCCGTACCTTGGCTCACCTAGTCCAACGAGTGTACTCTCGCTCTATTGTACGCGGAAAAGGCAGGTGATGAGAACGGTCGACACCACGCGACTCTGGACCGCGGTTCTCATTGCGAGGAACTAGATTACGAGTGCTAGAATCGAATTAAAAAGAGAATTGAAACTGTAGGTCCGTCAGCATTTGTTCACTTTAGATTAAGTGGGGGCTAAGGCTGGAGAACAACTCTGTTGGAGAATAAGAATTGGAAGATTCTACATGTATTTGCGTTATTTCTACGAGAAATAAATTTCTGGTATTCTGCAGGAGTGATTGAGAAGAAAATGAATTCTATGCTTTCTCAAATATCTCTATCAGATATAAATACAAATGCTGAGAAAGCTATGTAAAGTAGTATTCTGCAAGAGTGATTGAGAAGAAAAAGAATTCTATGCTGGTAATACTTTATCAAATATATGATTATCAAACCTAACCGAACCTAACCAAATCCTGCCACAGCTATGTAAAGTAGACTACCTGGCCGAATTTAAAAGTTCCCCGTTTTCAGAGGGATTTAGAACGTGTTATACAGTTTTTCTATCAGTTCCGTATCAGGGTCCAGGACGATCGAAGTTTCAAAGCGGATTGAGAACCATCCTGGTCACCCAGCAGAGGCCAGTATTGCACCATTGCACCACGGGCTGCAGTGTGCAAAAGCACTTCCCCCACCTGGTATCGATACTCGAGCACGTGCCATCAGCTGTCTCCGCTGGACCACAGCTGAAGCGGAGGAGGCACGCCTGCACAAAGAAACCGCGTACAATGATTCTGGTCACCGACAGTGTCTTCGAAAATTCAGCTGAACCGCCCTATACAATCCCTAAAATCCGTAAAACCCAAACCAAAACCGAACGAGCCGTACAACCAGCTACATGCACGCATACGTCCTCATTTAACGGGACCTCCTAATTTCACAAACAAAACCACCACCTTTGTCCACGTTCCTCCGCGACCATGAATATTCAATTGTTCCACGTGACCCTGTTTCAAAGCGCGTCGTCCGGGCTGCCCACGATAAATACAAGTTTCTCGTGTCTGGAACGGAACAAGGAGTAACGCGGTGCAACGAAAGCTCGAGGCACAGATGAGCATGGAAAAGAAGAAAGGAGGAGTAAATGAATAAATAAAAATGGGAAGAAAACGAAACGGGGGTGGCAGCGACGAGTTATGATCCGTGAGCGGGACGAAAATCGTAAATTCGAGAAAAAAAACGCAGTAAATCTACGACCACGGACAATACCGCGCGAGTCGGAAGCACCGTGATCAACGCGTGGATCACTGAGACCGCCGTACTGGCGTGGCCAATGAGATTACGCTCTTCTCGCGCGAGCTTACGCTCTTTCGCTTCGACTGGTCCGCGACACGGTTCCGGTTCTTGCGGTTGCACGAGCTTGGAAAGTCTTCCAGGTCTTATCCTCTTTTTTACCCTTTTTCAGGCGGCGAGTCCGGTATCGTACTTTCCACGGAACAGGAAGCACTTCGTTCTAATCGGAGGCAGTTGCTCTCGTTTCGTAATTTATTGTTCCCGAGAGAACTATCTCGTCCTGTTTTGTAAATAAGACAAACATTTCCTTGCCAATCCTTTGGAACTTGGAGGGCTCCTCTTATAGCACGTGCAATGTACGAAATTATATAAATTCCTTCGACTTCTACTTATGAATTAGAAAATTCGGAGCGTGAATCTCCGCAGCTCAAGAAATATTAAATGTACAGACTCAAACTCTTTTCTTATTTTATTTGTTAAGCCGGCTGAAATTGCCAGTTAGAAGTTATATCCGTGTATTATCAAGCAAGACTCACACTTGCTCGTAATTCAATTAATTCCTCTTGCCAGATCAATGGCCGTTACTAATACACCATTCCTCTACGGCCATTAATTCTACGGGCATCTTACTCCAGCCAAATCGTTCTCTTAAGGGCACCGAACTAGTCCGATGATCGCGATTCACGTCGCCAAAGGAATCCAGGACGTTTCCAGTTAGCAGGCTCCTCATTAGCGTGCGCTGGTGTCTTTCTTCTTCCCGCTGCGCTCGTAATTCACTGTACCCGCTCTCGCACCGCCCGTGGTACCTTGTTCTTTTCTATTTCGCTCCTCGCCTTGCTTCTATCTATCCACCTTTCTCCCCGACCACTTCGTGTCTCCGCGACTCTATCCCGCACACCGCCTTCCTTCAACTTATCGATCCTCCTCCTCTCTCTTTCCTTAACCCGTTCCACGCTCGCGAGAAACATAATAGCGCGGTCTTAAACACCTAGACAACACCGGGTAAGACAATCCTCCTATCAGCGCCAGCGTAATAGCCAGACAGGCAGTCAGCCAGCCGCTAAGGACAATTGCTTCGCGGCTTGCTGTTACAGCGTGGGCCCGAGCTCGTTCCTCACCGACCTAGCAGCCTGTGCTACGATCGCATACCTATGTCTAGCCGACAAACCGCCTTAAGGTTCGCCCATAAATGGAAGCGATCAACCGAACTCCGTGCATCTTCCTCGGCGCAACGGCGACTCTTGCGCGGCTGGCTACGCTTCGCGAGTACTCGCGACCGACACGTCGGAGGGTCTTCGAAGTGTCAGATCCTCTGTCGAGGAAAATATTGCCGGCGTGGATTCTTCTTGAAGGGACAGTCGCGAAGATATTTCATATCTAGAATTTCTTTTCGATTCGGGAACCTTTGTGGACAAAAATGCTGACACTTATTCTAAAGCTACGAGGCTGAAATTGTTCAGGGAACATCTGATAATTTTATTGTTGCGACTTCTCTGCCTTTTCACAGCTGAACGTGGAACATTTTTAAATCTTTTCTAACAACGCTTGAACAAAATGTCTCAACTAGTTTCCACGATTAAAAACTTCCGGATTATTTCCAACCGCGTCTCGCATACCGCAAAATAATTGCCACGTCCACTTCGATCCGTGCCGAATCCCCGTAACAAGCACGTACTGTTTCACCTCCCACAACCAGTTCACCTCGGCCCATGTCAACACGTGGCAAACAAATTACGCTAGGTGGCAAGATCCAGCGAACTCGCCGGGCCTCGTAGACGGGCCTTCCGATCTGCGAACTATCAAAACCTTTTATCTACGATCTAAACACGGGGACGTTATAAATCCTCCGGGACAGATAGGAGCGTGTAAAAATTCCGGCTAGCCCAGCAGCCTTTACACGGGCCAGGTACGCGTGTACCGACGCGGGCAACATCGTCGTCGCTTTCTTCCTGCCACGGTGACACCGGCCGCGTACTTAATAGACCGATCAATCGACAAAATCGGCCACGTGTGCGTGGTGCTTAACGTCGAGCAAAGTGACCGGTCCCAGATTCGCGGACATTTGCTTTCTCCGTGGCGCTGGCGGTTCGATACTCCCGACCGTTCTCGTTCCTCGATAGGGGCTACCATAGTAGCGCACGTTGACCTAAAACGCTTCCCGGCTATCAATCATACGCGTTAGACGACCACGGGCTCCTTGCATAACGTCTACAAAGCACTAGCTACATTCGGCCCGCGAGATCTGGATAAGAGGAACAATTCAATCGTGGCCGTACGGTTAGGGGAACTATGTAGTCGTGCGGCGTGTACGCACGATAACAGCGGGCAAAAATGATTATCCCGCAGTTGGTACTTAATTATCCCGTTGTCGCGGCTGTGGCGTTTCGCTGATTCCTCGAGCACATGTATGAGAAGAGAAGTGCGATATTCTGGGAAGAAAGTTCCCGGACGCGACACGTGGGCTGACCTAATACACTTCGCGGCTATCAATCATTCGCACGCACACCTATGAAACGGGGGCAGATCGGTGGACGTTGCATAATGCGGAATCGAGGATTCCCGTGGGTGACCGCGCGATGGTACGATGGTGTCGAATGATTCGATTGACGGTGAATTGAGAAAGAATTTTCGCCATTAACACTTATGTTAGCAACCGGGTACCCGGGTAACCATTTCCATATTTGCTAGAATCATTTCTGTATGTTCTTGATAATGTATCGCAAAACAGCTCTAGACCTCGACTCTTTGAACAATTTCACGTCGACTCACGTTTTGTGAAAACCAATTTATGCAAAATAATTTGAATAACTAAGCTTTCAACTTCTACTCCATTTTGGTTGCTAACATAAGGGTTAAATATTGAATAAAATTAGAGTAATTTTTGTCAAGAGAATTGAGAATATTCCTCTACACTGAAATTCGAAAGATTATTTTTTTGTCAATGCAGACAAAGATCTCAGTATTTTCGATAAACGTTTTCAATATTTTAAAGGAACTGAAAGAATTCAGAACGATCTTTGACACAGTGCTCTCTGCGTCTTAAAATACAACCGGAAGCAACCCCTTCAAGTCCAATTAAAACACCAACTTCGTTATTCCGGAATAAAGTACCCAAATGGGAAACCCCGATCCTTAAGCATTTCAAACTGCTGCTGCTTATGTTAAGAAGAAACGGCCAGGAGCTGCGGTGCAGACAGCATCCACGTCCGTTCTTCCGTCAGTCAGGTGAAACAATGCTGGAAGGATCGGAAGATTAGTGGGCCCGCAACGGAAATCTCGATTCCTTTGCACGGGCTGACCCCGAGGAAGGGTGGTCACAAAAGGTAGCACCGGTGTAAACGGAGGTGATTGCAAATCTTTATGGTCCTCTCGAGTGCCCAGGTGCACGATGAATAATGGCGAGTCCACATACCGACGACGATCTAGATACTTTAGAGTTCCGCTGCGATTTATATACACATACGGGCCCCGTGTGTGTAATTCTCTTCTTTTCTTTTTCTTTAATTTCTCTTCCTGCGACGAAGAAGAGGGCAATAATTTCAATTTCACGAGAAGGAGGAAGAGGCGAGGCATGCCTCCTTCTGCCGTCGCAGAAGAATCGTTCCTCGAGTGCTCACTCACGCCAATCATCGTCCGCCGTCTAATATCGACGTGAAGGGTTCTTTTTTCTTCTCGTTAGTCGCGTCCATGAATTACCTGTCGTCGTTACACCGTGGCAAGGGTTGAAAGAGTTTCACGAGGAAGGCTACTCCAGCCTTCTTTTAACCAGGCCGTGAGAATCGAATCGCAGAATTGAATTACACGACTCGAGCACAGCGCTAGCCCCAGGGGTGGCTCATTATTCGATAGTTCTGAACGCATAACCGCTGCCTCTCATCGTTCGTTTCTGCTACTTGGGTGGTTCGATGTGGGCCATAATGTAGTAGGCATATAGTTGAATTGCAATTTGAATTAATCGTGGGATTAAGCAGAGAGTAAAATTTCATTGCTGAATTGTTGAAATCCAATAAATCGTGTCATCGTGTCCCCAAAGCAGACACAAACACATCCTCGAACAGAATAATTCTTTTGGTATTTAAAAAATTGAACAAGTGCATCAACCCTACATCCCCTCCCCTCGAAAAAATGAAATACCAATTCAAACGTAACGTGCTCCTAATACGACGATTCTTCAGAAATGTGGAGAATAGTATTAAATCAACCTTGCCCCGAAAATGCGACACCAATCATTAACCAACGGAAACACACGTCGAAAAAAATTCACACCTGCCCCGACCCCAGGAAAATGGAATAAAAAATGAAAAGGTTTCAAAAGATTCCCCGATTTGTCACCACGTACCATTCCAAGAAATCAGCCCCTTTCCACCGTGCAACACCCAAACAGCCCCGAAAGCTGTAGAGAGAACGAGACCGTTAAAAGCCGATACACGACGCATCGATGAGCACCCGTGCCCAGAGGGTGGCTTTTAGACACCGTGAAGTAATGGAGGGGTGGGTCTGCTGGGTGCCGATGCACGTAAAATGCAGACAGATGCATGTGCACCTTTTAGTTTCTCGGTCCATCGGCAGCCTGCGACACATGTGCTTTCAGGTACACGTATACGTATACACATACATATATAAGTTTCTGTGGATGTGAGTGCACACATGCCCCTTGTCTATGTAAATCTGTGTGCGCACGCATATACAATACACCGAGCACAATGCCAATAATAACCTATCGCCCTCGTCGCATCCCTCGTCGCAGATTCCAGCAGATGCTGGATGCCTGGCTTGCAGCCCTTGCACGGGGGTCTAGTTTTGTCTAGGAGGGGTTGGTCGCCGGCTTTTCTGGCGTACAATGAGCCGCAGGGGCAGGTGTGGACTCCCCTCAGTTAGTGGCGGGCGCGTGCCCCACACGAGCGGGGGCGGGGTACCTCTTTCTCTTTTCCTCGTCTCGAGACCATCTTCCCCTCTCCGTGTATTCCATTATTTCCGTCGTGAAGAACGTCTTGAGACGCGAGCACCGTTAAGACCAGCCCTCGTTCCTCCTTCATCCTGACACCGGAAGACCTTCGCCAGAGGTCACGTGCGGGACTTGCATCCGATCACCGTGCTATGAATGAACGTGGAAGACTTCTTGCTTCTCGGGGGTTGAACGTCGCGAGCACTGAAAGATCAATCGCAATATGCTTTCTGGCGTTCTCTCGAGGGAAGTTCGGTTGGCTCGTGTTCCTTCTATTTCACGACAGAGCACGGGGCGTTGTTTTTTCGTGGCAGCGGGAATCAAAGGTGTCGAGGACAGAGAGGAAACCGTTAGAGACTTCTTAGTGTTAAGGACGGGGGTTGAACCGGGGAGAATAGTCTTTGATATCGGGGAAAATTGAGGGAGGTTTGAGTTTCTCTTATCCCGCGCCGCGAAGGAGTGTTGGTAGTTGAACAGAACCGTCGGAGCTTCGAGTAGAGGCATTGACAATTACGTATTATACAATCCCTTCGTTGAGAAGGAGGAGTGGAACGTCGAAGAAGCGAATCAATATATTTACTTCGAAAAGGAAATTAGATAATATCAATTTCCTGTACGATTTCTCGCCACGCGATACGCGCAGCTCTTACTCGAATGGTATTGGGGGCCAACAAAAGTTCGTAGAAGAATGCCGGGTAGTGGGACATCGCGGACAATGGAAAATAAATATCGATTTTCCTACTGGAACGTCGCAAATCGGATAAGCTCAACGGTCACCGCGTAAAATAAGAGGGGTGGTGGCATGTGCGCGACAATAATAAGGGCAGCAGGCGCGTGTGCATTTCCGCGAGCGTGTGCTCGCCCCCTTTCAGCCAAAGTTTTCAAAACGGTCGCGTGCCATCGGTGAAAGTCGGCCTGGACCGAACGAATCACCGAGGGGCAACGATATGCACAAGGGTTGAATTCAGACGGAAATAGTCAGCCCTGAAAGGTTTCACTTTTTCAACGGACAGCTTGCGTTCAAGTTCAAAGGATTCGTTGTTATCTTCGTTTCCGATTCGCCCTTTTAATTTATTCAGCTTCCCTCGCCGTGTCAATTGTACTCCAAGGGTGGGAAATTGAATTTTTGATTAAATAGGCCGTCGACGTCGGGGTGGACGACTTCTTTTTTGTTACATCTAGAGACTTTTTAGTGGAAGCGCTTGGAAGTTTCTTTGGGAATCGGGACTGCAGACGGCCATGGCTTGTTTGTCCAGTAAAGGAAAACAAAAGATGGCTGCTTCCTGCGGTCAAGTGCAGCCGCCCTCGAGCACTTTGCTAATAAGCGTTCGCCGAAAGCGAGACGGCCGGAGGAGATCGTGTTACATGGTCGTTGAAAAGTTCGAGAATGGTACTCTCGCCTTTCTAAACAACCTTGTTTCTACCGTTTCACGTTCCTTTGAGATTCCATCAGGTTGCACGTGATGTTCCCCGATAGATATATGTATGTACTTTCTTCTTAAATTCAATTTTCTTCAAGAAAAAAAGATTGGTTAACTAAATTAATTAAAAAATTCTTATTAGAATTAAACTGCTGTGGTCGAGCTTCGATCAGTGTTAAAAAAAAATTGTTACGGTATCTTCTTTGAAAAAATCGTTTCCAATACTGTTGTTCCATCTGCAGGAATGCCAGCTAAGAACAGATGTTATTTTATCAAGTGGCACATCTAGCATTTAGCAACCCTTCACCTACAAAACATAAGAGCTTCGTTTGAAAGGGAGATCAGTATAATCCAAGGAAGAACAAAGCTGCCTGAGGGCGTATACTCGATTGGACGGAACAAGAAGGACCGTTTCATATGTCTGCATCCGGTTGGTCACTTCCGGCACGCGCTGAGACACGTGGCCGTCGCTTGCCCCTTGCACTTCTAACCTCCTCTGCTACGCAGGGGGGAGTATTTTCTTTTAAGGGCCCACTGAAATTAGGACCCGTCCAGGATAAGGGTCCGTCTCTAAACATCGTGTAGGAAATATCTTTCGTGCTTGTCAGATGGGTGCTTCAGATGTAAATGCCTCTTAAACCTTTTCCTCTGCGTCCCTCCCCACTGCGATCCTGAAATTAAGAATTATTGAAACATTGAGACACTTAGTCACCAATGAACCCTCTACAAAAGTGATAAGTCTATACAGAACTTCCAAGTCTATGTAATCATTTTCGATTATCTTTGCAAAATTATTACCCAATTTATTTATTGCGAGCTGCTCGACGTAATTAATTAAACAAGAAGCGACCATCGGTACAGCTGATTTTAAAACCCAACAGAATGTCGCGGCGCGACTTTAAAAGCCTTTTTCTAGAAGCTGCTCCTTTCGGTACACTTGTGCACCGTTTACGCAAGCCAATACGCACTTGCCGCGTTTCTCGGTTTTGGACGGTGCGGGTATACGTATAGCATGAATGGTCCACGGGTTTTCAATAGAGAAGAATTCACAAAGAACCGGGCAAAGGAACCGACAAAGGAGCCCAAGGTTCCTTTTGTCGAAAGGTCTAGCAGTCGAGGTGACACAGGCAAAGATTTCAGTGCCAAGGAACCACACAACCTACAGATCCAACGTGCATCATACTAGGTTGCTGGTTCGAACTTCTTGAACCTGCAGAACGCGGTCCTGAGCTTCTCTTCTAGTGGATGAAAGCAAGGGAGGAGGAAGAAAAAGAAGAAGTGTGTGGACAGGTGAGGCAGCCACGCATTGATTCTCCTATGAATTTTTGCATCTGTCGGTAGGTTGATCTTAGGACCTAGTTTCCGAGAAGCGTGCCCGAGAGGAACCTTCCCCTTCACGCTCCTCGACATTTTTTCCTCTCCTTCTACGTCTACAGGGGTGTCTTCGGGGACGATACAATGAATGGAAAACCGCAATGTCGTTTACCCCGTCGACTGGAAAAATCTCGTCCGTTCTTGAACGGTGTCTGCTCGTGTTGTCGAACCGTGAATTTAAAAGAAAGAGCTTTGGAAAATGTAACAATGGTTATTCCATACCTAATATATCTCGTAAATAATGCAGACTTTGATTTGTAAATCTGTCTCGTGAACTATCAAAAGAAGCAAGAGATAAAAGAATATCTTTTAATTAAGAAATAAAAATAAAATACGATTCGAAATTTGTATTCAACGACTTCAGAAATCATTCGAAATTTCACGTCCGTTGAATAATACGTCGCTGCATTAAAAAAAGTTCGGGGGGGAGGGCATTCCTCTGGATTCTTTACTTGTTGCTTCCGTCCACGGGGCAGCCACTTCCGGAGGGAGCAAGATCTTCGACCGTCACCCCTGACTCGTTCAACAACGGAAGCATGAATGAACGTTTCGCGACAATGCGAATTCACCCTCGGAGGAAGGGTTGCAATTAGACCGCACGCGCATTACTCGAGCTTGTTGATTGTGCGCGCGAGCGCGTGCATCTGCTCCGCATCTGCAGACAGATGCGCGGTTGCTTGGTCGTCTCTCGCCGAACGTGGATACGTCGTTCACTTCGGATGCCCGGAAATGAAATTCTAAACACCCTCTACCACCCGTCCGTCTGCCCACCCTTCCTCTCCGTCTTTAACCTCGGCGAACAATAACGCGACGGCGATGACTGTGATTCTGCAAAAACGTGTTTCAAAAAATCATGGGCGGGCGCGATCCTCGCGTATTCGCCAAAGGATGAAGTTACCGGCTCTTTCTTCGTCGAGCTTCTTTTTAAGTTGCAGAATGCAGTCGATGGTCGGAGTCGTGATACAGCTGGATGACTGGGGGGCAGTGACGAGGATGAGAGCACTTCCTGTTGGTAACTGACGGCGGTGGTTTCAGAGGATCAGGTTAAAAGCAACGCAGCAGTTGAGACCGAATCGTAGAATTAATTAGATTTTTTTTTGGAGTATGTAATACATACTTTTTTTTATTCTAGTTTTTTATAAGATTCGGTTCTTGTCACAGGCAGCTAAATTCGTTTGCAATAATTTAAGCTTGCGAAATTGTTTGATAGAATTTGTACGATTCTTCCATTTCTTCGTGTAGGTAAATGTAGAAGGATTAATTAGAGGGGTGAATATAATAAATAATAAATAAATGTCTCGCTGATAATATAAATGTTTTGCATTCAGTGATCTTAGTATTATTTATACAATTCCACTGGTACTTCTTTTTAAATAATCCTTCAGAGGTTTCACCGTGCTCCCTTAACATTCACCGACGAACGGTACAATTTCGGAAAAACATCAACACGCGTTGTTTGGCTTTGACAACACCCTAAGGTGCCGCCTTTCGTGACACGCGTAGTTCACCGAATTTCAGAAATAGAAGTGTATATAAGTAAATGTTCTCCAAAGACAAGGAAGCGGCACGAGCCGCCTGTGCTTCCTGTTTTCCGGAAAACTTTCACTCTGTTTTATTTTACACCCAGAAATGTCCCCCCTAGGGCTACTAAACGAACCCTCGCACTTCTCCTGTTTATACAGTAAGATGGGGAAACTTTCAATCCTTAAAGGTATCCAAAACTTCTGAAAACATATGTACATTTTAGTTTAAATATTCTGAACAATAGTATCGCGAAAAAAACAAAATGTATCAAATTAATTTCGAATATAATTATATAATGATAACTTAAAAACAACCCCCATAGAAACGCTTAGAATCTCATTACTTTCTATCCTATAATCGTTCTCTCGTCCCTATTGTTCCCTGTTAATTTACCTTCTTACTTTACGATCGTCCACTTCCCTCCCCCCTCGAAACGAAAGTATTTATCAAACGTACACCACACCTATCGGTCCAAAAGCTTCCGAAGCAGATGGCAGAAAAGTAGCTACTCACTCAGAAAACACATGCTCTTTAGCCACGTGGTCTTTCGGTTACACCCATGGTCACGGTTCTACCCCATCTCACGTACGCTTATATGACGTGGATAAACACACTCTACCCTTCTCCTTTCTTCGCATTCGTTTTCCCTTACTCTCCTTTACACGCTCCGCACGAGGCGGACCGATTCAATCTCCCTAATGGCACCGTGTTCGTTTTGCCACGAGCTAATACGATGTATCATGCACTCTAATGGGCCAATAGACTCGTACCTGATTATTTCGACCGCGGCGATGCGTGGGTCGGCAGGTGGTACTTTCCTCGATGAACTATTTTAAGGAGGGTCACGATACGATTCTCCTCACGGCATGTTTGCCAGTGATCGCTTATCGTACGACGTTCTAGAAGTCGGTTTTGGAAAAACGATGCTTCACGGATTAGTGAATGAGTTCTGGCTCATGGTTCTAGTCAGTTAAATAACATGTTCGAGCCACTGAATTTTTCCTAATATTTTCCGAGTGTACAAAAATGTATTTTTTTTACGCTAATAATCGGCGAAACTTTCCGAACAACCCAATTTTGCTTTATAACATATTTTTCCCTTATATTTTCGTTGCCTTCAGTGATTTCACGGTAATTTCATTCAACTTCTCATGTGGCTATTCCCGTGAAAATTGTAATTAAGATTTCGTATTCTCCAGAACACGACAAATTATGGCGAATATTGATTGTTTCCGAATTTCTCTTAACAATTATAAAATCGTAACTCTAGAAACCTTTAAAGGGTCGTTTAGAAAAATCATTTAAATAAACTCGGATAGTTAACAACTGTAAATAGAGATGATGCGACCAGTAATTAAGCTGTCGGCGAACAAAGAATTCGTTTCGCAGTGGGACAAAACGAAAGACAGGAGGGAAGTTCAGGAGTGAAAGAGGCGAGAAGCAAATTCCAGGTGAGAGACCCATTTTGACGGAATTTCTCTTTCTAACAGCGGTTCGCACCTCGGGGCAATGGAAGCCGAGAAAAGGAAACGTGGAATCAATAAGATTTGATTTACAAGATTCAACAAAGTGACCGCAGGCATTTTTCACGGTCGATCACGCCTCCGAGCGCGGGGCCTAATTGACACCGACGTAACCAACACCTTGGCTACCCCGAAGAACTTCACGGCCCTTCGCTTCGTGAATCCGAGTGAGCAAAGACTGTGTGAGACTAAAGACCGGTTTGGTAATGGTCTTAAAGGCGATTTCGACCCTCCCCTTTGCGAACCGTTTTGTGTTTCGTACGAAAAGTGGCCTGCTTAGTGGGCCACTTCAGAATCCCTGGATACAGATTGATAAGCATCTTCGTTCTCAGTGTGGTAGCTGCTTACAGCTTTGTAGAACATTTTGAGGAACAGAATTCTGGTAACTTTTAAGCACAGAAATTCAGCCACTGTATGTATTCGTTACAAGAAAATCCTCTATGTATGTGTAATTTGTTCTTCAGCAAATGAATAGAATTAAATATTATTTTTAGTAGCTCGAAAACAATTTGTCTCGCATGGATATATTAACAAAATTGACGCAGTACGATAGAACAAAAATAGATAATTGGATTACTGATATACATTCTAAATTGAGTATCCCGGAAATAACTCTTAATCACGTAAACTGCTGATTACAAAATAAATGTGCAACCTACCTAGCAATTAAGTATATTAGAAAAGTTTTCATCGACCACCACCATTTAATTTCCAAGCAAAAAAAATTGTAACCCACCCCAGAACGTTAGAGGCAATTCCCTTCAATTCGATACGAACCGAGGTCGCAGGTCTGCGTACCTAGAACTGACAACGAGACAGATGCACGAAAAGTTCGGGAAAACGTATATGCGCATCGGCGCGAGGAACACGTGCAGCGAAGATAAAAAAGAAGCAGCCCCTCGAAGGAGAGTAGACTGCCGAAGGAAAAGGGGACGTGGACGACCTGCGGTTACGAATCATCCTTGCGGTATCCTCTGGGGCACCGTATCGCTTTTAAACACCGGTTAATCCGATGGCACGACAAACGACGCGATAAAACGTATCCTGCCGGAGCGACGGTTCCGTGGAATGCGAATGGAATGGTCCTTCGCCACCCTGAAAATACCGGATGATAAGGGGCAAAAGAGAACTGAGCCGCAGTGAACCAGGTCGCGACAGGTCGGTTGAACTACTCGTCGATGATTAATAAGAGAGAATTACAAAGAAAGGAGGGAACCTCTTCTCCCTCGGTACTGAGATACCCGTAAATAATTCGGAGTGGAATTTTAATTGAAACCGTTACCATTCGCCTCCTGTCGTTCGTCTTGCCGTATTTTGCTGCTGCTAGTTTTTGGGGTATGTATGCAGTAGCATGTGGGTTGCTGAGGGTAAGCAAGTGGGAACGAGGAAATTATTATTGCTATTATTTTCAGATATAGTATAAATTATTTACTTATAGAATATCGTTCGTTTGAATTGATTTCTTTGTATTGTAATGCAAGGCGTACAGGGAAGAAAAAATGTTTAATTTTGCGAAGCCTTCAATTTTTCTCTGTGAAAGTTAAAAAACAATACATCGTCAGATTTACCTTTAGAATACTGTCTATAATTTGTAATAATTTCGGGGCAAGAATTTTAGAACCTTAATAGTAAATAGAAATATACATATTTGGCTACAAGTTAATGACGTCGTCCATTTTTGGAAATAGGAATTGGATGAAAATTGAACAGTATTCGTATGCGGGTAAAAAATAATATATGTGGGACGGAAAGGGAATCGCGATTCCCATTTGTGACCGATGAGACTGGTGGAATTTTCTAACACTGATAATGGGGGAGAGGAGTCGACTATCGAAGAGTCGTGTCCACGAGGAGTGACACTTTCCCTGTCGGCTTTCGATAAGGCTGTTTGCCAATTTGGCAGGTGACAGGCCGTGACACGTTCATGACAATCGTGCACGCTGACTACGCACCTTGTGGCAAACGCAAATATACGGCGGATCCCATGGAATCACCATAGATAGAAAAGGAAACTCTCTGTGCACACACTTGACATACGCGTACGTGTTCGTCCGCGATCTTTGCTTTCGTGAGATATTGATAAAGGATCGGTTGGATATTGGAAAGGCGACAGATAAGACGAAAGATAGGTCGTTCGGTAACACACCAGAGGTTCCTATACGAGGGAAAATTTGGTTTTGAATTTCTACAAAATATTCACACGGGTTGACAAAAAGCAACACGTGTACACTGTCAAAAATGCAAACGAAAAATCACCATAGACTAATACAATTATAATGCAGAATGTTTTACATATAAACAGAAGTAAAAATTCGATTTCATTGCAATGATAAAACTACTATGCATGTACTTGTTCGCGCTTATCGATGAAAATTCTACAAAGCTGCCAGAATGTTTTGAAATACATATGTATTACTAAAACTAGACTCGAACACTTCGAATTATTTACAAAGTGATACTAATGGATTATTAATGAATGCTGTTACACACAATTTCAAGAAACAAGTACTAACACGATGTAAATATTTAAACTTGTCACTGTCCAGGAGAACTGGGCGCCATAATGCAATTATTATGCGCAGTTCTCCATGCACGTGAAGAAAAAAAGCCTAATAATCCTCGAGCCGCGCCAGACACCGTTGTAAGATATGCCAACCCGTATAATAACTAAATGTTGCTAATAACCGGTTTTGAGCATTTAACTAATGCGAGTATTAGACGATCGAGCTTTCGATAACACTACCTCTTGAGAGAGAGGTACTCGCGGTTATGCGATCGGTAAATGGAACCGTTTCGTTGAATCCAACATCCATTTTATCCAGACCACTTCCGTCTTATCCTGGCTATACCGAGGACAATAACGTCGTTTCGCAAGCTTCATTAGGACCGTTTCGTCTGATTTATAGCGAGGCTTCTAATTTTTTTTAAAGAACCGTACGACAAAGGCTCTAATCTCTATCACGTTCGCATTATTGTACTTCGTTATTAGTAGCAGCCTTTGGCTATACTTAACACAATAATTGAACTATTTACAACAGGATCGCATTCTCTAGAATTATCTAGAATTCAGAATTTCCAACTTTCGAGAGCTCCAAATGAAACCATGTTAATGGAATTTCAAATAAAAATATTCCTCTGTCCTTTGCAATAAATTAAAATGGTTTAAATGGTGCAGAAAAAGGATTGCGTTAAATATTTGTGGTCCGGTCGTTATTAGATTCGCATAATTATACGTAACCAGGTAACAGCTGAGAGAGATTCGAAACCGCAAGTTTTACTGCGGTGCTTTGTATTTCCAACCGCAACCGATATACCCGTCTCTTCATCACCTATCCTACACCTTCCTCGCGCTATTTGCTCTGAAACCGCAAGATTAAACACGTTAATCCCCCGGCCATCTTTCGTGCTCTATCGGGGGGCGTAGCTCGTTTGGCGAGCAACGACGATAAAACGTGTATTAAGAAGGGAAAGAAGAAGGAAACAATGTTAAACGAGACGCCTGCGTCTGCGCGTCGCCTGTTAGCTGTCCAAATGCTAATCCTAATCCTTCGAGTGTACAGGTACGAGATAGAAACTGTGAAAACAAGCTAGTTTGTCCGCAAAACCGCAGCCTTAATATTTACCTTGGCCGTTTTTACGACCGACTATCATCGTGGCCACCGTATGTTTAATTTCTCCCTAATCGGCCTCGTGAAAACGTAATCCTCCTACAGGGGTTCATGGAGCATCTTCTATTGTCTCGACTAACGCGTTAGGTAGGTCGATCGTTAGATCTCGTATGAAATTCATGGAAGTTAGACAGTTGTAGGATGGAGAATTTCGGTTGCTAATAATGGTGGATTTCGATTATTGCGAAATTCGGGCGGTTTAGTGACGAAAGGGGTTACTGAAGGCAACGATTGCCCGCCACCTTTGCCAAATAAAATTGTGTTATATTGGGAAGGTCTAGGAAATTTATAGAAATTAAATAGCCTTGAATGGGAGGACAGGTATAGTTAGATACAAAGACGCAATTTAATGTGGGATAATTTGCTTATTAGATTCTAACGATTTGCAAAATTTATACTCTCCAAAACTACAGACGCCTAATAGTAAAGAAGTGTTTCTAATATATCATTTCAAGGGAGAATGTAGACACGTTAGCTACATCTGAGGTGCAAATGTGCAGATTTAAACAAACGATACGACGCAACGAAATATGAAAATTAAAGGGACGATTATCTAAGGAAAAGAAGTGGGAATGTGTGAAGAGCTCGTTGTTCCAATAATACAAGGTACCATTCACCCTTCCAGCTTGTCAGCAATAAAATGTTAGACCCCTCCTCTTTATCAGTTACACAGAGTCCCAATATATTTCTCATAGATCATTGTGTCGGCATTTATCGATCGCTCGATAACGCGTGCGTTCTCGTGAATTTCAATAGCACGCCTTTTTTTATCGTGCTGCCATGTGGTTAAAAGGGTACAAAAATACTACTGTTCTGCAGCCCCGTCGCAGGGGGCATGAAAGCGCCTCTGTTGGATCACGTTCGACGTCACGGGTTACAACGATTGAACCCTTGTTTGCACCACGCTTATATTGCTTTACGATGCCTCGATTCTTTGGGGAATCTCCGTGGACTTACCAAGTGTTTATACGCAATAAAATAGTGAGTGTAGATTAAGCTCGTACACGTTAGTGGATACAACGAACCCTATTTCCTTTTTTTTCTATTCTCCTATCGGGAAACACACCCCGAAACGTTTTTTCTACAGATAATATTTTGTCTTCTGAGTGACTCCTCTGTTCTGATTTGAGGGAAATCGAAGTTGTATCGATAGGTGAGATTTGTGCAAATATGTCCCATAGATAGAAAAATAGTGGAGTCAGACTACAAACAATGTATGCCCTATGAAAAATTTATTCCACAAAGCCGAGCTCCACTTTCAAATAATATTCACAGAACAAAAATAAAATTATTCAATTCATAAAAAGATAATTACACTTTCTGCACTGGTAATTTCATAACGCAAACTAGTTTACGTCAGTTTACATATATTTTTTTTACAAAAATATCACCAAGTTATCTCGCTCGGACAAGAAAAGACTCAAAGCGTCGCGTGGCAAAGTACAATCGTCACGATTCATTTGCAGATCGTTAGAGCGGCAAATCGCGATCGTCTGGCCGAAAACAGAGAGATCGCCGGATTAATTAGGGCTCGTTTGTTCGAAGCTACGGCGCGAGTGAGCAACAGACAGGGCGAACAACCGCGGAGAAAACGGCATTATATTATTCAGAGCGTCTCGAGTTGGCCGAGGTCGGTACCAGCAGCTCCGCCAAAGGAGGATGATGGATCGCTGGCATTAGATAGGATGTTGGGCTTTCATGGGAATGCACGGGCCACGAGAGGTTGGTACACGAAGCGCGACTTAATAACGCCATTGAGGCTCCTGTACACTCTGACGTTCAACAGCATCGTCTTCGGATAATCCAGGAAATCGACCACTTCCGGAGGACGTCGATACTGTCCCAATTCAATCTCTTTTTCAACCATTTCCCGTCATCTTTCTTGCTTATTAATCCCCGCGGAAGAGAATCGTTCGACACGCAATTATGATGAATATATACATATATTACAATTACAAGTGTCCAAGTTTTGTTTCAATTTCAATTTGTCGCCAAGAAGATCGCGAATTTCATTCCTCGCGAAAGGTCGCCGAGAAAAGTATTCTGAATCTACTGTACTTGGAGGCAGCGAAGTACGAAAACAGCCAAAGGGGTAACTTGAATTGAATCTCCAACGCCCCAAGAGTTAATCCATTAACCAATGTAACGCTCGACTAACAACAGACAAAATACTCGAAACGTTAAAAATTACGACGCCCCATAGAAATCGTCCCCTGCGATGATAATCTAGCGTCACCCCTTCGGGGCTTCAACAATCGTCCACCGCGTCGACCGCTAAGAGAGTGGCCAGGCAGGCCGAAAGAAGACTACCACGAGCAATCTCTCAAGACCTGCGGCGCGCGTATAAATCAGTCGATATGCTAACACGTAGCAGTCCGTTGAGTAAACAACAATTTCACACACGTTGCTAGAGGGAGAGGACGCGCTGTTCGTTTTATTTTTTCCCTCTTTGCGCTTCGAATCGTAAGGAGAGGGAGAAAGAAGGGAACTGGTCGAATAACCGTCCACGGGCTTGACGTTTCTCTGCTCCTCTCCACTCTGCCGAGATGAATGACGAAATTAAGACTGTCCCGTAACTCACGTGGTCCCATACCCCTCTCTTACCCCGTTCGCACATCTTCCCTCTCCGTTTCTCCGTTCGTTTTCCCGTCTCGAGCATCGACTCGGCCCCTGCTGGAACAGATTAGCATTTCAAGCTCGGTCGCGACCGCGATCCCTTTGTCTCCACCGGGCAAGGTGTCGTCGCGAGAAGAAATCAGCGGGACAGAGACAAGGGAAGAAGATAGAGGACCGTGAACCGGTAGAGTCGAGGGATAACGCGCATTAGGGATCGTTACAATGGGGCAACGAGTGTCTTCGACGAGGCACAGGTGACTGTGGGAATGACCGTTGAGAGCTGGACAGGTTGAGGCCGGTCTTGTTGCAACGTAAGACCGTTGGACGTGTGAAAAACGACAGGCTGTCGCAGAAAACCTCGTCGCAGGGCTGAAATCGCTTTTTTCCGCAACCCGGGACGAGGAAACGAGACGTTGGAGCTCGTGGCGTCGAGATAAAGCGTTCCCGGAGGGTCCTGAATACGCCAAGGCTGGGAGACACCTTTTCCTCGCTCTTGAGTGAATCCATGGGGAGACAGAGATTTGATTTATGGCGAATTTTATATAATGTTTATTTTTATCGGCTTACGTTTCATTTATATTAAAAACGAAACATGAATGTATTAATATTTGTATAACAAAATTAACAGTGTTAATTGTTAATTGATAATAAGATATATGAGCGGACGCCAACCAAAAGCGTATAAGCCACGAAAGGGCATTTTGTAGCCGGTAGGCAGAAATTGCAAACAAATAAAATAATAAGAATTATAAATTTCATTCTGCGTTCAGGTTCTTCGAAACGGGTACGGCTGCGGTGAAGTCTAAGTATGTGTGCAGCCTAAAATCGGCGGTTGAAGGAATCTACCGTAACATGATTCTAGGGAGGGCATGAAAAATCACAGAGAGAAGGTCGATCGATCGATCCAAGAATTGAACCGCATCTGCTCGTGCCGTGGGGGTCTGGCCAGGTGGCAGGAACTTTTCCAAGGCATCGTCATCCCGGATAGCCTTATGCGGCACCACTAAGATCAATAGCCCGCTAATTGATCGGTCGCGCCGGCGATCGAACATTAAAAAGGGTCTGGCGCCTTGGGTAGCGAGGCAACACGACCGATCGATCGAATCGTCGCGGGCGGAATTCGTTCGACCTCGTTAGAACACCATCAACAGTGACTGCTCCTTTTCGCAATTCTCTTTAATACTACTTAATCTCATTTGGCGACAGGTTCTAAATATAAGTTAATAATTGTGCTGTACTTGATGAAAGCAGATTTTCGTGTAAGTAGAATCGGATATAAAAGTGATTAATTAATTTGAAACAATGGAAAGCAAAATTCTAGATACGTGCAGGATAGAGAAAAATTCATAAACGTAGACAATACCATAAATAAAATGAAAATTCAGGCAGGAATGTAATAAGAAACTGATTAAGCTGATTTGCTGTTAAATGCTGTGACAGTCGTAAAATACGGAGCACCTAAAAAATAGTGATACTAAGGGTCCTTGTTTTAATGGTAATTAAGTTTTACCCTCGATGAATGTCTGGAGAATGCCGGGCACGTTAATCCCGTCGTGCTCATTAAGTCTAGACGACGTGATCGGCTTTTAATACATGGCCTGGTGTAATTAAGGGCTGCGCGGGGTCACGGGAATCAGAGGAATTGCATTGCCTGAGGCATCGATAGCAAAGTAAGATCGATAAGGCGTCGATTAAAGGTCCAGCGGCTCATGCTTCAATGAGCGGGAACAGGGCGTATTGTCGCCCGTAAATTATGCGTGTTTCTTGCAATCGTGCCCTGTGGCACATTGCGAGGCGCCGGGACGTCCGGGCCCTTGTAAACGGCGCCACCTGACGATCGTTCCGCCAGGTAAATATTTCTCTATGCACGGAGCAAGAGGAGGAATTAATTCAGTCGTCGATGTTCACGTAGGGCAAACGATTTATATTTAATATCAACAAATTTCCGAGCACTCTTGTGACGTAAGAACAGTGTTGAGGGAATTATAATTTTTCTGTTTGGGAATAAATTAAGTAGGCTGAGGAGCGGAGGGGTTGGTCGAGGGTGAACGAAATCGGAGGGAAACTTCCCATGGTATTTCGATCTCACGATGAATAATCTAAGGATTGGTGGACGTGATACGTGCATCAATATGTCAGGCTATCATTGTGTACACGAACTGCTGACAAGTGGCAGACACGTAGGGTTCATTAAGAACATATTCCGCCAAGTGTCTTCGAGAGTACTTGTGATGCGAGACACACCCCCGTCAAGAAACTGACGTGCATGCGTAACGGCCTTCTTTTTTTCAACACCGCCCGGCAATACCCTGCAAGATTGCCCACCTGATCTACGAACAGCGAAAGTCACTTTCGCTAGCCACTTACATTGTACAGATTCAGCGCCGAGCCTCAGATCTCAATTATCAGATAGCAAACTAAATTAACACGAGATTAAAACGCTATCACGCTTCCTGTTTCTAGATTGCCGGGCCTGCATTCCGCTGAAGAAAATTGGAAAATAAGACTTTTTAATCAACTATAATGAGGGCTGAGAAGAAAAAGAATATAACGAGACAGTGAAGAAAAATAAAATAGCAAAAGCTTAATTTTATTTCCACAGCAAATGTAGTAAAACATTAGACTAACCGAAGTTTCAATAAAAAATTTCTATTGCGAAATACTAACACAGTTTTCCGTCATTTTCGGAGTCATTGTAAAAAAGAAATCGGGGCAAAAGTAATTCCTACAGATTCGCATTGACAATTGGAGCAATAATTGTACACCTCGTCTTTAGCAAGGAGGAGTCGAATCGCAGCAAGAAAAAAAAGATAAAAACAAAGAAACACCGACTAGAAGTATACACGTTCGCGGTTTTAGAGAAAGGAGCCGGTCTGCCGTGTTTATGCGAGTGGGTGCGACGGCGCGTGCTGATTGGAGCACCGCGATTCCTCTAATCATTCCCTCGGCTATTAGGGTCACACTTTCTCCATGCGGCAGAGACAATGGCTCTGGCTCGATCATGCGAATGCGCGCGAGTTGCGTACGCCGCGTGCTTACGCCGCGTGCGTCGACGAGTGAAATTGTTGGTTGCGAAAATCCATCCGGGGAAAAAGTATCGAAAGGGAGGCAGTGACTAACGATCGAAGCTGAATCGCAGATCCAAATCTGTAATCTCGAGTGCCCGATCCGAAGAAACGTCGACGCGAGAAGCAGATCCCACGGTTCTCGTCGTCGAAACATCATCGTCTGCACCCTTGTACCCGGAGGCTTTTATTCGACGACGAGTACGAGGAAAGACTAGTGCTCTTGCTGGAGGTGTTGTTAATTTTTATGCGGCACAGATATATACAGCTGTTCGAGTACCAAGCATTGCTAATAGGTCAAATATTTACGATACGTTGACTCCTGGCGACGATCGAAGTATTTGTGAATCGTTAATCACAAGCAAGGTTCTATGTAACACATTGAGGACGGCACTCTGGTTGCTCAGCGCGCTTCCAGGGCCCGCACATTTTTGAGCGCTCCAGAAACTGTTTCCTTGCTAATTAAAACACGAACTTTGGAATAACAAACTGTTGAACAACGATAAAATACTTTATAAGGTACGATACACGATCGACGATACAAGATCTACCGATGTAGATCTGTAGATCTTCATTTATTTCGCTAACCATTTGTCGTGAGAATACGCAGGGCTTCGTTACCCTGGTAACGTAACCAGAAAATCTATTTTGAACTCCGTAAGTCATCGATTGAGTCGAAAAAACATGAAAACGAGATATCTCGTCACCCGGCCACAACGTTCGGCTTGCTATAAACGAGATAACTCGCCACCCGTCCTCAATGTGTTAACATGTACAGAATTACGACACGTGTGATTTTTTACACTGCGCAAAAAAATATTGCTAGAATTTTTTGGGAAGATTTCGTAAGACGGGGAAGACTTAGATAAAACCATATAAATTTTTCATATAATTATTCGACATTACCCTATCTTCTAAGTATTCAAAGTGTCTCTCCATTTATTAAATATCATCCAAATCAAACGAATGAATCTCACGATAGTTCCTACCCCAACTTATGCACATCGCAGACCAGTGTACCACGTTTTTCCCAATCCTGCATACCAAAATCTCGTGCCTGGCGATTGCGACAGCCGCTAACCGCGACGAACCACTGCTCCCCATAATATCTACGAACTGGCCATCGTGTATGAATTACTAATAAGTTTTCCAAGACGCGATGCACGCACGGTACACCCGGATGAGTAACGCGAGTCGGTCGCGCACCGTTGCTCGCCGATGGCGCAGTCGTTTTGAATAATCTAGCCGCGGCCGGAGCAACGAGAGCAACGTGAAAGCCGAAACGAGGGGTAAAAGATGATGGGACTCGTCTTTTATGCCGCGATGCTAATTAATTGAAACGACCGGCCGACAGTTTGCGCAAGGAGGTGGTACCGGCAGTAGCCTCTCGCCGGTGTGTTCTAAGCGGTCACGTTATATCGGGAAGCGGGATCAAGGATTATTTATTTAATGTATGCTCGGATGGGGACCACCGACTGGTAAAAGCAGTAGGGTGCACGGCTACCCACCCGCGTGCTCGCGCACTAATTTCATTTTCGGACGCGTAACAGCCGGGGATACACGTAGCCGTGGATTAATTGGACGGAAACGGAGCAGTTTTCATTCCACGATATTTCTTCCACCCGTCCGAATACCCGGTTTCTACTTGGCTGAGAGACCCTCGAATATGCGGAAGAATTATGGAAATTGAAGGGGCGATTGATTCGTAGTACAAACTGTGATTACATACATACATATGTGTACGCGTGTGTGTATACAGTGATATTTAGAGGCTTTATTAATTAGAAATTTAAATAGGAGGATTTGTGTTGCATGATGTAAGACGTATAAGTAGTAGGAGCTTATTTTCTGTCACTTTAGTGGCCACGGTAATCTCCCCATTCTACCTATCGATTTTTCAAACTTTCACCTGTCGTCATTTCCAGTCCTATAAATAACTGATAGAACACGATTTCAATATACAGTAGGAGACAAAAGCAGCCACTGAGAATTTAGATAAGACAGCCAGGTCCTCTACGCTGCTTAATATATTTAATGTATGCAAATGAATGTATGTAACCATATATGACACGCACGGAAAGTATAATAGTATAGTGAAACAGAAGTTACTTCGCGGCACCTGGTAATTTATAATAACTCTGCCTAAACACCGTAATAATGTCGAATTAATTTCGTAATCACAATGCCACTGTATTGCCTCCCGCGTTTCGGACGCCTTTTATCATCTTCAAATACTATTCCATGCTTTCCACCTTGCAATCACAAAATGCGTTTACCACAATTTCACTGGAAGCTGCGCAATGCTCGCAACGAGCTACCTGTTGCCCCGCCAAAGGTCGCCCTCTACCGCGAACGGCGGCCTATATCTCACCAGGGACGAAATGCTATCGGCGAGCAGGAAGGAAGAGCATTCTGGAAGACGAGAGCGGACAGGAAGAAGAAGAGGGAGACCGCCGTGGGCCATAAACGGCGCAGAACGACGACTGGTCGATCCCATGGACAGCCATGGAGGATGGGTAGCACGGTAGTTGCTGGGCCGCGTTGACGGCAGCATTTTTTAAGGCAGATGATATCGGCCCGCGGGGGACCAAAGACTAATGCATCGAGATAGCGGCAGTAAATCAAACGTGAATTCCAGGTCGTACAAGTAAGGATGTTTATGGTCGCGAGACGACCTCGCGCTCCAGCCTCTCATCTCGCAACGCGAGATTTACTTTCTACGGGGGACCCCCTCGAATCGAGCAGATAAGCGTCCGCCAGGGGTACGCGCGATAAAATATTAACGGGACGACACTTCGGCGTGAACGTGCTCCGCTTCGCGAGACAACTACCAATACGCGCGTCGATACAAGGGATATTGATCGGAGATCGCGCGATTAAAATTGAATGGAGGTTCGAACGATGTTCCTGATTAGTTTTATTCGAGGATGAACCGGACAGGTGATTCGATTGCGAGCTGTGCGAGCTTCATTTAAATTGATCTTCATTGTAAGATAATTGGAATTGGAATTGGGGATACGTGTGATCGAGTGTGATTAGATTGAACTGCTTTGATAGGAATGAATTGTGGATTAGGTCTTGTCTTTATCTTGGGTGTGGTTCGAATTGTAACGTGAAATCGTTGCGAGCTCTGAGGAATGTAATATGGTCGATTGAAAGTACTCAAAAGAATTACTTGCATACAGACTGTGATTTAAAATATAAAATCATTCTTGCCTGGACTAAAAATATTTCCTCCTAACCGCATCCCCAGTTCCTCGCCACGATTTAAGTATCAATCGCGGCCCTGTCATCCCTATTTATTTAACGTTCTCTACGAATACGTGAAAGCTGCCGCGAAAGTCCTCGTAATAGTTTTACGAAAACCGTTCTATATTTTCCCTACAAACAATCCTGACAATGCTCGAAGAGATACGTTCTCGTCGTTCTTTGTGCAGCCGCCTCACGCATGCGATAGCTCGACACGGGACGAAAGGGTCGAAAGCAACACGAAATGGGATCACCACCCTCACCCTTCCGTTCTTATTCCTGAACCTTCCCTCTACTCCCAATTCCAGAGCGTGCTCGTCCGCTCGTGGATCGTCTTATACGCGCAACTATGTGAGAATGCTGCGAACCATTGGACCTCCCTCCTTCTCTCTCGCTCTCTGGACCAGTTCACACGAATCCAGAGGGAAGATTACCAAGATCTTTTTTATTCTTTTTCTTCTAGTCGCGTATCAACCGGGGATTCCTAACTGGCCGGAGGCGTTCCTGAATCGGGAACAGGTCCGGTTTCCTTCTCTTTTACCTCTGAATCCTGCGGTCGATCCTCACGATCCTGAATATCCTCCTCCGCCTCCATTTATTTCTCTCCGCTTATTCTCTTTCACTTCGTCCTCTTCCTCGTTCCCTTTCTTCGCCGCCGTTGCCCCGTCTTCGTGAAGGAAAGGGCTCATTGTACCATTGACGGGATGCGTGTACGCCTTGTCGACGATGATTATGAACGCAACCGTAAGCTTCGCTGACTGCGTGCTAACACGGCGCAGGAGACGTCGTCTAGGGTCGTTCAACCCTAAGCTGGTTTCACTGCTTCTTTCAGATATATATTTTTTCTTTCTTCTTCTTCTTTCAGTTGCTTTCCCTCAAGGGGTTCCACGGGCGCATCGCGAGTGGACGAGCAACTTTACAGCAAAATGGAGTGATTTTTTTTTAATTCACGGGAAGATAGAAACGGGGCACTGGTGGTACAAAGGGTGGTTCGTAGCTTTGTGGGAAATTCGAGGTGCTCGTTTAAGGTTTTACTCAATGTAGATTGTACTTTGGAGCGAGCGTTGAATCGCCGCAAATTTTTGTGCAAAAATATATATAACTTTATATATATATAAAGTTATCATTATTATTTTTGTGTAGTTCAATATATCATCAAAGTTATCGGACTGCCAACCTATGGAAGATATTCAACAATTATTTCACTCTGTTCAAACAATTTCGGGACCAATTCTTTCTCGATTTTTGTTTGTTTGCTTAATAATTTCCTCGTTTATTTGCAATCTGTTATTAGGTAACAATAAACAAACTTCTTAACTGTGGGTACAAGTGAATCATAAGTAGGTGATACCCTCTGCATTTTGATATAATTTATTGTACTGTAGGTCAGTGAAATCGGTTCCCGATATCTGATGGTTTAAATCGCTTGAGCCTTCGTGGATCTGCTGCCTCTTCGAGTCAACGCTTGGCAAGCCTGTTAGGATGCTGAAGTAACCTTTCGGAGTACTTTCGGAGTTCCTTGCAATTTTGGAGACTTCGTGTTTAACCGAAGGAATTTACAGCTCTTTACGTAGCGCATCATTAGTGACGAAACCATGATGCGTTGGTAAAAATTCTAAGTATTTCAGACTGGAATCTTTCTAATATTTCAATGTTCGAGGTAGATGCAGTACCCCATAATTTCAACCCGTGTGTCCATATTGGTTTCAGTACCTTTCTCGAACGATCCACAAAATAATCCATTGTTAAGGACAAAGCACGTAGCTGTGAATACCCGGGCGTAATTGCATTACCGGGCTACGAATCAAGCAAGATCTGCGCAACGATATCCGGCATGGTCTATAGGGACGGTGATCGTTCGCGTTCCAGTTCGTGTCGATAAATCGTTGAAATTTCGAAGCGCGACGCGTAACAGCCGGGCTCGCCAATGGCTCGCCAGGTATATAATGTAATACAGGTTCGCGTGGACGCACGTGCACGCACACCATGGTGCACCCACGATCGCCCGGGGCATCCAGATATTGTTATCAACGGACGCCGTACCTGTATCAGATTGAGATACCCGACCCAGGGCGGTGGTACTGTCGCAACACGGTGAAAGTGTATGCCGGGGCCCCGATACAACAGCCCAATTGAAATTAATTTAATTAACCAAGTTCCCCTTAGAGACGTCGAACCTGTGCCACACCGGTCGCTTTATTAGTGTCTTATAAAGTCGGCTCAATCATAATCGAGAACAATGCGCCCGGTCGTTGGTCGGTGAGAAATTGTGCAAACAGTGGAATATTATGAGGCCCCATTCTTGTAAGCGGTAACGGAAAAATTTAGTTGGCAACAGAGGGTGGGATATCTTGTATCATTATGTGCAAGGAGTTAATATGTTCTATTGGTAACTTGCAAAGAATTAATTACTTTAGAATCTTTGCGATTGTATATTCCCCTTCGCGTGGCCGGTATTATTTGATTCGATCGTACGAGAAATAATTAAATCATAACGATATTCGAGCTCGATTAACTGTTGCAAAAGTGTAAAAATAAAGTCAGACTTGCGGTGACAAATTTTACGTCCATTCTGAACGTCAGGAATTTCTAAGATATACTAAAATTAAATATGATCATCTGCGCATTTTCATGCCTTTGTCAGGCAAGATGTCCAGAAAGATCAGATAAAGCCTCTAACGCGCGAGGTCTTGTCAAAACAGAATCAGAACTAGCTCATCGATGAGCAGGGATAATAATGGTCAGTGTGTCACGCAGAGGAATGGAAAAGAAGGGCGCGGACGAAAAATATAAAAGTCAAGCAGTTTGTGACGCATCGTTCCGGGCCTGTGTCTCACCCTAATGGCCGATCAGATAAGGACTCCTTGTCCGGTGGTCCTCGAGAGATCATATCGCGTTCGCACGCTCTCGCACCCTGGAGACGTGTCCTGTGATGTCATTATAGGGACGAGGACGATTTGGTAAACGCACCCCCCGAAAGGGAGCTCCGTGTTAAAAGTGTTTAATAACGAGAACAGAAAGACTGCGTGGAACGTGTGGTAGCAATAAATTGCCGATTGAAATGGAGCAATGGTGTGCGCAAAGGTGGAGTTATTTATTTGGAAAAATTTGTAGAGAAATTACGAGAGGGCGTGATAAAAATTTCGTCGGTACGATTACATTCTCTCCGATTGCCAACGAAAATTGAAATAAAACGGCAAAAAATTTGCTCCCTTGATAATTAATTATTTTTATGACAATTGTAAATTATATTATCGGGGACTTCGATTTGGTTAACGTTTACTGCGTCCCATCTGCTTATCGTGAAACGAGGAAAATAAGCTTGGAAAGTTTCAAGGCGTCTTTAAAATTTACCAAAGATTAATGCTCGCCAACTGGAGATAACTAGATTTTACACGATTCGACCGTTTCTGGAACAGTTTTTCGAGACCAACATTTGACAGTGCTTTGGTCATCTGGTGCATTCCGTCACCTGCCCGCCCCTAAAAACGAACCCCCGACGGGCACGCGTCCTCCTACCGAAAGAAAATCGCCTGGCAAACTGACCATATGCCGGGTTCCTGGAAAAACTATCCGCACCTCTGTTATCGATACAGATTTCCTAACGTTTCATTTTCAACGTCAGATGCCCGAGCTACTCCACCTTTCCTTCCTTTATTGCTCGTTAAAAAAAGTAATTCCACTTATACCATTCCAGTGGAATACTAATAACACCGATACTAATCGAAATGATTTATTATTGACAGAATATAGAATATAGAACAATTGTAAAAGAAACATTCCACTGTACATACTGCACGGTGGCAATTAGAGTATCCGTCCTAATATACGAACGATGATACTCTGCTAATCAAAGGGTCAAATAAACGTTCTATACGTTAACTAACATTAATCCAGCGAGGATGAAACCGTCGGTTCAAGACAAACAACGCGCGTGCCCCACGGCATACGGACATCGAAACGTTTTATTCGAGGCGCTAATAATAGACTAAACGCAATGAAACGTCCGGTCGGAAGATCATTTAACTTCCAAGGGGACCCCCATGCGTTTCTGGAAAACGGAAAGTTGCCACGCGCCCGGTAAGGATCAGCTGTCCTGGATCCAGGACAGATGTTGTATACCCAGGCGGCTGCATTCGCGTTCGTTGCTCCAGGGATTGGCACCCCGATCGGATTCTTTCAAGCGTCGATTTTTCCTTGCCCGTGCACGCAGGTGAACGTCTTGTATGTACGCGAGCAGGTTCGAACGCGCAAAGGGACATCGGAAAATCGATATCGGCAAGGGGACAGGGCTGTTCCATCGAGCAGTAAAATCGAAAATTTTAAGGGAATCGTTGTGTGAAATGAAGGTCCGCCTCTGATACATCCAGCTTCGAAATTTTATTCCTCCAACGGTTTTCATGTTTCAGAGAAAACCGTGGGCACATAAAAATTATATTGAAGAACTTGCAGGCACTGTTTTTATAATTACATGTTGCATACCACATATTCTAAGAGTACATACACTCGCGTCGAAATTTTTAGATTTAAAGAAAGGGAGGATATTTCTTAACTTGTTTATCAAGTAAAACCTCTAAATTCCGCAATCGTTATTCTGTCCAGTGCTTACTATAATACAGGTTTAAATAGTACCCAGCGTTTGAAAAATAAAGTCCACAAGAGCGCGCAGTGAAATATCCATTAAGCCCTCGTTTCCCCGATCTAATCGCGCTCTTAACTAAAACACAATGGTGTATTTAAACTTGAATATATTATCAAGATGACGATCGTGATCAGAGGGATTAGCGGTTCATAAACGTCGCTTATACCGTAAGACATGATCATCGCGGCGATAGAATCAGACGGTCGGACGGGATCTCGGTCGGTGACGTGGATGCGAGGAGACGGTACTTTCGAAAAAATTACTGCAGCAGGTCCCTTGGTCTGTGGGGCACACAAAGAGCAAGTACTGGGCTCTGCGTCCCTGACCGAACGAACGGACTTAAGGAGAGCCAGTGATTCTTTGAGATTTCGGCACAATGGGGAGACCTTACGTGCCACGACGGCTATTCATGCCGGGAGAGAAAGGAGGAGAGAGAAAATAAGAGGGAAAACTCTGCTACTCTACTCTCCCCCATTCACGATCAACGGTATCCGCCGTTTTTCCAGGAGACAGCGGCTCCCGGAGATCAACTAAAGTTCACCAACAGAAAATTTGATAATGAGAAAGAACGAGAGACTCTGAACCGAGGGATCGGAGACACTTGTGTGTCCGTTTGAACATGCGTAAGTGGATATTCCTTTTTTCCCGAAATCATTCGTGCGGATGGAGAGGAAGGTCGGTGTAAGTAGAAAATAACCGGGCAGAATATGGACCAGACGATTAAACTGGAAAATTTCTGAACGATTTTCGTAATTCCAGTGGAGAACGAAAGGAAAGACAGATGGAGATATTTGTATTCGTTTGCTCGGAAACATCCCGGGCTTCTCGGCGTTTAACCGAGTTACCTTGAATATTTTTCGTACTCGGGGAAATTTGCACCTGTGCCGGCTAGGTATCTGTTTTTCGCGATGAATGAACGAGAGTCGCGATGAAAGGACTGAAACTGTGCTTTAAAGACACTTTAAGAAACCCACGGAAGGAAATACCTGCAAAGAAGATCGCTCGCCATTCGTCACGGACACTTTTCTCGCACCCCGTAATGGTCAACCTTCAATGAAACGTTTCATTCTTCGGGAACCTGCCATTCTCCGGGATTCAACGCTCTTTGGACACAATTCTGCGGCTGCAAAAGGAAGTGTCGTTGCGGAGTTTCGGGTAAGTGAGACGGCGGGGTAGAACCGTTTGTTTTCTCGTTGGAATGGCGCACGATTTTTCGGGATACTATAGAGTATCTGGTGAACGATATCTTGTGGAAAATAGTTTGTAGGCGTAATTTTTGGTGACAAATGATTGGGCAATAAATCACATTTAGCGAAATTGCTAAATTTAATATCTCAGATATTGCTGAACGAACGCTATACAATTATGGAACAATATTAATTATCCTTTTTTCATATTAAATTCGCAAAAGAAACAATGGATGCAAAATTTAATTCCCGGTAAATCCTCTGCTCCTGAAGACAAAAATTGTCTGAATTTTAAAAGAATGCATTTTGTCTGCGACCTGCTAATGATTATCGATAGAAATTATACTTCTCATCTGTTTTGATGTTTGCCGATTGAAATTGTCGCGAGAACGTCAGACGTGCCGACACGTCAGTTGTAAAGGAAAAAACCGAGAGGGGGAGTGAAAGAATAAACGATGGAGGAGCTCTCGAAACAGTTGGACGAAGGCTCGGAGGACAAAAGGATTCACGGGCCAGGTACGCAATGTGGGACAATGGGCCAGCGGGGTCCCGAAGGACTCGAAGCCGCGTCTTTACTGGCGGGTTGCTCAGGTACATTGTTTGCAACCTGATTATCTCAGTTGTTAATAACCCTGTAAACAAGGTAAAAAAAACAAAAACTGAGCAGCATTTTAGAAGTGATACGCTTCGATGAAATAAAAATATTACACGACAGTGTTTGTGGAAATGGAATCGTCTGTCGTTTTCAGGATTGTAAGGAGAAGCAACAGCCACCGGCACTCCGTACAAATTTTTGTAGCTCCCGTTGAAATTCTATTTTAAAAGCGTTAGATAAACACGGAAAAACGAATTGAAAAATCGTTTTGTCCCGCAAGATCCTGCGGCGGAAAATCTTAGTCCTGTTATCTTGTCCTTTCCTTGACGCGTTCTTGACGTACGCCGAAGGACAATAAACGCACTCATCGCTGGAAAATTCGAAAGTTTCTGCTCGTAAACAGAGCCGTGCAATGACGCATCGCGGAGAATGCACCGACAACGACGGTATGCAGATAAGCGATAGGTAGAATAACAAATCCATAACGCGTCATAGAGATAAGCCAACCTGATGTCTTGCCGATACATTTTGGAGCAGAGACGGCAAACAAGTTCCCGTCCCTCCGTTTCGTACAACGGTCAATAAAACATGTCCACGCCGCAATGTCTAAGCAAATGTCAATTAAAAAATCATTGTTTACGATGGAAAATTTCCTACCCTTTTATAAGTGGATCAGTTCATTCGTAATAATTTTCAATTGTGTTAGCAAAATCATGTTTACGATGATGTCACCGGTTCTACCGATGAATCAGTGAATGGCCGAACCGCCCATTCATAAAGTACCTGCGTGATTGTTCCTAATTAGCCGGCAGTTCAAGAGCCTTGAGGCAGGGCCAGAAATGCAGGTGTTGGCCATTGTTACCTTGCCAATTTCCCGCTGCTTAAGTTGTTGTCCAAAAGAGGAACCCTCTATTTTCGAGGTAAATGACTGGTGTCACAGAACCGGAGCTGCCTGGCAACGCAACGTGCTCGTTGAGCTCGTTCAGTTCTCTTCATTCAACGTCTCACGGGTTCTCTGTGAAATACTGAACGAAGGAGGCAAAAAACGGAAAGACAGAAAGAAAGAACTGGATTCCTTAAACGTCTATTGACGAAGCTGGGACATTGGTAAATGGCAAATACTTAAGCGTTATCGCGAATAAACGAGACGGCAAAGGTCAGCCCGTGCAATTCACCGTTTTTCCGTGAGTCAGACCAGAGTGAATCTGCCGGCGAGCACTGTCATCGAAACTAGCCACGGTTAAAGTCAATATTGATCCGCCTGTTCAACTACCGATTAGGTGGTTTATATTAAGATAAAGGGGCCTTGAGTGGCGTGAGATTCGTTTGCATGTTTCAACTCGCTAGCTGAACACTTTTATTGTAAACAAATAGAGCAATCCATTTTGGTAGTAACGAATGAAAAACTTTTATCCGCTGAATCCCTCGTAAAAACTGCTTGATGCAATTTCACGCAATTTTACGCCCTCTGAATTGTTAACTTTTATTTTATTTCCATTAATCAATTTCAAAACCTGCGTTTCCAATTATCAAAAAGAAAGATTGAAAATACTCTATTAAGTAGTTACTACAAATTATTTTGTGTTACATTATTTTTACCAAAAAGAATTATTTATGTAGAAATTTTACATTCGACCACTACGGGATCGAAGTTAGGTTTTCTTGATTTTCCGGAAAACTCAAGCTTCATCACGGTTGAAGAGCAATTGGTTGGCACGAGAGAGGAGGAAGCAGAGACCTTTTCCTCCCCTCGGCCGGAATATACCTTGCACATGTCTAGGGATCCACGAGGCCCCGAAAAATGGGACCGCTAGTCTCGGTGGGGCCAGTCGCATATGGTGGCACGGCACGCACACACATATACAACACATAAAACATTCAAGCGGTAATAGCCAGGTGTTTCAAAGGTGAGGCTTATAGGGTGCCCCTCGCTCCTCGAGGCGGCACAACAAAAAAATAAACCAGCTTCCTTCCGATGGGGCTACCTTCCATGGCCAGAGTGGGGAAGGCCACCCGTTATACACACGTACGAGCCGTAATAATTATACAGATTTATTCGGCCGGACGAAATCACGACCGGTAGAAATGCCTGTATATGGACTAGTTAAAAGTTTCCAATCGTACACGTTCCATGGCATTTTGTATTTTAGGGTTCCACCGATCGCACCTTTCGTTACCATTGCCACACCGTGTAATTTGCCCCTTCGATATATCTGAGCCAGCGGTATATCGAAATTGACGGTGCACTTATATACGTTTGAAATCGTTACAATTTCCTCGGTTCCTCGATTACGTTAATTTAAACGTTTTAATAGCTACGATGATAAATCTCATTTTTTTCTTCCACAGAACTATTAATCAAACTCGTAAACGATCGTTGTCTCTCAATCGGTACGATTTCTCTACTTATTGTAAGGCAATCTTGCACGCGGCAGGTAAAGAGAACTTTTATCATCCTCGAGACACGCAACTGTATCCAACTGAAGGGATTCTTCAACCCCAAAGATGTATCTTGAACCGACCCCCTTTCGTGCAACTCGAAATCCGCAAAAATCTCCCCTTAATCCTAGCCACCCATTCTCAAGCCCATTTCCCACAAAAGGGAAAGGCCAACACTCCATCGAAGGTATCTGAAAAATCTGCCAGCCCCATCAACCAAAAGCCTAACCCAGTTAAACTCGTATCGGAATCCCGTCTGCGAGACCTGCCTCCGCTCTAAGTGCCCCGCGCAACAAAAAAGGAAGCACGATTTCTCGAGCAACCTGCGAACACTCGAAGTACATACAGGAACGAGACGCGATGGAACAACAAGACGTTCCCCTGCGTTTCGCACGTACACACAGTAGAAGCAAACAAAGGGCGAGGCGAGTTAACGTGGCCGGTATTTGATATAATTTAGCGGCACTTTTCGTGAACCCGCTTGTACCGATGCAACGACGAAAGGAACGAAATGCCGCGGCGGAACCTGTGTCGGCTACCGGAATAACCGGCCCGAAATATACAGGTCTTCCTTCTGCGATTCTTTCGCCGTCTTTTTTCCATTGGGCCGCGAAATCGAGCCGGGGTATAAAAAAGGGAAGGGGGGTCGTTGCGAGACAGATATCTAGGCCTAACGTAGCGTTTAAGAGAGCACTTCTGTCACGAAAAAGCGCAGGTAGATGGTACGCCGTGGCAACCGGTGCACGATTCATCGTTCCAATCGCGTATATACGTGTATACGTATGCGCGAGCGTGTTCGTGGGTCGGAAAGGAAGATCGTGTAACCGAAGTCTCGTTGTCAGCTGGTGGATTATGTGGAATCATAGCGCGGCTTGATCGATGCACCCTTCCTTGGCCGCATATTTAGAAGGACTGGAATAGGATTGCGGCTTCAATAAAATATGGGCCAACTGAGAGTGTCAGGTATGCCCGAGCGGTTTTTTTACAGCTCGTACGCTAGGGGATGAAAATCGCCGTCTCGAGAGGAGAATGTTGGAATCGATTAGCTTGGCGTGAAATGCGTCGCATAGATACTGCTATTCGTCGAGTTAAATATATCCAATTTATTTATTTCCTTTTGCAAAATCAACAATTAATAAATATAGCCGCTCCACTTTGTTGAATATTACTCGAATAACGTCAGCAGCGAATAGCTCGTAAACGCGATGAAGGAGACATCGAGGTGTGCACGCGAAAATCGAACAAAGGTGTTAAGAACCCATTAGGGAATCCATGATTTATGGCCAACCTTCCTAGCTGGACACCAGTTAATTCTTTTACGATTTATTTTGCCATTTAATCGTCGCTGGAAATTCCATGGGAACACGGTCGACGATTGAATCATCGCCACCGCCACCGGTGCACGGCTCGATCGAGTTACTTGTTGCGCGAGACAGAAATTGTTATTAGTTTGATGACTCGTGATGCGCGTGCTGAGTCAACACGGCATATCCGCCGCGTCGACTCGGCTCAAACCCGATGACCGGTGCTCTTGTTTGCTCGTCCCTTTGATCGTCGGCCGTGTTGACCGCGCCTCGAGTGTCGAGACACTTTTGCACCGCGTGCACCACGGCTCGTGGGTGTCGATGAGATAAGCGGCGGGGTCGAGGGAACGTACGGGGCGCAAGGAAGCGCGCGATTCCTATGGCGAAAATGGAATAATAGATAAATCGGTGACTCATTTGCTTGCACACTTTTGTCCCACGGCGCGATTCCTTCCTCGTCGCGCGCACGAAAGCGAAATGGAAATTTTCAAACGGATAATACCATTTCCCATTTGCTTTTGTTCCCTCCTTTACGATCGCTCCAACTATGCACGTATACACTGTTTTCAGCGGGCCCCGTTCTATTGCACGCGCTCACGAATTCGCATAGACGTTTGGCCAGACTTGAGGTGCACGTAGCGAAATTGAAAGTCAATGAGTCCGGCCGGGCATAAATCACTAGCGCCATGGGAACCGACTGTTCCGTGACACATGCGCCCCGAGCAAATATAAAAACTTGGAAATTTCACGAATTCGGTACCGGTTAAAAATATATTGGATTATAAAAACGTGTTAATATAATACATCGGTACCGTGCACATCGTTTAAAGTGTATTTATTATTCGCCCTATTCATTCCCGTGGAACAATGGGCACGCCTCTGACCATCGGGACTGGGGTTTCCCATTTCCGACCAAATTAGTGGTAATTCTTTTTACTCCCCCTCGTGTCCTCCTTCGTTTACGCCATTGAAAAAACCGCATACATAATATTCTCCAATATTCTACGGTTTAAACGGGTTACCGTTATAAACTATAGTTTCAAAAGTTTTTACCTATGGATAAATTCCTTGATCGTAACAATTACCACCCATTATTCAGCATTGAAGAATCGACGCCGACTTCTCGGATCGAATCCACCCTTCGAACGCATTGTGTAAGGACACGGTTCGCGTGTACGAACAACGCCGTACTCCGGTTCGTGGGTGTCGATGAGATAAGCGTGCACAAGAGACGCAAGAAAATGGAGCAACGTGGTTTCAATCGGTAGGAACAAGAGGCGATGCACACTGGGACAAACGCCCAATCTAGATTGAAGAAGATTCACGTCGCGAAGCACTCGTATCTTTATTTATTCTTGTTAAGGAATGTTTACTGACACTAAAAATGGTCACAATAATTAAATTAGTGATTATTGAAGTACGGAAATCAACCTCTGAAAACTGCAAACCTGATCACGACGAAATCGTACATTTATCTTCGTTGTAAAGAAAATGATACGACAGGAATTAGTAACATTCTTTAAACTGCTATGCATTATTGCAGTATATTAGCATAAGTGAATGTTCACATAGCAATATATAAATTTTTAAAACAAATATTGGATTCTTTTCAAATGCATTTTTTTTATGCCGTTTACCTAACTTTAATAGAGTAGAACTGGAAAGTTCCAAGAGGTTCCGCTTTGAAACTTTTATGGTACTAAGTATGTAGAAACTATGTAGAACGAATGTACAAAAATTTGACTGCAAATATTTACAATTCTTCCAGTTGTATCGTTTTAGAGTTCTTGTAAATTTCGAGACAAGCCATCACATTTTGTGATATAACATTTTGTGATATAACATTTTGTGATATAACATTTTGTAACTAACAAAAAATGAAAGTATCAGGCAAAGAACTCTGTAAAAGTAAGATATAAAGGTCATAGTTTAATGCAGAATTAAAAAGTTATCTCTAGACTGTTCTTACTAAATTTTATATAGGTTTATACGAAAGACCAAACCCTACATCAAACGGTACATATATTCCAACACCCTGTACATACTCTTATTATGTACTAATTACACTATGTTTTCATATTATGTATTAATTTCATTTATATTTTATTATGTGTTATTTATTAAATTGAAATAAATTAAAATAAATTATAAATTAAAAATCCTGTATTTAATGTACCTATGTAATTTAATTTTTCACATTAAGAACACTAGAAAACCAGGTCCCAAAAATAAAATTTCATCGTACTATGATCATCGCAAACCGATTTATGAATCTTTTCCACCTAGATCGGGCGTTTGTCCCAGTGTACGATGCAGCGATTCGAATCGTCCCGTGGTCGCGGATTCCCCGAGGAGTCGCCCGGTTTATCACCACGCGAATCGACCTCTCGGTTTCGCTTAACGATCGAATAAATTTATAACGCGAGGAGGCGAACACGCTGGCGATTTCGACTAATACGTCCTGCATAAACGTGGCGACCGGACGTTCGATAATGAACGACAAAACTTTCGCGCCTCCATTCGACGACCGATGGCGTGGCAAATAAATAACAGGATATGATTAGCTCTTTTGTTTAAACCTCGCGGGGCTGGTTTACGAACCGGTGTTTAGATTGGGCTGATACGCGTCGGAGCACACGATCCCGTGGAGGTGCTTTCAATTGATCGATAATTTTTGTAAAGGAAAAGAGCACTGCGCTGGAATAGAAGTTTCGAAAGAATTTTTATAACAGCAGGAAATAGAACGATGTACCTACTTATAACACGTGGGACATGCGTATTAAATTTAGAAACGGAGCTGAATATTTTTGAAAAAGAAACGCAATGCCGAAATTCTATCTGCTATGACTTCTTAGGAACAGGATCCGTTTTTATTATTTCAAACCGTTTTCGCGTATGAAAAGAAACGAAAACTGTGCACACGTATGTACGTGTACGAATAAATTGTTCTCCACGCTTCTCAAATTCCCTTGGATCATCAAAGTTAACGCTTGATGCTTCAGCTGTCCTCGGTCGTTCTGCTGAATTCGCGCAGCAGAATGATTTCGAGACAAGCAGCCGCGGGATGAATATCAGTTTCGCGTAGTCGCATCAAAGACGCCAATTCCGAGACCCGTGTTCAGAAAGACTCTAACCGTGCAAAGTTCGCGCCAAGAGCCTGTCCCTCTCCCCGGTGTCACCTTTATTGCGAAATAATCCAGAGGAACGATCGGGAAACCAGCCCGACGAATAAAGTGTTAAGAGAACGAGCTGTTTACGACGGCAAGTAGCACGAGGGTCCTTCATCAAAAATCGTGCCCCTCCGCGCGGCCATACCGGTCTCGGGCCACGGTTTATCGTTTCGCCGATCGATTCGACCGATCCCGTGGCGTTGTGATAACCTGATTTAACGTCGGTGACACATCGATGAACGAAATGGAAAACCGATCGAGCGGAATGCACGGCTGCCCCCCTTTGTCTCGTAAATTCACCGACAGATCAACGCGCCAGACACCATAGATCAGCGTTTTTTCAATCGGCCGCTCGCGAAAGAATTCCTCCAGGGTTCGATTTAAGGATCGGTCATGGGCATTTGGGGACACGCGTATCCCTAAATGCAACGGCAACAACGGTGGCGCTCCGTTAAGTAGACTAATATATCTCATTGGAATGATAGCGAATTCTGCGATAGATTTCGCGAATCAATTGCGAATTATAATTAGAAGAAATTCATTCCCGTTTTCACGTATTCTCCGTATGATGTACAGAGGTCTTCGACATCAATTTTTCCTCGCTGCAGAGCTGCGTGAAGAATTGTATGAAAGCTCCAAATACATACGTACAACTAAGCAGGCAATATGTACATCCTCAGATCTCTATACGAACAACGGATATTTATTTTACTATACACCCCCACGTATCTCTCGCGCGCAGCGTTCACAGGGTCAGGTTTAATTGCAACTACCCTTGACTCGAAGCCTGCGAGGGGTGTGCCCGCGTTGATCTCCGCATCGTTTACCAGAAATCACAAAACCGCTATCGACCGGACGATCACGACAGCGGTCACGTGGCGGAATCATTAATGGAGCAGGCGCATCCTCCCCCTCTCGAGCGCAAAAATGCCAGCCGACGTTTGTGAATCCTGCTCTAGGGGGAGGGGAAGGGATGTGCTCACACAATCGCCATGGGTCCTGGCTGTACGCACGTGCGTGTGTGGGTTCCAGCACGCGTGGGCGATGCTGTGGCACGCGACATGACCGTTACGTTCGAAACTGGCGGTGGCGGGGAGGCGAGAAAGGGAAGAGGGGTGAAATTCAGAAAGGGGAACCGGGCGGATTGCAACGTACACGCACACGGACGTGTACTACCTTGTCGGTGTGCACGTGAAAAGGCGGCTGACGTGTAGAAAAAACGGCGCAGCAACCAATGCGCACTCGAGAGCGTGCACTTTGGCACACGATCACACACACACACATGCGTGTACATGTATACCATTCAGAGATCAAGCTCGTCGAAGGAGGCAGGCTAGAACGAGAAAAAAGATTCAGGTAGAGGCGAACGGAAATTCGAATAGAAAAATGCGAAACGAGCAGGATTAAGGGCGAGGGGAGGGTGCAACTGCCCCCTTAAAACGAACAAGAGTATACGAGAGGACAGGAAAAAGATGGGGATATAGGTTCGCGTTGAATCGGTGGTGCATATGCACCGACGACAGCACAGAGGTGACGGGTCGTTGGGCCAGGTCTCGAGCCCTGAGGGGTGGTAACTTTGGAGGGGAGGGTGAGTGCTACGGAGGGACCCAGCATCTGCTCTGTACAACAACGCAACATAACAGAACTCGAACAGAATGAAAGAAGGAGACAGGGGCACAGGAGTGGTGACCTGTAGGCATGAAAGAGACAGTATTCGAAAAAAAGGGGGGAAAAAGGAGAAGGAAAAAAAAGGGGGAAGAAAAAGGAGTGCGAGTGAGAGAGAGAGGGTATTAACAAGAGTGAAGCGCAGCAGGATAATCGCGTCGCACTCACGAACATCCTGCACCTCCTGTTGTTGCATAGAACAGAGGGAGGGGGGTTTCGTGAACCGGTGGAACAGATGCCCAACATTTCATTGGACGATGGCCCGCGACTGGCCGTCCCTTATTGGCTTGAAGCGCGGGGCCCACAGGCCTGTATTGGTCGGGCAGCACGTGCGGGCCACCTGCACCTGGTCGGTGGGGAAACCGCTTATAAAAGGCCCTGTAGCACCCCCCTACCAGTCAGAGACCGGCTTGCAGCCGAACAGTTACTAGACTCACGACATCGTGGGTTCCTTCAAACGTATACCATTCGAGTTCACCCGTCAGTCGTTTGTTCCTTTCCTCTTCTTTTTTCCTTCTCTTTTCTATACTGTGCTACAACCTCGGTGCCGGTCGAACAGTCAGTTCAGTTCAGTCCCGACGAGCACACAGTGAGGATCGATTTTTTTTCTTTTCTGTCGAGAAAAGATCGTGTGTTTACGTGAAAGTGAATTTTCACTGATAAACGAGATTGAAAAACAAACTCCGAAGAATTGTTATTTCTTCATGTACGTGTGAAGCAGTGCAGTGATCGCCAGGATTATCTTGACAGTTTCTCATGAGTGATCAGTGCGATTGATTCGAAACAATTGGATTAACGCTACGGTGTATCGGCTTCGCGGTGTCCTGCGAAGAGCCGAAGTATATCTTGATAAAACGGTGAAGTTACCAACGGAACAGTAATCAAGATGCTGGTCGAAGAAATGCCGAGGAGCTTCGTGAAGAAGTACAACAACTACAGCCACTGCCCGCTTAAGAAGCGGCCAGTGCACGTTGTGCTCGCCGAGGAGGTGCCAGAAGCAATTAAAGGTGAGTCTCGATCAATTTCGCTCGATATTCAAATTATCCACGATACCCGAAAAAATAGTTCCCAAATCATTATCCTCATCGTCGTCCAAAGAAACCTGCACTTTGAAACATAAATGAGTACGAATCTAAAGAACAATTTCCTTTTCTCTCTTCAGAAGAAATCATTGACGTTGTAATGGACGACGTCCAAGAGCCTGAGAATCTCAGCACAAAGCCCGAGGATCTCAGCAAGACCGCTGAACGCCAACAGCAGCAGAGCGAGCCCGAGGACGATGCCTCCTCGACTCCCTCACCAATCGTCAAAGTCTCCCAGTCTCCGCCATCGGCGACGAGGCCGGCTTCCCCGTCGATGCATCACGCGCATCCGATCCACCATATCCACCAACACTATCCGACGAAAGCTCTCACGCCACCGGTCGGCATCGCGCCGATTCATCCCGTGGCGAAGAAAGCGCGAGTGGAAGTGATTCAGCACGAGAACTCGTCCACGGCCACGTCGGCGCCGATGCACTTCATGGCGGCCAAGACGCCCATGGACCACGTGAAATTGGAGCAGATTAAAATGGAACCACTGAATCTGAACACACCCGTGGAGCCATTGGCCCACTACGGGACACCAGCATGGGCGAGATCAGCGCCGCTCTACCCACCGCATTATCTACCGTACCCAGCGGCCTATCATCGTTATCATCACGCCGGAGCAGAATTGTATCCGTCCTATCCCATACCAGCGTACCCGCATTCCTCGCCGGAGCATCAGACGTCAGTTTCCCCGCCGCCACACAGTGCACTGACCTGCCCGACTATCCAACGACCCATCGCCAGGAGTTACGCTCACTGGGCCAGTCCGGATCATTGCGGCTTATCACCGACCAGTTCTCTGGGTTCTGGATCTCTCAGGACGCCGCCGCCAATAACGCCGGAAGACCTTTCATCCCCTGGAAGCGACAGCGGACGGTCGTCTGCCGGAAGCACGTCGGCTGGCTCGACGATCGCGAACACGAAAATCGAGAAGGTGGTGTCGAACGGATCCACAACATCCTTGTCCTCGTCGTCGTCCTTCTCGTCGTCCTCTTCGACGACAACGTCGCCGAGGTACCAGTGCCCCGATTGCGGTAAATCCTACTCGACGTACTCCGGCTTGTCGAAACACCAACAGTTCCATTGCGCCGCGGCCGAGGGCCAGGCGAAGAAATCCTTCTCGTGCAAGTACTGCGAGAAGATCTACATCAGTTTGGGAGCACTGAAGATGCACATCAGAACGCACACGTTGCCCTGCAAGTGTCATCTCTGTGGAAAAGCGTTCTCCAGGCCGTGGCTGCTCCAGGGTCACATCAGGACTCACACCGGGGAGAAGCCATTCAGCTGTCAGCACTGCAATCGCGCGTTCGCCGATAGGAGCAATCTGAGGGCCCATCTCCAAACGCACAGTGACGTGAAGAAGTACTCGTGCACGTCGTGCAGCAAGACGTTCAGCAGGATGTCACTTTTGACGAAACATCAGGAGGGTGGCTGCCCCGGCGTCGCTGTACCGATGGCCTACGGATGCTGAGGACGCGGGTGACTTATTCGTGAGGAAAGCACGATGTGATGGTACCAGAGAGGAATCATCTTCTGGATTCCTTCGACACGTTCCTTTACTAGTACTTTGTTAACGGTTCGATGATGAAGTGCCTTACGCGTTGATCGGAGTACAAAATAAGATAAGACGGTCCGAACGGGTTAGAGAAATTTCGGTTCGCGGGGGGGTTCAGTTTCTTGGTGGAAATTGTAAGTCGAATCGAAAATCCACGAGACGGTACCTGGCTCCCGATCGAAATTCATGCCGGGTGAAATTTTGCCGCGTGAATTTTCATCGAGATCGTATTACAGGATACAAAGATCAAGCAACTGAACCTCGGGATGTCGCCGGGAGAGAATTGAATTCGATTGCAAATTTTTTGTCGGCGGACGATGATTCTTTATTTTCTTTTTTTGTTCTCTTCTCGTAATCCGTTCCGCCGTCTCGTTGTATATAGTTCGGTGTGTGCGTGTGACAATCAGCGAGAATTGAGCGCGATACGATTGTACTTATAGAGAATCCCCTTCGAAAAGGGGAGCAAGAAACACAGAAAGGTTGAGTCGATGTGTAACCGCTTGACGCGGTCCCGTGAAGCTGCCGTGCCATTTTCGTATCTTTTTCACCTTTATTTTTTCGTTTACACGTTTCCCGTTTTCGATCGACTCGAACGGCCGTTGAAACAGCAAACGATACATTCTGTTCGTTCGTCTCGCGAGAATGAAAAAAAAGAGGAGACGCGTAAATTGTTCGAATTATCGTACGTACCGTGCACCAAAGTGCCATTTCCCGAGATCGTGTGCCACGTGCCAGCGTCGATTGTAAATAATCCAATGATAGCCGCCAAGCACGCACGAAACAAAGTATTATAATTCGCCATACGTTGAACGAAATGAGATAGAGGAAAGTATTTAATGATTGTCCTATGCCTGAGTGTTCTTCAAATATTTTTTTCTTTACATTCGATAAAAAACAGAAAAAAAAAAAATAAAACTCGGGTCTAATTCGAGCGTATGAGAACGAACGAAAGAGTGCGAGAGCTTAAGTATTTTATATTTCATTTGCCTTTTCGTTTTTTTTTTTTTGTACTTTTATCTTTGCGTTTTTTTTTTCACTCTGTAAATCACTGTAAGTTACTCGAAGAAACTAGTCATTGTACAATAATATTATATATATATAAATATATCTATGTAATTGCGCGAGGAAAGACGAGAGGCTCACTGCGAGGAGGCTACTCCGACTTGTCTTTTTGGTGTTCCTCGTGGAAAAGTCACTCGAAAAAAGATTATATTATAAAATAATCGAGCCGTCGGCCTGTTCTATGTTTTAAATATATTCGTGTAACTAAAAAGAGATGAGAGTAACAGCGAACGGCTCAGGGCGAGTACCACTCTTTCTAGTTTTTGTAAAGAAAAAGTAAACTACTATTTGAGATACAGATATCACCTATATATAGAGATATTTTATACGAAATAAATTACTTTGATTTAAAACCTTAAATATATGCCTATATGCTTTCGCAAAACCTTGCCCATTCCGAACAGCTAATACCAATTAATATCGCTAGAAGTACAATACACTCGTGTACATGGAAAATAACTTCTGCGAAAACTACATTACCCGCGTCATATCATTTATCATTATTACTAACACTAACAATTAAATCCACGCGGTATATCTCGCGAAGATTATGGGACATGCGTTCCTCAAAGATGAGAACAGTTCCTCCCATTCATAATAACCCAAATGATTCATCTCACCGTAACAGAGAGAAGGATAAGAAAGAGAAAAAAAAGGATTACTGCTGTATCGGAGTCTTCATTGGGCCGCAATTAATAAAGGGTACCAACTCGGGCCGCGATAAGGAATCAATCGTTCCAAAATATATATCCCGCGCGGTGGAATGCAGAAGGCAGCGAGATGCAATCTCGCCGGACACCTCGAATATCGCAACGAGCTCGTTATCGCACACGGTCGCCGAACAAAGCATAACTTTCGTCGACGTGCATAATAACGCGCTTTGTCTTTCGACAAACAACGGGCACGCGGTTCGGTTTATCTCTCCATCCGTACGATCGAGCCCCGATCGGCCGTTGCTTCTCGTCGAGGAGCCTCGGGGGTCCCGTCACGATAAAAGTAATTGTTGCTGACCGGCCCCGGGTTCGAAACGAATCGATTCGATCCGTGGCAAGATCCGACGGACAAGCGAGCAGGGCATAGTTAAACAGCCGGCCGCGGAGAACGTTTGGAGTAATTACGTTACGCCGGGCGACAGATCTGCCACGTTAACGATAGATAAATCTATCCTGTTGGGTTGGCGGGCTGGTTTTTCTGCTGCTCGCCGTGGCTGAACACGCGGGACGCGATACCACGTACTGTTTTTCACTTCAAGGCGCCCGGTCAGTCGATCGAAATGAAAACATTAAGTTGAAGGAAGATAACGATTTGTGAGCGATAAAATCGAATTTCGAACGTTGACATTTGGGGAAATGGTTTTTCATTACAGGGATATAAAATATGTACATATGTATACTTATATGTGATGATTTTCGTGGCATTTCTTGCACTAAATATATGAGCCGTC